>OX382338.1:13719018-16119018 GCA_947507615.1 Hemithea aestivaria
TAATCAGCGTACACTGTAAATATCTATTTAATATTCATTTAGACTGTAGATACAAGTGTAGATAGCTAGGTAGGTATATCTATTAATCTATTCATAAAAACCACTTTAGTAACGTTTACGTATTTATCTAATAATCAACATGACAAAACTAGCAAATTCACATCTTTTTACATCACAGATATTATTAAGGTACTGTTTCCATGATACCAGTAACTACTTCGTAATATTTAGGTTTTTATCTAATAATCAACATGACAAAACTAGCAAATTCACATCTTTTTACATCACAGATATTATTAAGGTACTGTTTCCATGATACCAGTAACTACTTCGTAATATTTAGGTATTTATCTAATAATAATAATAATAAATCATTTATTTCAGGCAATAGTACACTGCCACAGACGCAGTGTACCAGAGGCCCATATCATATATATACCTTACAGACTAACATACATAAAAATTTTATAAACTTAAAAACTAGGTCACACGTAGCGCCGGCGACGTGTTGCGCGCAGAGTCAGCAGGAAGTCGACCTCGAAATTTCCGAAACACGACTCCCTGCAGCCAGAAGTCCTCCTTCATGAAGGTCGGCAAACGGCTGGTCGGAACCCTCACCACGAAGGAATTAAAATTCGTTTTGTGGCGAGATTCTAGCCGTTCGACCCTCAAAGTGAAAGAGGTCTAATAATCAACATGACAAAACTAGCAAATTCACATCTTTTTACATCACAGATAATATTATTAAGGTACTGTTTCCATGATACCAGTAACTACTTCGTAATATTTAGGTATTTATCTAATAATCAACATGACAAAACTAGCAAATTCACATCTTTTTACATCACAGATATTATTAAGGTACTGTTTCCATGATACCAGTAACTACTTCGTAATATTTAGGTATTTATCTAATAATCAACATGACAAAACTAGCAAATTCACATCTTTTTACATCACAGATATTATTAAGGTACTGTTTCCATGATACCAGTAACTACTTCGTAATATTTAGGTATTTATC
This sequence comes from Hemithea aestivaria, assembly GCA_947507615.1. Taxonomy (NCBI): domain Eukaryota; kingdom Metazoa; phylum Arthropoda; class Insecta; order Lepidoptera; family Geometridae; genus Hemithea; species Hemithea aestivaria. The sequence goes on from OX382338.1 coordinate 13,720,043, forward strand.
TAATAATCAACATGACATAACTAGCAAATTCACATCTTTTTACATCACAGATATTATTAAGGTACTGTTTCCATGATACCAGTAACTACTTCGTAATATTTAGGTATTTATCTAATAATCAACATGACAAAACTAGCAAATTCACATCTTTTTACATCACAGATATTATTAAGGTACTGTTTCCATGATACCAGTAACTATTTCGTAATATTTAGGTATTTATCTAATAATCAACATGACAAAACTAGCAAATTCACATCTTTTTACATCACAGATATTATTAAGGTACTGATTCCATGATACCAGTAACTACTTCGTAATATTTAGGTATTTATCTAATAATCAACATGACAAAACTAGCAAATTCACATCTTTTTACATCACAGATATTATTAAGGTACTGTTTCCATGATACCAGTAACTACTTCGTAATATTTAGGTATTTATCTAATAATCAACATGACAAAACTAGCAAATTCACATCTTTTTACATCACAGATATTATTAAGGTACTGTTTCCATGATACCAGTAACTATTTCGTAATATTTAGGTATTTATCTAATAATCAACATGACAAAACTAGCAAATTCACATCTTTTTACATCACAGATATTATTAAGGTACTGATTCCATGATACCAGTAACTACTTCGTAATATTTAGGTATTTATCTAATAATCAACATGACAAAACTAGCAAATTCACATCTTTTTACATCACAGATATTATTAAGGTACTGTTTCCATGATACCAGTAACTACTTCGTAATATTTAGGTATTTATCTAATAATCAACATGACAAAACTAGCAAATTCACATCTTTTTACATCACAGATATTATTAAGGTACTGATTCCATGATACCAGTAACTACTTCGTAATATTTAGGTATTTATCTAATAATCAACATGACAAAACTAGCAAATTCACATCTTTTTACATCACAGATATTATTAAGGTACTGTTTCCATGATACCAGTAACTACTTCGTAATATTTATGCCAATAATCAAGACAAAACTAAAAAAATCACATTTTTTTACATCACAGATATTATTTAGGTAATTACTGTCTCCATGATTAGTCATGATACTAATAACTACCTACGTCGTAATGTTTGGGTATTTATCCAATAATCAACATAACATAATTAACAAAAACCCTATTAGATGTATAACCATTAGATGGCGTTCACTGTGGTCTAAGTATAACTATCAAAAATTAAATGTTCCTAGAGCTATTATAGTTCACAGTCACAGTTCATAGTGGCATACATTATGGTTGCCATACATGCTACTGTCCACCGAAGAAATCTGTGCAGGTACACCTGCGCAGGTAGACCGGAATGTGTGTGGGAATAGACCTGTGCAGTTTTTTGACCTGCGCAGTTGACTACTGGAGCAAGATCAAAGATTATTTTTTCTCCGGTACACCGAAACGTTCCCATGCACGCTACCAATATTCGGTTGACCTGCGCAGGTACACCTGCACAGGTAACCTCTTCAGTAGACCGTAGCATGTATGGCATACATTATGGTTGCCGTACATGCTACTGTCCACCGAAGAAGTCTACCTGTGCAGGTACACCTGCGCAGGTAGACCGGAATGTGTGTGGGAATAGACCTGTGCAGTTTTTTGACCTGCGCAGTTGACTACTGGAGCAAGATCAAAGATTATTTTTTCTCCGGTACACCGAAACGTTCCCATGCACGCTACCAATATTCGGTTGACCTGCGCAGGTACACCTGCACAGGTAACCTCTTTAGTAGACCGTAGCATGTATGGCATACATTATGGTTGCCATACATGCTACTGTCCACCGAAGAAGTCTACCTGTGCAGGTACACCTGCGCAGGTAGACCGGAATGTGTGTGGGAATAGACCTGTGCAGTTTTTTGACCTGCGCAGTTGACTACTGGAGCAAGATCAAAGATTATTTTTTCTCCGGTTGCTTCGGTACACCGAAACGTTCCCATGCACGCTACCAATATTCGGTTGACCTGCGCAGGTACACCTGCACAGGTAACCTCTTCAGTAGACCGTAGCATGTATGGCGTCCATTAGGTATGTGCGAGGTGAGAAAGCGGAAGTAACGGTCTCTCGGTTCCATCAGTCTGCCGCTAAACGGCGCGGCGGTAGGTAGTGTTGGAGGGTCTGAACGGGCTAGATGTCAAACGCACATGAGATCAATTTACGTCTGAGATTAAAGATAGAAGATGATATCTCGTGATGTAAAGACCGTGACTTTTTATATGTTACTGTTATATAATTTAGTAACTGTTATATAATATTGTAGATATTTTCAATGGAACATTTTCACAGATTTTCGTTTATAGCTATACCTCAAGTAAACAATACTATGTACAAAAAAGCAATATTTTTCCAAATTTCTACCATTTGGTGAATTTGGAGAATTTTATATATATATATATCAAAATCGGTCCAGGTGTTATTGAGTTATGAGTAATATATATATATATATATATATATATATATATATATATATATATATATATATATATATTACTCATAACTCAATAACACCTGGACCGATTTTGATGATCTATAGTTTCTTCGATTCGTCTTCTTCTCGACTATATATGCATTTTTAAAAATATCAACCAAATGTATGCAAAAAAATTTGAATATCGAAAAAAATTTGTCAAATCCGAACTACACCGTTTACGGTGTAGTTCGGATTATCAACAAAATATAATAAATAACAATCAACAAAATATAATAAAATATCAACAAAATCTTATATGTAAAATATCTTCAAAAAAAATTGAAAATCGAATATTTTACAAAAAAAAAACAATTGAAATTCGAATATGTCGATTTTTTTTTTTTTTTTATGTCATGAAGTAGAAGACGAGCAAGACGCTCTCCTGATGTTAAGACATAACGGCTGCCCATAATCAGTACAGTGTTACCTAGGATTTCACAATTATGTGAAATTCTAGGAGCACTGCACCAACGCTTCTTACTCAAGAGTCATAAGATGTTAAGACTCTTTAGCCCAGTAATTACACTAGCTACAGTGCCCTCCCACCGGAGCACAGTAATGTTTGCACATCACTGCAAATGACAAATTAATTGTCAACTTTCTGAAAAAAAATTGAAAATCGAAAATGTCAAAATGACAATTAATTGTCAAATTTCTGAACTGTCATTTTTTTAAATTAATTGTAATTTTTACAAAAACTGTTTCATTTATCAGGATAAAAAATATGTGTTATTCCAGAGTCTCAGCTATCTTCATACCAAATTTTAAGTCAATTGGTTCATCCGTTTAAGCATGAAGAAGTAACAAACATACACACACACACACACACACACACACACACACACACACAAACTTTCGCTAATATATAAATAACTGGCACTGTAGGGTACCCACCTTGACCACCTCCTGTAAAGGAAGTTACCCCAGACTGGTTTAACATCTAAAGGGCGTAAGACAAGGCTTTAAGGTTTTGTATATAACTGTGCTGTCACAATAAAGTGTTTCTATTCCATTCTATTTATAAGCTGTGCAGATGAGAAGTCTGAGAAGTATAATTGGAGTGAGTGACTTTGATGGATAAAGTGAGGAATAGTGTGATAAGGGAACGCTGTGGTGTATTAGAAGCTGTAGTGACAAAAATAGAGAAAGGTATGCTTAAATGGTTCGGACGTGTAGAGAAAATGGATGAAATTATGTGATTGACGAAAGATAATATAAGACAAATGTGAATGGTCACCGTGATTGGTTGGTTAGTAAGCGTCTTTTTCTCGACAAAGTAAAAGTCGTCCTAAAGAAAGGCCAGGTCTAGAGTACCAAGAACCGGCGAGCGTGTATGAAGAATGCGATGAAAGTTGAAAGCAAAGCGAAGGAGGTGTGTCAGAATAGTACTAAGTGGAGGGAAATAATCTCTGCCTACGCCAACGGGAAACAGGCGCGAGTTTATGTATATATTTAGTACACTGTATCTACTTGTCTAAATTTGATCCGATTATATAATTAATAATAACAAACGGGGTGCATAGTTTCAAAGATCTAAAACAAATAAACGAACTTTCACGCTTATAATGTAGATGGCGTTGACGTAGCATTGAATATTTCCCTAACAAAACTTTTAAATGTGTAGGCAGACCTAGATCACGCAAGCAAGACTTTTTCAACTAACTACCAAATTTAATTACTTAAGCACAGGTTAAAAATAAGAATACCTAAATAAAGGTATAATCTTAATCATCACCCCACGTTCGTCCACTGCTGGACCTCAACGCGGTCGAAGACGGAGGTCTTCCTCCTGCACACGCACCTTCCGGAAATCGTCACGTCAACCTATCTCGCCCAAGGACGCCCGACGCCCTACACTACATTTGCCGGAACGCGGTTTCCACTCTAGAATACGCCTACTCCATCGGTTATCGGTTCTGCGGCAAATATGACCAACCTATTGCCACTTTAGCTTGCTAATCCTTTCGGTAACTCTTGTTTTCTGCTGAATCACCTAATTTCTGAGAGACGCCGAGCATTGCCCGCTCATTGGCTCTGTGAGCAACTTTAAACTTGTGAACCAGTCTAACCGTAAGTTTAAGACGTAAGAAGTTTCGGCTCCGTATGTCATTACAGGTAAGACGCATCGGTTGAAGACTTTATTTTTAAGATACTGCAGTATATTTGACGAGAAGACTCGATGAAGTTTTCCAAATGCAGCCCATCCCAGCTAAATTCTTCGAATGGCCTCCATCTTGAAGTTGTTTTTACCTAACTGCACTGTTTGCCCAATGTATACTTACTATTGAACAACTTCAATAGGCTGTCTATTAACGATACCCGGTTCCGAAGCGACCTGTTCACTTAACAGCACTTTGGTCTCGTCTATGCTCACCTGGAGACCGATACGTTGGAAAGTATATCTAAGCGAGGGGATCCATAGCGTCTGACATATCTACATCACTCTGAGTATTACTGTCACCAGTATCATAATCGTCTTCAGATCGGTCGATAAACGGAACCTCACATCCATTTGTCCTGTCGCTCTGCGAAGCACATATTTTTAAATTGGCCCTGATGTATAACAATTTTAGCGCTCTGGGCTGCTTCAATCTGTTTCTTATTTTAGTGTGCGTGCGCGAAAACAGGCAAAAATTTCTTTCCGCAGCTGCGGAGGAGGGCGGAACGCTTAAAATCTTTGTAGCAATCAAACCGATGCTTTGTTTAAAAGCAAAGGCTTGCCACCACAATCTTGGTTCCAGCTGCTTAGCCGGAACCCAAATAGCCTTGCATGCATCAAAAAAATCTGATTGCGTAAAAAATTCTGCCATATTTGATATGGTTTTGACTTCGTCAAGGCCATTTTTGGCACAGTACTCACGTATGAACTCTGTCGCCTGAGAAACTTCTTCATCGCTCAACATATTGCGACCGCAGTACCGTGGATCCAACAGATGAGCAGCGAAATGTATAGGCTGCAGACACATTTTTTCGCGTTTAATAATACAAGACATAAGAATTTCTTTGTCCTCAGCGTCTAAAAATACAGAGTCATCCAATTTGAGTAAGATGTTTTTAAATACCTTTTTGAATATATATGGTGCATCTGAAAGCAGGGATTTGTCTTTCTCTGATGATAGGAGACTTGTTGCAAGCGGATGAAGAATATTTATAATTTCTTCTACTTTCATCCAAATTTCAGTATCTAAAATTATATTCTTGATCTCCCGTGGGGCACCAACATTGTGGCATATGGCCAATTGCTCTAAAGCTTCTCTGTTGGTATTATACGAGTTCAGAGTAATATAGGCCCCACTCCATCTTGTTTTTGAAAAAAGTTTTAAGGTACTTGCAGAAGCGCCATATTTTTCAAGTTGGTATTTCTCAAATTGTGCTGAGGCAATGTTAGAATGTTTGATAAATTTTATAATCTTTTGGACTTTTCCCAGTGTTTCATTTAAAAACGCTACTTTTTTAAATGCGTCTTTGTATATCAAATTGAGCGCATGACTCATACACCCAACGCAGGAAATATGAGGAAATTCATTTTGTACAATCCTCCACGCTGTTTTCATGTTTGATGCATTGTCGGTTACAAGCACTACAAATTTTTCAGGGCCGATTTCGTTGATGATTTTTATTATATGGCTGCTAATGAATTCACCGGTTTCTCTTTGAACCTCTGGATATACTGCGTGATAAAATATGGGTTCCGGGGTTGTGACGATAAAATTGATTACGCCTTTGCCATTGACATTAGTCCATCCATCAACAATGAGACCAAGAGCCAAAGATTTGGTCAATTTGACATCCATTGCATCTTTTACTCTTTTGTATTCTTGGTTGAGAAGTGTGTTGCTCAATGCGTATCGAGACGGTACAGAATAGGATGGATCAAGAAGGTTAAACACACTTTTCCAATGTTCAGATTCTAGCATTGACAACGGCTGTCCTGATGCATATACCGCCCTCGCTAAAGCAGTATTAATGTCGTTATGATTTATAGGATTTCTTGTGTCATGTTCATTATTCAATGTGGCAGACGATGTCAGTAGTGTCACAGTTGTCGGTTCTGTGACTAACGCTGACGCTGCCGGTGCCATGGCCGACGACGATGGTGCGGTGGTTGTTGACAAAGATGGAACTACAGTTGCTTCTGGGGTCGAGTTGCGTATTGTCGAAGTGCTGTTTTGTTTGTATAAGTCTTTCACGTCATTTGGACATTTATCACAGTTTAATAAGTGTTTTTTTAATCTAAAGGCCATTGCGTGTTTGTATTGCACAGAACAATAACTACAAGTAACATGTTTTTTAGCGTTAGTTTCACACAACACCAAAAAATGCTCCCAAACGGTACTGATAGGTCGCGGCATAATGAATACTACAAACTTATATATACACCTCAATATTTTACAGAAAATACACAGAAAAAGGGCGGACAAGTTCCCTGTCACCCCACACGGGGGTAAAAGGAGCGCAAAACTAAACAAGTGAAATTCAAAAAAAAACTTTTTAAAACAAACTTTTATTCATAATAAAAAAAAAAAAATAAGCTTTTATTATTATTACCATAAAGTAATCGTCAAGATGAATCAAATGAGCCCAAACTCGGTGGGATTACGTCGTTTATTTAAAGAGTTCCTATAGCCACCTTCCAGCTCCATCATCAAATCAGCTCCATGTTATAATAATATTGCATTGTCATCCGATTTATGCATGCATACAAAATTTCAGCTTGATCAGACACCGGGAAGTGGGTCAAATTTAACTTGCAAGATTTGATAACAGACAGACAGACAACAGACAAGTGAAAGTAAATAAATAAAAGCTTGTAAAAAAATACTGCACAACAGATTTGATGCGGTTTTATTTTAAAGGTTTTTAAATAGTTACGTACCTACCTATTACACGTGCGTAGTTGCTAGTTGGTTAATAAAACAAGAACACGTCCACTCTTAACAACAACACTGGCAACATTGGCATTCGATCAATCCCAGATATTCACGAAACGTATCTATTAGCAACGTCGCATTTCTGCGAGAAATGCGACGTTGCAATTAGAGATGGGCTAAAATTCTTACTGACTCAAGACTCTTCAGACTTGGAAGTACGCGTTTAGTAAAATATGTAACGGGGAATGAGAATTATTCCCGAAAAACGTTTGTATGCAAATTCGTAACCGCAGAAATGCACTTTTGAAAGGGGGTGGGGGGGGGGTAAAAATATGTATGGAAAATTTAAAACCGATAACCCAATAGAGCTAATATTTTTGCTTTTTATCCCCGAAATCAACTTTCAAGGAGAGAAGGAGGTGCAAGTTTTTGTAGGAAATCGGTAAACACTTCTTCTTTTTAGCGGAAATTTGGACAGCGTGTTCTTTTTGTAACTTAGATAACCGACATAATGGGATTTTGCGTTATTCTCACGGAAACGAATTATTCCCAAAAAAACTTTTGAATGCAAATCCGTAACCGCTATACCGATTGAAATTTTGTAAAAAATTGTTTGGATTGTGTTTAGAATAATTTTTATGTTAGAATTTAACCTTTTCCTTGCTTGTCCTCGTTTTCTTTTCCCGTCGCGAGAGAGCGCGGAGAGAATATAGCCATAGTTTAAACAGGCCTACATATACTAGTTCTACACTCACAAACTAGCGGGGATTGAAATAAAATCAAAGTCAAAATGGCTTAAACAAATTTTTCTTTATTGCAACCCAATTTGTTGCGCTTCTTTTCCACTGTTATGCGCTACGAAGTGTGCTCGGGTCCGCTATTACTTAAACTATTTAAAAAAAAAAAAAATAATTTGCGAGCGCGCGTGAAGCCGCGAGTTTAGCTAATATATTATATAACATCGTGCCGCTCCAGCTGATGAAGGTTGGCTAGAAGTTTAAATATTATGAAAATTAATTAAAATTCGACAAAAAATATATTTAATAATAATTATGCCAAATGTATGTTACGCTTATTTATCAAATGTATTTATTCTTGTTTATTAATGGTATTCTTTTAAAATTGTTGGTTTTAATATATTCGAAATAAGCGGTGTGTCATAAGTTGGTATATTTTTGTCTAATAAATGTATTTTAATAATCGACCATATATGAGTATTACTTGCCCAAATTATTGTGTTCATTTTGCTTTTAAGCTAAATAACTGATAGACGAAGAAACAATATATCCTGAGACTTTTTTATTGAGATTCAGACGCATTCGCATCATTGAAAGACTTCATGAGCGGAACCTATTTTTTTAAAACTTGTTCCAGTTTGTACACCCGGGTCATCTCTAAAACGCGTAGACACGCGGTGGTGTCGGCACCTTTGTGATAGAGCGTCGTCTCTTTCTAGCGCATCGTCTCGTCTGATGGCCGCGCGGCGCCTGCATTTTCGTTTACGTATGTAGAGATGAAAGCTGGCAACGTCGCATTGAGATTGAGTACTTACTGATATTAAATGTAGGTACCTACTTTGTTCAGTTAGTTTGGTCCGTCCGACCAAGTGGAGAGATAGGAAATAGTTATAAAAACTAGATTGATACAGTGAAAGCTCTGTGTTGGTAATAAAAAACTATAGGTTGAATAGAATTAAAAACTTTATTGATAACCACATAATAAATATACTTTAGGTATAATAATTTTAATTCGGTTTCTAACCAATTACTTACTTAACTCACACTCTTGCGTTACGATATCGTCATCAGTTGTAGGTATCTCGACAATATTGTAGGAAATACTTTCTATTGATATTCTACACAGTAGTGTTTGCATATCACTGCTCAGGCGGTAGAATAACCGGCACCGTTGGGGTACCCACCTAGTCGACCTTCTGCAAAGGAAGTTTACCCCGGTAAAAGTAATAATAATATTCACACACTCACCAAAGCTACACGCACACACACAAACGTTTAAGATTTGATTACAGATAGACAGACAACAGACCATTCACCTGTCTGTTGTCAGTCAAATAAAAGCTTGTTATAATTTAATTCGGTTTGTAACTTAACCAATCTAACAAAATTTACACATTCGCAATCTACCTATACTACGTACACTCACACACATACATAAAGAGCAGTGCGGACCCGCACAATACGGCAACGTCGCATTACATACACACTCGGAATCTACCTATACTACGTACACTCACACACATACATAAAGAGCAGTGCCGACGCCGCACAATACGGCAACGTCGCACGACTAGGGCGGATCCAGGATTGGGCCCTGGGGGGGAAGGTGCAAAAATATTATTATAACGTTAACTACAAAATGTGTGAGTTTTGCTCGCTCTGAACAGTTAAAAAGTTCAAATATTCATAAAAGAAATATGCAAAATTCGTAACTCAAATTAAAGCTTGTAATAATTTAATTCAATTTCTAACTAACAATAATATAATAATAATATTCACACAGATGAGAGCAGTGATGTGCAAACATTACTGTGCTTCGGTAGAAGGGCACTGTAGCTAATGAAATTACTGGGCTGAGGAGTCTTATCATCTTATGACTCTCAAGTAAGAAGCGTTGGCGCAGTGCACCCAGAATCGTACGTTTGTAAAATACTGAGTAGCACTGTACTAATAATGGGCAGCGTTATCTCTTACCAACAGGAGAGCGTCTTGCTCGTCTTCTTACTTCGTAGTATAAAATTCTTTTTTATTGTTAGTTAGAAATCGAACTAAATTATAACAAGCTTTTATTTGACAGACAACAGACAGGTGAAAGGTCTGTTGTCTATCTATTTGTAATCATATCTTTTACGTATGTGTGTGTAGTTGAGGTGAGAGTGTGTGAATATTATTATTATTTTATCGTTAGTTAGAAATTGAATTAAATTATTACAAGCTTTTTTTTGAGTTACAAATTTTGCATATATCTTTTAAGAATATTTGAATTTTTTAACTGTTCAGAGCGAGCAAAACTCACACATTTTGTAGTTAACGTTATAATAATATTTTTGCACCTTCCCCCCCAGGGCCCAATCCTGGATCCGCCCTAGTCGTGCGACGTTGCCGTATTGTGCGGGCCCGCACTGCTCTTTATGTATGTGTGTGAGTGTACGTAGTATAGGTAGATTGCGAATGTGTGAATTTTGTTAGATTGGTTTAGTTACAAATTGAATTAAATTATAACAAGCTATTATTTATTGACAGAACAGACAGGTGAAGGGTCTGTTGTCTGTCTATCTGTAATCAAATCTTTTACGTATGTGTGTGTAGTTGACGTGAGTGTGTGAATATTATTATTATTTTATTGTTAGTTAGAAATTGAATTAAATTATTACAATCTTTAATTTGAGTTACGAATTTTGCATATATCTTTTAAGAATATTTGAATTTTTTAACTGTTCAGAGCGAGCAAAACTCACACATTTTGTAGTTAACGTTATAATAATATTTTTGCACCTTCCCCCCCAGGGCCCAATCCTGGATCCGCCCTAGTCGTGCGACGTTGCCGTATTGTGCGGCGTCTCACTGCTCTTTATGTATGTGTGCGAGTGTACGTAGTATAGGTAGATTCCGAGTGTGTATGTAATGCGACGTTGCCGTATTGTGCGGGCCCGCACTGCTCTTTATGTATGTGTGTGAGTGTACGTAGTATAGGTAGATTGCGAATGTGTGCATTTGGTTAGATTGGTTAAGTTACAAACCGAATTAAATTATAACAAGCTTTTATTTGACAGAAAACAGACAGGTGAAGGGTCTGTTGTCTGTCTATCTGTAATCAAATCATTTACGTATGTGTGTGTAGTTGAGGTGAGAGTGTGTGAATATTTTTTTTTTATTGTTAGTTAAAAATTGAATTAAATTATTACAAGCTTTTATTTGAGTTACGAATTTTGCATATAGTACGGTCCCCAATACAAAAAAATAAAATTTCCGTGGGACACATCTCCGCCATACAGATTATTGGTATGTACTTATTTGTCATATTTTCCTGAACACGAAAAGTGCGGTAGTCACTTCCTAAGTGTATAGAGGGGGTAGTTATGACGTCACAAAGATGGCCGCCAGCCTATTCTATTGTGCGGGTTATTTCAATATCTACTAAACCGATTTACTTAAGTAGGGTGTCAAATGAAAGGTTATTAAATAAGCATCATTTTATTTCTAAGAACTATTAATGTGAAGTAAGTAAGAAAGGAAATAATTCCAAAAAACATAATTTCTAAAAAAAAATTTCTTCTTATGTATATAACTTGGTAACCGTTAGGATAATGCAAATATAGGTTATTATAAAATATTTAGTTTCTTTCATCAGCTTTCTAAAAAACCTTTAATCATTACAATAAAGCTATATACACGGAACTGCAGCCGTTTGAATGAGCGTTCGGTAGCGCTGAACTCATAGCGGTAGCTAAGCGATTAGACGGATTTTCTATAGAATGATCATAGAATTTTGAATAAAAAGCATGTGCGATAGTAATGAAAATATATAATAAAATTTAAGTAAGCTGGTACGTATTCATAAGTTGTATTTACAAGTTTTTTTCTGATGTGATCAGCATAATAATAGGTAGGTGTATGTGTTGTACTAAACTTACTGATAAAATTATTAAAAAAAAAACTTATTTTTATCTAATTAATGTCCTCAACGTAATCTGTATGTTCTGAATAATTATACTGGTTGTAACATTTGTTACCGACATGATGTATCCCTTCTAAGCACTTTTGTTTTTTGTCATTACATCCACAACGGGATGAACACTTTCTTCACATTTTCACCTAATTCACACATTCTCACCTAAGCTACACGCGCGCAAACAAACGTTTAGGATTTGAATACAGATAGACAGACAACAGACCATTCACCTGTCTGTTTTCTGTCAAATAAAAGCTTGTTATAATTTAATTCGGTTTGTAACTTAACCAATCTAACCAAATGCACACATTCGCAATCTACCTATACTACGTACACTCACACACATACATAAAGAGCAGTGCGGGCGCAGCACCAAACGGCAACGTCGCATTTTCACACACTCGCAATCTACCTATAACTACGTACACTCACACACATACATAAAGAGCAGTGCCGGTGCCGCACCACGGTAAAGAGATACTCTTTACCGTGTATGTAGAGTTGAAAGCTGGCAACGTCGCATCGAGATTGAGTACTTACTGATATTAAATATAGGCGTTACAAGTAGGTACCGTAAGTTCAGTTAGTTTGGTCCGTCCGACCAAGTGGAGAGATAGGAATTAGTTATAAAAACTACATTGATACGGTGAAAGCTCTGTGTTCGTAATAAAAAACTATAGGTTGAATAGAATTAAAAACTTTTTTGATAACCACATAATAAATATACCTACTTTAGGTATACCTAATAATTTTAATTCGGTTTTAACTAAACTCACACTCTTGCCTCGTTACGATATCGTAATCAGTTGTAGGTATCTCGACAATATTGTAGGAAATAGGTACCTACTTACTCTCTATTGATATTCTATAAACTTTTATTAAAATTCTATTAACTAATATTTTGCTATTGTTGTTTTGAGGGTGATTTATTATATTAGTTTTGCTTCTTTTTTATTAATGTTGTATAATATTTTTACTATAGGTAGGTTTACTTACCTACTTATTGCAGGGGTATAGGATTTTTTTACTTTGGCGACATGGCATTGCTGTAATGTTAACGTAGTAGGTTTTAACTCAATAATTGCTCAAAATAACGAAGAATAAAATATTTTTTTTTATATTTGTAGGAGAGTTTTAAACTGTTTGAAATTGTGTATTTGGAGTATTATACCACAAGATTTGGAATATAACGTTTTAAATCGGTGTATTTACATCTGTACGGCACACTGCATGTTCAGAGATATACCGCTGCCTATATTTTTGTGCGGAAAACATAAAATATGGGGTATCACAGGAATGATCACACACTTCTTTTTGTTGAGTTTTCTACCAAGTGATTTGTACAACCCTAACTTTATGAGCAAAACGTTTAGTATTGATGATTTATTAGCCCCATCAAAACTATAAGTTTTGAATAAAAGTACCTAGGAAATAGTTAATATAACATTTTTAAAGTAATGGAAAATTATCTAGTTTTAAATATATTTATTTTTCTAAGCAGTGTAGGCCTCTCTGGTAGAGGTAGATGGCGTTAGTGGGACATTCCGTGACACCGTGATTAAACGGCGATCTTATACAGGATGTTTATTTTCGATATCACTTATTATCCATAGGATATGATCTAAAATCTACATAATATTATTATATTGTTTTTATTGAAATAAAAATCATTTAAAATTAAAGACTTATTTTTATTAGAAAAAAATCCCAATAAGTTAATGTTGTGCCATTACAACAGGTGTTTCGGTGATAATTTGATAATTGTTGCAGTTATAGACTATAGAGGGTTCTACGTTGTAGTATTTGACGATGTATCGGTTGTTACACTTGAGGTAGCAGCCATTGGTGAACCGGGTCCCGTAGCGGTTGCAAACGGGGTTGTACTCGGTGGTACACGGGCAGTTTAGGTTGCTCCACCGAGGTATCGGCGGCTGCGTGTTCTGGGCGGCGCATGCTCCGATGTACAATAAGAGTAAAGTTAACACTGCAAAAATTCTTAGTTTGAATTTTATTGTAAAAATGTGAAGTTTTGAGTGCGTGTTCCTTTTCGCTTAGACGGCTGAAATTCGGGATATGATTTAATAAATTAATTATAATAAGTAGTACTTTACGAGCCGATGTGCGCTGTTAGTAAATTAACATGAGGTGGATTGTAGAAGACGTCCACAGCTAAACAATAGCCTCCCTTGAGGACACCGGATACTCGTAATATGCATTCAACAAATAAATTAATTATATTATTATATCAGGCATCAGGCGTTTGTACCAATTTTAGTTTGTACCTAGTACCTACATAATCCTGAAATGTGAATGTTACGCTTTCACGCGTTTTAAGAATCAACGTGAAATGTTGTAAGTTGTACTCAAAAGGTCATAGATGCAATAATAATAGGTGTACCTATTTCATCAAAGAATTGTTTCTATATAGGTACTAGGTACTGACCTTGAGCATAGAATTCTTACACATCATATCTCTTTCGTAGGTTCACCTCACCTTGGCCCAGCCGAAAGGATAATAAATAATTAAAAATAATATTAAATTATTGTGGACACGCGTGCTTCTCACAAAGTGCATGTGCCATAATACAAAAATTGTAACAATAAGAAATTAAATACAAAAAAGGGTGTACAAAAGAACAAAATATAAACTAAGTATATAAATATAATGTGGTATACATAACTACCTACATATCTTATTCAAAATGATTAAATTTATTCTCGTTTTCCTCGCATCTCCCCTGCCTCAAAACATGGACTCGTCTGCCGTAAGTCTTCATCATGAAGTCGGCGTGGCAACCGAATTCGCACGGGTTGTTCAGAGTGACCCAGTCGGAAGCGCAGAGCGGCGCGTACATTCGACCGCACGGACAGGCGGGCCGATCGGTGGGGTGGCAGGATATCGATGCCACCATTACTGTCAGGAGCAACACTGAAATGTCAAGTGTTTGTGTTATGTTGGTGATGAGAAGTGGGTGATGAATGATGAAAAGTTGGTGATGAAAGAAAGTGAGTGATGATGAAAAGATGATGGGTAATGATAACGTAGTTCGTTCTTATTTTATTCGTGACCTATTATGTAGCAGTCATGAGTCACTTTTGATTGCTGCCAAAAGAGTCATACACTTAGGTTTTACATGGATACGAGAGAATTATTGTCGCTCTCTTGATGAAATGCTATTTAAAAATCATACGAAGAAGACTAGATTCATTAGATGCCCTATGAAATATTATTATTATGTATTGTCGCTCTCTTGAAGAAATGCCATTTAAACACCATACGAAGAAGACTTGATTCACTAGATGCCTTATGTAATATGTACAATGGCGATCGTCCCAATACATGGATAAGTTCAGTATAAATAAGTAGTTGAAAAAAGCAAGTGATGATGATGTAGAATGTTGTTATGTTAGGTTAATTTCGTTTCTTTTTATTCTTCCAGCAGTTACTTTGATCCAGTTTGCCAATCCAATTTCCAAAGCTAGAAGTCCAAAGAAGACGAGCTGTTGTATTCTAAATTGAGAAATTGTAAAATAACATTATATAAATATTTATTTATTATGCAATATAATAAACAAAGATCAAGATTCTAGGCATTGTAAACAAGGTTATTTGTAATTGAAATGAGATGTGATACGGTATTTTCCTAGACACTTTCTGTCTTCATTATCTTTCCAGTTTACTTTGTGAAATATTTACTTACAAAAATGTATATGCAGAAATAAATAAATACACAATTGATTAATTAAGGTTAATTAAAATGATATGATTATTTAGCGATAAGAGAAAGCTATTATAATAATTATATAGGTAAGCTATACAGATTGGTTGAATATTTTGCATATTATTATGTTAAATGATGATTTATTTACACTGTGATATTATGAATTAAGAACAAAAGAATTATAATAATCTGCCTATTAATTATAATAATTTACCTGTGTAGTGTGTAGATATCAATCTATAGCCCTGTGCAATTTATTATAATAAAAATAAATACAATGCCATGATAAACGCGCTACATTTAAAACATTGCAAGTAAAAATAGACGCAAGTACCTCACCTACTTTTTAGTACTGCAACGGAATATAAATTTACAAATAAGAAATAGGTAATAGGTACAATGTGATAAACGTGCTAAAATTAAATTAAACATTATACTTATTGCCAATTGCCAGTAAATAAAAGCTTGTAAAATGTATATTATATATATAGGTGTACTAATTATTATTTAGAACTGTAACACAACTTATAAATTAGAAAACACAATGTGATAAAAGTGCTAAACTGCACATTGCAAGTTAATTAAAAGCCTATTTTTATATTCTATCTAGTAGTACTCACCAAGCTTACAATCCATTTTGTAGGAGCCCTTTGCGTAGAAACGCCCGGTCGGTGCAACAGGATGCTCTCGAAACACTTTCACAATTCGCACCGTTTAGTGTTATATACGGGTCGCATTCTTAACGAGTATGTATTATCTGTTCATTTCCTTGCGATAATCCAGCGGAGATAATAAAACTGTCGATTAAATACTCAGCGTGGTTATATTTTATTGAGTGAGTTAGGTACCGCGTTGGAACAATAGCTTTGTCAGACTCTGATCGGTTTTCCGTTACGCATACATTATGGGCTAGTCTTCCGCGTTGGGGCTTTTTTTACTGATTTTACTATGGGTAAACCGACCTAGCTAAACATATTATATAATGTGTATTTGAGCCTTACTTTGAGTAGGTAAGAGTAATAAAAAGTGCTATCCACAAGTAGTAAAATACCGTTGGTACTTAGGTATATACTCGTAGCTATAAAAGATTTAACCACCTTTGTAAAATGCAAGCTACAGGTATTTACTAAACTGTATGGAAGAATATTTTGTGACAATTCCGGTAACAGTATTATAACAACAATTTTTACTAGCTTAGGTAAGACTAGTTTTAAAATGCACCTAGAACCCAAACAAAATGTTTCAGCGTTCAACAAAATGACGATCATGTTTAAAACGGCTGTTGAACATAGTTCATATCAATTAGTAACGATAATGATAATGAAGGTAGTTAAACTATTTTCATTACGAAATGCAAACCCTGTCATTCTGTCACAGAACGTAAACGGAACCATTAAATTAAATGCGTGCATAATTTGCGTACGTGCCAATACCAACTAAAGCATGACGGTATTTGTGGTTAAAAAATTATCTAGGAATAGCGAATTAACCTCAGAACAAATATTATATTTTACTGCTTGAATTAGAATCATCATCATTAGCCCACATTGGTCCACTACTGGGCCTCACCCATGGCACGTCACTCAACTCAGTCCTACGTCTTCTTCCTCCAACCTCTGCCAGCGACCTTCCGATTATAATCATCGCTCCATCTCACCCAAGGACGCCCTATTCGTTTGCTGAGACGCGGTCTCCACCCTAGAACACGCCTACCCCATCGGTCATCGGTTCTACAGCAAATGTCACCAGTCACCAGCCTATTGCCACTTCAGCTTACTAATCTTTTCTGCTGTCAGTAAGTGAATGTGTCAGTGAGTGAGTGGTCCTCAGAATATATTCTGAGGACCTATTGGCTAATTCTCTCCCACTACGATTGACGACAACTTCAATATACATTGCTGTGTTTGTTATTTTACTCATATAAATGAGTAGGTTTAAGCAAGTAATGTACACAATTTTGTCTATTGATTCTAGTGTTTTACATGTCGTTTGTTGATAGCCCTCAGCCTTGAGACGATATTGTCTGACGATGACAATGACCAAATAAAATTTGAACCCTTAAGCCGCGTCTCCAGCTCCTATTTTGTCAAAAGTTCAAACATTCAACATGGGCATGTCAAGTCAACATCCAAAAAAAATCTCGGCGATTTTGATGAATATTGATATTATGTTTTGTTATACGTGCTTTTCATCGTATAAGGAAAGCAAAAAATATTGTTGGAGCAAACATAAAGTCAAAATCGCAGAGATTTTTTTTGGATGTTGGCATGCCCATGTTGAATGTTTGAACCAAAACAGGAGCTGGAGACGCGGCTTTACACAAACCTAAAAACTCAGCAATCCGTCGCGTCGGTTCCTAACGATCATCTCTTTTTGCACTAACTCTATGTAAATGCTGTAAAAAAGCAATAAAAAAATAACCTGCAATTACCTTATCAATGTACATTTTTGTCACTGGCAACATCAGTTGAATGAACTTCGATTTAATTTATTAAAATCAAAAACATCAGCCTGTATTTACTCGTATTTGCCTTATAACAATTTTAATCGATGATTTAAAAAATATAATATATGTAGTGTAGGTAGATATATTTATGTATATGTACTATTTGTGTACTTACTTCAGCATATTGTTATTTATTATTTGCCATAGGGGCGGGTCTTGTAAGTGAAGTGTTAATAAAATATTGATTAAAAATAACGTAAACGCAATCCATCTTTATCATGACTTATAGAAATAAGAAATCTGGTCTTTCGAGTGGTTTTACGCACTAACAATTAGGTTGTTGGTTGATTATAATTATAATGGTCTGAAGCCCAATTTAAGAGTTTCGTCCTTACGCATGACGCATGTCCTTAGTCCTTACGCATGACAGCAAGAGAGTCGTACTCTCTTGCTCGCACAATATCTATATGATGAATTTAAAATATGTACCTTAGGGTGTCCCGTCGATGTATGGGGAAATTTTTTTTTGGAGCTACACTAACGCAATAGGTGTTGAAAGTTGCGAAATTAAACACATATTATGAATAATCTAAAATATATGTATTTTTTTGCCATCTTCAGGGCTCTACCTCGCTTTGAAGTTTAGAGAATTGCCGATTTTTATGGCCCTGATCTGTATATCCACTCACACGTCCGCGCTAGAATCGCTTCGCGCGCTCACTACTGATACCTACTAAACGTCTATTTTCTAGAAAACTTTTAAACCATTTTCAATGAAAAAAAAACATTATATAGTTAAAACTATAAAGAAATAAAATAACGAAAAAAATTTACTCAAATATTAACACAGAGCATATAAAAAAATGCGAACTTGGCAATATGTGTTAATATTCGGTATTTTTTTGGTTTAAACACTTTTTACAAAATATCTCTCAATATTTCTTATTTTTACCTGCATATTATTAAACTAGAATATATAAGCTTTGATTTGATACTAAAATATAATGACTTGAAAAGTAAAATTTAGCACAATAAATCAAAACAAACCACCCATTATTGTATAAATCTTCAGCGCCTAGAACAAAATACTGAGAATGGAAATATTAAATCAATAAATAAAACTATTTTAGCTTATATTTTTGAAGTGAAAACTTCTTTAGCGGCGCTGAGCACTTTTTTGTATGGGTAAAAACTTTAAAACTCGCGTCAGGGTCACGTGATGCTGATCGAAAAAGCGTAAGATCGAGGGGAAGGGAGAGGAACTAGTATCTCCCACTCTTTCTACCGTGCCTGAGTGTGCTGCTCTGTTGATGGTGTAAAAGTCGTCGAAATTATGGATGGAAGTTGATTTTTCTGAGAGATAAAATTTAATGTAATATATAAATAACGATATAATATTATAAATAACAACATATAAATTGTCATATTTGTGTACGATAGCGCAATAAATAAACATTGTATTCTACCTCATAAATGATAGTACTTTTATACTTATAATTAAACACAACGTTAATATTGAAGTTTTCACTTCTGCCGGCACTCCCGGAGTGCTACCTTTTTTATTTTAGATATACGTAACTATTCATGTTGAACTGTTTTTCTAAATTTACGTTGTTTTTTAATAAAATAATAGCGGATTGAAATTAATCATGGAAAAATATTACGAATCGTGAAAAAAGAGGCAAAGATCTTACATGTCGACTTTAAGACATGTAAAATTGTTCTAATTTTATTTTTTTCCTTACAAAATGTACTAATTTCGAAAGATAGTATCATGAGGATCATAACAATAAATAATTTTAATAAAATAAAGTGATTTAAAACATTTTAAAAGCAGATTTCACTGGCACGCATGAAAACTTCGAAACATTAATTTAAAAAAATATTTTTTTTTAATTTTACCAAGAACTGACTTCAGATTTAATGATCACAGATTAAAAATATTTATTACGAAGCCATTTGCAATCAAATTTACGCAAATTTTTAGCATTTTCATAGATAAAAACATGTTTTAAAGAAGCAAGTCCTTAGGACCGCTATAGCGGTCGGGACGTTTGAGTGGATATTTCAAATTGAGTCAAAATCTATATTAAAAGATATTTTTTTATTAAAAAGTATAAAAAAAACTACAAATAAACAAACTGCATAAAGCAAAGCCATTATAAATGTATTATCATTGAGAATTTTAACTTGATTTTGTGTCAAAAAATTATAATTTTTGCTCGAGATTACAACTTGGTCCAAAAAAAATACCGCTGGAATTACTGTTGTTATACTTTGTCAGGAATTAAATATCAGCTAAATATACATATATACAGATAGTGTATGTTTCAGTAACTCAATTTTGCCCAGATGTTTTATTTAATCATAGTTTAAATGCCGTCAATAGAAAGATGACGCGGAACCGACGATGCTCTAGCTTAGCACTCATTCCTTATAATAATTTAGATATTTTCTCTAGCAAAGAAGTTTATATTGAGTGTTTTAAGTATACTTCTTTCAATTTCTCACTCCTTTTCAAAAGGCCAGATCCTGAAAGTAGTCCCTATTGATACATAACCTATTGACGAGAAGGTTTCTTGAGAGCGTTTCTTATGACAACTAATAACATTTTTTTCAGGTTAAAATTGAGAGTTACTAATCACAATAATAAATGTAATGATTAGTCGTCTTCATTTTTGTCTTTATAAACAGTATTTTGCTTGATAACAAACCAAATCCGAGGCATATAGGACGTATACTTGAACCACGTACTTGACAAGCACTTGTCAATTTTCTGTTAGATTAACAGTACGATTAGCAGAAGATAACCATCTCGTGGGCACTTGTTTCCAGATTGACAACCATATAGGATCTGAAGTACAACATCAAGGCAAAAAATAAATAATGAAAACACTAAATAAGGCATACGGAGCATCCTATTGTAAAGATTTCCTCATATTGTGTTCGAAACGGAAAAATCGTAAGCAATCGCATATATTCCTTAATTTTATGGGTCTGAAATGTAGTAATATCATACCCACTTAAATTTTACGTGGTTTTTCAATAAATAAAATACTATTAATGAAGTCATTATTAGTTTGTAGCCGATCATGGAATTTTATTTAGTTTTGGTCACAATACAGCACATGTAGTTTAACTTCGTCTCGAGCTTTATATAACCAAAAAGTCGTTTACACTGCAAAAAATGCTATATTTCTTCTAATAATATATTATAGTCATTAATACATATTACAAAAAAATATTTAGTTGTGTAAATAATGGCCCAAGTGTCAATGAGAGGAATTACCAAAAACAAGTTGAAATTTGAGGGTACTTGCGGATTTTTTCAAAAATAAAACACGAATTTTATGAAGATTAATTTGCTTTCAAATTATAATATCGGATATCTACTATATCTAAAACTAGAAAAATAATGATATTTCATTGTTTCAATATCAGGAAAAAATTATGAAAAAATGTTAAAACTTTAACGATCGGTAGAGCCCTGAAAATAATTTTTCAAAATTAAAAAAAATATATTTTCTTAATCTGCGTAAAATTACGCAACTTTCGAGAGAACCTAGAAGGTGTGATAAATCCCTCCCTGGCTTCACTGAACATCACATCGGAATACGGAATGTCCGTTAGGCGAGATGGTTTTGTCCATTGTGGATGGTAACTGGCAACTAGCCACGGCCGAAGCCTTCCACCACGGTAAAGAGATATGTATATACAGTAATGTGACTCCCAAGAAGCGGTTGAACTCAAGGTCGCGCGAGTTTGCATCGCGGTCGACAGGGATCGACAAGAAGCGAGGTGCCAAATAGACGTTTTTATACAGTAAGCTTCCGAATAATGGTTGTGAATTAGTAAAAATATCACAAGGTAATTCTTTTTGATATTTTGAGTAATTCACAATAATAACGCTTATTCGGCTCCTCGCTGCCTACCGAACCCTACCCAAATCGTTGCAAACTCGCGCGACCTTGAGTTCAACCGCTTCTAGGGAGTCACATTACTGTATATCTCTTTACCGTACTTCTACCAATATGCCACCAACCGATGCGGTCACCAATGCCATGTTCTGACGTAACATTACGTACACGTTTACTTACGATTTAGTTATTATTTATTTTTCTAGGGGATATAGGGAAATATAGATACGTCATAAGTGTGTACGGTTCAACCACTCTTACATTGCACACAGTCTCTTTTCGAGTCAGATACATTGAACTTCACTAAGAAAGTGCAATTTTAAACTAATCAATTTTTACGAAGGTACTTACAGTCTATACCTAATTCAATATAATAAAAAGGATAAATCCTTGTTTCCAAGTTCATAATAAGTTCTTCATTGACCGTATAATATAAAACTCAATTAAGATGGCGTATTACATTATCTTGCCCTTGATTTTGGAGTGCTTCGTCAGTCTGTCAGTGCTAATACGACTATTTCTAGATCTTTTTGAGAAAGGACTGTGGAGGAGAATTACTTAAAGTTACAGAAGGTATGTTTCTTTCTTAATTAACTCAAAAAACGACATGGTTAAAATTCCTTGTGCTTAATATTTGTTGGGTCCTGGTACTTACCAAGTTTCAATAGTTTCGAAAAAAGTGACTGTGACATACGGACGGACAGACAGACATGACAAATCTACAAAGGTTCCGTTTTTTGCCATTTGGCTAAGAAACCCTAAAAATACAGCCGGTTGCTCCAAAAACGTACAATTTGTCCCTTGGGATATCAGAATTTATAGGGTAATTGCCGTTGTCCTATGTTTATGAAATTCTGCAGATTTTAAAGAAATAAAATGGATTTATGGATGGATTGCACAATTTAAAGAAATAAAAACGGAGCAGCTCCCTGAGTAAGATCCTCGTACAGGATCGAAACGGTCGGCACGAAGCCGAAGTAAATTCAAGCGAGTTTATGCCATTAATTTACAAAGATGAAAAAAATGGATTAATGGATGGATTTTAGTTAAATATATTTTAAGCTCCCTGAGGCAGATCCTACAACAGGATCGAAACGGTCGGCACGAAGCCGAAGTAAATTCAAGCGAGTTTATGCCATTAATTTACAAAGATGAAAAAAAAATGGATTAATGGATGGATTTTAGTTAAATATATTTTAAGTTAAGAAATAACATGAAAACTATAATTTTATGTATCAATTAATATTATATATTGTTACCCACCGGGTCGCTGGGTCCCCAACGGGAACCGCTAAATAAAAATCGTTTATCTATAGCTGTATCATAGCGTACATGGAAACAATATTAAATCTAGCTATTTAGTTAGGATGTAGGTAGTAGGTAATACATATACATATCTAATGACAATTAGTTTAAGGCGGGGCTTTACGAGCAGATTAGGTATTTAGTGCGGGCAAAAGTTGCTCAGAACGCCCGTTGGAAACGTGTGGCGTACGCTTATCGTAAAACGTGCGCGGTCATTGACCCTTGGTGATTGATTCTTTGCATGTAGTTAGCACACACACATTCACAAACACGTCAAACTTATAAAACCCCGTCGATTTTGCGTCGGGGGTTACAATGTGCTAAAATTTTTGGACAAGATCGAAAAAATGAGACACGAGATAAATATTATAGATACACGTATTTTTTGTTGAAAAAAAAAAACAAAATTAGATTACATTTAATTGATTAGATTAGATTAATTAAATTGGACCAATAATTAATTAAATTAAATTAAAACAATAATTCAGATAAATTCAGAAAAAATCTGATAAATTAAGATAAATTGAGAAAAATCTGATAAATTCAAATAAATTCTAAAAAAAGTCTGATAAATTCTGAAAAAATCTGGTAAATTCAGATAAATTTAAAAAAATCAGATAAATTCGAAAAAAAATCAGATAAATTTTGAAAAAATCTGGTTAATTCTGATAAAATCAGATAAATTCGAAAAAAAATTAGAAAAATTCTGATAAATTCAGATAAATTCGAAAAAAATCTGATTAATTCTGAAAAAATCTGGTAAATTCAGATAAATTAAAAAAAATCAGATAAATTCGAAAAAAAATCAGATAAATTCGAAAATAAATCAAATAAATTCTGAAAAAATCTGGTTAATTCTGATAAATTCAGATAAAATCAGATTAATTCAGATAAAATTAGATAAATTCTGAAAAATTCAGATAAAATCAGATAAATTCAGATAAAATCAGATAAATTAAAAAAATCAGATAAATTTGAAAAAAAAAACAGATAAATTCGAAAATAAATCAAATAAATTCTGAAAAAATGTGGTAAATTCTGATAAATTCAGATAAAATCAGATAAATTCAGATAAATTCTGAAAAATTCTGATAAATTCAGATAAAATCAGATAAATTCGAAAAAATCAGAAATATTCGAAAAAAAAATAGAAAAATTCTGATAAATTCAGATAAATTCGAAAAAATCAGTTAAATTCGAAAAAAAATCAGAAATTCTGAAAAATTCAAATAAAATCAGATTAATTCGAAAACATCAGATAAATTCGAAAAAAAATCAGATAAATTCTAAAAAAACTGGTAAATTCTGATAAATTCAGATAAAATCGGATAAATTCGAAAAAAAAAACAGATAAATTCGAAAAAATTCAGAATCCAGATTTTTCTGAATTTATATGATTTTTCTGAATTTATCTGATTTATTTCGAATTTATCTGATTTTATCAGAATTTACCACATTTTTTCAGAATTTATTTGATTTATTTTCGAATTTATCTGTTTTTTTTTCGAATTTATCTGATTTTTTTAATTTATCTGATTTTATCTGAATTTATCTGATTTTATCTGAATTTTTCAGAATTTATCTAATTTTATCTGAATTAATCTGATTTTATCTGAATTTATCAGAGTTAACCAGATTTTTTCAGAATTTATTTGATTTATTTTCAAATTTATCTGATTTTTTTTCGAATTTATCTGATTTTTTTTAATTTATCTGAATTTACCAGATTTTTTCAGAATTAATCAGATTTTTTTCGAATTTATCTGATTTTTTCGAATTTATCTGAATTTATCAGAATTTTTCTAATTTTTTTTCGAATTTATCTGATTTTATCAGAATTAACCAGATTTTTTCAAAATTTATCTGATTTTTTTTTCGAATTTATCTGATTTTTTTAAATTTATCTGAATTTACCAGATTTTTTCAGAATTTATCAGACTTTTTTTAGAATTTATTTGAATTTATGAGATTTTTCTCAATTTATCTGAATTTATTTGAATTTATCAGATTTTTTCTGAATTTATCTGAATTATTGTTTTAATTTAATTTAATTAATTGGTCCAATATAATTAATCTAATCTAATCAATTAAATGTAATCTAATTTTGTTTTTTTTTTTCAACAAAAAATACGTGTATCTTTAATATTTATCTCGTGTCTCATTTTTTCGATCTTGTCCAAAAATTTTAGCACATTGTAACCCCCGACGCAAAATTTACGGGGTTTTATAATATATCTGATTTTTTTTCGAATTTATCAGATTTTTTTGTTTTTATCTGATTTTATTAGAATTTATCTGATTTTATCTGAATTTATCAGAATTAACCAGATTTTTTCAGAATTTATCTGATTTATTTTCGAATTTATCTGATTTTTTCGAATTTATCTGATTTTATCAGAATTTTCAGAATTAACCAGATTTTTTCAGAATTTATCTGATTTATTTTCGAATTTATCTGATTTTTTCGAATTTATCTGAATTTATCAGAATTTTTCAGAATTTATCTGAATTTTTTTCGAATTTATTTGATTTTTACGAATTAATCTGAATTTATCAGATTTTTCAGAATTTATCTGATTTTTTTTCGAATTTATCTGATTTTTTAAATTTATTTGATTTTTTCGTATTTATCAGAATTTTTCAGAATTTATCTGATGAATTTTCGAATTTATCTGATTTTTTCGAATTTATCTGATTTAATCAGAATTTTTCAGAATTTATCTGAATTTTTTTTCGAATTTATTTGATTTTTTCGAATTTATCTGATTTTATCTGAATTTATCAGATTTTTTCAGAATTTATCTGATGAATTTTCGAATTTATCTGATTTTTTCGAATTTATCTGAATTTATCAGAATTTTTCTATTTTTTTTTTCGCATTTATCTGATTTTTTCGAATTTATCTGATTTTATCTGAATTTATCAGAATTTATCAGATTTTTTTTCTAATTTATCTGATTTTATCAGAATTTATCTGATTTTTTTTTATTTATTTGATTTTTTCGAATTTATCTGAATTTATCAGAATTTATCTGATGAATTTTCGAATTTATCTGATTTTTTCGAATTTATCTGAATTTATCAGAATTTTTCTAATTTTTTTTCGAATTTATCTGATTATTTCGAATTTATCAGAATTTTTCAGAATTTATCTGATTTTTTTCGAATTTATCTGATTTTATTTTAAATTAGTTCAATCTAATTTAATAATTAGTTTATATTAATATTTAATGTGAATTAATTTAATCGTATTTAATAATTAATTCATATTAATATTTAATTTAAATTAATTTAATCTAATTAAATTATTAACTTATAATAATATTTAATTTAAATTAATTTAATCTAATTTATTTTATATAGTACGTGTGTGTTATTTTTTAATAATCGACTAGAAGGACAAAATAAAGATTATAATATTTATTATCTAATTACAAATAAATTAAACCCCCTACACGCTTCTGAGATTTGGAAATTCACAATATATGTAAGTACTCCTAAATAATTCAAACGCGCGTGTGTAATCGTAGTGGAGGTGAGATCGAAGTGCACAGGTCCGACGCTGACAGTGGTCACCGGCGTTCTGAGTGCGTGCGGTAATGCTCCGTGGGAATTAAAATTCAATTAAAAATCATTAAATAAACTTATCGATAAAATACCTATATATAGCCATCCGTTTGAATGTTATGTATCAAATAAAGTACTCTAAATGTTTATTTTTGTCCTAGTTTTACAAATATTTAAATGGAAGGAAGAAAATTAGGCATATTTAAAAAAAATAAAACTATCGAGAAAAAAAACAATTATCATGTTTCTGTTAATTAAGATCTCTTGTTCAAAGATTGAAGTTACACATACTAAAATATAAAGTAGTAGATCTTCTTAAAAGTTTGCTATATTAGGCTTTGAAAAACATACATTTCACTTACCATAGCGCCTTAAGAGCGTATAATATATCGAGTGACGACTCTCTCGCTCGCACAATTTGACAAATTTTTAAATATAAATTACTATTCAAGGAATTAATTTATTGAAAATTCCTCTATACATTTCCTGCATAATATTATTGCACACATTTTAAAAGTGTTTTCAGTGGATATATAAAAAAATGGGATGAGGAGCGATGTCGAAAAAGTTAAATTGTGCGAGCGAGAGAGTCGTCACTCGATATATACCCTCTTAATAAATAATATAATAGATATACATTATTTACCTACCTTAGTGCAATAATATATACCTAGGCGCTAAGCGCGCATAATTTTATTTTTAGAAACCTGCAGAGGTGTCATGTCGAGACCAATCGCTTGCATTTATAATAATGTGTAAACTGTGTAAAATATACAATGACTTGAAACACCAAAAAATTTGTATTTTTTTTCATTTCTAGTTTTTTTGTTAAACATAACGCCACCAATACCGTTGTTTTATATCAGAAATGAAATCTACATCATCGGTTTATCCGAAATTGACACCGAAATTTTCCTCGTGGCTCTACATCGTCTCCCAGAGTTAATTAAATGGAGAAAGGTGGCGCGGCCCCTTTTGCCCCCCTTCCTTGCTGCCAGAGGGGGTGATAGGGGGGGTTTTCAATACTAATCTGCTAACTTGGAGATAAGGAATCATTGTGCCAAGTTTCAAACCTCTGCATGAAAACGACATGTTTTGCGCCCAGAGAACGTCTTATTTTGGAAAATATTCAAAAAAGAAATAAATCATATTTTTGAAACTATAAATCCTGGCAATATACTATAAAGGACAATATTGTAGAAAATTTTACGGAGAATAAACTTCCCCTTGACATTTTTATTCTAGCTTTCATAGTTTTCAAGAAAAACTCAAAAAACTAAAAATAGGGACATAAAAGTGGGGGGGGAGAGGTGGAAACATTGTCGTGGGGGGGTGTTTCTACTAAAATTTCTTCTTATGAACGGTAAAGCTATACGCATGCCAAGTTTCATGCTTTCTGCCACTCCGGGTCATACCTCCATACAAAATCGAGCTAAGGAGCCGCACTACTTCATCACCTTATAAAATACTCATTTTGTTTCTGTCCCTTTCGGCTGTAGCATTATAAAGCCATGGGTATCTCTGTCTAGTCTCAATTCTCGATAAGTAATTTACTTGCATAAAAATGTTTTCTTAAGTTCAGTTGTTACGTGAACCAGGTGAGGTCATACTGAGGAAGTCACTGATTACATAAGTAGTTCATACAAAAATATGATTGTTTTTGAGTAAGCTTCGTGAAATTGCGCAGGAGTTTCCGCTATCAAAATTCAAAATTGTGTTGAAATTTAAAGATTAAATTACAAAAACAA
This sequence comes from Hemithea aestivaria, assembly GCA_947507615.1. NCBI lineage: Eukaryota > Metazoa > Arthropoda > Insecta > Lepidoptera > Geometridae > Hemithea > Hemithea aestivaria. Next base: position 13,748,812 of record OX382338.1, read on the forward strand.
GTTTAGGTACGCCTTTTAACTTGCATGATGCTAGTGGGCAAATAATAAATAGGTATATATTATTGTAATCACAATAATTCTTCAAAAAGTATTTTTTTAAACAGAATTTTCGGTTTTTCAAAAAGACTTTTAACCAGCACTAAAAACATCTACTTCGATTTAAAAACGCCTAATACAAGCTCATAAATTTTCCGTACCACTTAAAAGCCGATTTCTATTAAGTATACCTAGATTAAATGGCAAACGTCAAAAGACGTGTAACGCGACGCAACCCTAAAATACATAGTGACATTTTCGGAAAACTTTATAATGCGGAATTAATACAAAAACAATAACAAGAAAACTCGTCATGGTTAAAAACAATTGAGGCAAGTATATTGAAGGTTTATTGATTAAAAATATTTTTCCTGTTACTCCGGCGAGCCAAGTTATAGTTCTGACTAGAGTCAACAGTCTTTATTTGACGCACACCGGGGAATTACAAACCAAACATAGCAGGCCTTGCAGTTTCCCAAGAAACAAAATATATATAAACGCTGTCGACGAACAAAACATCATTATAGTACAGCATCCCGACTTCATTCCACGAAAGATTGAGAAATTGTTATTAATTCGTGGATAACCTTTTAACTTTTAATCTGTAGATGTACAGTTGTATATAAATACACTAACTAGTGGAGATTTTTAGTCAGTTTTGTTTGTTGGTGACAAGATGAGTTACAAAATAGGTAAGCTGTCATTTTAATCTCATTTATCTATTCGGGACTTAGGAATATGTTTTGGGACTTCGGGCCTTAAATGTTTTGGGACTTAGACTTTAAACTTTTTTACAACATAGATTCAGATTGATTTGACATGTTAATATTTTTTTTAAACTTTATCGAAGGCAGTTTATTTGTTCTGTAATTAATATCAACTCCTGATTTTTATTGTAATATTATAATAAACGTATATAATATGAAACCTCAATATTTGTAAAAATGTGAAGGCTACAAAACTTGTACCCAATAATAGATTTTCTTAAACATAAATTAATAAAGTAAATATTATAAATAAAAACATATTATAAAAGAACAAAGTACATACTAAAATTTATTCATACTAAATGTCAAGGCCACACAGCATTAAAGGTCAAAATGTCAGCTAATCCTCTGCAAAATAATTGCATTGTAATTGCATAGAGTTCCTATTGTAGAGATTAATTAAATATGTTAAACCGGTTAATCAAAACACCAAGACGAGTCGTAATTTTATACCTAACAGACCTATAGCTAACATCTATCATCTCGTATTTAAAATTTAATTTGTTTTAGCTTTAAGTTTTTAAAACAAACTATATATTTTAATACAAATGTATTAAAATATTTTAAGTAGACTACAAGATTACTTTTAATACTGCACACGTAAACGTCCAACACACGTTTTCATTCATAATCTGAAAACCGATATCGATATAAACTTGAATGAGACCACGTACAAAACTTACCCTTCCTATAAAAAAATGCCAATTTCAAGCGTTTTCGAGTAATCGGTAAACGTCAAGTAAACGTACATAAAAAACGATGCGACGGTTAACCGTTCTTTATCTGAACTTGGTCGAAATTTAGTGATATAATATATAATTTTTAAAATAGGTAACTATTTTTAAATTTTAAACACCATTCAAATAGCGTGGTTAGCTATATGGTGGACTCTATATTGATTGACATGTATGTGTGAATTTTCACCACTACCTATGGTTAGATTTAATTAGCAACAAGCAACATGTGGATTCCAGAGTCCAGACATAATAATTATACCTATTGTTCAAATACTGATAAGAAATTGTTTTTTTTTGTGCGATATTGAGACAACCGTTAATCAAAACATCAAGTTTAACTACCACTAGGTAGGTAGGTACTCTTTTTCATTAAACTATTTTATGTACATTATCATGTTCGTTGAATACTCGAAGGCACTTTTAACTGATTTTGACCGTTTTTGGTTTGAAAGGGTAAATATGTATACTTTTCAGGTATTTACATTTATATTTAAAAGAAAGCGGCAAAGTGGTTTTTAACAAATATGTCTCGCCCTCACTTACTGAGAGCGAGTTTTAAGTCGTTTCAATTTTTTTAAGTCACGTGTAGTAAATACAAATCAAAAGATAACAAGTTGTTTTCGGTATGACACGTATTGTTTACCAAACGCGAAGCCTCACGACCTACTTTAGGTTCATTTGATTGTATCTTCGTTATGTCATACACAGCGTACAGAACAAAAAGAATACACCTCTACATATAAATAATATACTTGTATAATGTACCTATGTCGCAAGCGCTTTGTAATGGTAATTTCCACCTGAAGGGGAAGAACTAAACACATTGTTTTTAAAAAAAACCCTAGTTAAAGTACCTACCTACAATAGTTATCATAATTAACTAGTACATACTTCTAGCAGTCTCTGTTAGGGAATCTGGTTTTTGGTTGCAAGCCATCCCTTCCATTAATACTGGTAATCTTTTAGATTCATCTGCTTTTCGTGTAGCTGTTTGTTTGCGCCTGGGTGCAACATGTTATGTAGGTCACCGCTGTCAGTGTGGTACTGCAGTCGACGAACTCGGTCACCATGGTCTCTCATGTTCTCGGAGCGCTGGCCGAATCTCCCGCCACTCCAGTCTCAACGACATCATTCGCCGGGCTTTTACCAGCGCCAATGTAGCAGCCATTCTCGAACCGAATGGTCTGATGCGTGACGATGGTAAAAGACCTGACGGTATGACTTTGATTCCCTGGAAGTTAGGTCGGCCGTTAGTGTGGGACGCGACTTGCGTTGATACACTGGCGCCCTCACATCTTCCAGAGACTCAAATTGTGGCTGGTGCGGCGGCAGTTTCTGCTGAGCGGCTCAAGCGGCGTAAATATGCTAACCTCGATAGCGGTTACATTTTTGAGCCGTTTGGGGTAGAGACTTTGGGTCCTTGGGGTCCGGGAGCTCACCGCATTTTCCAAAATTTATCTGAGCGCTTGGTCGAGGCGACGTGTGACCAAAATGCTGGGGTATATTTGGCCCAACGTATAAGTATTGCCATTCAACGTGGCAATGCTGCCAGCATTCTGGGCACTCTGCCAACTGACAGTGGTTTGGAGCACTTGGATTTTCTGTAGATCGGCTTGTGGCCGATCTGTGGTTAATAAAAGTGTTCTTTACTGCTGTAGTAGCTGTAGTATTGTTAGTTTGTTTTTCTCAATAAAGGCATTTGCCACTTTTGAGTATATAATAAAAAAATAAAAAAAACTAGTACATTAACCTATATGACATTAACATTACCAGCATTAATTTAACATTACCAGCGCCCTGGGCGAGATTTCTACGGCGCCCCCTAAAAAGCAATTCAAACCCATACTAAAACCGAAAAAGAAAAAAAATTCAGGATTTTTTCTGGGCCGAATCCGATGGGCATGGAAAAAAATCCACCTTCAGCTTTCTTGATATAAAAATAGGGGTTGCTCCGAGAAAATTTTGAATTTTTCAGCACGAATGATGTGCGTTTAGCTTGCTCCGAGTGGCAAAGAAACTAAATAAGTATTCTTATTTATAAAAGCGCGAGCAGCTTGCTGCGAGCGCCGCAAAAATTTTGATTTTTTCAACACGAATGATGTGCGTTTGGCTTGCTTCGAGTGGGAAAGAAATTAAATGTCCTTATTTATAAAAGCGCGAGCGCCGAGAAAATTTTGAATTTTTCAGCATGTTTGATGTGCGTTAAGCTTGCTTCGGGTGGCAAAGAAAGTAAATGTTTTTATTTATAAAAGCGCGAGCAGCTCGCTGCGAGCGCCAAGAAATTTTTGAATTGTTTAGCACGAATTTTGTGCGTTTAGCTTGCTCCGAGCGGCAAAGAAACTAAATAAGTATTCTTATTTATAAAAGCGCGAGCTGCGAACGCCGCGAAAATTTACATCTTTCAACACGAATGATGTGCGTTTAGCTTGCTTCGAGTGGCAAAGAAACTAAATGTCCTTATTTATAAAAGCGCGAGTAATTCGCTGCGAGCGCCGAGAAAATTTTGAATTTTTCAGCACGAATGATGTGCGTTTAGCTTGCCTCGAATGACAAAGAAAGTAAATTTTCTCATTTATAAAAGCGCGGGCAGCTCGCTGCGAGCGCCGAGAAAATTTTGAATTTTTCAGCACGAATTATGTGCGTTTATCTTCCTTCGAGTGGCAAAGAAACTAAATGTTCTTATAAAAGCGCGAGCAGCTCGCTACGAGCACCGAGAAATATTGAATTTTTCAGAACGAATGGAGCACCACGGGCGCCCCATTATAGAGCCTGTGGCGCCCCTTTTATCTGGCGCCCTGGGCGGTCGCCCAACCGCGCCCTACCCTAACGCCGGTACTGTGTATATAGATAATATTTATAAAACGAATATTTACGAATAATATATATATATATATATATATATTTACGAAACGAAAGAATGTCGAATTTCCTTACACTTTACTCGGTCAAAAAGAAATTACAACAAAATCTAGAGAAGAATAAATACATGCGGCACTGATACACCGCTTTTCGAAGCCATTGGAATAGACAAATGAATCGAATATTATATCATTTATAGTCGGGCCGGCCTAAAAGGCCACATTTGACATTTCATGAAAATTCCCTTACAGGATGTTCTAAAAAATTTACTATTTTTCGAAAATTGCTTTTATTTTTTAAATATATTAGTGTTGTAATGAATTTAGGAAATAATTTTAAGACTTAATTTAACTCTTAAAATCATTAAAGACGAACTTTAACCTAAAACACTTTACGTCCATACAGTGATTAGTGATTGTCCCAAAAAATAAATGCCAATGGCTCGAGGTGTTGCTGAAGTTTCCAGCCCCCTTTTTTGTTGCTCAAAATAAGCTGATTAAGATCGAAAAACCACCCCTTCTGGCAGTAAGAAAGGGGGGGTAAAGGGGCCGCTCCAACCTGCTTCATTTAATCAACCCTGGGATATCATGTAGAGCCACGAAGAAAATTTTGGTGTCAATTTCGGATAAGCCGATGGTATAGATTTCATTTCTGATATAAAACAACGGTGTTTGTGGCATTATGTTTAACAAAAAAACTAAAAATAAAAAAAAAACTTAATTTTTGTTTCAAATCATTGTTTATTTTTAAACTATTAAAACACCATTTCGTGGCGGCGTGGCGATTTTAGGTTCAAACATAGCTAAGAACATTCCCGACTAATATTATTAATCTTAAAAATGAAAAAAATAAACAAACTTCATTAATCCGTTCGGTAACGATGCCACATACAGATACACAAACAGACAAACAAACACGTCAAACTTATAACACCCCACCGTTTTTGCGTTGGGGGTTAAAAACTTTAGATGAATAAATAGGACATCCTATACAAGGTCACGTCAATCAGTTTTTGTTTTTAAAACAATAAGGATGCTACCCAATAAAATCGCGAAATCGAAATTTGAAATGTAGAATCGAATGCAATTATAACTTGGATTGAATATTTGATCTGAAATAAATAACTATATTGCGATTAAAATAAAATACATTGTTAATATTGTGATTATATTATAGTCAAATATAATGTAATTAAAATAAAATTGTGTAATGTATAGAGAATAAACATATTTTTTATAACAGGTTTTTTTTTATAACTCGTGAGATGTTTCTGGCAAAACTAGCCCATGACGCCATTACATGTTTACAACCAAAACCTATTAAAATTAAAATTAATTAGACTTTATGAATGTTTTCATAAAACTGTATTCGATTCCAACGTGTTTGAAGATCGTATCGATTCATATCCTGTAATCGAAATAAACAAACAATGTCCCAACACTAGTTAGCTATGACTGACATCTGTCAAATGTGGCCTTTTAGGCCGGCCTGACTATAGTCCGGTCAATTTAGACCAAAAAATGAGAGTGAAGTTACATAAAGTCCCAACAAGCTGAATTTTTGTAAAGTTGTTCAAAACATAATTATAAACAATGTCTAGAAGTTCCCCATCATTCCCCTGTAAGGAAAAAAAATAATTCAAGGTCAAAGGTAAAAAAATGAGTATTTCGCGATTTTCAGCAAAACGGTAAGTTTTATCATAAAAATATCTTAGACAAAATTGTAGATCATAAAATTGTCTACAAAAAATTAGGCTCGAACTATGTCTAAACCAAATTGTAGCTTAATGGGGTCATTAGTTACTGATTTCGTATTCAAACATTGACCTCCTTTATCCCGCCTTAGAGGTTGATTTTTGGAATAAAAAGTATCCCATATCATTTTTTAGGACTTGGTCTACCTTTGTACCAAATTTCAGCTCAATAGGGCCAGCGGTTCTAAATTTACCATACAAACTTTGACCCCCCCCTTACCCCCTCTTTAAAGTTAAATTGTGTCATAAAAACTATTCAATGTTCCTCAACACAATCCCAACAATCGTTTTACAAAATTTCAGCTCAATCGGGTAAACGGTTACGGATTTGCATACAAACGTTTTTCGGGAATAATTCCTTTTCCTGAGGGAATTTCAAAAAATCGCTTCTTATTGCACGATGAAATCTTTCAAGGAATACGCTGTCCAAATTTCAGCTCAATCCGTCCGGCCGTTTGGGCTGTGCGTTGATAGCACGAAAGTGTACGAACGATTTTATATAAGAGATTACAACTTTTTGAATCGTTATATCTCAAAAACGGTGGCTCGTAGAAAAAAAAGTATTAAATATTTTTTTGTAGACAATTTTATGATCTACAATTTTGTCTAAGATAATTTTATGATAAAACTTACCGTTTTGCTGAAAATCGCGAAAAACTCATTGTTTTGACCTTTGACTTTGAATTAAATTTTTTCCTTACAGGGGAATGATGGGGAACTTCTAGACATTGTTTATAATTATGTTTTGAACAACTTCACAGAAATTCAGCTTGTTGGGACTTTATGTAACTTCGAATGTCTAAATTGACTGGACTACATTTTGCGTTTATCATAAAGTTAAACTCAGTATTTATGTAAACATACTAAAGTAGGTCAATGGTGTACATGTTGAACAGGGTCATGGGCCATGTAGCTACATCACTGTGGTGTAATAAAGGGCTTTAAATCGTGACTCAGATGTCCGCATATTACCTACAGATGTGTCATTTTAAGACCTCTGCTCAGTTTTGTAGTTATACTTATTGTGGAAATATAAAAAGCCTTCACTAATATTATTTTCTCCTGTTGTAGGTAATCATAGTCAACCGCTTAAGGCATCTGAGTCTAGGACTATACAGTTCAAAGGGCCTATTGGCCCAACGACATATAAAACATCGGAATCCATAGACAAAATTGCGTTCATTATTATTTACCCAAACTTCATAAACCTCCTCATTAATATGAGTAAAATAACGAACGCAGTTTGTAATGTACAAAATTGACATCAATCGTAGTGGGTGTGAATTAGCCAATAGGCCCTCGGGATTGATTAAACTCCTGTTCGATCTGATATTTAGTTTAGTTTACTAACAGTTGTTTTCTTTGTTCCAGTAATCACAGCATTGATCGCAATCAATGCGTATGCTACGCATGCACTACCGCCATGCACATGCACTCGCAACTTGCAACCTGTGTGCGGATCCGACGGCGAAACCTACAGCAACCCTTGCCTCCTAGATTGCGCACGATACAACGGAAAAACGGACCTTGTCATCGCTAAACACACTTCTTGCGAACCCGAAACACCAGTTTGCATTTGCACGTATGAATACAAGCCCGTCTGCGGCACTGATGGAGAGACCTATCCTAATAAATGCTCCTTACGTTGCATGAGATCAAAAATACCCGATATTGAAGTAGTTTCTGAGGGTGAATGTCCTCCTAAACCGACCCAACCTCCCTGTATATGTCCTGACGTTTTGGAACCTGTTTGTGGCACCGATGGAAACACATACGACAATGATTGCTTGCTCAACTGTCAAACTGCCAAAGACTCCAAACTTGGAATCAAACACAAGGGCCAGTGTGAAGATAAAGTGAAGGTAGTAGAACCTCCTTGCATTTGTCCTGAGCTCTGGGCCCCAGTTTGTGGCACCGATGGCAATTCATATGATAACGACTGCTTGCTTAACTGCCACACTGCCCAAGACTCAAAACTTGGCATCAAACATCATGGCCAATGTGACGATAAAGTAAAAGTAGTTGATTTCGTAAGTGTTGTTGATCCTGTAAAAGTGGTTGATCCAGTGAAAGTAGTTGACAACGCACAGTCTGATCAGCCTAGACCATCGTGTTCGTGTCCGAGGAACTTAAAGCCGGTCTGCGGCTCCGATGGAGTCACGTACAACAATCAATGTTTGTTGGGCTGCGCGGGCGCACAGGTGACGTTCGCTAGGCATGGCGCCTGTTGATTGTACTTTTTTAAATATGGCTGTCAAAATAGCTTAGAAGTTACTAATTACGGTGAACCCAATATACCTTTATTTGAAGTGACTGAATTTTAATACCAACAACAATAATAATACCTATATTATTATGTTTTAGCAACTAAGCTAAAATTGTTTTTTGTTAACCATTTGAATTTTATAATTTGTTAAATTGATAATGCGAATTTGTGATAAAGATTTTCGATGTTATTTTTTGTTGTTAAGTACTATAAGTAATAAACGTTTTTACATAATCATTGTTTTATCTTTTGTTAACAATAATAAAATCATATCCGCTACACAATACTTATTCTAAATAATAATTACTGACTTATTTGACTATATTATCTAGAGTGTTTTGAATATCACAACACACACACGTCACATTTTAATGTTTTCAGTTTGTGATATTAAAAAATGGCATGATGAGATTTTCAATAAATTAATTCTATGAGTTTATATTTAAAAGTTTGTCAAATAGTGTGCGCGAGAGAGCGTCACTCGATATACATATACGCTCTTAAGTATTCCTAAATGATGAATCGTGAGCTCAGGAATAAGGAAAAGTCACACCTGGTGCATAGCTGGCTGCTGACGCTCGCTCGGCTCGCACGTTGTAGTAACTGTTCAAACCTTTTTTTTTATACCCAGGAAAAATAAACCTCGTAATTACACCTGCCCTGAACTTCGTAACTAAATCAAGTTTTTTTACAAACATTTTGTTCACACCTATCACTAACCGACAGTGACCGGCTATTCCTAAGTTTAACCGGCTAAATCTAGGTGTAGCCGCACTTCGGACTTGAGCCGAAATATCACTAATCACTAATAATATTATAAATGCGAAAGTTTGTGAGTGAGTGTATGTTTGTTACTTCTTTACGCCTAAACGGGTGGACCGATTGACCTGAAATTTGGTATAGAGATAGCTTAGACCCTGGAATAACACATAGGCTACAGTATAGCGGGTAAAACCGCTGGGTGCAGCTAGTATTATATAAACATTGTCGTTGAAAAAAAAACATAATTATGGTCTGTCTAATTTTTTTTTTTCTTTTTAATAATATGGCAACATGTGCATTTTGCCAGTGTCGAGTAAAATTCGTGAATGTTCACGGGATATTAAATTATGGTCTCCACTTTCGTGTTTTGCCAGTGTCAAGTTAAATGTTATTTTTTAAGTACCTAATAAGTTAGTTAGTCAGGTCAGAGTCAGAGTGAGCTTAATAGCTCGTCTAGTCACGTGAGTCTTCCAGTAAAATGGGTGGAATTTTACTGAAAGTTCGGAGGAGTTTTGGAGGGGGCACCAAAATTCATATTTCAGCACCATATCACTTGCCTACATCTGTGCACATTCAAAAACACTTAACACGCAATATTCCACCATTATTACACGCTAACAATCAAATTCTACACGATTATTAAGCAAAAGACGTGGAGCTAATGATATGATCAAGGCTTGCCGCCAAAAACCCGTCTGTCTAATTTAGCTTGATAATTTTGACAGCTCACTATAGGGATGGGGTAGTGTATAATCGTTAAAGACTCGATTCGATTTTTATATTCATCGAATATTGAAAAATTTCTTATCTTATCTATTAATTATAAATTATTAATAGGTGGGTATGTTAATAAAAGCTCTCCCACAATATCACCTAGTGCATATTTTTATTTGGTCAGTCAGAATATTTAGTGGAATAGGTACGTGCCAAAATAATTTTTGAGAAAAATCTCTTGGGTGAAATAAAAAAAAATGGAACATAGAGTTATTTATTATTAAAATAATGGGGTACATCCTAAATTAAATTCATCTTCGTCATCATCATCACTAGGCCCACTACTGGAACTCTCCCCTAAGTTGATTATCAATTCTTGATCACAAACGCTGTCAAAGTGGACATCTCGCTCCCAGTCTTCTAATATATATTTTTTCGTGTGTTCCACGACTCTTCTCCAGTCATCCGCAGTAACGTAATCACAGGCATTTTGCAATAAAGTCAACATTTTCTTAGCCGTAAACGGTGGAGATGTGTTATGTTTGGCTGCATGACCTAAAAAAATAAGTAAAAATTAAGTAGGTATGATAAGTATCATAGGTAATAATAAGTCTTCTTGTATGTTTTACTAGTCTCAATAAAGAGTTTTTGTATTGTATTGTAAGTAGGTAAATAGTAAGTAGGTAATAATTTAATTAAAAAAACCAATGACTGTAAACTGCCCTTAAATAAATCTGAGTTGTTAAGGGACACTAATAATTTTCTTAATGTCGGATATTCATCACGTCTATAATACGCGTAAACATGATTGCGTATTGCGGCGGCATCAAAGTCGTCAATCGCAGTGACACTTGAGAGTCTCCTTCGTTTTTTATTCGGCGTCGACAATTTTTTTTCCGTGTCTTCCTCTGTCGCTTGAGTTGATGAGGGCTTGCCATGCTTTTCTTGCAATATACGAGATACAGTTGCACGACCGATGCCAAGAGCGTCCGCAACTCTGTTGCCAACTTGGGTTAAAGGCAACAACGGTCCGCCATTTTGACACTCACGTTCAAAATAATCTTGCAAGCGAACCACAAACTCGCGACATTCGCTGTTCAAAACAGTCTTTTTAGTTCTTTTCGGCATTGAGAAACCAAAAATAACAAAAACTAACGACAAATACTCAACAAAAACAGTAGAAAGCATAAAATAACAAAAACTCAACAAAAACAATAAACAGCAGAAAATAACAAAAACAGTAGGTACCTAGCAGAACAAAAACAAAAACTCAACAAAAACAGAAAATAGCAGAAAGTAACAAAAACTGAACAAAAGCGTATACAAGGCACTAACGGCGCGACGTCAGAACTCGTACTGATTTACAAAATGGCTGGCTGACAAAAGGATGACAGGCTGTAGTGTTGCCAGTTGCCACAATCTTAGAGTTATCGGCAGCTTAGATTATAGCTACTTAGTTTAGACGCCACATAGTCAAATTCGGTGGACCAGAGACGGAAGTGGCGCCTCTCTTGTGTAACGCAGGCAACATCGCATTTTCGTGATCGGTTGACAAGTAAAGAGGAGTGACGGGAAGTGACGTTAGCCAATGAGAGTCGAGTAGTTGCACGGTCGTCCGCTAGAGGCGCTGTTGTGAGCGAGCGGTAGGGCGGACGGGCGTGAGGTATTATATTGAGCTGTGTAGACGACGGAGACTCACTTTACGTTTGGCTGGCGGCTGGGACGGTCACTTTACTTCGGGACGGCACCTCGGACGGACGTTATGTCCGAAGGGTGACTGGGACGGTCACTATACGGTTTGGGTATCGAATTAGTTATCGAAGCGTTCGTAGCTTTGCGGAACACTCGGTCCCCGTTAATATTGTGTAATTCTGAGTTGTGTAATATCATCCCTAATCACATTGTAATGTAACTGTTTGCAAGTGTAATAAAACTAATCATATTGTGGTGTGTAGTCTTATTCTTCTCGCCCGTTATATCCACGCTGTAAACCATGCCTGAGTGGCTCCAGTATGAGCGACAATAGAGTGACAGTGACACATATAGGTTACTAAGCTAAGCGCCCGGTATCCTGTCCCGACATCAGAAGTGGGATAAAGAACGGTGAAAGAATTAACATGTTTTTTGAATGTTTCAGTTTGCCTGCCTTGTTCGCCGCACCTGGCTTTTCCTGTGGCGAGTGCCGAGTGCGCGAACTGCGCGCTGTGTTTGCACAGATGTCTACGCGATATGCGCGCTGTGTCTGCGCGATGTCTACGCCATCTACACGTCGTGTCCGCGCGTTATGTCTGCGCGATCTGTGTGCTACGAGCAGCGTTTAACCCGCTGTGTCTGCGCGTGTGTTCTAATTCGTGGTTGCATTGATTACAGTGACATGCAGTGGAGCGCTTTTGCCGGCGCTCATGTGTGCGCGCCTGTTCCTGCTTGCGTGCGTGCATACGTGCGTGTATGCATGCGTGCTGAGTCTGCTGCGCTGTGACCTGCGACGCTGCTGGTCGAGCAACGAGTCAACCTAGGTGTGACTGTGAGCTATGAGACGATCTGAGAGATCGAGCCGTATCAGCGATGAACATTATTTGGTGAGTCGATTCCATGATTTTTTTGTTCATGCCTACTGCAGACTACGTAACCGTAGCTTGTTTTGTCTACTCTTGTAGTAGCATTTTAGTGTGCGATGAGCGGTAGTGGAGAATTTGATGCGTGAGCTAAGTTTTAATGTCGCTCAATGATAATTACCTACCCTCACTTTTTTTTGTAAATAGTTGAACATGGCTCGCAGTGTAGTCAGCTTAGAACAAAGCTTAGAAGTGTTATCTGATAATTGATAAGGCCCTCGCGTTGGGTTAATGGAAGTAAAATAAGAAATTCTGAGATTTTAGTCTTACGACTGATTACAATAAATGAGGTTAGGTTTGAGTTAGGTTAGGTGCACTATTGAAAATTGCAATTTTAATGCCACCGGTTTGTGTACCGGTATAATACGATATTCAGAGATCTTAGGCTTACATTAAAATTGAGGTTAGGATTGAGTCAGGTAAAGGAAACGAAATTCTGTGCTGTGGTATCTTTATTACAGATGAGTGACGTGCAGCAGCGCGTACGAGCGTGCGATGTGCTGTCCTGAGCATCGGCGCGTGTGTGCGGTCACTTGACGTGCTGGCCTGAGTATCGGTGCGTGTGCGGTCACATGGCGCGCTATCCTGAGCATCAGCGCGTGTGGTCGTGCGACGCGCGGTCGTTCTAAGTGTGGAGAGGAGAGAGAAAAAAAAAAGGGGGGAGGAGAGACAAAAAAAGGGGGGGAGGAGAGAGAAAGGATTTGTATCGCCTTTTATGTTTAGTTGCCAGTCACCACGAGATAGAGGTCCAAACCAAACCAAACCAACCAAACCAAAAAAAAAAAAAAAAAAAAAAAATTGAATTAGTAGCCATTTTTTCACGGTAGTCGATAGCAAATTATCTTGTTCCTATGTCGTAAGGGAGAGTTTGTGTAGTTCATGCGGGTTTTTATTTCGAGTTATAACAGTTTCCAACTCTTGAAGTGAAATTACCTAGACAAAGTGGTGTGATCAGTTGCGGTTGGAGGTGACACGGCTGTTCGAGGTGTGTTGTGAGATAGTCGAAAGGATTCAGATGTCTGGGTCGAACCCTATGGGCTACTGCGGGAGCTATAGATCGAAGAGACTCTGTTATCCGGGCTATTGTTATGCTGTGAGTGCATAGTGAGTAGTTGTGGGGATGCAGAGATCCGGGTCGAACCCTACTGGCCGCTGCGGTTGCCGTAGATCGAAGGGATTCTGTTATCCGGGCTACTGTTGATGCGGTGAGTGCATGGTGAATAGTCGAGGGGATGCAGAGATTCGGGTCGAACCCTACTGGCTGCTGCGGTTGCCGTAGATCGAAGGGATTCTGTTATCCGGGCTATTGTTGATGCGGTGAGCGCATAGTGAGTAGTCGAAAGGATGCAGGGGTCCGGGTCGAACCCTACTGGCTGCTGCGGTTGCCGTAGATCGAAGGGACTCTGTTATCCGGGCTATTGTTGGTGCAGTGAGTCCAGAGTCAGTCGAAAGGATTTTGTGATCTGGGTCGAACCCTACTAGCTGCTGAGGTGGCTGTAGATCGAAGAGACACTCTTATCCGGTCTGTACTGCTGGTGCATCTTGAGTTTTGAGCTGTCGCGTGTCACAACCGAACTTGATGGCATACTAAGTCGCTGGGGTATATTTTCTAATGAGAGCCTCAATTATCTGTCACTTTTGAAAGAATTATGTCAGGATATTATGTCAGGATATTATGTCAGGATAATTATGTCAGGATGAACGAGCGGTGGAATGTGGAATCAATTAACATGGTGTCTTTTTGTTATAGATGTGCAGTAAGATCGCGCTGGGAGAGCTCACCCTGCGAGAGTTCGCTCTGCAAGAAGATCGCCCGAGGACGTGCGAGCGTCAGGAAGGCCGTATCGGCAGCTTAGATTATAGCTACTTAGTTTAGACGCCACATAGTCAAATTCGGTGGACCAGAGACGGAAGTGGCGCCTCTCTTGTGTAACGCAGGCAACATCGCATTTTCGTGATCGGTTGACAAGTAAAGAGGAGTGACGGGAAGTGACGTTAGCCAATGAGAGTCGAGTAGTTGCACGGTCGTCCGCTAGAGGCGCTGTTGTGAGCGAGCGGTAGGGCGGACGGGCGTGAGGTATTATATTGAGCTGTGTAGACGACGGAGACTCACTTTACGTTTGGCTGGCGGCTGGGACGGTCACTTTACTTCGGGACGGCACCTCGGACGGACGTTATGTCCGAAGGGTGACTGGGACGGTCACTATACGGTTTGGGTATCGAATTAGTTATCGAAGCGTTCGTAGCTTTGCGGAACACTCGGTCCCCGTTAATATTGTGTAATTCTGAGTTGTGTAATATCATCCCTAATCACATTGTAATGTAACTGTTTGCAAGTGTAATAAAACTAATCATATTGTGGTGTGTAGTCTTATTCTTCTCGCCCGTTATATCCACGCTGTAAACCATGCCTGAGTGGCTCCAGTATGAGCGACAATAGAGTGACAGTGACACATATAGGTTACTAAGCTAAGCGCCCGGTATCCTGTCCCGACAGAGTTATACTATTTTTGATTTCCATTTTTATTTTAAGAATAACACCTGTCAATATAAGGGTGACACGCAATTAGTGCCATTAATAGAATATATTATATTGCCAATGAAAAGCTAATTCCAATACGCGATAATTTACGCGATTTTAAATATTCGATTCAATTCAAAACCGATTTTTTATAGTCTGTGGTTTGTTCGTTATACATGGCACATCACTAAGTGGGCGGTAACCATCCATGAAGTAAAACATTAACTGTATGAGAGAAAAACTAAAAAAACACGAAACTTCATAGGCGCGAGCTGTCAAAATTATCAAGCTAAATTAGACAGACCATAGGTACCTATTCTACAGTATCCCGACTTTATTCCACGAAAGTAAAAAAAATGTTTTTAATTATTTTTCGATAACCTTTTAACTTTTAATCTTTAGCTGTAAAGTAGTGTATAAATGCACAATCGAGTGGACATTTCAGTCAGTTTTGTTAGTTAGTGACAAGATGAATTACAAATCAGGTAAGCTGTCATTTTATACTCATTTATCTATTTGGGGCTTAGGAATTAGGAATATGTTTGGGACTTTGAATCTTTTTACAACGTAGATCCGAGATCCACAGATTGATTTGAGTCGTAAATAAAAAAATTGTTTTTGAATTTTATCGAAAGACAGTTTAATTTTTCTGAGAGTAATCACAGATTTAAACTCCTAGTTTTTTAGTAAAATTACATATAAGTAGAGTTTTCAAATAAATAAAATAAAAGTAGGTAGGTACTTATGTAACCTTATTATTTGTAAAAAAGCTAAGTACAACTCAAAATTGTAAACATAAATAAATAAACTAAATTCAAATAAAAATCTTACCTAATAATCGTCGAAGCCACAGAGGAAGACCATAGGTTAAAATGTCAGATAATCCTATGCAAAATTAATTGCATAGAGTTCTTGTTGTCTGGTCTAATTAAATAAACCGGTTCACAACTAAAGAACCGAATGGATTTATTTTGTTTGACAAGTTTTCAGATGGTGGTGGATATTAAAATTTTATCAAAAATTGACGAGCGCTTTTTAAGTTACAAATTAAAATGTCTCGCTCTCTCTTTTTGCTTGAGCTTGAAGCACAGATCATAAAGCTAGAGATGGAAGCTAAAATGAGGTAACAGTCGCCAAGTCATATGCCTGAATCAACATAAGCTCGTAGCTCCGCCTCTTTTTCGTGTTCATTCCACGGCCGACATTGACAGCGTGACATTCACATACTTAATGAAAAATAATTAATAAAAATGCCGTATTGTTCAATAAAAAGGCGCGGAAAGACTAGCGCTACATTCAGTTACGCAAAAGACGAAATCTTATTACACAGGCAAGTTATTATTCCGATAATAATCATTGAAAAATGTTTAACATAAAATGCAATATAAAAATGGCCAAGTTTCTTTTCGTCTCATTCTTTCTTGGTAAATTTGTATAACATTATCTCGTTCTCTCTTACGCCCGGATACACTAGTGATAAGACACAAATTTAAATTTACACCACAAATTTTATCGACAAAAATGTTATTGAAATTTTTGAAGTAGGTAGGTATTAGGTATATTAAGGTACCAAAATTATCGGGGTTTAATATTATACAGGGTTACTGGTATTTAATTCATGAATGGTTATTATGAAGCTTATAATAAGAGAAGTGTTACGAAGCTTTTAAAATACATAATGTTAAATTTGTCACTAATTTAAAAACAAATAATTCGCTATCTAACATTTATTGTTTATTCTTATAGGGTGCGTATTCGCACGCATAATTTTTTAAAATTAGGACTAAAAATTTTATGCGAGCGATGGACCTATTTATATTTTAGTGAAACCATATAAAATGTTTATTCGGGTACTTTGGGAGGTAATAGAGATGAGAAAACATTTAAGCTATAATAAAACAATAATTGAAGTTATATTAAAATATCTCTCGTATACGAGTACAATACAACGAACTTTCTCATTAAACTTAAGAATAACAGTAACTTAAATTTTCTTATCGATACGATATAGCGACTTTACCACATCACTAGAAAGTCATGTTATGCCTCTAACTATTACCTAATCTGTGACGTAACTGTGACGTCACCTTGAACGAGCCAATCAAATCTAGCCACCCATCCCCCGCACCCCACCATGTTTTAGTGACTTTGTTTTCATACAAAAAATGACCTAAGCGCGGTATATATCTCTCTTGTATATGGCTTGAAGTCAATTGAATAATGTTATTAAAATTACATTTAATAAAGACAAATAATAAATTAAATAATTCAAATGTGTTAATACTAGTGTTCTTTACTGCTGTGGTAGTTTTTTTTTATTATAGACTAAGTACTAACAGTCATTTTCTTTGTTCCAGTAATCGCAGCATTGATCGCAATCCATGCGTGTGCGACGCATGCATTACCGCCATGCACATGCGGGCGCATTCTGCGACCTGTGTGCGGTTCCGACGGGAAAACTTACAGCAACCCTTGCCGCCTAGATTGCGCACGATACAACGGAAAAACAGACCTCGTCATCGCTAAAAACACTTCTTGCGAAGCCGCTACACCAATTTGCATCTGCACATACGACTACAAACCTGTCTGCGGCTCTGATGGAGAGACCTATTCTAATAAATGCTCTCTAATGTGTAAGCGATCGACAATACCCGATATTGAAGTAGTTTCTGAGGGTGTATGTCCTCCTAAGCCGACTGAACCTCAATGCATCTGTCCTTTAATTTTGGACCCAGTTTGCGGTACCGATGGTAATACCTATGACAACGATTGTTTGCTCAACTGCCAAACTGCCAAAGACTCAACACTTGGCATTAAACATCAAGGCCAATGTGACGATAAAGTAAAAGTGGATGATTCTGAAAATGTTGTTGATCCTGTAAAAGTGGTTGATCCAGTGAAAGTAGTTGATCCAGTGAAAGTAGTTGATCCGGTGAAAGTAGTTGACAACGCACAGTCAGATCAGCCTAGAGCATCATGTTCGTGTCCGAGGAACATGAAGCCGGTCTGCGGCTCCGATGGAGTCACGTACAACAATGAATGTTTGTTGGGCTGCGCGGGCGCACAGGTGACGCTCGCTAGACATGGCGCGTGTTGATTCGTGATAATTTTGTTTATTAATAAATAAATATGGCTGTTAAGTAGCTTTCAAGTAAAATTATTTATTATGTTGAACTTTTAATGGATGCTTTTATATGATTTTATTTAATTTTCCTGAAGATCTGAAAATTTAAATACTTATAGCAGGAAACCATTTTTGTAAAAGTTTTTATAAGGCAGCATTTTGCATTATATTATTGTATTTTTACCAAATTTTACTTTTTAAACTGTTTTTGTAGCAGCTAAGTTTAAATTGACACTTGATAACCAACTGAACTTTATATTTGTTACACCGATAATGCGAATTTGTGATAAAGATTTTCAATGTTATTTTTTTATAAGTAATTAATAAATGTTTTTTTACAAAATAACATTTTATCTTTTTATTGATGTACCATATCCGTTACGCAATCTACCATATATAATAGTCATCTACCATAATATAATATAGGTACTTAACAACAATGAAAAACAACATAGAATTTAATAATTATTATAACATTTATTCATTTAAATTAACCAAAAATGATCATAAATCGAGATTAGCCAGTAATTCGTCATCTTCATCAATTTCCATAAAAGATTTCTCCAAAAATTCACTTTTAATATCACTATCTAGAGTATTTTGAATATCACTATAATTATCACTGAAAACACTATTATTTTGTAAAGTTCCACTATTCAAAACATTATTTGTTACACTATTAGAACTATTCGATTGTTTTAGATCATTTTTCTGATCCTTTCTTATATTAGTGCCGGGAATGTAGTCGTTTTTGTTCCTGGACGCTTTAGGTGGCGTTAAATACTGGGTGATAGAGTTTTGTGTTTCCTGTAAGAGACATATTTCAATGAAGAACTCTAAATTTGAAAGTTGGAACAAGGAGTAAATGGGACCCCACGTTGGGCGCTTCTTATTGTGCCTCGGTAGGAGGGCACTGTAGTAGATTACTGAGCTAAAGAGTTAACATCTTATGACACTTGAGTAAGAAGCGTTGGTGCAGTGCACCTAGAATTTCATATCATTGTGAAATTCTGGGTAGCACTGTACAGATTATGGGCAGCGTTATCTTTTAATATCAGGAGAGCGTCTGTCTCGTCTTCTTACTTCTCCACATAAAAAAAATATATAAAAAAATAGTGAAATCCTTATAATATTGTACTAGTGGACACGCGCGCACTTCGTAGCCCATAATAGAAAATGATCAGTGTTCTTGTCCTATATTATGCATGTATTATACATATAAAACTTCCTCTTGAATTACTCTCTTTTAATGCAAACCGCATCAAAATCTATTGTGTAGTTTTAAAGATATAAGCATACATAGGGACAGATAGACACGACTTTATTTTATACTATGTAGTGAAATGTGAAAGCATAGGTAGCTGAGACCAGAGTTCAAAAATATCATGTCAAAGCTCATGTTTGATTCAAATTTTTAGGGCCCCACGTTGGGCGCCAGTTATTTTAAAGGAAGATAACCCAATTTGAAAGCCCAATATATTATGTACATTTTACATATTTAAGTAAACTTTTACTTGTGAAAACAAGTTCTATACATCAAACTGTATGTTAAAAACTCCGTCGCCCGCGAAAACATAATATTGTAAGGGTGTACAGGCCCCACGTTGGGCGCCAATATAAAGCTGTTCTAAGTTTACTTACTTGGTGTTTCATTGTAGTATCCTCGAATGTGTCTCGACTGAGTCCGACATCGTTTAGGACCTAGAAACAATAAATTCATTACATTTCGCATGCGTATGTCGACAAATTTAATTTTTTATACGTAATAAAAAATACCCATTTTGTTGGACAATAATTATTTTTTATACGATAAATTCACATTTGACGGAGCTGACGTGTTTTCTTTTACTCCAGTGGCCGTAGCATGCCATGCGGGATCCCGCTGAAATGTCAAGAGTAGAACTGTCACCCCATACATTGTACTTTTGTGAATGTATGAGATGACAGTTCTACTCTTGAAGTTTTGTCGGGATTCCGTGTGGCATGCTAGAGCCACAGGGCCCGTAGCATGCCATACGGGATCCCGCTGAAATGTCAAGAGTAGAACTGTCACCCCATACATTGTACTTTTGTGAATGTATGAGATGACAGTTCTACTCTTGAAGTTTTGTCGGGATTCCGTGTGGCATGCTAGAGCCACAGGGCCCGTAGCATGCCATACGGGATCCCGCTGAAATGTCAAGAGTAGAACTGTCATCTCATACATTTTTACTTTTGTGAATGTATGAGATGACAGTTCTACTCTTGAAGTTTTGTCGGGATTCCGTGTGGCATGCTAGAGCCACAGGGCCCGTAGCATGCCATACGGGATCCCGCTGAAATGTCAAGAGTAGAACTGTCATCCCATACATTGTACTTTTGTGAATGTATGAGATGACAGTTCTACTCTTGAAGTTTTGTCGGGATTCCGTGTGGCATGCTAGAGCCACAGGGCCCGTAGCATGCCATACGGGATCCCGCTGAAATGTCAAGAGTAGAACTGTCATCTCATACATTGTACTTTTGTGAATGTATGAGATGACAGTTCTACTCTTGAAGTTTTGTCGGGATTCCGTGTGGCATGCTAGAGCCACAGGGCCCGTAGCATGCCATACGGGATCCCGCTGAAATGTCAAGAGTAGAACTGTCATCTCATACATTGTACTTTTGTGAATGTATGAGATGACAGTTCTACTCTTGAAGTTTTGTCGGGATTCCGTGTGGCATGCTACGGCTACAGGTCGTAGATCGGTACCCTACGTCAGAGTATTTGCTTTTCAGCCTGATACAGCCCGATAAGGCCTCCTTTCTCTCTACGTTATTTCCTTCACTCCTCATTAAGGGCCAATCTTAAGGCCAATCTTAAGGGCAACTGTGGGTCCCGGCGGTTTCCTATAAGATATGTAGAAGACAGTCGTTAGGTCATGTTGCAGGCCCTGTAGTTATCTAGGCGACCTGAAACTGCAACATATAGGTTAGCCACACAACCTATAAAAATTGTGATTTGACTTTGACAGTGTAAGTAGGGTAACCTGTTCTGTTGGAGTATAAACCCCAATAAAAAATAATAAATAAATCTTTAGGTAAAAAAAGAGAGAAAAAAGAAAGTAAGTAAAGTTCGTCTGTATTTTTATTTAATTAATATAATTGATTGGTAATACATATATGTAGAATGTAGGTAATACAAAGTTCACCGGGTCCTCTGGGATAAAGACAAAGGAGCGTTTTTGAAAACTAACGTGAGTGTTATCCATATTACTCAACGAATTAGGGAAATAATAGAAGTCGAACACAGCTCAAAAAGTGATTCAATGCAAAGTACAACTATATGGGCGGGGCGTAAAAAGTACAACTCACCCGCCGCTCAGTCACACAACGCGCTCAGCGACAGATGCACGCATCGTTTGATTTTTAAAAATATCCAAAATAATATAGTTAATGGACAAAAATGACCTTTTGTGTGGTAAATTGGTGTAAAAATGGAAAGAAGGCAATAAAAAGCAGGAAAAACTTATCACAGCTAACTAATATTATTTTAAACCAAATTATATAATTTCGATTTTAGTTGACATTGAATACATAAAAATACAGGGTAAACTAGGCATGGCTGAAACAATATTATTTTGGTCGTTTATTGCATTCGCATTCGATTAGATAACGTTATATTTATTTTGTATACTAGCTAAACCCACGGCTTCACCCCGCTACAAAGATGTTATTTTTGTACAATAAATAAAAGCATTTTCATTTTTTAAATTTCTGTAGTAATTTATGAGCCCCAAGAATGACTGCAACTGATGGACATTCGTAGGTACCGGAGCTTCTTTCATCGCTTTAACTTTCTCCGGTGATTTCTTTAGTCCATCCTTAGATACTATATAACCCAAATAGCTGATCTCTCTTTGGAAGAAACTACATTTATCATTCCGAAGGGTCAACCCGGCATCTTCAAGCCTTTTGAGCACAGTATTTATTGTTTGCAGGTGCTCCTCAATGTTATTCCCAGCATAAATTAAAATATCATCGAGCAGGCACACCACCCCTTCTATACCTACTAGGACACTTTCTATGGCTCGTTGGAATATTGACGGCGCACTTGAGAGGCCAAACACTAACCTAGTAAACGTGTACAGTCCTCGGTGTGTATTAATACACGTATATTTCCGCGACTCCTCATTCAGCTCTAACTGATTATATGCCATGGACAAGTCTATCTTTGAAAATATTTTACCGCCATGAATTTTAGAAAATAATTCATTAATGGTCGGTAGCGGATATTGTTCTATTAACAATTGTTTATTTATTGTCACCGAGTAGTCGGCGCATAGTCGGACCGCCCCATCTCGTTTCAACACGGGTACTATGGGGGACGCATAATCCGAGTATTGTACCGGTTTTAATATACCTAGCTCGACCAATCTGTCGATTTCTTCCCCGACTTTATCTTTCAACGCGAACGCCACTGAACGCGCTTTAAAGAAAACGGGTTTTGTATTATCTTTAACTTGTAATTGCACAGTGTACCTATTAAATTTCCCAAGATTATCGGAGAACAGTTGCTTGTATTTACTTTGTAATTGATTCACAATAACCTCTGTGCCGTTATTGTGAGTACCTTGCACCTGGCAGTTATAATTCACTGGTAGTAATTGCAATTTGAATTTCGCGATGAAATCCCTACCTAATAACGGCGGCCCACCGTCTCGCACCACATAGAAATCTATTGGATGTGTTTGTCCAACGTAACAAACCGGTAGTCGAACCATACCTACACAGCACATATGTCTACCATTATAGGACATCAGCTGTTTATGAGTTGCTGATAACGGCACGTCTTTAAAATGTATATTATAATATGCTTCACTGACTACCGTTACTGACGAACCACTATCGATTTCAAATCGAAACGGAAGGTTATTTATTGATACTGTTTCTACCAAAGGCTCACCGCTTACTGAACGTATATGATACAGCTTACCGTCATCGCCTTCGCCCTCATCATCCTGAACACTGCAATCCAATACGTAATTTACACTCGGGCACATTTTACGTAAATGGCCTATTTTGTTGCACTTTTTGCACTTATATTTTGCAAATCTGCAATCCGCCATTTTGTGGTTTGAGTAGCCACAAACACTACACTTTTGTTTTTTATCATCACTTCCTTTGGATTTGCCTATTTTAAACACCTGGTCCTCCGTGTCCGCGACAGGGACCTTTCCACTTGTTGCAGCGGCAGCGCGGGCGCAACTGAGGTTCTCGGCGGTTTCCACAACTTTGGCTAACGTCAAGTTCGTCATGTCGAGTGCATATAATTTCTCCTTCTCATAGCCGGAGCGCATCCCCATGATGAACCTGTCGCGCAGTGCCTCCTCCACGTTAAGGAAGCCACAGCGCGACGTTAGTCCACGTAGTCTGGCAGCCCATTGCGAATGACTCTCAGCCGCTTCCTGCGTCGCTGCGTAGAACTTGTGTCGTTCCCCGAAGCCAACCGTCGTAGGAGTGAAGTGCTTGTCCAGGAAGGTGATGATGTCCTGGTAGGGCACCTGTGCAACCTCCTTAGGTCGCGCTAAGTCTTGTGCTAGCTTGTAGGTACCCTCGGCGAGTGCGCTGAGAAGAATCGCTCTCCTCTTTTTGCCGGCTGGATCCGTGTCGTCGTCCACATCATTCGCAATGAAATATAGCGTAATGCGACCCTTATAAGACTCCCATGCTTGAACACTATGGTCAAAAGCACTTAAAATACCGATATTTGACCGAGACATTTTTCTACACAATTTGGGGGTAAGAAATCCGAACGTCGCCACTGATAAATACGGGAGCCGGGTAGGACGAGTGAAACAACCGATGGCTAATTTCGCACTGCTTTAATATGGCCGATGGCCGATGGACGCAGCCAACGGTGCTATACCCATATACATATATAACACATTTGTTTTTGAATTAAATCAATAACGACTTTTAATAAAAGTCTGAAGAAAGAAAGAAAAAACCTCTAAAATGAAGAATTCACCTGACCCGGCCACCGGCTCGGCCTGATTCGACCTGATTCTAGCATCGCGCTTTTATCACCGCACGAGCCGACACCGATCGAAAGCCCAGGTTTATACGACTTGTGTTTAACGAATGTCCAATTATGGAAAATGACAAATATTATAGACGTCCAATCATAAAAATGCCAATTCGGAAAATAGTTCACTTATAAAAATGTCAAATCGTAAAAAGGTCCAATTTGAAAATTGTCCTTTCTAAAACGACCATTCGTAAAAATGTCCAATAAAGTTTTATTTTATCCGTGGTTCTAACGATAACTAATCCCGCAGTCCTATTAAAAGTGTCACGTACCTAGTGAACAATCTTTATTTCCAATGCAATGACAGCTGTCAAACTTGAAATGTCAATATCTCGGAAAATACTCGTCTTAGGCTGATGCTGTCATAGAAGAAATTAAAGGTCTCGGAGAGATCTTCATTTCAGATGACAGCTGTCAAACTTGAAACGTCAATATCTCGAAAAATACTCGTCCTAAGTAGACGCTGTCATAGAAGAAAAAAAAAATTTGAAGATCTTCCAGATTTTGTCATTTCAAGTTTGACAGCTGTCATCTGAAAGGTAGATCTCCCCAAGACCTTTCATTTCTTCCAGGACACCATCAAAAATAAACCAAATCGTGTTGGACATTATTCTTAATTGGACATATTTCATATTGGACCAAATTCATGTTGGACATTATTCGTGTTGGACGATTTTTCCTAGTTGGACGTAAGCCTTATTGGACCAAATTAGTGTTTAACCAAATTAGTATTGGACATTAATACTAGTTGGACATTTTGGATTTTTGACATTTGTCGTACAAACCGATAAAACGTATTCCATATCCTTTTTGGGGATTCTAACTACCTCTGTACCAAATTTGGCAAATTTGCCATTACCTTGTCGAATGCTTTGTTCTATTGTTGTACTCCTCATGACATCACTCATGGTTGATGAGATATTAGCTTTATTTCAAGCATACCCAGGTTACCCCAGTCTGACATAAAAGAATATACTTGAGTTACCCGTATGGCAATACCGAATTTAACTATAAACAATTTTGATACTTTAATTATTTTTAAAAAAAATTCGCTACGGTACTTGGTCACTGACCTCTGCTTAATCAGTTAAGTAGCTCTGGCGTGAAAAGTAACACACATGCTTCACATAAAACAAACATGCGTCTAATAATGATACTTTTAATAAAATGATAATAAAAGACGATGTATTAAATGACACAAATATAATACCAAAAATACATAAAATAAAATGATAAATGGTTAATTTAAGGTAATCCAATTCTTTATTTTTTGCGGTGGGGTGGTTTTTTCGATGTCACGTAGGCGGGCATTTTCCTTTATTTTTAATACTTTTCAAAACAATTTTTCTGACTGATGATTCCGATTTGCCTAGAAAATACAAAATAAATAAGATTAATATCATCTTTTAAAAGTAAAAAAGGCGTACCAGTATGGTAACAGTAAAATAGGTGCCATGAATATAATGTTAAAAGAAATTTCCAAATAAAACAATTGTATTTGTACTGTGTACTTGTACGTAGGGACATCTAATACATTAAAACAAAATAAAAATGCCAGGTCCAAGTCGGACTCTTTTGAATTGAACTCTTTCTTGAAACATCTCATATATACAAAAAAAAACGGAAAATCACTTTGTTGTTTGGGAGCCCCTTTTTTATTTTATTTTATTTTTAGTATTGCAACAAAAATACATCCGTGAACATTTCAACCTTCTAACTATCACGGTTCGTGAGATGACAGACAGACAGACGAACGGACAGCAAAGTCATAGTTATATGGTCTCGTTTTCCCCCTATGGGTACGGAATCCTAAAACACAATTTTTCATCATTAAACTTGGACAACATGAAAAGTATCAAAAATTGTCAGTCATACTATAATATATTTTATGATTTTAGTTGTAAACAAATAGATAACACAAAATAGTTATTTATGGACAAAATAACGATAATTGTACGTTTTCAATGATGAGATTCAATGAGCTTGATGATGTACTGTTAATCTAACATAAACGTACCTGAGATATACGCTGTTCTCTTAGAAACACTTAGTCAAAGCAGCAACCACTTTTCTATTTGCAACTGCTGCATACGCCGTATATATACATTTTGTGATTCATTTGGCAAGCATCGCCACGGATTATTTTACTCATTTCACCAACATTATTGTGAAAAATCTTCAAATAACTTATTAATAATTAAAAATACGAACAACATTGTTATTGTTTACAATTTTTTTGTCAAATTTGACAGAAGCAGTTTGAAAGAAATAGGTAGAATGTTGCCATTTTTATTTTAGTTTTTTCTTAATAAATTTGTACTCCTTTGTTTTGTCCATCCCGTTTGCACATGTTGATCGAATATTTCTGTTTCACTCAACACTATCCGACTAAGTAAAATGACACCCCAAATGAATGAATGAGCGAGTTCATGTACAGAACATAAATTTAGCATGGTTATTGCTTATGTATGTCCGTGTGTCGCGTGAGTATTATAATTTAGTGGTGTGAGTTTGGGACCACGTTTTTGCGGACTTCATAAAGGAGTTACAGGGAGTTGATATTACTATGTAAACAAACGAATAAAACTCACGAACTCGACCTATATCCTTGAGTTTAAGTAGTTTGTTTACATGGTAATATAAGAAAGAAACAAAATATTTTATTTGCGCCAAAAACAGACCAAACTAAAAACATCATAAACACTATTATAATATAGTTTGACACAAAAGGGTATCAGCTCAGCTTAATGTAGGCTAGATTTAACCTACGCTGGTCTTCCGCTGATACCTTATTGTGTAATATGGATAACACTTACGTTAGTTTTCAAAAATGCACCCTTGTCCTACGAATAAATAATAAGTCGGGAAAAGTAACTGCGATCCATATAAGACATATAAGAAATGTTGCCGGAGAAGGTGGTAGCTTAAAATGTTATAATTTCGGGCTTCAGTCTGTTATTTACCTTTCAAGTGAAAACGTCGAATCTATGTGAAAATATTTTCGTTTTATGTCTTATTGATCATACCAGGATGTGTTATGATATGGTGCAGGAGCCACACATAACTGAAGTGTGTTAAGGGATCACTTTTTGCTGTTAAATAAGCGCAAAAATATAAAAAATATAATATTGTTACATAAATGTTCAAAAACGTCATAAACCCTTAAAACTTGTCAAAATGGATAATTGTCAAAATCAAAATGGAGTGTTGACAAATGCAGAGCATGCGTACTACAGTTCCCAATAAAAATGCCGTACAATTTATTTTTTAACCAATTAAGACCATATTTTGATAAGATTCGTTTTTTAAATTTTAGTCACGTGATTTCTCGATGAGCCACTTTTTCGGCGGAATTTGTTGGCAATTACGTACACCTGCCCTTGTCTTTATTCCAGACCTCCTTCCTCCTTCGACCATAATATCCGTGAGTTTAAGTCATTTGTTAACATAGTGATCAAGATAAAGGTGTAGTCCTTACGTGCAGTTTCCCCTGCAACAGCGGCCACATATGAAGGTCGACAGTGTCCGGAGCGAGCAAGTATCGCGCGCGAACTGTTCCCACGCGCCCCAGTCTGTGAGCACGGGACTCCGCTTGTATGAGGATCTAATGGCATAATATACATATAACATTAATAAACAAATCAAACATTCCAGGTCCAGACCTGCAGGGCTATTCACATATTTGTCAGGGAACCGAACCGAAGACTGAATTGTCAAAAACGTATGAAATGACGTAATACGTCGTATCGATTTAATGCGTTTCACGTCAATTCATACATTTTTGACAATTCTGTCTTCGGTTCGGTTCCCTGACGGATAAGTGAATAGCCTTGCTGTCAAAAATGTCAGATTTCAACCTTTTTTTGTCCCTATACATGTTAACAAGAATGTTTAAATCAAGAATTTATAGATTTATAGATTGGGATGGACTTCCTGTCACAGTGGTGCCAACTGGCGGATTAAACTTTCGTGAAAACCCTCATTGGCCTTCATTGTTATATTTAACCTCCTATTCTGTTATCTAGCTGTTAGATTTCTTGAAATAAAATAAAATATAGTTACCCCTGGGTTCCAGTGCAGTTCAGCAAAGATGACCAGAGAGGCAGCAGTGAGGGTGATTCCAGCGCCTGCCGCCGTTAGAGACAATACCGCGGCTCTACACGAACCGTGCTGGAACTTGTCCACTAGTTCCTGCAACATACGTTACTTTTTAGGCTTCCGTTGTCAACAAGGAAGCCTTATATATGTTTTTCTTTTATGTGATGAAGTAGAAGACGAGCAAGACGCTCTCCTGATGATAAGAGATAACGGTGCCCATAATCAGTACAAAGTGAATGAAGCGTTGTGTGTTCTAGGTGCACACAACGCTTCTTACTCAAAAGTCATACGATGTTAAGACTCTTCAGCCCAGTGCAGTGCCTTCCTACCGAAGCAGAGTAATGTTTGCACATCACTGCTCAGGCGGTAGAATAACTGGCACTGTTGGGGTGGGTAGACGACCTCCTGCAAAGAAAGGTCTACCCCCGGTAAAAGTTAGTAGTTTCGCTTTGTCCATGCGTCCATCTGTCCGCGGCTTTGCGGAGAAACTCTAAGGGCTTGTTCACGTGTACCCGCGGGCGCGGGCGCGAAATATCAAACATATGACGTGCTATGAAAGTGTTCACGTACAACGCACGTGCGGTGTAAGCAAAGTCTGCCGCGTCCGCGCGTTCACGTGAACAAGCACTAAAAGTCCTAGAAAACTGAAATTTCTAGGACAGATTTCTAGGACTAAATATTAGGGTAATGATTAGGGTTTGAATTTTTTTTTGGCTGATTCCATCATGTGGGGTATCGTTGAATAGGTATTTTAAATGAGAGATGGGTTGCTAAGAAACTTTTTCGATTTAGCGTTCCGTTTAAAATATATTCAAGTTTAAAACTTTTTTTTGAGTGTTTAGAGTAGAGATGCAACGAATAGTTGTTTGGCCGGATACCGGATACCGGATATTCGGCCTGACCACCAGCCGAATATTCGGTATCCGGCCGCCGAATATTTGGCCGTCGGTGTGATACCTATACATTTTGAGTTTCGTAGGTGCGTGTCGCGTACCGCCACGCCGCCCGCGCGCCGTGCAGGTTTTGACTTGTTTCGTAGTGAACGTTCGCGTATTTTACAAGCTTTATATTACTTTCACCTGTCTGTTGTCTGTCTGTCTGTCTGTCTGTCTGTAATCAAATCTTGCAAGTTTGATTTGACCCACTTCCCGGTTTCCAATTGAGCTGAAAATTTGCATGCGTGTGTAAATCGGATGACAATGCAATATTATTATGACATGGAGCTGATCTGATGATGGAGCTGGAAGGTGGCTATAGGAACTCTGTCATTAAACAACGCAACCCCATCAAGTTTGGGCTCATTTGATTCGTCTTGACGAGTACTATATGATGCAAGATGGTAATTTATTTATTTAAGGACAGCCAACGCAGGAAACACATTACAATTAAAAGTCTTAAGGCTATTATGTCTTTAGTCTGTGTGATCCTACAATTATAGGATGCCACAGCGTGCACAACTAAACATTACAAGATTATCAAAATAGGACAAAGTTAATAAAAATCAAAACAAACAATAACACAAAATGAAATTAAATTGAATTAAACTGAAATGAAATGAAATTCTTCTTATACAAAACAAAATAATTCTTCTTATACAAAACAAAATAAGATAAAAACAGATGTATCAACAAAAATAAAATATTACTAAATTGAGATACTGTAGTTTGTTTAAGTGACTTTTTAAATTTTAAAATTGAATCAGTTATGTCTAAATCGTGGCTTTTGGATAGTGAATTATAATTTCTACAGAGGCGTGACATGGGTGCGTTATATCCGAGATTGGTTTTAGAGTATGGTACAGTGAACAGATTGTAAACTTTTTTTCTTGGCAGTCGAGCAGGAGTGTTTATTTGGAGGAGATTTGTTAATTCATTGCAGTCAATGTTTCCATTAAATATTTTGTGTAAGTTTATCATGTCTGTCATTTTTCTGCGATCGGAGAGAGATGTCATGTTGTAGTGTTTGAGACGAGTGTCATTCCTGCTGTGTCATTTTTTTATTACAACTGTGTCTTTATTTAGATTCCATTTATAAAATCTACCAAGTTTACTATCCGGTATCCGGCCGGATAGTCCATTACTATCCGGTATCCGGCCGGATAGTAAAAAAGGGCCGGATAAGCCGGATACCGGATAGTAAACGAATATTCGGTGCATCTCTAGTTTAGAGGAGGGAAGGGGCTCCTCTAAAATCTGAACTACTCTGGCTACTACTACTGCTACTGGCTTTACATTCTGAAAACAATCAAGAATATGGTTTGAACCATAAAGTTTCCAGGAAAACTATAGCGGTTAAGATATCTTTACAAGTTTTAAAGATATCATTGATATAAGTTAAGACTTAATATTCGATTTGCCAGTACTACGGAAGCCTACAATGCGCGTAGACCGACTAGCGCTTGGCCTATTTATTTTATAACAATACGTATCAAAATCATCTTACTATTATAAACGGAAGAGTTTGTAAGAATTGATGTTGGAGGAATGTTTGGTAACTCTTTCACGACTAAACGGGTGGACCAATTGAGCTGAAATTTGGTATATTTTTATTTTATTGAAGTGAAAACTTCTTTAGCGGCGCTGAGCACTTTTTTTTGTATGGGTAAAAACTTTCAAACTCGCGTCAGGGTCACGTGATGCTGATCGAAAAAGCGTAAGATCGAGGGGAAGGGAGAGGAACTAGTATCTCCCACTCTTTCTACCGTGCTTGAGTGTGCTGCTCTGTGAATTTGGTTTAACTATGTCAAATGATCGCAATTTTAGCACAACGAAATACAAAACTACTATTGATGCGGTCTTTATTAGACACTTAAATAGGTTCGAATCAAAACTGTTTGTTTCTTACTTGAGTTATCATAAACCAATTGTATCAGTTGTAAAAATTTGCGATGATGATTCTGATAATAACGATGGTGTAAAAGTCGTCGAAATTATGGATGGAAGTTGATTTTTCTGAGAGATAAAATTTAATGTAATATATAAATAACGATATAATATTATAAATAACAACATATAAATTGTCATATTTGTGTACGATAGCGCAATAAATAAACATTGTATTCTACCTCATAAATTATAGTATTTTTATACTTATAATTAAACACAACGTTAATATTGAAGTTTTCACTTCTGCCGGCACTCCCGGAGTGCTACCTTTTTTTTTAAATTTATGTATTGCGGCTGTGATATCACTGCGGCCATGATTGGCCTATTGTGATCGCCGTTTATTATGGTGAGAAAGACCCATAGGCGCGGCGCTAGAGTTCACCACAGACCATAGCAGCTTCTAGAAACTGCAGGATTTTCCTAGGGGTCATCTCTCTAAGCTCATTCAGGCTGAGCAGGTGCTGTCCCAAAATAGAGCTACGTTTACGCATCAGTGCTCCACACTTTCCCAGCAGACGAAGAGGCGTTTCATCTGCCTCATTACAAAATCTGCAGGTTTGAGTGTCGCATAGCCCTAGCTTGGACATATGACATATGCTTGTTAACCTTTTGACCGCCAAAGTCACCTATACTTGACACATACTTGCGGGTCCTGTACGCCAACGACGTCTATAGACGACAAAAAACCCAGTCTTAGCCCCGCCGCAGATGCTCTCACTCGCATTGGCCGTCACGAGCCGCGTGCGAGTGGCTGTATTTAAAACGTATGGCGCAGTACCAAACTCCGCATTTGCTCTCACGCGTCGACGCAGGCACGTACATGAGTCGTACATGAGCGTGCACGCGCGTGTCGGCTAGGTGACGAGACATTTGTTTCGAGTGGCAATGTCGCGAGTGTTCAAGTACTAGTGTAAAGTGGAGGAACTTATTGAAGCTGTTCGAAGCGAAAAATGTTTATACGACATAAACCACCAAGATTATATGAATACAAAATTAAAGGATTCTATTTGGAAACGAATCCATAATTTTTTTTCAGATAATTTCCTTATTAACAATAATTTTTTTTTTTTTTTTTTTTTTTTTTTTTCTTTATCACTGTCGGATTCTGAACTTATATCAATCGCGTCCATCTTGCTTCGTTTTCGTCTACGAACGAATGGTAGGTAGAGAGACACTGACTGATGTACGACTCGTGAAAGCAATTGCGGACACACACGTGTCTACCAATGCCAATGCGACATTGGCGCAGTGTCGTGAACGAGTGCGAGTGTGAGCATGTGCGGCGGGGTTAAATAAAGTGAAATAAATATATTTATCGACTCTTGGCAACACTAGTTCTTTCGTAGGAATTTTTTTTTAAATTGTGCCTTGGCGCACAGGGCACGAAAATGCGTTTGTGCCGTGGCGTTCAAAAGGTTAAGGCGACAGTGTCCAGTCAGGGCTCTGGTTACGATGCGTAGATTTGGTATATATTTCAGGGGCTAAGCAATCTTTATACCGAATTTCCACCCATCGGTCCACCCGTTTAGGCGTGAAGTAGTAACAAACACACACAAACTTTCACCTATATAATGTTAATGTGAAGTGTAATTTCTTACAAAGATAATTATTTGATACTCACCGCCCTAGCATTAGCGGGAGTGGATCCCACGATACACATATAGGAGACGGCCTCTTCATCCAACGTGCTGCAGACGGCTTCAATCATGCACTTGTGATGCGCGAATATCAGGAACTTCTCCTTCTCTTGGGATATTATCTGGGTCAGGTACTTGCTGTGGACAAAATAGGCTATTGTGATGTTATTTGAATAAATATTAAATTTGTGCCAAGTTAATATACCAAATTTCATTTATATTGGTATAGCCGTTGAGGAGTGAAGACTAAACACATCCACATACACACGCACGCATGCACTCACACGCACACACTAATTCATAGACAAACACTGAAAATTATCTACATCATAGATTGGAATGGACCTCCTGCCAAAGTGGAGCCTACTGGCGGATTAAATTTTCGTGAAAACCCTCATTGGTCCAAGCGTTAATGTGTGAACACGGAACACATATAATATATGTACATATTATGTACACTTACAGACGCACATACGCACACACACTAACGTACACTCACAGACGCGCATACGCACACACTAACGTACACTCACAGACGCGCATACGCACACACTAACGTACACTCACAGACGCGCATACGCACACACTAACGTACACTCACAGACGCGCATACGCACACACTAACGTACACTCACAGACGCGCATACGCACACACTAACGTACACTCACACACACAGGCACTGCTAATTAAATCTTTGAATATTCACCAAACAGCGGGTATCTTGATCCTGGCAGTGACGCTGAAATACGTAAGTAGAGCCGCGTGTTTATCCGCCGCCGATGTTCGGTTATACGTAGACGATGCTTCAGAGAGTTGGTCGCGACTGCTTGATAGTAACGACTGGTCTAGGAGGACTGTTTCTCTGGAATACACAACATTGGATCTTACTTATATAATAAACGTCAAAGTTTGTAAGAATGGATGTCTGGATGAATGTTTGTTACTCTTTCACGCCTAAACGGGTGGACCAATTGATCTGAAATTTGGTATTAGACCCTGGAATAACACATAGGAAGACACATAGGAAGGAAGACTTCTGACCGCAGTGTCTAGATCACTCCTAGACTTTGGGGCGTAAATGAAACGCCCTGAAACTGGGGGACTGTATATCCATAAAAAAGAGAGCATATTTATGTAAAATGTATATTATGATATCAAAAGTTGTTCTACATTTTTCACTCACTGACACTTTTGACAATTATTTCTTTTTCTTATAATTTGCCATATTAGACCTCCTCTGAGCTCTAACATACCGCCCACCAAGGACATTCATGCAGAAATGTCCTTCCAAATATGCCTGAAAACCGCCCACCGTGGCTGAACTGAATCTATAATGTCGTTGGTGAGGGGCAATATACAAGGAAGCACTAATTGACCTGTATATGAACTGAGAACTTGACAAATATTTGATCTTATAAACTGAATACTGTCATTGAATTAACTTCCCAATAAAAACGAACTAGAACTTATGAACTAACAATAAAAAACTATATGAACTTCTAAAACCTTGTACTAAAACCACCGAATTACAATAAAGCTTACTAATATAAAAAAACTAATTATCAAAACCGCATAAACACACATGTGCGTTGACCTAAAAACTGTTTGTAACTCTTGACCTAAGAACTAACATAAAAACATGTCTCTAACACTGTTTCTATTCTATTGACCTTATAAACCAGAGTGAACTATTGGTGAGTGATGTGACTACTCGGGAGGTTTGATCTAAAATCCCGCAAAGTAACCAACCGAGCAACCATTGACCTAAAGGATGAAGCTCCCCAGCAAGTACTTCAAACCCGACTTAAGCACTGGTGTAAGAAGAAGTCTTCTGTACTGCTGCCCAAACATCACCAATATTTCATCCAATTTGTGTTCTCATAATGTATATGAACTTCACAGTCTACCACCGAACTACTAAAACAAATGCACTAGCAGACGTGTTTGACCTAAAAGAACTATTTATAATAAAGACAAGGCTGCATTGCACATCTAGCTAGGTGTGCTGATCTGTTTCACCGATGCAAGCCTAGTTGAAACCAATGATGAGTTGATCTGGTTATCCTTATTTAAAACATCCGAAGGAAACCACGCAGGAGTGGTGATCTATGTGTCTATATAATCCGCTTGTATGACCAATCCTTTCTTCGTCTTGAAGCCATAAATGTTTGCGCCCAACAAGACATTTTGTAGGGTGCGTTGAACTATTCTGAGCAGCTTCTGCTGCTTTCTGTAGTTGACATGTATCCGCCCAACCTGAGGGGACTGCCTACTTTTCTAGAAGAAAGGCAGTGATCTCATGTTCTTATTTCTTCCGCTGTTTTGAACTTCTTGAACTGTCACAGCTAGCACTAATGAGCTGTCAGTTGTTCTCCTCTTATTTTTAACCCCCGACGCAAAAACGACGGGGTGTTATAAGTTTGACGTGTCTGTCTGTCTGTCTGTCTGTCTGTGTGTGTGTGTGTGTGTGTGTGTGTGTGTATGTGTCTGTCTGTGGCATCGTAGCGTCCAAACGGATGAACGGATTTTGATTTAGTTTTTTTTGTTTGAAAGTAGAGTTAGTCGAGAGTGTTCTTAGCCATGTTTGGTGAAAATCGGTCCAAGATGGCCGCCGCTACAAAATGGCGGATTACTTTTTTCTTCCACGACCCCCTCAATATGGGTATCAAATGAAAGGGCTTAACGAGTAGAATACAGTTCACTATTTAAAATTTAAAATCCAAGATGGCCGCCATCAAAAAATTGTGAATTACGTATTGCGTTGGGGGTTTTTTTTAATTTTTAATTTAATTCACTTGTTTCTATTTTGACCTGATCATCGCAGTACCCTGGCAGTTAGCACTCGTGAACTGTCAACATATCTTTGAACTTTACCGGCAGTTAGCACTGATGAACTGTCGGCAGATCTTCTCTTTCTCACTGGCAGTTAGCACTGATGAACTGTCAGGAGTGTTCTTCTTTCTTCCCACCACTGCTCGTCAGTCGCGAGCACGGGGATGACGACATGGAGTCGTTGAACTTGGTTGAACTAGTACTTATCCGTCTCGCTAGGACCAATGTCTAGTACTTATCCGGCTCGCTAGGACCAATGTCTAGTACTTATCCGGCTCGCTAAGACCAATGTCTAGATCACTCCTAGACTTTGGAGCGTAAATGAAACGCCCTTGAACTGGGGGACTGTATATCCATAAAAAAGAGAGCATATTTATGTAAAATGTATATTATGATATCAAAAGTTGTTCTACATTTTTCACTCACTGACACTTTTGACAATCATTTCTTTTTCTTATAATTTGCCATATTAGACCTCCTCTGAGCTCTAACACGCAGGGAGTCGTATTTCGGAAATTCCGAGGGCGACTTCCTGCTGACTCTGCGCGCAACACGTCGCCGGCGCCTAGTGTTACCTAGATTTTTTAAGTTTATTATTTTTATGTATGTTAGTCTTTAAGGTATTTATTGATATGGGCCTCTGGTACACTGTACTTTTTACAAGCTTTATATTACTTTCACCTGTCTGTTGTCTGTCTGTCTGTCTGTCTGTCTGTCTGTAATCAAATCTTGTAAGTTTGATTTGACCCACTTCCCGGTTTCCAATTGAGCTGAAAATTTGCATGCGTGTGTAAATCGGATGACAATGCAATATTATTTTGACATGGAGCTGATCTGATGATGGAGCTGGAAGGTGGCCATAGGAACTCTGTCATTAAACAACGCAACCCCATCGAGTTTGGGCTCATTTGATTCGTCTTGACGAGTACTATATGATGCAAGATGGTAATGATAATTAAAGCTTGTTTTTAAAAAGTATTTTTAAAATTTCACTTGTTGTCAGTGTACTATTGCCTGAAAAAATTTTTTTTTTTTTTTTTTTTCGTACATGCCATACGCTATTATTAGATATGGCATTGTATTACAATCTAGCCTAACTTTCAATTATAGGCTAATGAGTAATTTAGATCTGACTTAAATTGCTACGAAAAAATATTATAAACTAAGAAGGTGTCCATTAACACTGATTCTTATAGTCTCTATTAAAATGAGGCACTTTGTTCTTGTGTACTCAATAAGTAACACTACACTTATAGTAACACTACATAATTTTACTGTCACTGTCACTGCACTAACTCAAAAGGTTTTGTTCGGGAGTTTTGGCGGCAAGCCTTGATCATATCATTAACTCCACGTCTTTTGCTTAATAATCGTGTAGAATTTGATTGTTAGCGTGTAATAATGGTGGAATATTGCGTGTTAAGTGTTTTTGAATGTGCACAGATGTAGGCAAGTGATATGGTGCTGAAATATGAATTTTGGTGCCCCCTCCAAAACTCCTCCGAACTTTCAGTAAAATTCCACCCATTTTACTGGAAGACTCACGTGACTAGACGAGCTATTAAGCTCACTCTGACTCTGACCTGACTGACTAACTTATTACTTAAAAAATAACATTTAACTTGACACTGGCAAAACACGAAAGTGGAGACCATAATTTTAATATCCCGTGAACATTCACGAATTTTACTCGACACTGGCAAAATGCACATGTTGCCATATTATTAAAAAGAAAAAAAAAGGTTTTGTTCTTTTAAGTCTTCTCACTATGTCCGTATTGTCGAGGAGCTGGATGGCCTCAACATTTACGTGGTGATGAAGCCTTTTTTCATGGGCTTCTGCAAATTTTCTGATTACAGTGGTAACGAGGTCTATGTTCAGATCCCGGTGAAGATCCTCGTTTCTGATGTACCATGGAGCATTTACAATACCTCTAAGTACTTTATTTTGGAATCTCTGTATGATATCTACATTAATCTTTTTGGTACACCCCCACAACTGTATACCATACGTCCAAATTGGCATAAGGACTTGCCTGTACAATAATATTTTGTTATGTACAGACAATGTAGAATGGTTACCAATTAACCAGTCCATGTTTCGGTAGCGAAGCTCGAGCTCATCCCTTTTCTTTTTAACGTGTGCCTTCCAGCGAAGCTTTGCGTCTAGAGTCATACCTAGGTATTTTGCTGTGTTTTCATACGGTATGACTGTGTTATTCACATACACTGGATGATAATTAGATCTTTTGTTAGTAAAGTCTATGTGGATGGACTTTGACTCGTTGAGTTTGATCTTCCATTTTTTTGTCCACGCGTATATGGTGTTGATGGCTGATTGTACTTTTTCCACTGCTTCCTCGTGAGTGACTCCTGTTGCAATAATAGCTGTGTCGTCGGCAAAGGTTGCAATGGTATTGTTTTGTAGTTCTGGAATATCTGAGGTGTACAGTAGGTACAGTACCGGGCCTAGCACACTTCCCTGAGGTACTCCAGCTTTAATGGGCTTAAGTTCTGAATAAGCATCTTCTTGGCGTACTCTAAACTTTCTCTGCGTGAGGTACGATTTCAAGAGTTCTGAAAACTGTCGTGGTAACAATATTTTTAGTTTGTGTATAAGCCCTTCATGCCAGACCTTATCGAAGGCTTGAGCGACGTCGAGAAAAACTGTCGTACAAACTTTTTTATCTTCTAATGATTGTTCTATAATATTAGTAATTCGATGCACTTGATCAATAGTTGAATGCTTTTCCCTAAAACCAAATTGATAATCTGGAACTATATTTTTCTCTTCCATGATAGGCTTTAATCGTTTCAAAAGTAACTTTTCGAATAATTTCGACATAATCGGTAATAAGGAAATTGGCCGATACGATCCAGCTTCATTCGGTGGTTTACCTGGCTTCACTATCATTATAACTTCAGCAACTTTCCAGATATCCGGTACGTATTGAAGTGTAAATGCAGCGTTGATTATCGTGGTAAGTTTTACTATCGCTTTACGAGGAAGGTTTTTCAGAACTTCTCCTGTGATAAGATCATAGCCAGGAGATTTCTTTCGAGCCATGTGTTTGATCTCGAGGAAAA
The DNA here is from genome assembly GCA_947507615.1 of Hemithea aestivaria. Taxonomy (NCBI): domain Eukaryota; kingdom Metazoa; phylum Arthropoda; class Insecta; order Lepidoptera; family Geometridae; genus Hemithea; species Hemithea aestivaria. Next base: position 13,787,557 of record OX382338.1, read on the forward strand.
CCTCTTTAGGTGTAACAAGCTTTATATTTAAATCACTAGTCGGTGCTTCATGTTCAGGCAAAATATCTTCTGAATTTGCAAAATTATCATTAGGTTCAAAGATTTGCTCAAGATACCGGGGGTAGACTTCCTTTGCAGGAGGTCGTCTAGGTGGGTACCCCAACAGTGCCAGTTATTCTACCGCCTGAGCAGTGATGTGCAAATATCACTGTGCTCCGGTAGGAGGGCACTGTAGCTAGTGAAATTACTGGGCTAAAGAGTCTTAACATCTCATGACTCTTGAGTAAGAAGCGTTGGTGCAGTGCTCCTAGAATTTCACATAATTGTGAAATCCTAGGTAACACTGTACTGATTATGGGCAGCCGTTATCTCTTAACATCAGGAGAGCGTCTTGCTCGTCTTCTACTTCATCACATAAAAAAAAAAAAAAAAAAAAAAAAAAAAAAAGATGTGCAAATCTTGTGGCCTTTTCTTGGTTACTTATAGCCCAGCGACCATCCACCTCTTTTATTGGCGGAATCTGCTTGAGGGGTTTTTTTATAGTTTTTACTGATTTCCATAGTGAGTAGTCAGATGTACGATCACTTGTGAGTTGTGATAACTGAGTTCTCATAGAGTTATCATTGAATCTTTTAATCATCTTCTTGAGCTTTTTTGTTAGGTTGTTAAAAAGAGTTTTATCATTTGGGGCCCTAGTGGTGTGCCATACTTGTCTTTGTTTTCTTTTTTCAGCTACCAGCACCCGTATTTCTTTTGGATAACAGATATTTCTTATTTGGGATTTTATTTCTGGAGTATTTTCCCACGCGCATTGTTGAATAGTTGTAATGAATGTATTTAATTCTTCTTCAAGCTGATCTGGATTTTTTAGTGGTACCTTCAAGTTTATCCTTGAGTCTAAATCGAGCTTAAAACTTTCCCAGTCTGTGTATTTATTTACTAATGCCAGGTTGTTGGCACTTTGTTTAACAGTATCACTCAATACTAATATAATGGGTGAATGGTCTGAGCTCATATATTCATTGATGCTAAGAAAGTTTGCAGATATATTTTTATATATGAAGAAGTCAATGAGATCAGGTATCTTATGAGGATCTGTAGGCCAATAAGTTGGCTTACCAGTTGATATAACATTACAATTCGTACCTCTGATAGCGTGCAACAGCTCTCTTCCTTTCGTTGTGGTAAGTCTCGATCCCCAGTAGGTATTTTTTGCGTTGAAATCTCCTCCTAGTAAAAATCTATTTCCAAGGCTTTCTAAAAAATATTTATACTGCTCAGAAATGATTGCATGTTTTGGCGGACAATATATAGAAGATAATGTAATAGGATAGCGTTTAGTATGTATATTAACAGCTACTGCTTGTAGATGTTCTTCTTCACTTTTATGTTGCTCATAATGTTGGATATGTTCTTTAACAATTACTGCGCTACCTCCTCTAGCTTTGTTACTGGGGTGTATAGCGTGATATATTCTGTAGCCTTTTATTTTTACATAGGATTCCTTAGTACAGTGAGACTCTGATATTAGACAAACGTCAATGTTTTCCATATTAAGGGCTGTTACGAGCTCATCTTGATGTTGACGGAGCCCATTTGCATTCCATGCCATTATTTTTATCATTTTTTATGTTTAATGGTAGCCGATTTAGCGCTACTTTCTAATTTTTTCAGGCGTTCGTCGAAAGACGTCATTAAGTTTATAATATGACTTAGTTTTTCATCAACGCCAGCACTTCCTTGAGAAGGCTTCAGTTGAGGTTGTGGTTTTAACTCAGAGTCTTGTGCGATCTGTGCGTAAGAAACATTCTTTATGACATGTCTGGTGGGGGCACTAGCAGATGACTTTGTCTTTTCAGTTATTTTGCTGGTGGCCTGATTTACAGAGGTAGGCTCATTTTTCTTGGCGAGAAGTTTGTTCTTAATTTTTTGAAGCTCCTTGGCTACTGTGCATCCCCTGTAATTTGCAGGATGTGGCTCACCACAGTGGACGCATTTGGGTTTGGCTTCAGGAGCTTTAGTGCACTCTATGGTCAAATGTTTGCCGGTGCATTTTACGCACCTGGCTTCCTTCGAGCAATATTTTTGTGTGTGGCCGTAGGCTTGACATCTCTTGCACTGTGGTAGTAGTTTAGATGTTTTAATTGGTTCAATGTCAACTTTACAGCCCAAAATTGACTTGATTTCGTAAATTTTCTTAATGTCTTCTTCCTTCTGAAAGGCCAACAAGAACATATTGAGGGGATCTTTGTTCCTCCAGCTTAATTTATGGACGGCGCTTTCTATTTTGAATCCTTTCAAGGTGAGGTCCTCTACAATCCTGTCAGGCGAGCAAGACGAATGGAGGTTTTTAGCCATCACCCTGATAGGCCTGTTCTGCTTATTTTCATAGGAGTACCACATGTATTTATTAAGTGATAATAACTTGGTGATAGCCCTATAAGTATCGTCGTCATAGACGTTTATTTTGGCTGTTCCGCCTTTAAGCATTTTAATTATGAATGCTTCTTTTTTAGCATTGCCCAAAAGAAGATCGTAAAATCTTTGATAATTATCAATTTTATCGACAATTATTGGTGGTGGTGGGAGTGACTTTTTCACCTTAGGCTTTTCATTGACGGTTGTTGGTTCTGGGGATGGCGATTTATTCAGCCGGCGCTTTTTGCGGCTCTTTTGACGCACCCATTCCGTTTCTTGGGCGAGTTCTTCCTCGTCTGTCTCATACACCGCAGGAGGAGGAATCACAACTTTGCGTGGGGTCTCGCTTGGAGCGTTGTTCCGCTCACGCAACTCTAGTTTACGCTGTAATTCAGCTACTTGGCTGTTGAGCTGATTTACGAGCTCTTCCAGCTTTTTTCGCTGAGTCTTTTCAGACTCGTAGTACTTATAAATAAGGCGCTCCGATTCGGTGTTTAAGTTAACACCTAGTTGTGTAGCCATAGTTTTAATTTGGCCCTACGGCTTCACTTTAAATATAATCACACATAAATTGTACATTAGTCCATTGTTCATATAAAAATGTAGCACACACTGTAACTAGGTCATTTCAGTGACCGTGAATCTATGCGCGCGCGACGCGACAGTTCGAGCGAACGAGGTTGCAGCATCAGCACTTTTACTCGAGCACGTACTAGAGTAATTGCGCGTGATGCGACCTTTCTCTCCGGTGATCGAGAAGTCACTGAAATAAATGAATTATTATTATAGGCTACTGTACAGCGGGTAAAAATCGATATAGTCTCTCTGGAATTACTCACTTTTTTTTAACTCAGTTTAGGTTAGCCTTTGACCACGATCTCGTGTGACAATAAGCGTAGATGGTAGCAGACAATACCTAGAAGGCGAGATAAATATCTCTCTGATCAAAGCTTATTTAAGCTTATTATTATGAGATAGTTCAGGGGTTTATACCGTTTCGACCATTACTGATCTATTGTGACGGCCACTTGAGCTATAGGTCACTTCCTAAACCCGTAGCTTCCAGGAACTTTCAGATCTTAATGGGGGTGTTTTTTTAGTTCCAAGGCTAACTTAAACGAATACAAAATATATAATATTCCTCACACAGTCTTTCCCTTCAAGAGTCAGCACCTGTTCCTTGGTCCTCCTGATGAGGAACCTCCTCTGCAGCATGATCTGCAGCTCAGTTCATGTATCAGCCGAACGTTGCTTGTATCCTATAGTTCCTATAGTATTGATCTCTCACCTAGTCTTCCCTTCAAGAGTCAGCACCTGTTCCTTGGTCCTCCTGATGAGGAACCTCCTCTGCAGCAGGATCTGCAGCTCGGCCAGGTGAGACTGCCCCGTCATGTCCCAGCCGAACGTTGATTGCTTGCCGTTACAGTAACGCTTGCCTGACGAATTCATTAATAATAATTTAAATTGATGATTGATTGTTTTTTTTTTTTTTTTCATTATACCGCGAACCGCGCGCACTTTATAGCGCATAATGGAAAAATAGCAGTGCTTCTCTACTATATTATGCATATATTAGGTATACGTATACGTACGCAAAAACCTTCCTTCTCAATCTATTACAAAAACCGCCATATTCAATATAATATTGGGCATCAGTTTAGGCTGTATGAAAGTCAGCCGTGAGAACAGTTTGAGTTGTTCATTAATGGAACAGTCAGTCCCTCTTTCCTTTTATATCTTGACATTTAGATTACTCACCATATTCAATATAATTAGGCATCAGTATAGGCTGTATAAGTGCCAGTTGAGAGCAGGGATGTTGCGAATATTCGCATCCGCATCCGTAACTGCGGAGCATCCGCATTAATTTTGACATCTGCATCCGCATAAATTAGATTTAATGCGGATGCGGATGAGGCACATGTTTTGACAAGAAAGATAAAATGTGGCCGGTGAACGGCGCGCGCCATTATGCATGTGCGAATTGACTTAGCTTTCGTTTATTTAAAAAATGGTAAGATGAAAGTTTTGAAAAAAATAATTATGTATTGCTCCCCATGTCATTTTTTAATATATCAAACTGAAAACACGTTAAAAATGTGTGCAGTAATATTATGCAGGGCTGATTTTCAATAAATAAAGCCTATGAATAAATTATTTTACAATTTGTCAAACAATGCGAGCGAGACAGCGTCATCCGATATAGCTCTTAAAATTGCTCCATAAATAGCGTTCTTAATTATTTTCATAGAAAGTAAAGCATTAAAAGATGGTTATTGTGAGTTACAGAGTGTTAGGGATTCTAACAGATACTCATATTATACCCTCATGGACTTTTTTGTATACCGTTTTAAGGTGTACAATTCCTCTAGTACATTATTTTGATCTATCTCGTAGGATTACCAGCGTTTGCAATGATAGCAATGAGTTTATTAACGATATCACATTAGAAACCTCTAAAATTAACAGTGGTTCCTATCAGTATTAGTGTAGTTTAGTGGTTTATTATATGCAAGTATTATGCATATTTGAACCTTCTGCTTGAATTGCTCTATCTATTAAGAAAACAACATCAAAATCTAGAAAGGCACAAGAAACAGACGCAGGGTGCGACTTCGTTTTATATATACTAAGTAGTGATTTCATAAGATCCGCATCTGCATCCGCATCCCCGGATGTGGGCCCACAAAAATCCGCATCCGCATCCGCGGATGTGAAAAAATGCGCATCCGCAACATCCCTGGTTGAGAGAACAGTTCAGCTGGGCGTGACATGGCGGGAGTGCCACTCAGCAAAATGGTAATGTTCTATAAGTAGTGATTACTCACCATATTCAATATAATTAGGCATCAGTTTAGGCTGTATAAGTGCCAGTTGAGAGAACAGTTCTGCGGGGCGTGACATGGCGGGAGTGCCACTCAGCAAAATGGTAATGTTCTATAAGTTGTGATTACTCACCATATTCAATATAATTAGGCATCAGTTTAGGCTGTATAAGTGCCAGTTGAGAGAACAGTTCGGCTGGACGCGACATGGCGGGAGTGCCACTCAGTAAAATGGTAATGTTCTACAATATGTAGTGATTACTCACCATATTCAATATAATTAGGCATCAGTTTAGGCTGTATAAGTGCCAGTTGAGAGAACAGTTCGGCTGGACGCGACATGGCGGGAGTGCCACTCAGTGAAATGGTAATGTTCTAGAATATGTAGTGATTACTCACCATATTCAATATAATTAGGCATCAGTTTAGGCTGTATAAGTGCCAGTTGAGAGAACAGTTCGGCTGGACGCGACATGGCGGGAGTGCCACTCAGTAAAATGGTAATGTTCTACAATATGTAGTGATTACTCACCATATTCAATATAATTAGGCATCAGTTTAGGCTGTATAAGTGCCAGTTGAGAGAACAGTTCGGCTGGACGCGACATGGCGGGAGTGCCACTCAGTAGAATGGTGCGCGCGCTGCGTTTGGAGGCAGCCGTAATTGTTATAGTGCACTGTGCTTTATGAGACTTTAGGTTGTGTGACTCGTCCTGAAAAACAAAAAAATATATAGAAGGTTTTCATTATATATAATTAGTCTGAAATTTAACCCTTAAACTCCCGAGCGGCTCGATCGGGTCGCAACCACTTCATATGAATTTAGGCTTAAATTTAAAAATCCATTTAGGCTTTAACTAAGAATGTTAGAAACTAATTCAATCCACCCCCGCTGAAAAACAATTGAAGCGCTAGTAGCTGAGGATTAAGGAATAAAAAAAATATTATATAGACAAGTATTTTTTGGTTTGTGGATAAAGTGAAAAATTACAGACATATTAATGACACTTTTAGGTTTTTGGATGGGAATGCGTGACGTCACTAACCGGTACAAAAAAGTACCAGAATACGTAAAATTTTCGTCGTTAAATGTGCCAGTGACGAAATTTAAAATGAGATTTCGATGTATATTTTTAGAATTAACCAAAATAAATACTTACAATAATGACAACACCGAAATTTTTATTCTTGAGCAGATCAGCATGCATCGTTGTGATTTTGAAACTCACTATTACGACTTCAGTCTAAAAATGAAACATACAAATTACAAATAAATAATAGGAGTATGAAGAAAGAAAAAAGTAAGAAGCGGTCATAGTGTATTACTCAAATCGAATTGAAATCTATTTATTCAAAAAGGGATCAATCGAACACTTTTGCAATTTTTTTTGTACAGATAATTACTTATTTTAAGTGTCTCCCGAAAAAGGTTTGGATGAACTGTGTGAAAGAGGATATGCGTGCTAGGGGAGTGGATGAAGATAATATGACGGATGATAGAGTAGAATAGAGGAGAAAAAAACATGTGTCGACTCTACCTAGTTTGGGATAAGGTCAGGAAGATGATAACTAATCTTAAGTCTCGTACTTAAGCACTTGGAGACGAAAGGGTGATCCTTACCTGTTTATCAGCAACTAATTGTGCATCCCTGCCATTAGTTAAAGTGACTATGTTCATGAGTGGTACAGACGGCAACAACTCATGTAAACTGCTTTGCCATATCTCTCTGTGAACAAAAATAAGCTTTATTATAACACCATAAGGTTGAAAGTAATCAGTAGTAATGTGTAAGTTTTTAACTAGTTTCTTATCAGCTCTTCTTTTAGAGACTCTTGTGATTGGTTAATGGTTAACATTATTCTTTAAGTTTCATGTTTTTAACCCGCGACGCAAAAACGACGGGGTGTTATAAGTTTGACGTGACTGTGTGTGTGTGCGTGTCTGTCTGTGGCATCGTAGCTAGAAAGTAGAGTTAGTCGAGAGTGTTCTTAGCCATGTTTGGTGGAAATCGGCCCAAGATGGCCGCCGCTACAAAATGGCGGATTACTTTGTTCTTCCACAACCCCCTCAATATGGGTATCAAATGAAAGGGCATAACTTTTTTTTTTTTAATAAATTTTGTAACAAAGTCTGTTGGTTTTCTTTATCTAAGTGATATGTTGTATTTTAAGCTCAAAAAAAAAGGGCATAACTAGTAGAATACAACTCACTATAATAAATTTAAAATCCAAGATGGCCGCCACCACAAAATGGTGAATAACATATTCCGTTGGGCTTTTTTTAAAATTTTTAATTTTATTCACTTGTTATGTCTTAAATGATTAAAAAAAATTAACAAATATCTCGGGGCAACAGGTTTTTTTGAAGTCCAATAGAACAGAACATATAACTCTTTGACTTGAAAACTTAAAACTAAAACACATTCCTATTAATCTAATTGTCATAATCGTTCGTTCAATAGTTTGTTGTTGTTTTTGCTAAAATCATAATATTATTAAACAGTAACCTACCTCATAGAAGAAGTAGTAACAATGAGCAGGGGCCAGTTGTTTCTATAATAGCTGGCCACAGCCAAAGCCTGGTACGTCTTGCCGAGGCCCATGTCATCTGCTATCATACATCTACCTCCACGGGATATGGCATATCTGTTAATGTGAAATATGGACTTAAATACAGAATGTTTGAAAAAAACTTTGCTGCAGCAGCCGCTTTTTAGCACTATCCACAGGACCGGAAATTAATTTTGTATGGTAAAAACAGTTGACAAAACACAATTTTTGTATACTTTAAAATCAAAAAAATCGCGCGCGCCTCCTCGTGGGTCTGTTCTTGCGGCGGCGAGTACCCCCATATTGGACCCAGGTTATGGGGGCTGGAGAAGGGTGTGAAATTTTTTTTTTATACTAAATAGGCATACGTTTGACCACATCCCACCTGATGGAAAATGAAAATGCGGTCGACGATGGATCACGTAAGATGCCTAGAAAGGTACCTATTCACTCGTGCCTTGAAGATACCCAAGTTGTACCGCTCGGGAAACACGGATGACGGCAAAGTGTTCCAAATGCGACCAGTTCTCATTAAAAACGACGAAGCAAAACGCTTGGTGCGGGCAGTAGGTAACGCCACTAAGTAAAGATGCCGCATTGCCGTCTGCCGCGTCCGTCGGTAGAATGGGCTTGGAGGAATTAGTTCGTGTAATTCCTGCGCAGACTCTCCAAAATGAATCCTATAGAAGACCGAAAAAAAAACGGAATATGCGCCTCCGACGGCCCCTTCTCTGGGCACGCATCGGGAGGTAGGTGGTAACCTCCCGTTTGCGTTCCCCGATCTCCTTCTGCGAGATGATACTCTCCCAGAACGAGACTTTTACCGGGGGTAGACTTCCTTTGCAGGAGGTCGTCTAGGTGGGTACCCCAACAGTGCCAGTTATTCTACCGCCTGAGCAGTGATGTGCAAACATTACTGTGCTCCGGTAGGAGGGCACTGTAGCTAGGGAAATTACTGGGCTAAAGAGTCTTAACATCGTATGACTCTTGAGTAAGAAGCGTTGGTGCAGTGCTTCTAGAATTTCACATAATTGTGAAATCCTAGGTAACACTGTACTGATTATGGGCAGTCGTTATCTCTTAACATCAGGAGAGCGTCTTGCTCGTCTTCTACTTCACCACATAAAAAAAAAAAAAAAAAAAAAAAAAAAGACTGCGGCCTGCCAAGGTAGCTTAGACCCTGGAATAACACATAGGCTGTATGGCAGGTAAAAACCCCTGGGCAAAGCTAGTTTGGTATAAAGATAGCAAAACCCTAGAATAACACAAAGGATACTTTACAATAAGTAGAACTGTGAGTGTAGTGAAAAATAATAATTTACCTGACTCCATCTTCCTGAAATGGTAACAATTTTTGTCTAAGAGTTGGTTCTACGGGTGTAAGATCTATGCTACTTGGGTCCATTAATTTTTCCTTTAAAATCTGAAATAGAAATTTGACGTACATAATAAGGCTTATTTTTTTTAATACAAAGAAACTTACTGAACTAATAAATAACTTTAATAAATCAATATTTCAGGATGTTTCACACAGCACCACCTAACCCCAAACTAAGCAACTTATATACTTTTCTTTTGTAAATACATACTTATAATAGATATTGAAAAACCACCCAGACCAGAAACAAATACCTGTGGATCACACAAACATGTGTCCCATGCGGGAATCGAACCCTTCTGCGTTGCAGGCAGGTATTAGCCCACCGCGCTACAGAGGTGATAATGCTAGGTGTTAGGTATAAGTCCCACAATTTAATATTGATTTTAGAAAGGGAAAATTGTAAGTTTTTTTATTAGTATTCAGTTAATTTAGTAAATTGTGCACATACTTATTATGTTACATCATATCAATACACAATATGTAGGTAAAGCAAATGCTATGCAATATTTCCGATCTCAATTTGATAAAATGATTACCTTCAATACATAAGGTGGTATAGGGCCTAGAACCACATGTGGAGCTAGTGGAGCCACTTTAGACATCAGCACTTCATAGTCTTCTATTGAGAAGTTCCATAGCTTTGAGTTTGCATCTAAAATATAAATAATTTAAATGGGATATATCTAGAATATAAAATAAAATAAAAAACGTTTTGCAAAAGGTCTCTTCATCCACAGACCAATCCTTAACATTCAGTCTCTGTCTGCCAAGGTAATTTAGTGATAAAAATACTTAGCTCTAAGCAAAGATTATATAAAATTAATACTGTGATTTATTTAAAAAAATATTAAATAAATAATTAACAAACCATAGTTCCTAGAAGGTATTGTCTTGAAAATATTTATAAGAGGAGTGCAGAATTCAGAAGGTTTCACTTCAAATCTGTTTTCAGATATCAAATACACTGTTCCACTAACTACTTTATCTACTGGTATAGTGCTCCTTTCTTTTGAGCCATTAGACGTAGAGTATGGATGGAAATTCTTTGGGGAACCGAAGGCCGATTTCGCAGGACCAGCCTGAGAGACTGAAGGGAAAATGCTCCGATTTCCTGGACATGTTTCAGCACTTTTACTCTGCCTCTTTTGCAAAGCAGCCAGACGTTTTCTCTCAATTTCTTCTCTACTACATGCCATTCTACATTTAGTCACAACACGAATTGTGAAGTTTTTTAAATTAATGTACTTTTTTAACACTCAATAAATGAAGAAAACAATCCTTTCGTTCTCAAAATAAATAAAATCAGCTTAACTTTTAAAAACAGCCAGTGTTGCCAGTGCCCTATCTTCAAAAGTAACGCAGGTAGGTTCGAAAAGTAACGCATTTACAATAAAAGTAACGCATTAAAAAAAACGATTTTTAATACAATGTAATTTACTTACTCAATTTAAATATAGGTACTTATACTTTTTTATTCATAGATTTCAGTAGTAGCCCAGTGAATGAGTGCCCAAAAAGGGTATGTGGATCGAAAAGTCGAAAGCAGAAAAACCAACTTAAGAACTTTGTTTGGACTAGTAAGGAGATAAACATACTAAAAGTCCCCCACCACCCCTCCAAGGCGAACCCAAGGGGGGAAGGCCGAAAAAGGTCCCATTTTTAGGTTTTTTGCTTATATGTCAAAAACTGTGCGTTGTACGATATTTGGTTGTACTACATTATTAAACCTCATAAAAATTTCTACAACTTCGGCACTTTTTATCTATCTCCAATCGTTGTCCAGCTATGAGCTTCCAAACATGGTCTATTTTGGTGGTTTTTGTGGTTTCATGGTTTTTTTTTTAAGTTTTATCTCTGTATATTTTTCTGTGTTCCAATAAAGAGTTATCTATCTATCTATTTTGAAGACGCTTAAATTAGTTTTCCATACAAAGTCGGTAAAAAATTCTTACAAATAAAATTTGACCAACTTCTGGTTGTATCATAATGAAGTTTTGCAAATGTCTAGAAATCTGATGACAGTTTTATAATCTGGTACCACTGAGCTGATCTGATGATGGAGCCAGGAGGTGTCTAATGAAACTCTTCAATGGCTATTAGTAAACCCGTCGAGTTTGGGCACATTACATTCGAATCGATGTCGTTGGTCCTATGGCTCGTCCACATATACCGGCCAATGATTTGCCGAGTGTGTGTTTTGTCTATGGATGAACAGTTTTTGTCTATAGACGAATGTCTTCGGATATTTACGGTTTTTTCGGTAAATTTCTGGTATACATTTTGGGCTCCATAGCTGACGACTTTAATTATATTTTGAATGTTAATCAATCATGGACCATTTGAAGCCATTTTTAACCCCCGACGCAAAAACGACGGGGTGTTATAAGTTTGACGTGTCTGTCTGTCTGTCTGTCTGTCTGTGTGTGTGTGTGTGTGTGTGTGTGTATGTGTCTGTCTGTGGCATCGTAGCGCCCAAACGGATGAACGGATTTTGATTTAGTTTTTTTTGTTTGAAAGTAGAGTTAGTCGAGAGTGTTCTTAGCTATGTTTGGTGAAAATCGGTCCAAGATGGCCGCCGCTACAAAATGGCGGATTACTTTTTTCTTCCACGACCCCCTCAATATGGGTATCAAATGAAAGGGCTTAACGAGTAGAATACAGCCCACTATATAAAATTTAAAATCCAAGATGGCCGCCATAAAAAAATGGTGAATTACGTATTGCGTTGGGGGTTTTTTTAAATTTTTAATTTAATTCACTTGTGTGTGAATAATTACTTTAAACTAGTTGAATTTTCTTTATTTTTGATTTATATAATCTGTGCCTCAAGTGCATGTATTTATAATCTGTGCGCTCGGGCGAACATTGGACCAACGACTCGCAGAGTCATTGACCGGCATATGTGGACGAGCCATGACATTGACATATTATTATTATTTTTTAAATTTTTGTTTTCCATTTCGATTGCGTCCCGTTTCACTTAGATATTATTTTATATTCTTCGATTGTTAGTTCATTTAAAAAAAAATCATTACCCCAAAAAGTAACGCAAAAGTAACATTTTAGGACAAGTAACGTAAAAGTAACGCAAAGGGTCAAAAAGTAACGCAAAATGTTACAAAAGTTACGCACTGGCAACGCTGAAAACAGCAGCTGCCTGTCGTCTGTTAATGTCAAATGGCTGTCAAAAAATCAGTAGACAGTGACAGGGGATTTTTTAAAATTGAAATTGATGTCGCATGATTATGGCATAATATCAGTGGCAAATTATTTTTAACCACTTTTAAATGCATTAAAATCCGTTAAAAACTGTAAAATCACACAAAATCTGAGTATAACTGCTGCTTAGATGTCGTGAAAATATTACTTGCTAAACATAATTTCCATATTTATGATAGTTAATTCGGGAATACGGAACGTAAATGGACTTTGACATTTACAACATTTACAATCAGCAAACAGCTGGAGCGAGGATTTTAAAAATTGTTAAAAGTAGATTAACTGGTTTTTCTATATTATTACCCTTTCACCAAAAGTGCAACAAAAGAAACCCACAATGTCGGAAAACAGCAGCCCCATAAAATATTTCCTCAGTGGTGGTTTTGGTGGTGTCTGCACTGTATTAGCGGGGCATCCTATGGACACGATAAAAGTGAGATTACAAACTATGCCATTGCCGAAACCTGGCGAAGTCGCTCTCTACGGCGGCACCTGGGATTGTTTCAGGAAAACAGTTCAGAAGGAAGGTTTCCGAGGCTTGTACAAAGGTATGTCGGCGCCGCTAACTGGAGTGGCTCCTATCTTTGCTATCAGTTTCTTCGGCTTCGGACTCGGCAAAAAGTTGATCAAGACGGACGAAGACAAAGCTCTCACTAAGCCGGAGTTGTTTTTGGCGGGTGCCTTCTCTGGTATCTTCACAACGTCCATCATGGCACCAGGAGAACGGATAAAATGCCTGTTGCAGATACAGCAAGGAGGTAACGTGCCTCAGAAGTACAATGGTATGGTTGACTGTGCCAGGCAGCTATACTCAGAGGGTGGGATCAGGAGTATTTACAAGGGAAGTGTTGCCACTATATTGAGAGATGTGCCAGCGAGTGGTATGTACTTCATGACTTATGAATGGGTCAAGGAGTTGTTATTGACTGAGGATGCCAGTGCGAAGGTTAAAATGATGGCAACAATAGTGGCGGGAGGTTGTGCTGGGATAGCTAACTGGCTGGTGGGCATGCCAGCTGATGTATTAAAAAGTAGGTTACAGACAGCCCCTGAAGGCACATATCCTCAAGGTATGAGATCTGTATTCAAACAGTTGATGCAGCAGGAAGGACCAACGGCTCTCTACAAAGGTGTCACCCCTGTAATGATCAGGGCATTCCCTGCAAATGCAGCTTGTTTTGTAGGTTTTGAATTAGCTATAACATTCCTAGACTGGGTTGCACCAAACCTTTGATGTATAACAAAATTGTGTATTGTATAGATAGGAGATCGTAGGTACTAAGTGTTATGATAAGTGAAAGTCTATTATGCAATATTTGTTACATATTTTACTGTGAATGCCAATTATATAATTTAGTGAATAGATACAGGCCAGCCCATGACATTTTAATCTTTATAATGGATCACTTAAAAGAGTTATAATGTTTAAACATTTAGCATCCTCTAAAAATGACAAGGTTATTATACTGTGTGAAAATATCACATGCCACTGGACAATGCACACCAAGGACTTGTATAATAACAAGCCACAAGCATAATAATTAATTTTATAATACTTATTATTCATACAGCGAAGTTGTATCCCTACTGTATCCAAAGATGACATGATTTTTGTTGACAAGACTTTTTATGGGCTGGCCTAGAGCCCAGTTTTAAAGATAGTATTTAAATAAAATATTGGCTAAATTTACACTAGCTGCAATTACTATAATAATAATCAGACAAAAATAAAATGCCTTATGCCAAACTGTAAAATTATATATTGTAAGTTTATAATAACATTTTCTTTTTTGTCAGAAGGTATATAGTTATTGCATCTAAAAATAATCGTAAATTAATTAGATTTTTATTTGAACAAAGACACAAATATATACACAAATATTTTGCTTAAAGTTTTTATGTTAAAAGAGATGTCTTTACCATTTTATTAAAGAAAATTGTTAATGACTCTTAATGTATGTAGTATTATTTAATGTTTTCCATTTGTTTTAGGAAATCATAATCAATTGTGTTCAGTGCCTTAGGAAAAAATAAAAAACATTATATTATTTTACATTTTTTTATTTTCATCAGGTTTATATTGTGTTTTATATTAGCCTCAATTTTTTTATTCTTTTAGCTCTATTTTTCCCCCGTGTGTGGGACAGGGATTTTATTTTCCTTTTCTATCTTCATCCTCTTGTCTTTTCTTTCATTGCGCTAATGTGCGCTACCTATCACTATTTATTTTTTAAATTCACTTTTCTTACTACTTCTTCTGCATAAGTCAAACAATCTTCGTGTTCTTTTCCTTTCATTATGTCTGCTATTGTTCTTGCTGTCACTTCCATCCTAATCTTTTGCTTAAGGTCCTTTTTTTGTTTATCAGTAAGTAGGTACTGTTTTTATCAGTGGTCTGGTACTTAGGTGCAAACAGAATTAGAGAGAAAGTCTGACTCTGTCTTGTTCATTTGACTCTATTTTAAGCTTTTGAAAAAAATGTTATTATGAAATTCACTTCTTTTGGTAGGTATAAATAAACTGTTTGTTGTCTTGTATATTGTTCATAAACTTTTGTATTTTTACACTTTTACTTGGTTTCTATACAACCACACAGTAAACAACTTACAAAACATGTTTATCTTATCAAAGTAGATATTTTTGAGCAAATAGCATTGTACTTTGTATTGAACTATAAAAAGTTTGATATTGATACATTGGTTTTGGTCACTAATTTCAGTAAAACTGTCTTCTAAAGTCAATTTCCATGTTTCTCTTATGTCTCAATTCTCTATCAAGCTCCTTCTTATTAGCATTTTTTACTGTTTCTTTTCTTTCATTAACTTTCTTCTTGGTTTCTAAACCAAGACCTTTCCTGTCTTGTTTTTGGATAGTCTTTATTGGGTATTTATTTCCAGACCCATCAGGACCTAGTCCCGATTCTCTGTTCCAACCAACCCTTAACATTAATTGATAACCTCTATTTGTCTGTGGAATCACATAATTTGTAGGTATTTTTTTGTCCTTACTCGCACTTATATTATGTACAGTAGATGATAGATGCTCCTCCTTATCTGGAAACTCTTTGTTACAAATATCACATGTGAAGAGTTCTTTTCTTGATTTCACTTTTTTCTTTTTGACTTTTTCTTTCACTGTTATTACAGTATCACTACCACTAAGTAGGATATCAGCCAAGGCTACATTTCTGTTCTTTATAACTAAGCTTCTAGCAGAATTGCCCGCTTTATCTCTTACTGATGTGTCGACACCTCGTTTAAGTAACTCTTTAACCGTTTCTATGGAGTTGGCTTGACACGCTATCATAAGTAAACTCCAACCAAACTCGTCAGTGGTGCTTAGTTTTTCTGGGTAAGCGTCTAAAATACTTGTCAATGTTTCCACGTCGTCGTTTTGAACGCACAAAAACAAATCTTTATTAGAAATCTCTTCCACATTGTTTACTTTTTTGGCATGTAGTTTGTTTTCGGATTTTGAATACCTGTTGCTATGAATAGCTCTGGCTTCCTTGATTTCCTCTAAATATATTCTCTTAGCTTCCTCTCCGCTAATACTTGGCAAAACTACCTTGGCAGCTTCTTCGGGAGAAGGCCTCACAAAGTTGCTGTAACGATTCTTTGGCATTTCGTGTATGTTCTTGTATTGTAAACTTCACAAAACAGGAATGTAGAATATAAATCACTGGAGTAAAGTTACAGCATGTTTATTATTAGTTTACAAATCACGCCTTCATAATATTTTTTTTGTGTAAATTTCTATTTTATTGCAAATAATTACGAAATCCCATGTTTTTATTTCAAATGACATTAGACGAAGTTGACAGTTGACAGTGATTAATGACAATTCAATATTTGTGACGTTTAACTTTTTTAAATAGTTCTCTTCACACAAGGCTTTTAAATTCAGGAAAGTTTTAATTCATCATTAAAGTTTGGTCCTGCGAGCTGGAATTTATGGAACAAAAATATGAAAAAATATCCTTTGGGATTACAATAAGTACAAAATTATAAAAATAACTCATATAGAAAGCCATAGTTATGATTTTCAAGAACTATTTACTATAATACCTACCTGCTTATAAATTTATTTTATTACGGTATTATTTATTATAGAGAACAACGTTCCAACTCTTTGAGCATAAAGCCAACTGCTCTAAGCTCCGTTTTCTCGGAAATAAATTACCTAAGACAATGAAACCATCAACTGAAATAGCACCAGATGGTCTGAAAATGAGGCGACCGATCTCAAATTGATTGGCAATAGGTCCGATGATGCCAACTACAAATCCCGCGACCTTGGGATGTGCGTGTGTCGTCAGAGTAGTCGTCGGGGTATTTAGGGTGTAGTCGTGACGTGGTGCGAGTCATAGTGTATGTTTTATTTTTTATTTTGCTTGGAGCGGCGCGGGCGGGCGGCGGCCGGCGGCCCGCCTGCCCAGTTGAAAACCGACCGCACCGCTCGCCGCGCTTCAATTCTAAAACTTCAGTTTCCGTGATACAAACTACTTCTAAATCTACCTATTTTCAACAAATATTACAGAAATAATCGCAAGATATTTGCGATCCGCGGCTGGTAATTACAGAGTTTATGTACAGTAATTTTTTTGTAAATAACAGCTGACGATCTAAAACGTTTGTTATTAAACTTCCAGATAAAAGTTAAGTTAAAAATGGCCTATTCATGGGATAGCAGAGTCGCTTTCGTAGTGAGATTTTTATACGGTAAGTACCTGACAATACTTATTACATACATATCCTAGGTACTAGGTACCAAATGAACCTAATACCCAGTAGGTACCTAGGTATTGACAGACATGAGATACAAAGTAGTACCCCATTCTGATTAGCTGTTAATTGTTTGTGAAGATAGAAGCTATTATTTATTGCTAGTTAGAACAGCTGATTGAATTTGACCGATATTGAGAGTCACTGCACAACTATAACATAAGATATGAATGGAATGTTTATACCTACCCACCTTTTTATATTATAATCAACATGAAAGTGCATTAATCACTCTACCTTTCCGATCCTCTACCGATTATTAAAAAAACATGTCGTAATCTAGATCCAACGAGATCTCGCCCTATAAAATCCCTTTCAAATCATCTTAATTTAGTCGGGGCTTATCAGTATCGCGTAGGTAGTTGTTAATTTTACAAAAACATAATATTTAACAAAATACCCCGGCTTCTCGGCTGTTTCGGCTCAGTCACATGAGTGGTCACGAGAGGACTGGAAAGGCAACGGTCCTGCGGCTGCGAGAAGGTAGATTTACATCTACCCTCACTCAGTCAAAAGTGTTCTCAGGATTGTCACGATAAACAACACTAACGGTATTCATCGGGTTTCGTTATGTTAAGACTTACGCGATAAGTCCCGACTAATAAAATTACATGAATTTAAATCGCTAAAGTTTAAGGTCCCTTTCAAAATATTCTACAAGATAAGATATAAGAGATGTTTAGTGCCAAAAGTTTTCCTCGTATTCCAAAGCCTCGGCAGTGATTGTCGAAATCGGTTAAAATGATGTGTAGCTGTCCGGTAACATGGCAATAAAAAATTAAGTAAGTGGACGGGTGGTGGTGGGTGGTGCTGATGGAGTGGTGGATATCGATGACAATGACAAGATAATATCGGTGATGATGATCATCACACTCACATCATTGTGTGACGAATAAGATATCTTTGTCCTCATTGCATTGGTGAAAAAATAAGGACGTTCTAGTATTTTAGTAGAATAGGGAATTCGCACCATATTATAGTGTTAACGTGTGTAGAAATCTAGCCACAATTCGTAGATATTTATTTGCTCCAAGATATTAAGACTTTATCTCCTACAAAACATCAATAAAAATAACTATGTACCTACATATCTACCTATTATTAAAAATAACCTACTAATCGATTGTTGAAAACATCCTACTAATTTTATAGGTGCGAAAGTTTGTATTGATTAATGTTTGTTTACTACTTATTTCACGTCTAAAGAGCAAATTTAATTACTGTTCATAACGTACTCGTAGCATACTTACCACTTACCTATAATTCGATTTTGCTCTAAAGCTGAAATGGCTAATTTACACTGATAGCAATCAAAGTTAGCCTACTAGAATAGAATGTTCCTAGAGTAAAAAGTAAAATTTAAAAAAAAACTTTTTAAAAACACGCTTTTATTATTATTACTATCCAGCACCAAAGTACGTATCTACTCGTCAAGAATAAATCAAATGAGCCATAACTAAATGGGGTTGCGTCGTTTAATTATGGAGTTCCTATTTATTTATTTCAATTTAATCACTTACAAACACTTACAGAATATTTCCAAAACGTGTTAGAAGCTAAAACTTACAAATATAATTTATATAAACACAACTTAAAACTAATTTATATTAATGTAAAGTTATTAAATATAATTATGACACAAATTAAAAAACTGACCTTTTTTCCATGTGAAAAGGTCTGTTTCTGGCTGATGATTAATAAGAGCGTTGAGCAGATGGCTACCTTCTAGCTCTATCATCAGATCAGCTCGATGTCATAATAATATTGCATTGTCATCCGATTTATACAGTCATGCAAAATTTCAGCTGAATCGGATAATGGAAAGTGGGTCAAATTAAACTTTCAAGATTTGATTACAGACAGACAGACAACAGATAGGTGAAAGTAAATAAAAGCTTCCAATAAAACGGTAAAGTTAAAAGAGTTGTCCCTGTCGTACTACATATATATAACAACATTTTATTTTTGTCAATAATTGATAGTGATTACCAACGATATTGGTGATTACCACCAAACTCGTAATCACCACAGAAACAGCCTGTAAAGAAAATCCAGAGCATTCACCAGAAACACTGTAAAAAAACTGAATTTATATTCATGAAATATAGATAAACAAGTTTTCAGTATGAGCAATTCTTGTGCCTACGCTCGTATACTTACCTACACCTAGAAAATGCTGTGAATCATTTGGTTTTATAAAATTACAACTCATGGAGGTAACTGAGTCAGCTATCGGAAAATATGCGAAACAACCTATGCAGATAATAGTCAGTTTAATAAATAGGTGCAAATATATTGTTAATGATATAAAGTTAATTTCCAGCTAATGATTCCTAACTAGCCCGTATGTCCCGATCGCGTGGAAAATTCTGCATGAATAGTGGCTTGTTCTTCCTGGTTTCTAGGTCAACATATTATATTTTACTAACTTTTACCTTAAGATATTAGTAGGATTACGTAAAGTCGAGAATTACTTATCCAGAATTTTTCATAAATAAACCTTTACTTCTAATAGTGATGTTAAATAAATTACGGAATCGTCATAGTCTCCGTAGTCATCCAACCAACGTCACCGTACAGAAAATACTCTTTCCACACCTTGGATACCTGTGTCGCTTGAATCAATTCGACAACATCAACATCATGTCATTCGACATTTCGAGAATAGGCTTCTTAGGTAGTTGATGCTTATCTTTCATAGCTAACTCCTGTAGATCTGACTACGTCTTGTGTTCTTTTCCACTCCAGGACTATTATACGTAACCTACTATATATACCAACGGAAGTGCCAATTAATTATTTATATGTAGCCAATTAAAGTTACTGCCCGCCTGTAAAGACGCACCAATATAGCTCAGCAGTAGACTAGACTCTGTTGTTCTAATCGGTACCCTTGACCCTCTTGTTCTTCCAACTCATCAGCAATCAATCATCGAGTTTCGGTACATGTCCGTTTGCCAAGATGTCGCAAGTCGCAACGGGAGACAATGGCCCGGTCCTAGCTTTCGCGAACAATTAGCCAATGATTCACTCCCACTCGCAAACGGCTCAATACTGATTAACAGTTTAATTATAATCGAAGACAGGTGGTAATGTTTTGCTGGGTAAAATCAAACTGTTTTGAACAGCTGTTGTCATCGAATCGACCGATCGTGAATCGTGTGGATGATCGCCAGACTTGGTGCTCTCACACTAAATCTGTGCTGTAAACAATACAACGGCAAAATTTGTTGATTGTGCTTTTTGTTATAAATGATAAAAGCACCAAAGAAGACTACACTCTACATAGAGGAACTGTAAGTCTCTCCAAATCTGAGATTCTATCTTATACTTACCATCAGGGCGATAGTGGGCCGATGGGTTCACATCCAAATGTGATGTCTCAATAAAGAGTTGCACTTATCTAATCTATAAAAACTCACAGAATTGTCTGGTTGATTTTGTTATCTAAGGACTAAGGTGTTATTTTAAGATTTAGATGTCAAATGTTCTGAACAAATTTATTGGTTTGTACTTCTAACATCAAAAGTTGAGGTCAATCTAGACTTTATCCAGTAAATTCAGTGATAAAGTATCGGGAAGCGCAGCAGCTAATTAAATATTACCCAGATTATATTTTCGTTAATTAATGTTAGCGCATAGATTTTCCGCTTTCCGTAAGATTTGCACTCGGCAACCATCGGTCCAAGAATAGATCTAACATAATATTCTGGCTGATCGACTATTTATATAGACGGTTTACGTAGTTTATTTACTCATCTATCTAAAAGGATATTCTTCTTGTTGGTAGTTGGCAATGCAGTAGATAAATAATAGCCCATTAAGTACTTAGTAGGTACTTATTGCTGTGGTAAGCAGTCTTCTTAGCTACTTACAGGACGCACTAGCAAGACAGTCTAATCCGCCTGATGGTGAATTGTTTCCGTCGTGTATATAGATCTCAGCAACAACAATGGTATTGCCGATTACGTGTCGGAAATTTGCCTACGCGTTGCCGGTCAATAATTATTGATTGATTGTTAGCCATGGTCGTCCCACTGCAGGGCAAAGGCCAATTAGGCGGGGTAAATTCCTTCTGATCTTAATATTATTTAGTTTTTATCTATTTACTTGCATTATTATTTTCGCAATAGACGAGATGAGTTTTACGTTCGGTCGGAGTACAGTAACATGAGGATAACCCTCGTCACTCGTCCCATCACCCATCTAATGCAAAACTTCAAGGATATGATATAATTCTTTACATACAGGAGGGATTAACCCCGTCTAGTCTACGTCTACTTCACCGTCGACGTGTCGGCAATATCACTAACGGTAGCTAGTATTAAAAATCTCCGATGGTAACCGCTCAAGGAATTCGTGTTAAATACCTGGGTATTCTACGCTACATCGCACAACGAGGCAAAAGTCTGATAGATGATAAAACCAGCAATTAGCGAGGGTTTTGGCAACGGGCGAAATGAATTAATGAGTGGTGATTGTTAACGTAGTTGAAAGCCAACAATTTTGCAACATTGATTGGACATCGACAGAGCGACAATGTACGTGTACCTAAGGGCATCCTTCGAACTGTGCCAGGCTAATATGAACACGGCTTTATAATTAAACGTTACGAAGATTTTTATATGCAAGCAGATGATCGAGACGACGATTGCTCAATTTTGAGTCAGAATGCCTCTCCATAACCATAAAGTTCTAGTAGCAGGCTTAGACAAGAGCACACACTAGCTTTCCACAAATCATTAACGCTTATAAAGTACTGTTTCACCGAGCATTCAATTGGTTTTTATTGGTCATTATTATATCAGATAGGTATTTAATTGGCAATTTGCGGACTTCTTTTCTAACATCGCGTTAAATTCAACTAAGTCACTTGACTCTTCTCCCGACTTAGCAGTAACTTATCTAAAGGAAAATTTTAAACATGATATACCTGACTTTTCCTTTACACATGTATCGGCAAATTATGTTAGAAAAACGTATAAAAGCCTAAATACAAAAGCCACTGAAGACCTCTGGGGCCTATCGGTTAAATTGGTAGATTCGCTTATAGACACCCTTGCTCCTTACTTATCGGAATTGTTTAATTTGTGTATAGATAAAGGCACATTTCCGGACCTGATGAAAGTTAGCAAAGTCACCCCAATCTTTAAATCGGGATGCAAAACTGATCCCTCTAACTATAGGCCGATCTCGGTACTTCCTGTCTTGAGCAAAGTCTTTGAAAAAATGATGCTGCACCAACTGCTGTCTTACTTCAATCAATACAAAATATTACATAAAAGTCAGTATGGTTTCACCAAGAGTAGATCTACGACAGATGCAGGTAGTCACCTTATGACTCTGATCCTTCAGGCTTGGGAGAGTTCACAGGATGCTATTGGCGTATTCTGTGACCTTTCCAAAGCTTTTGATTGTGTGGATCATAGCACACTGCTGAGGAAGTTGGAGGTATACGGAATTCAGGGAAATGCCTTGAACTTGGTGGAATCTTACTTGTCAGACAGACAGCAGAAAGTGGATATTGGCGGTGTCATTTCATCAAGCCATCCTGTTAGAATGGGAGTGCCACAGGGGTCAATCCTTGGTCCATTCTTGTTTCTGGCATATATAAATGATCTCCCTTACATGGTTAAAGACTTAGCAGACATCGTTTTATTTGCCGATGATACCTCGCTAATATTTAAAGTGGATAGGAAAGATAGTGAGCTTATACATGTAAATAACGCGTTAATAGTAATATCTAAATGGTTTGCAGCTAACAATCTGTTATTGAATGCGAAAAAGACTAAATGCCTGAAATTTTCATTACCTAACGTTAGGTACATAGAATCTAATATAGTTCTTGACGGTGAAATACTAAAGCTTGACAATGCAACTTTGTTCCTTGGCATGAATATAGATTCTAAGCTACAATGGGGTAATCATATTAATGTATTGTCAGGGAAATTGAGCTCTGCAGCATATGCGGTGTATAAAATCAGGCAACTATCAGATGTAGCTACAGCGAGATTAGTTTACTTTGCATATTTCCATAGTTTAATGTCATACGGTATTTTACTGTGGGGGTCAGCAGCAGATATTGAGACTATTTTCATACTGCAAAAGCGTGCAATTCGTGCCATCTATGAGATGCGCCCAAGAGACTCTTTAAAGGAGCTCTTTAAAGAGATAAATATACTGACCCTACCATCTTTGTACATTTACGAAAATATTATGTATGTCAGAAAAAATTTAGATAAATTCAAGTTAAATAGTGACACTCATAGCTTTTAATACTAGAAATAAGAATAAGTTAGCTGTACCTCGATTCAGATTGTCCAAAACGAGCCATAAATCATTTTTAGGGAATTGTGTACGTTTTTATAATAAAATCCCTGATGAAATAACGGGGCTCACAGAAGGTAAATTCAAAAGCCGTGTTAAAGACATATTATAAAAGAAAGCCTATTATAAAATTAGCCAATACATAGAAGACAAAGATGCCTGGAAACCTCTGCAACCATCTGTAAATAAATTATGTAACCAAGATAATAATTGTAAACACATATTTAAAAAAAGCAATCCCTATGAGTTTCTTGCTCATTCTTCTCATAGAGGTGCCTTGCGAATGAGCGGTAGAATATTAAAATAAAATGTAAAATTGACTTGCAAAAGTGCTCCATTGTAGCTGTAGCCTATTTGAATAAATGAAGTTTGAGTTTAAGTTTGAATTGACACAATATATCAACTTCTACCTTAAATTTTGTGTCGAGTAGCACTTTGGATTGCGACAGACGACAGGCGAAGTTTTAGCTGAAATTTTTGAAGACTTCGAAGAAATTTGTTTAAGGGTGAATTACCGAAATATATGAACTGAATTAACAGACATGCCAAAGAAACTAGGGTTCATACGACAAATGTCCAAAATCCAAAATGTCCAACTAGTATAAATGTCCAACACTAATTTGGTCCAACTAGGAATAATGACCTACACGAATAATGTCCAACATGAATTTGGTCCAAAATGAAATATGTCCAATTAAAAATAATGTCCAATGCGAATTTGGTCCAATTATAATTTATGTCCAACATGTTTTGGTCTAACTATGATTAATGTCCAACACGAATTGGTTTATTCCTGATGGTGTCATGGAAGAAATGAAAGGTTTTGAGGAGATCTTCCAAACTTGAAAAGTCAAAATCTGGAAGAACTCGAAAGATCTTTCATTTTTGCCTTAAATTATTTTCACGAGTCTGAAATAAGAATTATTATTATTATTAACCCCAATTATTATAATTCCAGACATAGACAACAACGGTTTCCTGGACGCCCGCGACTTCGCCTGCCTAGCTCTCCGCACGTGCGTGCTGGAAGGCAAGGGCGACTGCAGCGCGGCGCGTCTCCAGAAGTACCAGCACGTCATGCTGAGCCTGTGGGAGGAGATCGCTCAGCTCGCGGACTTCGACAAGGTGCCAGACTATGTCGGTTGTCCACACTTCACAGTACGCGGTGTCGCCGGCTTTGGAACTGCTTTTGGTGTCCGCATACTTGATAGGGAATCGCGAAGAATATTTGTTTTGATTTATTTTATTATTCAGATCTTGACTAACTTGATACTAAAATGTCTTACCATCTTACCAGCTATTTTGAAAATGGAGAACAAGTACTAAATAGTATAAATATGACATACGTACGATGAGTCATTTTTATTAAGTGGGTAGGTACCTACACTTTTTTTTGGTTCATTAAAAGTGTAAAAGTAAAAACCCCTATAAGAATAAGGACCAAACTACATAGAAACATCCAGAAATGTTACAGCATTATGGCAATAATTGGAAACAGCCTTTTTGTGATATAAAAGTTGCAGCATATAGACTCGTGTACATTCTTTTACTTTAAAATGTTTACCCTACATTTCTAGATGACCAAATCTAGGAACTGGGTAGTGGCGGTAAGCCCAAATATTTCAAATCTAACGAGCTTATTGATTGACTGTTGAATATATGCTTATGTGAACCGTTTAGCTACAACCAAAGTCTGTGCAAAAACAGTTGATCCAATTTGGTTATCAAAACATCTGCAATCATAAAAAAAATATTTAAACTGCAACGTTTTACCACAACTATCCATTAGATGGGATGTCATCGATCTACGTTTGACCATATCTCACCTGATGAAAAGAGCAGATGCGGTGGACAAGAAATCTCGTAAGATGCCTCGTATCATGAAGTTGTATCGCCCGGGAAACACGGATGACGGCAATGTTACCTATTCAAAATACGACCAGTTCTTTTAGAGTAGTCAGTAGAAGAAAAATGCCCGTTTAAATGATAAAGGAACACTATTTTTGCATAGACTTTACTTACACTCTACACTTCTGCACACTGTACGCCGCTCGCACGCTTCGCTTCTTATCCCTTTACAAGCAAGCTAGATATAACAACAGCCAGTTGTTCAGGACGGGATGATCACCGTGGACGAGTTCAAGCAAGCGGTGATGAACAGCTGCGTCGGCCGGCGGTACGACGACTTCCCTCAGGCTATGAAGGCGTTCATAGAGACCAACTTCAGGTAAGACCTTATTTCCAAAAGTTACACTCATAAATTACAGCGGAACTAATATTACTTTAAGATTTTTTCGCAAGGGATGTATTTTTTTTTTTTTTATGTGATGAAGTAGAAGACCAGCAAGACGCTCTCCTGATGTAAAGAGATAACGGCTGCCCATAATCAGTACAGTGTTACCTAGGATTTCACAATTATGTGAAATTCTAGGAGCACTGCACCAACGCTTCTTACTCAAGAGTCGCAAGGGATGTATAAAATAGCGACTGTCTGACTCACACGGTATGATGAATTTTGAAATATAAATCACACCAAAAACATACCTACTATGTATGTAAAATGTTATCAAAAATGTCTTGTACCTAGAGCTTCTTGCTCTACACAGCTTGTCTTCACAAACTTTTGCTCTTACGTGTTCTAAAAGTTTGGAGGATAGATTTTTGTTAGGCCACCTCCACTTTGGGCGACAGCCCCTCTAGACGACTGTCCTACGGCTCTACGGCGACTCGGCGTGTATCGTCGAGTAGTCGCTGTCATTTAATGTGGGGTGGTCTTATTTTAGTGATAAGCAACCATTATAAAGAATGTTTCTCTAGGATGATAGATATAAACGCGGACGGGGTCATCGGTATCGAGGAGTACAGATACGACTGCGTGCAGAGGATGGTCGTCGACGACATCAAGATTGTGGATGACGCTTTCAACTCACTCTTGAATGTAAGTTCTTTTTAATATACTACTTTTGATGCTAAAGGATGAGCGAGATGAGTTTAACGAGACGGTAGTGTGAAAGGAAATTACAATTACACTACAGCGTTAGAAAACCACTGGAAAAAAAGTATCATAATCGGGGAAGTTTTCTTTTTGTAAGCGCCGAGAAAAAAACGGGTAACACGTACCCCGTCGGGGGTAAAGGAGGGCACGTATTACGCACCTAGGACTTCTCGTGCAGAACGTCGGCATTCTGCATATCTCTGGATATACCCACTGAACCAACTCAAAGGTTCTCGTCGCATCGTCTTTGTGAAGAAGGGCTGGGAAATGGCGAAGCCTTATTATCCAGTCAGCAGAAGTAGCAAATACAAATATGCTCCTATATGTTGAATGCCTATGTATGTGTATGAATTTGTGGAGACAAAAGAATAAAAACCAAAGAATGTACAGGTGCAATAGCCTAATAAAATCACATTGTTTGCGAAATACCTCTCGCGCACCTCAGGTTCGAGCAGCACGTTGCTGAGGCGGCTAACAGTTGTCTCTATAGACTGAAGGTCTTATATAAAATCAGGCCTTACTTATCCACTGATCTAAGAATTCTTTTAGCTGACTCCCTCATATTATCTAGACTCAACTACGTGGATACAGTTTATGGCCCACGTCTTCTTGAAAGAACTTCTCGTCTCATTCAAAGAGTCCAAAACGCATGTGCACGTTTTTGTTTTTCTGTTCCACCGCGTAGCCATATTACCCCCTTCTTAAATAAACATAACGTCATAAATATGAAGAATAGGAGGGCCATTCACTTGGCAACTCTAATGTTTGGTGTGATAAGAACACAACAGCCACAATATTTATTTTCTAAATTCAAATGGGTTCGTGATTATAATAAGCTACCTATTCGCTCAGCATCTTACCTCCTCCGCATCCCAGTACACCACACCACCGCATTCCGCGGTAGTTTTCGTTTTGCCGCGACCAAATGTTGGAATTCCCTCCCTCCCCCCCTTCATCAGACTAAGACTAAATCTTCCTTTCGTCAATTATTTAAACAACATATACTTAACATCCAAAAGTCTACTTAGGTTTTCTTAGGTATACTTAGGTTCATGATTTATTATTTAAATGTTAATTTATTTCTTATATTTTTCTTTGTTTTGATTCATCACACTACCGAATAATTTTTATTGAGTTATATCATTGTTTTGGCTGAGTGGCAGTGCCATCCTTATTTGTAAGTTGTGCTGTACTCCCCTCACACACACATAGACTCACACCCACACTCAACACTCATACACTTAATGAAAGACAAATCAGGCTGCAATGTGTGTATACAGATAATTATTTTTATGTTTCTTTCTAGCTGATAGTTGGTTTTTGTAATTCTTCTTTTGTTTGGTTTTTAATTCACAATAAATGTTGATTTTGTTGTCGTAAAAATAACAATTTGATTGTATTGTAGAATGCATTTTGTTTTGTGTTATACATGAGTCAGGGTTTAAGCTGAAAATCAGCGTTGTGGACTTCTCCACAACATTATGCTGAGCTTATGCCCATTTGCCAAAGTGAAATTTATTAATTAAGTTATATAAAATGCACCTAATAACAATAAATTCCACTTAATATCTGTATTTCCTTTTCCATTTTATACTTGTGTAAATCTTTGGTGAATAAATGATTTTACTTTACTTTACTTTACTTTAAATAAAACCCAGCTATTAAAAAGCCAAAAGAAACAATCTCCATAAAAATCAGTGACTTTTATTACGCTACGACTTTTCCACAAAGTAAGGACTTTCAGCATAAAGGGTATTTGGATAATCTTTTCAAGATATTTTCTTATATTCATGAATAATTGTCTTTTATAATTTGCCACCTCTAATATTGGACACTTACGAGAAAACGAATTGCATATGAGTAAATAAGAGTATACAAGGGTACAAGGAATAAATTAGGTCCTATGGATCGGTGCATATATTTTATGCACCGATCCATAGGTATCCATTACACCAACCGCCTACCATGTTATACACATATAGGTATGATAATGTAGGTATACATATCACATCGTAGATGTGAGTGTAAGATTAACTAAAACAGTATTTAAAAACATATAAAGAGAGATAAATTTGAAAACTCGTCAAGTCTGTCCAAATTATCTTCCACATTAATAAAGTGTCCAGAAATATCAAAACGTGAGGTGCATAATAAAAAAAGATATAAAAATTATGCAACGAGTGGAATGAACGTTCAAATTGGCAAGAGTCCAGGGCTCTACAATAGAAATATTTCTCACAGATTTGAGAGAATCTCGGTGATCTTTGAGATAGCTAACTGGGTGTGAGAGGATGTCAATTATAACAGCTATGCAGGTGGAATTTTAAATACGAGAGAGAGAAGATTCTTCGTATAACGTACGGGAAAAATCACTACTTATAATTCCCTTATATTGCCTTAGTATTCAGCAGAATAGTCTCAAATATGTTTGAATAAATTTGGGAAATTCTTTTATATTTTAAAGGACTGTACGTACTTGCCAATTGCCGGGCGGTCCCATTTAATTTTATCGAAATCTTTGGTGCGGTTTTTAAGTTGGAACTCCAGATTGCTAGTAGGTAAATAGCCTTCTTTTTAGATGTTTTCTTTATTTCCTTGTTCTTCTATTCCAATTCCCAGGATGACGACAGAAGAAAAGGCGGCCTCACCCTCTCTAGATACCAGGAGCTGTTCGCGCAGTTCCTCGGCGACACCGGAGACGAGTGCCAGGCCAAACATCTGTTCGGACCTTTAGAACTATAACTCAACATTAAGGCTTAAGCTTTATATGACTGAAACTAATTGATTTTAAGTTCTAATTTTGGTTACATCGTTATTTTTCTTGTGATGTACTCTTCTGTTCTAAAGCGCAAAACAGAAGTACCTAAAGCTTATTAAATTCGTCTTTTCTGCCTGAATTGTGCCTTTTGCAATCCTTCTACATTTTAGATATTGACTTGAACACCTAATTAACAGTTAACACTATGACGTATCCATTAGCATCAGCCAAACCTCGCAATCTTCTCGTCGACTTTAAAAATGATGTCTCCTCTAGAAAGTTCTGCGGGAATCCTCGTGACGTTACTCTGGAAGCAATTGTGAAAGAACCTAAAAATACTGCCAACTATAAATATCATTCGCCGATAGTTATAAATATAAAAATAAAACATCGCATCAGATGGGAACAGCGAATGTCCGGCTTCGAAAGTCTAGTTTGTCTTTTAGCACCAACTAAATTCGGCATATTTACTCGTATTCTAAAGGTGGAAAGTACGTATCACGCAATAATAAGCTTAGCCTTTTAGCACATCGTGCGAGCTTTTGCCTACTGTCAAGAGTAAAACTGTCATCCAATACATTCTAGTTTTCTAGGGATACAAAGGAGGGAGGAGGGAGTAGGGCCCTCCCTACTCCCTCCTCCCAATAATCATCCATACTCTACCCCTGTTTAGTATGGATGACAGTTCGACTTGACACCTAGACAAGACCTGTGCTAGGAGTGCTAGAAGTTAGAAGTTTAGATTCAAAACAAAATCATGACAGAATTAATAGAACAAACACGTGATAAGTGTTCTATGTGTATGGTCCACGATTGGCACAAAATACTTATTTTTGTTTAGTCGATTTTGTTACGCAAAAATGTTGATAGTTTCTGACTCAGGTAAATTTATTTCACTCACGGAATAAATGTGTCTACAGGAAGTATTTAAAGATACATTTTTGCATAACAACATTATTAAAATAGAAATTAGGTAAAAGTCATTAGAGATTAAAAAACTATTAATCTACTCGAGTGAAAATATTTTCGTCAGTGAATACTGTCTTCTGCCAAAAATTTCGACATAAGTACATAATATGTACCTATATAATATGTACCTATATAATCTATTTATTTGATATTATTACGATCTTGGAAACTATCGTGAGTGTTACTTATTACAAATATGACATGGCTCACGTATTATTTTGGTGAGATTATCTCAACCACAAGATTATCTCTTCCCAACGAGTCGGACTCCGGATGAACATAGACAAGACCAAAGTGATGTTCAATGATCGGGTCGTTTCGGAACCGATTCTCGTAAATGGACTGCCTCTCGAAGTTGTTCAGGAGTATGTATACCTTGGACAAACAGTGCAGTTGGGTAGAAACAACTTTGAGAGGGAGGCCAATCGGAGGATTCAGTTGGGATGGGCTGCATTTGGTAAACTTCGTCGAATCTTTTCGTCACCCATACCGCAGTGTTTGAAGACTAAAGTCTTCAACCAATGCGTCCTACCTGTCATGACGTACGGCGCAGAAACGTGGACACTTACGGCGAGACTAGTCCATAAGTTTAAAGTTGCTCAGCGAGCTATGGAGCGGGCTATGCTCGGTGTCTCTCTGAAGGATCGCATCAGAAATGAGGTGATCCGACAGAGAACCAGAGTTACCGACATAGCAGAAAGGATTAGCAAACTGAAGTGGCAATGGGCTGGTCACATTTGCCGTAGAACCGATAACCGTTGGGGTAGACGAGTTCTCGAGTGGAGACCACGTCTCGGTAAACGTAATGTAGGGCGCCCATGGGCGAGATGGGGCGATGATATCCGGAGGGTCGCTGGGGGTGGGTGGAGAAGAAAGACGGAGGACCGAGTTGAGTGGCGTGCCATGGGGGAGGCCTATGTCCAGCAGTGGACGAACATAGGCTGATGATGATGATGATCTCAACCACGGTTTAGGACAATTAACTTTTTGGATTCAAAGTCATTGTGATTGTCTCAAACCGTGGCGTGGTTGAGATAATCTCACCAAAACTAATGAGTGAGTACATCCGTGGAGTAGGTATATTTATTAAAATGTCAAAGCAAATATAATTTATACGACAAAATGTTAAGTAGATACAGTAAAGTTTGAAATTAAAAGCACTAAAAAAACTGATATTAGAGTATGTATTTGTAATATTTACTACCATAAAATGTACACAATTATACGTTTTTGGTATGTTATGATTTTAATTAAAAACTGATCTTATAGTTTTTTTTTATTTATTTGTGAATTTTTACTTGTTATTATTGTTTTTATTATTATAGAAATGTTAGCTGTTGTATATTACCTATTTTATACTGTTATTTGTTAAGATGTTATTTCTCAATTTGCTCTTTTACTGCAAAAAATCTCCTAAAATAAACATATCTTTGTACATACACACTAAACTTAAAGTTTAATAAATATTGAATCCCGGGAAATTATATTTAAATTATTTAAATCCGGATATCCCGGATAACAAAAATTTCTTCTTGAGGTGCGTAATTTTTGCAGTAATTTTGCGTTGTTTACTATTTATAATATATTTTTATCCATTGTTTTTATGGGAGTGATGTATTTATTTCAAAGTTGATGTTAATTTTTGGATTGTTATCTCTAGTTATTGTTAAAATGGTACTCCTTTTGTTTATTGTGATAGAATGAATGTTAATGTCTACATACATGAATATATTTAAGGAACGAGTGAGGTATTATATAAGCTCAAACATGTGAAACGAATCTAGTCAACGCTGTCAAGTTAAAACATCGTTCAAAATAAATTGATCCATCTCATGATATTTTTATTTATTGCTCTCCTAATAGTAATCGTTTGGAAATTATTCTTTAATTAAATAGGCCGGTGTTAACAGTATCTCAAATATTATAGCAAATTTTAATCCCGTAATCCGAAATATTTTGAAAAAGTCCGGAGACTTGTGACATATATGATAATAATAATTATTTAGGTTTAAACTTTACTTCTTACTCTTAATAAATAATTATTTTTAGATAGGTACCTAATACTCATGTACTTTAACGGATTTAAAAAAAACATGTTGAGGTTCTTAATTCCTAATGTGTTTTACCATAATTCCTGTGTATACGTTGTTTTCGAGTATTTAGATCGTAAATCATTGCTTATATACTACCTTACACTAAAATAATAGATGATATTAAGTCACATTTATTTATTTCATAAAATATAGATAATCAGATAATATGGACAATCAAATAAAAACGATTTTATTTATCGAGATACGAGTCATACAAACGTTATGTACAAAATGGTATAATATACAAACATAGGTAAGTACCTATTTACATTAGAATAATATGATAAATGGGCTTAGTTTCACAGGTTTTTATTTACAAGCTTTATATTACTTTCACCTGTCTGTTGTCTGTCTGTCTGTCTGTCTGTCTGTCTGTAATCAAATCTTGCAAGTTAAATTTGACCCACTTCCCGGTTTCCGATTGAGCTGAAATTTTGCATGCGTGTGTAAATCGGATGACAATGCAATATTATTATGACATGGAGCTGATCTGATGATGGAGCTGGAAGGTGGCCATAGGAACTCCGTCATAAAACAACGCAACCCCATCGAGTTTGGGCTCATTGGATTCGTCTTGACGAGTACTTTATGATACAAGACGATAATAATAATTAAAGCTTGTTTTTAAAAAGTATTTTTAAATTTCACTTGTTATTTATATCAAGGGACATTCAATCCCTCCTCAACTTTCAAATCCTTTATTAGGTTACAAGTAAAGAATCTTTCTGCTGATCGTTGTTGGGAATACGGAAGGCAAACGAGCCCGTGGGTGTTCTCCCACCAGATGGAGTGATCAAGTGAAAGGCCCCCCTCCTACCAAGTTTTGCTCGGTCGTCAGGGATGCAATGGACAGGCACCGATGGAGGCCGATCGTCAGACGAGTCACAACACCAACGTCCATAACCAATGATGACCACGATCCTCAGCCATGAAGGGACGACTCAAGAGAGAGAGATAGAATCTTTCTTTTGCCAACTATTCCAGTGTCAAATTTTACAAATTTTGATAAATCCATAGATCCTATAAGGTTAATTTTTCTAACACTTTTAAAGCAAGCTCGCTTGATGAAGCGCGTCATTTTACTAAAATAGAAAGATAACCGAATATAATATAGCCTCAATTTTCATACTGATTGATTAACAAGCCCCTAGTTACAGCCAATTTGGTAACAAATATTTAAATTTCCATATTTTGCACACAATGCGCGTAACACTAACTGCGTAGAGCATAAAATCTAATGATATATTTTTTAATTAACTATTCTATGTGGAATATCATTATGGTATTAAAATAATACACTCGAGACTAGACTAACATCAAATATCACTCATTGATACCTTTTTTTTGTAAAGATAGCGCAAAACTACTAAGTTTGGTTACATTCTAAAAGTCCGGATTTTGTTTTACACTATAGTAACTTGAAAAGATCATTAAAGCGAAAAGTCCTGACATTAAAAATGAGTAAAGATGTGATAAATTGACGTCATGTTATTTTTAAACAGTCTGATAAAAAAAGATTCCGAGTAGACCGATAAGCAGAAGAACTACATACTTAAAAAATAAAATATACCTAATTCCTAGTAGTTATGTGCTAATCTTTAACCATTAGTGAATTAGACAATTATAATTGAACTAAAAAAACAGATGAATGTCTCCTATCTATAGGTAATTTGAAGAGTTCTGCTTAGCGTCAAATTGACATTTTAAAGGCACAGAAAGTAAATTATTTTTGTCACACAAATATTGGAAAAAATAATCTACGTTTCGTACATTTAACAATTTAAGTATATTTACACTTTTGTTTTTATAAAATCGTGCTGCTTTATAAAATCTACTACTATAGTGCATTATGTTTAAGGTACCATTCGGAGACTAAAAGGCACCTTACTTCTTGCCTCTATATTTTAGACTTTTGACTACGAATAGTGCGCTTTCATACATACGGCGAGGCGTCGTAAAATCTTTCACTTTAGAAAAAATATTCGGGCAATGTCCAATGTCCGTATTTAGAGGTAAAATATTGATTTTCCAGCGTATCGTCGTATGTATAGAAACGGCTTAAGATTTTCTACTTATGACCAATTCTTATTTTAATTCACAGCTATTTTCACCACCCATAAAATATCCTAACTTACCTAATAGTGATTAATATATTGATTAGAAAATCTTTCCCTTATTTATTATAGATCATAATAGTTATAATTAATATTATAATATCATCTTCGAGACGACTATGTCGCCATCTGTCGTTAGTTTAAAGATATACGATTGAATACAACCTGTCAAAACAAATCCTATGAAAATTATAGAAACGTAAGTTTGTATCCACTTGCATCGATTAGTATTAGCATAAACCTTTAATATTTAAAATATACCACATTTAAGCTAAGCGCAAATGACAGTGGGCTGCAACGCAACGCATAACAAAAATCAACGAATCCGTCATGCGTCAAGTTGCAGTGTGGCCCACTCTCGTTTATGCCAGCCTTTAGTACGATGTATATTTTCACACGAAAGGTGATATGCTGTGTCTTTACTTTCGTTGGTTAAACTTGGCCTGCTTGACACACGTTTCCAGTGAATGTAGCTTCTACTATGAACGTTCAACTTGTTTATGCAAAAAATAACCGATACAAGTACAAAAAAAATTACCCTTTGGAACCATGTCCTACAAATACTTACCAAGAACGATGTTAATGAGACAACGGCGCTGGTGTCTTTAAATTGAAAGGAGAAACATGTGATTCATATTTTCGCCGTGTTCATGAATTAATTAATATTATTATTAATAAACGGTGGTAGAATCGTCGGCGTCGGTGAATCCGTTGACAATCCCGCTAGTGGAAGCGAGGGGCTCGGTGGAGCCTAGACTGCCGTAGGTGGGGCCGCGTCGCGAGAGCACCCGCCTGCGCCCCCGGCCTCGGGTTATGCCTGTGTGAAAGTTTACTTTATGGCAAATGCACTATACGCGCAACGCCTCTACGAAAAAGTTGATATTTGACAGCTGTCAAAGTGATTGATCAAATTCTAGAGTGCTTTCACGAATGGAGGCCCTTTTGCGGGGCGCCACTATCGCGCGTTTTAAACTCAAAATATGTAATAACATTTTGGACTCCTCATAATTTCTCATATATATTTTTTTAATTAAATAGGAATTTACTAACAAATAAAAACAATTTTGGTCAGAATAATCATCGCTAAAATTTAATTAAATTCGCTAAATTCCGCGGGACCTCTTTCGTGAAAAGCACTCTACGCGCTAAGTTTTTTCAACTACCTAGTTTTTTTTTCAGTGATTTACTATGCAGTGGCAGATACTTACATTATTTTATGTATGGGACCAATAATACGACAAACTACATATGTGCGTTGTCGTATTGGCTTAAACCATAAATAAAAGCGAAGCACACTACTGACTACTAGTACGTTTAAGTCTTGTTTTCATCACGAAAATCTCCTTTATTTCGCTTTCCTTATTAAAAAAAAAAATTTAGGACAACAATAAATGAAATACTGTGAATTGTTCTATGGTATGTATACTAAGACTATCTACACAAATAAGTAGGTATAATATATAATTATAATAAACATGCTTTTAATATTATTTAAACCATGCATTTTTATGTGTAAATTTATAGTAACATACGAATAAAAAATGCAATGAATGATGTTTATTATCTACCAAGTAATTCTTGTTATTATAGGCAAATAGATAATTTTATCATTTAGTAAGGTGATATTCTAAATAATTTAGTGCACTTGTACTTAGGAAATATTCTTAAATAAAACAATCTAAAATACTCAATAGAGTACTGACTCTAGGTACTATGTGATATTTTTCTAACCAGTGTTGCTATTACCATAAATATTTTTTCTGTGAAATTGTTTAAATCAACCAATTGCAAAAAAAATAATTTATAAGAATATTTCAGTGCACTTGCGGTAATTTTTAATTTTTTCTAGTGATAATAAATTTCTATACTATAATGTGTAAATTATGTGTTCTTTGCCATAATACATTTTGGTTCTTACGTCATTTTGGTTCGGGCTCAGAAGCTCCTTGGGACAGGAAAAATGGTATATTTAATTATGTACATTGGACCTTTATTACAACCTTAACATCCTAAATACTGTATAGTTTAAATTTGGCACACATTGAGAAAAAAAAAATACTTTCAGTTATTATAATATGAATTCCTTGATTTTTTAAAAGTTCTCGAACCACCTGGCCATGCGTCAAACGGTTTTGGCTAACGCTAAAAACTTTCAAATTAAGATGACAGTCGTTATGGAAAAATTAACAACTGTAATCCCAGTACATTTTTTGCGTTACCCTACAAGCGTTTAGCGCCTGAATAGAGGCTTAGTTCTACAATTGTATCTATTTTAATTAATACTTTTTATAGGATTAAATACTTTATTTTACCCACTTATGTGCCATAATTTCAACCAGTACTGTACATTGTAGATGAATTCAGATGATTGAGACAAAAGTTCACTCACATGCAATATTCACGTGCTCGGGCAATAGTGATATTTAAAAAAAATTAAAACATTTACATATAGTAAAAAAATAGATGTAAACGTCAAAATATGAGTACAATTTTTAAACGTTTACATTAAGAAAATACTTACTATACATAAAAAATTAGAATAAAAACTAAAAACTCTTAAGGTAAAATCACACTACTGTGTCGTCGATTTTCATTTAGTTTTGCTAGTTGTTACTGGATGTATAATGCTTTACTTCTAACCACAAGGCTGGGAGCAAAGCAATATACAACGCAAAAAAAATGAAGGCAATATAACATGAAAATAATGTTAAAACGACACAGCACACATAGCACAGTGTTTCCTTTAAAAGGGCATATTTTTATAAACATGCGCAAACACACATCAACTCGCAGCACTCAACGACATGCAAAGGTGCTAAAACTAAAAAATAAAACAAAACAAAAATTAAAACATACATTTATTTCTATCACAAATCACATTGATAAAAAAAAACCGACGTTTTATATGCCATTACCTTTGGATAATTATTAATTATAATTAATTAAAATACAACTCCCTCTAATTTAAGTACTAACTTTAAGTAGAGATTCTTGAATATGCAAGGTTTAGGGTCTATTGTCAGATGTTGTGTACGATTTTCAATTGACGGTAGCAAAAACATTTAAAACTAAGTTAAAAATTAAATTCCTTACACTTAGTTAACTTTATCATTTTTTTTTATTTTATTTGCAGCGTAAAATTAATTATAGCGTAGTAGGTATACAAAGTTACAAACCCTAGTATTTTTTTATTTATTCCCTAAAATACCAGCAATGTTATAATCAATTTAGTTTTTACCTCCGTCTTAAAGAAATCGTACATTTGGTGTAACAAAATCGTTTAAACTTTAGTAGGAACTTAGAGGGGCGTTTAATTTCATCGAATCTCTTAAAGAAATCACATAGTAATACAGATCATTAAAATATAAAGACAAAAAAACGACTAAAATAAAAACTAACTATCGGAAATAAATATTATTTGTTCATAATTTCCTTGTCGTTTTACAGTCGTACCTGTAAAAATTATATTTTTTTTTATAAACGAGTGATTTGAAACAAACTCGACGTCTACCAGATTTCGGTGGCGATTTTTATTAAGTGTGTCTCAACAGAGGGGCTATTGGCTAATTCTCACCCACTACGATTGATGGCAACTTCAATGTACATACATTGCTGCTTTTGTTACTTTACTCTATATAAGGAGGTTTAAGCACGTAATGTACGCAATTTTGTCTATGGATTCTAGTGTTTTACATGTCGTTTTGCGATAGCCAATAGGCCCTCTGATCTGATCATTACAAATACGACACGGCTGTAATCACGTCCACGTATTATTTTTTGATGAGATTATCTCAACCACGGTTTCGGACAATCACGATGTCTTTCATCAGGAGTTGACCTGCTGATCCGACGTTGACTAGCCAGCGTTTCAAACAGTTAAACAACTCTTGTCATGATGAAGGACATCGTAATTGTCCGAATCGTGGTTGAGATAATCACACCAAGAAATAATACGTAAGTACAGCATTTGTAATGAAAAATATAAAATTCTATAAGTTTTTGACATAATTTCGTTTGAATACAAAGTAAAATAATGTCAAATACAATTAATTGGAAGATGACGACGCAACCAATAAAAATCGACATTCATAGGAAGACCTCGAGTCTTTTACAAATCACCCATAAATTGAGAAGTGTTTTTACCAGCACCAGAAAGGCTTTCCACCAATAATTAGTACGCAAAAGGTTATTTATTCCCCATAGTTAGTACAACTTATAAGTAAAAAGTAACATAATGTGCTATATCAAGTGAGAAATTGACTTTAAGCTGGTGCAGTGATATGAAACTTAATACAAATAAGTACTATTTTACCTTCAAAATATAAGAAAAAAATATATATATGAAAAATTAAAAAGTATTTGATCGATTTTATTTATTCACATAGTATGTATGTACATCATAAATTTGTTATGAAGGAGTCATACGAGCGAAAACATTGTCTTTTAACGTTTATTTTGTATGAAATAAACAACAAAAATATCTCCGCAAGTTTTATCGTGTAGACTAACCCTTATTTATATTTAAGTCAATAATGTGATTGAATTTAAGTCAATTTCTCTAAATAAATAATTTGCAATAAACATCAAAATCTTATTATAAACAGCGCATTAAATAATATGTAAAAAGCGCTTAAAACCAATCTAATAAGTTAACTTAATTTTATGAAAATAATTTATATTGTCACTTCAACCGGCCTTTAAGTACAAAAATAAGTAGTTATTGTAAATAGGTATATTTGTATATTTATAAATTTCTTATACTATTCGAGGGTAAATAGGAAAAATAAGTACTTTATTGCGAGTGCTTTTATATAGACAACATCTTTTTTAAAATGAAATTGAGATTTATCAATGAATTTTCTAATACAACAAAGTAAGAAGACGAGCAAGACGCTCTCCTGATGGTAAGAGATAACGCTGCTCATAATTAGTACAGTGCTACCCAGGATTTTACAAAGGTAAAATTCTGGGTGCACTGCGCCAACGCTTCTCACTTTTTTCTATAGGATTCGGGGCATAGGGATCTCTATTATAGATAAATATAGATTAGTATGTAGCTAGACAGGTTGGTATGTAGCCAACTACTTTTTACAAAAGGAACTTGCCACAAAACTTGAGATTGAATGCTATTGAAATAATTAATAATACTAAAAGTGAAGTACTAAACGCTTTGCAGACAAAGTCAGTGTTGCAGAGTAATTAACGACTTTACCACTGAAATGACTTAAAATAAAATGCAATATATGAAATATTGCATAGATGAAACAGTTCCCAGAAAATTGTCACTGTTAATTTCAAAAACTAATTTCCCTATTTGCAAAGCGTCTTACCGACAAGCAAGTATAAAACACAATTAATGTATTTAAATTTAAAAAAAATGTGACCTCAAGGCAGCGAGTGACAAAAAAATAAAAATTAAACACTGAGACGTCTTAAATAAATAGAAAAATAATGTTTTAAATTCGAAATCGATAGGAATGGTCGTTAACTAAACACGACTACATACAAAATACATGCAAATAATATTAATACTGCGAATACACTAGTAATATTCACTGATTAAAAAATAAGACGTAATTGTACAAAATAATGTGTGTTGTGTTAATTGATGTGAACAAGGCACCATAAGATTCGCCTTGATTTCTGTTCATTAAAAAAAAACTGAATCCACCAATTTAAAAAATGTGACATTATAGGACTTTCTTTGTCAAATAACGTGTACGACAACTTTTCGTGAATATTCAGTAATGTAATCGCAGGGTTAGTGCAGCATCTTAAAACAAAATTCACGTCTTACAGCGATTATTCAATACTTATCGCTATAATTCACGATCTCTCACGATAATGCACGGCTAACAGCGATAAT
This sequence comes from Hemithea aestivaria, assembly GCA_947507615.1. Taxonomy (NCBI): domain Eukaryota; kingdom Metazoa; phylum Arthropoda; class Insecta; order Lepidoptera; family Geometridae; genus Hemithea; species Hemithea aestivaria. The sequence continues at coordinate 13,827,856 of OX382338.1, forward strand.
TTGAGACTTATCGCTATAATTTAAGACTTATCACGATAATTCACGTTTTACAGCGATAATTCACGTCTTATCGCGACAATTTAGAACTTATCGCGATAATTCACATTTTACAGCGATAATGCACGTCTTATCGCGACAATTTAGAACTTATCGCGATCATTTACGTCTTACAGCGATAATTCCAGACCTATCGCGATAATCCTAGTCCTATCACGATAATTTAAGACTAATCACGATATTATTACGTCATGACGCTGCACTATTATTGTACTATGTCCTAAACGAATAATATTCAGCAACTACGATTAAAAAACGTCGTAAGTAGCAAGTTACACAATAAATGCTTTTAAAACAACAACATTGAGGTCGTTATTTCCTTAAATCAACCCCTAAGAAGAAGCAAGTGAAAATGAGGAAACAAAAAAAAATAGCTTAACGTGGTAAAAAAAATAAGAACCAAAAATAATTGCTAAACGTGTTAAAAAATGTAGTTTAAGTGACAAAGTTAAATTTAAAGTGCAATGCCGTCACCTTATGTGAAAAACACCAGAAATATTAAGAATAAAAAAGTTGCTTATGGGTTAATTTACAAGAAATCACATAAATCTAAGCAAATGGAAGGAGTACATAACATTTTTTTTATGTGAAAATAGTGATAATATCAATAAATGGTCAAATAATAAAAAATGAATTGTACACCTTTTCCAAACACATATTTTACAAAATGTTCTTCAATCAACAAATTAAATAAAAATATTTATAATTTGGCCTTTTAACACATTTTTATATTTATTTTTACATATATTTATACTTAATATTTTAGCGTAATTTATTATAAATTGTTGATCGAAAATTGTTAGTAAGAATAAAAATCTAATCGAGAATGAACAAAGCATTTTCTACAATTTAATAAAATAAATTAATATGGCGTAATATAACTATGAAGCTGAGAAATATGATTTGATTATAAATATTATATAGAAATAATACTGATATTAAACGAGATTTAATTTCTAAAATAATCATAAATTAAAATATAAATTTGAACAGTACTCTGCATTTCTGTTTCTATTTTTAAATCTCTGATTTCTTTAAAAATCTTAAAAATTATAAAGGTCTCATTCACACTTAAATTTGAACTTGACAATGGCAAATACACTACTCGTGCGGCACCAAAGTACAAAATAGCGCATTATTAAAAAATCAAACATTTTCTCAGCCGCACGCGTAAAAAGTGAACTTTTATGGGCACCTGAGTCCATTCTCGTTAGTATGGTTACTGGCACTGGCCTTGAGCACATGTTATCTCAATTACCATTTTAAAAATACATTACAACGTATTTTTTTAGTAAATTAGGAGTTGTCCAGAAAAAGTACTTTTAAACGGGTTCATTATTTGAATAAAATATATTTTAAAAACCCATTAAAAAGTCTAAAAAGGTCCATACCTAATTAAAATCCATTCAGTGCTTATTTGTTATCATAAATAAACAAATTAATACGTAATAATATGAAAATCGTACAATGTTTGTCATAATTTTTGTGTATATTTGGTAAGTCTAAGAATAGGTCATAAAGTATTTTTAAAAGCAGACAAAATTGCATCATACAATTATTATTATTTGATAAAAATATATTATTCAGTGTGCTCAAAACCTATGCCAATATTCGTATAACTCAAGAACGCAACGAATCAAAATGGTACTGCCTAAATGTATTAACGGGGGCGCTTACTCTGGTCAGAGAAGTCTCGGCGACCGGCGCGTCCTTTCCCCGCATCATCTGATTGGCTAACTTCTGCCTATTCACCGGAGAACCTGAAAAACGACCCTTAATCACCTGCCTGATGCCACAAAACCCTATAAAAACATCAACCACAAGTTGAATAAATCCTTTTTCATCGATTAAAAACTTCTTGGTACCGATCTCGTTTGGAGCGGTCGAGGTCAGTGTGGCAAGCTTTAAAAATAGAAGCTTTTTATTTAGCATGCGTAAAAAGCGATTTTTAACAGAAAAAGCATAGGATGTTATGATTTTTTATATATTTTATTTACAATTAAATGTGCATTCTACTTATCTGTTAAGTAGCACACAAGTACCTAACGAAAACACTGCAACCATTTTTTTTTTATTTATAGACGAGAAAATGCTGGAACTTTTATATAAATAAATAATAAAAAAATAACGCCCAACCACGAAATGCAAAAAAAAAGGAAATAAACATGCATTTTCTCCAAAACCACGATTTTCTGACCTCCGAATGTTAGTAACGCAACAGTTATTTTTTTTAAAGCTTAAAGCTTACGGACATGCCTACAAAAAACGAAAAGGACAACAAAAACAACTTTTTACTGGCAATACGTAAAAAACAGTCTGTGGAAGCTGAAAATCATTTGACATTTAGCTTTTTAAGTATGAAAGGTTGTTTTTGTTGCCATATAAAAAAAACAAAACGCGATAAAGGTCCAATATACAGCGGTACGTAAAATGTGCAAAATAAACCAAAGACAATGCATGCAAGACTGAAACAAAACGACAAAATCACGACATATAAAATGTAAATCGTGTTGTGTTGATTTGTTAGAAAAAAATGTGTTAATATATAGATAAATGGTGAATTTTAAACTTCTAAAATATATGTATAATAGGTGAATTTCTACGTGACCGGAAGTACATATTATTATTACTCTAATATTATTCTAGCAAGTTAACTATAAGTTAATTACTGCGCTAAACGGGTTTTGTATCCTAAATTCTAATGTAGTATTAGGCTGCTTCTATGCTATTTATATTAGGCTTCAAGATGATTTAAGCATAATTTAAGCATTTATAATTATTTTAGTAGAATTGGCTACGTAATGTCTGGGTGCTTTCTACTCACGCACGACTTTCACTAGAATTGACCAATCACAGTGCTAGATTCTTTTTAACATCTCTATCTCAGCTTTGTGATTGGTTAATTCACGTTTGATCCACACGAGTAGAAACACACACTAAGTAATATTTTAGTAAAGTAAGAATTAAATTACTTTTTTGCCTAAAATTCAGATTACTGTAAATGGTTGTATTACCGTTGTAATTAATAATAATTAAACGTCCTACAAATAAGCCTTGCAAGAAAATCTAGTACACATGCCATATTATTTGAAGTGATAAATAGTGTAAAGTGTAAATTAATAGAAGAAACGAGAGTGTTATAAATGGTGTGTGAAATAAAGTGTAATAGTGTTATAGTGTAGTTTTACTCACCGATATAACTGAGCATGACTGGCAGGAAAATGAGGCCGTGAGCTGCGCCGAATAACACGATTCCCAGGTACATACGGAAGTAGAATACCTGGAATATTCATAATATAAATTTCTAGCTGTGCCCGAAATTAACCTGGCTTATGCATATTTGGAATAATTATCTATATGGCAATATCATGACAATCGGTTCAGATGTATTGGCGTGAAGAGATCACTAACACACATCCACATTTTCTAAACTCTTAATCATATCTGGACCTTTTTCATATAAAATTATCTGCGATGAATAAACATGACTACCTTATAATGTATACTTGAAGAATTTTCATAAATCAGCTCGGCGTGGAACATAATATTGTATAACTACCTCCTCGAACATTTTGAAAGTATTTTATCATATAGGTATATAAGCAGCCCATAATATAGTTTCATTGCTAGGCATAAACCGAGTGGCGCATCAAGGATTTACTTTTACCCTCTAAAATGATAATATATTGAGGGCTGAGGCAACTAACCCCGATCTCTTGTGCCAATCTCTTTTATGGATCCAGGTTTTCGTTAAAATCGTCACATTCTTGAAGTAGCAGGGGATTCTTCTTAAGGAGTGCGACTCAAAAAGTTGCATATCCCTTTACTCATACAGACGTATTTACATAGTATAAAATAAAGTTCGCTTCCGATATCTGTTCCCTTAGATCTTTTAGCGTCCGTGGCCCAGTGGTCATACCTCCGAGTTACAGGGTTCAAATCTCAGTGTGCAAAGATTTTCGTCTGGACGCTACCGTGTTTCGGAAGGCACGTAAAACTGTGGGTCCCGGCTGTTTCCTATAAGATATGTAGGAGGCAGTCGTTAGGTCATGTTGCAGGCCCTGTAGTAATGTTGGCGACCTGAAACTGCAACATATAGGTTGGCCACACAACCTATAAATTGTGATTTGACTCTAACAGTGTAAGTAACCTATTCTGTTGGAGTATAAACCCCAATTATTATTATTATTTTAAACTATTCAACGGATTTTAATGTAGTTTCCAGCAATAGATAGAGTAATTCAGGATAAAGATTTATATGCATAAAACAGTTGCTAAGTTCGGCTAATTTGTCATGAACTATTAATAAATTGCAACTCACTTGGAATATCTGACTCTTAGCGGTGCCCAGTACAATAATCCCTCCGAACTTAGTGAGTGTTATCCCGGATAAGATGGAGGAGCCCATCTTGGTGAGAGATTCTTCAGCGCGCTGCACTCTGGAGCCGGCGCCGCATACGGAGAAACTGTGCACTAAATGTGAACAGAACTCTACCGCTATGCCTACTGCCATTACCTGAGGAAAAAGATTATGCTACATCAAACTGTTGTGAAACTTGGATTTTTACCGGGGGTAGACTTCCTTTGCAGAAGGTCGTCTAGGTGGGTACCCCAACAGTGCCAGTTATTCTACCGCCTGAGCAGTGATGTGCAAATATCACTGTGCTCCGGTAGGAGGGCACTGTAGCTAGTGAAATTACTGGGCTAAAGAGTCTTAACATCTCATGACTCTTGAGTAAGAAGCGTTGGTGCAGTGCTCCTAGAATTTCACATAATTGTGAAATCCTAGGTAACACTGTACTGATTATGGGCAGCCGTTATCTCTTTACATCAGGAGAGCGTCTTGCTCGTCTTCTACTTCATCACATAAAAAAAAAAATATATATTAGGTTTTAGTTTTATGTTCTTCAAGACCATCTTACTAATATTATAAACGTGAAAGTTTGTAAGAATGGATGTCTGGATGTATGTTTGTTACTCTTTCACGCCTAAACGGGTGGACCGATTGAGCTGAAATTTGGTATGCAGATAGCTTAGACCCTAGAATAACACATAGGCTATAGAAAAGCGGGTAAAACCGCTAGGCACAGCTAGTTTTTAAATAATCAAATAATATTTTTATATCAAGGGTCGCCGTCATCGAAATCAAGGAAGACTATATAACGTGTAACTTATTTCTCTGTAATATTTAAGTTATTATTATAACAGTAACTTACCAAGTTGACCAAGGAGACAGCGTTGAGACTGATTCCCCACCAGTACATGAGTCCCCCCAGGTTCACCACTATCATAGTTATGGTCACCACTACCACCTACAACAATACATTAACACTCAATAAAAGTAATAAGGCAAAATGGGGCAAGTGGCCTAATTGCGGAAAACAGCCCGCATAGCAATACCAATAAGTAATAAGGTGTAATGGTATGGTATGGTTATCTGTAAAAAATTTCCTTGAGATGTTCAGTGAAGGTAGGGATTTATCCCGCCTTCTAGTTTAGTCCGCTACCATTTCCAGCGCATCGTCGCTAACATCACACGAGATCGTAGTCTAGTACTAACCAAAAATGAATTTAAACAAAACCTTTTCATGAATATTTGATACTGTGCAAAATGGAACGTCGGCATTATAATATTTTATCTAGTTTTTTAACGTTGTTTAGTTGATTTTACCGGAGGTGGACTTCCTTTGCAGGAGGTCAACTAGGTACCCCAACAGTGCCAGTTATCCTACCGCCTGAGCAGTGATGTGCAAACATTACTGTGCTTCGGTAGCAGGGCAATGTATCTAGTGAAATTACTGGGCTGAAGAGTCTTAACATCTTATTACTCTCAAGTAAGAAGCGTTGGCGCAGTGCACCCAGAATTTTTCCTTTGTAAAATCCTGGGTGGCACTGTACTAATTATCTCTTACCATCAGGAGAGCGTCTTGCTCGTCTTGTTACTTCGTTGTATAATAAAAAAAAAACTTACCATAGCCGAGAACAGATCGAAGCCCATCAATATGAAGGTGACAATGAATATAGAGAGCACAGATATGCCCATACTCTTCAGCGTGTCAGGCCACATGGTCAAATACTGTTCATAGAACACGTAGAATATCGAGTACGGGAACACGTTCACGTTTGTAGTTATATTCTGAAACAATTTGTTAATGTTGAGAGGAAATTGAGGCTATAAATGTACTAAGTAAATAATCTAACTAAATATATAATGCGTCAAAAAATCTTCACTGCATAGTATATAATAAATTTGCCTTCTGCCTTTCAGTATATCTCTAAGTATGCTTGGCTGAGAAGGCAATGGCATGAGAAGCAATTTTGAAAAAAACATTATTTTCAAAAAACTGTTGCCATATTTTATCATATCAATATCAGTAGTATATATCAGTTTGATGAATTAAAAAACGGGATGAAAAGCAATTATATATTTTTTTTTATATATCTCACTGTTATACCAGCGCACCAATTTGGATTTCGGAAATACCATTCCACTATTGAGCAGGTGCATAGAGTCTACGAGAGGATCCGTAAGTCTCTAGAAGAGAAAGAATACTGCTCGGCAGTATTCTTGGACATCCAGCAGGCTTTTGACAAAGTCTGGCACAGGGGCTTGCTTAGTAAAATAAAAGAATGTCTTCCTCACAGCTACTTCCTCCTAATGGAATCGTACCTAACAGACCGCATTTTCCAAGTGCGTGAGGATGAAGAAACCTCGGATTTCTACAGCATAATGGCAGGCGTTCCACAGGGATCCGTCCTGGGGCCTCTCTTATACACGCAGTATACATTCGACTTGCCCGAAACGACTGGTGTGGTTACAGCGACTTTTGCCGATGATACTGCAGTTCTGGCCAGTAACACTGATCCTGCAGCTGCATCATGTTCTCTGCAGACTAGCCTTAACAACATTGATGTCTGGTTGAGGAAGTGGCGTATACGAGCTAGTGCAACAAAGTCGGTCCACATTACTTTTGCCTTGCGAAGAGGAGATTGTCCCCCATTGGGAGGTAATACCTTACCCCACAGTGACTCTGTCAAATATCTCGGTATGCACCTTGACAGAAGGTTGACTTGGAAAACACACATCAAAGCCAAAAGAGACGAGCTGGGTATCCGATACAGAAACCTATACTGGCTTATGTCCCGTAACAGTGTATTGTCCACAGACAACAAACTGCTTATCTACAACACAATACTTAAGCCAGTATGGACTTACGGACTTCAACTGTGGGGAAGCGCCTGCAACACTTCCATCAACATTATACAACGCCTTCAAAACGGGATACTTAGGAACATCTCTAATGTACCGTGGTTCATTACAAACGCGGAAATCCACGAGGAACTGAATGTCTGCACTGTAAGAACAGAGATCACCCTCCTGTCGAAGAGGTATGTGGATCGTCTTGAGCGGCACCCAAACGAGATGGCGGCGCAGTTAACCGAGGCCAGATACACAAAGCGCCTGAGGCGCTGTGATATACAGGAGCTAGAAGCGAGATTCTAATGAGCGAGCGCCTCCAGTGGGGGGCCCTCTCGAAAGCAATGAACGCACAACGCATCCGCTAAAAGTCCAATGACTGATTGCAGATAAGACTTAGAAGAAAAAAAAAAAAAAAAAAAAATATATATATATATATCTCACTGAAAACACTTTTAAAATGTGTGCAATAATATTATAGAGGGCTGGTCTTAAAGAATTTAAAAAAAAAAAATTCTATGAATTTATATTTCAAAATGTGTCAAATATTGCGAGCGAGAGAGCGTCACTCGATATATACGCTCAAGTAAAAGTACAATGAACAAAAGTACATAATGTTAGCAAGCACACATACCAATTCTCTCAGGTTCCGGTTGATAGTTTCGGTGAGATTAGCTGCCACCCCGCGCGCACCGCGTAGGGCTGAGTAATAATCGTGGCTCGACTTCAATACTGAATGATATCCTGTAATGACAATGTTTGTTAATTAATATGATATCAACACAACCAAAACTTGGATAAGACTGGTACATGATCGAACAAAATGGAAAGAAATGGGGGAGGCCTTATTTGCCCGAAGGCACACAGAAGTATGCGCAGACTAGAAGATTGTAAAGAAAAAAAACATAAAAACATACACTTCTGATATAAGGCTGTAAATAATGATATAAACATCTAATAATCCAAAAGTACCCACACATCCACTATACAATAATCAACATAATATATGTTTTTTTGTTTTTTGTATTTACAACAATCTGTCGCCTTCTTTGGGACATTCAGAAGTATGTATGTTGGGCTCTAGTCAGGGGGGGTCACATCATCGTGGCCACCTGTGAGACAAAAAACAGCTTACGGATTTTCATTATTTTATGAAAATACGCAATATATTGATATTTTAGGTCATAAACTAGTAGAATAACATTGTATTGTCTCAAATTGCTTTAAAATTATGGAAAAAAAACGAAACACATAGGTATTATTGTCACAGTGAAGCAGTTTGACAGAGTTTGACAAACAACATAAACCGGCCACGAAGAAAGGGACGGAAAAAATAGGTTCTCCTTTTTCTTCACACAGAATTTTCCCTATTGCCATCACACTCACACATAAAATGGGTACTTCTAGTTGTATTAATTCTGTGGCTCTAGTGTAATTGGCGTGCTGGGTATGTGTCCTGTGTCACATCCTCCTCATAAGAACAGCAGTTTACTGTGTCTGGACCATAACCAACATAAAATACATTTTCTTTTTTTTCACCTTTATGGAAAATAAATATATTTGTATTTGTTGTACCTTGATAGTAAGTGGCACCGATCCTGGACTGGTTCCTGGCTACCATGTGATAGTTGACGGCGCTGCTGTAGGCGGCGTGGCCTCCCTTCACGCAGCCCGCCGCCGGCGCCGGGTTGTCTTGCAGGAAGTACGGCACGTACTTGTCGAAGTCGCCCGGCGAGGGACGCTTGGCGGACCCTTGCAGGGATATGTTGCAGCGGGTGCAACCCGAATCTGGGGGGCGAGACGACTTCATTAAACACTGTATACAATTTAAATATAGAACAGAAAAGAAGAAGGAGGGTGTACGCCGTTAGTTTGTTCTCAACAAGACGTGCGCTCGCGCCTCAAGGCGCCGGGCAATTAGCTCCTAATGACCAGCGCAAAACATGCACCCCCAAGTTCACGCCTATTACAAGTCTCCGCATCACCACGAAGAGCCTTTTTTTGCGTAGAAAAATGCGTTACACATTTGCGCGCGTGGCGGTATGAGGGACTCCCCGCTGATGATGACGCGGCGGGGATGCCCACTAAAAACCTGCGAGTGATCCTGCGGTATACGATGCGATGCAGGTGGCAAGTAATCGGGATCGATCGCGTGACACCATAAGGAAGAAGATAGTGAGAGGTCACGACCCTCAGAATTGAGGAAAAGACGCGATTAGGGGTTCCTGCGGGACGACAATGTTGGGGCAGCGGGTACGCCCAAGCACTCTTCCGCGGCCCACGAAAGGAGCCTAACACAAGTGAGCCTGCTCCCCTACCTAGCGGCCTCATTTCACAGAGTTATCTCGCCTGTTAGGTTTAGTCTGATTCCATCTACGACCGCATCGTCGCTTGACATCTTTTTTTATAGCAGACTAAACAAGCCTGTTGGTAAGTGACGATGTAGTCGAAGTTGTAGCACGCTTGTTCAGTAAGAACCTATTCACTCTTGATTTGAACAAACCCACGTTATAGCATTCGGGAAACACTGAGGATGGTAGAGAGTTCCATCGCTTCGCCGTTCTCATAATTAAAGACGAAGCAAATAGCTTCGTCCTGTTGATATACACACGCGAGATCGTGGTCGAACGCTTACCTAAAACACGGTAAAGAGATATACTCGTACAGTAATTTGACTCCCTAGAAGCGATTAAACTCAAGGTCGCGCGAGTTTGCAACGTTGTGGGTAGGGTAGGCAGAGAGGTGCCGAATAGGCGTTATTATTGTGAATTACTCAAAATATTAAATATCAAAAAGAATTAAATACTTTGTGATATTTATACTAATTCACAACCATTATTCGGAAGCTTACTGCATAAAAACGTCTATTCGGCACCTCGCTTCTTGCCGATTACCGACCGCGTTGCAAACACGCGCGACCTTGAGTTCAACCGCTTCTAGGGAGTCACATTACTGTATATCTCTTTATCGTGCCTTTAATGAAGGAAAAACGGGACGTTCGGGAAAATAAAATTATAATATTATAACTCACTGTCGCTGGGACAAAAGCTGTCGTTCTTGGGGAAGTATTGGCAGCACGCGTCGATGGAGCTCCAGTCGAAGAAGTCGTCCAACCACGAGTTAGGAGGCTGGGCCAGATACGTCTCGTTGGGTGTTTTGTACGCTGTAACAAAAGGAAAATTAGTTTTAAAATCATTAGTACGAAACCAGGGTCTTTAGTACTCAATTTCTCGTAGCAAAAGCCGATTTTGCTCTCTTGAGAGGATACGTGCAATAATAGAATACAATTTTCGTACAAATAAAAAAGAGGTTGATTGTTGGTGCTATATACATATATGGAGGTTAAAGCTATCGAAGTATCTAAAATCTAACAGGTATGTATCATATTGGTGTTATAAATTGAAAAGTATAGATGTGTTTACCAGAACCAATTAATTTGATATTTGTTTTATCGACAACCTCTGTGGCGCGGTGGGCTAATACCCGCTTGCAACGCAGGAGGTTGCGGGTTCGATTCCCGCATGGGACAAATGTTTGTGTGATCCACAGGTATTTGTTTCTGGTCTGGGTGGTTTAAATATCTATTATAAGTATGTATTTACAAAAGAAAAGTATATAAGTATTATATCCGTTACCCTAACCACCATAATACAAGCATTAAGTTGCTTAGTTTGGGGTTAGGTGGCGCTGTGTGAAATGTCCTGAAATATTATATTATATTTATAAGTTGCTTTGACTCTGAAGTAACACATAGGCTACTTTTGGACCGCTATACAACCGTACAAATATTAAGAGAAGAACGTGGTCAAAGGCTAACCTATAACGAATAAAAAACCATCTTACCTGTATATAACTGGCTGGCCACACTATCATCGTTACAGTATCTGGTACCACAGATCATATTCTGCACATCAGTATCAGAGTAATCGAGTCCACTGTCAGCGATGACAAAGTACACCGGCGGACCAATGTTGAGGTAACGGTTGAGGTGCTTGAAGTATTTCAGTTGAAAACTGTCCTCAGGCATTGATAGTTCCTGGTCGAGACCTATTTCTATGTGTGGTGCCACCTGGAAATAAATGATATTGAAGGATGACGTCATATAAGGACAGGAAAGCGGTGAGGAACGGACTTTTTAGTACGCACCCAGACTTATAGGTTCGTACTACTAGATATACAATATAATATAGGTAGGTTTGTGTATGTATGATTTTCCATAAGAATAATTTTCTAGAATAACACACATAATAATTTCCATAATCATTTTTATGTATTTGAATATAATTTCATCCTCCCTCTCATGAGGAAGGGCACGTACACCTGCTTGAACAGGTTGTAGAGTCCTCGCTGGACATGCGCCTCCAAATATCACAACACTCAACTCATCCAGGAAAAATGCGTTACGCATCATCACCTCACACCGGGGGACGCGGGGTTAGCCGCCGAAGATGTGCACGGCGGGGATACCCACTAAAAACCTGGGGGTGTTCCTGCGGGACGACATAATTCCGGAGCAAGGGTATGTCGAAGCACTCGTCCGCGGCCTGCCACTACAATAATGCTTGTAATTATTAATTATATTAATCACTATAATACAAGCATTAAGTTGCTTAGTATGGGGTTAGGTGGCGCTGTGTGAATTGTCCTGAAATATTTATTTATTTTATTTATTACTCACCGCGACAGAAGAACAGAGCCAAGCGAAGAAGATGATCATAACCGAAGCCCTGACCTCCCGCTTCATGAGGAATGGCACGTACACTTGTTTGAAGAGGTTGTATAGCGCGCCCTCGCCGCCGGCCGGACGCTCCGACTTGGAGCCGCGCACGCAACAGAATATGTCGAACCTGGGGGATTGTAGGTAATGTTGTAGGTAATTTCGATAGGGGTGTCGACAACAACATTTAAACCTAAATAGTAACAAACATAGATGCAAAGAATTTGTGGTATATCTTTGATATTGGAACGAAGTTCCTTATCGCGCGTTGTGAAAAGGGGCTAGACGGAAAAAAATCTTACGAAAAGTTGTCACGACACTTTTTGCTATAGTAAGCTGTGCGGCGTGCGCATGTTTCTCTGTCTCTCTCTCTCTCTTATAGAAAGCAAGCCAGATATTTTCATTAATCGAACTTCGTTCCATCCGGGTGTCCCTTGACACCTCTCAAGTTTTTTTTTACCTAATCGCGGCCAGCGAATAAACCTATTTATAAATCGATAGCTCATAACATTTTCCGCTCCGGCGAAAGAGTCCTATACCCCATATTACGGGCCTTTGAGCCTAGTTTGGGGTATATGTTCTCACTAGTAATTTATGTAATTTGTAATGCCTTAACTGAATAAACAATTTATTCATTTATTTTGAGAGGGTGGATAACCCTCTTTTAAACGTCAAAGTCGATCTCGTGACTTTCATTAGTTTGCCATACAAATCCCACTATTAAGAAGATGGAAGTCACGTGATAAACTTCGATGCTTAATAACTAAAATCCTGACATTTTACGAGGGTGGATGTCACAACATCTTTTATTCGTACTGATATCAGCTATCGATTTATACATGATTCATCTCTGGCTGCTAATACACTGTTTGTCTACATGCCAGAAGTCGTCAAATAGTAACCTGTTATCGTTCTGTCGGTTGGTGTCGATGGAGAGCAGCGCCACGAAGCAAGTGACCTGGAGCAGGAAGTCGACGAGTAGTGCTGCGCCGGCGTACAGTGCGAAGGCTCGCACGGCGGGCATGTCGGACAGAGCGCCCAGGAAGAAGCACACCGACTCCGATACTGATGTCAGGAACATCGACGGACCCACCTTGCCCAATCTGCGAATGAGACAGTTATTGGTGTTAGCCTATTTACTAACCACCCAGTCGGAAAAGTGTAAAAGGACTATTTTCCTTTTGCACTTTTCCGACTGGGCGATGCAAGGAACGTTGTGTAATTAAAATTTAGGCGTAAGTGCACTGTCCACCATGAGCGACATCTCAACCCATCCAACTATATGAAAGACTCACTTTTTCTGAACGACCTAGCTCAATGCCTCAGAAGGCACGAAAGCATCCCAAATCCCAACCCATCCAACTATATGAAAGAGATCCCACTATCTGTGTGAATCTATCTTTTGACGGGCCTGTCAAAACCAGCAACACATCGACCCATCGGGATCTATTAATAATAATAATAATTGGGGTTTATACTCCAACAGAACAGGTTTCCCTAATTACACTGTCAGAGTCAAATCACAATTTATAGGTTGTGTGGCTAACCTATATGTTGCAGTTTCAGGTCGCCGAGATTCCTACAAGGCCTGCAACATGACCTAACGACTGCCTCCTACATATCTTATAGGAAACAGCCGGGACCCACAGTTTTACGTGCCTTCCGAAACACGGTAGCGTCCAGGCGAAAATCTTTGCCACACTGAGATTTGAACCCAGGACCTCCGGCTTACAAGCCGGACGTATGACCACTGGGCCACGGACGCTACCTATTCTATCTATTGTGTTAACCCCGTTGCGTTGCCGTTTCCTACTAATTTTCTTCAAAGAAATGCTTCATTAAAGAGGTAATCCCACTAAGAAAAAGCCTATACTCCGGTTCGGTGTATGCAGTCCCAAGGAGACCCATGCGTTTTGTGGCCAAGACATCGCATAAAATGTGCTCCATTATTCTTATGACATCACCGCAGGCTCTACAATCGTTTGTTGTCACCTATATGAAAGAGACCCCGTTTCCTGTGTGTGTTGTTCTTAAGTAGGTAGATATAAAGACGACTCACGTCCTAGCAATATGTTGCGGTACAGTTTCATCAGGCAGCCGTCCCTCCCGCTGGTTGGTCTGCACCAGTATGAAGATGTTGTCCACTCCCACGGCCAGCACCAGGAAGGGGATCACCTCCACTATGATGAGGGTCGCGGGGACCCCGGCGAAACCGAACATGCCGATGGAACATACTACGGATGCTAACACTATGAGGACTCCTGCGAATGGAAACACGTCAATTTAATAAAACGTCTATGTTTTAAAGTTTGCATGCCTCAAGGCAGAATGATGATTCGGTCTGAATCTAATATAGAGACCGAATTGTACTAATTTCTTGAAAATAAAGCATTTAATTTCATTGAGATTTACGGGTTGACGAATCATTCGCTCACGAGAATTGAATTAAAAATTATAAATTTGTAGCTCTAGAGCTATTTAAAAAAATATATAACCTAAATTTTTTATAGTTGTATCGATAGGGAGAGACAAAAATGGATATGTTGCAACGCTTATAAGTTAATACGCATGATATCGCTAAAAGACTTACTAAGCTTGGCGACACAGTTCTACAAATTTATATATTTTAATTTAGCTTTCTTCTTTTAAATAATTTAACCCACTGAAAAAAAGAAAGCTACAAACTTTCGAGGTAATAATATAACTAAGATATGAAATCCGAAGTAAATACAAGTAAGTTTATGCCGTTTATTTACAAAGATGAAAATATGAAAGTATGTCGTTGACTCGTAACATATCCGCTACTCTTTAGCGGAGGTAAAACTCCTGAACGTAGCTAGTTTCCTCATAAATTAGACGTCATAAAATGCCTAACTTAAAATAAAATAGATAAAATATGGCACAAGTCACCTCCCAATCCCAAGGTAACTTTGCTGTCGATGAGCAACCGCGACATGGTGGAGATGTGTCCCAGTGATATAGCGATGTAGGCGAACATTATGAAGTACGACACTAAGATCGTTGACACGTCCGAACGGGACTCCCTGGAACAAGACATATTCATTACAAAAATATTCTGTTTAAGGTAAGATGTAGCGTCCGTGGCCCTGTGGTCATACGTCCGGCTTTTAATCCGGAAACCCTGGGTTCAAATCTCAGTGTGTGGCAAAAAGTTCGCCTGGACGCTACAGTGTTTCGGAAGGCACATAAAGCTGTGGGTCCCGGCTGTTTCCTATAAGATATGTAGGAGGCAATCATTAGGTCATGTTGCAGGCCCTGTAGTAATCTCGGCGACCTGAAACTGCAACATATAGGTTCGCCACACAACCTATAAATTGTGATTTCACTCTGACAGTGCAAGTAGGGTAACCTGTTCTGTTGGAGTATAAACCCCATTAAAAAAAATGACGTAAAATGAAATACTAGTAAAGACCGGGGGTAGACTTCCTTTGCAGGAGGTCGACTAGGTGAGTACCCCAACATTTCCAGTTATTCTACCGCCTGAACAGTGCTGTGCTTCGGTAGGAGAAATGAATTTTACATCAATGTGAAATACTGCGTAGCATTTTACTGATTATAGACAGCCGAACATCATAATCCAAGTCTTTTTATAATCAATTTAGTTTTTCCCAACGGATGCATGAAACCGCCAAAATAAGAAATTCCATAAAAAAAAATTACGTGATTGTAAAATTATAAACACTTGCCAATAATGGGACTTTAAAATTATGGGACTGCAGGACCCTGTTTTTATAGCAAAGTCAAGTCGTGAAGACTCTAACTTATATAGCCTATGATAATGTACATAATATCCTTAATCCTTACCTATCAAGTTCATCTTCAATAGACCTTTCCGAAGTGTAAGCAATATCCATGTACGGAGGCATCTGAGTTTCTGTGTAGTTCTTCATGAACGCTATGAATTCCTTCTCCCAAGCAAGCGCGGGTTTCAACTGCGAAATAAGAACAATAAATTGATTATTTTAATGAAATATTTAATTTAAATTAATCCTGCTGAGCACTGTAGCAAATTAAATTACTGGCCTGAAGTCTTAACATCTTATGACTCTTGAAAAGTAATGATAGCGGTAAACCTAGAATTTTGCAGATCACTTTCGATCCATATAGGAAGTATGCCGCCCACGAATCTTCACTTTCGGTTCTTTCTGTTCTCTACTTTCCAGCCGTAGTCTTGTAGACAGTCAGTTTCCAGTATAAACTCACCTGTTCCTTATCATACTTGTTGTTGACCAATATATAGTCCTAGGGCAACCACCGGGAGTATTGGACCAGCATTGTCTAACAGACAGTCCGGGTTGTACAGGCAGTTTCCAATATAAACTCACCTATTCCTTATCATACTTGTTGATCAGTATGAATGCATTGGCAAAGTGGAACTATTAGTGGTAATGGGCCTACGTAGCCTTATAGTCAGTCTGGGTTGTACGGGTAGTTTACCAGTATAGACTCACCTGTTCCTTATCATACTTGTTGACCAGTGAGTTATGAGCTCGTCATTGTGGCACGGGGGGAGTACAGGGTCTCCATAGTCTGATTATAGTCAGTCCGGGTTGTACGGGCAGTTTCTCGTATAAACTCACCTGTTCCTTATCATACTTGTTATTGACCAGTATAGTGATAATGAGTGCGTTGACCTCATGGTACCGCGAGCGTGACGTAAGAGGCTCGCCCGGCGACAGGAAACCTCCCAAGGCAACGGACGGGAGAATTGGATCACCATAGTCTGATTATAGTCAGTCTGGGTTGTATGGGTAGTTTCTGATATAAGCTCACCTGTTCTTCATCATATTTGTTATGGACCAGAGGGCAACCACCGGGAGTATTGGACCTCTATAGTCTGAGTCTGATTATAGTCAGTTTGGGTTGTAAGGTCAGTTTCCAGTATAAACTCACCTGTTCCTTATCATACTTGTTGTTGACCAGTATAGTGATAATGAGTGCATTGGCCTCGTGGTACCGCGAGCGTGCGGACAGAGGCTCGCCCGGAGACAGGAACCCTCCCAGGGCAACGGCGGGGAGCACTGGACCACCGTAGTCTGACAGACAGTCTGGGTTGTATGGGTTCCTACAATATTACCATAACTTTAGGGTATTCAGATCAAGCACAGGGCCTAAATTCTGCAGAGACAGAGGCGCACCAAAACGTAAGCAAAAAAAAAAACTATAAACACATTTTTATTTTCAAAAACTCCACTTTGAGGCGACCAAAAGATGCTAAATAAAAAAATTGAAGTTGCATTTGAGTTTGTACTGGCATCGTAAGAATTTTTGAAGATTTTCAAAATTTTGTTAAAATTTGACAGTGGGCGCTAGCAAAACGAGAAGCGATTTTGGACCGGAATAACCCCACTTAGTTTTATATTACAGTTTTTAGTTGTTTTTGTACATTTTCTTGTTTCAATAAAGGGTTATCTACCTATCTAATTTTGACAATAAATCGAATTTGGTGACTCGTTTTTGGAATGTCAGTACACCTACGTACATACTAGATCTTTGTACATATAAACACCATACTCACTGAGAACACTTGAGTATGGTGTTCAAGTAGTCGTCATCATATTCAAAGGACTCTGGATCGTTCTGCCACCAGCCCCAGATGCTCTGTATGGCGCACTGTTTGGGTGTCACCGGACCGCTGAAGGGGGACGAGAGGGGGGCGAAACATATGTCCGCTATCCCTGTCTCGTTGCCTAGCTCTGGAAATAAAAAAATAAAAAAATTAGTGAAAAAAAACCTTTAACAACCCACGCAAAAAATAAAACGAAACCCATTAATTGTGATATGACCCTCTGTAAGTAGGGTAAAAAATAAAAAAAAATAATAATCAAATGAGCCTGAACTCGATGGGGTTGCGGCGCTTAATAGGGATGTTGACACATGTTACGAATTCATATAAACTTATGTTTTTCACATAAAAGACAGTATTTAAAAACCTATAATCACATTTTAAGGATCTATTTACAAGCCAAAATTGAATAAAATCAATTTTCATTTCAATAATTGTTACTTATTGTTACGCGAATGCGAACGCCAATCAGAGCGCGTGACGTCACACCACTGGCACGCACCGCACCGCACCGCTGACTTATGCTTCCTATGAAATGTTCCTGATTTCGACACATTTTAATTATTCATAACTTAAAAACCACTGAACCGATTTTGATGCAACTTATACTGTGCCCTAATTTGGTCCGAATTTAAGCAAAAAAAAGTCAATAACCAAAATGGATCTTATATATTCAGAGAGACAATTTAGTTATTGACTTTATTTTTGGTTTAAGTATGGACCAACTAAGGGCACAGTATAAATTGCATCAAAATCGGTTCAGTGGTTTTTAAGTTATGAATAATTAAAATGTGTCGAAACAGGAACATTGCTTAGGAAACGTAAGTCCAGCCAGTGGTGTGACGTCACGCGCTGTCAGATGACAGTTCGGAACGTTTTAGCCGGAATTCAAAAAATCATTTTTATTAACGTATTTTTAAATTGAAATTTCATATATTTTTGCATAAAAATATGATATTCGTGTATGAAATGGGTCTATCTATCATATAAAAGCAATTCCAAAAATTAGTCAACATCCCTATTACGGAGTTCCTATGGCCACCTTCCAACTCCATCATCAGATCAGCTCGATATCATAAAAATATTGCATTGTCATCCGATTTACGATACACGCATGCAAAATTTGAGCTCAATCGGAAACCGGGAAGTGGGTCAAATTAAACTCTCAAGATTTGATAACAGACAGACAGACAGACAGACCGACAGACAACGGACAGGTGAAAGTAAATAAAAGCTTGTAATAACTCAAATGGGCTACTTCAGCTCAAGAATTTTTTGTACTAACATTTTAAGCAAATAATCTCATTATGAATTATGACTGCACGGGTTAAACACCACTTATTAACTAAGGTATAACCAGGTGTACGTAATTGCTAACAAATTCCGCCGAAAAAGTGGCTCATCGAGAAATCACGTGACTTAAATTTAAAAAACGAATCTTATCAAAATATGGTCTTGATTGGTTAAAAAATAAATTGTGCGGCATTTTCATTGGGAACTGTAGTACGCATGCTCTGAATTTGTCAACACTCCATTTTGATTTTGACAAGTTTTAAGGGTTAATGACGTTTTTGAACATTTATGTAACAATATTATATTTTCATATTTTTGCGCTTATTTAACAACAAAAGTGATCCCTTAACACACTTCAGTTATGTGTGGCTCCTGCACCATATCATAACACATCCTGGTATGATCAATAAGACATAAAACGAAAATATTTTCATACAGATTTGACGTTTTCACTTGAAAGGTAAATAACAGACTGAAGCCCGAAATTATAACATTTTAAGCTACCACCTTCTCCGGCAACATTTCTTATATGTTTTATAGGATCGCAGTTACTCTTCCTGACTTATTATTTATTCGTAGCGTATAACACCATCTTTGTAAAAGAGAACTGGGAATCGGCAGAGCCTCCAATCATAATAATAAACTTACCTATAATCTTATTCTGCAAAGCCAACACGTCCGTCAAGAAAGTGGAGTTGAAAACTGGACCAAACATGATGGGACCGTTGTCTGTCTCATGCTCAATCTTGGGCAGGCCTTTGGAACTTATAATCAACATCTCCGTTCTGAAACAAATATTTTCATAATAACTGTGTGCTTTTTACAAGTTATGTATTTTAATATAGAAATCTACTTGATACTTGAATGCCGCTCGTAACGCTTTAGGCAAAAATCGGGTTCATAATATTTAAATTGTTACTCACATCTCAATTATACCTCTACTCAGAAATTGACTTTTAAATTGACTCTCTTTACTTCAGAAATTGTTTGAGCGGTGCTCGAATATAATATTTAACGTCTTCACAAAAATGACTGTTGTAACTCTACCACATGATTTGGCGAAGTCGTGTAGAATAACTAGTAAATGTTTAAAAAAAAAAAATTAACCGATTTTAAGTTTTCTTTAAATATAGTGAGGATGAGACCAAAAATAACCTTATTTACCTGTAGAAGGGTTCAAACTGCGAGTCAAAGTAGTTTTTCTCCATTCTCGACCTGGAGTTAGGCGCCGCCCACAACTCTACCGGGTTGGTCGTCACTTGCATGTACTTTATGCCGTGCCCGAGACCCACCACTAAGCAGAGACCTGGAAATTATGTTTATATTAGTTTAGGAAAATATTAAACAAAAATACAACTGTAACTGTAGTACTTAATTTGAGACTCAATCATTTTAATACCAAAATAGATTTATAATGTTGTTGAATGGAAATAATAAATCATTAGAATAGCACTGTGCCGCATCTTCTCATTTTCTTTTAATCTAAGCTAGAAACGTTTCAAATGCTAAAAGAAAATAATGATCAATGATACATATTAAAGAATAAAACAAGCCACGGTCTCGAAGCCCATAATAAGGCCCCACCACTGGAAGAAGTCTTCAAGCTTGGTTTCAGTCTCAGCACCGAACCTCTCAAAGACCAACAATAATAGCTAAAGACCATAAATTTCAGAAAATATGAAGATGCGGTACTGATGTTTCTGACATGGGCCGCTTCAATTAGGCGCAGAGCACAATTTAAGTCGGCGCGGCAACCGACACTCCGATCATACAGGCCCGAGTTTGACGATAGCGCTATGCCAAATCTTCACATTTTCTTTTAATCTAAGCTAAAAACGTATCTTATACTAAAGAGAAAAAATAATAGTGGGGGACTTTAGTGCAAAACCTGTTTTTTTCTTGCAGAAGCATGAAACTTGACACATTGATTCCTTATGTCAAAATAAGTTGATTTCGATCGGTAGCCTAATGGAAGGGGCCCTCTGGTAACGGGGAGGGGGGGTGGAGGGTGCGCTCCACCCGGCTTTGTTTTAAAAATTCTGGAAGACCACGCATAGCTAATACGTCAAGTTTGGTATCAATTTCGGATAAATCGAAGACGTAGATTTCATTTCTCGTATAAAAAAATGACATTTGTGATGATTTGTTTAACAAAAAAATTAAAAATTAGAATTACGTAACTTCGTTTTTATTGTTCAAATTACTGTAAATTCAAAAATACTAGTTTTTTTAATAAACAAAAGATATGTTAATAAAGTCTAGTTTATGTAGATTAAAAAATATATAACTTTATATTACTTTTCTTAATAACAAACCGCATAAAAAAATCTTTTGCTGTCCCGGGCCGCAATTTTCTTTTAACCGCCATGAAAAGGGTTGTTAGTAAAAAACTTACTATTTTATGCTGAAGTTTAAAACTTGCCACAATTACAATTCCTTACGTTAAAATAAGCCGTTTAGAATCAGTAGCCGTCGGTAACCAGCCTTCTGACAGCGGGGAGGGGGGGGTGAAAGGGGCGCACCACCCAGCTTCACTTAAAAAAATCTGGAAGACCACGTATAGCTAATACGTCATGTTTGGTATCGATTTCGAATAAATCAAGAACGTAGATTTCATTTCTGATAATAAAAAACGCATTTTATGGGTTTTTAACCAAATTATAACACAAAATTAATTCTTAGTTTTTTTATTTAGAGGCACTTTAATTCTAAATTATAGTAATATTTTGTGATAAACGTAAATATTTTTTAAAAGTTTATTTCAAGTAGATTAAATAAAATAGAACATTTTAATTAATTTTATTAAAATTAACTCGTACATTTTTTTTAACATACTAAGAGTCACTATTTTCTTCTCACCGCTGCGCTGCGTTGTAAACCTCCATCAACTGGAAAATACGACTATGTACATTCATTTAACATGTTATTGATATAAGAACTTGATATTGTCAAACATAAAATACAGAAAAATCCTATGGCACATCATAATTTACTCTCCCTGAGACAAACTTTTAAAAAATAGGTGCGATAAAACGCGATCAAATCGCGGAACGGAAACTGCTAAACATTGTTATGAATCAAACTGTTTCAACAAAATGTAATCTAGCAAAATTATAAATACTCCAGGCTTAAAGCTTTTTTATATCAGTATGTTACATTCCAAGACTGATTCTTCCAAAGATAATATTGTTATTATAGCTCATTACATTTTAAGACCGTCTTCATGCAGTTTTGCATCAATCTCAGCAATCCGCCCTTTATTTATAAATTAAATCTGTTTCGTGCATAATATACTGGCCACCAAAACGGTGTTAGATGAATAAGGTGTCCCTTTGTTTGCTTATTGCTTCTAAAACCAAGCAGGAGGCTGGAAAATAGCAAGACTCGTATCCTTCGACTAGCATAAAAGTACCGCACACAAACTTCACTCTACCTATATGGTTTTGATATGATGTTTTGCGGTCAATGAAACTGCAGATCAAGCAGTAATTACTACTCGACAATCAATAACTATGTAGGAAACACCTTATCACAAAAAAAACACTATTTGGAAAATATACTTCTACTTCCATGATATTTCTGTATACCAGCATTTGTTACACGCATTTTACAAGGAACTTTGTTTGAGAGAGGCTAGGCATAATTTCTTGGTTAAGTCTAACCCATCCTCTCTTTTGGTTTAGGAAGCAAGAAGCAGACCATTCCTTTGTCTGAAAACCTTTCAGTTGTCAGAATATTGTGCATGGGACTGATTAAATAAATAAATGCAAGGCTTATCATAATTCGTCATAAAATGTTTTGAACTATATTATTATTATATTATATATGGAGCATCCGTCTTGGAAAACAATATAACGATATAAATAAGCTGTAGGTAGGTGCCAGTAGTATTTATAATTTTGCCACATTACATTTAATTGAAAAATAGATGCATAACTTTGATTAGCCGTTTATTATTAAAGAGATACGACTTTCGGGCCTATTTTTTAAAAGTTTGTCTCAGGGAGAGTAAATTATGATGTGCCATAGGATTTTTCTGAATTTTATGTTTGACAATATCAAGTTCTTATATTAATAACATGTTAAATGAATGTACATAGTCGTATTTTACAGTTGATGGGGGTTTACAACGCAGCGCAGCAGTGAGAAGAAAATAGCGACTCTAGTGTCTTAAAAAAATTGTACGAGTAAATGTTTATAAAAATAATATAAAAGTTCTATTTTATTTAATCTACTTGAAATAAACTTTTAAAAAATATTTACGTTTATCACAAAATATTACTATAATTTAGAATTAAAGTGCCTCTAAATAAAAAAACTAAGAATTAATTTTGTGTTATAATTTGGTTAAAAACCCATAAAATGCGTTTTTTATTATCAGAAATGAAATCTACGTTCTTGATTTATTCGAAATCGATACCAAACATGACGTATTAGCTATACGTGGTCTTCCAGATTTTTTTAAGTGAAGCTGGGTGGTGCGCCCCTTTCACCCCCCCCTCCCCGCTGTCAGAAGGCTGGTTACCGACGGCTACTGATTCTAAACGGCTTATTTTAACGTAAGGAATTGTAATTGTGGCAAGTTTTAAACTTCAGCATAAAATAGTAAGTTTTTTACTAACAACCCTTTTCATGGCGGTTAAAAGAAAATTGCGGCCCGGGACAGCAAAAGATTTTTTTATGCGGTTTGTTATTAAGAAAAGTAATATAAAGTTATATATTTTTTAATCTACATAAACTAGACTTTATTAACATATTTTTTGTTTATTAAAAAAACTAGTATTTTTGAATTTACAGTAATTTGAACAATAAAAACGAAGTTACGTAATTCTAATTTTTAATTTTTTTGTTAAACAAATCATCACAAATGTCATTTTTTTATTCCAGAAATGAAATCTACGTCCTCGATTTATCCGAAATTGATACCAAACTTGACCTATTAGCTATGTGTGGTCTCCCAGAAATTTTAAAATTAAGCCGGGTGGAGCGCCCCTTCCAACCCCCCTCCTCGCTGCCAGAGGGGGTGCTACCGAGGGCTACCGATCGAAATCAGCCTATTTTTACATTAGAAATCAATGTGCCAAGTTTCATGCTTCTGCATGAAAAAAACAGGTTTGACCCATTTTTGTCGCTTAGTGACTCCACTATAATAAATGATACATACCAAAGAACAAAACAAGCCACGGTCTCGAAGCCATAATAAGGCCCCACCACTGGAAGAAGTCCTCCAGCTTGGTCTCAGTCTCAGCGCCGAGCCTCTCAAAGAAGGTAGCGTCAGACGCCGCACCCACTCCGTCTGGGTGGTCGATGTTCCATCCGCGAGTTGGATTCGTTGCCATCTCTTGATTATGATCTGATGCCACACCTGGGATTGGGAGACTAGTTTGAAATGCGTCTTAAGATTTGGTTATTGCAATTCAGTGCGCGTGAGCCTTTACATTTTCTTTAAATACTAGATAGGCTTACGTTTGACCACATCCCACCTGATGGAAAATGCAGGTACGGTCGATGATGAATCACGTAAGTTGGCGCCTACCACCCTATTCACTCATGTCCTTGCATTTTTTAAGCCGGATACTAAATATTAACATAGTGTGTAATTTTGGTAACACACAATAAACCACGTATCTACACGCTATATTCTTAACGTATACGTTTCGATAGTGAATATACAGTTTTATATGAGAGACAGACACACAAACAGACAGCCAGCCAGCGCGAGTGTCCTCTGCTGAAGTTAAGCCTGTCTCATGGTACGTCATTCACTCGCTCTTCCCAATTCCTCCTCCAATGACTCCCAGCGAACTGTCTGATATAGTTCCCGCATTTTCTCAAGGCCATCGTTAATTCATTTTTATTGTCTTCCACTAAAACTCTACGCCAATTTATGTATTTCTCCCTAACTAATTTAAACGGTAAAACACAGCCCCGTGCAGTCAAGAATTGCAATAACTGTTGTAGACATAGACGAAACACAGTGAAAGTCCGTGCTATCTCTCAAATCTTGTCATTGCGGCGCTAGCTTCTATGTCCTAATCAATGTTTGTAAGTTAGTTCCGCCAAATTCCGTAAGACATGAGGAATAATACGGATTCTACTACAAAAAGGGTACAAAATACAGGTACAAGTGAATAGACAAAGACAATTTTTGTAATGTCAAGCAGTTCAAAATTTTGTAGAACATTTTATTTTTAAAAGTACGGTGTATTAGATGTAAGCATAGATGAATAAACAAATATATTTACATAAAAATATATACATAATATTATAAGTTATAAGTTAGATAGATCTATAATGCTAGTTGATTTTTTTGAAACAAAACAGACACCATAGACAAAAACAAAGTAAACATTAAAAGTTAATTCAAAGGGTTTTTTTTTCTGTGGTTAGTTAATAAAACACATACAATTATGCAAAATTGAAAACTACCACTAGCGTTATCTATATAATTAAAGAAAGTGGCCTTTAAATGCGTGCAATAGTGCATAAAACTGTTGTAATCCTCACCTGATAGTAGAAACTTCGTAAGTGTAATAGAGAAATATCAAGTGTCTTAAGTGTTGCAAAGAAATGTCATTATGGAACGTCAGGCTTAAACAAGTGCATATCGTATGTGGCTAACGCTAAAAATAGTACTGAGTACTGGGTACACACACAGTCGTTGTTAAAAAACGAACGATGACGACGGTAATCTTACAGAACATTTTTTTAACGATAGCGACAAGCGCTTTCTCAAAGGCCACAGTCAAGTGTTTGAGAGAATAGTCAAAATGGCTTAAGTGTACCAGTGAAAAGTTAAATAGGCGTAAATGTTGCAGTGAAAAGTCAAATTGGTGAAACTGTAGCAGTGAAAGTGAACACATTTACTTCTAGTCAACAGAAAATGAGCCTTAAAACACGTGCAACAGAGTATAAAATCAAGTAGCATGGTGTATACGTACTAGAGCGGTGTGAGTGTAGCGGGCTGGTCTCGGGTCCGCCGCCCCGCCGCGCCTCCGGCCACCCGTCTGTTCCCAAGCACCGCGGTTAGCATGCCTCATTGTACTATCGACCTTATTCATATAGATATAACGATTCAAATTCCTTGTAACTTTTGAACGCTGAAAACTGTTCTCATACGCCCTTGTAGAATTAAAGCTTGAGCGATTGTCAATTTTTGTCAAAGAACTAAATAACAGAATATCCGGTATTGGTGAACACAAAAAGTTAAAGCATATATCTACTTTTTATTATACGACGAAGTCAAAACGCCTTTTAAGTTGACTCCTCTAACGTATTTTTAGTATAATTAAAGTATTTTTAGTCGTGTTGTCGCCCTCTACTTTGCTCTACTCTGAGCTCTTTAATCGAGGAAAACAGTATATTGTATCTCATAGAAGTGGTCAAGAGGACGTCATTCTATGGTTTTTTCGGTCGAGGTCAAGAACACGACTAAAATACTGGTGAAGTCTCTATAAATATGTAATTTTTGTTGGGTTATATAAGTTACTTCTTGCACATTGCAGCATCGATATTTGGATATCTCATGCTAAAAATATTATTCTGCTCATAGCTTCAAGTAGTCTGAACTGAATAATCACATGTATACATGTGTTGTCAAGTTGTCATTACTTTACATATTTTAATAGTAATTAGTAATTATGCAAATATTTACAATATATTTAGGCACGTAATTAAAAAAAAATTGCAAAAATTGCGTTACATATATAACTCTTAAAAAAATTAAACTTGTTAAAACTGTAATAAATTAATGATATTACTCAATTTGATATGAAATTTCTATATAATACATGAGTATACAATCATCATCATCATCTCAGCCATTGGACGTCCACTGCTGAACATAGGCCTCCCCTTTGGACTTCCATATGTACCGGTTGGAAGCGACCTGCATCCAGCGTCTTCCGGCGACCTTTATAAGGTCGTCTGTCCACCTTGTGGGTGGACGTCCTACGCTTCGTTTGCTAGTCCGTGGTCTCCACTCGAGCACTTTTCGACCCCATCGGCCATCCGCTCTACGCGCTATGTGACCTGCCCATTGCCACTTCAGCTTGCTAATCCGCCGCGAGTATACAATAACTTAATACAATTTTGAGCTTTAATTCTACAAGTACAAGGCATATTTTGAAATGTACTTTAAGTCAATAAGGTCGATTTTAAAGTTTAAAAACACCTAATACTAAATTGATAATATAGATATATCAATATTACGTATGTAGGAGAGAATGTATGAATAATACACTTTCTTTATGGCTTTCCATTTAGACACGAGCAGTTATCAGATTAGATTTTAAATATATATGTTTAAGAAGTAATCTATATGACCAATATAGATCTAGGAAACTATATTTTTGGAAAATCATAATGACTTTCACGTTACTATAATATATTTTTTGATCATTGATATTTCAGACCCCCTACTATTTAAGAATATAAATTTCCTCGTCCTATGTTTTTATTAAAACGCATCAAACCATTTTTTATAAGAGGGCGTAAAATTTAGTTAATTTAAAAGACATCAAAAGTTTGAACAAAGCGCTAAGCACTAAGCTTTAGCACTAAGCGCTAAGCTTTAAAAATCGTAAAGCGCTAAGCGTCACTTTATCAAAATCCCAAACACATACCTATTAATATTTATAATCAATAATATAATAAAATTATCATAATATGATGTTTAATATAATGGTCCTTCGAGCCGGATTCAAGACACAGAAGTATCACATAAAATACATTTTTATTTGTACTAATCAGGTTTTACCGCAATTTTATCTACTACGGTACGATTCTCTACGGATTAGAGGACCAATCAGAATGTTAGGATAGAGATGTCAAAACATTTAAGCAACTGTTAATTGTTGGTCAATACTAGCCCGCACTTTAACGCACTGTATAGTTCGAAACGCACCCTCAAATTGACTCCTCAAAAGACAAATTTGGCCTAATTTGGAGCTACACTCAGACTCAGCAATAATATCTATTAGCTTTTGATATTTTTTAATTACTAATGGTAAACCTTTTACTACGATTTCGCCTGATCTTAGCGATAATGCGGTAAAATATGGTAGACTGATTTTGAACCCACATTGTAGTAAATAACTAACTTCATAAATTATTCCAGATATATTTACTCGTGATCATGGAACAAAAGGTCAATGCCGTACGTATGGAAAGCCATAAACCGCCACCTTGTTCGCACATAGCATGCAATGTGCCATTCAATATTGAACTCTATCCAGTGGTATATAAAGCTAAAACTGGTAGCTACAAATTATACTATTGTAAACATAAATTTTCAAAGAAACTGATTCGCCAGAGGCGTAGGATCATTTCCTGCAAAATTATGGGATTATTTTATTTATTTGTATAAACATAATTTTGTTTCTCTCCTTCATAACGCCAAACACCGTATAATATTTAGGGTTCCGTACAGCGTACCAAAAAAACGATGACATGCTCAGTTTGTTGCACGCAAACACACCAAAAAAATCGCCAATCTAGCTAGTCATTTATTCGTATTGGTATATGAACTTAGTGAATATCTGTTGACATCAGAGCCATTGGGTCAGATGTCTGATTTTTTCGGCTTTCGACTTCGGACTTTATAGGTCAAACATCAGGTCCGATGTTGATTGTTGAAAGAATCGGACTTCCGGCCCAATGGCTCTAACGTCAACATTTGTCTTCTTGATTTTTTTTACTAGACCAGCCTTAATAGAATGTATAATATAGTCTTTCTATAAGTGATTTCAGGTTCAACTGCTGAGAAATAACAATGAATGTAAAATAATAAATGTACGGAACCCCAAATGATATCTATTATTCCACCACCGAGCCTTATTGACCCATAAAACCGTATTAAACTACTACATTTTTTAGTAAAAGTTGTCAAGAATAAGGTGTGGAATAGAATGATAAATAAAAGTTTAAATGGGAATGAAAAGAAAAAACAGTTTATAAAAATAGGAAAAAATAAATATAAAATTTTAATGTAGGTCTGTATGGGTCAATTTGACCCGGAGATAATGTTTGAGTTCTTTTAAGTCCAATTTAGGTAAATACTCCTTAAAACCAAAAATCTTCACACTAAAATAAAAGCCTTCGCACACTTGTATATTATATTGTGTTCTTTGAATAATACATTTTAATATTAATATGATCTATATTATTAAGGCAGTAGTCCTTAATAATTATAATAAGTCAGTTTACCCTAATATGGTTTTTCCTTTTTTTTTATATGATGAAGTAGAAGACGAACAAGACGCTCTCCTGATGTTAAGAGATAATGCTGCCCATAATTAGTACAGTGCTACTTAGGATTTCACAATGATGTGCAATTCTAGAAGCACTGCACCAACGCTTCTCACTCAAGAGTCATAAGATGTTAAAACTCTTTAGCCCAGTAATTTCACTAGCTACAGTGCCCTCCTACCGGAGCACAGTAATGTTTGCACATCACTGCTCAGGCGGTAGAATAACTGGCACTGTTGGGGTACCCACCTAGACGACCTCCTGCAAAGGAAGTCTACCCCCGGTAACCTCATATGCCTTGATTCGTTTTGCTTTAATATATTTTGCCCATATAATATTATAATTCTCTAAAACAATATAGTGCCCTAATATTATGTACGTATCCCTTTATGTTGTATTTCTGTTAGTCTCGCTAAAACTCGGGAACGGCTGAACCAAATGGCTAATTTTTAAACGGTGATAAAATATGGATAAATTGCGAGGAAGATAGGTGTTAGGTACGAACTTCGTCGGGGCAACTAGTCCCTAATATATTAAGACTTTTTCTTTGTATTTTCATTTTTTCAGGTGTATATTATGTAGTTCTAAGTAAATTAATGTTTACAATTTATTTGTTTTTGTGGTGGTGTACACACCAGCCTTACCTACCTACAGGTAATTTATCGTTTTGTTATTGCCGTATATTAAATGTGTATTTATTTGACACATATAATATACAGCAAAAACAAAACGATAAATTACCAGTAGGCTTTTACTTTCTTTCTTTTCTAATACAAGTGTGTGAAGGCAAACACATCAAACACCACTCAAAACCTAAAGTGTTCATTCACTTACCAACAGCGTTCTCCTGCTGGTTACAACAGAACACTCCGCTGAGGAACAGCGTGGTGAAGATGACGAAGACGATGGCCATCACCACCGCGTACCCATCAGCTCCGCAGATGGAGAAGGGCTGGGGCGGCGGCGGGCGCGGGGGTGGCACCGGGCAGGATTCCGAGCAGTCCAGGCACGAACAACCTGGTTCACCCTGGAAATGGATGCTTTTATTTAGTTTTTATTATTTTTGTGGCAAATTATGCCTTCATTGAGAAAAACAAACTAACAATAAATACTACAGCTACTACAGCAGTTTAGAAAACTTTTATTAACCAGAGATCAGCCACAGAAAATCCAAGTGCTCCAAACCACTGTCACATGGCAGAGTGCCCAGAATGCCGGCAGCATTGCCACGTTGAATGGCAATTCTTGTACGTTGGACTAAATATACTCCAGCATTTCGGTCAGACGTCGCCTCGACCAAGCGCTCAGATAAGTTTTGGAAAATGCGGTGAGCTCCCGGACCCCGAGGACCCAATGTCTCTAC
This sequence comes from Hemithea aestivaria, assembly GCA_947507615.1. Classification (NCBI taxonomy): domain Eukaryota; kingdom Metazoa; phylum Arthropoda; class Insecta; order Lepidoptera; family Geometridae; genus Hemithea; species Hemithea aestivaria. The sequence continues at coordinate 13,858,319 of OX382338.1, forward strand.
CCCGAACGGCTCAAAAATGTTTTTGTATTTTTTTTTTTCATACAAAGAAGTAAGAAGAAGAAAAAGACGCTCTCCTGATGGTAAGAGATAGCTGCCCATAATTAGTACAGTGCCACAAAGATGTAAAATTCTAGGTGCCAAAGCAACGCTTCTTACTTATGAGTCATAAGATGTTAAACCCAGTAATTTTACTAGCTACAGTGCCCTTCCACCGAAGCACAGTAATGTTTGCATATCACTGCTCAGGCGGTAGAATAACTGGCACTGGGTCGACTACCTCCTGCAAAGGAAGTCTACACCAACCGTGTCAACATTTTATATCGATTGTAATGCAGACAAACAACAGTTAAATACTATAAAACTGTATAAATTAGGTCCGGAGATTTTGCACACTGAAACATAGTTTTTTTAGGGTAGATTACATTAGATACCATATTCTTTGGCGCACGGCTTAGTAGGGGACTTAGAGGCACGGCTTAGGGGGTTGTTAAGTATATGATTTATCCATATATACATTCTTACTTAAAGTAGATCTGGAAGGGCACTATAAGATAGTTTAGTAAAGAATAAAGTTATATTTAAGCCAACATTGCACGGTTTAGTTAACAAATATTAAAAACACTATAACATAGGTTACTCACATTAGACCCCACATTGCACGGCTTAGTCGGGGGGTCGTATGGTATGAATCCATCGGCAATTTCGTCCCCTGTCTTATAGTTGATCTTGAATAGCTTAGCAAAAGACCAAACTCACATTAGACCCCACATTGCACGGCTTAGTCGGGGGGTTGTAAGGTATGAATCCGTCCACAGGTTCGTCCCCTGTCTTGTAGTTGATCTGGAAGGGCACCAGTGGTAAGCCCACGTCTCCCATGGCGTTGAACCAACGCAGCGGAGTGCAGCGAACTGAGCCGTATTGCCCGCACATAAGGTCCAATGCTAGTTGGTTGGTTGATGGGTATTGCACCTGAAATTACGTCGAGTTATTAGTGAGTCTAGATTTAAAGTAAAGTTTGTTTAAACTACATACTGTTTAGAATGTAGGTACAGAACGTTCAATGAATAAAAGTTAAATCAAGCATAAGGAAATATAGACGTAAGGCCTATAGTCTATAACATAGTTAATAAAGAGCAGTTTTTCTTTTGGGTAAAGAATTTTGGTAGCCTTTAGATTTAGATTGCACAATGGTGGTGGTGTTGTTAACTATAGTCGTAGTAACAGCAAGGAACTTTCCTACTACTATTTGCTATATTTTTGCAAACGCAAAAGGGTAAATTTAACATTAAAGAATTACAAGCATTCTCTTTCAATAAATCTATCATAATAAGACTATGTAAGGATTGTTTTTTTCTCACCTGTGAACATGATTTGTACGTGGTGTTCATATAGGTAGCGCTCAAGTGGTAGTCAATCTCGTTGACGCTCTGGTGGGTAGCTGGAATAAGGATTACATAACGATGTACATAAGGCTTAGATACTTAATCTATAGGCCTAGCTTGCCAGGGGAATTAAATAGCTACGTATAATCCATGTGATGTCTACTACGCATAAAGACAAAATTAAAAATGTTTATTGACACGGGTTTTCTCATTGCCACAACGCGTTATAATGTAAAATATTGTTAAAGTTGCATTTTTTTATACAACTAAGTAAGAAGACGACCAAGACGCTCTCCTGATGGTAAGAGGTAACGCTGCCCGTATAAGATAATTTGAACAGTGCAACCCAGAATTTTAACAAAGGTTAAATTCTGGGTGCACTGCGCCATCGCTCCTTAATTGAGAGTCATAAGATGTTAAAAATCTTTAGTCCAATAATTTCACTAGCTACAGTGCCCTCCTACCGAAGCACAGTAATGTTTGCACGTTTAAAAAAAAATCTGTCTAGTGCGGTTGGTTAGCTTTGATTGGCTCATTCATAGTAGAAACTCTTTGGTTCAAAGACCTTTACAAAGATGGCTTTTGATTAGCTCGTTCAAAGTCATAATTTGTGTTGACAAGACGTGTGTTATGCAGCGTCAGTGCGTATCGTCGGCGACGTCACACCTCCGGTAATGCGTACTCTAATGGTTGGGTCCTGTTTGGCCACAGAAGTCTAAATAAATAACTTACCGTTGTATTTAGTGATATTAACAGGATGTATGAAGTCGCTCTGATGCGGCGAGCAAGCCATGCCACAGATGTGATGCAGGAAGTTCTCCGCACAGGTTGGACATCTGCCGATAATGTTGAGGGCCACACTGATGTTGTTGGCCAGGTTGTGGAGCTGCTCGTCATTGCAGCAGGACACTCCTTGTGCTGCGATGTCGGGGCAGTACTGTTCTAGTATACCCTGGAACAAGGAATTGGAACTGTTGATATTTTCTACTGGAGGTTGTAAAATTTACAATTGGATAGTGTGTTACATCGTTACTGTAATTTTATTAAATTACAATGCAATAAGTCGTACCCTCGTGCCATCTTGACATATTTTTTCGACACATCTCTATTCCAAGACCAACATTTATTTTAGGAACACGTGCCAATCTGGTTAGAGATTATGAAGGTATTGTCTCTTAGTGTTAGAATTTTAATGATACGAGAGATCACGACGATCGATTGGTGTGAGATAGAATTAGTAAACTATCTAATTATTGTAAAAATAGATATCATTATTTCCAAAAGTATAAGCACACCGCCTCTATACATGTTTTCAATATTCCTTCCAACCAGGTTGTCTGTAAGAGATTGCTCTATGCGATAAGACCGCCGATTGTATACCTTTAGCTCTATGTGTATTGTCTACTTATGAAACAATTTCTTGTAACCAGGTTTGCAATAAAGTATTATTGTATTGTATTGTTAATAACAAGATTAATAACAAGATTGGGGATAGAGAGAACTAATATTATGAAGAGAGACTTTACCACTGTGTCCCATCCACATTGGAAGAACAAAATAATAACGGTAAAACTATAAAAGTTCTGTTTATCCTACTCCACCTTTTAAAGTCAGTGTGTGACCAAACGTGATAAATTTTTTCAGGTCACCCGAATACGACACAATTATCATCTATAGCCACAATTTGCAGGTCACTTTCAAGAGGAAACGCCCAGGTGACATGTGCCATACAAAGGTCATTGACATGAAATTTGACCACCTGTTCATTCCACTACAATTATTCATCTCAAACCAGGTTGTTTACAAACGTACATACTTAGAATTCAGAATAATCTCATGACTAACGCTTTACGTACGATATTGACAATTTTCCATACAAATAAGGCCTAAATACTCAATAATTATGACAAGTGTGTGTAAACATGATTTATTTGAACAAAGCATTTCCGTTCAATTGGACCATTAGTATTAATGTTATCAGTTGAAGTATTATTCACAAATGATGTTTAGAATATAACGTGATTTTCGACCTTTGACTTGGTACACTTAGTAAGCTAATCTATATCATTGACAAATTGGGTAATAGTAACTATAGGGAATTAAATACATTTTTCATTTAGATTCGAGAGCAGCTAGATTCATACTGGACAGGAAAATTTTAAGACTAGAACTCCAATATAGTTCCAAATACACGAATAATATAGCTCTGTAGTACGAAACGATTCCTATTAAGTTTTTGGGGTGTCTTCGAGATTCCCTTCAAGGACGAGGATTTTTATAGAGACAGAATGAAGTTCGTCTCATTAACATAAATGGAACGGACATCAGACAGTATTCAACGATAAGGTTGTCAATAGGATCAGGCCTTTATCTGCTATAGAAATAGCAGACAGAAGCATTGGAAAGAGTAACTGTAGATAGTGCGTCTAAGAGAAAGAAAGGCTTGCGTTTTTCACAAATCATTCTCAACACTATTTTCACCATTATCATTGTAATGCTATTGCATCAATGTGTAAACAAAGGCCAAAAACATTTAGTTCCGTAAATAGAGTGATCAAGATAATATAAACAATCAACAGTTTTGAGCCGCTTGTCACTTGTCATCGGCATGCATTTCGATGCACGTTTCTTAGGCACGTGATAAGTGATGATTCAATCAGCTGATCTTTCTTTTTGTCATCTTTAGACTAGGTTACGCTCTAGGCTTCACTCTAATGAAAAATATATTTATAAGGATGTTAGGACACATACACATTACACTATTTACATTACATTATTTTAAAAAAATATTTAACATCCATCTCAACAAGTTTTATTGGCTTTTGATGTTTAATGTATTATTAGTTATAATTTAATATTTAGTGTTAATTCCGCTCTAAATTCAAACAACAAACTTCGACATCAAACTTTGTGGCTATGAATTAGCTAATAGCCCTGGTAAAAAAACCACTGGGCTGCGAGTATATTATTATTATTGTCTCGTCGATTAAAACAATGTAAACTTTTTTAGAAAAAATTTAGGTGTTGTGATTTTAGTACATTTGTTACGTGTTAGTCATTGGAAAATCCATTCTTTTCAAATAAAATGTTATCGCAAAACATTATATTCAAATTCCGGTTGGTATTTACAATGAATGAGCTCCAACTATTCCTTATCAATGTAGGTAAGAATCTGGTTCTTATCAAGTCAGACGATATTATGAGTTAGCAAGGGTAAGGTTTACATAATAACATTCGTATTATTATAGTTAGGTATATAATTACTATTGTTTATTATTTAATGCGTAGTTTTAAAAGAAAAGAGAAATTTAAAAATAAAACTTTTTAAAACAAGCTTTTATTATTTTTATTTTCTAGCACGAAAGTATAAAGTACTCGTCAAGACTAATCAATGTCGTTGTAAATATATTTCAGGCCTGACCATTGAACTTGGCACCCATTTAGATTTCACTTCTTTTGTCGTTAAAGTCACCAACCAAATCATAGGTAGGTTAGGTACCTACTTGTATCGTAATATTGAACTTGGCTCTCTTTTCACGTTTATGTTTTTGATGGGATCAATAAGTGAGCCCAAACTGTATGGTTGCGTTGTTTAATTACGGAGTTCCTATGGCCACCCTCCAGCTCCATCATCAGAGAAGCTCGATGTCATAATAATATTGCATTGTCATCCTATTTATACATGCATGCAAAATATTAGCTGAACCGGAAACCGGGAAGTGGATCAAATGAAACTGGCAAGATTTGATTACAGACAGACATACAATGGACAGGTGAAAGTAAATAAAAGCTTGTAAAAATAAAAAATACATAATAATATGATAAAGTTTTTAAACAGAACCAGTATTTCACTGTCAGCATATAGCTTGATATTATTCAGAGCAGAGTGTTGGAACGTAATGGTTGTAGGTATGTTTCCTACTATATGTCGCAGAAGATAATACTAAAGTTACTTGTATTTCTGCGAGTTTTAACATTTCGCAATTAATCTACAAACTTACCAGATCTTACCAGATTTCTAATTTACACATATGTATCGTTTTAAATTAATTTATTTCGGCTAGTATGTTGCTTCATATTGGAACCGAGTCGAGTTGGCGAGAATATGACGTCACGCCGCTCGGATTGTCGCAAGCGTAGCGGTGAAATCACAATATTACTCATTATGTACTATGTACTACATATTCATATACCTACGGGTAAATAAGATTACGAGACGCGTAATTGCGGATGCCTGGTTTTTTTAAGACCATCATCGTTATCATCATTAGCCTTTAATTGCCCACTGCTGGGCATAGGCCCCCCTTTGATTATGCCATTCTCCCCTGTCCCTTACCGCCCTCATCCATGCATTTCCCGCCACTTTAGTAAATTAGACATAAATAAATACAGAAAACCGTAGTTTTGATTCTTCCACTGTTGACTTTACTAATGTATCGAGGCCCGTGCTCAGTTTTTTTCAACAACATTTAGTAGTAATATTCATCCATTGTTAAATTGCAGGTTGTTTACATGATATCTGATGCATTTTGTTTTGGCGCGAGGTACATTTTTGAAATGATTAAACTCTACTTTAGAGTTAATTTATTTGTGTAGCAAAACTAAAGGACGCGACCTCTAAAACATTCTAAGGATTCGACAAAACATACAATACACATACTATTTTCTGTACAATGGAATAGGTGCTTTGTGACAATAGTTTGTGACTTTGTATGGAAGTTATTACACTGCCATGCCATACAAATTAACAACCCAAACAAACTTACAACACCTATAAGCATAGGATATATCCATATTGTAATATATTTTATTCGTCGTAAAAATATTGTTCCTAACTGGAAAATACGCACAAGCCTCAGTAATCTTTCTTACCAAGGTCGCGCCCCAATCTGGCAAAATTCTGAGCACTTTCATACCTTCATCACTTGTGCTAAGAATATTTTACATATTTTTGGCAAAATGTTACCACGCAAGTTTGTCTCACATCGCAGTTTAACCTTGAAATTAGATCCGAGATAAAAACCGGTTCCTATCACAGTATCTTTAACAGCATACAATTAATAAGCCCATTCGTAGAGACAATGATGGTGAGAACGGATATATTTTAAAAATTAAGTTTTTGCGAATATTTTCAAACATAATTATTATACCTAAGGCAGTAGCAGTAACACAAACAAATCATAGCACAGGCATATTAGCGCTATTACTAAATAGATTCAAACTTATTCACGACCTTCCGATAACGCATATTAATGATAAAGTAAATTGAGCCGATTGCAGATATTGAGAAGAAAAAAATATGACCAAGAAGTCAGTTATGGAACACGTATTATATTCCTAGCTATTTTACTGTTTCCCACATGAAATCTTTTAACTTTATACCGTCTTTCCTTCATAGTCGCTAAGACGAGGCGAAACCTTATCCAAAAGACTACTACGGAATCCAGCTCGCTCAGTCGGTTATACGACAAATTCCGACCTGAAACTCGTTCAGATAGTAATCGAACGATATCATACGAACATTTCTGATAGTCTGTCTCGAGATGAGTTTATCTTGAGCACTAAAGGACTAAATCGAACAATAGTAAGTATAGTAGACGGATCTACAATACGTACAAATGCACTAAAATCTTATCACGAAATTTTCGTAAAATTGAAAACACACGATAAGGAACACCTGATCACACCTGCGTCCAATCTAATCAGATTATCCTTCGGCATAATAAGGTTTTATTATAATAAACCAAGTGCTTACTACGTGAGAAATGTAAACTGATAAGGGAATCACGAATCACGATGATTGAGCGTCAATTGTACGATAATAATGAACTGTTGCCAAATTTCGGCTTCGACTGATGTTATCGACGTGCGTTTTCTTCTGTGACTCACGAGTGAAATTACAACTTGGAAACAATAAATTGTTATTTCAGTTTAATAATAAATTTACTTTGGATCATGCACAAAAACAATGTATCAAGTTAGGTAAACAATGTTTTTTAATATTATCTACATGATGTAGATAAAATTGCATAAACATAATACACTATATTTTTGGCCCGTTTAAAATACCATAAAACCCTAAAAAGTTAATTAAGGACTTCTATCAGATAAGTAGTATTTTGACCATAGGTCTAGGCCGTAACATATAGGATATATGTTACGGCTAAAGTCCAAAGTGAGGCTACACCTAGGTTTAGCCGGTTAAACCTAGGAGTAGCCGACCGCAGTCGGTTATAGTTAGGTGTAGAAGATTTATTTTCGACCTTACGCGTTTAAAACGTGAGACAAGCTGTTATAAACATGTTTAATTGTTTTTGTATGGTGATCGTCATAAAATAATTAAGTATTCCTAATAATGAATTGAGAACTCTGGATTAAGTACAAGTCGGATCTGGTGCTTCGCCGGCTGCTAACACAGCACGCTCACTTCGATCGTACAGCTCGCACATTGTAGTTGTGGGTCTAAGGTTCACGTGATTTAAAACATCAAATTAAACATATTTTACCTCAATTTAGTTAATTTAATAAAACAGGTTTTTAGATTGTAGAATATCTTAGTAAAATAGGCAAGGTCGGTTTTCTGAACTATGACACAAAGTACGTTTAAACTAGTATTTTATTATTAGACATGAAGTAAATATAATGTATTCATATATTAATGTAGAGTTGACTAATTCCTTATAGGTAGGTATACGGCTATACGTAAAGGCGTAAAAAGAAATAATATTTCTGATTATCCAACCATAAAATGAAATCTATAGAAGAAACTCCATAGAAATCGGGAATGGCCCACGGCGTGATAGTTGTCTGAGTCTGGAGAGAACCATTTGGATGAGTGTTACTAAATTTTTGGAAGTTTCTAATTCAATAATACCTGTTTGTACAACATATAAAGCAAGTACCTACCTATTTTATTTTTTTTTCATTTTTTATCACGTCGATAGCAGAAAAGAATCATAAATAGAGTTCAAATATGCAATGATGTTCAGCTAAGTGCAAATATGCAATGAATTCATACAAAATACATTATTTTTATCATTTTTTATCGCAGTGTTTTCACAAAGAACTGCTTCGAACATCTATAAAAATTGGGATCTAGTAAATGCAGACCTATCCTACTTTCTGTACCTCTTTATGTTACCATATAGGGCCGCTACAATTATGGGATTCATGGCATGATTTCATCGTTTGCAGTAAACAATAGCTATGGCTATTAGTAACAGGATATTATTATTTTCCAGAGTTTTCTAAATTATATATTTAAGGAAAGAGTAACTGACTCATCTATCAATGCACAGCCCAAACCGCTGGAAGATTGAATTAAAATTTGGCATACAGGTAGGTTTTAAGGCGTAGACCTAAGGCTAAGAAAGATGTCTCCACGCGGGCAAAGCCGCGAGTATAAGCTAGTTGTATATATTTGCAAAACAACTATACGTATATTAAGCTCAATATTATGTCATTTAAAACGAAGGCTCTATATTCAAATGTAACAAATTTTGTGAATGGCAGCAGTTCTAGTGTTTTTTTGTTATAATATTATCTAACGAAAGGAATTTATACTCAAACAGAACAGGTTTCCCCAATGATACAACCAACATAATAATATTATTATTTATTATGTATGTAGAATGTAGATAGTACAGATTCAAACGAAAAGTCAAGAAAATGTTACATTTATGAATTGAGTTAGAAATTAAATATATTTAATTTAGTACCTACTAGCTAAATCCCACAAAGAATGTGTTAATTTAGGGAGCTAACTCTATACCAAATTTCAGCTCGATCGGTCCACCCGTTTAGCGGTAAAAGAGTCACAAACCTACAACCAGACATTCATACATTCTCACAAACTTTCACTTTTATTATATTAGTAAGATTATTATGAGTAGAACCAGAACGTCTCAGCCAACCAACACCTAGATTTTTCTAGACGATGATTAGATCATAGATCATTAAACCTATAAAATATGTCAATAGCTGGTTATAAATGCATGTTCAATGCATTAAACAATTAACTATTCTTTGTCTATGTATCCACGAGTGATACGTCACAATTCTATAGAAATGTAATAGAAGAGACAATGAAAAGACTCTTTGTTTGCAGCATGCACAAATAAACAAAAGTAAATTATAATACTCGTGTTACAAATTTGCAAAGTAGGTATACGAAATTTGAGGAGATACTTCCTAAATTTGAGGCTTGAAAAACATTACTTGGTCATCAAAATGACAATATAATGAAGACTTCCGGCTTCAGACTATTTTGCTTACTTTAATATGCATAATTCATGTAAATAATAAAAATACGTTGAAGACAGTAATCTTGGGTAACTTTGAATATTGGTTTAACTTTGAAAGAGGTTGTTAAAATGGTTTAGTAATTGAACACATTGAGTCTTGACATGATTGTATCGTTAAAGTATTTAGAAAATATATGTACATATGAAGGATCCGTTATACATCGATGGTTATACACGCAGATTTTTTTTTTTTTTAAAACTACATGACTCTGTGCAATAAATTAGTAAACCACATTAAACAACCATGTTCAAAGTTAGTCCAAAAAGTACAAAGTTACCCAAGATGTACAAAGTCTAGTGCCACACATAGCAATCAAACAAGTGTTCAAACAAATTAAGCTAAATCTGGCGACGGCTTCAGAGTAGACGCCTAAGACATTAGTATACCAGGTGTACCTATTCAACCGTTCCTTGGGACAGAGAAGAATGAGAGAGCGTGCCTCCGTCGTCCTTCTAAACATGGCTGGATGGACCCCAAGGTTTTAGTGAGTAGGTACATCTGCCGATCTCTCTGGAAGTCCCATATAAGCACCCTTCGGCCTTCGACTGGATTTTATTGCGCAGGGATCTATGTGAAATAAATTTCCCCGGGAAAGAGTATTTTGGGAAAAAAAAACTTTTTTCATAAGCGAGCTATGTCCAATTGTTGAATCAAATATGTTCAAACATAATACAAGCTTGATGAAGATAATAAGAAAATTGTTAAGTATTTCTAAGAACACATAACTAGTACATATCCTTTTTAATTTCAATGACTAATCCACAAAGAAATTGCAAATTGGTGAAAACATATTTCCTGTAAGTTAACTATCCCATCAAAAACATAAATGTGAAAAGAGAGCCAAGTTCGATATTACGATTTATGTACTCATAGTTACCTATGATTTGGTAGTTGACTTCAACGACAAAAGAAGTGAGATCTAAATGGGCGCCAAGTTCAATGGTCAGTCCTGAAAAATATTTACAACAACATAAAATATTTAATTACAACTTAAAAGATTATTTCTTCTTATCACTTAGAATTAATATTATTCTGAAGCCCAAAGTTTGACTTGGCAAGTTCTCATAATATACTAGGTAGGTACTCTCTTAACTTTAGCTTGATCACTATTAAACGCACTTAATGCTAATTAGTACGCCACCGTCTTTTATCGTGTAAATTAGTCCCCTCCATCCATTGGTTGTCTGGAAGAAATCGCTCTTTAACGATAAGACCGCCACTTGTACATTGTAATTTTTAATTATGTACTTATGTATTTTCTGTAACATTATGTGGTGTACAATAAAGTATCTATTGTCTTATCTTAATGATACTTCATCGTATGGTACCCATGAGAACTAGCCAAGTCAAACTTTGGGCTTCAAAATAATATTAATTCTAAGTGATAAGAAGAAATAATCTTTTAAGTTGTAATAAAATATTTTATGTTGTTGTAAATATTTTTCAGGACTGACCATTGAACTTGGCGCCCATTTAGATCTCACTTCTTTTGTCGTTGAAGTCAACTACCAAATCATAGGTAACTATGAGTACATAAATCGTAATATTGAACTTGGCTCTCTTTTCACATTTATGTTTTTGATGGGATATCATTGCTTTTTGTACAGTACTTTTTAGTATGTAATAGGTTTAATTATTAAAAAAAATTTTATTAAGACACCCAGTCATAATAAGATTAATACCAAATGATTATTTTATTGCACCTCCCCACACCCCACTGCTCCATGGCACGGCCGTCGCACCGCGCACCGCGGCCCGCGGCCCGTGAGCCTCGCCGTGCTTCGATATACCTATACCTATAATTAATTTAGTACTTATTTATATATAGCATTATGTGCACTATTGATTTGAATATTGTACCTAATCAATTGATTTTTAAACAATACTAGTTACTGATAAATTTATGTATATTCACCCAGCTATCTTATACCTACCGCCTACCTGGATGGAAATTTAACTTTTTAGATCATCTGGAACTGGATTAGAATTTCGATCAAAAGAAACCTAAGCCGACAAGACTTGTAATGACGACGACTTGGCGGGGGCACTGCCGTGCCCCCAGATACCGCCACATACCTATAATATTATGACTATACGTTACAGGTACGTAGGTATCTAAAATGTTTACACCAACTAGCACCTAAGGCGATATACATACAATATTTTTATTGTAAAACAATGTTAATATTATTACCTCTATGTTACTGAGCCGCCTTGTGCTGGTAAGTCGATATATTGATAGGTATTTACATAGGATATACAATTGTTACGTAGGTACCAGGAACCTATTTTTATTAGAGACTAGCTGTGCCTAGCTGTTTTACCCGCTATACAGTTTGGTACAGTAGTGTATATTATGTTATTCCAGGGGTCTAAGCTATATTTTTTATTATACCAAATTTAAAGTCAATCGGCCCACCCGCTTAGGCGTGAAAAAGTAAAAAAACATATATCCATACGTACAGTAGGTATAAAGTTTGTATTTATATTTATAATTATATTAGTAGGAATAGTGGACTCGCGCGCACTTCGTTGTATCTAACAGAAAATAGCCGCCTACACAAAAATTATAGCAACATGCAACATGTATTGCTTTATGCGTTCCTAGGCGTCACAAACTTTAATATCATACATTTTTTAAAAATTAATAATAATTTAAAATGATAAAAAAATACTAGTTTCTGATTTTTCCCTTTGTTTCTACGACATTACCTATCGGGATGCCAAATTTCAGCTTTCTAGGTCATCTGGAACTGGGATATTACTTTTGATCTATCTCTCAGTATGTATTAACTTCACCGATTACTGGATGTTTATATCTAAATAACCGTTTGAGCTGTGTTATTGGAATTTGGAACAGAGATATAGTTCGTATATTTATGTATATGTGCCAAATTTGACTTGTCTATGTGTCTATGTGTGTGTGTTGTCTATAGTTTTTATATAACGAGGGTGTAAAAAGTCGTCAAAACGCGCTTTGGACGGTTCGTGTAATTATAACACACGGCGCGGTCGCCAGTTCCTTTGCTTGAACTTGGCTTGACTCGCTGCCGCGTGTCTAGATTACTTAGTTTATTATCTGACACGATACGATATCACTGAAATGCTATTAAAATCTATATTGTTTAATATTATCCTTTATCAATGACATCATACATTTATTTGAGGGTGGTAAATTCTTGAGTTTTGAATCCATATCACGTTTTATTTTATGATTTTACCTATATTATGCTTGAAAAATAAAAATACGCTGAACTCGATAGGGTTATTTCCTTACATAAGCTTTGTCATCTTTCATCTCCAGGCTTGCTTTGTGACATAAATATAATGCCAATCTCTACCATTCCTTTCCAAAAACGTTTAAAGAATGTGCTGGGGTGACACGTCGTTGGTTTTTCCATTATACTGTAACCAGATTAGACATGTGCGCCGATTATAAAACGACCGGCGGCGGCGTCTGGTCGAAAAATGACCGGCGGCGGCGGCGTAATCGGCGTGAAATCGGCGTGGGGGTAAAATTCAACAAAAATCAAAATAAAGCGTGCTGAATCACGTTTCTTAAATATTATTTGTTATATTTAATGAAATTAGGTGTTATTTTGCGGAAATCTATGATAATAATTATTAATTAAATATCAATATATTAATTCCGCTCCAATTTGACGCTAAAGAGGTGACGAGGAATTTAAACGATACACCATGTAATAGTGAGCATTAATTAATTAAAAAAATAATTAAAAAAATTAAATTCCACCATCTACTGCACCACCCAACCTTTCGCATATGCCTGCATTAAGGGCAAATTATAATTAATAACAAATTTCTCGTTAGTTAAGTCATCATCTCAGCCATAGGACATTCACTTGCTGAGCATTATCATAGACCTCCCCTTTGGACTGCCATATATATCTTGGAAGCGACCTGCATCCAGCGTCTTCTTCCGGCGACCTTTAGAATGTCGTTTGTCCACCTTGTGGGTGGACGCCCTACGCTGCGTTTGCTAGTCCGTAGTTTCCACTCGAGTACTTTTAGACCCCATGGGCCATCCGCTCTACGTGCTATGTGGCCTGTCCATTGCCACTTTACTTTGCTTATCCGCTAGGCTATATCAGTACGTCTACGGATCTCCTCATTTCTGATTCGATTGAGTAGAGAAACCCTGAGTATAGCCCTCTCCATAACTCACTGAGACACTTTGAGCTTTAGGCCCATACCTCACCGAGACGCCATGGCGACGTGGCCAGCGACGTCGCCATGGATATGTATGGCGTTCCTTGTCGCCAGTCAATGGCCAAGTGAGTTAGCCGTCATACATCTCAATAAGAACTAGTTGGCGACGTCGCTGGCCACGTCGCCATGGCGTCCAGGTGAGGTATGGCCCTTAAGATGAGGCCAAGACTGAAGGATCACATTTCAGTTGCGTAAGTCATTATGGTAACACACATTGATTGAATAAATACTTTCATCTTGAAGGTTTGTTGAAACTTAGATTAGACTCCTACAGGGACTGGCACTGACTGGCACTAAGCTAGAGTTGCTGTGTTCAATAAACCCTAAGTGTTGGAGTGGTCCAGGGCAGACTAACTACTAACAACAGAAACACAAGGACCGTCTGCTTGTTTGCCACTCTTTAGGAACATGAAAAACGTATGTAATTTCGAGAGTAAGCACAAAAAGACAGATATTTTCAACAATATGAAGAAAATCCAAAAATCAAAGAACTATAAGCTTTTTGTAGGTTTAGAGTCTCTATTTCGTACGCTTTGAGCTTTGATTAGCTACGAACTACAAACAGCGAAAATAAGGAACAAAACAACATCATAATGTAATACAAAAAATTCCATTCGATGTTCAGACAACCGTAACACAACAACAAACTAATATAATAAAAACAATAGAGTAACTACAGTATATTCCCGAATGGTCGTAAAAGTTCACCCTCGTCTGAGGCTCACAAATTGGTGGCGACTCTGGATCGATACGGGGAGGCTGTCTCAAGGTCACCTTAAAGCCTATTTTAGGTACGGTTTGACCTACAAATATACTAGGATTTTTACAGGCATCTCAGTTCCCGATATCTTCAAGGCTTGAGTGTATTGGTGCCTTTTAGACAAATTGTTTTTCAGCCTTAATGTCACTTCTTTCCTTGGGAAATCCTATTAATATTATAAATGTGAAAGTTTGTAAGAATGTATGGATATCTGGATGTATATTCGTTACTCTTTCACGCCTAAACGGGTGGACCGATTGAGCTGAAATTTGGCTTCTAGATAGCTTAGACCCTGGAATGACATATAGGCTACTGTAAAGCGGGTAAAAGAGCTGGGCGCAACTAGTTACGTATGTTATTTAAACAGATGAATAAAACTTCTTGTACCCGCTGTAGGTACTATGGCCTATGTTATTCCAAGGTCTAAGATATGTCTATAGCAAATTTCAGCTCAATCAGTCCACCCGTTGAGACGCGAAGAAGTAACAAACACACACACTCACACACAAATTTTCACATTTATAATAGTGTGATTATTATTGAAGTGAAAACTTCTTTAGCGGCGCTGAGCACTTTTTTGTATGGGTAAAAACTTTCAAACTCGCGTCAGGGTCACGTGATGCTGATCGAAAAAGCGTAAGATCGAGGGGAAGGGAGAGGAACTAGTATCTCCCACTCTTTCTACCGTGCCTGAGTGTGCTGCTCTGTTTAGGTGGCACAGGGGGCTTAGACAAGCGCGCGCCCGATATTTTTTTTTTATGTTTTATATTTTATATTTTTTTTATTAGACACTTAAATAGGTTCGAATCAAAACTGTTTGTTTCTTACTTAAGTTATCATAAACCAATTGTATCAGTTGTAAAAATTTGCGATGATGATTCTGATAATAACGATGGTGTAAAAGTCGTCGAAATTATGGATGGAAGTTGATTTTTCTGAGAGATAAAATTTAATGTTATATATAAATAACGATATAATATTATAAATAACAACATATAAATTGTCATATTTGTGTACGATAGCGCAATAAATAAACATTGTATTCTACCTCATAAATGATATTATTTTACAAGCTTTATATTACTTTCACCTGTCTGTTGTCTGTCTGTCTGTCTGTCTGTCTGTCTGTCTGTAATCAAATCTTGCAAGTTTAATTTGACCCACTTCCCGGTTTCCAATTGAGCTGAAAATTTGCATGCGTGTGTACCTAAATCGGATGACAATGCAATATTTTTATGACATCGAGCTGATCTGATGATGGAGCTGGAAGGTGGCCAAAGGAACTCTGTCATAAAACAACGCAACCCCATCGAGTTTGGGCTCATTTGATTCGTCTTGACGAGTACTTTATGATGTAAGATGATAACAATAATTAAAGCTTGTTTTTAAAAAGTATTTTTTAAATTTCACTTGTTTATACTTATAATTAAACACAACGTTAATATTGAAGTTTTCACTTCTGCCGGCACTCCCGGAGTGCTATTTTTTTTTTATTGTCAGTATGTAATTAAAATCAGCATAAAAATATGAAAATGGCAAAAACGGAATGGGAAAACTACGTCAAGTGCGCTACAATAGAACTATTTTAAGAGCCAACATTCTTTATTAACCAATCATTACGGAGATCTGCTACTAAACCAACCCATTATTATGGAAACGTAAAAATGACGTCTGACTAACAATTTACCAGTAGGTAGGTAATCACATCGGCAGACTGATACAACAGCTGTATAAATAACTCGAGTACGGCACAAACGCATTTATTAGCTGGAGACATCTCGATTGTATCAATTAAATACTTTAATGCGCTGTATTGACATCAATTTAAAATGATTACGAGATGTTGCCGGGCCGGCTGGCCCATTTCAGGAGTTGGAGAACATAACTGGCTATATTAAAATCCATAATCTCGAAATGCATTTATTATAAGTTTTAGTTTTTTTAATAATTATTTATAGATTAGGCTTTGACCAAGATCTCGCCTGATCTTAAACGACGATGCGATTAAGGTATCCTGTTTATGGCATGAAACCGAAGAGCCAGAGGTCAAGAAGAGACCTAAACTTATTCTAGACGCTATACCGTGTTTCGGACGGGTACTTAAATTTGTAGGTCCCAGTTTTTTTCTGTGTGTATAAGAGGCAGTCGCTAGGTCATGTTGCATACAGGCCTTTAAGAACTCTTGGGGACCTGAAACTGCAACATAACGCTTGCCCACACAACCTGTAATTGTTATTTGACTCTAGTAGTGTAATTAGGGTAACCTGTTTTGTTTGAGTATAAGACTAGGTACGAGCATGTTGTGGTATAGGTATAGGCCTCTTTAATTTTACGCCACTTGACCGTTCGCCCTTCGCTGTCCTTCATGTAGTAGCCACATAATATGTAATATCCTATTAATATTATAAACGTGAAAGTTTGTAAGAATGTGTATATGTTTGGATGAATGTTTGTTACACTTTCACGATTGAGCAGAAATTTGGTATAGAGATAGTTTAGAGTTTAGACCCTATGGAATAACACATATAAATACTACAGTACAGCGGGTAAAACAGCTGGGCGCAGCTAGTATCTGATAAAAATGTACCATAACTTCAAAACAAACGAATATCGATTTACGTTATTTTGGCACACATTTAACAATTTGTTAAGATGCTACAGTAATGACTTTGAAACAATTTTTTGTCATGGTATAGAATAGAATAGAATAGAATAGAATAGAATAGAATAGAAAACACTTTATTCACGGCAAAATACATACATAAAAAATAACACACATAAGGATACACTATTAGACTAAAAACTATGAAACTATAAGTAAACTAAATAACATTGCCGTGAATTGGTGCCAGCTCAGCATCTAAGGTATCACGATGGCGCCTTAATATCACAATTATATACAAATTACGTATTATAATTTGTTATCATCGTTCTTGTCTAGTCATGTAAATATTTATACACAGATAACAAAATTAAATAACACTGATTTTCTCACCTCTGTTTTTAGACATTACAGATTTGAATAAGTAGAAAATGATTATTTTGACATTGAGATACTCGTATTAATGCGTTTTTCTCAAGTAAGATTAAAAAACAACAATTTGACTAGGCCAAAAAAGAGGAGTGTTTTTATGTGTGCCAGTAGGTAGTATTTTTACTCCAAGGACGTTTGAGCTGTAACCTAAAATAGTGTTACTGAAATAATGATAGAAGAACATAAAATTGGTCGTAAAGATAATAAAAAGAATGTCTCTAGAGAGTGGGAATTTGAAGGATTGTTAAAATGGAATGTTGAAGAATGCATGTAAAAATATTGATCAAATGTTAAAAGGTACCTACCTAAATATTCCATATTCCATACATACCGGGGGGGACCGGTTCCGGGGATAGACTTCCTTTGCAGGAGGTCGACTAGGTGGGTACCCCAACAGTGCCAGTTATTCTACCGCCTTAGCAGTGATGTGCAAATATTACTGTGCTTCGGTAGGAGGGCACTGTAGCTAGTGAAATTACTGGGCTGAAGAGTCTTAAAATCTTATGACTCTCAAGTAAGAAGCGTTGGCGCAATGCACTGGGTAGCACTGTGCTGATTATGGGCAGCGTTATCTCTTACCATCAGGAGAGCGTTTTGCTCGTCTTCTTACTTCGTTGTATAAAAATAAATAAATAATACCCTACCCCCTACATACAAAACTTCACATTTAAAATAATTAATGAATTTGTAAATTTAATTTAAAAAATCTTAACGCATAAAAGGTAAGAGTGACTGGTTTACCGATCAATTAACACACAGCTCACAATTGAACGGATTGCAATTGAAATTTGAATTACTTATAAGTTTTATGACAAAGACCTCTGCTAAAAGGTTTTGTCTCGCGAGTAAAGCCTAGAGCAGCATAAGTTAGTATTCATATTATAGGTAAATACATACCGATTAATTTAAACACCAGTTTTATTTTCAGTCATCAGGAAGTAATTATTAAACTACACTTACCACATAATATAATTTCACGAACGATCATATCCCAAAATGGTTTCCGTTTGTCATTTGCAATCAGATAACCGCTGTTTCAAAATAAGGAAGCTAATTTAATGTAAATAATAATTGGGGGGTTTATACTCCAACAGAACAGGTTACCCTACTTACACTGTCAGAGTCAAATCACAGTTTATAGGTTGTGTGGCCAACCTATATGTTGCAGTTTCAAGTCGCCGAGATTCCTACAAGGCCTGCAACATGACCTAACGACTGCCTCCTACATATCTTATAGGAATCAGCCGGGACCCACAGTTTTACGTGCCTTCCGAAACACGGTAGCGTCCAGGCGAAAATCTTTGCCACACTGAGATTTGAACCCAGGACCTCTAGCTTACAAGCCGGACCAACGACCAATGGGCCACGGACGCTACACAATAAAAATTTAGTGCTTCATATACAAACAATAGGTATAAATATTTTTTTGTCCATCTTGTTGATTTTTTTTTTTTTTCTAGTCTATACTGTCCCACTGCTGGGCAAAGACCTCCCCCAAATCCCTCCACGCATCTCTATCCTGCGCCACCTCTGGCCAGTCAATCTGGTGCGCGTCTAGATCGTCTCGCCACCTTTTTCTAGGTCGGCCTCGACGACGCCTTCTGTCTTGTGGTGCCCACTCTGTAGAGATCCTTGCCCAGCGGTCAGGGTGCATACGACTAACATGACCCGCCCAATCCCATTGTTGATTATTATCCTACTAATATTTATTCTACTTTGCGTGATGTGTGTCAGGTCCCTTTAAGTTCTAGTACATTTCAGCCTTAGGTAACAATTGGTAGAAAATGCTATTGTAGCATTAAGTTAGTCCTAGCTCTGTGCAAAATACAAAAAAATATTACATTACAAATTTGAAAGTTTGTAATAACGTATGTTTGTTATTCTTACAAGGCTAAACGGGTGGACCGACAGAGTTAAAATTTGGTATAGAGATAGCTTCTGGAATAACATGGGTATTGTCATTGTACAGCGGGTAAATCCGCTAGGTGCAGCTAGTTATTTATAAATATTGGACACGATTTTTATCCTTTGTAAAAAACGTGTGATAAGAAATCCTTCTACAGTTGAACAACATGTGCTAATGTTGTTGCGGAGAAGAGAAAACAAGGAAGAGTTTGGTCACTATTATCTTGCAGGTGATCGCAAAGAAGTCTGGAACATTTTGTTCGATTGACAGATACAATTTTAAAATGGTTTATTAGTAGCCTATATTTTTAGATGAATTTACGTTTTGGCAGATGTCCCAAAAACGGTGCTTGAGTACTGGAGAGTAAACATTGTACGCTAGGATCGTAATATGCTAGACTTTGTTGAGACGTCGGACAATATTGGTCTGTCAAGACAAGAATCAAGGACTACATAATAAACATGGGCGATATTTTGACTACATAGATGTAGATTTAGCTATTTTATTTTTCCTAGGTTTGTTCGGTCTTCAAAGTGATTTTATGTACCTATGTTCACAAATTAGGTACTCAAGACGCCTCAAACAATTTGTAAAAAAAATGTTTTTATTTATTTTCTTCAGAATACTTATACTTCGTTAATATCGTCATCACAGCAGCTGCTGTTTCAAGTCATGAATTAAAATTAACATCACTCTCCCTGATTGCTTGAGGTCTGTTCAATATTTTTTATCAAATTCACTTGTTCATTTTCATATGTCCTATTACTCATAATATCTATATTTAAAACATGTTTTTCTCTATTTATACTGTGTTTACTGTTTACATGAGCCGTTGCGTTGTTTTCCGGCTGAGGTTGACCATCCAATGCTTACATAACAGTTTTATTGCTACCATTGCCAAACTACAGATTGCGATACGTGTGTAACTGACCCACACTAAAGTAATATACCTAGGCAACTAGCGTACACAATGAAACACAACGTTGTGTAGTTACTGAGCCTAAAGCTAAAACCACATCTATGTACTCTGGCGTCAGCCTACTGTGGTGTGTCTCTTGGCGCGTCATAACAAAGGCTGAGGAGATTCTGTATTAGAAGAATATCATAATATGTATTCCTTTATTTCCTATATATTCTATTCTATCCTCCCCCTTGAGTCGTATCCCCCATTACTGGGGGTCGTGACCCACGTCTTTCAGGATGCAATCATAAATGATGGAGCGCTATCTGGAACGGTTGGAAGCGATTCTTATAGCTTCGTCAAAGAATAGAAACTATTACTACGTAGCTTCGTGCAGTGGAGTGTCGAAAGTGGTCCGGACCTGGTCAGTCCAACTCATCGGGCTACGACGTCGAGGTCTCCTTCCTTCAATTTTGCCAGTAACCATAAGCTTCCCTAAGTTTGTATTAAAAGAATATCTTATTAGAATTTCCAAATATATCTTATTAGAAAGTTCAGAGGGCCTATTGGCTAATTCTCACCCACTACGATTGATGACAACTTCAATGTACATTGTTGCATTTGTTATTTTACTCATTTTAATGAGGAGATTTAAGCAAGTAATGTACGCAATTTCTATGGATTCTAGTATTTTTGTCGTTTGGCGATAGCCAATAGGCTCTCAGGTTTACGATTGATTGGTGAACAAACATTAAAAAGATTCCAACGCATTGTAAACCTTTCCTTCTTCTTGTGAATTGTCAACTCTTTATCCATGGACTAGTTTTTTTTCATAATAGTAATACTTACTAATAGGCATGAAGACAGAAAAACATTTTTTTGTCCATAATGTAGGTTTAAAAAAAATATTGGACACGTATTTTTATTCTTGTAAATTTAATGAAAAACGAGTAAGTTACAGCGCCTTAAAGTTGCGGAGAAGGAGGTAATGACGTCACGCCTAGGTACGATTTGTACCTAGGTGTGACGTAGCGTTTCTCCCCCATAATTTTAGATTCCTTATATCTCAGTCAAATTCAATGATATTGACAAACAAAAAAATACGTATCGAATATTTTTTTATTATTTAAATTACGGACTAATAACATTTAAAAAATATATTATTATATTTTATATTCAACTTTGCTTCATTTTGTGTTTGGCGCCTGATTTTATTAAAATTATAAATAGGTACTCGTAATATGTTTTGTGGTCATAATATTTAAGTGTACGATCGTAAGTTTGCGTAAGCAAAAAGATAATTATAGTTTATAACTCAGACAAAACAGGTTTCCTCAAAATTCTACCAAATTAAGTTAAAAAATACACTGCTAATGTTGATTCATAATATTCATACTCATATTGAGTGACAAAATCGTAACGGAAAATTCAGATTGGGTCTTATATGATCTGGAGAATGCCTCTACATAATAATATCATAATAACAGTGCTTTTTTGTGGTTTACCGGCTGCACTGAGAAGTGAAGTATCTTAACTATTCGGTGCAGCTGTTTTAACCACCCATACAACTTTCGCATGTATAAATTTGTAGAAATCTGGACTTCGTTATCCAGTTTTAAGCGAGAAGAAGCGAGTACCATCTATAGGTAGTATTTTGTCTCTACTGATGTTTCTCCAGAAAGCTTCAGACTTCAGACAATGACGTTATTTCTCTTTGTTTTCGTGACACTACTCAAAGACTTTGTCCTTGAGATCAAATGAGTTTCTTCAGACTTAAATGCTATTCATGTTAGGACGGACAATTTAATTAATGTTTATATTCTTCCTCATGCAAAATATAAGCAAGGTCGTTCGACGTATGATCAATTTCGTATCCGCTATTAGCTAAATGAATTCTTATGACTGATGGGCGCGCTCGATCTGATATTTTATACCTCAAAAATTGTAGTAGAAAATAAATACTATAGAAAATGTAATACACAGTTCATAAGGACATTATTCTAACAGATCTAAAACTTCTGTAAGATAAGGCAACCCTGGCTTGTATATTCTATTCAACATCATCGGCAAAGGGCAAAGTCCAAGACCTAAAGATAGTGGAGAAAGAGGATCCGGAAAGCAGTTCGTGACGATAGCTGGGATAAATGCTACAAAACACAACAGTTTTAATGTATAGAGTGTAACGTGTGTTAAAGCTCAAGGTTTATCACAATTTTGGCTATGCATGCCGGTTTGTACACAGAGTAAAATTGAAAGTTTGGAATTTATTGTTGGTTGTTGAAACAGTTTTACCAACCATAGGTATACAAACCGGACTGCGCTCGCAAAACAGTGGTAAAACTTGAGCGTGTAGTAGATTCATAAAGGTACAAGAACCTATATCCCAAAATCAATTTCACCGGGGCGGGGGTAGACTTCCTTTGCAGGAGGTCGACTAGGTGGACCCAACAGTGCCAGTTATTCTACCGCCTGAGCAGTGATGTGCAAACATTACTATGCTTCGGTAGGAGGACGTAGTTGGTGGAATTACTAGGCTACTCTTCAACCCAGTAATTTTTAATATCTTATTCTCTTGAGTAAGAAGCGTTCGCGTTGGCCGCAGTGCACTCGGAATTTTACATCTTTGTATAATCCTGGGTAGAACTGTACTAATTATAGGCAGCGTTATCTCTTACCATCAGGAGAGCGTCTTGCTCGTTTTCTTACTTCTTTGTATAAAAAAACAACATAAACCGCGAAACCGAAGTTACAGAGTAGAAGCTAGGGTAGAATTTCTTCGGCGATCACATTCGATTGAAACATTATCACCCATATCATTTCACAGACAATTAACTAAATGTAAATAATTGACAATAAAAAGATAGTAACAATGTAGCACCTGTTAACAGTTATCATTACAACAACAGCCGATGGTTCACCATTCACGTCATCAGCAGTGACATGTGGTACTGCATTAACCTTTAATGTTTTTAGCAAGGTGATTGAGACGAGCGAGATTTTTTGATGATAAGCGGATATGAATTCGCCAGCAGTGTTACTTGTTCTTCGTTTTAAAAACAGGATATTTTTTGTAAACATATGTGTTACAACGCCAAAACCGCTTCACGAATAGAATTATCTTCAATCAATGCTTTATACTATACCTAATGCATTAGGTACTATGCCTTATACCTAATGAACTAATCCAAGGGCGGATTCAGGGTTTGGTTCTTGGCAAGGTGCAGAAAGGCAAGAATATTATGATTTTTACGACGAAAAAAGTGTGTTTAGGTCGCTCTGATCAGAAAGTTCAAATATATTTAATAATATGTGCGCGAGCAGGTTGCTGCGCGCGCCGAGAAAAAATTATAATCTTGACCATGAATTATGCGCAAAATACGTAACTCTACAATGCCAGGGGATGGCCAGGGGACCAAGGCCCCCCCTAAATCCGCCTATGCACTAATCATTTGTTAGATTACATTTATGATTGAGTTCGCTTCATAACTATCGAGAGTAAAAAGTAAATTATAAAAAAATATATATAATAGCGATAGATGAACAAGGCTAAATGTATTATACTCAAGTAAACTATTCGATAGATATTATACGAAGTCCTTGGAGTGATATGGACTGTAATTGTCACCAGGCGAACATTGGGCTCGTCCTGAAGTGCCGATTTGCCGATTACTTGACTTGAAAAACTCGCTTAGGTTACATACACTTTGATAGGCTCTGAAGGTTCATAAGCAACTTATTTCTCTTTAACCACATTTAAACATGATGTAATAACGACTCTTACAATTCAATAAATCTTTTATGTATCATTAAATTACATTCTCGTGTATTAATACACCAATGACGTCATTCCATCAACCCTTCAACGTGCAACGAACTTGAAAAAAAAGTTGCAATTGTTGCACGTATTGTGTCAAGTTCTTGTAAACTGGGGCTCCAGTGACGTCACAGAGGCTATATATAGCCCGCCATGACCGGGTCACGAAGCCTTGGTACCCGCGGGTTGATTGTACAGGTAGTTGGATAGGGGCCAAAAATACCTAACAGGTTGTATGGGCCTTAAATTGGAGGTCAGTTAAAAAGTTCCTACTTTCATTTGATCAGCCAAGTGGTTTTGATCGCTTGGGTAGGTTTCTATTTAGTTAATTATGTTGGAGGACATCTGGGCGCAGTTTGACCTATGTACTTCGGAAGGCATGTGTCGCAATCTACGAATAAATAATAAGTCGTCGCAATTAATAAACCTTCACACATATTTGTGTAGATAGAAGTATGTGTTTCACGCTCAAACGATAGGATAGAATGTTTCAGTGGGTAAACGGATACTTAAATAATAATAATAATTGGGGTTTCTACTCTAACAGAACAGGTTACCCTACTTACACTGTCAGAGTCAAATCACAATTTATAGGTTGTCTGGCGAACCTATATGTTGCAGTTTCAGGTCGCCGAGATTACTACAGAGCTTGCAACATGACCTAACGACTGCCTCCTATATATCTTATAGGAAAAACTTGATACCCACAGTTTTACGTGACTTCCGAAACACGATAGCGTCCAGGCGAACATTTTGCCACACACTGAACACCACGGATACTTAAGTGATACGTATGTTTTGCCTAATAAAGAAATAGGAAAAGTTAAAGATCAGACATGATCATGGTTGTTCTATTTTTGTGTGAAAATCTTAATGCGGTTCACCGAATACATCTACTTACCAAGTTTCAACAGTATAGCTCTTATAGTTCCGGAAAAAAGTGGCTGTGACATACGGACGGACGGACGGACAGACGAATCCGTAAGGGTTCCATTTTTTGCCATTTGGCTACGGAACCCTAAAAAAACTGACTTTCTCGGGCCAGCGACAAAGTCAAAATTAACTGTATTAAAGTACTTACAGTTACATAACACTGTATCACATCAAATGCTAAATTCATGGTGATTAAATAAAATTGCACATGATATAACCCAGTTAATTAAAAGTAATCGTCAGACCTTGGACGTCTCGCCACATAAGCAATGTCATCTGTCCATATATCGCACGCAGTAGAATGTTCTATAAGATATTCCACTCAAGTTCGGTAAAAAGGTTTAATAGTAAATCTAGGTATGTATTAGGTATATTTGATATTGTAATTAAAAATTCAATAAATTACAAATTACTAGGCAACAAAGTCAACTTAATCACTAAATAACCCGCCCGTGATCGTTCCCGGTGCAAAGGTGCCCATTAAGCTCGCGGCATTGCCACTCTGAATAGCGATGGCCATCCTCTGCACCAAAAACGACCCGTAGCGGGAGTCACCGCTCTTTTCTGAGATCCTCAGACCGATCTCCCTTACGAGGCCGCGCGTTTCACTGCCCCATCTGCCCATGGTCTCTACGGCAACGGGGACAAAATGATAAAGCGGTCCATGTCCGCGTATTTAAGCCTTTTTTTCAAACTAATAGTAAATTATGACGCACTTAGGAATTAATTTCATTAACATTTCTGAGTAATAAAGACTGGCTTTAACAAATTTTACGTACATATTACACGTTCTTGAGACTAAATTAATGCAAATTTGCTTTCAATTTGGAAACTTGAGATAAAATAGGAATCAAACGCTCTCAAATGCAATAAATCAAGAACGTCTTTGGTCAATACTAGGACTATGTCTTTCTTTAAAATCTGTGAGAATTTGCCATTCTCAGCTTTCTCTTGCCATTAGGTAACCATAAAGCCCCTTCTCATCTTTATAAAAATATCAGTGCAAATAAGGCCTTGTGATATAGGTCCCTTTCCAATGCAATGGTGGAAAATCCCCTTATCATTTAAACTCATAGCCAAAAGATTCTTCTAGAACAGTAGTTCTATTAGTAACTAACCTTTGTTGATTCTTGTATTGGTAGCGCTGGTCCATCGTAATAGCAGTTCTTTTTCTTCAGCTCTCCTGGAGGAGAACATACTCCGTACCACACGCAGTGTCCTTCCGCTGAAGCCGTTGGAATCTGTAACAAAAAGAGGTACAAATTAGTATAAACTATAAAATATTAATTGGGGTTTATACTCCAACAGAACAGGCTACCTACCACACAAGCAAACCCCCCTAACCCCCTCACTTACATTGTCAGAGTAGTATAAAATATTTAGATAATAAATAGGTTACATTAAGTCGAAGAGTCAAAATACAACTCTCTACTCAGGACTGGATGCAAGGCTCTGCCGATTCCCAGACCTCCGTCACAAAGACGTTGCGGGAGTGCCGCCGGGTTGTTTTAGTGGGTATACCCGTGCAGTCGCTCTGCACGGGGAGTCCCACATAACCCTCCCATACTCCCGATGGGAGGGTATGCGTAACGCATTTTTTCCCGGCGTACCAAAAAAAAAACTCTACTCAACTACAATCTGAAGACCGAGTTAAATGGTGTCAGGCGTCCCATAGAGCAGGCCTATGTCCAACAGTGGACAAATGTAGGCGGATGATGCCAACTTCACTAAACCTGACATGATGGCAACGGTAGGATGTTCAGTGAAGCCAGGTAGAGATTTATCCCACTTTCTAGGTTTAGTCTGCTTCCATTTACGGCCGCATCGTCGCTCCATCACGCGAGATCGTGGTCAAAAGCTAATCTATAATTTATATTAAAAAAAAACTGATTCCAAAATGGCTCTATCAGCTATAGGTACTTCGTTTCAAAAACAAATATAATTTTTCCAGGGTTCGAAGTGTTAGAAATTGTGATACATAACGATTTAAATGCTTAATAAACGATGCGGAAAAGCAAATCAACCAAATTAAAAAGAAACAATTAATGGAATGATATAGTCTATGGCACTATGGTCTGTCATATGTCATGATGACAAGGCGGACATATGGAGGTGTGATAAAAAAATAGCAACAGAAAAAATAGTAAACTATGTAATTGCCGAAAATATAATACAGTTCAACAAGTAAATATGTACTTTTATTCAAGATCCTGTTGGTATGTATGCTTGATTCTAACAGAAGGTTATATATATCAATGAAAATATCATTGATACATTCACAAAAACTGTTACAACCGATATATATTATAATATATAGGTATCTGATATTTATTTATTTATTATTAAGGGCCGCCGACAAAATAAATAAATATCAGATACCTATATATTATAATATATATCGGATATATATCCGATATATCTATATCCAATTTATTAAGATATTGATCCTTTGATCCCTGCAAAAATTATCTTTGTTTTTGAAACGAAGTATAGTAGGTTTACCTATTATAATATCTATCAGCCTTTTAAACTAAGTCTTGACGCAAGAATAAAATTGAATTTAATGTAATATTTATAATGTTTTTTAGTTTCGATTCATGATGCAATGACGTGAAGAGAGTCATTGTGAAACCATATTATGCACATACATTTTACTGATTATTTAAAAAGTTCCAAATAAATGTGTCTATTTATTATAAAATATTCCTTTTTGTTTTGCTTGTGTTCATAACTTAGTTATTACAAAATGTGACTTTTATAAACTGTCGATGAATATCTTGCTAATATTATAAACGTGAAAGTTTGTAAGAATTTATGGATGTTTGGACGTACCTATGTTTGTTACTCTTTCACGCCTTAACGGGTAGACCGATTGAGCTGAAATTTGGTTTAGCGTTAGCTTAGGGTTAGCTTACCCTGGAATAACACATAGACAGTACAGCGGGTAAAACCGCAGCTAGTTTTTATATAAAGTTTTTAAAACTACTCATCAGGGTATGCAATATCAGCAACTATAATACCTCTATATCCCTGGTATTGAAGGCATCCGTAGGCGGCGGTAACCACTTTGCATCAGGAGAGGCATTGTGTGCCACCCATGGACAAAAAATACCAATCGACTTGCAAAACCTCCCTACATTTCAGGTAGCTACAAAGTTCCAATACCAAGATCACCTAAATATATTTATCTGGGGCAAATCTGTTCAATAATGGAACTGAATAACAGGACCGGTCGCAGCCGCGCATAATTTTACGAATAAAAAAAGCTGTGACCCAACATAATTTTGTTTTTCAGAAAGTACCGTAAGGAAAACGGAAAAGGAATAAAATAAACACTTTCCTGTATGAGATTAAACATAATTTTATCCTACATACGTACTATATTAATATTATAATATAGTTTTCTCTTCACAAAAGTAGCTTTGACCCTAGATTAAAACATAGGTTTTACCTCATAATAATTAATAACTGGGGTTTATATTCCAAATTCCAACAGAACAGATTACCCCACTTAGGTACACTGTCAGGATTAATAAATCTATTAAGTATAGGTTGTGTGGCCAACCTATATGTTGCAGTAGCAGATCGCCAAGTTTCTGCAGAAAACAGTTTTACTGGTTATCTATAATGTATTTGGCCCTGGATAATGACCACCAACTGGACTAAACTGTGTCTCCGAGCTTGGAGATATAAGTGAAGGTAAAGTAAGTAGACCCTACCACCAATCTGGATCTAAATTCACCTGGAAGACTTCACTTCTTCGGTGAAACGACAAAACCTGGAAAGACCAGGAAGCGATCAGCTGATAAAGCTGACAAGACAAGAGATGACTTTTACAAAAAGAAGTAAGCTCTCCTCATGGTTAAAGATAACGCTACCCATAATTAGTAAAAGGCTATATATAATATACAGGATTTCATAATAATGTAAAATTTTAGGTGCACTGCAACAACGATTCTTACTTGAGAGTCATAAGATGTTTAGACTCTTCAGCCCAGTAATTTCACTAGCTACAGCGCCCTCCTAAGGCACAGGGATGGCTGGTCAGGCAAGTGGCACGAAAGGAAGGCGCCTATTTCCAATTGTATGATCCTAAGGTCTGATACAAGCTGACAATGATAAATGAGCTATCCAAAGCCAACTTATACTAAATATACTAAATGTACCTTTACCTAGCTTCAACAACCCCCAAACACAAAACACTAATGGTTTTATCAATAAATTTATCATCAATCGGTCAAACACATTAAAAATGTAAGAAGCCAGTGCGACGACCGAACACAACGTCCTGAATCAGTGGACTATTTTTTAAATTAATAAGAATTCATGGCCATTAAACCTCACCTGACCTTTAAAAATGAAGAAAGTAAACGAAAGAAAGCTTTCAAATACTGTAGAAAAATATTTCTAAAGCAGAGTTGAATAAACTACGACTGAACGCGAGAAGAGATGCTACCTGAAAAGGCGAACTTTGCCCTTTAGATGTATGATGTACCTAATAAAACGTACAAACGGGAACATTTTGCAGGGTATATGCGGCGTATGGATGAATCTCGCCTTTTTATGGTTTAAAAGATAAAGGCGAGGTCGGTAGCGTCTACGTGATTTGATGTTTTGAAAGCGGGTCTACATGGTTCTGATTGGATATTGGTTCCTTTTTTGGTGGCAATCATTGTATTGTTAGAAAGCTCCTTAGCTACTAGCATTTCATTGTTTTGAAGCGGGGGTGTTTCTAGCTACCTTAAATTCGAATGGGGTGGTTGCGTCCCGATCAACCCGCCTATGGGAGTTTAAAGGATAGAGCACTTTTAGCATAGCTACCTAATAAGTTTTTACCTTGCAATTAAACTAGTAGGTAATTTGAAATCTGTAAGTAGGTATATCGAGATCAAAGTTACTGGTATTTCGTTCCTACGTAGATACCCACTGAATTTAGCCCAGTATTTTTTAAAAAGTAACAAACTTCTACAGCATTTATTAATTTAAGTTCCCAAAACTTCCTTTTACGTCTTCAATTTAAATAGTGATTTAAGTTTCTCAAGTCTCTATTACTTTTAATTTGCTTATTCCAAGCAATTTCACTTATGCGGCTTTTACAGAAACCCATCTAATGTTGTTAGTAGAGTAAATCGATATTCCTAATTACTTTCTTATTGTTCAACGTTGGGGGTTTCGTTAATTTAATCATAAGCAAATTAACAAGCTTTTGCATATATTATTATTTATTAATACCATGGATTTTGAAAAATTAGGAAAGTAATGGAATTTGTTACTGTCTTCTGTTGCTGAGATCTTTATTAATTTGTATGTTAAATTGCCGCGGATGATTAAAGCGTACCCGCAACCCCGGCATTATGGCGTCGCGCAGGAACACCCCCAGGTTTTTAGTGGGTATCCCCGCCGCGCCCATCTTCGGCGGGGGTGTCCCACATACCGCCCCGCGCCCCCCGGCGTGGGGTGATGACGCATAACGCATTATTCCTAGGTCAAAAAAGTATATGTTACATAATTCAGTGAATACCTACATCGTTCATTAAAAACACTCATTAGCACCTCTCTATAAAAGGTTGTTATAACAAATCAATAATCTTGAAATAGACTAAGTAAACTTGTTTAAAGCCAGTGTATCTACAGAGAATTCTCGAGCGTTGACAAGGTCTTGACCACATTATAATCTCAACAGAGCATAATATCTTAATGAGTCATGACTTACTATCGCTCTAAACAAAGTCCGAACTCAATGGTTGAATGAGACAATTTTATCTTATCAACTGAAGAGCATAACCGATTTGTATAGATTTTTCTTTAATGAATGGTTCTTTATTTAATTTTTTAACGTCTTCTTTGTGTAATCCGCGCATCGATGGATTTAAGACATAAAGGACCTGGATTCGAATCTGAGACACAAACTCTGAGAGACATTATCTTTTCTTTAGATGATAATCTTGGACTTAATACAAAGTAGGAATAAGAAAAACTAAGTCAGGATACATTCCTTCGTTACTTCATCGAGCATTATGCGTCATCATCAGCCGGAAGACGATCACTGCTTAACATGTAATAAAGGCTTGAGTTTAAAGATAATGTTAATTGCAGAAAGAGTTCATAATTAGGAAAAGGAAGCAAATTATTTAGTTGACACAAACAAATTAAACATAATGTAACGATTGCAGTAAAAACTTGGATACGATATAACTAAACTAGTGATAAGTGACACAGGAAGGGCCGGAGGAACAGTAGAGGGATTAGAGGGGCTGACGACTCCACACACTAACGGCCGTTCCCAATAGGTATCATGTCTATCTTTAGTTTTGCCCTACTAGAGATAGAAAAACCTAGTTTTTTGTCCCTATAAACATTTCGCTGTAAACAACGCTATCCCAGGTTATAAAAGTATCAGCCAAGCTACATGTGACTAAGGTTTGTGAAGTTAGGACTTGTAGGTAAAGTTAAGGAGCGTAGAGTAAGAAGCTTGGCTCTACATGAGATTGATAATTTTTTGAGAGTACGAGCGTCTTAGTAACGTTTTACATAAAAATATTTATGGTGGGATATTGCATTTAAAACCTCAAAAGCTTACAATGAAGATAATGAAATTACTGACTTGTTCTGCAAAAAAAATTCAGACAGACCTATAGATTTCCTGACTTTAAAAAGATCTGTGAGGTTTCCGCAAAAAACACCAGGCTAATAATATGTGTGTCAGTGTGTGAGTGAGGGACACCTGAGTGTTGACAGACTTCGCAATCCAATTGCTAACACAATGATTGTGCTGCGCATCGAATCAGGCGGATAATAAAGTTATTCTGTGGTGACAGAGTGGTGACATGTGTATTGGTTGCGGTCACCATCAATTCACTTGCCAATTGCCAATCACATTGAGAAATAAAACACAGAGAAAATGATTCTTCTCATATTTTCTGTTTACATCATATGATAACTGATTGACTGATGTTCTAAAGCAAGCTTAAATCGCTGAAAAGCTTGAGTTGAAAACTAATGAAAAGGAGAATGTATGATAAGGTTATTTGTCAGAATTTACAAACTACTTTCTTTGTAACGCAACGTAGACATTAGAATTACAACAACAACTAAAACGTAATAGTTGGACAATTTATGTAAAGGACAAAAAACAATCACCGTAGTCTATTAATACCAGGGATCATTGGATGCGTTACTGGGTCCTCAAACTTTATGTAGGTACACCCTTTCTGAAAGAAGCCATATCACCACCATACCATACTGTAGGTAGATCTAATGTCTCTGTTGCTTTGTAACAAAATTTCCCATTTCCCCCTAAGTAATTTCCTCAT
Organism: Hemithea aestivaria; assembly: GCA_947507615.1. Classification (NCBI taxonomy): domain Eukaryota; kingdom Metazoa; phylum Arthropoda; class Insecta; order Lepidoptera; family Geometridae; genus Hemithea; species Hemithea aestivaria. The sequence continues at coordinate 13,890,896 of OX382338.1, forward strand.
CAATTTCGATTTCAGCCAGTAGTTTAGCGTCTAGCCGTCGTTACCGCGCCCCTCTTAAATCACCGCTGATCGATATTCCACCCTTCACACCAACTCCGTCTTTCCACACTTTTATTCAAGGTCGATATTACAACGTTTCTTTACCATTAACAAAAACGTTAATACAATTATCAATATGTCTCTAATGTAATGTGCGATTGTGGTATGTACGAGGATGAGTCAGAATTCGACCCTACACGAATTTGTAATTGGTTTTACTTTGTGCAGAACCGAGAAATTGTAAACATGTTTTTTTCTGAACTTTGGCTTGTACCATCGCTTTTGTCTAAAAGGAACGTTAAGGCGTGTACTAACAACATGATTTGCCTGTATAATGATTCCATTTTGAGATGATGATTCCACTAATATTATAAATGCGAGAGTGGATCTGTGTGACTGTCATCTTAATACACTTTATTATGGCTGATCTGATTTGGTAGATTAATTATAATAATATAATATGTTGGTAACTAAGATCCAAGAATACTCCGTAGGGCTTTTAGCGAACCAAGTTTATTGTTATCGGTTATTTTTACACATTTCTTAGTAATTTTGTGAAAATGTAACTAGATTTTTTTTCTATATTGTACATTTTTCGTGTGTAAAAGAACTCCATAACCCATAAGTTATCTCTGCATGTCTAGAGTCAAGATACAACAAAAACATATTATTAGGATCAAGAACATTATTTTTAAAGTTTTATAATTATTTATACGACCGTGTCCTCCTTACATCAATTGTTAGCATTTTGGAGGTTTCCTTGTTTTAATAAAACAGTAATTTGTTTCTTGTCCTTCATAAACAAGTTTCATTAAATGAGAAGATTCTTTCAAAAGGGTTTTATCTCATAAACTTTAGAAACCACTTAGGCAAATATTATGTTGGTGTTAGTTACTAAATATACGTTCAACTATGGAAATACAATATTTCTATAAGTACCTACTTCGTAGAAAGATCAAGGTATACTTACTACCTAAAAATGTTCTAACTTTTTGCCTTTTTTAACTGTGCATCTAACAAAAGAAATTATAGTGACCAAATTTTTTTAATGGATCTTGACATTATTCCTGTGAGTCCTTTAATTTGATGGACCAATATTATTCCCATGCCCCTTAAACGTGATTTTTTACTTCTTGTTAATAGGTATTCTTTTGAGTACCTATTGCAACCTACCTATACAATCCTGTACGTGAAATAATTTGTAAAATTAATTGTCACAAGACCGAAAATAATTAGGTACTTAATTATTATCCAAATAAACTCCTCTTTTCAGACGTTCCAAAATTAAAACAATTTGTCATCGGCCAGTATCAGATCAGACGCGTCTGAATCATAAGAGTGCGGTTTATAAATTCGTTAACGTCTTGAAGGTCGGAACAACCTTCCAGCCGTCACCTTGGAGGCGAAGTCGATGCAGTTTTAATATCGCGTACTGCGACTCTGATGGCATTGTTTGACAAATTTGCTGCATTGTAGGTACTTTTCAGGGTTCCGTAGCCAAATGGCAAAAAACGGAACCCTTATAGATTCGTCATGTCTGTCCGTCCGTCCGTCCGTATGTCACAGCCACTTTTTTCCGAAACTATACTGTTGAAACTTGGTAAGTATCTTGGTAAGATGTATTCGGTGAACCGCATTAAGATTTTTACACAAAAATAGAAAAAAAACAATAAATTTTTGGGGCTTCCCATAGAACTGAAACTCAAATTTTTTTTTCATCAAACCCATACGTGTGGTGATTGGTGTATCTATGGATAGGTCATCAAAAATGAAATTGAGGTTTCTAATATCATTTTTCTAAACTGAATAGTTTGCGCGAGAGACGCTTCCAAAGTGGAAAAATTTTGTCTTCCTCACTTCTAAACATCATATGATTTTGAAAACTAACAAAACAAAACATCATGCCGGAACACGGTCACAATGTGACCGCTTGGCGACAAGGTTTTGTCCAGTGAGTGGTAACTAGCCACGGCCGAAGCCAACCAGTAAAACCAACCAACTTAATAATTGCAATAGGTAGCAGCAAGGGCGGATCCAGGATTTGGTTTTGGGGGGGGCCAAGGTGCAGAAAGGCAAAATTATTATAATTTTTACCAAGAAAAGTGTGTGTTTAGCTTGCTCTGAACAGTTAGGAAGTTCAAATATCCTTTATAATAAGTGCGCGAGCAGCTTGCTGCAAGCGCTGAGAAAAAAAATATAATCTTGGCCATGAAATATGTGCAAAATTCGTAACTTTACAAGGCTTCTGGGGGGGGGCCATGGCCCCCTTTATCTTATCTTATATAGGGGGCTGAAAAAGTCAGCAACACATCGACCCATTGGGATCTATTGTGTTCACCCCTTGCCTACCGTTTCTTACTCCTCAAAGAAGTGGTTTATTAAAGTGGTGATCCCACTAAGAGAAAGAAACCTGTACTCCTCCGGTTTGGGGTACGCTGTCCCAAGGAGGCTCATGCGTTTCGTAGCCAGTACGTCGCATTCGCATAAAATATGCTCCATGGTTTCTGTACCCTCGCCACAGGCTCTACAATCGTTTGTTGTAGTGAGCCTCATTTTGAACAGCATGTCGTTGGTTTCATAATGCCCAGTTAAGGCACCAATGATTGCTCTTCCTTTGTTTCTTCCATTATTCAGAATGAATTTAGAAGCATCTTTATAGCTGTTACCTAGGAATTTCTTCGAATGTCTCAGCCCTTGACTGTTTTCCCACTCTTGCCCCCTGCCCCCCCCCCCCCCTAAATCCGCCTATGGGTAGCAGCATTTTAATGCAATAAAATAAGACAGGGGGGACGATGTTACTTTGTAATTAATTATGTAAAAATATAGGTAGGTATATGTTACATCTATACGCATAGACATGAATTCATATAGGTTCTTGGTGTAGAGTGTAGTATGAGTGTGTAGTAGCATACCTACCATGCTCGATATTAGGTATTTGCGGGACGAAATCTGAAAATAGCCATGTTCTCGAAACAGCTAAACATGAAGTCATTGGTAAATCAGAACCGTTTATAAACCCAGACTACACTTTCTATGAATTCATATCCGTAAATCGTAACCCTCAGACGGTCTTAAATTAACTCTAGGTTGAGCAAACAGACATATTATTTAACATAAATATACACCTATTATCAGTTATAAATATTTTACATTTCTGGTTAATATTGCAAAATCATTTAAACAAGTTATGTGCGTGTGCGGGTTTCCCACTCGCTATACTTTTTTTTTTTATCTTTATTTATTTAAAGGAGTTTTGTCACATCGTGACTATGTCACTCCCGTAATTACATAGATATACACATAAAATAATCAATAATGAGAAAAGAAATACTATATTACAAAATACTAGATGGTAGACTTCAGTCGTCACCATGTTTTGGCGTGATGTTCAGTTAAACCGGGGAAGAATTTATCCCGCCTTCTAGGTTTAGTCTACTACCATCAACGCCCGCATCGTCGCACGAGATCGTAGGGAAATGCTTAATCTCCAATAATGAATATTAGATAGAAAAGTAAATTTATGCAGATTACTAGCTGCGCCCAGCGGTTTTAACCGCTGCACTGTACCCTATGTGTTATTCCAGGGTCTACGCTATTTTTATACCAAATTTCAGCTCAACCGGTCCACCCGTTTAGGCTTGAAAGAGTAACAAATATACATTACATCCATACATCCTTACAAACATTCACGTTTATAATATTAGTAAGATTAACACAATTAAAAAGAAGTAGTGGCCCTAGACAAGCTCTCAGCTCTAGTTCTCCACGTTTTTCCAGGACAGTCATCCCATCACATTTTCTTAGTGTTAGCCACAAGAGATCGGTGCTTATCTGAGCCTGCAGAAGTCCTAAAAAACACGTCTAATGTCACAGCACTAACAGCAGTAATTTCTTTAGTGTCATTATAAGGAAACTGCTAATTATTCAGCACACGTCTGTGGCGTGATGCAACAGAACCTTGGTGCGTCAGTGGCGCGTCATATTAAAAACTGTCGCGTCGTTTATTAAGGATTGCAGTGGACTTCCAAGGTGGACTAAAGGAAAAGTATTTATGATCCACATAGGGCCTGTTTGATATTGTGTACTGGTGTACCTATTTCAGTATCAGTAGAAATTTTATAAGATAGGAAATTCTTTATAGAGCCACATAATAAAGTAAATTTTACAAACACAAAAATTAAAACCAAAGTGATACACCATCGGCGGTCTTATCGCTCAAAGCGATCTCTTCCAGACAACTGTGCAGGGAGAGGAAATATTACAACACTGAAGGATGGTGGTTTCACAAATCCAACAACACACAACTACACAACACAACAATGATATCTGCCAAAGCCATCACCCCTCAGGTTTCAGATGGGGATAGTTCTTACCTCTATCGAGGCTATCTATACCTACAGAAACTTTAATTATTCCCCACTTTATAATTATTAAAATTTTAGCTAAATATCAAAAAAGCATTTGCATATTTTATTTTGAAACAGAGAGGTACGGTTTTCAAGGATTTTTTCATAATCTTGCAATTCAACTTCGAGCTTACTCAAAGGCAATCGTGAATAACCCCCTAGTATCAGAAATTATTAAGGTACATGTAGGTACCAAATTTACACATTAGTAATCTCCAGAGATACAAAAACTTCCGTAAGAGCTATATTTCGGCGCGGTCAAGGTTTAACAACTGTCTAGATTCCTGGATTCAATCTAACTACAACTCTGTAGTGTAATAAATTAGACTCTATTTCATTTAGCAAATTTTAGAACATTTAGAACTTGGCAAGGTCTAGTGTTTATTTTGCAGATTTTGTGTTGTGTACATAACTAATAATATTATTTATTGTGGATAAGAAAATATTATTTAAATCTTCTTATTCAAAACCTAAACTTAGCTCCATAGCCTACTAGGTATGTTGTTTCCTTGGTATCAATAAATAAAATTGATATTGTTTGTAGCATAAAATAAAAAGATACAATACTTTATAATACAGATTTTACACACAAAAAAAGACAAAAATAGTAATTTTAAATATTTAGGTAGTTCAAATAAATTTGAAGCATGCAAAATGCAAAGATTTTTGCTACAAGGCTAAATAAAAAGGGTGAAAATTCTATTAGGTATAGTTTTTTACATTACATTAAGAAGCTTACCAGTAACTTATTATACTAGCTACTATAAATTACTTACTAGTTGCTAGTAAGCTAGCTAAAATTCTATAGTATTGTTTTTTTTTTAAATATGTTTTAATAAAGTTCCATAACTGAATATCATGTTATAGACCGCCACACCAATAAAGCTCCCCCAACAAACTGAATTCCAAGTCAATTGACTACAATTACAGAGTTATTGACACAAATTAATCTTAATTCCCGACTATTGTTGCTTTATTATATTATTTTATATTCTTGTAGGGCTCTACAGGGCAGATTGTCTATGCTTGTTATTTAATAGACAAGATATGCTCTAATGTAGAGTACACTGAGGTTGTTCAAATCAAGAGTGATTAGAGATGGATGGATGGATTTATCCCACCTTCTAGGATTAGTCTTCTAACAGCTACCGCCACATCATTGCTTATTATTCAGATTGATAGTGTAAGGCTGTGTAAGTTTATTCTTAAGGAAGAAGAGGGAAAATGTTAGTATTAAGCCGCGTCTCCGGCTACTTTTTTGGTCTACACTCTCAACAAAAACACGTCAACACACAGCAAAATTCCCCTACACAAAAAAAATAATAAGGTCTATGCTTCAAGCTTCTACAAATGTTTTTGCTTTGTTTATTCATTTATTTATTTATTAGCTGAGCCCGGCAGTAAGCTTCAACAAATGTTTTTATTTGTTGAAGCTGAAGCACAGACATTTTTTTTTGTGTAGGGGAATTTTGTTATGTGTTTTTGTTGAGAGTGTAGACCAAAAAAGTAGCTGGAGACGCGGCTTTAAGTTTGTTCAAAAAACTCAAAAAAGCTTTTCCCCAGTAGTGGGACACACATTGCCAATTACTGAAACTTCTTTCGCAATCACCTCATTACAATCTTTATTCCAAACAATGAAAAATAAAGTAGTGAATGCCTTATCAGTCAACCACCCTTGGCTCAACTTATCAAACCTATTGTCGTCCAAACTGTACTGATTAGGCTATTATTTTAGAAAATATGTTTAGATCTAATCTCTATCAGTGTACATTTAAATACTTTTTTGACCCAGGAAAAATGCGTTACACATCATCACCACACGTCGGGGGGCGCGGGGCGGTATGTGAGACTACCCCGGCGAAGATGGGCGGGGATACCCACTAAAAAACCTGAGGGTGTTCCTCCGGGGCGCCATAATGTTGGGGCAGCGGGTTACACCGAAGCACTCATCCTCGGCGCTGACGGCAGTACATTTAAATACTGCATTAACTTGGTCTATTGCCTATCTATTTTTTGTTGTATGAGGTGTAGCAGGTACCTATAGGTCATGTGTACAAAATGTTTCTTCTATAAGGCTCTATTTCTCTATCAGATCTCAATAGATGGCTATGAAATTTTTTTCTTAACATGTTGGCTGCCGCAGTGATTTTTGGTACTATCGGAAATTAATTTTGTATGGAAAAATCCTTTGACAAAACACAATGTTTGTGTTTTTCAGTACTTGCATTTCAAACTCAAAAACACAGTCGTGTTTTCCACAGTCAATTTGTAAACAAGCTTAAAAAAGCTATAAAACTACTATAAAATGGTTTTAATACTTAATTAGGTAAAGCAACACATTGCGAAAATACACATTTAGCGCCCTTAAAGAAAGGAATATAAAACCAGATGTAAGTCCCAAGTAGATGTTAAGTCCCATATTAATAGCCCAAATGTTCTTAGCAATGCAGTAAACTGGTATTTACCTATTCTATTGAAATAACTAGACAGGTATTACTACTGCTGTACTATAGCCTATATGTTATTCCTCTTACCAATTTTCAGCACAGTTGGTCCACCCGTTTTTTTTTTTATGTGGAGAAGTAAGAAGACGAGCAAGACGCTCTCCTGATGTTAAGAGATATCGCTGCCCATAATCAGTACAGTGCTACTTAGAATTTCACAATGATGTGCAATTCTAGGTGCACTGCAGCAACGCTTCTTACTTAAGAGTCATAAGATGTTAAGACTCTTTAGCCCAGTAATTTCACTAGCTACAGTGCCCTCCTACCGGAGCACAGTAATGTTTGCACAATACTGCTCAGGCGGTAGAATAACTGGCTGGGCTTTAGGCGTGAAAGAGTAACAAACATACAACCATTCATTTTTACAAACTTTCACATTTATAACATTAGTAAAATTAACCGAGCAGTAGCTTGCTATAAAGTAGTTTATGGGTTATACTATGTTCTAAGCTTCTACATGCCAAATTTTACTACAATTTGGCCAAGCCTTTTTAATCGTGAATAAGTATGAATTCACAGATTTGTAATAAACTGGTATTATGATGATTCATCTGCCATACATAGCACAAGTAGCTTTGTTGGAATTCATACCAAGAAAATGTAGTCTAGCAACTTAAGTTTCGCAATTGTTGCCAAGAATACAGATAAAACGAGCGAAAAAATAAGTAAAAACGAATCGATATTACTAAGTGGCCCATATAATACGTACATCCGCTTAAATACGAAGGTGAAATTCGATCATTATGACAGCTCTTTACCTGATACCTGTGATGTAGTAAAACCTAAACATTGTACTTCTCAGCGCTTGTCTAAACAAAGTATATCATTACAGCGCACATTCGCAAGGTTTATTAGTGCGGAACAATAAAACTGTATACATAAACACTTACGTATTCCGCAAGTTGAAACAGCAGCAGACAATCCAAGAGGACTGGTAGAAACCGCTTCATTCTCCCGTTTCCAACCATAGCTGTACACTAATGATTAACTTTTAAAGCACAATCTAATATCATAACATAATTACGCGCAAGTATCGAATATGATGGCACGATTTTTTTAATTTTATTTACAGCGGAGTTTTCTTCCGCTACGCCCGACGAAAAACAATGAATGAACGAATTTGATTGATTTTACAGCTGTCAAATTATGAACAAGATGGCGGTAAAATGTTGCCATAATGCTTGAATATTTATTGCGACTTCTTTCTCATCTTTTTCTGCAACGTGAATGGGACTGCATGATTTGATACATACCAAGTCATTTTTTTTTTGCGCTAGCAACATTTACATACTAAAGACATTGACAAATGACATATCGTGACAGTTGACCATCTGCCAAAAAAATAATTGTTTACATTTTTGATTACATTGTGCTAAGAAATTAGTAAAATGTAATAATTATTGTAAAAAAAATATGTATAAAATATTATATTGTTTGTACAAGTAACAATATCGCAATGGATAATACTAAAAGGAAAAGAAACACTTATGTAACGCAAAATCAGAAGAAAACACTCATACAATTAATGAGAAAACACCCTGGGCTGATGGCGGGTTGTAGAGGAAATTCTTCTGAAGGATTTAATCCTCAACAGCTTTGGATTCAGATTGCTAACGAGTGCAATGCAATACCTGGAGCAAAGAAAAATTGGCGGTTATGGAGGAAAGTATGTACCTACTACCCTTAGATTGCTCTTTTCATTTTAATCTAAGGAAGAGAGGAACTGTCTTAACACGTTCATGGACACTTGCATTATTAAAAAAAATACAATATGACATACCAATTTCCATACAACGTCTGTAGGCGGATTGTCATATGTAATAGATTATTATAATGTCTGTTATGGCAGCAACCTATATACCTATAGCTATATACGATAACGTCTGTAGACGGAAGACATATCAAACATTTCAGAATGTGAGCACTATGACCATTACGGCCATGGACGGTACCGTCTATAGGCGGGTATCATAACAAGCAGAGCAATAGAAGTGTGATGAGACATTGTCGGTGGGGGACGGTTGGACGTCGGATGTCGATGGACGTGGTGCCACATCGAAATTATATTTTTTACGCCTATCGACGGAGTGTCCATGAACGTGTTAACAGTGTTATATCTAGGTCTTCTGTATAACTTCAATGCTCTATGCTTTGGTTACCTTTGCTCTACCTTACCATATTTCTACCACTTGTGCCATATGTGTAGTGGGTGGATCACATCTCTAAAAAATAGTTTTCCTGATTGTAAAATTTGTCTCTAGTCTCCAATAGGGTCTAAAGACTAAAACACTATAATATGTAAAAACTCGTATAATATATATAAATCTTCTCAAAGAACACTGAGGTTTTATATCAAACTAATTATCTTTACAGACTTGGCACGACATAAAATCAAAAGCAAAGAAAAAGCAGAAACTATCACATGTGGTGAAACGATCATCATTGAAGGCCACAGATCGAGAACCATTGGGACTGAAAAATGTATCTTCAACTACAAACTACTACAATACGGAATTTGTAAACACAGGAGAAGATTTATCTGAAAATCATATGAAAGAAAAGACACACTATGAATCTCTAAGTGATACTGATGATGAGGTCAAAGAAAAAAAGGTTACACCCAAACAGAAACATAGAAAAAATTGCATTCCAAAATCAAACTGCATAGTCAACTGTGAATCGTTAGCATTGCAAGAACAAAAGAAACTTCTTATAAAACAAGACTATTACAATTTCAAAAAGGACTATTTAAAGAAAAAGCTGATGATACTTCAAGAACAAACTGAAGCTTTGAAGAGCATAGCAAAAGTGCTTGCAAAATGATGAGAGATATTCCAATTTCGGGATATGAGCTAGTCTGATTTTTATCTTTGAGCAATTAGGGGATCACAACTTTTTTATAATAATACTAGCTGTGCCCAGCGGTTTTACCTGCACTGTAGCCTATGTGTTATTCCAGGGTCTAAGCAATTCCAGTACCAAATTTCAGCTCAATCAGTCCCCCGTTTAGGTGTGAAATAGAAAAGAACATACATCCATAATATACTCTTACAAACTTTCGCGTTTATAATATTAGTAAGATAATGTTCCCATAGTTTAAGTAAGAATAATATATAATAGTACATAGTTGATTTTAAAATACAATCTAATATTATGATCTTGATGTGTTTTATTTACTGGTGTTTATCAATAGGCACTATAGTTTTTGGCCATGGACCTAGTTTCAAATAATACCTGTAGTCTTAGATTTCTGCTGCTATTTTTTTTCTTTCTGCAAATCGTAAAACTGCTACTTGTAGGCTGTTATGATAATAAATCAAAAATTTTAGGTATGTACCCATTTTTTAAATATTATACTCATTGTTGTGGAACTGCTGATTATATCTTGCGAAGTCATTAAAAAAAACTACGTTTGACAGTGACAGTAAAGATCACAGTGTGATTTTGACATAATACTGTCAATGAAAAACAAAATTGTTTTCATTTTTAACGCAATGTCTTCGATGAAAAACTAAATTACATTTTCTGTTATATATCTAAAAGTGTTTTGCAAAATTATTCCAAAATGATTTTTGAAGGGAGAAATCAATTGTATTTTGTATTTATTTTAGTAATAGGTTAGTAGTAAAAAATTGCATAGGAATTGCAATAAATTCTCCAAGGAACAGTGCTTTTAAAAGCTTTAATTTGTCTCTTCCAGGGCTAGCAGCAATAACTACACAATATGACATCAGAGAGGAAGAATTTACCGATGAAAATGAAGAAATAGACATTCCAAATGTAGACGAATCCGAAATGGACGAATCACTTTTATCTAATGTAGTATCAGATGTAAACAAAACTCTCACATCAATATACAATACTGTAACACTGGCTAACGTTACTGCGGAAAATAAAACGCAAACGACTAATGAAACTCGGAAATTGGTGAAATGTAAGGAAATATTGAATATTCTATATGAAACTTTAGAATTGGAGCCCACAGTGAAATTGATTAACAGTTCGAGTTTAGCAAGGCTATTGCAGATCAAACCAGAAGTGACCAGTCGAGATATGGAGGCTGATTGTGTCTTAGTAATGTTTTATGCTAGAGCATGCCCGTTCAGTGCGCACGCAGCTCCTCATTTCAATGCTCTATCAAGGTCTTACCCTAATGTTAAGATGGTGGCCTTAGATGCGTTGAAATACCATGGAATAAACGCCCATTATGGTATAGTTGGTGTTCCAACTTTGAAAATGTTTCATAACGGGCGGCCAGTTGGAAAATTCAACGGCACAGAGTACAATATACATTCTTTTAGCAAATTTGTTCATGCTATTACTGGCCAGGACCCTCAAATGTTGTTGGTCACTTCAAAAGACTTTCAAGGGCCAGTTCCGAGTGTGGTTGAGAAAGACACAGATTATTTCTTAGTATTGTCCTGGTTATTCATAATATTCTGTTCAATCTACTACTTTATGCAGTCCAAATGGTGGAAGATGATTGTTGAAATGGTGCAGAATAATTGGAGAGAATCAGAAGCACAGCATGAACATAATGAGTAGTGTATTATTTATAGTTTTTAATATAGATTGGTATAAGATTTTCTGTTATATATAATTTTTATTATAAGATTTTGTTATGTACATGTGGATTTGGTCTTTTTATTGGCACAATATTTGAGCTGGTCTGATGATAATTGTAATCAAAATGTTATCTGCACTTATATCAGACCAGCCAAGAAGTTGGCCACATAGTTCCTTAATTAAAAAAGTCATTTACATTAAAAAATATTTAAATAAATTATAATTAATGTTAATATCCTCTATTCACCAAAAACCTGAACGAAAGCATAATAAAATTTTGGTGGACATGAATTACCTATATTATATTTTTGTGGTAATAAAGGCGTTCTGTGGATATAACTTAATTTTGGCAAATAAACTATCGTGTGGTTCTACAACTCCTTAATGAGCGTAAAGAAAAATAAAGTAATAAATTATTGACTGTCATCTAGTGGTAGTTTGTCACATAGACATTAGACAAGTTGTCATGATTCATCACGTGACAGCAAACAGCTGGGCTATGGCGTAAAAATTATATTTCTCGATACTCGATATATTTTCTATAATTTATCAGCTTCTTCGATGCAAATGAAGTTATATTACGTAATAATCAACTCCTGAGGTTATAATTATGAGCGCAGTATCATTTCTTAAGTCTACGAAAGGCAAGGCGTTGCTAGCGACTGTTGCTGCCCTTCATCTAACGATATACTTCGCAAAACCTTCATTTTTCAAGGGCGAGAGCGACACAAAAACAGCGGCAAAACCTCCTAAATATCTGCCGGAGAACTGAATGACCTTCACAAGAGGTCAAGAAACAAATAACCAGGAAATCACTCGAAAAAACCGATAACGTATTCATGCTTAAAAGCGTGTCATTTTTGCCAAGTTTAGTGCTAAGTAGTCTTGGCTCTGTAAGGAAAATGAGTGGAAAACATCAAGTGTTTATTACGCGTAATGATATGCCTGATTGTGGTGTGAAAATATTACAAAATGAGTAAGTTCTACTTTGTAATAACTACTTTTAATTAACTTATTTGTGCTTGATGTGAAGCCTATCTTGATTTATTTTATTATTCATACTGCAATGAACTTATTATTAGAGTATAATTTCCTTGTAGTTTTCCTGTTCCTGGAGAAATAAGGTACGTTCGGGTATTACCGGATGGATTTCTGACCAGTTGCAAGAGCCAGGCAAAAAAAATATTTTCTCGACATTAGTTATCGTTAGATTATAGATATATGGCGCAAAATGTTAAGGGAAAAACATAGTTAATGCACGAATTTTGCTGGTTTTAATATCTCAGTGATTCCGACTGTGCACGTCTGCAAAGATTGGATATATTTTTTTATGCGCATGGTAAAAAAAAGCATCAAGGGGTAAGTTCGGACAATGAAAAAAGCATACGACAGAGTAAACTATAACATCTTATTAGACAAACTATACAATATAGGGGTTCGTGGTACAGCTCATACCTGGTTTAAATCATACCTTAAAAACCGAACACAAGTTGTAGAAATTGAATACTTTAATAGTAACTCTAAAACTATATTACATGTAAAATCCGATATCAAAATAACAAATTCATCAATTCCGCAGGGCAGCGTATTAGGTTGTTTGCTCTTTCTCATTTACATCAATGATTTACCTAAAATAATAGAAGAACCCTGTATTTGCTTTGCAGACGATATATCTATACTAACATCTTGCCATAATAATTCATCCATAGAAACTAAGCTAAACAATATATTAACAAAAACATCAAACTGGATAAACTCACACAAATTAGAAATTAACTACAATAAAACTAAAATCATCACCTTTCACCCACATCAAAAAACGCCCCTTCACATCGACTTCTCATTTACCAATATCAAATTAGAGACAGTAAACACCTTTAATTTACTAGGATTGAATATAGATAAAAATGTAACTTGGAAACAGCACATACAACATCTACGAACAAAAATCTCAAGTTTTACATACGCGTTTCGAGAGATAAAATCTACAACAAATTTTGAAACAGCTTTAGCCACTTATTATGCCTACGTACACTCTTGGCTCAGTTACGGGATAACCCTCTGGGGAAACAGTACTGACGCACCTTCTCTTTTCATATTACAAAAGAAACTCATTCGAATCCTAGCCAACATAGAACAGACCGATAGTTGCAGACCATATTTCAAAAAATATAAACTCCTTACCTTACCCTGCATATACATTTCAGAACTTTGTAAATTCGTCCGCGATCACCCCCATTCATACACAAACCGCGACGATAACCAAAACCAGTACAATTTAAGACTTAGAAATAAACTTGCGCTTCCAAACTCCTCACTGTCCATCCACTCCAATAGTCCATACGTAATGACCATAAAAATTTACAACAAACTTCCTTATAACTTAAAAAACGAACCTAACTACAACAAATTTATAAAAAACCTAAAATCGATACTTTTAAACAAATCATATTACAGCATAGAAGAATATCTGCAAGATTTTACACTAAAATAAATAAATTATAAAAAATATGTATATCATCCTCTCTAACACGTCCTATTAAAATTATTTAAATACTATTATTTCATTTCTTAATTTTAATAACAATTATTGTACCTTCTAAATTGCATGTGCCCACCAGGGTCCTTAGAAATACTTATGTGCAAACTACACTAAGACCTTATTATGTACCTAATTCTAAGGGAGCAAATAAAGTATTGAGTATTGAGTATGATTTAAAGTAGCTTCTAGTGCTTGGAGAACAATGCCCATAATATAAATGCATTCGATCTTTCACATACTTAACATTAATATAGAAATTATTTATAAATTCCTACACATATAGATGTTCTGATCAATTGTTTTTGTTTTTGGTCCCGAGCGTCCGATGTTACCCCGGATACAATAAATTGATAATTTTATGATTTTCAAACTTTTTTCTAACGCACGGGAAAGATCGGATGTTCGCACTCTTTACCAAGGTGACGTAAAAATTCCACCGCGGCGGGGTCCTTCTCTACTCACAGCCCCGCCGCAATGGCGTCCCGTATGCCGGCAACGGGTGTTCCTACTATAAAACATTGCCAAATTATATTAAGTATTGCGATCAAAATTGAAGCAGGTAGTAAATATCTACTCGTCAGTATAAGAGTCATAGACTGAATATTGATGACATCTCCATTTACTATGGCCAACATCATCCATTTATAAATAATGTTAATTCCGCTCTACTAATACAATAACTATAAGAGCGGAATTAACGTATATCAAGTATTAATAAACATACAATTAATATCATTATCTCAACCGTAGGACGTCCACTGCTGAAAATAGGCCAATAATTTTAATATATTACCCATTACTATTAAAGTACCTACACACTGCGTTTGTAGTCGCAATGATGATTATGGAGATATGTTGCCTGTGCCCGAAAAATTTTTGCTGTCTCCTTACAAAATTTTATCGAAATCGGTTAATCACGAAAAAGTTTTACAATCACTTTCCATTATTAAAGTAGGTAAAGATCGGATAAAACTATCCGATCTTCACTTGTACGGGGCAACACCGGATCTTTGTTTATATAAACTTTAGGATAATATAGGTTAGTTATAGTAAAATAACAGACCATAAAACGGGGTATTTTAACCAAATAATAACAAAAGAACGTTTTTATTTACCATAAACACAAATAAAAGTTTAAGGGGCAAGAACGGATGGCCATAAAAATTGAAAAATTACGTTTTTATTTTCAGTGGCGTGTAAAAAATGTCTGCCTTGTTGTAGCGACTAGCGACAACTATCAGTCGAGGCAGACTGAAATGGCGCTGTGTAAAATGTTGCCAGCTTTAAAAAATATACTCAAATTCATTTGAAATTCAATTCATACGGTCTTAACCCACCTCCGATCTTACCCGAACATACCTTATATACCTATAATGATTTAAAAAAAATAATAATACATGAAGTTAAAAGTTTAATTAGTTTTTATTCACATTATAGATGTCAAGTAACACAGTGGGACAACCCGTCGCCGGTGCCTCGAGCAGAATTCCTCAAATCTATATCAGGAGTCAGCGGCATATTCTGTTCTCTAACAGATAAGATAGACAAGGATGTGCTGGATTCAGCGGGTCCTTCTTTGAAGGTGGTTTGCTTATTTCAGTTTCTAAGGTTATGTTATATATTGTGTCAGCTCACAGAAAGTAAATTCAAAAACTGTGTCAATGCAATACTATTAAAGAAAGCCTATACTGTATAGTTAGGCAATACAAAGAAGATTATAAACATTGTAAATACATAAAAAAATCAATCCCTATGAATTTCTTGCTTGTTCTACTCATAGAGGTTGAGGTGCTTTTCAAACAAATTGGTAGAGTCTTGAAATAGAATACATTTTTAACCCTTAAATACCCAAGGGCCACAACCACTCATTCAAATTTGAACCTTAATTTTAGGAGCTTAATTTTAGTTTTGAAGTGGAGGTGGCCAAGGGGTTAATTTGTCAGATAACAAAAATAAATCCTGTAATTTTCAAAATATGAATTACTATGTGTCTCTTCACAGTTTCTATTGATCAAGTTTAAAGAACAGTGTGTATCTTGTTAAAGTACTAAACAATTTACACAATATTTTGTCTTGTTCAAAGGTGGTGGCAACAATATCAGTGGGGTACGATCACATAGACGTAGCAGAGTGTAAGAAGAGAGGAATCAGGATTGGATACACTCCGGATGTCTTGACTGATGCTACTGCAGAGCTTACAGTAAGTATACCCTTTTTTTCCCAGGGAAAATGCATCACTCATCGTCACCGACGATGCGTAATAGTATGTGGGACTCCCCCGCCGAAGATGGGCGTAGCGGGGATACCCACTAAAAAACCTGGGGGTGTTCCTGCGGGACGCCATAATGCCGGGGCAGCGGGTACGCCGAAGCACTCATTCGCGGCACAGTAAGTATCTGTATAAAATTACGATGTGAGCGTCGGGTTTCTGCAGGCGTGAACTTCTGATGAAGGACATTGTAATTGACCGAAACCGTGGTCGAGATATTCTCGACAATATTAGGCGAGAGTTGTGCCGTTTTTGTTGTATTAGTTATGGAGAAGACTCGCGATAATTTTAAAAATGATTTTCTAATTAAAGACTTTTGTGCCGTTTTTGTTGTTTTAGTTATAGAAAATCGTTGTAATAATTCCAGCTAGCCCTCCTACTGTCGACATCCCGCCGTCTGCCAGAAGCCCAGGAAGAGGCCCGCACCGGCGGCTGGGTATCGTGGGCGCCCACTTGGATGACCGGCCCAGGGTTAGCCGGCAGCACCGTGGGCATTGTGGGCTTCGGCCGGATAGGACAGGCTGTAGCTAGACGAGTCAAGGCGTTTAACACTGCGAGGATCTTGTATTATAACCGTAGTCAACGCCCGGAGGAGAAAGAAACTGGTAAGAAAGGTTCACCTATAGTGATTATCAACTGTAAAGTTACATGCTGCACACAGTGGCTTACCCGCAGAAAAGTAGCCTGTGTTATTCCAGGGTTTAAGCTACTTATTTATCAAATCAGCTCAATCAGTTTAGATGTAAAGAGGTAAACACACCCTGCCTGGGTATCGTGGTCGTCTACTTGGATGACTGTAGCTAAACAGTTCAAGGCGTTTAACACTTCAAAGATCTTGTATTATAACCATAGTCAACGAGCAGAGGAGAAAGAGACAGTTCAGAAAGGTTTATTCTACTTCCTGAGTACCATCGCGAATTTACTAGTGTCCCAAGTCGTTTATAGAGGACTAGGGGACTCGCGCACGATAAATAAAATCCGTTGCGTTTTTTTTTCAAATTTAAGCTTTTTGGATAGACTGACAGAGGAAGCGACTATGTTTTATACTATGTGGTGATGACTCAATAGTTAGTTAAAAGATGCGGGCTCTCGGGAAATATATAGAAGGAAAGAGTGACTGATTGACTGACTGACTATCAACGCAGAGCCCAAACCGCTGAACGGATCGAGTTGAAATTTGGAACACAGATAGGTTTGACGACTTAGACCTCCGCTTGTAAAGGATTTTGCCACGCGGGTAAAGCCGCGAGCATAAGCTAGTTTAAATAATATATCGAGTTATGGATGTGAGTTATCCCAATGAATTGTGATTACTTTCTCCTTTTTCCAATTTTTAATAAGTGTATTTATTCACCTTTTAACACAGTTTATTATGTAGAAAAAAACCCATAATTTAACCGTTTTATTTTACACAGCTGTTTGAATACACATAAAATAATATTAGGCATTACTCAATAACTATCATATTAATTCCAGGCGCCATCAAAGTGGACTTCAACCAACTTCTATCCGAGAGCGACTTCGTGATATGTTGCGCGGCTCTCGTATCCGAAACTAAAGAGCTTTTCAACAAATCTGCCTTCGAGAAGATGAAGAAAACATCGGTTTTCATCAACACCAGTCGAGGGGGTACCGTGAACCAAGAAGATTTAATCCAAGCTCTAGAAACTAACCAAATAAGATCAGCAGGCTTAGATGTGACTACTCCTGAGCCTTTACTGCTTGATAGCAAGTTGTTCAAGTTGAAAAACTGCGTCATTTTACCGCACATAGGCAGTGCGTCCATAGAAGCAAGGAATACTATGAGTGAACTGACTGCTAATAATATTTTAGCAGTGCTGCGTGGTACTGACATGCCGGCAGAGTTAAAGTGATCGTATATAGTTACTGTATATGAAATCGTTGACATTAAAACCATTTTTAATAAAACTATTTATTTTTCCTAATGTTCCTGATCCTATTGGCACATGTAAAACACTAGAATCCATAGACAAATATGAGTGGTACATTACTTGCTTAAACCTCCTCATTATTTTGAGACAAAATAACAAACGCAGTAATATACATTATACCTATATAATATACATCAATCTTAGTGGGTGGGCGAAAGCGATAGCCAATAGGCCCTCTGAGGGGCTATTGACTAATTCTCACCACTACGATTGATGGCAACTTCAATGTACATTGCTGCTTTTGTTACTTTACTCATATTAATGAGGAGGATTAAGCACGTAGTGTACGCTAAGTTGTCTATGGATTCTAGTGTTTTACATGTCGTTTTGCGATAGCCAATACCTCTGGTGTTTTTACAAGGTTTAGCAGTTAGATATATGCAGGCATTACTGTGTTCTAGGCATCAATGTTACCATCGAAATTTCTGGGCATGACGAGATTTCTGCCGTGCAGTAAAATAACTTGTATAGTTTCATTTTACGCACAAAATAATACATTACTTTGAAATTTTACTTTTACTGTTGTTTAGGCGCTGTAGATTTAACAACTAATATTTCGGTGAGACGCGTAGTGCAGTGCCGCCCAGAATTTGTTATTAAACAAGTGAATTAAATTAAAAATTTAAAAAACCCCCAACGCAATACGTAATTCAATTTTTTTTTTGGCGGCCATCTTGGATTTTAAATTTTATATAGTGAGCTGTATTCTACTCGTTAAGCCCTTTCATTTGATACCCATATTGAGGGGGTCGTGGAAGAAAAATGTAATCCGCCATTTTGTAGCGGCGGCCATCTTGAATCGATTTCCACCAAACATAGCTAAGAACACTCTCGACTAACTCTACTTTCAAACAAAAAAAACTAAATCAAAATCCGTTCATCCGTTTGGGAGCTACGATGCCACAGACAGACACACACACACACACACAGACAGACAGACAGACACGTCAAACTTATAACACCCCGTCGTTTTTGCGTCGGGGGTTAAAAATTGAATGGCATTATCTGGACAATCTTGTTGCTTGCCTGTGTGATTTGTAGGTCTTGTTTCTCAATATCATTAAAAAACACAGTTACCATAATATAATATGTAGGTACAACAATAAATTAGAAAATATTCTGCATAAAATGGTTTAGAGCACTTGGATTTTCTGTAGATCGGCTTGTGGCCGATCTGTGGTTAATAAAAGTGTTCTTTACTGCTGTAGTAGCTGCATAGTATTGTTAGTTTGTTTTTCTCAATAAAGGCAATTTGCCACGTTAACATAAAATACATTTTTGATATTCATCCAAGGATCATAGCAGGAAAGGAAAATATACCTATAATTAGGTATTTTAGAATGACGGTGGTTATAAATATACTTATGTGGGAAAACAGAGAAACAAAATATTCTAGCTGATTATAATACAATAATAATATATATGTACCTAAATTAATCGGATTTGAAAATGACCCAGATTAATCTAATCCAGTATTTACGGCTCAATGAGCGAGTTCACATTTATGGCATAATTAGGCATGTCATGGTCCGTTGGCCTGATTCCACCAGTTTATGGTGAACCAGTCATGCGATGCATTTCTGTAGGGTATTTAGAGTATGGTATGGAGTCACATATTGCTAGGTCATAAGTTAATCAATATAATATAGAAGACAAAGATGTTTGGAAATTCTGCATGACAAAAAAGCTGGTGTGTCTCAGTCTCAAGTCTCAATCAATAAATGAAACGAAAATGAACAACAATTTAGACATAATATTATAGATAATTAATTTATTAAGAAAAATAATCCCTTAATATAAATTTCTTGCCCGTTCTTCTCATAGAGGTACTTTTCAAATGGATGGTAGAGTCGTAAAATAAGTAGGTATAATAAAATTAGGTAGGTAGATAATTAGCTACTAATGTAAAAATTGTCTTTTCAGAAATGCTCTAACTCTAACATTGGTAGCCTATTTTAAATAAATTTATTCGTTAGAAAGAAAGAAAAAAGGTTTATTTACATTACAATAACACATAAAAAAAACAGCATATAACAAAAATTGAGTACTTATGTGCTATTGTAAAAAGGTATCTACTTAGCATATTATGTAGGTGGGCAACCTACGCTGGTCTTCCGTAGGTAGATACCAATGCAGTGACGTCCAGGCAGGCCGCAGGCCTAACACTAGGTACTTAAAAAATAACAAATTTTATTGAGTTTGATCGTTATTGAGTTTGATCCAATTTCGTAAGCAATCCAATTTCCAATTTCGTGGGTAGGTACTAGGTACCTACAACATGGTGCATTGTAGGTACCCACTAAAAAAAATCTACTGGAAATATTCTTGACGTTGCATAATATAAACGGCGGTATAAACCACTTAACATCATCTGCTTTTTTGCAGCCTAGTGCAGAAAAGGCATTAAATAGGTATGCCTTTTTATACGTGAATTGTTCAGCGGTTTCAGGAGTCTAATGAGAGCCAGTCACGTTACGGGAAGCTGAAATTATTTCCTAATTGATCAGCTAACTAGCGAAATGCAACTTTCATCACGAAACCAAATGAAGTATTCACGTACGTCCCGCCATTCTCCAGTCACTGGTCCAATCTGCGTCTGCGCACAGGAATGCCAACGGAATTCATTAAAAGTGTGATCAGACTTTCATCTTGTTAGCGAAGAATCTACAAGTAATAATAATAAAGTAACGCACAAAAATCACTACTTGAATGATAAAAAACGTACTTTCTACTTAGCAATTAGAAGATCCGAACGGTACGTGTTAGGCGAGATTATTACCGCGCGCTGGAAACTCATTTAGTGTTGGTCCGCGTTGTCGTGATCTTTGATTTGTCACCGATTTTGGTAACGAGATGTTTTGCTTTCTTATTTGGAAATATGCGTTACAGTTCTGTAAAATTGATTGTTAAGTTACAGTTATTAATTTAATTAAAGTTTACTTTTTAAAATTAATTATATTTATTAATCGGTTTTTAAAAATAGGTGTGCGTCAGGGACGTCTCCTAGGGCCATATATTTTTGTAACATTTCATAATAATATGACTTGCTATTATAGTTTTAAGTAATACAACCGGTAATTTATTAATGTAAACATGGAAAGTGGTTTTGATTAGCAGACTTGCATAATTTTGGTAATACGTTTGCATTGAGTTATATACTAATAGAGAAGACGCCGCATCTAACACTGTGTTTTATTCAACTGTGGTCGTTTGACTGCACTTCCCAGTCGCTTTTTTAATCATCATAGACCACGATCTCGCGTGATGTTGAGCGACGATGTGGCCGCAAATGGTAGCAGACTTAACGTAAAAGGCGGGATAAATCCCTCCTTCCTCCCTCTTTGACTATTAGAACTTACTGGCAGAAAACAAGTTTCATCAAATCGATTTAGTATTTTTTTACGCTACGAATAATTCATTCTTCATAGCTTTTACGATATGAATTATCAGATACGTCCTCTAATATAAGGTCGACTGCGCGAACTCGTGCTCTGTACCCACTTCCAAGCTCGCATGAAGTCGTTAATTATTTTTACAAGCTTTTATCAACTATCACCTGTCTGTTGTCTGTCTGTCTGTAATCATATCTTGCAAGTTTAATTTGACCCACTTCCCGGTGTGTGATTAAGCTGAAATTGTGCATGCCTGTATAAATCGGATGACAATGCAATATTTTTATGACATCGAGCTGATCTGATGATGGAGCTGGAAGGTGGCCATAGGAACTCCGTAATTAAACGACGTAACGCCATCGAGTTCGGGCTCGTGTGATTCGTCTTGACGAGGTCTTTGGTGCTATAGATGGTAATAATAATAAAAGCTTGTTTTTAAAAAGGTTTTTTAAAATTGCACTTGTTAAAATTTTGCTTACAATTTGGAGCAACATTCGCTCGGAACAGCTTCACTAGTAGTACATAGAGCTCAATGGCAATATGTCAATATTAAGTAGGTACATTACTCGAGATAATTAGGAACAATCCACTCATTTTACATAATTTATCGACCGTAACGCGACTTGTTATAATTTTTTAGTGTTGTGAATTATGATTAATTCGTTTTTCTTTAAGAAAGTACATTACTTGGTGTTCAAATAATAATGATATTTTGTTTATGTAGTTTACCAACTCAGCCCAAAAGTGTTATCTTACAGAAACATAGCCTATGCCAATTAAAGAGTCTTTGTGGAAATAAAAAAATAATTAAATAGTAAAATCATTCATATCAAATCGCTTGACGAAAAAAAAATGGAACCACCTGAGATGTACCCAAAAATTTTCTTAATCACTTTTTGCATCTAATTATAATATCAACATAAAAAAATATAGGTACCGAATCCTCCTTTTTTAAAATGGTTAAAAAAGGACCTTCATTCCTTTCATGTTACTGAATTTTGTAGATAAGAATATTAATCTCATATTTTGTTTGCACTAATAAGTGAATTTCTTAATATTAGATTTGTAAAAAAACCTAAATAATATAAATTTGCATGTTGGTGAATCCGCTGACTAAGTATGTAGAAGACACTCATATATAAAACGGTAACAATTGCACCTACTGTACCTACCATACTTTTGGCAAATAAATGTATTTAATTTCATTTCATACTGTCTGAAAAGTTGTGATAGTTGGTTATCTTTTCTGCAGTGGAACTTTTAATTTATGTCTCTATTCTTTCAAAATAATTGTTTTAAAATTAAAACGAGACTAGCTAAGATAAAAATATAGTTTTACACTAATTAGGCATAGCAATTAGTCTGCCCGCTATTTCAGATACCTAGGTATGTAGGTAATTATAGTAAAAAAGTAAAATTACGTTATTATAGGTACTTACGAGGTAATTGTAGTAAAAAAGTGTTAGCTAGTCAGTTTTTAACAAATGTTAATTTAAATGTACACAGATAAAATACCTCTCGCAATTTGGTTATTAAAATGATTTATTATTTAAGATAAAAAACGTAATACATATTTAAAGCTTGAAGACTAAAAATTATGGCAATAGCTATTTCAGTAGAAATTGTAATATTAATCTGGCAACCCTGCGCCTGACAGCTCACGTCAGCTGTCAGGCAAGCCGAACGCGAGAGCGCGAAATAAATAGGTGTTAAGATTTGTTGTAGATAATTAAATAGAGCTTTTTACTGTTTGTATTCAGTTTGAGTCAATAGAGAATTTATACTAGTGTCTGTCTTTGATTTCTGATAGTCTGAGAGGATTGGTACTTCTTTCAAAAGTAAAATTACGTTATTATAGGTACTTACGTAATAAAACATTTAGCTAATTTCTAGAAACCTAGGTCAGTTTTTGTTAAGATATTTTTTGCCCCCCGCTGTCGCAAGGGAAATTTTTGGAGTGACACGGTTAACGAATTTGCCAGTATTAAGTAGGTATAGTCGGGCCGGCCTAAAAGGCCACATTTGACAGATGTCAGTCATAGTAAACAAGTGTTGGGACATTGTTTGTTTATTTCGATTATAGGATATGAATCGATACGATCTTCAAACACGTTGGAATCGAATACAGTTTTATGAAAACATTCCTAAAGTCTAATTAATTTTAATTCTAATAGGTTTTTTTTGTAAAAATGTAATGGCGTCATGGGCTAGTTTTGCCAGAAACATCTCACGAGTTATAAAAAAACCTGTAATAAAAAAATATGTTTATTCTCTATACATTATACAATTTTATTTTAATTACATTATATTTTTCATCCCACTATCTCGGAAAGTGTATTTTTACTCATCGATATCTGACTGGAAAAGTCCATTTTATCCTCTAGAGAAATTCAAATTTACTTTACCCTCTAGAGACAAAAACATAATTAAACCTATTTACTTCCACCTCTATGGTACCGAAATAAGCGTACAACTTTTTTAAATTTGTTAAAAACTCGGAGTAAGAACCTCTTTAGTAAACTTTTTTTTTTAATTTGCTTTGGGCGCACCATCAGCCTTGCCAGTAAGTTACTTTTGTAACATATTACGTTTCTTTTGAACTATATTTACGTTAGTTGTTTAGATATAAGTTACATTTCGAGGCAATAATGTTTTTAATGAATTATATAGTACTGTACTTAATAGTAAATAATAGTTGAGATTTAGCAGAGTTAATAGAATAAGCCAATTTTTTAAAGCTTTATCTAGTTAGTAGCAAGATTTTTTCTAAGTATTACTTTTTAGTAACTTTTTTATTAACGATTTCTCACTGTAATAAACTGAAAATGAGGAAATAATCACTAAAACGAATAGGTAGAGTGCTTTTCACGAAAGGAGACCTTTTTGCGGGACGCTACTATCGCACATTTTAAAAGTTTAAATACCTTTAACTTTTTAACGCCTCATAATTTCTCATATTTAATTTCTTAATCAAAAAGGTATTTATTTTATGTAACAAATAAAAATGATTTAAAATATGAAGTCCAATAATAAAAGAATAAAAAATTAGTTCCGTGGGACCTCTTTCGTGATAAGTAAGCGTACCTACGTAAATTAAAATTGAATACTGGTTATTTTTGAAGATAGTGCACTGGCAACACTGTGCACATCCATGGTGAGAATAATTAAAAAAAAAACTTTTAGCATTGAGTTATTTCCTCGCTGAGGGGGGATGAAAAATTATGTGTCACACTCGAGTGCAAAGATTTTTGACCTTGTGCTCTTTTGATTCCCTCGCTAACGCTCAGGATTCTAATTAATAAATCACTCGCTACGCTCGTGATTTAATTTTAGAATCCTTCGCTAGCTCGGTCATACAAACTGAGCACGCGGTAAAAAAGCAACTTTGCACTCTTGTATAACAAATAACTATTACTATAATATAATCACAATATTAACAACATATTTTATTTTAATCGCAATATAGTTATTTATTTATGATCAAATATTCAATCCAAGTTATAATTGCATTCGATTCTACATTTCAAATTTCGATTTCGCGATTTTATTGGGTAGCATCCTTATTGTTTTAAAAACAAAAACTGATTGACGTGACCTTGTATAGGGTGTCCTATTTATTCATCTAATTTTTTTAACCTCCAACGCAAGAAAGGTGGGGTGTTATAAGTTTGACGTGTTTGTTTGTCTGTCTGTTTGTGTATATGTCTGTGCCATCGTAGCCGAACGGATTAATGAAGTTTGTTTATTTTTTCGTTTATAAGATTAATAATATTACTCGGCAATGTTCTTAGCTATGTGTATAACATATTCTTTATAGTTTAAAAATAAACACAACAATGACTTTATTTGTGTGTGTGTGTGTGTGTGTGTGTGTGTGTGTGTGTGTGTGTGTGTGTGTGTGTGTGTGTGTGTGTGTGTTTGTGAGTATGTTTGTTCCTTCTTTACGTTTCTTCTGGTAGAAATTTCAATTGTAGTTTTTAGTAGACTTTTTTATGGTAGAAAAATGCGTGAGCTCCTGATGAAGGACATCGTAATTGTCCGAAACTCAGGATCGAGCCTAGCTCCGACCATTATTTCCGTGAGTTTTTAGTCGTTTTGTTTACATAGTAATATGGATAACTCTCACGTTAGTTTTCAAAAAAGCACAGTAGAAAAAACTACTTAGTAGTTTTTGGTAGAATTTTTAATGATAGAAAAATCTACCAAATGGTAGAAAATAAATAGTAGTTTTTGATAGATTTTTTATGGTAAAAAATCAACTAAATGATAAAAAAGAATGGTAGATTTTGCTAGAAATTTGAATGGTAGTTTTGGCAGAAATTATGATATAAGAATTTGGTAATAAGTTAAATGGTAGGCAAAAAATCTACCAAATGGTAGAAATTTTAATGTTAATGCGTAAATTATATAGTGTTCAGTGTTCAGCTAAGTGTTGTCATATTATTTATTGTTCAGCTAAGTGTTGACATATATTATTTACAGAAAAAATAAGTAAAATTTTTAGATCACCCTGTAAGGGAATTTTGATGATGTGTCAAATGTGGCCTTTTAGGCCGGCCCGACTATAATTAATATTTTTTTATAAATTATTGTTTACTTTCAACCAGGGTTGTCCTATTGCTGGGCAAAAGCCTCCCATCCCTTCCTCAATTCTTTTTGGAAGGCTATAGCTAGAAAAAAAGTAGAGTAATTTTTTTTATATTGCTACTTATTAATAACAAAAACACGAATACCATTTCAAACTAGGTCCCTCTTTATGTTTATTTGGCAACAGTCATATAACTACAATAGGAGGGATCACTTTCAAATAAACTAGTCCGGTCCGGTTCCCACGTAATGATTGTGCGTTCCGTTTCACTCAAACGCGTGAACGATTGGTAACGGGGCTTGCTACTGGATACTGGATGAATGTAGGGCTGGCAGGTTACAAGTAAAAAAAAAACAATTGTAAATGTTTTCATAGCCCGGGGGATTAGCAAGCTGAAGTGGCAATGGGCAGGCCACATAGCGCGCAGAGAGGATGGCCGATGGGGTCGAAAAGTGCTCGAGTGGAGACCACGGAATAGTGATAAGACAATGTAAAGCGTAGGACGTCCACCCACAAGGTAGACATACGACCTTATAAAGGTCGCTGGAAGACGCTGGATGCAGGTCGCTTCCAACCGGTACATATGGAAGTTCAAAGGGGAGGCCTATGTTCAGCAGTGGACGTCCTATGGCTGAGATGATGATGATGAAATGTTTACTCAATTTAGCTTGGCAATGGCAAATAAACTGACGTGTGGGTCCATCCCATGTAAGCAGGCTAATAAAATAGTCTACGTACGCGGTGTTTAAAAAACTCTGTTGATGTTCATTTATTAATCAAATTGCTTTGGCGCCATGTTAATCACCCCTGGTAATCAAAAAGTTAAAATTTGATTTGTTAATAATATGTAATATACACTTTTAACTTTTTAATTTCCACTCTATAGATTGTGTCATTGAGGCCTTAGCATAGATAGAGAATTAAATGACTTAATTGAAGTTTATATTTACAGCTATATTGGATTGTGCCACCCCTAACGGGACCTAGAAACTGTTGGCATAATGTCCGGTTAAAGTCGTTTTATCCAGGCACGTGTACGACCGCTAGATTTTAGTAGTATCTATTGGCAATTTATTTAAAAAAAAAAAGTAATAAATTATTATTTAATTACTTCACGCAAAGCTGGTCGCCTGGAAGAGATGGCTCTAAGCAATAAGGTCGCTAATTATTGTAGACCTTATTATAAGTTTAGTTTTTTAAGTAGTTATTAACTTTTGGTCTCAATTATGAGTATATTGTAGAGGTATTGTACATATTTATTTCAAAAGGGGTGAGACATATTATGCACCCCAACCACTTGGCTTTTTAGCGAAAGTAAGAAGACGAGCATGACGCTCTCCACATGGCAAGAGTTGAAGAGATAAAACTGTCCATAGTACAATGCTACCCAGAATTTCACAATGACGTAAAATCCAAGTGCACTGCACCAACGCTTCATACTCAAGAGTCATAAGATGTTAAGACTCTTTAGCCCAGTAATTTCACTAGTTACCAACAAGTGGAACACTTGGGGAAAACAAAAACTCGAAACGGTGAAAACAAAGAGTTCAAGGAACTTTCAACAAGTAAAGTCCAATAACTGCATGTCACAGTGCAGAAAAGCGAAACTACTTTAGCATGTTGATTCTTTACCAAGACAACTTCAAAGCGTAGCAAAACGACAGGCAACTTAGTTTATGAAACATATTTTTTAAATAAAAGATCCCACTTGTGAGTTACAAAAAATAAAATAATAATTGTGATTTAGTATTCGACTTCAATAGATTAGGGTTACTAGGTACTTATTATACATACTCTCAGACTCAAATCGTGTTACACGATTAAATTCATGTCACAGGGATAAGTTGCTCAGATGTACAAGTTGATCGCACTGTTAAATTTGAACAATATTTTGGGAAAATAAACCTACAGTTCTTTTACGAAATCAAATGTTACTTATGTATCCTACTTATTTATTTATTTGATATTTCGCATAATTGAGTGGCTCCCAGGATTTAAAATATCAAATATTATGTTTTCTAATATGTACATATGTTACAAGTCGCTGTGTTCTCGCAACGCTCTCAAGTTGTCTTGTTAGTGAATCCGCATGCAAGTGAAGCTGCAACAACGCAGCGAAAGTGATTACATCACCAACTTCAAATGTACCACTAATTACTGTTTTATAGCAGCTTTACATCTCGCCATATGAAATAATTAACTTTATTCATTACACTAATGACTGACTTATCGCAGCTTTCATGTTTATTGATGTCTTCAATTATACATGTAAAAGTTTTTGAGTGATTTTTTTCTTTCAAGTTCAAAATTACTTAAAATAAGACTTATTTTAAAAATACTCATAGAAATCAACAAACTGCGCCCAGTAGTTTTAGCGACAAATGTGTTATTTTAGCCTTTAAAGTCCCAAGCGGCTCGATCGGGCCGGAACCATGGTTGCTAAGGAGTTAGTCAAAATTTCAGTTCAATCGTATCAGCTAACAGCTATAGTTGGGAAGAAGTAAGACCTAGAACAAAAACTTCCGTCGACATGACTTTTAAATTTTCGAAAATGTCCACACCGAATCTTGACTCTTGAATTCAATCAATAGAAATCGTATCGAATGTCGCATGATTTACCTCTGAGACAGAGTTCATTTTCACTGTCAAAACGAAGATCTCCGAATTACCATGCGAATTTGCAAATATTTATTTAGTGACATGACGTGCGAAAAATAACGGCTTCCTTCGCCAGCCGTTTGGACAGTTAGTGCAAACAAGTTGTTACATAAGCTCTCATATTTCACGCACTTTCTCTCCATCGTGTCAACTTTGATAATACCGCTATTGACAACGTGATGTTTAGAAAGCATCCACTCATTATCGACATGAGAAAAAGTGTTGAGGAAAAAAATATACCGTAAAATGGGGTTACTTTCAAATCGAGGGGCAACTTTGATGATTACTTTAGATTTTCATATTTTTTCCAATTAATTAAAATTCACTGAACGCATCCTTGTGAAATTTTTGCACTAGCAACACAGACATTTCGGCCATCTTTCCAAGCAACGTACGCGCAGATTATTTAACTGGTGACTTAATAATAAAATATTAAATACATAGCTGAAAGAGCTTCAACAAAAGTATCATGTACAACTTCTATTCTACAAGGGTGAGTTTTGCTATGACAGTTTTTTATCTTGGCTGATGTAAATGTGTGTTTCTTATGGAATGCAAGCGTGGTTGGGTTTTGTAATGGTGGCAGCCATTTTTTTTCTACGACAATATTTATAGAACGGGGCTTATTTGATAGAAGGTGAGAGGCTACATTGATAGTTATCAAATTCACCCTGTCCCCTATGTGATAGAAGTGATCTGCAATTTGTATTGTTATCAAAGTAACCCCTTTTGCAGGTTTAAAATGGTGCGAACATACAGACCGCGTCCAGGTGGCCGGAATTATACCATAGTTTTATTTCTAACCATTAGGTACTTATATCATTCATATAATGTAAAAGAAACCATCATAGCAAGGTCCAAATGTGTAGCCTGTAGCTAATCAAATTAACCCCGCAAATCAATGACGCCCCATTTAACTTCAAAACCTTATAACTTAAAAAATAATAAGTGGAATAAAAATTTTGTTTTTGGGTTCTACTCATATACGGCGATGCTGTCGAACGCCATTCAAAAAAGAGGCTCCATCAAAGTGTCCCCTTTTAAAGTATAGTGTTGATAGGGAGCAATTTATTTTTTTTCTCCGTCACTGTAAGAGATAGATTTTTTTTGATTATTCCATTAAAAACTTTGAAGCCATTAGGTAATATATTATTTTTTTCATTTTTTTTACTCTGGAACTGACGAAGTTATAAGCGTTCAAATTTTAAAATTAATCAATCTAACCCCATTTTACGGTATAACATAATCCGCTTTACTTGCCTAGAGCTGGGTACACACCTTACAAACGAAAGTCAAAGAATATGATCAGCGTTCGCTTCGCAACTTCGTACTTATATAATTTGCCATTTTTATTTCTTTTGACCCAGGATAAATGCATTACGATCGGTCAACCTGCGTCGGAAGCTATTGTAAATAGTATTCTGTGGTCGGAAGGCGTAGGACAGTATGTGGAACTCCCCAGACGAAGATGGGCGTGGCGGGGAAACCCACCAAAAACCTGGGGGTGTTCCTGTGGGACGCCATACAGCTAAGGGCAGTGGGTACACACACCGAGGCACTGGGCACTCGTCCGCGGCCTCGACTGCGTTTGGTCCTCGCTGACAGGACCCTTTCGCGGTTGCCCGCCGCGGTTTATGTTTTCCTCCGCTACGTCAACAAAAAAGGGCTTAAAAGTTCACCCTATAGTGTCTCCCAGCTTTATAGTAATGATGTATTACTAGGCGATCCTTATTCAATACTACATGACTCCATGATGAAAGTGATAGGTAGATAGATCAATATTTTTCGTTCACATTCTTCTTTGGGATCAAATTAACCGTGGATGAATCGACACTCGACACATAGGCTACCTATTATAGGTAAGTACCTTTTGTTGTAATTAGCACAATTAATTATAATGTTGTTTTTCTCTGCTATGTTTCTTAAAAAAAACCTTCAATTGGCTCAACAAATCCATCAAGATTGTAAACCAGTGCAAAGTGGAGTAACTCCAAAGTGGGTCAGTAAGTGTCACGACTCACGACTGATGACGTGTGTCATTGTTTTGATTGATTGGACAAGTCAGCAAACTGGTACTGGTATTATACCTATGTCCTCAACTAGACTAACTCATGGTTATGCCTGGTGTAATGAATACTGGTATTCAAATTATAATCTCGAAGCAAGAATTTCATGGTCATCTGTCAATCCTTTCTAGCCAAGAGCCAAACACTTGAAGCCTAACATTGTAAATGTATCTATACTAGGATAGTTCTTTTTACAACGATTGTTATTCCAGGACATATTTTTAGCGTCAGCTAAAAGCGTTAGCGACTTAGTAAAAGAACATAGAACAACATCTTCATGACTTGCATGTACATATTTAAATTAAGAATAAGAAGTACTATAGGTCAAGGTAATCTTCTGGTACCTGGGACGACATTTTGTCTATTACACAAAATTTTTGCACACGAACTGATGAGTGGTTCCCGCCTACAGACTTCTGCAACACTTGTGGCGGATGTGATGTCGGTCATTGCCAGCACGTTATCAGTCAAGTAGGCAGGGTACAGGGTAAGTCCCTCCCGGGTTTCTCTGAACACTTCCGACACACACCGATAATGTTCGCTTTATGACACGGTTTCCTTCACTTGGTGGTAACTTGCCACGGCCAAAGTCTACCAGTACCACTAAAAGGTATTCAACATAGCAGTTACCTACTAAGTAATGCTAAGTGGGGACCTTTCGCAAAAGATAGTCAAATAGCAATCAAGAACAACTAAGTATCATTTTCCTTTACCTACATGCTTGGGGATGTTAAGGTTCTACCGATTTCCAGTCATCCGTTACAAAGAAGATGCGGGATTTTCGCTCAGTTTTATCTCAGTATTACCGTGCAGTCGTCCTGCAGGATGGGTGACCCTCATATACCCTCGACGAAAGGGAAACCTACCCGTAACGCGGTGTTTTCTCGACGTTAACAAAAAATGTCTGCCAAAGAACGAAAAAAATGTCTGCCCTGATTTTAAACCAGTTTCGTCAGAATCTTTATTCTTTGTCAGAGGCATCATAATTCTTTGCGAAGGTCATCAATTAATCAAAAGTTATGAAATAGTGAAATTGAATGCATCGGTAATGTCTGGTGCATATTTTGTGAAGATTGTTCCACTTACGCCATTGGTCGACGGTGCAATTGTGCGCGTGACGAATGGATTTCCATACGTTTCGAGTTTCGACTGAACACTCGTATGTTTGCAAATTCTCTGCACATGTACGAAATTCTTGGCACATAAGTATTTATTGTTAGGGAAAGGGGGCCTAACTAAGGCGAGAATAGTGATATTCACAAAATTTTCTTTATTACACTTTTTTTCTTAAAAAAATACTTTTGTTGTATAATATGGAATATAGGCTAATAGGTATTGAGATTGGATAAGGTGAAACCCTTACTAAACTTTACCCTGAGCTTTAACCCTAAAACCCTTCTGAAATCACCGATTTCGTTTTTCAATTTTGATTCTTATAACTGAGTGAAATTTTCTAAAGGCAAATATACATTCTGAAGCTCGTTGCAGTCAATTTAACATCATCAGGACTCAGGACCCTTACAATTTGTACTAATGTGTTTTTTACCGAGTAAATGCCATAATATGAAGCTGGTAGCTGGAAGGCGTTTGCGTCCATTCTCCCGTTTCCACTATGCGAGCGAATCGCTTCGCTCTGACTCAGTCATCAGTCAGTCGACCGAGAGCGCGCGGTGAGTGCGTTGCGTTTCGCGCCAATTCCGATTTTAGATAAACTTCGCTTTTCTCGTGTGAAGTATTTTCTTCTCTGTGGATTTTTGTGCAGTGCCAGCATCTTATCTATTTGGATAGAAAAGAGGATTTATTCTTTGTTCTCTGTGAGTTTTTTGTTTCTTTTTGAGGTGTGTATGGTTTGTGAACGTTTTTGTTCTTGTTATTTGAACTTTCTATAACTGCGTTGATGTTAAACTTATTTTAACTTTGTTAATGAAAATTGGTGATTATTATTAAGAAGTTACTTACATTATTTTAAACTTACGTAATTTGAGATTTTTTTTGTTGTGTTCGGAGAACATAGATCAGTGTCTAATGTATTTCTAAAAGGTTTAATTTAAAAACGAATATATAGTGTAGGTTAAGAAATAATATATTATACCTATTAATAATTTTCCTGGTCATTTAGAGAATTATAACTGGAATGAAACATTACAGAAAAGGTACAAAACAAAGTGATAACAATCCGAAACTTGTGTTCTAAAAACCAAAAATTACAAAGTAGGATTTCAAATTTTTTATATCAACAAGGTACCTAAAAACCTACCAAAATGCCGATAATGTCTAGAAAGTAAACATCAGCCGATAAGATAGCCGTGAGATTACACGCCCTTGCTCCCAAGTTCTTGGCAAACAACATTTGGAAAGATTGATAAGAAATTAAGACTTTTGTTTGCATTGTTTTCGACACTGCAAAGAGGCTAGGTGAACCTTTTTAAGTCGAATTCGTTTGATTCAGATTATTTCTCGTTCATAATAAAATACATAAACCAAGTTATACAGTAGGGCAATCTTTTTCCTAGCTGACTTTCTTCATTGTGATGTTGGGAAGAAAGTATGATTTGAATGGAAGCCATTGGTTTTGAAGCGATGTGGTGATGGCCGCAGTGGCCAGGGGGTTGTATGGATGTGGTTTCACATTCTAGTTCAAATTATGTCCCCAGAATGACTACATAATATATTGATATGAGCGGTTATCTACTCGTTATAATTAATACTGGTGGCAAGTTACCCTCTTCTTCTTCACGCCCTGGGTTCCTTTATATTTTCTTGGTCCTAAGTTTTTTTTTTATATAATGTACTTAATTAAGCTTATTTAATATCTATTCGCCTTGTTAACTTTTATTTATTTAGTATTTTTGCAGCAGTGGAACACAATTCTTATTCACAGACCTCCCCCATCAAGTATCTCCAATCTCCATATTATAATTGTCTATCTTTTTAGCGTCAATTTGGGCCAGCCGGTCTGTTGATAGATCATCTTTCTGGTAACCATAAGGTCACCATATTTTTCTAGGTTCGGTGTCGTCTGTCTCTTTGAGCCTGTTCCTTGTAACTAATTTATTTGTTACATTTTCTATCAAAATAAGAAATATGTAGGTCTTTATCAACGGAGAGTTCATATTATAAACATCTTATTGACTTTTCGTAACATTCCATTGTTTTGGGTTCAAGGCTGATTTACCATATCCACTTTATCACCAGTCAGCTTTACACCCTAACTGCAAGGTATAAAGTTTAATATAGTCTAAGATATTAGTTGCTTTATGGCCCTCAGTAATCCTAGTTCAGAACAAAGGTTGTTATTGAGAAGGTGCAGAATTGGTCTTAATTATTGAAACGTTGAGAATTGGTCCGTGAGATGTTAAGGTCAAATCATTCCATTGAGGTGAAATCTTGTGGAAGAATTAGATATGTATATGAGGTTTATCTATTAAATGTATTTGTGGATTTTAGCTAAGCTCTTAAGCTTTGTTAATTTTACTTTAGCATTAGAGCTAAGCTAAGCTTGTAGTTTTCTTGATGAACAGAGAATAAATCAGTCTAGTGACTAGTCCATAGCTCAAAGAATAAGGAAGCTGAAGCAGAAGCAATGGGCTGGTCTCATCATGCGCAGAACCAATAACATCTTGGTACTTGGTTAGAGCAGACGATTTTAGAAGTGGCAAATCGTGTTCATTCAAATGTAGGCAAAAACGCAGGGCTGACTGCTGTCAGCTGTCTGAACAAGTGGGACGAAGTTAGACTGGTAGAATCTGGGTGAGCTGAGAACCATCATATACAGTGGGACCATAGTACAGTGGGACGTGGATCAGCTCAGTTTAGAATAGAATAACACTATTGCATACCAAGTTACAAGAAATAGTGATAACTACAAAACAAGCTTAAAATCAGAGGAGCAAACTTAAGTTAATTAAATATCGACTGACTAGTTACTTTTACTGACTGTTTAGATTATGTTCGAGTTTAGCCTCCGTGGACAAAACCTGTTTACGAGTATGTCTAAAAATCTATTTGTGTTCCAAATTTCATCCAAATCCGTTTAATAGTTTGAGTGACCATTAAACCGTTAAACGGATAGGACGGATGGTTGGTTAATGGTTTGAGTGATGTGGTTTGGTGTGATTGATCGATATGATCAGTCAAGCTTTTCTTTTTCTATAGGTATTTAGATTAATGATTATTAAGTTGAATTGGTATAATTACTAGAGACATAAAATAGGTTATTTCCCCAAGCAAAATGCGACATCATATTATTAGTAGATAATGAATAGGTAAATACAAAAATGTATAATCAGTGTTTTCATTGTTTGCCACAAGATAATAAAATGATGGCCCAGAAATGTTTATTGATCCGTAACGCGACCAATTTGTCACAGATAAAATACTATGTGATAACATAAGAGCTGGCTAATGGACAAGATTAAAGAGATGAAAAAATTGTATGAGATTTTTCTACGTTCCAATGATCCCTGAATTAGGGTTCTGATTGGCATAAACCGCCTTATCTCATCTATTTTGTCAGCCCGTATTTACCTGTTATAGGGGTAGTCCTCCTCATGATCACGCCACACCTTCCGATCCTGTGCGAGTCCATCCAATTCCTTTCAACATACTTAAAAATATCGTCTGACCAAAGGGCTGGTGATCTGCCTCGAGATCTTTGTCCTTATCAGCGTCTTTTTTAGTCCTTTTTAGCGGACCTGTTACTTTGACAGGTTTTGGGCCACTATTGCCTAAGTATCTTACGACTGTAATAGGCAGGCTAGGGTAATATCTGGGCTGAAGAGTCTTGACATCTTATTACTCGTAACTCGTAAGTCTTAAGTAAGAAGCGTTGACGCAGTGCAACTAAGAATTTTACATCATTGTGAAATCCTGAGTAGCACCGTACTAATTGTGGGCAGCGTTATCTCACCATCAGGATCAGCGTCTTGCTCGTCTTCTTACTTCGTTGTATAACAAATACAACGCGTTATCATCGGGCTATAAAAATATACTTCGTGTGGGCCTACACTAATAAAATTTGTTGCAAAAAATATTCAAATAATGTCCTACAAATACTAATTATCATTCTCGAGAGCGACTTCCCGTGTCTTTACTGTGATATTATGTAAAGTGAGAAAGCGTGGCGGTGGTCGTCGCGAGAATGTAATTGTGTAATACATCCTTACGAACGTTTTAGCATTACAATGAGAACGAACGATTATTGTAAATTGTAATATTGATGACGGCGGTGCGCTGATTGTCCATTGTGTAGGCCATGTTGCTTTGAAGCTTGCAAATAAAGGATATTGAAATTGGGTCGGACTACGAGTACCCATGAAAGATTATATTGGCAAATGGTACACAAATTCGCATTTTATACATAAATATGCTTTATCATAATTTCAAGGCCCACAAGACACCCTAGTGCCTAGATTTTGACCAAAAGCGTATTGTGTGTGAAGACATCTTTGACGTTAATTTTTCATTGATTTATTTCTTAAATTTCTGATTTATTTTTCATAAGGTAATATTATATCTACTCGTATCAATCAAAATAACAGTTGGTAAGTATTGCTCACAATTTTTTAATCACCTTTAATAAAATTTAAGAGGCCAGTGAACTAGCAGTTCAATGAGATTAATTTAAATGTGATTCAGCTTTAAAAGGAATGCGAATTTCACAAGCCACAAAAACCCTAACTCCTAATTGTAAAGGAATTTACGACGGAATCAAATCCAGTTAATTCAAAACACCAGATAAGGCTGCTGCGTGTATTTTGCAAGAAACCTGAGCATAATAATTGACATAGGCTCGACAACTGCCCTTTCGGGATCAGAATGCTGATTGCCGTCATTGAGTTTTATGTGCAACTAGAGAATTTAACCAAAATCTTGTCCGTTTTAAAAAGTTCGCCAAAAAGTTGTTCCTATAAACTTCTATGTACACGTACAATACAAATAACTACGAATATAATAAGTATGAACAAAATACGAGTACATAGTACGATTTTCGTTCAAAATGAACGAATGAAGTAAGCAACCACGGGGCACATTATAACGATCATAAATCTCACCAACTGAGCTACATAAGTATCGATACATAGAGATCCGAATATTCAAATCGATTTGTGGTTGTCTTTCCTAATTTACGTATTTTCTAAAATTACATCTTTATCTCGTAGTTTTTACTGAGGTCCTTTAATAAAAATAGGCAGACACTGCAAGTAACAATACAACAGCTTCTTACAAGCTAATTATAATCGATAAAGAACATTTTGTAGAACTACTTTATATTACTTCTTTTGGAATTTTAATCTATGCTAGTAACAGAGAGAATTGTGGCCACATGACTGCATATAAACAGAACACAAGTGATATTTCATGTGTTCTCTAGTGTATAGTAATAAGTCAATGGTTTCCCAACTGATCACGAATTCAGTTCGCTCGCTCACGAGGAAACTGATTCGGCTGATAGAATTGTATATGAGTCGTGTTCTTAATTTTTTAGACTGTTTGTGGAATTTGAAGTCATTGCGCGAATGTGTGATGAAATTACTGAATTATTCAGTCAGAATACGTCCATACATATATACTTAGAAATAGTTCCTAAAACATATGGTGGTTTCAATCCCATGGTTTCGTTGTTTCACCCTATCTTTTATTAAAAAATTAGACTTAAATATTGACATAGGACCATCGCTTTTAGGCTTCTACCTTCTATACTAGTAAAAGTGGCAAAATCGTATTTTTTACACTTTTTTATTAGATACGATATAGGTATAACTAGATGACACAGTAAGGATAAAGTTTCATATTTATAACGATGTTAATTTTCTTTTCAGGTTTTGATGACTGGATACAACTCAGATTAGCCCTACGAGATCATAAAGGTACTAAACAATTGTTTTAAATAATCGTGGTCTGTGTATTTCGTGCTTTTATTTCTGACATTATCTCGTGACAAGCGGTCGCAGGTTCAAATCTCATCTGCAGGATTTTTTCACTGTATTATATTATTTATAGGTTGTTTTCAGTTAAAATTCTGGAATACATTATGGGGTTTTCATAAATTAGATGCATTCATATGATATTTATGAGAAAAATCATTAAAAAAGATGTTTTTTCATAAATAATTGATTCAATTAGTTGTGTCATAATTAGGTCAAAGTTTTTTACCAAGTTTTTTTCTGCTGCAGACGCACAAAAAATTAGATAAAACTCCTGCGTCACTGTTACTCATCTGCGGTAAAAACTAACATAATTATATAGAGTTGTAAAAACCAGCATTACCCGTAGGTATGTTTTAGTTTCTGCTCCACTTCCGCAGTATAATGTTATCGCGTCCATTACTGGGTGCAGAGGATGTGCGCAAGCGACACGACTTGTGCCTACCTATTGTTATATAAATAGGTTTTAACTGCTCGATAACAATACAATATGCACTTATTTAAAAAATATAT
Organism: Hemithea aestivaria; assembly: GCA_947507615.1. Classification (NCBI taxonomy): domain Eukaryota; kingdom Metazoa; phylum Arthropoda; class Insecta; order Lepidoptera; family Geometridae; genus Hemithea; species Hemithea aestivaria. The sequence goes on from OX382338.1 coordinate 13,929,317, forward strand.
ATCATGACCTATTTAATATTATCGTACCTAAGAATATAATATGTCTTAAAGAGCACGATTTATAAAAATATTTATTTTTAGTTCGGTGTCTCTAAGCACGGTATATTCTATCTTAAACACTTGTACAAAAAAATAGGTGATAAATGGTAAAGGCTAAAATTGAACCAACTTTAAGACCGATTTTAATTCGCCAATATAGGTATAATTAATACGTTTTAATGAAAATTACTGAACTGATTTTGCTGAAACTTGGTTATTATGTTGTCTGATGGACTCTTCTTCTTCTTCCTGCCCTTATCCCACACTAGGTAGGGTCGGCACAACACGTTTTTCTACTCCATTCTGTTCTATCATCCGTCATATCTGCATCCACTTCCCTAGGACGCATATCCTCTTTCACACATTTCATCCAAACCTTTTTCGGGCGCCCCCTTTCCGGTTACCACCTATCACCATATTCATGGACTTTTTGGTAACATGATTTTCATCCCTCCGCATAATATTATGTCCATACCAGGACAATCTTCCACTCTTTAATTTCTCTGTCACTGGTGCAACTTTCAGGCTTCCCCTCACTGATGTATTTTGGACTCAATGTGAACTAATGAATGAAGAAAAATTGGCTAAATTCGAGCAACAGTTCTGGAGAAATTCAAGTACCTACATAAAATTTACATAAGTACACATACACAAACATTTATTATGGTCTCGAAATATTGTTTTTCGGTTAGTACACCATAAAAGATTATCACAGGTAAATATCTTGTAGTTCCAACTTTATTATCTAAATACATACTTATAAAAATGATAACCTCCCATTGTGAAAGTCAGTTAAAATAGCACTTGACTTTAGAGTCCGACCGAAACTGGTTTTACGGCCGAAACCGAAACCGAAACCGAATGTTCGGCCGAGGCTTTAGTTTCGGCCGAAACCGAAACCGAAACTCACGTGGTCAAGTAAAAAAATCTTTAAAATACTGAAATTTGGTGCATTTTACCCATTATTCTGCATTAATTAGGACATTGAAATGGAAGTTCTAATATAAAGTTTGTTGTATCAGTTGTAATATAAAAAAATATATCAATAATATTTTTATTATTTTTAGACTTCCGTGGTCAACAAGGAAGCCTTATAGTTTCGCTTTGTCTGTCCGTCCGTCTGTCCGCGGCTTTACAAACTATAAGTCCTAGAATACTGTAAATGAAATGAAATGAAATTTATTCATAAAACATGAGTATACATATCAGATGTTATAATTGATTACATTTTAGTCCTCCATGTTTTGCCTTGCGGCGTACAAATATTGAAGTTACATAATTAGTTAATATAACGGACACATATTATTTTAATTAATTTGAATTGAAAATAAAATAGATTAAATTATTATTTGTTGTCGAAATTATTCAGTCAGAGAAAATAAATTTAGATTTACATTCAAAGAAGTCACGAATAGAATAGAAGGAGAAGTGCAAAAGCCATTTATTGTGAAGTGCATTTTTAAATTTATTTTGCACAGAGGAGGGCAATGATTAGGGTAAGAGAACGGTTAAAAAAATAGATAAATTTAAATCAATTAATTTAGGGAACCTCCCAAACTTGTAAAATGAGGATGATATTTTTTCTGCCTGATCCCATCATTTGGGGTATTGTTGAATAGGTATTTTAATGAAGGACATATTTCTAAGGAAATTTTTCGATTTTATGATCCATTTGAAAGATATTCAAGGTTAATTTTTTTTTTGGGCGTCCCCCGCCCTCTAAAATCTAAACAACTGGCTTTCGAACACTGTTTAAAATCACGAATATAGTTTCAACCATGAAATTTCCAGGAAACCTATAGCGGTTAAGATAGTTTTATAAGTTTTAATGATATCGTTGATGAAAATGAAAAAAGGGAGTAGATATACGATTTGCCAGTTCTACGGAAGCCTACATTGCGCATAGTCTGAATATTTATTTAAATTAAGTTCTTATAGCAAAATGTTTATCAGTTACCAACTATAATCAAATCACTAATTGTTACTGTTTCAGTACTATTCCCCTTGATCCAGGAAAAACTTCCAGTTCAAATCAAAATTGACATCTATTATTTCTAGCTTCTTTAAAATTATAAGGTTCAAATTACATGCGTAGGTGCAGCTCGATTGAGCCGCTCGGGGACATACGGGTAAAATACTAAGTATGTATTAGTATTTTGAAATCCTACGAATTAATACTTTGGTTTGTACCTATTTGTACTTAGAAGAATCATCAATCTCTTTTAGATACTTCTATATAAAAATAATAATTACTAAAATTGCTATTACATGCTTAGTTCCAGTCTCAACAAATATAATATCAAATCACACATTTCAAATTAACAAACCTATATTACAATATTTTATTAGTCGTCCGCCAAGGCCTTGTCGCGATAAACGAAGCTAGGCGAGCGTGCACGACAACTTCGAAAAGGAGTTTCGGTTTCGGCAAAAGTTTCGGCCAATTTTGGCCGAAACCGAAACTTACGCCGAAACTTGATTTTTGGCCGAAACTCGGCCGAAACCGAAACCGAAACCGAAATTTCGGTCGGACACTACTTGACTTATCGTTTCCGTGGAGATAACATTTCTTTATTGTCTACTTACAATAATACAGATAAAACTGGATTATTTAATTCATGTAGGTATCCTAGGTTAATTAACCAGGCTTTTATCTACATATTTTGGTAGCTTATCTTAATTTTTCACCTAATCTTTGCTTAGTGATAATTTAAGGAAATTTACGTTGAAAAATGGGTCAAGCTATTTGCAAAACATTAAATAGAATATAAGGAAAAGTATTTATTAAATTATAATAAACCGCGAACTGTTGTTTCATGCGCTGAAAACTGCTCTAAATAAGTTTTTGCCCAAGAAAAATGCGTAGGTAACGCATCATCACCCCACACCGGGGGGCGCGGGGCGCTATGAGGGACTCCCCCGCCGAAGATGAGCGCGGCGCGGCGGGGATACCCACTAAAAAACCTGCGGGTGTTCCTGCGGGACGCCATAATGCCGGGGCAACGGGTACGCCGAAGCACTCATCCGCGGCCGGGATTTTGTTTACACCTAACTTTACCAACAGTGCCCGGCTACCACTAGGTTTAACCATCTAAAATTAGGTATATAGCTTTTGGGCTATAACCGCAACACATCTAAAAGCGCATTTTATTTTTATCGGCTTAAAAGATTTCCAGTGAAAATGAAGGAATAACACTTTATGAGATACTTATTACAGCATACACTTTTTAGTATGTGTCGTGTTTCGGCATGATTGATGATCTGTGAAACATGGGGAGGACTTATCCCACCTACCAGGTTTTGTCTGCTACCATCTACGGCCGCATCGTCACTTAACATCATGCGAGATCGTGGTCAGAGGCTAACACAAAATCAAAAAACTGCATTTTACAATGTACCTTTTTACTAAGTTTATGAATAGGCACTCGTATATCAATCACCCTTCAGAATGGTATCTAAGTCGATAAGTGCTAGAATCACATCAAGTGCTATAACTCGATTATACAAAAGATAAATATATCTGAAATTACTATATTATAAAAGTGAAAGTTTGTATATACATACAAATACAAACTACATAATGTATGTTAGTTGCTTCTATTTTTATAACTTGCTGATTTGGTGCATACGGAATTTATTTGGTAAGATACAAGTAATATCGAGAACATACAATATTAAGAACCTTTGTATATTTTATTGGTAAATACTACCTCTATAGCCTTTATAAAAATATATGGATAATAAACACTAAACATCAGAAAATTTATCACTCATCCAAACTTTATAACAAAATTTTGCTACGTGCGTTGTAAATTTAGAAAATTATGACTATAAAACTTGCGATTTCGATTTTATTTATCTTTAGTAAGTTGAATAGTCAGATAATAAAATGTCGATTTTATAATATGAGCAAAAAACACTAGAAATAGTTTCATCAAACAGAAATGAAGCAGTTATAGTATGCTTACTCTTGCTGGGCATCACAGACAGGTTTAATGTCTCTGTTATCTGTATTCTAAATTTAAACCGAACCCGTTCAGTGTTTTGGGCTGTGCGTTGATAGATAGTCAGTCAATCACTACATATATCCATCTTATTTAGATGACCATTCAATGATAATAACATATAGGTATTATTATTACACAATGTATGAAATTAATTTTAAAAAATCCCGATAACTCTTTATTTATTAACTTTCTTAATTTCTTTTCATATCTTTGTCTGTGTGCAAGCAAGTGGGCTTACTATGATTGCGAGGCTCACTCCATATTTCTTTCATATAAACTTCAGATAATAAAATGACAAAATGTTACGTAGATAGTTATTAAATCGTCACGCGCCGGAGTGACTGCCCGATCGGTGAAAGTCGCCAAATTAACTGCTTTTGTGTTAAGAATTTGTCACCTTTGTGGCAAAGCTAGCCCGATGCGATGTTCGATTGGTTCACTACTACTATTTTACTATATACTAGCTACGCCCAACGGTTTTACCAGGTGTACCTAATCCTAATGTAGCTTATACTTCGTTTCAAAAACAAGGATAATTTTTGCAGGGTTCAAAGGATATCTTAATAAATTGGATATATATCGGATATTTATCATAATATATCAGATATATATTCATAAGATATATCGGATATAACAGTTTTTGTGAATATGTAATTGATATTTTCATTGATACACCTTCGAATCCTGGAAAAATATTATCTTTGTTTTTAAAACGAAGTAATAGGTATATGTTACTCCAGAGTCTAAGCTGTATAGATCATTCACAGTTATTTTACCTCTAGCCCTTACATTGGCTAGCCTGAAAATAATGTTGCCATGTCAGGTGAGTATTGACTTCTCCATTTTTAACCAACTACAAAATGGCGAATTACTTTTTTCTTCCACAACCACCTCAATATGGAAATCTAATGAAAGGGCACTGTATAAAATTTAAAATCCAAGATGGCCGCCATTCAAAATGGTGAATTACGTTTTGCGTTGGGGGCGGGGGTTTTTTTAATTTTTTTATTTAATTCACTTGTAAGTATTATTTTACAGTGATGTGTGTACTTACATGAATTACCTGTTTCGAACCTACCTAATATTTTATATCATATTGATAGTTCGCAGTAACCACTTGTTCATATTATGTTAACCATCCGATATTGTAATAGATAATTTATTTTTCTTCAAAGGAAATTGAGTTTATGGGCATTGGTAAAGCTTGGGATTATAATAATTATTATTAAAACAACGAGTACAAGTAACCTTATCAAGTACAAAAAGTAACGTTTGAACAAGAAAAGTAACGCATTTTTGAAAATTTTACGCAATATACACAGTTGAATAGAAATACGCTTACATATTCTAACATTTCGGTGATAATTACTAATTTTTCAGTTTATTTAAATAAGAAATTGCTAATAAACAAAAAAAAATCCTTTTCTAAACCAAATAAAGTTGCCTTATTTTTTTGTCTCTGCTAAATCAATAAATTAATTATTATTTTCTATACCATTACAAGGAAAAAGATTCATTAATTATAAGGTTCAATTTAAAATAAAGACCTTGAAAAGTATCGTAAAAGTCATCTAGACACGAATACAAAAGTAACTCAAAGGGTGAAAAAGTAACGTAAAACGTAACAAAAGTAACGATTTGGCAACATTTTGACAATAATGCAACATAAAGAAAATAATTTTGACATCTGTCAGAGGTAAAATAACTGTGAATGATCTATATACTAAATTTCATCTCAATCGGTCCACCCGTTAAGGCGTGGAGAAGAGAAACAAACATACATCCAGACATCCAGACATCCATACATTCTTCCAAACCTTTACAATACATATTAGCAGGATGACTAGCTGCGTCCAGCTTCACTCGCTGCAAAGTAGGCTAATATGTGTTATGTCCCACAGATGGACAAAGATCTTCTCCAAATGAATCATATGTCTGATGTTCAGTGACGCCAGGAAGGGATTTATCCCGCCTTCTAGGTTTGGTCTGCTACCTACGGCCACATCGTCAAAGGCTAACCTGTAATGAAAAAAAAATGTTTTTCTTCGAATTCCTTTCCTACTAGATAGGTACTACTAATGGTATATTTTTCATGCAAATCCCAGACTTGATCTCGCCATCTTGACGATCGCTACCTCGGCCTATCAGCAGGGCTATTCACTTATCGGTTAGGGAACCGAACCGAATACCGAATTGTCAAAAATGTATGAAATGACGTGACATGACATGTCAAGTTGTATCTACATAATATGTCATTTCATACAGTTTTGACAATTCGGTATTCGGTTCGGTTCTTTCACGGATAAGTGAATATCCCTGCTGGTCTGATGCGTCAAATTGAGAAACCTCCTTTTCTCGTCGGTTAAAAAATATGACCAAGCCTTGACTTATTTTTATGCGCTGTTCACATATTTCTGGTACACCTAAACAAATAATAAACCTCCTTTTAGAAACGGAACTAAGTTGGCTATGCTAATTACTTTGTCACAATTTTCCGTTTGTGAACATTATTATTATTGAAATTTATGTAAATGTATTTAACGTTATAATAAGGATATTTATATGCGCGGGCCTCTAGAAATTATAAGTCCTTAAAGGTTAATAAGTAATATGGTACACAATAATATTCATAGTAGTGGGCCCCTGGATAGCCTTTTGCTAAATTACTAATTCTTAATCTTTATTATGTACTAGCTGCGCCCAGCGGTTTTACCCGCTGTTGTAGCCTAAGTGTTATTCCAGTTTCTAAGCTATCTCTATACCAAATTATAGCTCAATCGGTCCACCTGTTTAGGCGTGAAAGAGTAACACACATACATCCAGGCATCCATACATTCTTACAAACTTTCACGTTTATAATATTAGGTAGTACATACGTGATAGGGTTTTGTACCTCTAAAGGAATAACGAAACCTTCATGACTTTTTTACTCGCAAACCCGCTCATCATCATCCACAGCCTTCTATATCCCACTGCTGGGCATAGGCCTCCTTCATGTTATTTATTTATTTATTATTCAGCACAAAGCTAGGACTAACTTAATGCTACAATAGCATTTTCTACCAGTTGCCCTAAGGCTGGAGAAAATGTACTAAAATATAGGGGGGGCTGGCAATCATAGGGAAAAGTTAACATACTATTACAAAACTTAACAATAAATAGACTACCTACCTATTACATAAACAATACATATTATAATAATAAACCTACAACTAAAATAAAATATATAATACACAAAATAAAATATAATAACTATCTAAATAAAATATTACATATCATACATTAAATAATAATATAATAAACTAATCAATACTTATACATAATGTTTTTATAAATATAATATCTACATACTTATATACCTTAAATAATGAAATACATTTAACTAAATAAGAATATCACTAATAACTCAGCGAAACATGCCATTATGCCGTTGCCATGTTATGCCATTTAACCCTGTCTTGTGTCAATCTAGTCCATATGCGACCCGCTACTTTGACTATATCGTCCACCCATCTAGCTGCTGGACGACGGACATTCCGTTTGCCTATCCTTGGCCACCATTCAGTCAGCGTCTTGCTCCATCTGTCGTCACCGCGCCTAGCCACGTGTCCTGCCCACTCCATTTGAGGCCCATAACTCTCGATCCGGCATCTTGAACTTTTGTTCTCCGCCTAATTTCGACGTTTGGAACTCGATCACTCTTTATTGCGTCCGTTATTTTGTAATATGCGATGGATTGCGGTACGGCCCGCCGTAGTTGTCGCCAGCCTTAAATAAACGTGTTTCTTGTCACAATTCCGTTTGTTTTGTCGGTCCAGCTATATCTTGAACAATGTCACACAATGTGCCTTTGTCTCGTTGATTTGACGCTCTTAATTCCTTTACTTTGTCTTATTCTTTGTCTTGAGGAAGTTGTGGGGCTTAAGAAACTTGCTGTTTCGATAATAATACTATTTATTTATAAACTCGAATAATACTAGCACAATGTTGAGGTATAATAAGGCCATAACGTCTTGTAAACTATAGAAAAATCAAGATTTTTCATGTTAGAGATAGACATACAAGCATAAAGCTATACAAAATCCAAGATTTTTCATGTTAGAGACAGACAACAAGCAGAAAGCCCAGTGAGTGGTCACCGTCTCCAATAGATTATAATAGACGTCTGCTACACCAGTGATATTGACGTTGCGGTGTCGGTTCAATCCTTTCTTAGAGGTATACGTCATGAAATTACTGAAAAAAATAGGTGCTGTAGTACCTATTCCAAATTTTAACCTAACTCATGCAGCGGTTTGGACATAGTGGATGAACGTCGATATGTAGTAGATCGGTCAGTCAATCAGCCAATTAGCCACGTTTTCCTATTATAAATAAATAAATTAAAATAAATAAAAAATAGTTTTATTGCCCAAAAAAATAAAATACAATTTACATTTACATTAAACTTATCCAAGAAAAATTAAGGAATAGTATTAAAAAAAATGTGATACTAATTAGGCAAAAGGCATATGCTCACAAAAAAAAGGAAGGAAAGGAGGGGGGGGGGGAGGAGGGGGGGTAAAGGATTATGCTCATTATCTAATTAGATTTATTTATTTTTTATAATGAAGGTTTTGATATGTACCTATTTGCTTAGTCACGAATCGCCTTAATGTCCTTACGTCGAGATTACTTAGCTCTGCTTTGTCTGCTTGATTTGACTCCAATTCCACTAGTCTTTGTTATAATAGGTTCTCTTTGTCTTCAATCTTGAGGAAGTGGTAGTTTTATGAGGCTGTGTTTGCCAATTATTTCGTTTTGATCGGTTTAATTTGTAATTTGAAAGTCAAGGACATCGGATTAGCCACACAACTTGTTTTATCTTTAGCTATAAAAAGGTTTGGGCTGGTAACTATGGGGTACTCATTTCCATGTTTCTTATATAAAATTTGTTTGATCAGTGGAAGATAGTAGCTATAATAAATTCATTAAGCACTTATTAGCAATATATCGTTTAAATCAGGTTTAATTTATGATAATTTATAAGAACTGTTGCTCATACATTTGCAAGTACTTATCTATTTCTTTGAAATTATTAGATACCTACTGATCACATTTTCATTAAAATTTAAGACTGAAAAAAATCTACAATCTACTAGGTAGTGCAAAAGTGGACAATAAAGTGCTAAACCCAGCAGTGGCATGTAAACAATGGCTAATGGATAATAAATTCGTTAGTGCCTTCGATTTTAATTATCGAGTAAAAAAATACAAATACATTAGGCAAAAGAAAATTCTGTGTGGCACTGCAATGCCTTATCACCCTGTGAATCTTACCATGCCCAGCAATTACACTGGTAACATTACTGGTTGGCGGATGAATAACTGGCATAGCTGTGGTACTTGACTTCCCTACAATAGGGGTTACAACTACAAGTTTTGACGGTACCACAGAATACTAAATAGTACTCATTAGCCGCATGATTGTCAGCTGTCGCAAACATCTCACAACCAAGGGCACAAACACTTGCCAAATACCACCAAAGTTCATTCACAGCGGAAGGAAATCAAGCGGAACATAAAGAATCTAAGGAAGCAATTCGAAGATAACTGACTTATGAGGAAACTCAATTCAGAACGATTACCTACTGTAGGTATGCCTTTGTCTCTCTTCAAGTCTTTAATTAATTATCAATTAAGTATTGTTGGAGATGTCGTCAATTCATTATGTCATCAAATTGCAATTAACAAATTACATAGACATACTATACACATCCGACTTAAGAGATCCATACTAATATTATACATTCGAATGTCTGTTTTTTTCCTTTCAAGTCTAACCGATTTAGATGAAATTTGGTACAGATATAGTTTGAGCATACGTATTTGGGTGGGTGACCCAGGGTTTCCTCAACTGTTTGCTGTTTTTTTGCAAAGATTGCACCTGCACTTGTCCGATTTTATTTGTAGTTTTTGATTTTCTGACAGGCTCTTAAGACCATAGTAGTAACCTATTGTAGGGCCTATAATACAAAAAAGTAAAAGACCAAAACGACGAAAATATCTTCAAGCATAAACAAAAACTGGAAACACACGGACGTGTAGACATTTAATTATCATAGCTATCTGGCAAGCGCAAGCCACCATCAGCATTCTAGGTCGATAGAAAACTCAGTTTCTATTTACTATTTAACCAAATCGTATAGAAACTGGCACATATTACAGACCTTTCTCCTTTATTCGATAATTGACCTTAAACACCGCAGAAGGGTCACATACTTTTTTTATAAGATTAAATTATTCGGTAAGTGGGATTACTGTAATAAATTATTTCGGACAACAAAGGTCCATGGGTTAGCAAACATTAAAATAAACAAGTGAAATTTTAAAAATACTTTTTAAAAACAAGCTTTAATTATTATTATCGTCTTGTATCATAAAGTACTCGTCAAGACGAATCAAATGAGCCCAAACTCGATGGGGTTGCGTTGTTTTATGATGGAGTTCCTATGGCCACTTTCCAGCTCCATCATCAGATCAGCTCGATGTCATAAAAATATTGCATTGTCATCCGATTTACACACGCATGCAAATTTTCAGCTCAATTGGAAACCGGGAAGTGGGTCAAATTAAACTTGCAAGATTTGATTACAGACAGACAGACAGACAGACAGACAGACAACAGACAGGTGAAAGTAATATAAAGCTTGTAATAATAAAATGAAGTGGGATCCATGGGTAATAATTGGAATCCCGCGAGCTAATTCCTCCAAGCTCGTTCCGTCTTCAACGATGTGGCATCCTTATACTTAGTGGCGCTACCAACTGCCTGTACCGAGCGTTTTGCTTCTGCTCATTTCATTAGAGTTGGTCGAATTTAGAACACGTTGTCATCCGCTGTTCGATTTGGGAATATTCAAGGCACGAGTGAATAGGTACCTTTCTAAGGATATTATGTCATTCATAGTCTAAGTGCTTGTTCACGTTGAACACGCGGGCGCGGGCGCGGGCGCGGGCGCGACAGACTTTGCTTACACCGCACGTGCGTTTGTACGTGAACACTTTCATAGCACGTCGTATGTTTGATATTTCGCGCCCGCGCCCGCGCCCGCGCCCGCGCGTCAACGTGGGCCAACGCTTAGTCGACCCCGCATCTGCACCTTCATCAGGTGGGATGTTGTAAAACGCAGGCCTACTGAGTATAATAATTGGAATCAAGAGAGAAGTATGTTCTCTTAAACACGGGTCAAATCCGGGCCTTTTTATAGGCCTAGTGATACACGGAGACAAAAAAAGTCCTACGCGCAGAGGCCCTTTTGAGCTTTTAATATAGGTAAATGTAATGGGTGACACATCGTTAGATGATAATATATAAAGTATAAGTGCAACTAGCCAATAAATTTCATACGAAATGCTATTACGTATTCGTGATTTGCTGATAAGATTTCAAGACGTCCAGATATGAGAATCAAGTTTTCTGAAAAAAAACTCGTCGCGCAGGTTTTTTATCAGAACCTTCTTGACGAAGAGAAATTACGAGTACAGGCCAGTGGCCAGTATCGGCAACTGGTTGCAGAAATGTTTTCTTTGGCCTTCGATTGATGAATATAAATTTATTATTTTACAATACATTTTATTCCTGCTATGTCTCGGCGACAGGGCGCTTAGAAATGGCTATACCTATATGTAATGGTGAACAAGTGTTAATTACGACTATTTTGGCATGATGTAAAGTGAAGCCAAGGACGGGTTTATCCCACCTTCTAAGTTTAGTCTGCTACCGTCTTCAACTGCATCATCTCTTAAAATCCAGCGAGAATGTGGTCAAGGGCTAACCTATAAAGAATACCCACGGGATTGTGACTTATGCGGATAAAACCGCAGGGCGCAACTAATACAGACTTTGATTGCAGTCCCCAAAAATCATATTTTACAAAAGAAATGACCATTTAAGAAACTAAACTGTTTTGTAAACGTCTAATTACAACACTTAGTGAGTAATACACACCTCGTAACTGGGCTAACACAAATGGCTTTTTATGAAATGCTCGTGTCAGCAAATGTACTTCATGTAGGTCATGCTATAGGCCTATTCGACGATACAATTTGTTGTCTTAGGGAAAATTTTTTAAACCTACTTAAAAATATAGGTATTTTTAAATAAATAAGGTAATTAAAAAATAAATAAAAATTACTAATAAGCAAGGGCTAGAAGCATGTTTTAATCATTTGATTTTTTTATAATTTTAATAAACGACACTAAACGACACATGATTTAATATGGAACATAAGTAACACAAAACGTGAGCCAATGAAATACCTACTTATTGCCAAAATCTGAATACTTAGTTATTAGCTATATAAGTACCTATTTAATATACCTAATTGGAAGCCTAAAACAATTGTTTTGTGTAAATACTAGCAGTTATAATAAAATTACATTTTATACATATCAAATTGATGGTCTTATCATTAGAGTCATTAATATAGAAAGAGAACGGCCTGTACTTTTAGTCTACACAATCTCTATCTAGGTGTAAAGGCATTTGCTAACGGGTGCCTTCAATACGTGTAGGAATACTGGAATGTGAAGCCTACTTAGTGCCACTGTTGCCGCTTTAGGATTTATGTACTTTCTTGTATGGCCTAGTACCACATTTTTTCGAAATCGACTTTTTTACACGTTCAAACTTATTCTAAAAGGGCTTAATTAGAATTTCATAACAGAAATTGATCAAACAAGAATCTACCATTCTCGATCGTGTAGATTTTGAAAAAATGTGGCTAGCGGTTTTTTTATACATCGGACGTCAGAAATTCTTCTCATTTTTTGGGTTTTTATCACGAAAAGGCTTACGATACACACTGTGTCACAGTGTCAAATTCTCAAACAAAATGTTTAGAACGCTTTTTAAGGGAGAATTTAAAAATTCGCGAAAATGCTGATTAGGAAAAGATCCATCTTTGTAAATAAATTGCATTGGCCCTCTGCCCCCCCCCCAAATCCGCCTATGCCGGTAGTATATCCACATAAAATAAATGGTCTTTTCAACTGCAATTTTCACCAACTTGCGCTATTTAGTATTCTCTGCCGCTGAAAACGAATAATTGAAATTACAGTGTGATATTAACGTTGCTTTTTAATTTGCCAGCGTGCACGAAACGTTACATTCTAGAGTTACTTCAATTTGATGAGTTTTTCACTGCATTCCGCATTTTTGGAGAGAAACTATTTGATACATGTGTGTTTCTGTAGTTTGTATCATGTATCAAATATAGGTAGATAAATAGATAACTCTTTATTGCAACAAAGAAAACAATGAACACTAAATAAGTATATTTCAGTTAAGCAATGTTACAATAAAAAAAAAATTTGCCATTCAACGTGGCAATGCTTTTTTTTTTTTTTTTTTTTTTTTTTTTTTATGTGATGAAGTAGAAGACGAGCAAGACGCCAGCATTCTGAGCACTCTGCCATCTGACAGTGGTTTGGAGCACTTGGATTTTCTGTAGATTGGCTTGTGGCCGATCTGTGGTTAATAAAAGTGTTCTCAACTGCTGTAGTAGCTGTAGTATTGTTAGTTTGTTTTTCTCAATAAACACGTACCTAATAAAAAAAAACATATAAATATTATAACTTTCTACTTGTAATGTATTTCTTTTACAATAAAGCATTATATTATCTATCTAATATCTACGTATACTTTAGGAACTATGTTTTTTAATTAATTATTGGTAAGCCTTTGACCACGATCTCGCGTGATGTTAAGCGGCGATGCGGTCGTAGATGGCAGCAGACTTTACCTAGAAGGCGGGATAAATCTCTCCCTGGCTCCCTATCAGTTTTTTTTGTAATTTACTGTACCTACCCAATTTATTGGTACTTGGGACTCTATTATTTCAGGGGTCGCTTTGGGAAGTACCACATCTCTGCCAGATATTATTCCATGCCAAGCAATTTCTTTGTTCTGGGATAAAGGGCAATGATGCCAGCGAAATTATTGGACATAATGAAATATCGCTCAAAAGGCACATTTGGCCCCATTAGGCTCTAGGCTCATTTGACTCAATAATATTATTGTCAAAATTAATTTACTCAAATAGGCTTTATATATAGATTTGTATAGATGTTTTAAAAATAAATATAGAATTATTATATCAATGCTATTTTAAGACTATCGACCAAGAATAAGTAATAAAATACTTTTAAATAAAACACCTCATCAAAAACCAGACAACCTATTGCGCAATAATACATTTTTCATACATTCTTTTGCTTTTTAATGTTCCCAAAATTGTAACGGTAAAAACTATTCTCAGTGTTACTGATTTACGTTCCACAGCTACTTTCGAATAACTATTTTTAGAAACAATAAAGTTAATGAAATATCGTGAAACTTGGGTTTAATTATGTGTTAGTGTTACCATTAATTAATTTAGTTGCTTTAGTTGGCGAAATTATGCACTTGCAATTACGTAAATTACGAATGTGAAATTACTTGAGGTCGTCGGCTTTTCAGGTGCAGTGGTTTTTTTTTATTATTAAGTGTTAGCGCTTTGTGGATAGTGGATACGACGTGTTTTGCAAAATGGCAAATGTCTTTTTTGAGAAAAATACTTACTGGGTTGGCGCATGAACTCAAAGTGTGTTTTGGCCTCCGATAACAAGTTTCTCCAACTCGCTTTCGAGAAAAATAATGGAATAATTATTCAGCTGCCTATAACCTGATCATACAGCAATAAAGAACATAGATATGCATTGCATTAGCGAAACCTAAGGATGGCACCGTAGCTAGTGAAATTACTGGGCTGAAGTCTTAACATTTATGACTCTTGAGGAAGAAGCATTGGTTCCATGTATCTAGAATTTTACATCATTGTGAAGTCCTGGCTAGCACTGTACTAATTATGGCGTTATCTCTTACCATCAGGAGAGCGTCTTGCTCGTCTTCTTACTTCCTTGCATAAAAAAAAACTTCGTGTTCTATGTAAATGTAAACTCTGTATGACATTGTTTTCGTTAGAATCGCTTGAATAGGCGTGAAAGCACCACAAACAAACTCACTTTCGCGTTTATACATAAGTTAGGTCAACAAGGTGATTATCAACTGGTTTTCAAAATTAAAATCTAGTATAGCGAAAGTGAAATATTATAATACATAGTAGTAAAACGACTCACACGGTCCTTCACAGTGCCTGTCGGTTTTGATGGGGTCAATGAGGGATTTTTTGGAACTTTACGCCACCAGTTGGCGCCACTTTGACAGGCGATCCATCCCATTAGGCGCGCTGTCAAAACCTTCTTTAGTCTTTGCTTTGGCTGTTATTTCAGAAAACCCTCATTGTCTACTGGTGGGCATAGGCTTCCCTTTGATTTTGCCATTGCTCCATTCCTTGACGCTCTCATCCATCCACTTCCCGCCACTCCTTGGATGTCGTCTGTCCATTTAGCTATCGGTCGTCCCGGCGAATAAACTTGAAAGTTTGTAAGAATGTACGAATGTCTGCATGTATGTTCGTTACTCTTTCACGCCTAAACGTGTGGACCGATTGAGCTTAAATTTGGTATAGAGATAGCTTAGACCCTTAGATACCATATAGGCTACAGTACAGCGGGTAAACCGTTGGGCGCAGCTAGTAATTGGTAAATAGCATAGAATATGTAATGCCGTGGTCTAAGCTACTTAGGCGTGAAAAGTTGTCAAACACAAATGCTCATATTTCTCATTAATATTAGTAGTAAAAGTAAAACATAATCTGCCAGTACGTGGTGTAAAACAATGAGTTACGGCGCGCTCACATCGAGGTCTGCAGATTACCGTTGTTATACCATTTACCTACATGTTAACGCTTTTCATATCTATCACACACTGTTTTAATATTGGCAGACGTCGTGCACAAAATACTTAACTGAAGTTCTGACACCAGATTACCCAAACTATATTATATGTGTATATATGTGTGGGAGTGATGACACTGCCATGATCCTTCTTGATCATCATATCATGCTAAGCTTTTTGCGGCATTTTTGTACTGGTTATCCAAATTGTAATTTGCCGTAATCTTATATTCTTACTCACTCCATAATATGTCCTTACCTCGCCTAGCTAGGTGACCTGCCCAACTCCATTTTTTTATTTATTTAGTTGTAGCAAAATACAATGATTAGTATTTTTAATCTCCTGAAAGTGAGAGATAACGCTGCTCATAATTATTACAGCGCTATCTATGCTTTTACAATGATGTAAAACCCAAAAAAAAGATGATGATGTAAAATGATGTAAAATTATAGGTGCACTGCGCCAACACTTCTTACTTAAGTGTCATAAAACGCTAAGACTCTAGCCCAGTAAAAAGTAATGTAAAAAGTATTCTTAACTTTGGCTTTAGTTTTGCGAAACGCGGTATCTACGAAGCCAACCTAGATGTTAATGTTTCTGATCTCAATATCATATTGTTAGGTAAGGTTATGATACATAATTAACGGTTTTTTTGACTTGCAGTTACTTTAACTCAGTTTTTTCCGTGGCTATTACGGAGCGTTAATTCTCGGGTATTTTTGGTAATTATGCCGTGACGCGACTTGAAATGACACAATTTAATTTTTAATATTTTTTTCCGTCTGTTTTTGCCTCGTAAAATACTGAATTAGTCAAGAATATTCCTAAGCTTAGCTTATTAGTCTGGGTGTGTGCCTTTTTGTCTTGGCACGAAGCAAATTTGCTCGTTTTCACTGATTCCAAAGAGTAAGTAACGCAGTTCTGTCTATAAACTACATCCTCATGCACTGAACTATATATTTTACACTATGTATCTCTATGCCCTTATGAAAATTATTTTTATATTAGCTACGCTCAGCGGATTTACCCATTGTAGAGTAGGCAGCCTATATATGTTATTTATCTAAGCTATCTCTATACCAAGTCAAACATACATCCATACATTTTTACAGACTTTCACGTTTATATAGGACAACGTGTTCAAAAGGGACTATTCAAGTTCAATGACATCTCTATAATAACGCGGTACTGGGTAAACGCGGCGCGCTCGTGTTTTTTTTACGCACACGTGTTGCGCGGAGCTTTATTTGCCATTCACTTGTTTTGTCGTTTTATGTCTGTGCGGCCGTTGGATGTTTGAATTCCTTGGTTTTATAAATAGGAAAATCGTTATGAGATTTTTTAGAGATGTAGTCATATAATAAATATCCATGTGAATTTAAATATTCTTTTCTCCGCGCATGGTTGTCAGGATGAAAATTTGACTCCCTTTGTAATCTAGAATTTAGATAGATATGCAATAGGTATGAGTTAAAATTCAGGGCGCACCTAGTATCTAAATATATAAAAGGAAAGAGTGACTGACTGATCTATCAACGCACAGCCCAAACCGCTGAACGGATTAAGTTGAAATTTGGAGCACAAATAGGTTTCATGATGTAGGCCTCCGCTAAGAAAGGATTTCTGCACGCGGGCAAAGCCGCGAGCACAAGTTAGTGAGCATATAAAAGCTTAGCAAATAATATTCATGAAGTACGAGTAATAGTTGACTAAGGTCTCACAAAGCCCGGTCGGCCTTGACCCCTGCGCACACTCAAGCTTTCTTCTATTAGTTTGCTACGTAGCTATTAGCTATACTTTTGTGGTGAACAAAAACGCTTTGTTGTAAAAGTTTGTGGGCAGATGTGGTCTTCAAGGCCAAGATAAGTTGTAAGGCTTTAGCATCGTTGCTAAACTATGTGCATTGTGCATATATAAAGGAAAATAATCTTTTGTGTATTTTACAGTACCTATTTTATATTATGTACATTTTTTACTACAATTGATAACAGATTTTAAGCTATGGCATAGCTTCTATCGCGGGCCTTGAGCGTGGGGACCGAATCCAGAAATTCCGTAACGAAAAAAACCTAACACCCCCCACTCCGACCGACACAGCGGTGATACTTTTTAGTTTTTTCCATCTATAGATAAAAATGCTATGCAATAGCTTTACCGCGGCAGTCTCCGAGTGCCACACGTATTTTTTTTCTATGTAACGCAGTGTAATATTCTGAAACTATTTTGTTTCAGCATAAAATTATAAAAATGTCAAAAGCACTTCATAGAAAAAAATGTGTGATTCGCGCGAATACACTCGCGCGTAATTTTAATGGCATAACTAGAAATGCGATAATTTTTATCGATAAAAAAAATAACTTAAGCAATAAATTATAAAAAGCAATTAATTAGCACGCGATAATAATTAAATCATAATAAAATAATTAGTGTTATAACAAACTTTATCACCAATTAACAGCTTGGCGTTTTACGAGCTGTAAACCTTGTAGCTTACAGTACAATCTTAGGAGCTTTGCTAATGCTAGAGCCTATTTTGTAGCCTTCACTTTTGACCTATGTTCCGTACCAGGCATCATAGGTTTTTGTCTACAAAGCATTGTAGTAGGTAAGGAGTTTTTAAGTCACTTTCAGTTTTTTGTAACTTTTTAACTGACATAAATGTTTATAGGAATCTTAACTTTGCCAATTTCTCGAACGCGTAGCCTGGTATTTTTCAGTTTAAGAGCCACCTGATTGTTTCCTAGAATTACTCATAAATTACATTTTTTTTACTATATTCGTTAACAGCAACAACAGTTCCAATTTTAAAAACATAATATATATATAATGCTAAAATAGCTATCGGCGTCTATTAAATTATAAATCTTGGAAAATCATATAGTCATGTTATTAAATGGGGAAGATAAGTAGCATATAGAAATTGCAATACTTATTGCAACCCTAAATAAAATCAGGTTTAGCCGAAATACCACTGGTTCGTGTTACATAAAGGACTCGCTCACAGTAAGTATACGAGTAGGTATATCTAATCATTAGTACCTGTAACAGTGATGTAAGTAGTTGTCCTACTTGCTACTACATTCTTCAACCCTGGTAGTTTGAAAGTGAACCTGTTCAATTGTTATTGTCTAATCCGCAATCTGTGAATCTGACACGAATATGTTTGTCAATCGGAATTGTGTAATACTAGCTTAAGCTCGCGGCTTTGCCCGACAATCCTTTCTTGGCAGAGGTCCTGATTCCTGATGTGGACATCGTAATGGTGGTCCAGTTAATCTCGACAGTAAAAATTCAGTTTTATACTCCAACAGAACAGGTTACCTACTTATTATGTTAAACAGGTTACATATTAGACTCTGACAGTGTAAGTCACTGTCAGAATCAAATGACAATTATCAGGGGGGTCACATCATCGTGGCCACCTGTGAGACAAAAAACAGCTTACGGATTTTCATTAATACGCGATATATTGATATTTTAGGCATATAAACTAGTTGAATAACATTGTATTGTCACAAATTGCTTTAAAATTTTGGAAAAAAACGAAACACATATATGTATTATTGTCACAGTGAAGCAGTTTGACAGAGTTTGACAAACAACCATAAACCGCTGAAAGGGACGGAAAAAAAATAGGTTCTCCTTTTTCTTCACACAGAATTTTTCCTATTGCCATCACACTCACACATAAAATGGGTACTTCTAGTTGTACTACTTCTGTGACAATTATAGGTTGTATGACCAGTATGGCCAACCTATATGTTGCAGCTACCCACTTTACCAATAAATTACTTGATAACAATAGATCGGCTATCATAGGTTTTTGATAGCAGAATATAGAACGAGCGATCGAGACAGCACACAAAGTGTGTACGATTGCTATAGCTTAGACAAACTTCAATTACTCCCATCCTATGGCCGTTCCTTAGCTCTATTCAATACCATGACAGACAATATTATTATTAAGGTAGGCTGCACTTAGCTGCGGTGTCAGTGTGGCAATCGCTCGTCACGACTCACGACTGTATCTCAGATCTCAGTGTCAGGCCTGAATAGCTCAGCTTAGTGCTTTGTTACCATTTGCCATTTACCACTTACCTTTAGAAGGTTTTGAAAGGAACAGTGTAAAATTTAACATGCATTATACCTAATATATAACACTTAAAGCTTTCGAGATTTAAGCTCATAAGAGTTTCGATTTTTAAACTCATGGTAATTTTATTAGGCGGTTTTTTTTTCTTTTTAGTCCTTTCGTGACCACGGCTCATGTTATCAAGCCAAAACGTCGAGATTGGTTTTGTAATTTGTTTTTGTAAAACTAATTATTTAAAAAACTATGTATGTGATAAGTGAGTAATAATAATACGTATTATGTTAGGCTTTACATTACAATAAAAACAAGTCCCGACAAATAAAAAAACTAAACTTATGGATAATATCTATTTTAAAGTTCTTTAACAAAACTTTTTCAAAGTTCAAAAAATACAACTCGACTAGCTTCGATTCTCATTCCGATATGATTTATTCATAGAACCAAGCTCATAAAAACCTCCCATTGTATTCAAAGCTAACCATAATTCTCCATCCTCGGTATAGTATAGTAACATAATCCATCCATACATATAATAAGAATGGAAATTTCTCCCCATTCATTGTGATCCTTTACTAAGGTAAACTGTGAAAATACGCATATGAACAAAACGACGCGAAAAAGTCGCTTGCGCGATCTAATTCGTAAAACATTTTGTCAATTTTTCCTAGGGAAACGTAAAATAAAATAATAAAATAAATAATAATCATTTATATCAGACACATCGCCCCTAATTTACATCAAAAATTCGAAATAAAAGTAATAGAATATAAAGTAAATTCAATTCAAAAAAAAATAGTGCCAAAAACGCTACAGACGCCATCTATCGGTGTTCCTGTAAACTTGTGGTTGACCTTTAGTTTAATTTGGGCTAAATTTGTAAATAGTTTGTGTCACTGGTGTGGTTAAACAACACCACCGATTTGAATAAAATTTTCACTAATACGTTGCAGTTTTCTCTACTTGAACCTTAGTCTTGGTTTTAGTCAAATCGGTTCATAAATAAAAGAGTTATATCAATCTAAAGATTCGCATATAAAATGCTAATAAACAAGAAAGGTAGTCATAGGAACCGCGTAATCAAAAGACAAAACCTCATCGAGTTTGGGCTCATTTGATTCGTCTTGACGAGTACTTTGATACTATATAGTAACCAGGGTCCGAAACGGAGCTGGAAGGTGGCCATAGGAACTCCGTGATTAAAAGAAAAAACCCCATCGAGTTTGGGCTCATTTGATTCGTCTTGACGAGTACTTTGATGCTATATAGTAGCCAAACAAATTAGAATTCATTTAAATTAGTAAATGTAACTTATTTCTCAAATGAATCAGCGCCAGCGGAAAATAATCTAATGTGCGCATGATGCGTGTAAATATCAGTAATAAATATCTTTTTGCTGCTTATTTTTAATTTCTAAAACATGTAAAATCATCTGAAGATAAATAGAAAAATTCATTTACAGTTCATTGTAAAAGTAAATTATTTTTCATACAAGCTAGCGCCACGGAAAATAATGGAACTAATGTCCTAAGAAAAAGAAATATCGTTTATTCTGCAAACAGTTTTAGAAAAGAAGTCCCGCGTAACCTAGCGGAACTAAATAATAGATTTATAATTACTGTGAATACTTCATTTATTATATATTTTTTATTTGTTAGATTAATTAAATATTATGTACCTATTTAATTGAGAAATTAAATATGAGAAATTATGAATTGTTAAAAATCTGTAGATATTTTAACTTAAAATCACGCGATTGTGGCGCTCCATCTAGGGGGATCTTTTGTAAAAATCACTGGTTATCCGGAGACACACAGACATAAAATCTGTTCACACCCATTTAGGCTAAGAACTAATACAACTAGAAGTACCCATATTATGTGTGAGCGTGACGGCAATAGGGAAAATTCTATGTGAAGAAAAAGGAGAACCTATTTTTCTTCCGTCCCTTTCAGCGTGGCTGGTTTATTTGTTTGTCACAAGTTCAAACTATGGTTCAAATGATTTCTTTGTGACAAATATACCATCATTATCTTTTATTTTTTAAGATTTTAAGTGCTTTCAGGGAATAATTAATGGTTTATGTGTACTCATAGTGGTAGTGAAATGGTAGGATGTGCAGTTTTGGGCTGTAAAAGCCGTAGTGAACAACATTAGGAGAAACTATTGCTGTCGCATAGGCGGGCACGCAGTAGTGAACCACCTGCATTTAGGCATACATCCAGACACAAACTGTCACGTATAAACGTGACAGTTTGTGTCTGGATGTTAGTAAAATTTTGCAATGATTATTATAGAACCTTTTATCTGTGTTATAGATAATCATAGGCGGATTTAGGGAGGGGGGGCAAGGGGCCAAGCCGCCCCCCCCCCCCCCGAGTCATTAAGCAAGCTGCTCGCGCACATATTATAAAGGATGTTTAAGCTTTAGAGGGGGGGGCAGGGGGCCAAGGTACCCCCAGAAGCATTGTAGAGTTACGAATTTCGCACATATTTCTGAAATAAAATTTTTTTTTCGGCGCTCGCAGCTAGCTGCTCGCGCACTTATTGTAATGGATGTTTAAACTTCCTAACCGCTCAGAGCGAGCTAAACATACACTTTTCGTAATAAAAATTATAATATTTTTGCCCGTCTGCACCTTGCCCCCCCCCCCCCCCCCCAAACCAAATCCTGGATCCGCCTATGATTTTAGGTATACACCTCAGTGGTAGAGTCCTTCTCACGAATGAGGTCCCGCGGAATTTTGCGGAACTAAATTACATTTTTTCGATAAATTCTGGACTTCATGCCATAAATAATTTTTCACCACTCTCGCACGAAAATAGTGTCTTTGGTCATCGATTTCAGTGAGCAAAAGCCGTTTTTGCTCTCTAGAGAGTAGAGAGGCAAAGTGATTTGAATTTCGAACACAATTTTATTGGCTATGAAGAAGTTGGTGTGTTCTGAAACTTATTTGTGTACAATTTTTATTTAACTGAGATGCACATAATTTTTAATGTTATTTATTGAATTTTAACTTTATAAATTGTATTTTTTCAATAATATTTTAAATAAAATACTATTATAGAATAATAAGTCGTAAGTGAGTTTTTTTTTTTTAAATATTATTACAATTTGTTTTTCATAAATATGTCACACACACAAATTTCGAACGCAACTCTTTTAATAAAAATAAAAAAATACAAAATGGCGGGATGTAGAAGTTTAGAGTTTACAGTCAAATGGAGAATGCGTTGTGACGTCATCGATAAATGCCATCTTTGTCTCTCTCTTTTGTATGAGGTAAGTGAGATGGCACTTATAGTTGTCATTTTTCTTGCGACAGTGGTGTTCACAACACATTTTCCATTTGGTTCTAAACCTCTTGGTAAAGATTCAACTAAATATTTTCAACTTAAGTTGTAAACTTTTGCAAATTTCTATTTGTGATCTAATAGTCTGTTTAATTACAAAGAAATGAGTGACCCCAGTGATGAAGGTAGTTGTCTTACGCCAAAAAAGTTGAAAGAACAAGTTTCGAATGCCGAGTTCAGCTATTTGCCTGAAAAATCTAAAGTGAAATATGTAAAGGCGTACGAATCCTTCAATAATTGGCGCCTCTCAAAAAATGCAAAAACATATTCCGAGACCGTGATACTATCATATTTCATGGAACTATCTAAAACAAGAAAATCCAGTACATTATAGAGCATTTTTTCTATGATAAAAGCTGTCTTGAAAACGAAACGTGACCTTGAAATAGAAAAATTTCTGAATGAAGCACCAGACAGTAAATACCTCGCTTTAAAAGTAAGTAAATTGATACAAAAGCTAATTTATTTCAAAGAAAACCTATCTAACTGTACCTATCTAAAAATAAGTAAACTAAATTATTGTTATTTTTTACAGGTTGTATTAATTATTGGCATAAATGGAGCGTGCCGCTCAAATGAATTGTTGAATCTTAAGGTAAACGACGTTGAAAAGCATTCGGACAAATTAATATTAGTAAAATTATTGAATACAAAGACTAAAATCGACAGATCATTCGTCATTAGTGAAGAATATGTGAATGTGGTGGACAAGTATACGGCATTACGACCCGCTAATACAAAAACTTCAAGATTTTTCTTACATTATGATAATGGAAAAAGTAAAAAACAGCCCATAGGCATCAATAAAATCGGTGATATGCCAAAAACGATTGCTAAATTTCTTCAGCTTCCGGACTCCCATCTTTACACTGGGCATTGCCTGAGGCGGACGTCAGCAACACTCTTAGCTGACTCAGGCGCTGATATTACAGTTCTTAAACGCCATGGTGGCTAGAAGTGTAACAAGATTGCAGAAGGATACATCGAAGATTCTAAAGTTATTTAATATGCTAACTTTTAAAATTTGCGATAGTGGCGCCCCGCAAAAAGAACTCCTTTTGTGAAAAGCACTCTACCTATCAGTCACAGTTCCCGATTGAGCAGAAATTTTGCATACCGGGAATCGGATGACAATGCAATAATTTTATGACATGGAAGTGATCTGAAGTCTGATGATGGAGCTGAAAGGTGAAATTTGATAGATATATTATAATAAATAGTTTGAGTACGTAGGTATATGATAGTTTCATTTCAGAAAATTTCATTTTAGTTTTTTTTATACAACGATGTAAGAAGATGAGCAAGATGCTCTCCTGATGGTAAGAGATAACGCTGGGATTTAACGAAGGTTAAATTCTGGGTGCACTGCTGAGTCATAAAATGTTAAGATTCTTCAGCCCAGTAATTTCACTAGCCACAGTGCCCTCCTACCGAAGCACAGTAATGTCTGCACATCACTGTTCAGGCGGCAGAATAACTGACACTGTTGGGGTACTAGCCGATCTCCTGCAGAGGAAGTCTACTCACGGTAAAGAGATCACCATTAAATGACGCGGAAAAAAGTCAAGAGTAACTGTACGGAATCAAGCTGTTATTATTCCGTATTTTTATTAGTTTTTCTGATTTAAATGATAATTTGATATATTTTTGTTTACTGTATTTAATCTTGATGTACTATATGTGTAAGTGGTAATTTATTGCCGTTCTAATTTGTACTGTGGTATAGGTATAACGATAGTTCTGGGACTTATCCCAGGACGTCTCTGAAATCTAAGTATTATTCACAAAAAATGTTTCATAATATTATTTACTAGCTTATGCTCGCGGCTTTGCCCGCACGGCAAAATCCTTTCTTAGCAGTGGTCTACGTCATGAAACCTTTCTATGTTCCAAATTTCAACCCAATCCATCTAGCGGTTGAGGCTGTACGTTATACAGATACATCAGTCACTAGCTTATTCTCATGGCTTTGCCCGCATGGACGGGTTACGTTTCATAATACCTACGGTCGTTTCAACTACGGTCGATATAACTACGGTCGATTCGCATAAGTTCATTTCACATATTGGACGACTCGCTTACAGTGCAACTCGCCTGCGGTTGATTAAACTATGGGCATGTGAACTAATGGGCGATTCGGCCAATGTTCATTTGATATATTGGTTAATTCAACTATGGACGACTCACCTACGGTTTATAAATTCTTTGCTACGCGTGTTTTTAGTACAGTATTCAGGGCAAACCGAAATCTGTTGGTTAGGTTAGGTTTGAACAGTGACCACAATGCGCGAGCCGAGCGAGCGAAGCGAGCGTGCCGCGGCAGCGGCCGGCGAAGCGCCAGATATTTTTCTTATTACTGAATTATTTATCCTGTGTCATGGCATC
This sequence comes from Hemithea aestivaria, assembly GCA_947507615.1. NCBI lineage: Eukaryota > Metazoa > Arthropoda > Insecta > Lepidoptera > Geometridae > Hemithea > Hemithea aestivaria. Next base: position 13,955,014 of record OX382338.1, read on the forward strand.
TTCAGGCATTTTGGCATCTTCTTTCATCTACCTCATCATGGCAAAGTGGCATAATAAAAACAACACGTTTCTGAATTCTGTACTATAAACAAGTATTTTTTAGCTGTCATACCTGACTAGCAGCCGGAAACGTGGTCTAAAAATACGTGAACGGTCCGTTAGTTCGGTCAAAAATAGGCAAATCGTCCAATAGTTTAATCAACCATAGCTCAATCGACCGTAGCTGAGTTAACCGTAGGCGAATCGTCCAATATTGATTTCAACCAATAGTTATTATGAACGTAGGCGAAACGTCCAATAGACATTTTGAATAGTAGGTGATTCGATCGTAGTTACATATTGGCAAGGTTTGCCAGCCTTTACTAATTCTACGCCCATTAAGTCGCAGAAACCCCGTGAATTGAATCCCTCTTTTCCGTGGAATTGGAAATCGAATTAAATGGTCTGTATCAAATTCATTAATATATGAATAATTTACTGTCACGCGCTACGAAGTGCGCGCGGGTCAGCTAGTATGAACTATAAGTCTTTCGAGCGTATAAGACGATGCCATATCCTGGCATTGCGTTTCACTCGATTTATTTCTATGACTATACATATCATGAATAAGAATACTTTGTATCACGGTAAAGACATATACAGTAATTTGACTCCCTAGAAGCGGTCGCGCGAGTTTGCAACGAGGTGGGTAGGGTTCGGTAGGCAGCGAGGTGCCGAATAGAGGTTTTATTGTGAATTACTCAAAATATCAAAAAGAATTAAATACTTTGTGATATTTTTACTAATTCACAAGCATTATTCGGAAGCTTACTGTATAAAAACGTCTATTCGGCACCTCGCTTCTTGCCGATCCCTGTCGACCGCGTTGCAAACTCGCGTAGCCTTGAGTTCAACCGCTTCTAGGGATCCTAATTACTGTATATATCTCTTTACTGTGATTATATCGAAGCGCAAAGGTACATAGATACAGATATATGTACGTAGGCTATACGCACACGTGCGTGTAAACGAACTAGGTTCTACACAGACGAGGTGCTTTTATAGGATTTTATGGTACAACTTTTATGATTTTTAATAAAAAGAAGGAAAAGCATTCGGTAAGTGTTTTCATTTTCAATTATTATAACTTTAAAATAGAAAATGTAAAATATAAAAAAATTACTAGTAAGAATATTTCACTGGGACCGGTACATCCACCCTAATTGGTTTGAGCTAAAATTTTATAACTATTTTATAACATAGAAAAAAATATCAGCTTTTCCTCCTTATTACGTTTTTTAAGTCCGTTAAAAATGCAAGTCCAAATCCGTGTTTGGATTTGAACATAACTTTATTACATAAATTCTGTTATAATAATTTATTTGAACATTCATGAACTTCGGCAAAACAAAATCCTTTAAGGAAATGGCCACTAGTTATAGCCAACTTATCGCCAAATCTCAAGTTACCGCGCACGCATTTAGTTGCATAAAACGAGCTACTCGTAAAGATAATATTGCCCCAGGTTTTACTCACTTTCACTGTTATTAGGTACAATAGAGGCTGAGAAATACATGTAAACTTACCTATTGTGTCAGAGTGAAGAGTGCTGGACTAATCTAGGTTTTAGTTTGAAGTCTTATGGTATAGCCAAGGAGGGATTTATCCCGTCTTCTAGTTTTAGTCTGCTACCATCTACGGCCGCATCGTCGCTTAAGAGGGTTTATACCTCTATATCTGGACGTTCTCTCGCTCTCTTTGCAATAAAAATTCATGGAATTAACTTTCTGAAAATTCCTCAAGAGAAGCTTTGTATAATATTATTGCACACATTTTAAAAGATTTCAGTTTGATATTTAAAAAAATGGCATGATGTTTTTTTTATTATAGGTTAGCCTTTGACCACGATCTTGAGAGATGTTATCACATTACGATGCGGTCGTAGATGGAAACAAACTAAACCTAGAAGTTATTATTATATACAACTTTATACTTAACTATGTACATATTTAAATTAATTATAACTAACTATTACTAATGTACCTGATATCAATTATAATATGGAGCAATTATTATTTTAATGTGGCGATATAATGGTGCCGCATAAGCAAGAGCGGCAGTTTACTATAGTATATGGGAAAAAAAAAACCAGAGAGAAGAGAAGTAAGTAGAGTCCTTTTTACGATAGAGGTCCCGCGGAATTTAGGAACTAAATTTAATTTTAACGATTATTACTGGACTTCATATCCTAAATATTTTTTATTAGTGATATAAAATAAACATCTATTTAATTAATTAATTAAATGTGAGAAATTATGAGGTATTAAAATGTTATACATATTTAAACTTTTAAAATGTGCGATAATGGCGCCCCGCAAAAAGGACTCTTTTCGTGAAACGCACTCTAGAAGTTTTTATTACATAGACTTTTTCTACGTTAGCAGCAAGCCTATGTAACTTGAGAAAAACAGTCCGTAGTTATTTACATTCCACTGTCAAGGTTCGCCGGCTGCATTATATGTCTAGCTTTATAAAGAAGTTGACCTTTTAGATACATCGCTCTCGTTTCTCGTATATTATGCTTTTTAATTAGTGCTGACATTTCCAATTGGAAAATATATACTATTTTTATTTTATAGTATCATAGCAGTGCGTTGAATATTCATTTTTAAAAGTCCTTTTTGAATGAAATGCGTTTAGATTTACCCACTTAAAAGTAGCCGAGTTACTTTGGCTTACTCCAGTTTTCCCCACCCGAGAATCCCCACCGGGGGGGTTTGGGGGGATTTACTTACCAAATTTTTGAGCTGAATAGGTTCGGCTGTTGTGAGTGAAGAGGTAAAATTCACTTTTCTTATCATCCACACACATTATTATGTATAAACGTTGAAAAGGGGCAAACGAAAAAAAAGGGTACTATTTTGGAGGGCCTGGTGGCGCGGCGAGTGGAAATACCAAAATTAGTATTATTTTTTTATGTTTTTTTTTAAAGTCCAGGAAGAAGAGGAACATATTGGCATAAAAATCTGCGCCAATGGTACTGCAAAAGCACGCGTTCCCTATTTAGAGCTGCTGTGTCGAGGGTTCAAATTGCCATGATGACCGCCAACCTTCGTTAGAAGATGGCACCCAAAGAAGAAAAAATATTTGAACTATAACCTAGTTATTGTGCTTGAATTAGCACAGAATAATAATAAATTTGTGCAAGTGGTATTAGGCAAAAGTCGCGTCGTGCTCATCTTGTTGACCTCATGCGAACTATTTTATTCAGGTTATTCAGTTTCCCGGATGTTGATATGATATCCTAAACAATAAATACTAAGTTCATATAATAATTCTTTGAAAATTTTCAAACGCGTGTAAATAATTGTATTTTAAAATAAGTGGACTATTAATTACACCAATAAATTTCAATTCATTTATGACCAGAAAAAATCTCGATCGATTTCAAATCAATAAGAAAATTTAATGAGAGTAATAATTTCACAGATTCGTAGATAACTTGAAAACGCCCGTTTCGATTTTGATAATTCTGCATCGTTCAAAAGTGGATAAACAGGTATTTTCTAAGTGGTCCCAAGTCTCATTTAATTACATACTCGTATATCGAAATCGGCCGAGAGTTTTTCAAATTAATAAATGAATTTAAAGTAAGATTGAAATGTGACGTGAAAACATGAGGAGGCCTATACTCAGTACTCAGCAGTAGGTGGACAAACTGAGTAGAAGATTGAAAAAAATTAAAAAAAAAACATAATTTCGACCTTCATGTGTAGTCAGTAGAAACATTTGAAAATAGCTAACTGTTCAACGTAAAAAACTTAATCAAGATGGTTTTAGTTCGCATGTGTACCTAACAGAGTAACTAACAGTTAAAGAGAAAGTGCTTCGGAAACTGCTGGTACTAGTATACTAGTTAATTAGACTATTTCCTACATTACGCGGTAGCTGTGATAGATCATCGTAGCTGCATAATGAACTGTGCTTCCTAGTTGTAGGCTTGCCTAGTTGTTGACCTTACACTTGTCTAGGCGTAAGGTAAGTTAGCATTGTCGTTATTGGTATTCGATTTTTAAAACTATCGGGAGTGTTCTCCAAAACTAGTTAACCCTTAAAGTCCCAAGCGCAGCGGTTCGATCGGGCCGCAACCACCCTTTAATTTAAGCCTTAATTAAGGGATGCTAGAAGCTAATTCAATCCACCCCTTGCTTCATAACAATTATTAGCTAAGGAGTTATATAAAAAAAAGTTTTAAAACAAGCTACTACTATTATTACCATCTAGCACCAAAGTACTCGTCAAGACGAATCATATGAGCCCAAACTCGGGGTTGCGTCGTTTAATTACGGAGTTCCTATGGTCACCTTCCAGCTCCATCATCGGATCAGCTCGATGTCATAATAATATTGCATTGTCATCCGATTTACACATACGAAATTTCAGCTCAATCAGAAATCAGGAAGTGGATCAAATATAACTTGCAAGATTTGATTACAGACAGACAGACAACAGACAGGTGAAAGTATACAGAAGATAGAATAGAAGAAGAACTAAACGTGGTTGAAAGGCAATTTGAGGAAAAGTGTAGCAGCGACGTTGAATTGAAATTTGAGTTAATGAAAAAGAACCAGGATTCACTTAAAATTGAACAATGTAATACATACCTAAATGAGTTCTCTTACTAAGGTTATACAATAGTGATAGATATTTCATCAGTCTTCAAGATTTAAGAGATTATGATAATGTCAAAGATCTAAAGATAAGGGCTAAAGAGATTTCACATATTGTAAAGCGAACGCGGGCAGGAACAAAATGAAGATCGCAACCGTTTCACCGCTCCGTCCCGCCTCTGTCTGTCGTCAACTTCAATAATTGAATTTGCCCAATTGTCTACAAAAGGGGGTTATTTTATCTATGTGTACAAACTCTTCAATCAACCCATGCGGGTATTTAACCCCTAGACACCTCGTCACTCGTTATGTATTGCACACGAGCGTAAACTGCTTAATTGAGGGAAGTAACGGACACTTTAACATGGTAACTGCATGTTCCGTAAGTTGTGGCAAAAACTAAGATAATTATGTCAAAACATCATGTCCAAAAAGATATAAGATTTATCTTTGTAAATTATCGGCATAAACTCACCTATATTTACTTCGGCTTCGTGCCGACCGTTTCGATTCTGTACGAGGATCTAAATAGGTACTCAGTACTTACGAATCGTTTAGTGTAAAAATAGATCTAAGATTCTTAAAAAAGGCAAGGTAGCATTTTATAGTAACTAGTATAAGGTTAACCCCACATGGCGTTCGCGTCACAGTTCACACAAAGGATCGCCTATGTCCCGCGCTCATACAATGTGCGCTGAGCCTAATGGTGAACACACATCCATCAGAGCCGAACGCGCCGAAGGAATCGAATTTCGAATTCTTTATATGAAATGTCATGAAACCTCGCACACTTGCCGGGGTCGATTTGACCGAATCGGAAGATTTCCTATACAAAAATTCTTTCGGCGCGGTCGATGCGGTTAGATGTGCGAAACTATAAACCTTTTCTTCTTCTTTGGGTGCCATCTTCCACCGAAGGTTGGCGATCATCACGGCAATTTGAACTCTCGACACAGCAGCTCTATAGGGAACGAGTGCCTTTGCAGTACCATTGGCGCAAATTTTTAAGCCAAGATGTTCTTCTTCTTGGACTTATATTACCCTGTATCTTTCCCTGTATTATGAGTTGCATAAACCTCTGCAACTATTTTTTTATACAACGAAGTAAGAAGACGAGCAAGACGCTCTTCTGATGGTAGGAGATAACGCTGCCCATAATTAGTACAGTGCTACCCAGTGCACCGCGCCATCGCTTCTTACTTGAGAGATTGAGAGTTATAAGATGTTAAGACTTCAGCCCAGTAGCCCAGTAGCTACAGTGCCCTCCTACCGAAGCACAGTAATGTCTGCACATCACTGCTCAGGCAGTAGAATAACTAACTGGCACTGTTGGGGTACCCACCTAGTCGACCTCCTGCAAGGAAGTCTACCCCCCGGTAAAGTACTAATCTTAAAAATTATTGCAACTAAAGTTAATTATTTAGGTATATTTTTAAACAAATTGAAAACAGGGTAGGTAAGATCACATCAAACTAGTAAAAAATACTTGCAAGCTCTGTGTGCAATAAAGTTCTGAGTAAATCAAGTTCCTTATAAAGAACAAAGCTTTGACAAACGGTTAGCGACGCAGAGCAGAGACACGATATGAATAAAATGCACTTCGACTATGAATATTATGAATAATTATGAATAATGATGAATAATTCAGCAGCCGGCGTCCGCCCGATGAGCACGCATTGTTGGAAATGAATTAACATTAATGCTTAGTATTCATGCTGTCTCTAAGCTTTATTGTTAATAGCAGACATATTCGGATAAGAAATTAAGAGGTTCAACGTTTTTTTATTCAGTATAGGCTATCCTTTGACTACGATCTCACCAACCCGTTTAGCATAAGACATAAGACAACAAGCAACTCCCGTCCCACTGTCAAGACTAAGCTGACATATATCATGAATCATGACGCTACTCTTGCCCACAGAACTAATACAACTAGAAGTAGCCATATTATGTGTGAGTGTGACGGCAATAGGGAAAATTCTATGTGAAGAAAAAGGAGAACCTATTTTTCTTCCGTCCCTTTCAGCGTGGCCGGTTACGTTGTTTGTCACAAGTTAAAACTATGGTTCAAACGACTTCCCTGTGACAAACATACCATCGAATTATCTTTTTTTTTTCAGATTTTAAGTGCTTTCAGGGAATAATTAATGGTTTATGTGTACTCATAGTGGTAGTGAAATGGTAGGATATGCAGTTTTGGGCTGTAAAAGCCGTAGTGAACAACATTAGGAGAAACTATTGCTGTCGCATAGGCGGGCACGCAGTGGTGAACCACCTGCTATTGCCACTCGCGCCGTCATTGCATACAATTTCTCAATGATGAAGGAATAGTATGGATGGGCCTCTTTTCGTTTAGTATATAAAATGATATCTCTCAAGCGTGGCAATTTTTCATTTGTATTTTTGTTGTTCATTGGTGCATTGGCTGTCAATCTTGACTTTTTCATACATTTGACGGACCGCGTTGACCCGAGTTGACCGGAAAACTTACACACAAAAGTAGCACTTAGGGCCGCACTGTACAATTTCTAGCTACTCCCAATGTCATTGTGCTTTTACAAACGTCATTTACTCTAGACAGTGGGACGGGAGTTGCTAATCTTATGTCAATGTCAAAGTGTGCTTGGGTTGCTGCTGATCTTAAGCCTAGAACTGTGCTCCGGTAGGAGGGCACTGTAGCTAGTGAAATTACTGGGCTAAAGAGTCTTAACATCTCATGACTCTTGAGTAAGAAGCGTTGGTGCAGTGCTCCTAGAGTTTCACATAATTGTGAAATCCTAGGTAACACTGTACTGATTATGGGCAGCCGTTATCTCTTAACATCAGGAGAGCGTCTTGCTCGTCTTCTACTTCATAACATAAAAAAAAAAAACTTCACTGACCATCAGGACGACCACGGTTATGATGTCCGCTTTGCGACACGGTTTAGTCCAGTGGTAATTTCATTATATTGGAGAAAAACCTAGGTCATCTTGATTTAAATATTTTTGTAGAGAATCCCCATTTGCCCAATTGTACCATCTCCCTGTACGATTTTCAGTTTATAAACGCAAAAAAAAGAAACCTAACTAGACTTGTAGACATTGTGTGAATAACTTTCAGATTTAACTACAAATAATGGAAAGAATGTTGAATAAAGGTACTTCCTTGTTTACAACTGAGGATATGTTTAGCTACTGATGAGTCATAACTCACGGTGTGAAAAACAATGATTTAAACCAAAACATTTGTAGTATTAGTTAGTAATTAGTTATTTGTAGTATTTCAAACATTACCATAGTACATAGTAAACACGATCATATCAACACTAGAAAAGAAATGAGACCTATGAAAAAAGTGTATTTCCTTCTGTTTACGTAGGTTCCTCTTCTCAATGTAGTGTAAATTAATTATTCTGTATTATTTTTAAACTTCCAATCAATGTGTTTGGCCATGTTTTGATCGCAGTAACGGACTTAATCCTTTCGATATTTTTGGAATTTATAAATTACTAGCTTGTGCTCGCGGCTTTGCCCACGTGGTAAAATCCTTTCTTAGCGGAGATCTACATCATAAAACCTACCTTTATTCCAAATTACAAGCGAATCCGTTCAGCGGTTTGAGCTGTGCGTTGATAGATCAGTCAGTCACTCTTTCCTTTTATGTATTTAGACTAGTGAACCCGCGCGCACTTCGACGCGCTTAATAGAAACTTATCAGTATTTCTCCACTATATTATACATGTATTATTCTTATATAAACGTTCCTCTTGAATCACTCCTCCTCAATTAAAAAAACCTCCCTCTATCTATCCTCTTCCTCTATATATTAAAAAAAACCGCATCAAAATCCGTTGCGTAGTTTTTAAGATTCAAGCATACATAGGGACAGATAGACGCGGAGAGCGACTTTGTTTTATATTACGTAGTGATATAAGTAGGATTAACATAATACGTTAGGTGTATTATTAATAAGGTAAATAGGGATGTTGACTAATTTTTTTTGTCCGTAATGTAGATTATTGAAAAATATTGGACACGTATTTTTTTATTTGTAAATCTGATAAAAAACGTGGGAGATACAACGCACTAAAGTTGCTTGGTCGTGACGTCACACCACTAAATCTAGTACATTATATGTTTAGTGGTGTGACGTCACTGTCCAAACACAGAATCTTATAATCTTATCTTAGCCATTTTTTATTTTATTTGCAAGAAAAAAATACGTAGGTATCGAATGTTTTTTTATTATTAAAATTACGGACTAATTGTATTAAAAAAAGCAATAGGTATTAGTACAATATTTCGGAATACACGTTAAACTGAAGGTCCCATTGACCCCTATGACATCAGCGGCATCAGCCGTTAGGTCACGTTGAAGGTTACCAGGAAAACTACGTTTCATGGGTGTGGCCACAAGCCATAATACATTTAGTATTAACTGACGAAGTAGGATAACTGCTAATGGTTCTATATAATTGTGTAAACAACTGGATTCCATTGCAAATTCTTACAACTATGAGTTACTACAAGAATACACTAATCACTACAGTAATATATATATATAATAGGTAAGTATAGGCATAGATGTATTGAAGGAATACTGCGCACTAAAGATTTGTCTTTAGTGCGCAGTATTCCTTGTAGTCTAGCCTCGGCGCGGTCGACAGGGATCGACAAGAAGCGAGGTGCCGTTTTTATGCAGTAAGCTTCCGAATAATGGTTTTAAGTATGTAATTCTTTTTGATATTTTGAGAAATTCACAATACTAACGCCTATTCGGCACCTCGCTGCCTACCGAACCCTACCCACTTCGTGGCAAACTCGCGCGACCTTGAGTTCAACCGCTTCTAGGGAGTCAAATTATTGTACATGTCATGGTTAAAGTACGAAGTGCGGCTACACTTAGGTTTAGGTTGTACAACCTAGGTGTAGCCGACGCAGTCGGTTAAAGTTAGGTGAGAAAAAATGTTTGTAAAAAAAAAAACTTGAGAGGTGTCAAGGGACACCCGGATGGAACGAAGTTCCCACGATTTATTATTTACAAAAAATCTGTATACACTCAACAAAAATAATCGTCGCGACACCACACTGTTCAATGCGAAATAGAAATGAAAATATCTGGCTTGCTTTCTATAAGAGAGAGAAAGAGAGAGAGAGAGAGAGAGAGAGAGAGAGAGAGAGAGAGAGAGAGAGAGACAGACAGACAGAGAAACATGTGCACGCCGCACAGCTAGCAAAAAGTGTCGTGACAACTTTTCGTAAGATTTTTTTCCGTCTAGCCGCTAGCCCCCTTTCACAACGCGCGATAAGGAACTTCGTTCCAAAAACTTGTTTTATAACGAAGCTCAGGGCAGACTGACATCAGTTGGTTAGGTTAGTACAACGTGCGAGCCGAGCGAGCGAAGCGAGCGTGCTGCGGTAGCAGCCGGCGAAGCACCACATCCGAATTTTCCTCATTCCGGAGTCTCAATTCATCATTAAGGAATACTTAATGCTAATTTTATGACGATCACCATACAACTACAATTAAGCATGTTGATAACAACTTGTCTCACGTTTTAAACACGTAAGGCGGAAATTAAATCTCCTACATCTAACTTTAACCGACTGCAGTCGGCTACACCTAGGTTTAACAGGCTAAACCTAGGTGTAGCAGCACTTCGGACTTTAGCCTTAACATAATATATCTCTTTACCGTGGTCTAGCGTACATAATATAATAGAATAACTACATATTTTTGTGCAAACCAAACGTCTTATCGCACAAAGCAATCTCTTGCTGACAACCTGATTGGAAGAAATTTAGAGAACATGTAAAGCGGAGGTATAATAGAAGATCAAGTTCTTTAAGCTCTTGGTTGGCAATAAATTGTTGTTCTATTCACTATTTTATTCTATTTATTGATGATAAAACCAAAATATGAGTAAAGAAAAATCTCTTCTGATCTGAGAGAAAAACCTTTTTTTTTTAATGAAGTAAGAAGACGAGCAAGACGCTTTCCTGATGTTAAGAGATAACGCCACCCATTATAATCAGTACAATGCCACCTAGGATTTCACAATGATGAGAAATTCTATTCCTTAATTTTTTTACTATTTCTTTATTCTGCCTTGAAGTACGTTTCTGCTTTTATTGTATTTTAGTCTGTGAAAGTACTAGGCTACGGATCGCAAAGAACGCCTTTTGTTTTCTAAACATGTACGAAAATTTTCAAACAATTTTGTTATAAGCATCACCTCTGTGTACAGGGAATTTTACTCATCTCTTTGCTACATCCTATTGTTCGAAGGTTCATGTGACAATTACTTGATTAATTCCCGTAGTTTTGCTTGAAATTTCATAATGTTTATATACAAGGTAGTCTTTTACTAGGTCAAAAATTATACGGTCAGATTTGTAGTTAATATTGCTTTAAGTCAATTTTTTTTTCAAAAAAATCTGATATATAATGTGTATAAAAATATACAAAGTCTACGTAACAATTATTATTACCTACTTTGTGCCAAATTCAAACTCAATCCGACCAGCACCTGTCTGTTGATAGATCGTGTAATCAAGCTTTTATTATTCAGAGACTAGCGTAGCTCTAGCCATAACATAGGATAAGATACGAGTATAATAAAAATATTCCACAATGGGCGGCCTTATCGCTGTGAGCGGTCCTTCCAGGGAACCAACCATTGTATGAAAAAGTTTACTAAAAGAGTAGAGTGGGAGAGAGGTCGTGGGGTGTGGGAGAGTAGAGTGGGATTTGGTACGAGAACTTGTAGTTACAAATATAATTACTGTCCCCGGTTTTACCAGCTGTTCTATAGCCTATGTATTATTCCAGGGTCTAAGCTATTTCTATACCAAATTTCAGCTCAATTGGTCCACCCGCTTAGGCGTGAAAGAGTAACAAACACACATCCAGACATCCATTCTTACAAACTTTCACGATTATATTATTAGTACGATTATTATGTTTTTTTCTTATAATATTATTAAGTCAGTTGTCTCGTTGTCATCAGGGCGGCACCATGCTGCAGCAGATCCTGCGGGACATGTGGGTGGACCCCGAGATCCTCGCCGAGCTCGACGAGACTCAGAAGCAGACGCTCTTCTGCAAGATGAGGGAGGAACAGGTATGACAATTATGTTACTTTTGACTTATTTCACGTGATATTACTTAGAAAATGGGAAGATGAGTCATAGCGTATCGTTGCAATGCCAAACTTGGGCCTGTTATATCGGACAGTGTCGGTTTTGATGGCCGTCTAATATATTTTAATCTAAACACTTGAATCCCTCTTAGGTAAAAATCGAATAATAACGAAGTTGGATTAAATAAATGAATATAATAGAAAATTTCATGCACTTATTTTAAGTTATTTTCTTTAATGTCCAATAATGTGTACAGTAAGGGAAGATTCGCTTAGTCACGAATTCATCATGGGTTACCCCCTAGGTTTCCTTTAAAATAAGGCAGTAAGTTTTTTTTTTTTTTTTTTTTTTTTTTTTTTATTTGATGAAGTAGAAGACGAGCAAGACGCTCTCCTGATGTTAAGAGATAACGGCTGCCCATAATCAGTACAGTGTAACCTAGGATTTCACAATTATGTGAAATTCTAGGAGCACTGCACCAACGCTTCTTACTCAAGAGTCATGAGATGTTAAGACTCTTTAGCCCAGTAATTTCACTAGCTACAGTGCCCTCCTACCGGAGCACAGTGATATTTGCACATCACTGCTCAGGCGGTAGAATAACTGGCACTGTTGGGGTACCCACCTAGACGACCTCCTGCAAAGGAGTGTAAGTGAAGCTTAGTAAAAGTAAAAAGCAATTCATTGACAGAATAAGAGCAAGTTGAAGGTTTGTAAATTTACCACTTGTAAACATAGAGAGATACTTATAAAAAAATTCTACACAAACCATAAAAGCTTGGCTTTCGCTTTTTATTGAAAAAAATTGTGTTGAGACGAGTAAATAATTAACTTACTGGTTTAAGGTGACCTGAAGATTCTAGGTCAGCTTCGAAACACATTAGCTTAGCTGCGTAATTGAGGACATTAAATAATTAAGTCCCACGCGCAGATCTTAAAATACATAATACCTAATTTAATTACCAAATTGAGAGTTGATAAACGGTTTGTTGTGTAATCTTACAAATGGTAGCTAATATTATGTAGTTATGTAATATATTATGTCTGCATTTAATTATGTTTTTCACGACCACGGTCAAAATTTAATTAAATAAATATGATGTTATATTATTTATTGTAAATTTTGTAATATTATTCCTTAATTATATTACATTTGACCCCGATAAATAATGGTTTTTAATTGACCTTAAAAAATGAGGAAAGTGTTCATAATTCTTCGTAATCTTTTTCTGTGTAACTCTACATCCTCGTATTATGTTCACTTAATTACTGAAAGACGCTTTAAAATATTTAGAAAATTATTTTCATAGTCCCTAATGGTTTCATTTAAATTTTGCCGAGATTGGTCAAGCAGTTTCTTAGTTACTGAGCTATGAATTAAAGTGTGCCTCTTCCTCGCTTATTAAATGTCTAATTGGAGTTTGTTTAATATGTTTATGATTCAATTGTATGTACTATGATGTATTGATTGTATGTTCAATTATTGATTGTTGTTGTTATTAGGGGTGTGTTTGGATGTATTTCTTTATAATTTACTTATATTATTTTTATAATGTTATAATGTAGATACCTCTATGTAAGAAAGAGTAGGATGTGTTATGCAATATTATAGCTTCCAAACTTTTCTTTTTCTTATAATTTAAACATAATTTCTTTAATGATACTCTCAGCTCTCCAATTGAAACAGGCTTTTAAAATAACTGTTCAACAGTATTAAGATCTGGAAATCTGACGTGATAAATTTATTCATGTCTTTTTAGAGACATGATCTACTGATTATACTAGTGGTAGGCATCGGCCGTAATTATAGTTACCACTACTGGACAAAACCGTGTCGCCAAGCGGTCTGTGACCGTGTTCCGGCATGATGTTCAGTGAAGCCAGGGAGGGACTTGTCCCGCCTTCTAGGTTTAGTCTGCTACCACATCGTCACTTAACATCACGTAAGATCGTGGTCAAAGGCTAATCAATAATAATGTATGAAAAAAGAGCTGTCTCTACATTAGTAATCTAGACTAGTAATGTAGAGTAGATTAATATGCCTAGGTCTCCTGCTGAGATAATCATGAATCTGTCTTCACTCGTCCGTAAAACAATAGTAACTAGTTTAGGTAGGTAAAAGCTCATTTTTTGTAGAGTTGATGGCAAAAACTCAGGCGAGATAAGACAAAATTTTAGATGTCGAAGACCTTACTATTTTTTCTTATGCTCTTTTTTTATAGATCAGCGGCCAATCTGACACTAAATATAAGATCCAAATTCTAAATAATTAAATTTTGACATAGTATAATACAGCTCGTATTGTGTCTTAGTTTTTAATAAAATGCCTAACATTTTCCACTTAGTGACTCCTACCGCTGGGCAAAGATCTCTACAGAATGGGTACCCAGAGAAAAGCGACGCCGCCGAGGCCGGCCTAGGAAACCATGGCGAGACGATTTAGACGCGCACCAGATCGGATGGGCCGAGGTGGCGCAGGAAAGAGATAAGTGGAAGGATTTGGGGGAGGTCTTTGCCCAGCAGTGGGACAGTACAGACTAAACAAAAAAAAACTCCTACTCTTCATAATTCATAACAAATGTACTCGTCCAAAAGTTGTTTTGATTGCCCAGAAGAGATCGCTTTGAGCGATAAGGCCGCCCCTTGCCCATTATGTGGACCAATGTGTTGTTAATATAGTAATTTTAACAACTTATTTTATATTATTGGACACAATAAAGTTTCTATTCTGCATGACCGTAGAATGAAATACGAGTATAATAGACTATCTTGTTCATTTTTACAAACTTATATTATTTTGTCGTTTATTATAATGTATATGCAGTTATAGAAAATAATAATACATATTTCTTTAATCTATCGTTTAAAAAAAAAGGAATTTCAAAACCCCGGTAACAAAATGTAAATCTAAGATATCAAGGCCCGATTTTAAGAACCAATTTGATGAAACGATCCCATTTAATAGATTAAGTCTTAAAATCTTTCAAGGTCTGAAACCAATTTGATGACCACATTTTAATACATTGGCTATAGTTTTTATCCGCTTAAGAGCGCCTAGCCCGCGGAAAGTTCTCTCGCTCGCAATATTTAACACATTTTGAAATATAAATTCATAGAATTAACTACATATTTGAAAATTCCTCAAGATGGTTGCTGCACACATTTTAAAAATGTTTTCAGTTTGATATGTTAAAATATCTCTCCATACGATGAGATCCGATGGAGAGATGAGTTTGACTCATATTTACCGAATTGATCCCAAATTGCAATAAACAGGGATGAGTGGAGGGAGAGAAGGGAGGCCTTTGCCCTGCAGTGGGACAAAATAGGCTAAATAATAATAATAAAATCAATGTTAAAATATGACAAGATGAGGTTTTTTGAATTTTTATTTCAAAATTGCTTCTCATGCCATTATTTGATGAAAACACTTTTAAAATGTGTGCAATAATATTGTGCAGCGAACCCGTTGAGGTATTTTCTAAAAGTTCATTCTATGAATTTATATACATAATTTCAAAATGTGTCAAATAATGCCAAAGAGAGAGCGTCCCGCTGACTAAGCGCTCTTAAGTTAATTGGGTTACAACACCAGATGTTCAGCGCTGAGTTTTTGCCAATCACCAGCTTCGCATCATGGCCTGTTGGTACTTTAATACTATTGGGTATTCTGTGGTCAAGGGCATCGACCTTGATTATTAGTTTCAAAACGGAAGCTTGTTTATCAATTTTGTGCTTAAAAAACTATTTCATGTACTCGTACAATTTTTAATTAAAAAACCATTACTTTAAATTATGAACTTAACATACAGGGATTTTTGTGATAATAATATTTAAAAAAATAAGTTGTAGAATAGCTGAAAAAAGCTTGTTATAACTTTTATACTACACACAACGAAACATGTGTCTGTGTTTCATACACAATATCATAATTAAAAAAATAATAACTATGTATAAATTATGTTTTCGTTATAAAATTCTTTATATTTGTGGTGTTTTAATAAGTTAACTATCTACATATTTTATAGTAACTTAGTATGTTACAAAAGTTAACATATTACAAAATATGTCATGTTCCATTTTGATCGAAAGAGATAAAAACGAAAACCGCTTAGAACCTAATCGATCAAGTTTCAATTAAGGACATCGTATGCGCTAATCCGTTGCTAATTTATAGATATGGGCACGGTTTAAAAAAAACCCTAGGTACCCTATAGGTATCTAGAATCTAGAACAAAGGCGTAGGTACCTACAACGTTGCGCCGTGCATAAAAAAGAGTATTAAATTTCTGTTGTCGTCAAAGAGTTTTATTTGCTAAATAAACTAAATTGGCAAGCACGTCCCTCTGACTCACCATTCCTTAGAATTCAATTGAGCTTCATTCCAGAACTAATGGACAAAATATTTAACGGCTTGCACATCAAGTGGAGAAAATAGCGCTTTATGATTTGACTTACATGATTGCATATTTCCGTTATTTTGCGTAACTAGGAATGCTAGAGATTTGCAAGTGGCCATAGAATTTAACGGTATTTTTAGACAATTTCAAATAGAAGGAGAAACACTAATAAATTGTAGAACATATAAATAACATATTATTATACCGGTTTAGGCCCGTTTCGCACTATGTCCCGTTTCGCATCGTTTCGATTTTACCTACAAAAAGGTGCCGTTTCGCCCGTTTTTTAAAAGTCTTGTGATACAATGGAAGGTACGGTCGGAAAAAAGTGTCTTAGAGGAATTAAATGTAACTCTTTCACGCTAAACGGGTGGACCGACTTAGCTGAAATTTGGTATAGATATAAATGATTTGGTTGTTTAAAATAACTACGAGAATTTTTATTAATAAATAGATTATGAATAAATAAGACAAAAAAACACATAAGTCCGTAGAACAAAGTTTTATTAGATCCATACATTACAGTAGAGTAATATCAAGTTTGTTTGACAGTTTTTGTCCTAACTTGTTTGACCCTGGAGTTAAGATATATTCGGTATTCCAGAGGTATTCAAAAAGTTTTGTGTAAATTACGCAAGTGTAAAGAAGGGATTTCTTAGAAGCAACTTTGTTTTACGAATAATTCGTTATAAATATAACGCAGATTTCTTTTTTATGATTTCAGATTTCAATCATAAAATAGAAACCTGAATTATACAATTAAACTTTTAGCAGTAGGTTAGGTATAGTGTACCTATCTGTAGTAGTTTCTGTCTTTACTATTAGTTTGAACAAAGACAAGGGCATGTATGACTTATGACACACCCATACACATTGTTTAAACTAGATAGCCTATACGAGGCATTGTGGATTATTCATCACTGAATGACAACCCACGCTGTTCCCTGTTAGATAAGGATGGTAAATGGGGCATAACATTACATTTATCTAGGCTATTAAATACTGAATCACTTTTCAGTTTAGGAACTCAATCGTGTAAGTCTGAATCCGGGAGAAGTTTGCTTTAGCTTTTACATCAAAGTCTTTAATATTAATACGTACACATATGACATAATAATGTATATGATATAGTAACGCCTGGTTCCCATTGGGCTCCAATGGGATACCCCAGTAATTGGGGTAGGCAGAGACTATTTTACCTCCACTTGGCACTCTGACACACCTCTTTCGCTTCTTTAACCTTAATCACATTCTTCATACATGCTCGCTGGTTATACGCAACACTTTTTACAGGACCAAAATGTCAATTAACCTAGTCGTTGTCCCCATGTTTTTGGTTAAGTTCTCCTTAACTTATGGTGTTATTTCACGAGAAAAATATATTATAGAAGTATAATTTTGGTTCTCTGGAAGAGATCGCTATTAGCCATAAGACAGCCAATTGTTACACACTGTTTATTATAAATTGTATTTAGTTCTAAATTCTTGTAAGCTATATCAATAAAGTGTTATCTATCTATCTAATTTTAAAATCTCTGTAGCTGATCTTTTTGTCTGCAAAATATAGCATTTGTTTTCGTTTTATTTCCTGTCCGATTACATCCAATCATTTCATAATTCACGGTCGTGGCATAAACTTTCATTAGTCGAGGCCACTTTTTTAGCGTCTAACATTGATGTAAAGAATAAATTGGATGTAACGACAGTGTTTGAAAACGTCTGTAATAATAGTGGAGTAAAGCAGTGTAGGTACATTCGCATACATACAACTTATTTTAAAGGATCTATCTGATAGGAAATAGGAAGTGCATCAGGCTTCATCTAATAATTATTATAATTATATCTATTAGCTTTATTTGTTTTCACACAGGACACTCAGGTCAGAATACAGAATACTTAGGTTTTCATAAGTATCTTGTAATTACATAACAACATGTATAATAATTAATAATATATTGTTAAAGGCTCTTTTGTATAAAAGTATTTGTATGACCGATATTTTTCGAAAAAAATAATTGCTAAAAATAAAATGTTTAATAAATCGATATTTTCTACTTTAGAACCAAACAAATTCAAAACCAAAGCAAAATAAGATATAAAACACATCTTACACTAAAAGATTTTTAAAATTTGTAGCAATAGTAATATTTTTCTCTTTGAAAACTCGAAGTCCACAATTAAATTTCAATAGCACGTAATAACAGTTTGTGGTTTCGATTGATATCAAAATTGCTGCATACTTATGTCATCGATGCTTATTTGGTAAATGACCATTTTAGCTGTTTATCTTAAAAGTTAGGCTTTGGAATGTTGTTTTCACGGTTAAAATTCCAAATGTTTATGCAAATTCAAATCGCATCACTTCATAAAAACCTTTTTGTTGTGGTCAAGATCCTGATTTACCAAATAAGTACGTTTGTTATTTTATCGTTTACCGTTCACACTTTTAGAGATCTTCAAGTACATTATTAGTATTAAAAATAGACCTGCATGCTTAGACAAGTTCCCAATCGCTTGTGTTAATGCTAAAAAGTCGAATGGGATAACAGTTTGTTGTAGAAAAACAAACGATAACGATCGTCAAGTTAGTAAATTTAAGCGTTAGACACACAAGCGTTTGGCGCTGGTCTAGGGACCATTATTAGAAAAATATACACTAAGTGTGACTGACTGATTTATCAACGCAGAGCACAAACCGCTGCGCTGAACGGATTGGGTTGAAATTTGGAACTCAGATAGGTTTTCTCGGCACAATCTAGTGTCGATATATTTCGATAAGACAGAGTGTTGGTATATTGACTGACATTGCTTCGACGGTGTGGGCCGTCTGTTTCTCACATACTCACATATATAGAAGACTGGCTGCGTCCAGCGGTTTTACCCGCTGTACTGTAGCCTATGTGTTATTCTATGGTCTAAGCTACCCCTATACCAAATTTCAGTTCAATCCGTCCACCCGTTTAAGCGTGAAGAAGTAACAAACATACACACACAAACTTTCGCCTCATAACGATGGTGACACTGGGTAGGTAGGTATAGGTAAAAGTTAATAGTTTTTCACTCTTGCCAAAAACATCAGTTCAGTCGATGATGGACTGTTTTTCATTGAAGAAACCATACAAAGCATGGCATAATAGGCTGCCCTCACATTTCCTTCACGCTGCGCTGCGTGATGAAATCCAATTGCCTTATAAGATTACTTATGCATGATGTCTTTTGCGACGTTACCTAGAGAAAATAAAACAAGTGATAATAACGGCAATAGTATGGACGTTCATAATTTAGGATTATGCTCCAACAAAACATGGTACCCTAATTACACTGCTAGAGTTGACTCTTGAATCACTATTATTGTATGTTTTTTTTTTTTTTTGTTACGCCGGGAAAAAATGCTTTACGCATACCCTCCCAACGGGGGTATGGGAGGGTTATGTGGGACTCCCCGTGCAGAGCGACTGCACGGGTATACCCACTAAAACAACCCGGCGGCACTCCCGCATCGTCTTTGTGACAGGGAACTGGGAATCGGCAGAGCCTTGCATCCAGTCCATTGTATGTAGATGACCCATTTTTCTTGACCCAGGAAAATGCATTACGCACCATCACCCCACACTGGGGGGCATGCGGTGGTATGTGGGACTCCAACTAAAAAACCTGGGGGTGTTCTTGCGGGACGCCATAATGCCGGGGCAACGGGTACGCCGAAGCACTTATCCGCGGATTATAGATGACCCAAACCCAACCCATATTATGTTGTAATTTTAGGTCGACAAGATTCCTACAAGGCCTTCAAAACTGTCTCCTACATATCTTATAGGTTCCAATTTGGACCCACAACTTAACTTGCTTTCCGACACAGAGCGCCCAGTTGGAAAATCCATTCAAGGTGTCTAAATTATACGCCAGAATTATAACCACTGGGCCACAGACGCCAAATATTTATAGCTACGTATTTGCTAAATTTAATTTTGTGATTGTTCAGGTGCGTCGATGGCAGATCTGGGATCAGAAGATCCCCGACGTCGAGGACCGCCCCAAGTTCCACAAGAATGGCAAGAAGCAGGTGCAGTTCCTCAAGGGAGAAGACGGTGAACCATGGGTATGTTCGGAGCATTCTATTCTATGTAAGAACAATAAGCAATTGGGCGAATTGAGAGAACTAATAAATAACTCTAGCATTAAAATAGCTCTACCTCGAGCTGTAGAACGCTATGAAGAATTAAAGTTGATAAAAAAAAAACAAGTACCTTTACTTTTCAAAATTTTAGATCAGTCCACTACAATCTCATCTTACGTGAATCTTAGGTGGTGGAAAGACGTAAATGAAATTAAATCTAGACATAGTGACATAGGCAAAACCTTGTGGATGGAGATAGATCATTCGATTCTACTAAAGATTAAAGAAACATTAACGTTTTAAATCACAAACATAAATGTTTCTTTAGTAGAGGATGTGATGTCTCAATCAAATTCACATAGCCAGGCAGAGGCTGACCACTCTTTTAATTGCTCGTTGTCTCCTTTACATCAAGTACATTTTGTTTGACTGATAAGTGCAATTTCAAAACGTTTTATTTCCATGTTCTTTTCAATCCGAATCCGTGTATTCAGCAAGGACGCCCGAAGGTCCGCCCATTGTTTTGGATACCACTTCAGGGTAGACCAAATTAGACCATATTGCTACGGAATAAGGGTTAGCAGTGATGGATTGTTTAGAGCTAATATTGACCTTTTGAAACAGTAGTTTGTCACGCCGGTTGGCTTGATGAAAGCGAAATGTCGGGACGGGGTCATTGTGAACCGTGTACCAGAAGTTTGGCCTTTGCGTTAATGGTTTTAAATTTGAGAAAATAACTGGGGGAATAAAAATCTGTATCAGGGTACTAAGTGACCTTCTTTCTCGTTCGTCTAAATCGAGATGTACTTATACTTAATAAGTAGAATTGTGCCTATCTCTCATTCTCCCTAATTTCCTTCCAGGTATGGGTAATGGGTGAGCACCCAGACGACAAGTCGATCGAGAGCATGCTGGCTGAAGAGGCGCGGATCAGAGCGTTAGCACAGGCGCGGGAGGAAGCTCACCAGCTCAGGAAGTCTGTTGAGAAGGAGCTCACGCAGCTCATCGATTATAAGCCGCTGGATAGCTTGGAACAGGTTAGTAGTCAATAGGAACCAGCTTAAAAATTAAGTGGGGCAAATAGATGAAAGTACAGATTTTGGGCTATACAACTTATAGGTTGGCCATTGACCATACAACCTACGTATAATAATTGTGATTTAACTCTGACAGTGTAGCTAGGGTAACCTATTATGTTGGGAGTATAAGCCCTAACTTTTTATCTTTGAAGCATGGCATTACTATCAGAATTTTAATATTTTGTTCCAAAACCTATCCAGAACGCAAAAATGTAGATCTTAAAAGAATACACAATACACACGTTAGTGAGACCTGAAATAGGTACTAGTAGACTCTGGGTATATGTGTGTGTGTCTGTGTGTGTCTTGAAGATTACAACCATAATTGTTATTTTCCCATAATTCCAGAAATTCGACTTATCACCTAAGAGCATAGAATCAATAGAAGACAACCTGGAGATCTACTGCACAGTGGACGAGCTGCGGCAGCGCATCGACGCCCTGGAGCCGGAGGTGTCTTCCGACAAGGACATCGGAGACAGCCTCGAGGACAAGAGCTACGGTGAGGACATCAAGCTCGACATCAACAAGAACACGCTGCACTTCAACTTCATCGAGGGGAAGAGGGACGTGCTTCAGGTTAGTTGTGATAGATCCCTAATCTTATGAGCCTTCGCCATTTGGTCCTGGACATGAACCCAACTTGATTCTTTTTCTATTTTCAATAAAATTACCAAATTACAATATATTTAGTGCCTAATTTTAACGCATAATGTTTATAACATATCATATTTTTATATTATTATATTCGTCAGTCCAATATTCCATCAATGACGAGTCAGGGTCAACTCCTGGAACACGTTGCTTTAGAAGCCAACTAGTGAAACCTTAGCCACTCGTATTAGAAAGGTGTTATAGAGCAGTTAGGCGTCGTTCAGACACTAGACAGTTTACTTATGGACATGGACATCTCATCTGAATGAGGCCTAACTGCTCGTTTAGTGGAACTTGCACCACACGATGCTGCAAATCTAAACATAGCCTTAACGTGCTGATATCCTTTCAGGAGTTAGGTCTCCCAACGAGCGGGTCGGGGGTAAGCGTGCGAGTAGCGGCGTGGGAGAGGCGCGTGGCAGCCGCTCGAGCCACCGACATCCTGCGAGAATTACGCGCCAGGAGAGCGCGGACGTTGCGGGATGCAAGGCTACACGCGCATGATTGTGACGCACAGTGGAGAGAACAAGGTAATCAAAGCCATACAAGGGACCAAGCTGAATATTTCTGTAGGGGTTAGGTATCCCTACAGACGGGTGAGGTGTGAACGTGTGTGTGGCAGCCGCTCGAGCAACCGACCTCCTTCGTGAACTACGCGCCAGGAGAGCGCGGACGCTGCGGGATGCTAGACTACACGCTCATGACTGTGATGCGCAGTGGAGGGAACAAGGTAACGAAGCCAAGCAAGCAATGGATGATGGATGGATGGATGCCAAGCTAAATGTATCTACGGGAGTTAGGGTTTCCCTGTTGGAGGGTAAGGTTTTAGCGCGCGAGTGGTGGCAGTTCGAGGTACCGACATGTGCGTCTGGAGTGCGCGGACGTGGATGTATCAAGGCGATTAGTTGGTGGAACGAAATATACAAGTTCGAGCCACTCAACAATACTGGAGTGACAGTATGTTAAAAGAAACTTGGATGACGTATCGACAATGTTTAAGGGAGAGTATTTCGATTCAGGCTAATTTGAATTCTGATATTTTCCAAGGCCAACTAATGGCAAGCTCAATCTAAGAGTTGTGTAACATAATCCCATAACCTAAATACTAAATGAACGTTATCCCCTGTTTCCAGAGCGTAAGGCGAAGGAGGCGGAGGCGGCGATGCGTGAGATAGCGCGCGCGGCGCGGGAGGCGCACCGCAAGAGTGCTGACCTCGCCGCGCATGCGCACACCGACGGACCCACGGGTAAGCCTTGTTAGCTTTTCATTCCAGGTTGCATTGTTCTCATCTCAAAGGTACATTCCGGATGCAGCATTTTAGCTGATCCATCTTCGGAGGTGATGATCAGAATGATGTTCACTTTGTATGAGGCTGCTGTCGCTGATCGAGCTGTGTCGTTGTAGTGTTCATCTCTGTTTGATTTTGTTTTTTCCTAAGGGTGACATTTTCTTAATGAAAAAACCCTGTATAAAAATTTATGAAAAAAAGGTACATCGGACATCCTGTGGTCCGATGTAGACGATGTTACTCACTTGTCTCATTCGCTACCCCGCCCTGCCCCGGTGGCCGATGGAAATTATTTGAAGCAACTGCATTTTTCATAGCTATTTCCATCTGCCACCCCCGAGGAGCCGCCGGAGTGGTTAAATTTGAAATTAATATGAAAAATAGTTAAGAGAAATTTATTGTTAGGGAAAAATGTTAAGCCAAGCACTTACACAAGGACAAGCAACAGCTCTCAAGTTTAATAGAGGATTTGACTTCGGAACTCAGAATTTCACGTTTGGAGGATTCTTACAACCATCTCCATGTTTGCAGGTGGCAAGCCCCCGAGCAGAGAGGCGGTTCTGGATTGGTTCCGTACGCACGAGCTGCCGCGTGGCGTCGGCAGAGACGAACAGGACAATCCAGTCGAGTGGTTCCATGGTACGTGCTCAATTATTCTATAATCTTCGCTTGTTATACCACACATCTAGATGCAAAGGGTCAAATCTAATAAGCACATTTATTAATTTTTTCATTAAACAACGTAGTAAAAGTCCCTGACCTACCTATAGAAAAACAATTTCTCAACAATACATAGTCATAGTTCAGTACTTTATGCATACCATTAGTTTTCCAAGAAATCCATTTCATTTCAATCTGTTATCAGCAGTTATCGTAATATAAGATGTGGCGATAAGACTATGCCCTTTATGCATGATTTAGGTATGTTTAATAAGTTATTTAATTTTAGTTTGTTGTTTAGTATTAAGTAACTTTAAGTGTTGTTTACAATAAAGAGGTAAGAATTATAATCCCTATTCTATTCTATGATTTGATTTTATTCCCATTGCACGCCACTCAACTCGATAAGTCTTCCTCCTTCGCCATCGTTCGTCAGCGTCTTTCCGAATATCCACCTCATCTAGTCCGTAAGCGCCCTACATTTTGCTGAGATGTGGTATCCTGTTTCACAGTTTTCACTTGACTCGTCTCCCCAGCGCTTTTTTTATACAACGAAGTAAAAAGACGAGCAAGACGCTCTCATGACGGTGAGAGATAACGCTGCCCATAATTAGTACAGTGCTACCCAGTATTTTACAAAGGTAAAATTCTGGGTGCACTGCGCCAACGCGTCTTACTTGAGACTTGAGAGGCATAAATGTTGAGACTCTTCAGCCCAGTTATTTCACTAGCTACAGTGCCCTCCTACCGAAGCACAGCAATGTTTGCACATCACTGCTGAGACGGTAGAATAACTGGCACTGTTGGGGTACCTACCTAGACAACCTCCTGCTAAGGAAGTCTACCCCCGGTTTACCAATTCTATGGCAAATGTGACCAGCCTATTGTCTTGCTTGCTAATTCTTTCCACACCAAGCGTCACCTTGTTTTAATGTATTTGACTATGATTTTTATTATTTCTTCATTCCCAGGTCTAATAAGTCGTCAACAGTCCGAGCAAGTCCTGTCCCAGGCGACGGGCGGAAGCTTCCTCGTGCGCCTGTCTGAGCGGGTGTGGGGGTACGCCGTCTCCTACCGCGAGAGGGAGGGAGACAGCCGATGCAAACACTACCTGGTAGAGCGGGACGCAGCGGGCTACCGGCTGCTGGGGACTGGACAACTCACTCATCATACATTAGGTAATTGAAACTGGTACAGCTTACCATTCTTTTCAGCCATCAGAAATAAGACCTTTTGCCAATCTTTGAGTAGATAATGATGAGATGTCCCTAGCACTCGGATCGGATTTCCGATTGGAAGGAGATTGTGAAGTATAAGCACACTCATTAAGGTACTGAAGTATAGTGTGATTCTTCCAAGCACGACCACGAAAGATGATAAAGTTTTTTTTGCTGTACATATAAATGAAAAACAATTAGGTATCTACTTAATTGTACTCTTCATTTAGACTTAGAAATTATGTGATCGTGCGGCACTTACGAGGAATTTATTAACATTATAACATAGAAAAATAAAAAAAAACATTATATAGGGGACTTTTTTTCTGACGTAATGTGAACTGTGTAGGTAAGCAGCAAAATAAGCAATACTTGCACTTTACTTCTTGGTAGATAAATAACTGGTAAATGTGTGGTACTTCCCCAGGAAGTTTTTAATTAATAGGGACCTACCACTGCAATAAATACATAATTTTCATTTGTTCGCATTTTAAAACCAATTTCTAATATTTCCAGCTGATCTCATAAACTACCACAAGACGATACCAATCACGGAGAGCGGCGGCGAGCTCCTGACTGCCCCCTGCGCGCCCGAGGCTCCTCTCATCTTCACTGACCCGCCATCTTTCTAAACTCTGTACTCTTTATAGTCTGTAGTCGATAAGTAGTCTATGGTCTAGTTGTGCCGCCATCTTGAATCATACGATTAGATAGTCTGTGTTGAAAGAAAAAAGAATAACAATGGAATACGCTTGAAGAAGGAACCAATGGAGATTGCGACGTGAACACCAACCAGTAGGTCTAGAGTCTAGCATGGATATTGCGTAGACTTGTCTTGCTGTCAAGTCAAACTGTCATCCCATACATTCACAAAAGTACAATGTATGGGATGACAGTTCTACTCTTGAAATTTTTGTGGGTTTTCACACGCCATGCTACGGCCACTGAAGCAAGAAAAATGACTTACGTGAGTTGGCAAACAACTCTGACGTCATTTTTCTTGCTGCAGTTTAGTGTTCACAGCGCCAACACCATCGAATAATAAACTTCTTGGGAAAACCTAGCGTTTCTTTCTTATAACTATTTACAGTTTTCTACACTTCATTTTTCCAAGATAGTCAAGATAAATAAATATGCATAATTATTGATTTTGTTCCAAACATGACGAACAAAATCAATAATTATTTATAGTTTACAGAAATGCCCTTTCTTTTTACGCAGACTACGTACTCTTTTAAATTAACTTCGTAAACCTTTACCCTTGTAATAATTTACTTTTGGTAGAGGTAGGTTCATTTTTAACCGTGTATTTCGTATGTAAAGAACTCTGTGAAAATCGCTAGTACCTACCTAATTTTGTCCTCCAAAAATGTCTTCCTTAAAAATGGAGGATTAAATTTATGTAATCGCGGGACCAATTTTAAAGTCAATATTAGACATTAAGTTGTATTATTATAAATAAGTACTTATAAAGTATACTCTATAATGAAGCTATTTTATACAGAGCTATACACACTAAGGATAAGCAAGAAAATCATGGCTGCGGTTTTATTGTGTATGCTCGTTTAGTAATTGTCATTTTTCTCTTATTAAAGAAATAACATTTTTTAATAAGAAAATAATAGGGATGTCCTTTACCGATTAAAAAATATCGATAGTTTTATTAAATCGAATAATAATTTTAGTCGATGAGATAAAAAACGTGATGTGATCTCGTCGAAACTATTTAAAAATTCTCATATTAAGTAACATGTAAACAGTTTTGCATTTTCATAGAGATTAAAATGCTGAACAAACTTTTAGTGTAAGATTTCGCTTTTAAAGACAAAATTGTGATTATGTCCATTACTAGGTACTTATTGAATATACTGTAATTGATATTTACAGCTAGATTTCAGCAAGATACTATGAAACACAAACACCAAGTTTTTGAGTTCTTAATATACATAAAAACTGTTTGAATAGCGGAATAAAATTAAGGCCTAACTGAGGGCTTGTTCACGTTGGAACGCGCGGGCGCGGGCGCGGGCGCGGCAGACTTTGCTTACACCGCACGTGCGTTTGTACGTGAACACTTTCATAGCGCGTCGTATGTTTGATATTTCGCGCCCGCGCCCGCGCCCACGCCCGCGCGTTCTACGTGAACAAGCCCTAACCCACGGTTTGCAAGCGGTTGAAGTTCGTTTCGTTTATAACTTTGTTTTAAAAAAATATTTTAAAGATAATGTTGTGCAGACGCTACCGCTTGCAAAACGGGTGTGTAAGCATTCTAAGGCCGACCGCGTTCCTGTCGACGTCACAAAGTCCCAGCTCTTTGTGACGTCGGCTTTAAAACTATGTATTTATTATATTCTACATGTTTTAGCGTGATTATTCTCTTCATCGCGCTACAGTATTACGCTATAATTAATATCATTTTAACCCGAATTCTGTTAAACCAAGCCAAAGTGAATATAGGCAGAAATCGGACTACTCTATTACAATAACTTAGGTTCGTTGTTACTATTAATTATGTATTTTATAATTGTATGCCATTTATTTTGTTTTTAAGTTATCTATATCGCTTTTTTATTACAAGATTACGCCTTCTAAATACTACTTATACCTACCACCGCGCTCCATTTTTTTCTTTTTTTAAAATACGATCTTTCCATATCGATTCAATGCAAAACGATAAAAAATCGTAGATCGATTCACGAGGTTCCGATCAATTCCAGAAGATCGATTCAACGCCAAAAATATGTGTTTCCTATTATGTGCGTATACAAAGATATGTATGAAGTGACGCTGGCCTCAAACAGTAAACTTTATAAAGCTAATTTTTATAACAGAATTTGTATTTCTTCGTAGAAAATAAGCGATATAGATTAATTATCTTGATAGATATTGTATTTTAGTCAATAACTGCCAATAATAAAAATATGTAAAAAAAGCAGCTGTTTCTTTTTCATAATATTATATCAGTCACATCGGATATTGGAATATGGCATAGATTTCTTTGGTTTTCGTTTCTGGAGTCCTAAACAAAAAAAAAACTGTGAAGACCATTTATTCAAAAAGTACATAATATATTTAAAAAGTGTTTATTAATTTCGCGTGTAATAAAAAGTAACACTATACAATATTTACAAACAATCCCCTCATATTTTAAATATCACAAAACTCTTCAAAATATTGACTAAACCATTCATTATAAAATTTTGGTAGTGTTTAACAATAATATCTCTAATTTATGGAAAGTGCCATACATTAAAGTGGGTTTTGGTATACAAACTGAAACATAATATTTAAAATGTTGACTGACCAGTGCCCCACATTTGGGTCACTAGCAAACATAAGGACAAAAAGTAATGTAGTCATTTGGGCCTCAAACGGAAAACCTATTTCGTGTCCTATTTTTATACAACAAAAAACTAGAAAAATTTTGATTCTTTGAATTATCGAAAAAGCTTTTTTTTTTAATTTATCGATAAGATAAAACATTTTAAAGTCAATGTCCCAACTCTAAAATCTAAACGATGGATTTGCCTAACTTTATTATATGATAATAATATGTATTTTTATAATAAATATTATGTAATACAAATAAAATAAATAATAAGGGACTGAAAAACGTCGTTTATTGTTAACACTGCATTATACAATTTTGTTTGAGCATCTTCACATCTTGAACACTGGAAAAGAAAGGACACTGGAAAAGAAATTATATATTTTTAATTTAAAATGAGTTGATAATTATTCTAAGCACACAAAAAATATAGTATCTAGCATATTTACTGCTGTAAGAACCCACTAAGTGTAACATTTATTTGAACCGAATTAAAGATCCAGATTAGATTTTTTGTTGAAAATCGAACGTTTCATATTGTTTTATATCGAAAACGATACGCGTTTACAGTTTAAAAAAAAGTCATCATTATCTAAATAGTTGGATATTCTGAGGTATGTCCTGAACAAGTAGGTTTTTGTGTGTAAAAAGTAAATAGGTAGTATGTAAAGAGGTAGGTAAAAGTAAATATTATGTACCATGTCACATGTAAGGCAGGTTGGTGGGTGTCCGGGCCAATTCTAAACCGCTTCTCTGTAAAAAAATATCATACTTATATTTCTTAATAAAGATTTAATACAAAAACATTAATTGATTAGGTCTGGCACACTCTTCGTTATCTAAAATGGTCACTGATATAAAGTTAATCATGATTCTAATTTGCAGAATGTAGAAAATGAATGAATGAATATATTTGTAGATGTGGAATATTATGTACACAAAGTCTATCCATTTTCGCTAAGATGTGATCAAGCGCCTAGCAATTTACACACTGCAAACTGCAAAGTAACACACAGATAAGTATATATTGGAAAATTTTAATAAACTATGTATCGGTGAAAAAAAACTAAGTACCTAGTACCTACCTATGAACCTAAAAATATAAAACATCTATTTTTGAAAGGAACGCAAGAAAAATCTACGTACCTACTTACGCCTTGTAAAACTCCTACAAAAAAAGATAATTTTTCATACGGATCAGATGGGATAAAGGATATATTTACAACAGTTTTGGGAATAGGGATGGGAAACATGCAATATAAAAAATGCAATTTTAAAAAGGAAATCTATATTTTACACGTCTAAATATTAACAAAAAAGTATTATTATAATTAATAACATTTCTTAGAGAATATAAGTTTGGTAATGCTCACGGAAGGCTCCCAGTGGTGGCTGTCGAATGGTTTCGGCGCCGGGTACTGAGGCTTCTTCACTTTCTTTATAGGACTGTTGCTTGCTGGAAAGAAAGCAAAATTATTGTTAAGACAGCAACAGAAAGAACAAGTGAAACTTAAAAAAACTTTTTAAAAACAAGCTTTTATTATACGAGTATTATTACCATCTAGCGCAAAAGTACTCGTCAAGATGAATCAAATGAGCCCAAACTTGATGGGGTTGCGTTGTTTAGTTACGGAGTTCCTATGGCCACCTTCCAACTCCATCATCAGATCAACTCAATGTCATAATAATATTGCATTGTCATCCGATTTATACATGTCTTCCCGGTTTCCGATTGAGCTGAAATTTTGCATAGGTACATGTCATGTACCTATGCAAAATTTCAGCTCAATCGGAAACCGGGAAGTAGGTCAAATTAAACTTGCAAGATTTGATTACAGACAGACAGACAGACAGAGAACAGACAGGTGAAAGTAAATAAAAGCTTGTAAAAAGAAAGACACTGAAGCTCATAGAAATGCACCTAATAGAGTGAAGATGTTAAATAACTCTCAACGGAAACTTTCAATGAAAGAGGGTAAGCCAAGCTTCAACCGTATCACATTTTACTCCTTACTGATATTATAGTGAAAGTTTGTAAGAATGTGTATGGATGTCATGATTTATATTTGTTACTCTTTCACACCTAAACGAGTGGACGGATTGCGCTGAAATTTGGTATAGAGATAGCTTAGACCCTGGAATAACACAGAATACAGTAGCCTAGGTACCATTGTATATCAAGTGACAAGTGGGTAGGTAAGTCCATTTTGTATTATAATAATGAGAACACATTGTATTAGTGGGCTATACGGGCATAAATCTTGACGATTTACGGTCAATGGTGTTTCTTTAACAAAATTCGCCAAAAAAGTGCAACTTTAACGCTCATAAATGGCTAATAAGATAGTGTCAAAGTGGTTTTAAATTAGTGGTCTTGACAGACAGAGAGACATACGGACGGATGGACGGGCAACAAAGTAATCCTAGAAGGGTTCCGTGTTTTCCTTTGGAGGTACGGAACCCTAAAAACAACAATATATTAATTCCACTGTCCTAGAGATCTCAAAGTTAATAAGTTACCTCCAGGCACATAAGGCAGTGTGAGCTCCGGTCCATTTTTCTTGACGTTCTTCTTGGCCATAGAGCGACCGCGGAGCAAGTCCTCGTCCATCACTAATTTATTGTTTACTCTGAAATTACAATTATTTATATTGCAATTTTATATAATGAACGTAATATGCTGTGTAAAAAATATCAAAACCACGACTTTTAGCGCAAAAAAATAATTTTGAAATGACAAAATAAATAATATAGTAAAAATTTTTATAACAAAAATTATAATCTAAGACGAGTATGATATTGTGTACACATAGGGACAATTATTTTTGATAGACTTTGTACCTACAGGGAGAACTACATAAAACCTAGCTAATAACTTACTTTTTGATGTAAGGGGTCCGAGGGTATGCGTTGACGGGGATAGGGAATGCCTGAAAATGAAAATTATTGAGTACATAAAAAAATAGTGAATTCAAGTAAGATCCTTGCGAAACATCCATCGAAACTTGTAAAAGAGGTAGGTACTGTTATTTAAATTTGGTCGCAAATACAGCAAACTGCCATTAAGTATACACAAGAAGTATAGGAGAGTACTAACAGACATGCATTTGGCATAAATAAAAGTACCTACGTAAGTATTCGGAAAAGTAAATTTCAAAGGCATTGCAAAGATCAATAAAATTAGAACTAATTTGGAGCGATTTGACAAAGTAATTTTTTTGTTATTCTCATATGGCATAAATCTATAGCAAATAATAATATTATGATCACAAAATAATTCTGATATGGTACAGTTTGACTGCGTGTGTATGCTAATAACCTCTTATTACTTCTAAATAGCTGACCGAATGCGCTGGTTTTTGGACCTTTACCACTTTAGTTTGATAATCGCATCCAGCCAACCTAGATGGCGCTCTATCATAAGAGATCATCCTACAAGGGAGAGATCACGAACTCCAGTAATGGGGCACACGACTCAAGGAGGAGGACCGCTTTAGTACCGCACGTTTAGCATGTAAAACCGTGGCTAGTGTTATATAACTACCTGAAATGCTTCATTAATAGCCCGAGCTAGAGACCGCGGCGGCGCAGGTCGTGCGGGCGCGGGCGGAGGTAGCACTGCGCCCGCTCCATCTGCACTACCCTGCAATATAACTGATATTGTACCTAATGGCGAAGGATCGTGTATATGGTTGTTATTGTTATTAAAGAAAAGATAGACCTGAATTTTAGTTTTAAGTAGCTTAGATCACAGATCCTAGTTTAGCACATAGGTTTACGCTGAATAAAACCACAGCACAGTTAGAAAGTGTGGTTTGAATGCAACGATTCACGACTCAGAAACTACTACAGAAAGACTATAAAAGACTGGTTGAGCTGAGATGAGTTACAACAGGTGACGACAAGTGATCTTACCTCAGTAGTACTAGTGGGTTGTATTAAAGCTGTAGGTTGCTGAGCCTTTTTCTCTGCTTGCCCCGTGTCCATATCCTCAGAATCTATGAAAAGAAAAATCCAAAAAAAAATTGGCGAAATCAGTCGAAACATTTTAGTATTATTGTTACAGATAGCTCTACATTACAATAAATTTTTTTTAGCCTGGTGCCCCACAGGTAAGATCATTCCTTATTTTCTTCATTCTAATGAGGGCTATTGGAAAAACGATCCACCTACTTGCACTACCTACCGTTTTAGAGCTGCCGTGACGACTAGATGGTTTTTTTAAATTGCTTTAATGTCGGCGATCTTTACTTGGTAGCAAGTAATTTTGCCAAAAGAACAAAATTTATATGCTTACTTGGCGTATAATTGTAGTCAATAAGCGATTCCCCCGCGATGCTGTCCGTCCGTGATCTACTCTGATCCTGCATCACAAACAATTTTATCATTAAAGTTTTATTTAATGCAAGAGCTTTAGTTCACATGCCAGGAAGACTTGGTTATGAACAACTTACAGGAATAATGTTCAAGGTCCACTGCTGGCGAGGCTTGCCTGGCTGCCTTGTCGTCCCTTGTTGTGGTGGTAACGCCTAAAATTTGCATTGATTTTAGAAAATTATTCACATTACTTACGAATATCTCATTTTAACTTGTCTGATCTCACCTCAATTTCTTTTCCTAATTTCTTTTGAAGTTCCGCATTAAAATTCTCTACGAAACCATCTTGCAGGAAATATCTGTAATAGGAAAATGATTAAGTTTACTTATATGTAGGTAAAACAGTCTTTCAAATTTCCAGCATATTCTTTTGAGTAGTAAATATCATTATAATTAGTTAATATATAGGTTAGGGTTCTTAATTTTCTAGCTCTACGTGACCCTATTAAAGTTTCCATCACAGTGAAACCCCTATTGCTCACCCCCAAAACACAAAAGTCCCAAATTGAGTAAATTTTAAAACTACGTAAACTACATTCTCACTTGTTCCTAAGCAGTGCATGTGTCCTAGGCCTCGCTCGCAGCACCAGCTCCGCGGCGCCCAACAGGTGGGATATCTACTTACATATATGTGGATGTGGTGTGTGTCTATATGTGGAAGCTTGTTATTGGCTCTTCGTTTCTATTTTTTGTTGCTATTAGAACATATTATAGCTGTAAGCCTCCCAAATATGTAAAAATAAAATAAAATAAATATACTAACTACAACCTATAAGTACATTCTCACTTGTGCCTCAGCAGTGCATGCGCCCCAGGCCTCGATCGTGGCTCGGTCCGCAGACACGCGGCGAGGAGATCCTTCGCAGCACCAGCACCAGGTAACGTGCCCCGCGCTCCACCAGCCCCTACGCCCGCCAGCGCCGCACCGCCGGATAGCCGGGACACCACTTGCTGGTGGCGGGGGGCTAGTTTACCTGACCAAGAAAGAGGAGGTTTCAGGCTATGTCATTTTAACACATTGAAGAGTGGAAGTGGTAAAATATCTTTTTTATGTCAAGAAGTAAGAAGACGAGCAAAGTGCTCTCCTTATGATGAGAGATAACGCTGCCCATAATCATAAGGTACAGTGCTACCCAAAATTTTATGATGATGTAAAATTGAGACTCTTCAGCCCAGTAATTACACTAACTGTTGAATTTCAGTATTGTTGACTAATGCATACAGGAAAGACCTGCATGCGAACTGGTCAGGAAAGAGATGCATGACATAAAGGGGAAGAAAATTTAGGCCAGCAGTAGGACGATTTGGCTGACAATGACAATGACGATGTTGATACAATACTTAGGCAAAACATGTAACTAATTGACACTAATTCGAAATAAAACACAATCTTCTATATTAAAGGAAAGGAAAGCTCCTGCTTCCAAGGAGATATAAGTAAAAGGTGGCGCAAAACTCACCAACAGTCTTTATAATAAGCGCCAGTTGATCAATATCCGAGTCCCCCGGGAACAGAGGGTCTCCTGTCAACATCTCTGCGAACAGGCAGCCTATCGCCCAGATGTCTACTTCTGGACCGTACCTAAATGAATATAAAGAAAATAGAATTGTTTGATCATAATGTAATGAATTTCTAATAGAATCTGTTAAAATAGTTCCTCAAACAACAGGCAGAGGAACAGTGGACCTGGTCTATTACTCAATGGAGCCCACTAAATCGAAAATGCCAGGGCCAGAATGCGTTGGAGCTTGAGACTAAGTTAAAGGAATAAAGGAGAGAAAATTTAAAGATTGGCCCCAAGGACTGTGAAGGGAGAAAGAGAGGGCATAGCGCTGCAGAGTGACAATATTAGCTTATAAACAATAATATTAATTAATTTAATAAAAAAATACTCGCTGATCGGCTTACCTATGTTCAGCGACCAACAACTCAGGCGCCCTGTACCACCGAGTGGCCACGTACTCCGTGTAAGGCTCGCCCGGCGCCGCCAGTGCTCGAGCGAAGCCCAGGTCGCACAGCTTCACTATACCGTTGTTCGAGACCAGCACGTTCTCTGGCTTCACGTCTCGGTGGATTATCTGAAATGGTAGTATATATGTATTTAATTATAATTCATGATAATATGTCAGCTTTTGGCTATGATCTTAAATCTTACCTGATCTTAGGCTATGATAAAAATAAATAAATAAATGATGCGGCTAAAGATAATAGTGGACTAAGCCTAGTAGGTGGGATAAATCCTGTCCTGGCTTCATTGAACATTGTGCCGGAACACAGTCGTAATAAATGTTTGGCGACACAGTTTTGTCCAGTAGGTGGTAAATAGGTAATACAGGTAGGTAAGGCCTAAGCTCACCACCAGTATAAAACTCATTCTACTCACCGAGTTCTGATGGCAGTAGTCGATTCCCTTCAGCAGTTGGTAGAGATGTTTCTTAGCGTGCTCCTCCCCCAAGCCTCCCGGGGAAGCCTCCAGCTCGTCCAGTAACGTGTGCTCCAAGTATTCGAACACCAGGTAGAACCGCCGCTTCCGACGGAACACCTCGATCATGTTCACTAGGTGGTCGTGTCGTAGTTTCTGAGAAAAAAGATATAAAATTAATTATTTAAAGTGAAATAAATTATATAAGTAGTTTGAAGATTTCTTATGAAAAAGGGAATAAAAACCGACTGACAAATGATAAATCAAAACATGTTCATCTATTGTATGTTCAGAAGTAGGTAGAAGCTGGTAGTTGGTACTATATTATTTATATTATTATTATTTTCTGTTGTATTAGTATTGCAAATAGTGAAAACTAATTAGGCTACGGAATTTTATTCTCCTGTTTTATACCTAATGTATTATGCTGTTTGTTTTCCAATAAAATAAAATAAAATAAAATAAAATATTGGTACTATACGGTAATTCAAATTATAACTACTTATACTACTTCTCACTATAGCACTATGTTTTGTAATTTTTTGTCCCAATAAAGAGTATTTTATTGTATTGTATGTTACGTTAATGGCGCGATTTTTCTGCATACACATCGATCTAAACCTTTATGAGCACCTTACACCTACAACTACTTGGTGAAATAGAAAAACCAGTTGCGTAAAAATTCCAGGCGAAGTAATTTTGATTTATCGGTAAATAAGATAGTAGGTACGAGAAGACAGGAAAGAAAAATTGAGAAAGGGATTAAGTGCAACGCTACCTTTAGCATCCTAATTTCCCTGAGCGCCATCTTCCTGACGGCGGCATCGTCCTCCGTCTCCAGAAACTTCTTGATGGCGACCAGCTCGCCGGTGTCACGCCGTCGACACTTCAGCACCACACCGTACGAGCCTTCGCCTACCTGAGGACCGATGAACATGCATCTAAGAATATCATAGATATCCAGCAGGGATTTATGTAACATGGCTAAAAGCTGTCATTTTTCTGATACCAACGAATTATAATCAGGAGACGGTCGCCACTGACACCAGTCCTTAAATACAAATATGGATCTAGCACGGAATGTGCGAGATCTTGTCTTGCTATCAAGTCAAACTATAACCCCATACATTCTCAAAAGTAGAGTAAGAGGAGAGTCTTTGTTAAGCCCATACGATACTCAAGACGACGATGTCATATTATAACGTCCATATTTCATGTCACTGTTGTAGAGATTTACATGATGAGTTACTTGCTTGTTCTTTTCATAGAGGTGCTGTGCGAACGAACGGTAGAGTCCTAACATAGAAAAAAAATTGACTTTTTTAGCTTATCTGTAAAAATGAATTTTGAGTTTGAGTTGGAGTATGGTAAGATAAATTTAAGTAAAAACAAATAAAGTATTTTCATCTTGCGCATCTTAGCTTTACAGGACATTAAAGTTAGACATACCACAGACAGTTGTTCATATTTGTCCATAGCCCGACTGTTAGGCGTGGAGGGCGAGAGCGCGCGGCGATCCATTCTCGTCAACATACTGACACCGACTGATCCACATTTTCAACAACTGTGCATATACCTGCAAATAAATTATTTATTTATGCTCAAATAGAACGGTTTACACCAATTAAGCCAGGACTCCAGCTCGTGTTTTGGTCTACACAATCAACAAAAACATGTCAAAGTTCTTCACAAAACATTGTTAAACTACCTACGAATAAATAATAAGTTAAACTACACATTTTTATTTCCATCAACCTGCTTCGTAGCCGGGTCATTTTCAAAAAAATTGTACATTCATTTTTGTGGTTGTCCCATTACTTGAGCTGTAATTATAATTAATATTTGTAAAGTCTAAGTAGAATTAGTACAAAAAATATAATTATCGGTATTTTTTAAAGTATTTTATGTATTATTTTCATAAAAAACACAGGTACCAAAAAAGATATTAAAATATTTTAGTAGCAAAGCATTAAAAATTACAATGTCCCACCCTACAAGTTACGCAATAAAACTTTAAAATCTCAGATTTTATCAAATATATGTTTATTATGTTTATTTTTTCGGAAAATACAGATATTATTGCTTTAGTTTAAAATAACGCTATATTTTTAAGTTCATTATTATTATATTTAATAAATACATTTAATCGAGGACGTAATTCATGAAATGTGGAAAATTCCATTCCGAAACCACCTTTTTAGATATATATATTTATAAGTTTACCAAATTTAATGCTTATATATCAAGAACAACATTAAGTCTATCACTCAAACAGCGGCAATATTCGATTAGTTCATTTGGATGGCGATTGCAACAGCAAAACAGTGAAAGTGACCAATGGTCCATTTTTGATTTTCCGAGACCGAAACCAAAAAGAAAGCTAAGGAAAATAGTAAATTTTCTACAAAATGTATTGATGAATTCTATAAATATCATGGAATCGTGTATAATATTCAATTTTTAATATATACTACATTAATATATTTTTAACGAATTAATGTTGTTGAGATCTCGGTATCCGTTACTTCTTTTCCGAAACCAAAACACAGGTAACGTAGAAGTGGAAGTAAAAAAATTCGGAATGGAATCATAAAGCTTAATGCATACTGTACATTTTGGCAAAAGTGAGTGACATAAAGATGGCACCACTCGAATGTTCAACAAATCATAACAAATGAGTTTTTGACAAAATTACATTTTGATAATTTTATACTTACTTTCAGTTTCCCCATGAACGCGTAGAGGTATTAAATTGAAATTCATATCAATAACTCGAGTCTATAATATCCTTAAACTGGAATAAAATCAAATTTCTATGTCCACAAAATAAATTTTTAGCCACACATTTTCATACTCGCAACTACTTACGAGTTTGGTGTCGTGGGGGAGACGCACGCGCACACTGCACACACACACACACACACACCCATACACACACCTATATATTATACAATACACATGGCGTAACCAGCATTGCTTTTATGTTTCTAATTTTATACTTTTTTATTGTTATTTAGTAGATTTAATGTTAACAATGTGGTATACCTACTACATAACTACTGATTGTGTTCGTTTTTTTTTTCTCTTTCCTCAATCTCGATGAACATCTTAGATCGAGCAACGGGATATACTGAAAACCAGCGCTGCGCAGGATCTTCTTGCGTAGCATAACGCTGAGCATATCCCGATTGCCATTACATAATATTATTAAACATAAATTATAATAAAGTATCCTATATATGTAAGGTTAGTCATATTTTATGTATTAAGTACTTAAATCTGTGTAAGAAATGGCAATAAATACTTTTTTATTTTTATTTTTATTTATTTTTATTACTTGCAAGGGAATTAAAACCTACAGGGTACACTCCGTTGAGCTTAGAATTTTGAAATTTGGTAATTTGGTACCGACTCGTACTTGAATGGTTTTTATTATTTAATTCGAGACTGCCATTCCGACCAACTGAACCAATCAACTAGTTGGTCAGAATGGACTCGATTAATCAATTTGTTCCAATCGGACCAACCAGTTGATCGGATATTTTATTTATAACAAAAAAATTCCGTTCGGACCAACTAAAATTGTTAATCAAAACGGATCAACTGTATTCTTTCTCAACTAAACAACTATTTAGTTGGTCCATAAGATATATTTTTAAACACATAATATATCAAACTTGAAATACCAATATCGCGGAAAGTACTCGTCCTAGGCTAAGCATTTCAGATGACAGCTGTCGAACTTGATATGTCAATATCTCGGAAATTACTCGTCCTAGAGTGACACTGTCATGGAAGAAATTAAAGATCTTGAGGAAATCTACATTTCAGATGACAGCTGTCAAACTTAAAATGTCAATAACTCGAAAAGTAATCGTCCTGGAGTGACGCTGTCGTGGAAGAAATGAAAGGTCTTAAGGAAATCTTCAAATCAGATGACAGGTGTCAAACTTAAAATGTCAATATCTCGGAATGTACTCGTCCTAGAGTGACGCTGTCATGGAAGAAATGAAAGGTCTTGAGGAGATCTACATTTCAGATGACAGCTGTCAAACTTAAAATGTCAATATCTCGGAATGTACTCGTCCTAGAGTGACGCTGTCGTGGAAGAAATGAAAGGTCTTGAGGAGATCTTCTTTTCAGATGACAGCTGTCAGACTTAAAATGTCAATATCTCGAAAAGTAATTGTCCTGGAGTGACGCTGTCATGGAAGAAATGAAAGGTCTTAAGGAAATCTTCAAATCAGATGACAGCTGTCAGACTTAAAATGTCAATATCTCGAAAAGTAATTGTCCTGGAGTGACGCTGTCATGGAAGAAATGAAAGGTCTTAAGGAAATCTTCAAATCAGATGACAGCTGTCAAACTTAAAATGTCAATATCTCGGAATGTTCTCGTCCTAGAGTGACGCTGTCATGGAAGAAATGAAAGGTCTTGAGGAGATCTTCTTTTCAGATGACAGCTGTCAATTTCGGTCTGGTCTTAGGCTGATCTCGGTCCCGATGACAGCTGTCATTTGAAATGAAGATCTCCTCAACACCTTTCATTTCTTCCATGACAGCGTCACTCTAGGACGAGAACATTCCGAGATATTGACATTTTAAGTTTGACAGCTGTCATCTGATTTGAAGATTTCCTTAAGACCTTTCATTTCTTCCATGACAGCGTCACTCCAGGACAATTACTTTTCGAGATATTGACATTTTAAGTCTGACAGCTGTCATCTGATTTGAAGATTTCCTTAAGACCTTTCATTTCTTCCATGACAGCGTCACTCCAGGACAATTACTTTTCGAGATATTGACATTTTAAGTCTGACAGCTGTCATCTGAAAAGAAGATCTCCTCAAGACCTTTCATTTCTTCCATGACAGCGTCACTCTAGGATGATAACTTTTCGAGATATTGACATTTTAAAGTTGACAGCTGTCTTCTGTCATGTATGTACGCTTTGGTTTTATTTAGTCATTTTAAATGGTTTTTAACACCGTTGCCTACAAAAAATCCAATTGAAGTTAAGCATAGTTTTAAAATGTTGTATTACCGACATAAACCGAAACAGCCATCAAAATAAAAACCCTTCTATTAGGTCGGCAATATATCAAAATATTCTATGTTTTGCATGTAAGAAAAATATAGCTTTCAGATCTGTTTATTTAGCAAAATGGTTTTTGTTACATTAAATTGGTTTTTGTTACATACGTGCAATGAAGGCAATAATAATTATGATTTGAATTTTTTTTTTATTTTGAAAATGTTTTGGTGAAGATATTATTGATTGTAATAATTAAATTCATTGCTTGATGATTTTTACTATCAGTATGTCTTAGGCTTAAGAAATCTTTTCCATTACCAATGCACTCCGTTCCGTAACTGTCCCATTTATAATTTTGTCTAAGTTTTAATAATTAACGAAGTGCTATGTGATTTTTATGGTGCGTTTATTTTTATGGTTTAATATTTTTGGTCTCTCAATAATAATTGAGTTATATAGCTCTTAAGTGCTGCAATAATAAAAAAAAAGTAAATTTATTCCTCATTTTTATCCAAAGAGTAACGTAATGGAAACTTAATATACGATTCCTTGAGTTTGTTAAGTTGATTTTATTTTCCTATTTATTATTTATGAACTTTAAGGTACATTACACCGATTGAACAACTTTTTATTGCAAAACTTGCTTTATTTATATTATTTATCAACATTAGTAAAAAGTTTCGGAGTGGAATATATTGTGATACCTGAGTGTAGTAAAATCTTAATATTTCAGTAAATGAATTAAATTTATTCATTTTAATACCAATTTCTAATAATTAAATGACTAATTAATATATATTGGCCACAATAAAAGCTTTGCCACGATCTTACATATTTTCATCAATTTTTCCGCAGTGTACAGTTTTTTTGAAAATGACCCAGCCATCAACAATGTTTCTGCTTTCCATCGGGCATGGACAAAAATATAATGCTGATTTAATGGACAAAATATATACGCTTTTTTAATGGACAAAATTATAATTGTTGATTGTG
This sequence comes from Hemithea aestivaria, assembly GCA_947507615.1. NCBI lineage: Eukaryota > Metazoa > Arthropoda > Insecta > Lepidoptera > Geometridae > Hemithea > Hemithea aestivaria. Next base: position 13,996,358 of record OX382338.1, read on the forward strand.
TAACAAAAACAATGTTTTTGTAGATTAGGTATATGAATCATAGAAGTATACAAATTGGATGTTCTATGATTCATATTCTACTAGAAAGAAAATACAACTCAAAAAACCGTACAAAATACAGAATTCCGCATAGATTAACCTGTTCATGTCAATAAACATTTTGCCTCGGAAATCCTAATTAAATCTGTTATTTAATAATTTTAATCGACTATTTCTGTTTCGAGGAAAATTGTTACAAAACGGTACAATCATTTGATATTCATAGATAATGACAGGGCGAGCGATCGTCGGAGACTGTTCTGTGAAATTATACATTGTGCTTTAAACTGTGGCTTTAAAAATGGATACTGGCTTACTTATTAATTTTATAGACAATCTAATTAGAACCAGGTCATTTTATGTCATATCACATAATAATATAATTCATTTTTTTTATGTGATGAATTAGAAGACGAGCAAGACGCTCTCCTGATGTTAAGAGATAACGCTGCATCATAATCAGTACAGTGCTATTTAGGATTTCACAATGATGTGAAATTCTAGGAGCACCGTACCAACGCTTCTTACTCAAGAGTCATAAGATGTTAAGACTCTTTAGCCAAGTAATTACACTAGCTACAATGCCCTTCTACCGAAGCACAGTAATGTATGCACGTTACTGCTCAGGCGGTAGAATACATGGCACTGTTGGGGTACCCACCTAGACGACCTCCTGCAAAGGAAGTCTACCCCCGGTAAAATATAATTCATATGACTTAATTACGAAGTCCTCCGTCACATTGCAGTTTTTGTACAAACGTGTAAAGTTAAACATTCACCGGGGGTAGACTTCCTTTGCAGGAGGTCGTCTAGGTGGGTACCCCAACAGTGCCAGTTATTCTACCGCCTGAGCAGTGATGTGCAAACATCACTGTGCTCCGGTAGGAGGGCACTGTAGCTAGTGAAATTACTGGGCTAAAGAGTCTTAACATCTTATGACTCTTGAGTAAGAAGCGTTGGTGCAGTGCTCCTAGAGTTTCACATAATTGTGAAATCCTAGGTAACACTGTACTGATTATGGGCAGCCGTTATCTCTTAACATCAGGAGAGCGTCTTGCTCGTCTTCTACTTCATAACATAAAAAAAAAAAAAAAAAAAGGTAGCACTCCGGGAGTGCCGGCAGAAGTGAAAACTTCAATATTAACGTTGTGTTTAATTATAAATATAAAAGTACTATCATTTATGAGGTAGAATACAATGTTTATTTATTGCGCTATCGTACACAAATATGACAATTTATTTGTTGTTATTTATAATATTATATCGTTATTTATATATTACATTAAATTTTATCTCTCAGAAAAATCAACTTCCATCCATAATTTCGACGACTTTTACACCATCAACAGAGCAGCACACTCAGGCACGGTAGAAAGAGTGGGAGATACTAGTTCCTCTCCCTTCCCCTCGATCTTACGCTTTTTCGATCAGCATCACGTGACCCTGACGCGAGTTTTAAAGTTTTTACCCATACAAAAAAAGTGCTCAGCGCCGCTAAAGAAGTTTTCACTTCAAAAAAAAAAAACATATTTCGAATATCCATTTGAGTTTATGTCCATACTAGCTGCACTCTACACCCAGCTGTTTTAGCTGTTGTACAGTAGTCTACCTATATGTAAATCCAGGGTCTGAGCTATCTCTATACCAAATTTCAGCTCAATCAGTTCACCCGTTTAGACGTAAAAGAGTGAGCGCGTTTATAATATTAGTAGGAGTCTTGTGTATAATTTTGTCCCTGCTTGGTTGTCTGGAAGAGATCGCTATTAGCAATAAGACCGCCAATTGTAACACTTCTTTCTGTGTAATCTTAGTTCTAAGTTTATATTGTTGTATTTGTGTGAACAATAAAGAGTTTTCATTACTATTCTATTCTAATGAAATTTCTATATAAAAATTACCATGATAAACGCCCTTAGTCCTTAGTATTTTTATACCACTTTAATTCTATTACACTGATACAATTTGATGGATATTCGGTATATTGATACAGTAAAAACGCTAAAAGGTCACGGTAACAAATTAAACAAACATGTTTCATGTAATAGGCACCTATCAAACAACAAACCGAACGATGTCGTCACAGTGACAAATTATTCGGTTAACTTTTAATGAAAGTCGTCAAGGTCCAAGGTTAGCGGTGAGCAGTAATAGCTTAATGAATAATATCTACCTACCCTATGACAATGGTGATAGCGGTGGGTTCCTAAAATAGAATAGGGGAAGCAGTTTTGCTGAATTTTGATGATAAAGTTTTGCATGACACTGCACTGAGCTTAATAATATTTGCAAGTGACATTTAAAAACATATAAAACCGCCTTTTAGTTTGCTTTTTTTATAGAAGCGTTTTAATGACTATTTTAAAAATCGATTCCGATTAAACTTAAAAGGGATTAAAAGAGAATTTAAAAGAGAATTGGGAAGTGTACCCTTTAAAAACGATTTCTTTAAATCAGGTATACTGATCATCCTTTGTAATGACTCACAAGTCTTTTTTTTTGGCTGAAAAATATCGTTCTGATCAAACTGTAAGGTTTCCCGCGATACGGGCAAGCCCTAGTGCGGGAACCACCGGAAAACAGTAAACTTAGTTTCTAATTATTGGTAAATAAATATTTTTGTATTTTGTATTTTTGTAGGTAAAGTGTTTTCGAGTAATCGCTATAAAGATATCAACGAATTGTGAAGCTTTTGTCCTTTTTTTAAGGTAGTTAAAAAGTCAAAAAAAATTTCATCCCCATCTTACATGTTTGGGAGCGGGACTTCCAGTCCTAACAACTAAACCGACCAACTGAAATTGATCAACCATTTTTCTTTCTTAACGAATCAACTTTTTAGTTGGTTGGATTGGAATACTTTAAAAATTAAAATTTGTTCTTAACTACACAACTCAAAACTGACCAACTATTTTTCTTTCCCAACCGAACAACTTTTTCATTGGTTCGAATAATGTTTTTAAACCTCTTCAACGTGAATAATTTTTCTAAATACACAGAACGTTAAATAAAACCAAAGCGTACATACATGACAAATGACAGCTGTCAACCTTAAAATGTCAGTATCTCAAAAAGTTCTTTTTTTATCATTGAGTAATAGTCCTAGAGTGACACTGTCATGGAACAAATGAAAGGTCTTGACGAGATCTTCATTTCAGATGACAGCTGTCAAACTTGTAATGTCAATATCTCGGAAAGTACTCGTCCTGGAGTGACGCTGTCATGGAAGAAATGAAAGGTCTAGAGGAGCTCGTCATTTAATATGACAGCTGTTATCGGGACCGAGATCAGCCTAGGACCAGCGCTTTCCGAGATTGACAGCTGTCATCTGAAATGTATATTTCCTACAGACCTTTCATTTCTTCCATGACAGCGTCACTCTAGAACGAGTACTTTCCGAGATATTGACATTTTAAGTTTGACAGCTGTCATCTGAAATGTAGATTTCCTCAAGATCTTTCATTTCTTCCATGACAGCGTCACTCTAGGACGAGTACTTTCCGAGATATTGACATTTTAAGTTTGACAGCTGTCATCTGAAATGTAGATTTCCTACAGACCTTTCATTTCTTCCATGACAGCGTCACTCTAGGACGAGTACTTTCCGAGATATTGACATTTTAAGTTTGACAGCTGTCATCTGAAATGAAGATTTCCTCAAGACCTTTCATTTTTTCCATGACAGTGTCACTCTAGGACGAGTACTTTCCGAGATATTGACATTTTAAGTTTGACAGCTAGCTGTCATCTGAAATGAAGATTTCCTCAAGACCTTTCATTTTTCCATGACAGTGTCCCTCTAGGACGAGTACTTTCCGAGATATTGACATTTTAAGTTTGACAGCTGTCATCTGAAATGTAGATTTCCTCAAGATCTATCATTTCTTCCATGACAGTATCACTCTAGGACGAGTTCTTTCCGCGATATTGGTATTTCAAGTTTGACTTATTATGTGTTTAAAAATATATCTTATAGACCAACTAAATAGATAGTTGTTTAGTTGTGAAAGAATACAGTTGATCAGTTTTGATTAAGAATTTCAGTTGGGACGAACGGAACATTTTTGTTATAAATAAAATATCCGATCAACTGGTTGGTCCGATAAGAACAAATCGATTAATCGAGTCTATTCTGACCAACTAGTTGATCGGTTCAATTGGTCGGAATGGCAGTCCCGGTTTGGGAGGTACCCTAAATTATTTATTTTTTAAACATTTTTTGCACTATTCTCTTACCCTTGCTGTTGTTCATATATGTTCTGTGCAAAATTACGGCTTTCTAGGACTTATAGTTTCTCCGTAAAGCCGCGAACAGACGGATGGACGGACGGACAGACAAAACGAAACTATAAGGCTTCCTTGTTGACTACGAAAGCCGGACAGACAAAACGAAACTATAAGGCTTCCTTTTTGACTACGAAAGCCGGACAGACAAAACGAAACTATAAGGCTTCCTTGTTGACTACGAAAGCCGGACAGACAAAACGAAACTATAAGGCTTCCTTGTTGACTACGAAAGCCGGACAGACAAAACGAAACTATAAGGCTTCCTTGTTGACTACGAAAGCCGGACAGACAAAACGAAACTATAAGGCTTCCTTGTTGACTATGAAAGCCTAAAAAATACAAAGTTTATTGTAGTGAAATTACTGGGCTAAACATCTTATGAATCTTGAGTAAGAAGCATTGGTGCAGTGCACCTAGAATTTCACATTGGGAAATCCTAGGTGGCATTGTACTAATTATGGGCATCGTAATCTCTTAACAATAGGAGAGCGTCTTGCTCGTCTTCTTACTTCCTCACATAGAAAAAAGTGTTTTCATCCCCCTACCTCGGAAAGTGTATTTTTGCGCTTCGATATCTGACTGGAAAAGTCCATTTTATCCTCTAGAGGGTAAAGTAAATTTGAATATAGAAGATCGTGTGCACCGAGTTTGTGAGTCAAAAACATCATTAAACCTATTTACTTCCACCTCTATGGTACCGAAATAAGCGTAAAACTTTTTTAAAATTGTTAAAAACTCAGACGTGGAACCTCCTTGGTAAACTTTTTTTTTTTAATTTGCTTTGCGCGCTCTTAATTTTTTTGTGCGCGCGCTTTTTTCTTTTCACGTCAAATGGTGAAGACTATAGAATACGAGTATTAAGTATTAATATTATTCCTTCTTCATTGGTTAAAACAAGAAACTAAAAACAAGTAAAATGAGTGACTCTAGTTCTAGTGACGAAGAAATATATTTGACTCCTACAGAATTAACGGAAATAGTTATTTGTTATACAAGAGTGCAAAGTTGCTTTTTTACCGCGTGCTCAGTTTGTATGACCGAGCTAGCGAAGGATTCTAAAATTAAATCACGAGCGTAGCGAGTGATTTATTAATTAGAATCCTGAGCGTTAGCGAGGGAATCAAAGGAGCACAAGGTCAAAAATCTTTGCACTCGAGTGTGACACATAATTTTTCATCCCCCCTCAGCGAGGAAATAATTCAATGCTAAAAGTTTTTTTTTTAAATTATTCTCACCATGGTTTATTAATTTATTCTGACTATGGATACAAGTCCTTCAGTCGAAATCTTTATAATTTTAAGTTCATTGTTTATTCGATAAAGAGTGGGCGTTTATCGAATCACATCGATTCATTTTGTGACGATTCTTGAAAACAGCAGACTGTGGAACTTTTTTCCATTCTTCAACAGTAAATCACATTCACAAACACTCAACGTTTATTAAACCCACTATTAATACGCGTTTAGCACTTATTGCAAAATTATTATCCAAGAAAGCAAAAAATTTCATCCGCTTTCCAAAAGCGCGGCAAAATGAATCCCTTCTCACCATGGATGCGCACAGTGTTGCCAGTGCACTATCTTCAAAAATAACCAGTATTCAATTTTAATTTACGTAGGTACGCTTACTTAAGAGTCCTTTTCACGAAAGAGGTCCCACGGAATTTAGCGAAACTAATTTTTTATTCTATTATTATTGACTTCAAATTTTAAATCATTTTTATTTGTTACATAAAATAAATACCTTTTTGATTAAGAAATTAAATATGAGAAATTATGAGGCGTTAAAAAGTTAAAGGTTATATATAAATTTAAACTTTTAAAATGTGCAATAGTGGCGTCCCGAAAAAAGGTCTCCTTTCGTGAAAAGCACTCTACCTATTCGTTTTAGTGATTATTTTCTTATTTTCAGTTTATTACAGTGAGAAATCGTTAATAAAAAAAATTACTAAAAAGTAATACTTAGAAAAAATATTGCTACTAACTAGATAAAGTTATAAAAAAATTGGCTTATTCTAATAACTCTGCTAAATTAACTCAACTATTATTTACTATTACAGTACTATATATTATAATTCATTAAAAACATTATTGCCTCGAAATGTAAATTATATCTAAACAGCTAACGTAAATATAGTTCAGAAGAAACGTAATATGTTACAAAAGTAACTTACTGGCAAGGCTGATGGTGCGCCCAAAGCAAATAAAAAAAAAAAGTTTACTAAAGAGGTTCTTACTCCGAGTTTTTAACAAATTTAAAAAAGTTGTACGCTTATTTCGGTACCATAGAGGTGGAAGTAAATAGGTTTAATTATGTTTTTGTCTCTAGAGGGTAAAGTAAATTTGAATTTCTCTAGAGGATAATATGGACTTTTCCAGTCAGATATCGAAGCGCAAAATACACTTTCCGAGGTGGGGGGATGAAAAAGTATATTAGCCTTTTTAAAAAGAGCCTCATCTGGTCATCAACCAAAAAAATCTAAGGTTTTCACAGCATCTGAAATTGAAAAGTTTCTTAACGAAGCAGTCCGTATATTTAGCGGCAAAAGTAAGTCAATTATTGATGTTCATAGGCATAATTTTATTATGCACGTTAATCAATTTTATTAATGTATCTACTATAATACCCTTTACGTTACAGGTTGTTCTTATAATTGGTATGAACGGAGCATGTTGAACTAGGGAACTAACACAACTTAATGTCAAAAACATCGAGAAACATTCAGATGACTTATTGTTAATTCATTTACCTAATATAAAGACAAAAAGAGACCGCAACTTCGTCATTCGCAAGGAATACGTAAAAATTGCTAAGAAATATCAAGCCAAACGCCCGCCTAACACTCCTAATAAAAGTATCTTGTGATTGTAAATGTTTTTTTTTTAATTTAGTCATTTCCTCGCTGAGGGGGAATGAAAAGTTACGTGTTACACTCGAGTGCAAAGATTTTCGACCTTGTGCTCTTTTGATTCCCTCGCTAACGCTCAGGATTCTAGTTGATAAATCACTCGCTGCACACGTGATTTAAATTTAGAATCCTTCGCTCGCTCAGTCATACAAACCGAGCACGCGGTCAAAAAGCAACTTTGCACTCTTGTATAACAAATAACTATTGTTTTTCTCCAGTTAATTCTCAAACGTTAAACGTATGTGTGACATTGGTAGGATGATAAATAATGTAACCCTCGCATGGGAGGCTTCGTGCACCTAATAGGTGGATCGGTCAATGTCAGAACTATCATGCCGTTGTACAAATTAAACTCATTTCCATATATAGCTTATACCAACGATGCTACTAAAACTATATTTAATACCTAAATGCGAACTTGTGAATAAAATATTATGTGAACTCCGTTCCGGTATGAACTTGTGAATAAAGTTTCTAGGCAACATAGTAAAGACTATAGTTAAATTGCACCTATTAAGATGTGTTGCTGAGTGCTGGCATGCATACAGCGCCCTACTGAATGCATCCTATAAGACTGAACAAGCTGAAGACTGGCAACGGATATAAAATTTTACTAAGTATAGACTTTGCAGGACGTAGACTAGATGAGTCTCCAACAATGCTAATTAGTCTGCTACCTAAGCAGTTATGTGCAAACATAAGTGCGCTTCCGTAGCAGGGCACTGTAGCTAGTGAAATTACTGGGCTGAAGAGGCTTTAACATCATATGACTATTGAGTAAAAAGTGTTGGTGTATGTAGACTTTTACGTCATTGTGAAATCCTGAGTAGCATGATACTGATTAAGGGCAGCGTTATCTCATACCACCAGGAGAGGGTCTTGCTCGTCTTCCTACTTCTTTGCATAAACAAAGTCAGAACTGAAATGAAACTAAAGAAACATAGAGTGAAATACGTTTTGTATTTCACTCCCTCAGAATATCAAAATTTAATCTAATACTTACTAATTGGCGTGATTAATAAGTTACTGGCAAGTTTTCAACGTTGTATCAAGCTCGGTTAAGGCTATAAATTAATTTTAATTAAACTTTGTTGCTTGAACTTTCACGGTCGTTTAATTAATTTTATCACTCGGTAGGGACATTATATTTAATTTCACTATTAACATTAGAAGTTGTTAAAACTTGATGTTTTTTTACTCATTATAGAGCCTTTGACACGATCTCGTGTGATGTTAAGCAACGATACGGCCGTAGATGGTAGCAGACCAAATCTAGAAGGCGGGAAAAATCCGACTGTTTTGGAAGGCACGCAAAACTGTGGGTCCCGGTTGTTAGTTATTGTTACTAGGTATAACAACTTCACTGTGTGCAAGTAATTTCGTATTTACAATTAAATTAACGTGCTTTTAAGTACAAAATGTCGTGTATAACGTAGGTCAATGTCAACTATTGTAGAAGGTACCTCACTGTGTTTGTTCACACTCGTATATTATGCATGGCTTGTCCCACCATAGGTACACTATGACAAAGGGTTGTTGATCAACCGTTATGGGGCGATGGCAGTTAAACACCATTTATTTCAGGCTATTTCTGGTGACATTGAAACATTTTGACATGTGTTGTTGTGTTAGTGCTTAGTTTACACTTTTTTTAGCACTTTAGAGTATTTTTTTTTTGTTTTATTTATAGAGAGACTTACAGACGCCCGCCTGATGTTTACATCATCTTTAGAAGTGTACAACACCAACCATTGCTTACACAAAGTTGGTCATTACAGACTCGTTGTTGATGAGGTGTTGATGAGGTGTTGAATTGCCTTGATGTGGCCCTAGGTACGGGAATGGTCAGAGGGAAAGAACGAGCTGAATAGCGTGCCACGGGAGAAGCTTAATATCCAGAAGAAAGGGCAGATATATGCTGATTGTAACTGATAATATGATTTAGTTAGATCTCTCGGAAACTTCACCAATTATCTCACTCAATAATACTATCTACTCAGCCCGTATTCTTTCCTCGTTGTTCATCTAAATATATAAAAGGAAATAGTGACTGATTCACTGACTGATCTATCAACGCACAGCCCAAACCGCTGAACGGATTGAGTTGAAATCTGGAACACAGATAGGTTTTATGACGTAGACCTCCGCTAAGAAAGGATTTAGCCACGCGGGGAAAGCCGCGAGCGTAAGCTAGTATAACAATATATAGTATGACACAGTAACTAGATACCCGGGGGTGCACCGGCTCAACCCGCGGCTCGCCCAGTCTCGCATGTTATTGATTTGTAATTTGTGATACGCGCCACAAATCCTCACAAGCACGCGACATTCTCCGCGCCCCACTGCGCCTCTTTATTTTCGCAACTGTCCGACTTACGATCAAAACAACTTTGATACAACTTACAGTGACGACGCTTTACTGTAAATGCTAGGTATTTGTGTGAATATTGTAGTTTAGTTTTTTAAAATAGGCGCGCCGCATGCTGCCCGCGGGCCGCTGGTTGCGGACCTCTTAGAGTGAAATCCTCTCTACGACACAATGAAATCCTCCTAAAATGAATATTGCCTAGTTATATACTAGATTACGTTATATATATTATGCTTATTAAAATAAAAGATAGCTTATATCGATCTCTGATAATGTAGCTATCTATGAGTGAAAGATTTTTTAAAATCGGATTAGTAGTTTTGGAGATAATGAAGAACATTGTTACACACACACAAAGGTACAAACATTACCTCTTTATAATATTAGTATAGATAAGAACCATAATTTCAGCAGCGTATGTTATGTCTCTGTTCCATAAAAAATCTGGATAAAAAGTTCCTTATATGTTTTCTCCAGGTTTTCAGCTATCTACGTGCCAAGTTTAAAAATAAGAAAGATAAAATAAGGAAGGATTTTTTCATTGCGTGAAATAGAAACCAACATGCACACACCCCCACACTCACAATTTTTCAGCTTCATAATATTCGCTTTATTCGAGATGTTTTTTACAAATAAAAGCACAAGTAACTTCCACAATGTGGCGTGATCAGCTATCATTGGAAACGTTCAATAATCGAGAATAATAAATACCGTTTGCATACATTGACCTAGGCTCTAATTAATTTGTGAATATCGTAATGCCTTTGGGATTTGCATAATCTAACAGGGAGTAGTTAGCTGATGGTGATTATTTAAGTTCTTCATCGTTTTGTTCACTTTTCAAAGCATTTTTTACATGTTTTAAAGAAAAAAATAATTAATACTGATATTGCATTATTTGTTATCTTATTATTCAAGTTTATCTAATACTAGAGTGTGCTCGCGGCTTTGCCCGCCTGATAAAATAGCTGTAGCTGTAGCTAGTGAAATTACTGGGCTAAAGAGTCTTAACATCTTATGACTCTTGAGTAAGAAGCGTTGGTGCAGTGCTCCTAGAATTTCACATAATTGTGAAATCCTAGGTAACACTGTACTGATTATGGGCAGCGTTATCTCTTAACATCAGGAGAGCGTCTTGCTCGTGTTCTACTTCATCTCATAAAAAAAAAAAAAAAAATCCTTTCTTAGCGGAGGTCTATATCATAAAATCTATCTATATTCCGAATTTCAAGCGAATCCATTTAGCGGTTTCGGCTGTGCGTTGATAGATCAGTCAGTCAATCAGTCACATTTCCTCTTATATATATTTTGATTCATAAGGTACGACCGTTTTATTAAAAACTTGAATATCGGTCTACCGATTTAGAAAAAAATAAATAAGTACACCTGAAAATGATCTATGAAGCAATAAGAATTTTTCAAATCAATCTCACGAAGACGTTTGATTTAGAGAATATACAGTATTCAGGTGTACATAAAAAACCCATTCGACGAATATTGAACCACATTTTTTAAAATTGGCTGTATAAACCAAAACAATAGACAGAATACGCAGTACGCAGTTACTATCTAACCGTACTCAGTAGGGTAGATTACCATCAAAATATTCCACCAGGACACAAAGCACAAGGTATAAGGTTCCTCAATAATTCACCATCCACAACACGCACCGAGTGAGGAAGGCTGTATGAACCAACCTATTTCGTTCATACTTGCCCCTTTTTAAGGAATAGGTTAATGTAATAATCAGGTTTACTGTTATTACGCGCCTGTCACGTTAATTTGATGAAAATACGATGTGTTTTTGAATAGACATTACGTACCAATATATTTTTTGAGTTGCATGTGTCGTAAATAAAAGACGTAACAATAACCAATGTAGTATGTAGCCTATTTAAAGTAATCAAAAGATATGAATGAACCATAGAACTGCAAAGTCAAAGAATCTGTCTGTAAGGCGTGATGACAGTCACATCTCCATATTATTTTGTGTACAAAACAAGGATGACATTAAAATAATAATGATAATAATTATTGGGGTTTAAACTGTATACTCTTACAAAACAGGTTACCCTACTTACAATGTTAGAGTCAAATCACAATATGACCTGATAACTGCCTCCTACATATCTTATAGGAAACAGCCGGGACCTACTTCCGATACACGGTAGCGTCCAGGTGAAAAGTTTTTGCCACTCCGAGATTTGAACCCAGGGCTTTCGGATCATAAGCCGGACATACGACTACATTTATGGAAATACTCTGAGTTGGAAGGAGACACACACATTAGAGTTGAGTGAAGAGAATACCTAGATTAGTTATTGAGCTTTATCATTCGTTATGCTATCGCCAAGACAATATATTATTTACTGATAAGTTTAAATTATCACATAGATCCAGTAATCTCGTCTAAACAAAAGGTTTACTTTTTTATTTAGGTTCTCAATAACAACAAAGACAACTTTGGGACTTTTATATCGACCTAAAATCCACGGAAAACCGTCAATAAAGGCAACTGAACGACATTTTTAAAGATAGCCGCAAGCCACAGGTTCACAAAGCAAAATGTTCCACTAACACGCTTCCACGGATATCTCTTTTGTGTTCACCAGATATTTATTAAATATTTTAATTTTTTATTTTAACCATAACTTTTTTACAAATGAAAAATATCATTAAAATACTAAGCGGGAGAAGCTACCGGTCCCCAAAAAAACAGTTTTTTTTAATGCAAAGTAGTGAGAAGAAGAGCAAGACGCTCTCCTAATGGTAAGAGATAACGCTGCTCATAGTCAGAACAACAAACATCAAAGTTAATCGGATAGTATAGTGCGGAAGCGCTTTTAAGACCAAGCTCCGTGCTACGTACTTACCTATGCTACACAGCATAAACAGTATCTATCAAGGAATTATTATTTCACACTTCACATTCGCATAGCAGGTAAGCTTCTATAACAAAAACAATATCGAAAAAAAATGCAAAAAAACATAAAACAGGCGGTTATTAAAAGAATACATATTTGGCTAATTCAATATACAATTACTCACATTAAAATTGCTGCGTGAGTCCAAAAACACACATGAATTAAAGTCCCCATTTCCAACTTTTATTTAGAACACTGCAATTTATTTCCAGTTACTTGAAGTAATTATTGCCAACGTGGTATTGTCATGTGTCGTAGAGCGGTTACGACGTAGCGCTACGAGTTGCTACGAACGCGGCCCGGCGTAGACTGACGACTTATAATTATGGGGAAGCTTCGCAATCTGAAATTGGGGCGACTTTGCAATTTATTTATTGGTTATAGTTAGTCATAATTTCACTCTCCAAACTATACTTAAATCATATTTAAGTATACAATCTTTATTACGTGAAATACTTGTGATATCGAGAATAACAAAGAATAATATAGCACGATAATTTAGTAATTTTAAGATTTATTTAATTGAATATGCAAATACTCAGGACTTCTGTTTATGTAACAATTTTATTTCACCTAGATATATTCACCTAATATGAATTATGTTTAAAAAAATCTGTAATAGTGTAGATATATTACTTTGTCACCTATACTACCTTTATAAAACTATGCTAAAATCTTTTACTATAGATTTGGGTACAGACAGTGCTTCAAACACGTAATGAATCGAAAGATATAATTGATGACTTAACCCTGCAGTGGTACAATACAAAATAAATAAATACACAATGCGCAGACAAAATCATTCCAAATATAAAATCTGCAAAGCCCAATTGTCCCAAAAGAAGGCAACATTTACCAATATATAGGCCCAATATAAATATAACCAACAGTTATATTCAGCGGAGGCACGAGTCAAAAGTCACGAGTACTCGGAATGTCGTCGCTCGTAAATCTAACTCGTCACGAGATCGCGAGCGGTGCAGCGGTGAACTTATGTTTAGTAAAGATTGTAGCTCAGTGAATGCTATAAGATAAAAGTAAAATAAAATAAAATTTCTTTATTTCCTCTTACAGTAGTTAACAATATCAAAATGCAGTTTACAAGTAGTGAACATATTGTCTACTGTGAGAGACTGGTGCCTACTGTAGGTCTTATTTAAAAGCCTGTAATGCAGGACACCAATGCCCCCACCTCAGACAGTATGGTTAGTCGTATTTTAAAGCCGTGGAATATTCTAATATAAATGCTATAAGATGTGATAAGATGAGATGTCGTATTCCCTCATCATTTCCTGAAGTTTGAAGAGTGAATATAATGCGCGAGGCGGAGCTAGCAAAGCAATTGTGCCGCGGTAGCGGCCGGCGTAACGCCAGAAAGCGAATTGTTCTTGTTACAGGATTCGGAAAATATGACGTTAGTTTGTTGGTAATTAGTTTGACCTATAACTTAATAAGACCTGTAGTACCGTAAAACTACACAACTATAGTCCAAATATATAGGATTTAATCTTTATCGTGTTGCCAGAGTCATGTTATTAATCGCACAGAGTATTTTTATTTTTAATTAGGTGGGTTAATGAATGTGCTTTAATATATTATTAACGTTTTAACTGGTATTATACAAAAACATTTTATTTTATATATATTATTTTTGGACCATTGTTGTGTGCGCTGTTTTCAACTATAGTCCAGGTTAAAAATGCAAGAAAAAACCGTACTTTAACTGACTTGAAGCAATGTTAAAGGTCTGGAATACTGAAATATTATTATTTTATATGATATCATTTCATTAAAACCAAGGTTTTATTAGAATTTATTCATATTTATTCAAGTTTAACTGACAACATTGTAAGTAACTTTAATGGAAGAATGAATCACTTTTTACTTATATTTACGTAGTATATCTTATAAAATCAGTATATTGTAAGATAAAAAATTAAATAAAAAAGTCTAGCAGGTAAACTTACTAAATTTTTTTTCGTCTTGTTCTCGTCGTTTTCAGCTCAGCAAATCTCTCAGTGCTGAGTTTTTTTTGGGGCTGAATTTTAAGTTTTAATTGCCCGGTCTGATAAAAAATTTCATCACCTTTTTCGAGCCATTTTCAGGCAAGTCCGCAGCGGGACATACATTTAAACATACGACCTGTCTTGAGTCAGTCTTTATTTTCAATATCAGAAAGATCTAACTCCATAATATTATGTCAATCTGAATAATATTTGTATGAACTGGCTCCAGGCTTCTTCTTTGTCAATATTCTCAAAACCTTGATGCAGTTTAAAACAAAATTCGGTTTTTAATAAGGTATGGCCCAAAAAAACCGTTGGACTATTGTTGAATCCAAAGTATGAAAATTGGAATAAATTTCACTTAATATTAAAATAATTAACTGATGTAAAAAACAGCACCAATATTATAAATATAAACATATTACCTTTTAATAAAAAATAATTGTAGAACTGGTGGACCACTCTTACTTATTTTTTGTTATAAAAGTAAGCGGAGTTTCAAAAACACGTAAAAACAGGTTTATTCCGCACCCCTTGCTGTTGACTGCACATAGATGCCATTTATCTGATTTGCCCTAAACTACAAAGCCTACTATTTATTCTAGCTAAATGTGGCCGATTTTTTTTCTAAATGTAGCTACTTTCTGATTAATAACACAAAATGTCAAAGTATGGTACTGGACCATAGTTGTAAGACAGGATTATAGTTGTGTAGTTTTACGGTAGTGGGGTTATTCATATTTGGGACTGGTGTTAGTCAATTAAATATTATATTATAAATACGACACGGCTGTACTCACGTTGACTGTCAGCGTTGGTTACTGCAGGCGTGAACTCCTGATGAAGGACATCGTAATTGTCCGAAACCGTGGTTGAGACGTATCTCAACAAATAGTCAACGTGAGTACAGCCGTATCGTATTTATAATATGGATAACACGCACGGTAGTTTCCAAAATCGTACAATTAAATATTGACTTGCAACAGTTGGATAAGTAATTATATAACTAATGCTTTTGATTAGGTACCTATATAAGGAAAATAAACGTTAGTACACTCATAATTAGGGAACCCGCAAAAAAATATTTACGTCCTAACTCCTAACATAAGAGGCATCGAAAGTCGAAACCCCATTCAACTGGTCGCCTATGCTAACAATAAATATGCATTGACTTTCGACAGCGGAATTCAGTAAACGATTTAGATGCTCTTTTGAAAAATACTCCATAGTCTTATTTTTTAGTGTGCAAAAATAAAAACTCACGATAAAAACGTAAATGCACAGATTTGATTATGATATTTTGGATCATT
The DNA here is from genome assembly GCA_947507615.1 of Hemithea aestivaria. NCBI lineage: Eukaryota > Metazoa > Arthropoda > Insecta > Lepidoptera > Geometridae > Hemithea > Hemithea aestivaria. The sequence continues at coordinate 14,012,194 of OX382338.1, forward strand.
CCCACGATTCCACAGGGGAACTATAAGTGGAACGGAATGATCCTATTTTCATCTGTCATGCTATACATAATATAGCTTAATATTGCACAGCTTAGCTTCAGTTTAGTGAAACACAATGACTTGTCACAACATTTTACGAGCAATAGTTATTATAATGTTCAAAAACTTTGCACCGAACATGAAAATTGTACAATTGTAGAGAATTTATTCCCAATAGCTGAGTTGCGTTTGGCTTTCCTACAGGATCTTTACGGGGACATTTTGTTGAAGTTTGGGATGTTTCCAGTTTTATTTTTACTGCAGTAAAGCAAAATAGACACATGGCAAGCAAAACGTAAGTTAAGGCTCATAGTCGTGGGTTCAAAAATGGAAATAGGTGACATAACTTTGAACAATTTTAGGCTGAAAAGTTACAAGAAACTGCTGCTCAGGCTATTACAGTTTGTCATTAATATGTGTGTGGAACCTACAAGCCCAGATTACGTTGTGGTCCAAAGATGATTGGCTTAAATTAGCTTTCCAGAGGTGAGTAATAAATAGTAAGATGGAAGGATCCTTTTGCGATACTATTGCAGTAGAAGAACTCAAATTAAAAAAAAACAAAAAGTAAGTTATAATAATACAGATTAAAAATACTAACTTTCAGAAGCATACCTTAAAAATATAATTAAAATACTTGCTTGTTTTAATTTTAGCTGTAATACTGTACAAATAGGAATAAAATTGTTACAGGAAAAAAAATTATAAACTTTTTGCATGAAAAATTGCATTTTACACTGTTCACTTTCATAAAAGACTTTTTTAAATTATAACATGCGCCTATAATTTTTTTCTTGGCCTTTGACCTTTCAACCGGGATGTCTTTTTCAACCAACTGAGTGTTACAATTGGCGGTCTTATCGCAAATAGCGATTTCTTCCAGACACCCGCGTAGTGAGAAAAGAAAATTGATATTAAAATGGGTTGGTTTTTAATGCGAACCAAAACAATGACTTTACTTTCTTTTTATTCATGATTATTACTCAGAAATATGAAATGGCCCAGTTTCCGAAGGCTCGAATTAAATTTTCAAAGGCAACATGTGTGTTCCACACAGTTTGTTTAATACCGCCCCAGAATAGGCTACATTATTAAATGCTTGCTACGTCCTTTGCTTTCATCGTAAGTGTATGTAATAAGTATACAATAACTGAGTACTTAATAAAAATTGGACAAGTTATTAGAACAAGTGATTTTTTTAAATTTATTTTGAACTTTATCGCTTAGCGATAATATCGTCCTATAAAATCAGATCAAATGCATAAATATACTTATTAATTACCTAGAGCTAGGTCCGTTAGTCTATACAAATGGAACGCCTGTTCCGACATCGGACGAGACAACGCGCTATTACAAGCTCCTACATGAAAATTGTTCTGTCCAAAACAAGTTCGTCTATAAGCTTCATTCCGCACACATTCCATCAAAACATGATATACGTCTTCTATGACCCCACACGCGTTGCAATTCGGAGACTGATCTTTTTTCATTAAATATCCAAACTTTTTTGATGGGATGTGCGCGGAACGCAGTCTTAAAGCTGTCACTAACATTTTGCGATTCATGTTGTTGTCAATCCACGGGTATTTCGTTATCAGCGGTTGTATGATACGGAACCAAATCTAGACACGCGGCAGCGAGTCAAGCCAAGTTCAAGCAAAGGAACTGGCGACCGCGCCGTGTGTTATATTACACGAACCGTCCAAAGCGCGTTTTGACGACTTTTTACACCCTCGTTATACAAAAACTATTACACATAGACAAGTCAAATTTGGCACATATACTTAAATATACGAACTATATCTCTGTTCCAAATTCCAATAACACAGCTCAAACGGTTATTTAGATATAAACATCCAGTAATCGGTGAAGTTAATACATACTGAGGGATAGATCAAAAGTAATATCCCAGTTCCAGATGACCTAGAAAGCTGAAATTTGGCATCCCGATAGGTAATGTCGTAGTAATAAAGGGAAAAATCAGAAACTAGTATTTTTTTATCATTTTAAATTATTATTAATTTTTAAAAAATGTATGATATGAAAGTTTGGGACGCCTAAGAACGCATTAAGCAATACATGTTGCATGTTGCTATAATTTATGTGTAGGCGGCTATTTTCTGTTAGATACTACGAAGTGCGCGCGAGTCCACTATTCCTACTAATATAATTATAAATATAAATACAAACTTTATACCTACTGTACGTATGGATATATGTTTTTTACTTTTTCACGCCTAAACGGGTGGGCCGATTGACTTTAAATTTGGTATAATAAAAAATATAGCTTAGACCCCTGGAATAACATAATATACACTACTGTACCAAACTGTATAGCGGGTAAAAACAGCTAGGCACAGCTAGGTACTAATAAAAATAGGTTCCTGGTACCTACGTAACAATTGTATATCCTATGTAAATACCTATCAATATATCGACTCACCAGCACAAGGCGGCTCAGTAACATAGAGGTAATAATATTAACATTGTTTACAATAAAAATAATGTATGTATATCGCCTTAGGTGCTAGTTGGTGTAAACATTTTAGATACCTACGTACCTGTAACGTATAGTCATAATATTATAGGTATGTGGCGGTATCTGGGGGCACGGCAGTGCCCCCGTCAAGTCGTCGTCATTACAAGTCTTGTCGGCTTAGGTTTCTTTTGATCGAAATTCTAATCCAGTTCCAGATGATCTAAAAAGTTAAATTTCCATCCAGGTAGGCGGTAGGTATAAGATAGCTGGGATAGATAAATTTATCAGTAACTAGTATTGTTTAAAATCAATTGATTAGGTACAATATTCAAATCAATAGTGCACATAAATGCTATATATAAATAAGTACTAAATTAATTATAGGTATAGGTATATCGAAGCACGGCGAGGCTCACGGGCCGCGGTGCGCGGTGCGACGGCCGTGCCATGGAGTAGTGGGGTGGGGGGAGGTGCAATAAAATAATCATTTGGTATTATAAATCTTATTATGACTGGGTGTCTTAAACCTATTACATACTAAAAAGTACTGTACAAAAAGCAATGATATCCCATCAAAAACATAAATGTGAAAAGAGAGCCAAGTTCAATATTACGATGTATGACTCATAGTTACCTATGATTTGGTAGTTGACTTCAACGACAAAAGAAGTGAGATCTAAATGGGTGCCAAGTTCAATGGTCAGTCCTGAAAAATATTTACAACAACATAAAATATTTTATTACAACTTAAAAGATTATTTCTTCTTATCACTTAGAATTAATATTATTTTGAAGCCCAAAGTTTGACTTGGCTAGTTCTCATGGGTACAATACGACGAAGTATCATTAAGATAAGACAATAGATACTTTATTGTACACCACATAATGTTACAGAAAATACATAAGTACATAATTAAAATTAAAAATTACAATGTACAAGTGGCGGTCTTATCGTTTAAGAGCGATTTCTTCCAGACAACCAATGGATGGAGGGGACTAATTTACACGATAAAAGACGATGGCGCACTAATTAGCATTAAGTGCGTTTAATAGTGATCAAGCTAAAGTTAAGAGAGTACCTACCTAGTATATTATGAGAACTGGCCAAGTCAGTCTTTAGGCTTCAAAATAATATTAATTCTAAGTGATAAGAAGAAATAATCTTTTAAGTTGTAATAAAATATTTTATGTTGTTGTAAATATTTTTCAGGACTGACCATTGAACTTGGCACCCATTTAGATCTCACTTCTTTTGTCGTTGAAGTCAACTACCAAATCATAGGTAACTATGAGTCATACATCGTAATATTGAACTTGGCTCTCTTTTCACATTTATGTTTTTGATGGGATTCCTTTTTCTCTAGATCTTTCGTCAAAGTACTCCTGCCATATCAATTCATATCTTGCATTAAAATGTGGATCCCGTCCTCGCTCATCTAAAACGAGCTTACTAATGGATGGAAAAGCGACCCAAACTGGGTCTTGGCCTTTGACTCAAAAATCCGAAACTCTAGCATGTCCTGCGCTGTCCCTTCCTAAGATTAAACTTAAGGCTGAGGTCTTTCAGTTCTTCATCCTCCAAGCGGTTCCTTGGGCATTCCATCGCACCGGCCGCTTGCCGGTAGCGCGCCTTAAGTATGCCCATTTTTACTTAAATTTGGTTTCATTTTTTTTTTATTCACTTAAGGTATAACGTAATATTATGTCAACAAATTGGATTGGACATATCTGCCGTATGCCTATAGATCAGGGGCCCGAACCACCACCCTATGAGCACCACAAAGAGTCAGACTACGCGGCAAGCTAAAACGGAAATGGCGGGACGAAATACCTCTATATATGTATTCCTTATGCAATGGCTGGACAACCATAGCCCTTGACTAAAAGAAATTAATAAAGGTAAGGGAAGAGAAACCTTTGCCCAAAAGTGGAACAAACCAGAATGAAAATAAATAATAATAAATGAATAAAACCACAGGGCGGATCCACCTCCTCTAGTCACCTACTTATAATAAAAGAATGCTCAGTTAACGCTTCAAATTATAGCATAGCGAATAATACGCATAACAGGCAATCATGACCACAATTACGTACACGTTAACGTCTAGCCTATACCTACTACGTTAAACCTCCCAACTTATTTAAACTGGTGGGAGAAAACGGAACTAGAGTCCTTTTCACGAAAGAGGTCTTAGAACTTAATTTAATTTTATCAATTAATTACTGGACTTCATATACCCTAAATAATTGTTAATTGTTAAATAAAAAATCCTATTTAGTTACAAAATTAAATAGGAAACGGACTCCCTTCAATAATTTCAAAACCTATTCAACGATAGCCCACCTGATGGGATTAACCAGAAAAAATACATACCCATTTCTCGTGTATGGAAGGTGTCAATTAATTCATTTATCATACATCATTTTGAGTTTTTTAACGTTCTTTTACTCTGATATTATAATTACCGTCATCTGTGAAAAATTACAGCTTTCTAGGACTAAAGTATACAGATTCTCCGTAAACGCGCGAATGGAAAAAGCTTAAGGGTGCCTTGTTGACTATGAAACTAAAAAGTTGCTTTTTATATACACTACTAGCTTATGCTCGCGGCTTTGCCCGCGTGGCAAAATCCTTTCTTAGCGGATGTCTACGTCCTTAAACGTACCTGTATGCCAAATTTCAACTCAATCTGTCGAGCGGTTTGGGCTGTGCGTTGATAGATCAGTCAGTCACACTTTCCTTTTATTAATTTAGAAGAAGAAATAGGCCTTTAGGTGCCCACATCCCACCTGATGGAAAGTGAAGTTGCGGTTGACGATGGAAAAAGAAAGATGCCTAGAAAGCCTCCATTATAAAACCGATGCTAGCGCCACCATCAGTGGTTTAACTAAGTGTGTAGTTAGTATACGTGGAAGGTAAGGAGTGAGGTCACGTGACCACGTAGACCGCCGCCGTAGACGACAGGTCATCGCACCCTCGCGTGATCCACGGCATGGTCAAGGGGGTGGCCGAAACTATGGTGCTTACGATTGAAGTTGGTGTAACACTAGTAAATCTCTAAACAAGTGAAATTAAAAAAAAAAACTTTTTTATAAACAAACTTTTATTATATTTTTACCATCTAGCACCAATCACCAAAGTACTCGTCAAGACGAATCAAGTGAGCCCAAACTCGAGTTGCCTACTATGGCTACCTTATAGCTCCATTATCAGATCAGCTCCATGTCATAATATACATATGTATGTAGATACCTGGTACAACCTATATTGCATTGTCGTCCGACTTGTATTTTATGCATGCAAAACTTCAGCTCAATCGGAAACCGGGAAAAGGATCAAATTTAACTTGCAAGATTACATACAGACAACGGACAGGTGAAAGTAAATAAAGGCTTATTAAAAATTTAACGGTTCAAATTAAAAGGCTCAAGCCTCGCGAGAAAATCCGTATCTTTTAAGATACTAAAATATACTGTTGTGTAACTTACTTTCACCTATTAGAGGGTCCTGGGCACATTAGGATAATGGGGCCCAATGACCATAATTAAACACTATTTAGTTAGAATAGACAAAGAACGTGAATGTTATGCAAAGATTTAGCCTTATTTTTATTTCTTTACAGGTACTCTGATTACCTCATAATAGCTATTGGTTATCGTTTGGAGTTTGGAAATAGGATAGGTACTAACTGGTACTAGGGAGTCCCAAAACATCGCAGGGCCCGAGCTTAATGTGCTCAATGGGAAAGAGGGGCCTATGGATAACATAGCATTCAGAGGATATAACCGCGTCCAATTAATAAAATCGACATCCCAAAAATGTAACAACAAATGCAGTGATATAATGAGTCTGTTTAATAGCATGTAAGTATAGGTAGTTGCACCAAAATCATTCATATGAACTTTACGCATAGTTTTTGTAGGTGCCGGATGAGATTACGTCGTCCAAGAACCGGGCCAGACACTTTGTGTCATTGTTTGAGCCGACCTTAATATGGAAACTTTGGAACTTGTATGTTGGTTATTACCATATTACCTATATAGGAAATTTAGTTAGTACCTACTTTAATATTTATAAGATGCTATTAGTAGGAGGTAGACAGACTCGCCTACTTTTTTAAATATGAAGAAGTAAGAAGACGAGCAAGACGCTCTCCTGATGGTAAGAGATAACGCTGCCCATAATTATTAGTAAAATGCTACTTAGGATTTCACAACGATGAAAAATTCTAGGTGCACTGCACCAAGGAGAGTCATAAGATGTTAAGAGTCTTCAGCCCAATAATTTCATTAGCTACAGTACCCTCTTACCGGCACAGCACAGTAATGTTTGCACATCACTGCTCAGGCGGTAGAATAACTGGCACTTTGGAACAAAAGAAAAAGGATCACAATTTAACAATACACACATACTCACATACTCGCGTATGTGCCATTTTTGCCTGTTGAGTCGTTATCTACCCTTTCTGTTGCATCGATATTGTAATAAACAATAATGTTTATCAGGACGGAAGTAGGGCATAACCTCACGTTATACGTAACCATACGTTATGTGGAAATTAATGTATATCATACGTTACCTACGTTATTAAAATCACGATTTATAACTTTTTTAATTTTTTTTTATGTAAAGAAGTAAGAAGACGAGCACGACGCTCTCCTGATGTTAAGAGATACTACTATTTTTTTTATATAATAAAAATATCGAAAAATGGCTGTGGAAATCATAATAGGATCATAATATCTAAACAAAGCTGTCGTATTTATAATAATTGGAAGGACTTGCTGTTAGAGATTCAAAACTCATTCAAACTTCTGCATCATCTTTTACTGTTAATGATTTATTGACCAATAACGCTTAGCAGAACAGATTAGGATATTTTCAAATTAAACTTTAAATACTACTCAAAGCCGCTTAGCGAGCTATGGAAAGGGCTACGGGCTCGGGTTTCTCTAAGCGAATCGTATAGATGAACTAAAAAGTCACCGACATAGCCGCTTCAGCTTGCTAATCCGCTGGGATTAGCAAGCTGAAGCGGCAATGGGCAGGACACTTAACACGAAGAGCGGACGGCCGATGTAGTAAAGTGCCTGAGTGGAGGATCACGGACTAGCAAACGCAGCGCAGGACGTCCACCCACAAGGTGGACAGACGACCTTATAAAGTTTGCCGGAAGACGCATTATACAGGTCACTTCCAACCGGTACATATGGAAGTCCCTATGTTCAGCAGTGGACGTCCTAAGGCTGAGATGCGATGATGATGAAATTTTATATGTAGCTTAAACCCTGGATATGTGCCTATAAATATAGGTAATAATAAATAGTCATACCTATACATATAAAATAAAAAAAGTACCTATTATAAAAATTATGTATAAACCTAGCAAACAGCAAATCTAGCGGCCGGTACTTCCCCATAGACTAAACAATAAAAATACCAAGAAAAATGTCAGTGTAACACTACACTGGATTCTGACAACGCGTCACATTGTTACCAACATTGTAGCCTATCGATTCTCAGTACTGGCCAGAGTAAGTGTTATAGAGCATGCCTTTAGATGCTAAACTGCTGACGGGGACTTCGACGAATGCTATCGGTAGGTGATTTGGTGGGATAAATATGTATGTGGAACGACCTATCTCTTTTAGTGCTCTTTTAGTCGCTTGTTCCATGGTTTATGTTTTGTTTGAACTGATGATGCCGGTTACGATATAGGCACGGTAAAGAGATAATATGCAGTAATACGACTCCCTAGAAGCGGTTTAACTCAAGGTTCCGCGAGTTTGCAACGATTTGGGTAGGATTCAGTAGGCAGCGAGGTGCCGAATAGACGTTTTTATGCAGTAAGCTTCCGAATAATGGTTGTAAATTAGTAAAAATATCACAAAGTATTTTATTATTTTTGAGTAATTCACAATAACAACGACTATTCGGCACCTCGCTGCCCACCGAACCCTACCCAAATCGTTGCAAACTCGCGCGACCTTGAGTTCAACCACTTCTAGGGGGTCACATTACTGTATATCTTTTACCGTGATATAGGTAAATTTACCTAGTTTTGATGACCGATCTATTTTCGATAATTAACTATTAATTTGTGGATGTAGTCGATAACCAGCGTATAAAAATATGTGACCGATTCTAGCCTTATTTTGCTTGCCTTCTGCCTTATATAATATCTCACTTATATATGTATAATACATATGTGGAAACTTATGTCATAGTACAATATTTAAATACCAACCTATTCCAAGTAAAAGACGTGAGTTTAGAAGTGAGTTTTTCGAAAATGTAAAATAAATTCAAAGATAAAACGGTGAGTAGTACCTACTATAGGCAATAAAAGGTAACAGTGGATAAATACCGTATAATCGAAGATTGTAAAATAAAATCAAAGAAAAAAACGGTGAGTAGTACTAAAGACACTAAAGCTTACTGTGGATAACACCGTATAACAACAAGTTTTGAAATAGTCTGCCATCGCCAAAATGCACGACAATCCACCCAATCGCCCACATTGGTAAGGACAATAACATTAAAATGGGCCACCGTTACATTTAATGGGGCAATAAGGAATTAATTCGACGTTCACCATCGTTATGGTTGCCTAATAGGAATGTGTTTTATTGTACCTTTTAACTGTTTTCAATGAAAAATGTTACGATTTGCTGAATTTGCATTCATTGCTAAAGTTATAGGGTTAACCGTTTTTAAATAAGCGCTGTAAGTAGTCTTATTTTTTTAACCCCCGACGCAAAAACGACGGGGTGTTATAAGTTTGACGTGTCTGTCTGTCTGTCTGTGTGTGTGTGTGTGTATGTGTCTGTCTGTGGCATCGTAGCTCCCAAAGGGATAAACGGATTTTGATTTAGTTTTTTTTGTTTGAAAGTAGAGTTAGTCGAGAGTATTCTTAGCCATGTTTGGTGGAAATCGGTACAAGATGGCCGCCGCTACAAAATGGCGGATTATTTTTTTCTTCCACGACCCCCTCAAATGAAAGGGCTTAACGAGTAGAATACAGCCCACTATATAAAATTTAAAATCCAAGATGGCCGCCATAAAAAAAATGGTGAATTACGTATTGCGTTGGGGGTTTTTTAAATTTTTAATTTAATTCATTATTATTTTATGTGTGAGGAACCCCGCTGAAACTACTTTTGTAACTACTCGACTAAACACCGGCGCTCGAGTATGGGACAGACTGAAAACCAGCGCTGCGCAGTGGTTCCTCCCTGTGCCGCACAAAGCTGAGTCTATCCCATTTGACAATAGAATTGTTCAAATTGTAAGCTTTTTTCATGTGTATCTTTTCTGTTTTTCTACTGTCAATAAATTGCTTTTTTTTTATAAATATCATGATAATATAGGTACAGCGAAGTCAGAGAAGTACTTACCCCACCTACTTGACTGACAACGGATCGGTAATAATAGGTAGGCTGAGTAGGGACATACCACCAGACTAGTCGCACATAATTTGCACTTTTCATCCTATTTTCCCTTTTTCAGTCTTTCGTCGTACTTCCTCTGCAGGAGGTCGACTAGGTGGGTACCCCAACAGTGCCAGTTATTCTACCTAAACATTACTGTGCTTCGGTAGGAGGAGGAGGGCATTGTAGCTAGTGAAATTACTGAGCTGAAGAGTCTTACATTTTATGACTCTCAAGTAAGAAGCACTGGCGCAGTGCACCTAGAATTTAGCCTTTGTAAAATCCTGGGTAGCACTGTACTAATTATGGGCAGCGTTATCTCTAACCATCAGGAGAGCGTCTTGCTCATCTTGTCGTTGTGTGTTTCAAATTTGAGATGTAATCTAATATAATGCAAGTTTGAAATAAAATGTCTATTAAAGTTTAAAAAAAACCGTGGAAAAATAACAGCGATCGGCTCGGGGTTACTCGCTAGTATTCTTTTATCTGTGCTCGTAGTTTATAATGGTTTTTTAATAAATTCTATTACAAAAAATCTTTAATCGCGGCTGATTTTTGCGCCTCTCGCCTCTGTGGGTCAGTCTTGGATACACACAAACTTATTCATTACAGTAATCACAAACTTTGCTCAGAGTTCCTGTGGTACAAAATCGGTGCTAGGTAATCAGGCAAGTCATTACGCGCAGCCTAGATCTTTATCTGTTAGGTTTTTCTACTTTGGTTTTTTTATGTAATAAAACTGAAATACCTTATTTATTGAGTTACGTTATTACTTTATTGTAGCCTATTTGAACAAATTATTAGGTATGCGGTATGCATTTTGATTTTTCAGCGAAATGGAGGCGTAAGAAAGTTTGACCTTACCAGGTACAAATCAAATATTACCCAGCATTTAGGGCTGTTTAATCCTGAGCGATATTTGCTACCCCTTGCGGTAGCGATAAAATACTCAGCCATATTAAATATGAATTAAATTATAAAAATTAAATACATACTCAGCCAAACGAAATAATAATATTGATGATCGACGATTGATGACAGGATTGATGTGCCAAGATTCGACCGTAGATGGGACCAGACAAAACATAGAAGGCTGGATAAATCCCTCTCTGGCTTCACTGAAGACCATGCCGGAACAAAGTCATAATTACCCCTTGACGACACGGTTTTGATGACTGATGACACTAAGTATGATGTCTACTGTGAAATAAAACTAAATAAACTCACCCAATCAAATCAAATAATACAATCCAAACTGTTCTTCAAAAACACTAAAACTAAATGAAAATACAATCTTTTTTCACTTGAATAAAAATCTTTAACAAACCGAATGAAGCGTGACAAACGACTGACAATTTTGGAACATTTTTCACGAAATGTCACGTTTTCTTCTTCCGCGAAAATGTTTGGTTAATTTTCGGCTAGTATCTATGATTGAATATCAAAAAGTTTTTAATTACTTACATTGGCAACCTTTTTAGAGCAGAAAAGGCCATTTTACGGGAGTAAAAAACAGTTTTAAGTAAAAGTTACATGTGTTCAAAACATTTTATTTGGTAAGTATTAAGTATGGCCTCGTAACAATTTCTTTTGTGTCGAGTTTCACACTTTGCTTTGTTATTTGGACAGGTGTCACGCTTCGAAACTGGAACTGTTTGTTATTACATACAAGTTAACATTTAATATAACCAAACGATTAAATTATTAGAAAAGTAAATATCGCTTATTTAAAAAAAAAGTATCTATTTATTAATCACTAGCGGTGGCCAGCGGTTATACCCACTGTACTGTATGTAGCCTTTCTATTATTCCAGCTAGTTATTCTAAGCTATCTTTTTACCTAACTAGTTGCGCCCAGTGGTTTTACCTGCTTTTCTATAGCCCATGTGTAATTCAGTGCGGCAGATTATACAGAAGACCGAAGAGTATAATACCCCTTATAAGCGAGTATAGTAGCCCTTGTGCCTAGCATTTGTGGACTATGAGAAGGCCTTTGACTCCATTGAAACTTGGTCTGTTCTGGAGTCTTTGCAGCGGTGCCAAGCTGACTGGCGATATATCCAGGTGTTGAAAAATTTGTACGATACCGCCACAATGACTGTCCAAGTACAGAACCGGCAGACTAAACATATCCCTTTAAAACGAGGTGTGAGACAAGGGGATGTAATATCCCCCAAATTGTTTTCCAACGCTCTGGAGGATGTGTTTAAGACGCTGGACTGGACTGGACAGGGCATCAATATCAACGGCGAGTGTATTTCACATCTGCGATTTGCGGACGACATCGTCATAATGGCGGAAACGCTGGAAGATTTGCAACAAATGCTGACCAGTCTAGCTGATTCCTCCCAACGTGTCGGTCTCCGGATGAACATAGACAAGCAGGAGTATGTATACCTTGGGCAAACAGTGCAGTTAGGTAAAAACAACTTCGAGAGGGAGGCTATTCGAAGGATTCAGCTGGGATGGGCTGCATTTGGAAAACTTCGTCGAGTATTTTCGTCACGTATACCACAGTGTCTGAAGACTAAAGTCTTCAACCAATGCGTTTTACCTGTAATTGAATGACATACGGAGCCGAAACGTGGACACTTACGGTTAGATTGGTTCACAAGTTTAAAGTTGCTCAGCGAGCTATGGAGCGGGCTATGCTCGGCGTCTCTCTAAAGGATCGAATCAGAAATGAGGTGATTCGGCAGAGAACCAGAGTTACCGATATAGCCGAAAGGATTAGCAAGTTGAAGTGGCAATGGGCTGGTCACATTTGCCGCAGAACCGATAACCGATGGGGTACACGGGTTCTAGAGTGGAGACCGCGTCTCGGCAAACGTAGTGTAGGTCGTCCTTGGGCGAGATGGGGTGACGATATCCGGAAGGTCGCGGGGAGCGGGTGGAGGAGGAAGACTGGGGAACGAGTTGAGTGGCGTGCCATGGAGGAGGCCTATGTCCAGCAGTGGACGAACACAGGCTGATGATGATGATGATGATGTGTAATTCTAGGGTCTAAGCTATCTGTATACCAAATTTCAGCTCAATCGGTCCACCCGTTTAGGCGTGAAGAAGCAACAAACAGACACTCTCGCAAACTTTCACATTTATAAAGTGTGATTAACATGTGGATTCCCGTTCCTTTAAGAAACAGTTCAATGCCGAAGACAACAAGCTTAAAAAAACAAGCATTGATATTTATTATTGATCATAAAAAATACAAAAATATTAACATGCGGCCATTAAAAAAACCGTTTTGTTCTAATGTCTCCTCCAAACAATAATAAAATCTTTTAAAAGAAAGTTTTAACTTTGCACAAAATGGTCAATCTTAAAAACAGATGTGGCAAACAAAACAATAGCTGAAGGGATAGTTACTGACACGTGGTTGCAGTTTTAAAACGGTTAAGTCCTAAAGATTCTAAAGATACAATGTTGTAGTTAAAGCTATGGGTATTGTTTTATTCAATAGGTAATGTAAAACATTTAAGAAGCCGCGGATTTTTGATATTTTTGGAATAAAATTTTGTTTTTCTTAGTTTAAAGTTTTTGCGAAAGTAGGTACTAAAAGATCACAAGGAATAAATTATAACCCCGCTTAGGTACCTAAGCCACAGATAAAAGAATAGCCTAAGCTAAAATAAAAATAAGGAATTCACTTAATTATTGATCAGCTGTACAATATTTTTTAAAGCATTGGAATAAGTTATGTAAAAAATTAATTGTTTTTTAATTTGGTCTAGTTTTTTGCTGAATTATAATTGGATACCTACCAAAATTCAAAACACACGGCAGAACTGATTGTACTGATTGTAGAAAATTGGTAGATAGATAGTTTTTACCCTAGGTAAAAAGCGAGTTAGTGAGTAGTGAGTTTCACCGCTCACTATCAAAGTGAAATTCACCTAGAATTTTACATCATTATAAAATCTCAGTACTCAATACTTTATTTGCTTCCTTAGAATTAGGTACATAATAAGGTCTTAGTTTAGTTTGCACATAAGTATTTCTAAGGACCCTGATGGGCACATGCAATTTAGAAGGTACAATAATTGTTATTAAAATTAAGAAATGAAATAAGTCTACCTACCTAATTTATTTTAAATTTTAATAGGACATCTTAGAGAGGGTGATATATTTTTATAATTTATTTATTTTAGTGTTAAATCCTGGGTAACACTGTACTAATTATGGACAGCGTTATCTCTTACCATTAGGAGAGCGTCTTGCACGTCTTCTTAGTTATTTGTATTATTAAAAAAATATACGTTTTTCTATATAAATAAATACGAACAAATGAGCAATGTCACCGCACACATGAGACAGTCGACTTACATCACATTATTAAACTCAATTGGTTTGCCTCGCGCTGTTTAATTGGACGCAATAGATCGATCACAGAACAGATTAGGAAATAGAACGGCTAATAATATACCAAATGCGCCAGAAGTGTGTCCAAACCAGCGCATAATAACTCTCCCACGCCGCTGCACGATGTTTGTTGGATTCATCATAGAGTTACGTGCAAAAAAAAAGAATAATTAAATTATAATAATTAATTTTGTATATCAAAATAGAAAAAGAAAGCGAATATAGCCACTGTTATAATGACCGTTTTTGGTTGACAGGTTTGTATATGATTAACCTGCAAAAGTACTAACTAGCGAATATAGCCACTGTTATAATGACCGTTTATGGTTGACAGGTTTGTACATGAATTACCTGCAAAAGAACTAACTAGCGTCTTAGATTTTTTTTAAATATGTTATCAAAATTAGTAACGCGTTTTTTCCAGTAACACATCTACGTATCTGCTAGATCTATGGACTTCATACAACAGTACTGGCATCTCACACCATTTCTTTAGAATAAATAAATTATTAATAAATAAATAAATATTTCAGGACATTTTACACAGCGCCCTAACTTCATTATAAAACCCTTCTACCCACTACACACACATTCATCGTTCATTAATCATCATAATCACACATCATCATCATCGTCGTTGTTTCATTCGTTGAATAGCCTGTTTTATTTTTTTTTTATTTATATTTGAGCCGATCTAGACATTAAGTTATCAGTTAGATCGACCGATAGTAACCTCTACCAACCAAAACAAAAATACGCTACGAACGTAAAGTTTCTATTAAACACGTGCCTTCTTAAATTGGGTGGGTAATACCGTGATTTACAGTCCAATGGATATTGATGAGGCTAATGTGACCTGGTTCTTATACTTTAATTTTATGTTTAGATAAAGGAGACAAAGTGGGCTTGTCTCGATCAAGAATATTACTGTATAGAGGTAATTGATTTAAACTAAAATTTGATTTAAAATTAGTTTTAGGTAGGTATGGAATGATAACATAATGTTAAATAACTGTAAAGATTGCATGCTCACACACAACTAGCGCCCTAACAGGGTATGTAGAGGACTCATTTAACTTAATTAAGACCTAAATTGTACCTACATGTGTTGATAAATAAATAAATAAATAGATTTGTATATTTTTGTGAATAAACATTATTTTTTTACAATTTAAAATAAGTTTTGTAAACATTATTATTATTATATCTAGATAGAAATATAGATATATGAGAGCATTATTAAAGATTTATTTATTTATTAAGGTAATTTTTACACCAGATTTAACAGGCGTTTTCTTTTGCAGTTTTACCTGCTTGTAAGTGACGATATGGTCTGCGATAGAGCACAACTGTTCATTAAGACTCTACTTATAAAAATACTAGATTACTTTCTCGATTTACATGTGCTAAAAAATGTCCCGCATTCGTTACTTCTACAATTTTTTTTTTATAAAACATAGTAAGAAGAGGAGCAAGACGCTCTCTTGATGATAAGAGATAACGCTGCCCATAATTAGTACAGTGCTACTTAGTGCACTGCGCCAACGCTTCCTACTTGAGAGTCATAAGATGTTAAGACTCTTCAGCCCAGTAATTTCTCTAGCTACAGTGCCCTTCTACCGAAGCACAGTAATGTTTGCACATCACTGCTCAGGCGGTAGAATAACTTGCACTGTTGGGGTACCCACTACCCACCTAGTCGACCTCCTGCAGAAGAAGTTTACCCCCGGTAAACACAATTATTATGTAAGTACATAGGTACTAGTAGTAACTTAACACATAATTTTATTATGTAAATTAACTCCATGGGATAAAAACTTGAAATGTATTTTAAACAAACATTTTAAAGTGTTAACTTTTAACATTTTTTTACACGTACCTACCTTATCTGTTGAAAACCCTTAGCGTCGCTGATATTATGATGGCACTTGAAAAACAAATAAATTCTAAAATTTATTGGCACTTTAGCACTCCTATCGATTGTTTTTGTTTAACTCCAATTCTTAAGTGGTCTCGCATAGTTTATGAACCAAATATAGTATTTACTAGCTAAGCTTTGCGACTTTACTTGCCTACTTAGTTCACATATTTTTCTTATTAATATATTAGGGCATTTAATTAATCGATAGGGTTACTATTTGTGGGATTGGTCCTAGGTTCTTTTTTTCTCTCAACATTGATAATAATTATATTTTTTATTATGTTGTACACAAATTTACACACAGATGTGCTAAACTAATGTGTTTTATTTTAAAATTTTAACTCAATCAAAATAATTATTTTGCATACTTAGCGCGTTCATTAAAGTAAACACGTACCTAAATGAAAAAATCTACAAGAACTAAAAATTTATTTCAATTCAATCATCAACCCTACAAAGAAAGAATATAACGACTTTCCCGTTGCTGAAATTTCTCTTACCAAGGAAGTGGCTCCTACTACGCAACACATGTCCGTCACCCTGTCGTGTTGTGGTACGGGGGGCACCAAAATATTGCTCTCGGCTGACTCCCGGCGCGGTCGACTGCGCCCACATGTTCACGCTAGTGATGGGATGGTGATCAATTCGGGAATGCATCGATACTGTCGATAAATGTAGACTTCGAAAAAATGGACTCGTCACAGCGACAACACCGCAGGAACTGGAGCAGCGATTGAATGCAGTCGCAAACGAGCTTGCACAATGGTTCAAACTAAATGGCTTAGTCTTAAATCGGAAAAAAACACATTTTGTACAATTTTCCGTGGCGGGACGTCAAACGCAAAAACTGCACGTCATAATTGATAGTGTTCCTATAGAGCAACTGGACACGACAACGTTCTTAGGTTTCGAAATCGACCGCGGCCTTACATGGGCGTCTCATATTGACAAACTGTGTGCTAGGCTGGGCAGCGCTTGCTTTGCATTAAGTCGACTGTCTCGAGTGGTGTCGGCTGACGTCGTTCGCACCTGTTATTTCGCAACCGTGCACTCACTCCTTCAATACGGTACCGAGCTATGGGGGCGCGCTGCCGACAGGGAGCGTGCCTTCAGGATGCAGAAAAGGGCCATAAGGGCGATCGCACGAGTATCGCGGATGACGTCGGCCAAAATCTACTTCCATTCGCTCAAGATAATGACCCTCCCGTCCATTATTGTATACCAGGTGGCCATCTATGTGAGACAGAATCTGGATACATTCGCAAAAAGAGGCGACTCTCACAACCACAATACCCGCGGGGCACACATGCTCGCAGCGAGGTCTCATAGACTCAAGCGGTCCAGTCACCTGACTCACATAGTTGGTCCCTCGGTATATAATCGCCTGCCAGAGCATGTCACTCAGGCGCAGACATTTAATACATTTAAATATAAATTAAAAAACTGGCTCCTCGAAAAGGCTTTCTATTCTTTTGACGAATTCATTGGAACCACTATTTAAGCAAGTACCTATTGTTTTCATGATTTGATTAATTTATTATTATAATAATAAACTAATGCCATTATATTGTATTGACCTATAAATTTGTAAACGATTTATGAAATAAATGTTTATCTGTTTATCTGGATTCGAAATTTTTTTTTCGTTTTGGTATATTTTTGGAATTAGTGGTCCCATGCAATGCTGCTGTTCTTTCAAAGTTACCCTGAAACTACTTGTTTAAAGTAGATATGCTTGGTGTCGATGATGAAATTTCTTTTTTACATGAATTTAAAGCTGCAAAATACATTTTAATCATTAGCATTTTCTACATCTAGTAACAGATATTATTTAAATTAAAAAACGTTTATCTCTGCAAGCACTGTCTTGCATGCTTCGGAAAAGCCCTTTGACCCTTGAATTATCTTCGAATAATTTTATTTAACTCTAAGTACCTACTTACATATAAAAGCTAAAAGCGTCTATATAAATATCTAAGCCAGAAAATTATATCGTTTTTTTAACAAAAATCTATGTTGGTAACAAAAATAAATCTATCATTTATCTTCTTCATAATTATTTATCTTTATCACATCGTTTTTATCTAACTTTCCCACTTATGCATTTCCACCATTCCCAAAACATCGACAAACTATCCCAGTAAACACATCCCTAATCCCGGCATCCCATTCCCGTCTTGAAATCTCGAAGGCGCGGCTAGTCTCGGCCGAGCCGGCGCGCGCGCATCCCGTCTTAAAATACCATGGGCTGACTCCATGACGTGAATCCATGAAGTTACAGTGACATGTCTCCTACCGCTATGGGCGCCGACCCGCCCCAATGGTGCGGCAAAGCTGAGCCGTGCCAACAGGCGCTTCTAGGCTGGCTGTACCTCACACACGATCAGAATGACCAGGTATGTCTATATTGGGTTCAAGGATTGCGTTTTGAATTGGAGCACTTTCCTTTCTGAACGCTATGTCCGGGTTTTTTAGTAATTCTGTAAGATTTTGCTTGAATTGGGCAAAGTGGACCAAATTGTTTTTGCTGATGCCCGGGTTTTTAGTTTTTAGGCATTTGCCGGGCATCGCCTGGATAAGGTAAAGTGGACCAATTTTGTCCACTTTCCAGTTTGGTCCACTTTACCGTTTTTGTTTTCAGTTTTAGTACTAATGTAAATTAATTTTAAGCAATAGTAATTTGTCAGTACTTATTCTTATATTGTTTTTTTTTTTTTTTTTATGTGATGTAGTAGAAGACGAGCTAGACGCTCTCCTGATGTTAAGAGATAACGGCTGCCCATAATCAGTACAGTGTTACCTAGGATTTCACAATTATGTGAAATTCTAGGAGCACTGCACCAACGCTTCTTACTCAAGAGTCATAAGATGTTAAGACTCTTTAGCCCAGTAATTTCACTAGCTACAGTGCCCTCCTACCGGAGCACAGTGATATTTGCACATCACTGCTCAGGCGGTAGAATAACTGGCACTGTTGGGGTACCCACCTAGACGACCTCCTGCAAAGGAAGTCTACCCCCGGTGGTCAACACAATAAAATGTTAATCTATTCTATTCAACTTTAGTTCCTTCATTTATTCAGTCTCAATAAAGTATATACCTCAATCTTTTACGATTTGAAAGAACAAAGTATTTTTGTTCGATGCAGGTCTTTGACCACCATACTTGTACCTTTATTTCCTTAATTGGGTTGCCTGAAAGAAATGTCTTATAAAAGGCAACACAAAGTTGTTCTAATCTAACATTGATTGTATTTGTACTTTTTGTTTTGACTTCCTAAAGGTGTACTTCTAAAATAAACTACCAATCAAATGTAGATAGATCATAGCTATCTATCTAAATACAGTTCTTATTTGCTTTTTGACTTGTTCAGATAATGTTTTAAAGAATTGGACTAAACCAAAAAGGTGGGATCAATGCGCCATATTCGCATTTTAATGTTTTGATTAAATTAATTTAGAAATACCTTCTGATTAGTTCCAACAACACCACGCCAAGTCACTTATCTTTATGGATATATTTTTAGTATAATAGATAAGTATTATAGATTTTGTATGATAGAGGTAAATATAGGTAAGCTTACGGACATTTATTCGCAGTATGTTGCTGAATTTCTTAAAATTTCATCATTCTATGAGCCGATTTCGAAATGTTCCTTTATTAAAATACTTATAATTTATAATATCGTCTTGTACATCGCTTATTCGGTGCCCATGACTCACAACAATTGACCTGGGTTCACGCTGGAACGGTCAATAACAAAGCAAAGATAAATGAAACGATGTTTTGATATTTTTTCTAATTATCATTAATATTTTGCATTAGCTGCTGTTTCCCACTGTTTCACTCGATAAATTATTGTGCAAAATCTAGATATTATATAAAATCTTATACGTAGTTGTTGAATAAGTATATGTTATAACAGCGATTTCGCCCGCTGTACCCGCTCGCGCTGTATGTCTATGCGTTATTCCAGGGTCTGAGCTATCTCTATACCAAATTTCAGCTCAATCAGTTCACCCGTTTAGGCGTGAAAGAGTAACAAACATCCATCCAGAGATCCATACATTCTTACAAACTTTCACGTTTATATTCGGTGTAACCGAATTTCGACAGCTTGTACCAAACTTCGGTATTCGACTGAATTTCGGTTCAAACTGACATTTGTAGATTTAAATATGTATAGTTAGTAGCCTAAAAAATATCTTCGAGGTTTTATGCAATATGGGCAATAGGGGGCAATAGCCATAGCAATAAGGCTCACTATTGTTTATAAAATTAATAGATACTTAACCTAATATGGTTGTCGAGAAAACCTTAACTGGAAAATGGCATCCGATTACAATTTTTCTAAAAAACACGAATACTAATATATTGTAGCAATTTAGGGTGTACTGACTGAAATTTCCGACTAGCAAAATTGTACACCAGCATGAGAGCCAGGGTCATGGATGGTTTCAGCCTAGAGAGGAGAAAGATCAGAAGAATTTAGAATAAGGGCGCCACTGATCTCCCTCCTACAAACGAGAAGCGGGGTTGGTACAAAATAAAATCATTAACAAAGTTATATAGGTTATTTTATTCCTTGGTTCCACATCATTTGTTACAACAAAAACATGCATTAAATTATCTAAATAAATATGTAAGCAAGTTGAGGTACTGGTGAAATTAATTTATGGTACATACAATTCCGACTTATTACTAGCCGCTTAAACAAACTAGGATCTTATGGCGCGTGGCCTAAAATGGAACTAATTTTAAGAACAAGACCGTATTATATACATACGGTATATTTACATGATATTAATATACAATATGGTACCTAAGAATGGCTGAGGGCCCAAAAATAAAAAGGTACGTTACGATCAAAATTAAATTAGCAAATTAGGTTAAATAAAAAAAGGTTATTTAAGTAAGTCCAGTATTATTTATCACACGTGGTGATGTCACAGGGAGCTGCTGATGACCCTTCGACCGTGACCAGGAATCACCCACGTGGACAGAACGAAAGTTACAATAAATCTATTAAAAATCTTGCGTTATCGGCAGAGATTATATGGGGGAGTACTATATTCCTCACACGAATACTACAACAGGAGCCCTAGGGTCCTGCGGCACGCACGTGGCTATACCACAAAATGGCGGCGACGGCGCGGCTTGAAAATCGGGAATTAAACCACGTAGAACGCAGCTGGGCAGCTACACTAGCGCCACCCGCTGGAATATGCTCGGCGGCAGCCTCGCCTGTGACGGGCGGCGGCCGAAGCTTGAAGAGGGCGGAGCCCTAACCCGGGACCCTGTGAACAATTCACAGGTCTTAGGCCCGTTCCTATCAACCTACGGGAACATGGCGTTCCAGAGTAGAACAATCCTACCCACTCAGATAAAAAAATAAACTCACCACTTAAAAGTGGGTATGCAGACACGTGTTCGCTCCGGCGGACGCGCGGGATGACCGGCACACGCAGCTCGGGTGTCGAAACAGTGCTATAGGAAAAGAACAAGATTAACATCAAGAAACCTCTAGGGATACCGACGTGGGAGGTCGGTCGGTGATGAAAAATTAACCGAGGTTACTCACCGGTGATTAAACAAAACACTGATTTTACTATATTTCTATTAAAACTTTTACTGGAGCTGGGGAGCTTGTCCCTATAAAAGAATAAAACACTCATGGGCGAGGGACGCCTCGGCATAGCCTAGGCCTTCCCCCGCCCTAACCGCGACTTCTTACTTGGGCTCTCGATGCGTAAAAGAAAGAACAATGGGCGTGTTTTGCCTTATAAAGGATTTCATGGCGTCGTATGGCCTGGAGGGGAAAAAAACATGGACGGCTGGGCTACCAGCGTATAAATCCAAATACTACCCAACAGACTTGACACGACTACCCTACTGTTTCAAAATATTAATCCGACTCGATAAGTAAAATATATCGAATCGGCCTTACATATGATCAACGGCGATTCCCTCACTATAAACCCTACCTGTAGTTGGTAGTGCCTACTATTTAATTGTTATTTATTGGAGAGGAAACCGATATAAACTGGTATTTAACTATTTTTAACAATTTTATTATTTTAGAATTTATTATCATTTTTTGTCTTGGGAGATAAAAATTTCCTACCATTGAGTGGATTTTTATCTCCCTGGCAACTATTTATTTTTATTTGGCACATGATTTGCGCTTGTGACATTCATAAAAAAAAATCTAATTCAGACTGACAAACAAAAGGTCGGACTGACAGATGACATTTTGACATCTGATTTTACCTTCACACACATACCACATCATATTAGCATATTTTCACTGTAGATTTTCAATGTTTTAAAGTAAATAATTAAGTTTTTCATTCACCCTCCGTAATAGATACAAACAAATAAAAATATCTTGCATTTTTCTATAAAAGGGTGGATGTATAAATAGGTTAGTTGTCAGATGTCAAAATGTCATCTGTCAGTCCGACCTTTTGTTTGTCAGTCTGAATTAGATTTTTTTTTATGAATGTCACAAGCGCAAATCATGTGCCAAATAAAAATAAATAGTTGCCAGGGAGATAAAAATCCACTCAATGGTAGGAAATTTTTATCTCCCAAGACAAATAAATGATAATAAATTCTAAAATAATAAAATTGTTAAAAATAGTTAAATACCAGTTTATATCGGTTTCCTCTCCAATAAATAACAATTAAATAGTAGGCACTACCAACTACAGGTAGGGTTTATAGTGAGGGAATCGCCGTTGATCATATGTAAGGCCGATTCGATATATTTTACTTATCGAGTCGGATTAATATTTTGAAACAGTAGGGTAGTCGTGTCAAGTCTGTTGGGTAGTATTTGGATTTATACGCTGGTAGCCCAGCCGTCCATGTTTTTTTCCCCTCCAGGCCATACGACGCCATGAAATCCTTTATAAGGCAAAACACGCCCATTGTTCTTTCTTTTACGCATCGAGAGCCCAAGTAAGAAGTCGCGGTTAGGGCGGGGGAAGGCCTAGGCTATGCCGAGGCGTCCCTCGCCCATGAGTGTTTTATTCTTTTATAGGGACAAGCTCCCCAGCTCCAGTAAAAGTTTTAATAGAAATATAGTAAAATCAGTGTTTTGTTTAATCACCGGTGAGTAACCTCGGTTAATTTTTCATCACCGACCGACCTCCCACGTCGGTATCCCTAGAGGTTTCTTGATGTTAATCTTGTTCTTTTCCTATAGCACTGTTTCGACACCCGAGCTGCGTGTGCCGGTCATCCCGCGCGTCCGCCGGAGCGAACACGTGTCTGCATACCCACTTTTAAGTGGTGAGTTTATTTTTTTATCTGAGTGGGTAGGATTGTTCTACTCTGGAACGCCATGTTCCCGTAGGTTGATAGGAACGGGCCTAAGACCTGTGAATTGTTCACAGGGTCCCGGGTTAGGGCTCCGCCCTC
The DNA here is from genome assembly GCA_947507615.1 of Hemithea aestivaria. NCBI lineage: Eukaryota > Metazoa > Arthropoda > Insecta > Lepidoptera > Geometridae > Hemithea > Hemithea aestivaria. The sequence continues at coordinate 14,035,848 of OX382338.1, forward strand.
TTCAAGCTTCGGCCGCCGCCCGTCACAGGCGAGGCTGCCGCCGAGCATATTCCAGCGGGTGGCGCTAGTGTAGCTGCCCAGCTGCGTTCTACGTGGTTTAATTCCCGATTTTCAAGCCGCGCCGTCGCCGCCATTTTGTGGTATAGCCACGTGCGTGCCGCAGGACCCTAGGGCTCCTGTTGTAGTATTCGTGTGAGGAATATAGTACTCCCCCATATAATCTCTGCCGATAACGCAAGATTTTTAATAGATTTATTGTAACTTTCGTTCTGTCCACGTGGGTGATTCCTGGTCACGGTCGAAGGGTCATCAGCAGCTCCCTGTGACATCACCACGTGTGATAAATAATACTGGACTTACTTAAATAACCTTTTTTTATTTAACCTAATTTGCTAATTTAATTTTGATCGTAACGTACCTTTTTATTTTTGGGCCCTAAGCCATTCTTAGGTACCCTATTGTATATTAATATCATGTAAATTTACCGTATGAACATAATACGGCCTTTGTCTTAAATTAGTTCCATTTTAGGCCACGCGCCATAAGATCCTAGTTTGTTTAAGCGGCTAGTAATAAGTCGGAATTGTATGTACCATAAATTAATTTCACCAGTACCTCAACTTGCTTACATATTTATTTTGATAATTTAATGCATGTTTATTTTGTAACCAATGATGTGGAACCAAGGAATAAAATAACCTATATAACTTTGTTAATGATTTTTATTTTGTACCAACCCCGCTTCTCGTTTGTAGGAGGGAGATCAGTGGCGCCCTTATTCTAAATTCTTCTGATCTTTCTCCTCTCTAGGCTGAAACCATCCATGACCCTGGCTCTCATGCTGGTGTACAATTTTGCTAGTCGGAAATTTCAGTCAGTACACCCTAAATTGCTACAATATAGACAAATTTTTCAATGTTTAAGTATTAAGTGATAGTGGAGTACAAAATAGAGCATTTTATTCTGTAAACGGCAGCATTCTCCCCTAACCAATAACAAGTGATACAAACCAAACAGGTAGCTTGCACTAATTATAGAGTTACGCTTCCCGGTACACGCGTTCTATGTTTACTAATCTATGGTTCTTCGGGTTCAAAATATTGTGTACTAGCTTGTGCTCGCGGCTTTGCCCTCATGGTGGACTCCTTTATTAGCGGAGGTCTACATCAAAAACCTATCTGTGTTCCAAATTTCAACCCAATCCGTTCAGCTGTTTGAGCTGTAGGTTGATAGATCAGTCAGTCAATCAATCACTCTTTCCATTTATATATTTAGACTAGATTATGCTCGCGGCTTTGCCCTCATGGTGGAATCCTTTCTTAGCGGACGTCTACATCATAAAACCTATTTATGTCCCAAATTTCAAACCGATCCGTTCAGCTGTTTTTTTTTTTTTTTTTTTTTTTTTTTTTTTTATGTGATGAAGACGAGCTAGACGCTCTCCTGATGTTAAGAGATAACGGCTGCCCATAATCAGTACAGTGTTACCTAGGATTTCACAATTATGTGAGGAGGATTTCACAATTATTTCTAGGAGCACTGCACCAACGCTTCTTACTCAAGTGTCTCTTTCTCTGAGGACGTCACAGAGTCTGATGCTTTTGTTTCCGGAACATAAAACCACCTTCTACACCAAGTCGTTTACAGTTAAGGCCATTCGGTTATGGAATGCCTTACCCTTAGAAATTAGACGAGCCCCCTCTATTAATATATTCAAATCTCGTATTTTGGCTCACTACCTATTAGCGTAATAAGTAAGTTTTAACCATTGCTGTCTTCTTCACTTCTACTTCTGGTTGTAAGCATTTTCCATTAAGCATAATTAATTATTATATATTGTTATTATTATTATAGTATATATATAATATGTAGTTATAATAATTATGAATGTATTGTGTATATATGATGTGTTTATGTATATTATTTATGTATTAAATATATTATATTTTAATTTATATATATTAATGTTATATAATATTATTATTAGTATATAAGATTTATTTCCATTAATCTTTAGTATACTACAAACTCAACACCTACCCATGTTAATATAATTATTTATCTACCTGCAAGGTTGTCTGGAAGAGATCGCTTTTAGCGATAAGACCGCCAATTGTTACACTAATGTCTTGATTTTGTGTTATAGTTTTTAAGTTTTCTGTATTATTGTAGTGTTCCAATAAAGAGTTTTCTATTCTATTCTAAGTGTCATAAGATGTTAAGACTCTTTAGCCCAGTAATTTCACTAGCTACAGTGCCCTCCTACCGGAGCACAGTAATGTTTGCACATCACTGCTCAGGCGGTAGAATAACTGGCACTGTTGGGGTACCCACCTAGACGACCTCCTGCAAAGGAAGTCTACCCCCGGTTTGAGCTGTAGGTTGATACTATCAACCTGCCAACTGATCTATCAACTTGATAGATCAGTCAGTCAATCAATCACTCTTTCCTTTTATATATTTAGATTAGTAGACCCGCGCGCACTTCGCTTAACAGAAAATTAACAGTGTTTCTTTACTATATTAAGTATGTATTATACAATATAAAACTTCCTCTTGAATCGCTCTATCTATTCAAATAAACCGCATCAAAATCCGTTGTGTAGTATTTAAGATCAAAGCATACATAGAGACAGACAGACACGCGAGGCGACTTTATTTTATACTATGTAATAATAATGATTAAGCTGGGTCTTCAGACCCAGCTCGTGTTTTGGTCTCACAATAAACAAGTGAAATTTTAAAAAATGTTTTTAACAAGTGAATTAAATTAAAAATTAAAAAAACCCCCAACGCAATACGTAATTCACCATTTTTTTTATGGCGGCCATCTTGGATTTTACATTTTATATAGTGGGTTGTATTCTACATACTCGTTAAAAGCCCTTTCATTTGATACCCATATTGAGGGGGTCGTGGAAGAAAAAAATAATCCGCTATTTTGTTGCGGCGGCCATCTTGGACCGATTTCCACCAAACATGGCTAAGAACACTCTCGACTAACTCTACTTTCAAACAAAAAAAACTAAATCAAAATTCGTTCATCCGTTCGGAAGCTACGATGCCACAGACAGACACATACACACAGAAACACAGACAGACAGACACGTCAAACTTATAACACCCCGTCGTTTTTGCGTCGGGGGTTAAAAACAAGCTTTTATTATTATTACCATCTAGCACCATAAAGTACTCGTCAAGACGAATCAAATAAGCCCAAACTCGATGGGGTTACGTTGTTTAATTGCGGAGTTCCTATGGCCACCTTCCAGCTCCATCATCAGATCACCTCGATGACATAAAAATATTGCATTGTCATGCGATTTACACAGGCATGCAAAATTTCAGCTTAATCGGACCCCGGGAAGTGGGTCAAATTAAACTTGCAAGATTTGATTACAGACAGACAGACCGACAGACAACAGACAGGTGAAAGTAAATAAAAGCTTGTAAAAAAATCACAAAATATCAAACTACACATTTTGTTTGCACCAACAATGTTTTTGCTTTCCATACCGATGGAAAGCACGTACAACAAAAACATAATTTGATTAATAACTTATACTTCTCAACTGCCTAACCAAATGGTCCACTGGTGGGGCAGGTGAGACCGCTCAATTTTTTTTAATCAAGTACCCCACTGATCCCGGTTTGGTTAGGTGCAGGTCGCAGGTGTATATACTACCTATACACTGAAAATAACTCTTTTTGTTAAAAAAAAATTTGGTTTAACAAGGGTTAGTCAGTACATAACAATGCCGGCTCATTAAAATCGGCTTGTTTTTATACTAGACCAAAACAGAGGTGAGTCAGCCCTCAGGTGTCAAAGATCAGAGAAGCCGCAGGAAGTCGCTCATTACTGCGTAACCAGATCTCGAACATTAGATCAATGTTAAAACTTAAACATCGTACACAAGGGGACTATTGTCGCAAGTCGTAAGATAGGCAAATAATTGATTTAGCAAACGCGTAGTAGCTCGATTTTATCGAAAGCTTTTGAAAATCTAAAATTATAAAAAATAATGACTTGATACCTTAAATATCGCGGTGGAATGGTTTGATTTGCTCTTTTGAAAATCATTAAAAGCAGTCAAAAATAATATGTTCTTAGAAACATTTTATTACACCGGTTAATAAATAAAAGATGACGTTACTGTGTCACATTTTTTTTAAGAATAATTATATCGATTAAACAATTAGCTGACCTATAAGGTCTTACACGCCATGTACTGAATAAGCAATAACCCAACACGTTCATGTATAACCATATTCTATTTAAAAAAATAATTGAAAATTAACCTCTAGATTGGCAAAGGCAAGCAACATTTTTACCTTAGTTCCCAACTCTTCATCGAAAAGGGCAAAATTCCCTAGCAAGTGAATGATAAACAAACCAACTACCAACCGTTTGTTAGCAGAGCTATAAATACACCAGAGAGTGGTGGGTGGACCAATTTTAGGAACTGTTACACTGCGAGCTTTCTTAGTTAATCTTTAATAATTAGTTCTATATGTTGATAACGTTGAGTTCAGGGGGGTCGGTATATTAATGAAAATAACAAAAAAAGGAAAGCTCGTGACAAAGCAAATGTTATTGTTAATTATTTTCCAAAACATGAGAATTTTATTTAACAAAATAAAGACATTCAACATTATTTATTACCTAACTATTAAACAATCATTAAAATTTAAATACTACTTATACCTTTACCGGGGGTAGACGTCCTTTTGCAGGAGGTCGTCTAGGTAGGTACCCCAACAGTGCCAGTTATTCTACCGCCTGAGCAGTGATGTGCAAACATTACTGTGCTCCGGTAGGAGGGCACTGTAGCTAGCGAAATTACTGGGCTGAAGAGTCTTAACATCTTATGACTCTTGAGTAAGAAGCGTTGGTGCAGTGCTCCTAGAATTTCACATCATTGTGAAATCCTAGGTTACACTGTACTGATTATGGGCAGCCGTTATCTCTTAACATCAGGAGAGCGTCTTGCTCGTCTTCTACTTAATCATATAAAAAAAAAAAAAAAAAAAAACATCGTTGAGGTACCTGCAGGAAGTGTACCTAAAAAGCTGGCTGCCTTACTTCTCTGAATGGCAAAACTTATACGTTGGCCGAGGTAAGAGCTAGCTTTTTGGTCATTGGTTGTTACTATTAGGCGCCTGGAAAGCTCCCATCGAGAAAACCATAGCGATACAAGTTCATTGTCAATTCAAGTTAAAATACCCTTGTATTAAGTAGTCATTCTCACGATTATGACGACATATGTACCTATACTTTCTTAGCGAAGGTATACGTCATGAGTCATGAAATCTACATATCTTTGTGTAGTAGTAGTCGACGTGTGACCAAAATGCTGGGGTATATTTGGCCCAACGTATAAGTATTGCCATTCAACGTGGCAATGCTGCCAGCATTCTGGGCACTCTGCCAACTGACAGTGGTTTGGAGCACTTGGATTTTCTGTAGATCGGCTTGTGGCCGATCTGTGGTTAATAAAAGTGTTCTTTACTGCTGTAGTAGCTGTAGTATTGTTAGTTTATTTTTCTCAAGTAGTAGTAAGTAGTATATTATAAAACTTTTCGACCGATAAATTGTTTCAGCGATTAAAATTCGTATTCAATTAACGTATATTTATAATGTACCAAGGATTGTTTTTTTTTTTTCATAAAACTATAAAGTTTCGATATAGACGTCCTGGACTCTATATTGAAACAATAGTAAAAGACCGATTGACATAAGGTGGCTTAAGTGAAACACGGGGAGAGACCTGGGAGAGGTATATTTACACAGCAGTGGGACAGCATAGACAGTACTTTTTTTTTCATTATAGGTACATTAGTCTATGCTCCATGCTAATGTATAATAAAAAAAAAATAAAAAAAAGCTACTAATTTTCTTCTAAACTCCAAACCATCACATCAAAACATCAAGAATATACCAAACGTGATAATGACCAAAACATTTGTTCCAACTAAACGTACGAGTGATTCACTGTATGACATACATATATTACGTCCGTATGTAGGACTGTATCATGGAACAAATAGGAAAATAGAACGGATATGATAAGCTTTCAAAACGCGTTTAAAGGCGCGTGAGTGGGTAGAGTACTTTTCACAAAAGGAGTCCCGCGGAATTTAGCGAAATTAAATTAAATTTTATTGATGATTTCTTCGTGTCTAAAATTACGTTTATTTGTTAGTTTTATTTTCTTTATTTAAGTATCAAAGAAAGCTTACAGTACCTAGATACACCAAAACTTATTGTGTACACTTACACCAAATTAAGTACTTATTGTGTCCATCGATTTTATCCGCTAAAACTAGCCTATGCTAAGCTGCCAATTTATCAAATACGTTAAAGCGTGATAAACAGACATGCACAATTAATTATACACATTATTTTTTAATTTCTTAAAAATACTTATAAGATATTTAATAGATTTTAAAATATAAAAGGAATGTGTTAGACGTTAATAACTTTATTATCATGCTTCTATGCCCAACTGATCTCAAAATGCCCAATCTATTGTAATAAAGTGATGTATGAGTATAATGCTTCTGACAGATGCGCGTGCGCGTATCACGGACCCGGTCGACCGACAATTAGAACGCGTCCGCAACTCGTAACGCATTCTGTTCATCGGACGAGCCGAGATCATTGAATTCTTGAAACTCTCATAATATTAACCGATTCGTTGCGACGTCTAAATTTTGAATGTGGCGTCGAACAAAAATAATGTGACACTGTCAGTGCCCAGCGCCATACGATTAGATGACACGCATGTGTCATCTGTCACGCATGTGTCTTCTGTCATGCGGAAAAGAAAACAGTATTTTCAAAATTTGTAGTAATTTCAAGTAATTTCAAAAAAAGTGATGGCACTGAAACGTGCCATACGCAACGAATCGGTTCTCGTACTTTACATCCAGGTGCGATTCTCTGGCCCACACAAATATTTATGATTAGAAAATGTTTATTACAAAATTTGATTTACCTAAAAGTTTACAGTAATTCTCAGCTGTATAATAATAAGACATGTAGGAGGCAGCGTTAGCTTATATGTTGCAGGCTTTGTAGTTATATTGGTGACCTAATATAATACATAACTAGCTTAAAAAATCATTTCTTAGCGGAGGTCTACATCATAAAACCTATTTGTGTTCCAAATTTAACCCAATCCCTTCAGCGGTTTAGGCTGTGCGTTCGTAGATCAGTCAGTTAGTCACATTTTCTTTTTATATATTTAAGATTCTATTATGATTTAACTCTGACAGTCTAAGAAGTTTTCTATTAAACATGTTCTGTTGGAGTATAAACTTTAATATTATTGGCCACGTATTATAGAAGTACCTACCTATCTATGAAAAAGGACTGAGATCTAATTGCTTGGTGAGACCAAAAGCTATAATACTGCGTATTTTTGTTATTCCAGTGGATGCCCGGCTCAGTATGGGGTCCGCTACCTACAGCCACGCCCGGGAACAACGCCCCCCCTGCAGACGACACCAGCTCGTTGGCAGAGCAACTCTCTCTGCTGTCCCTGAGGAGACCGCCTCGCCCTCCGCCGCCTGCCTACATGTGCCATCTGTGCTTCAAGAAGGGACATTACATCGGGGACTGTCCTCAAGTAAGTACAGTTATTCCAGTGAACGCCCGGTAACAACGCTCCTCCTGTAGACGGTACCAGTTTGTTGGCAGAGCAGCTCTCCCTGCAGTCCCTGAGGAGCCACTTATATGTGCCATCTGTGCTTTAAGAAGGGACATTCCATCGGGGACTGTTCTCAAGTCCTCAAGTAAGTAAAGGATGTATGATGTATTTTTATTGTCAAGTGCATCGGCGTACCCTCAGCCCCCAGCATTATGGCAGAAACATCTCGAGGTTATGTAGATCACGACTCGACCCCAAAGTCTATGAGAGGCTCGACCTCAATACGATACCTGATGATGCGAATAGTGGAACACCCTCTGAGGAAGTACAAGTTACTTATCCACCAGTAGCAGCCATTACTGTATTCTGTACTGAAATGTTACCAAGATACATGTTGTCACTTTGTCTGATATGGGCAATCGTGCTTACCATCATCAGATTTGATCTACTTGTCATAAAAAAATCCTTTTCTTATTATTGAGTAGAGCGGAGTCGAGGCCGAAGGCACAACTAGGTGTAAGTGTTTAGAAAACTTTCTACACGTGATTTACGTGATTGGGAAAAAATGTAACGATATTAAAACTATCTAACCGCTAACCATAATATAGAGACTTCCCTGACATGTCATACCACCAGACGTGACACATCTCTAAACCTGGATTCTATTTAAACGGCCATAAATATTTTATAACTGGCTTGAAACCGCCTGAAACGTGGACATCGCGGGCACTTCCGTTAACAAAATGTATTTATTTTATCAGTCTGATTGCCTGATCGGTATCTCTGGGCCATTTGCCAAATTAACGGGACTACCTATTTCTATTTTCCTCACAATGATTAATATGGATATTGAAATGAAAACACGCAGGTGTGTGTGCGTGTGGATATCTCTAGGGAGGCCTTTTGTCGGGAGACAAGTTTCGCAATCAATTGAATTAAACTTATCTAGATGATCTACGAATATGCGACCGTAAATGGAAGCAGACTAAACTGGGAAGGCTTCACTGAACATCATGTCGGAACACTGTCTTAATGACCGCTTGGTTACACGGTTTTATCCAGTAGATGGGAACTATGTAGCTACGGACGAAGCCTTTTTAGGCTTCCATACTCAACAATTAAATATAATAATCTAAATATACATATAAAAGGAATAAGTCACTGATTGACTGACTGATCTATCAACGCACGGCCTAAACCGCTGGACGGATTGGGTTGAAATTTGGAACACATATAGGTTTTATGATGTAGACCTCCGCTAAGAAATGATTTTGCTACGCGGGCAAAGCCGCGAGCTTAAGCAAGTAATAGTATAATTCGGTATAATCAAAGTCCAAAGAACAGAGAGGCCTTATCCGGCCTCTGTAACGGCCATTTCATTTGTTGTAATTTATTACCAACTCGAAGCTAGCTGTTACCTACGAGCTACGGTTTCCAGTTACAAAGAGAGCCACTGTTTCAGATCTTTGAACTGCCAACCGATACGATAAAACTAACCGAGGATATTAAAATATTATCTGGAATAATTATCATTAAGCAGATTTGAAGCACCTATTTGCTTCTTCAAAATATTTCATGTCATATTTTTTTTTACTGGCAAATGCCTTTATTGAGAAAAACAAACTAACAATACTACAGCAGTTGAGAACACTTTTATTAACCACAGATCGGCCACAAGCCAATCTACAAAAAATCCAAGTGCTCCAAACCACTGTCAGATGGCAGAGTGCCCAGAATGCTGGCAGCATTGCCACGTTGAATGGCAATACTTATACGTTGGGCCAAATATACCCCAGCATTTTGGTCACATGTCGCCTCGACCAAGCGCTCAGATAAGTTTTGAAAAATGCGGTGAGCTCCCGGACCCCAAGGACCCAATAATTTTTCTTTACTGCCATAACGCTTTGTATTCATAACATAAGTTGATAGAAATAATGTTTTCATAATTTGGTAATATTACAAATACCAGTGGCTTGTACCTGACGTTGTAATGTGCTTGCATTGTGATTTGTTTTATAGCTTAAAATAATTGAGACACTATATATACTATATACACACCTGAAAATAAAAATACTCTCTTGTACGTTACGAATAAATATAAAGTCAAGAAATGTACATTCTGAAAAGGACCCAATTAAAATACTTTATAATTGGATGGGATCAAAATCCATTACCAAATAATAAATATTAAGTACTAGCTGACCCGCGCGCACTTCGTAGCGCGTGACAGTAAATTATTCATATATTAATGAATTTGATACAGACCATTTAATTCGATTTCCAATTCCACGGAAAAGAGGGATTCAATTCACGGGTTTTCTGCGACTTAATGGGCGTAGAATTAGTAAAGGCTGACAAACCTTGCCAATATGTAACTACGATCGAATCACCTACTATTCAAAATGTCTATTGGACGTTTCGCCTACGTTCATAATAACTATTGGTTGAAATCAATATTGGACGATTCGCCTACGGTTAACTCAGCTACGGTCGATTGAGCTATGGTTGATTAAACTATTGGACGATTTGCCTATTTTTGACCGAACTAACGGACCGTTCACGTATTTTTAGACCACGTTTCCGGCTGCTAGTCAGGTATGACAGCTAAAAAATACTTGTTTATAGTACAGAATTCAGAAACGTGTTGTTTTTATTATGCCACTTTGCCATGATGAGGTAGATGAAAGAAGATGCCAAAATGCCTGAAGCTGCCATGACACAGGATAAATAATTCAGTAATAAGAAAAATATCTGGCGCTTCGCCGGCCGCTGCCGCGGCACGCTCGCTTCGCTCGCTCGGCTCGCGCATTGTGGTCACTGTTCAAACCTAACCTAGCCAACAGATTTCGGTTTGCCCTGAATACTGTACTAAAAACACGCGTAGCAAAGAATTTATAAACCGTAGGTGAGGCGTCCATAGTTGAATTAACCAATATATCAAATGAACATTGGCCGAATCGCCCATTAGTTCACATGCCCATAGTTTAATCAACCGCAGGCGAGTTGCACTGTAAGCGAGTCGTCCAATATGTGAAATGAACTTATGCGAATCGACCGTAGTTATATCGACCGTAGTTGAAACGACCGTAGGTATTATGAAACGTAACCCGTCCATGCGGGCAAAGCCATGAGAATAAGCTAGTGACTGATGTATCTGTATATCGTACAGCCTCAACCGCTAGATGGATTGGGTTGAAATTTGGAACATAGAAAGGTTTCATGACGTAGACCACTGCTAAGAAAGGATTTTGCCGTGCGGGCAAAGCCGCGAGCATAAGCTAGTAAATAATATTATGAAACATTTTTTGTGAATAATACTTAGATTTCAGAGACGTCCTGGGATAAGTCCCAGAACTATCGTTATACCTATACCACAGTACAAATTAGAACGGCAATAAATTACCACTTACACATATAGTACATCAAGATTAAATACAGTAAACAAAAATATATCAAATTATCATTTAAATCAGAAAAACTAATAAAAATACGGAATAATAACAGCTTGATTCCGTACAGTTACTCTTGACTTTTTTCCGCGTCATTTAATGGTGATCTCTTTACCGTGGGTAGACTTCCTCTGCAGGAGATCGGCTAGTACCCCAACAGTGTCAGTTATTCTGCCGCCTGAACAGTGATGTGCAGACATTACTGTGCTTCGGTAGGAGGGCACTGTGGCTAGTGAAATTACTGGGCTGAAGAATCTTAACATTTTATGACTCAGCAGTGCACCCAGAATTTAACCTTCGTTAAATCCCAGCGTTATCTCTTACCATCAGGAGAGCATCTTGCTCATCTTCTTACATCGTTGTATAAAAAAAACTAAAATGAAATTTTCTGAAATGAAACTATCATATACCTACGTACTCAAACTATTTATATATCTATCAAATTTCACCTTTCCGCTCCATCATCAGACTTCAGATCACTTCCATGTCATAAAATTATTGCATTGTCATCCGATTCCCGGTATGCAAAATTTCTGCTCAATCGGGAACTGTGACTGATAGGTAGAGTGCTTTTCACAAAAGGAGTTCTTTTTGCGGGGCGCCACTATCGCAAATTTTAAAAGTTAGCATATTAAATAACTTTAGAATCTTCGATATATCCTTCTGCAATCTTGTTACACTTCTAGCCACCATGGCGTTTAAGAACTGTAATATCAGCGCCTGAGTCAGCTAAGAGTGTTGCTGACGTCCGCCTCAGGCAATGCCCAGTGTAAAGATGGGAGTCCGGAAGCTGAAGAAATTTAGCAATCGTTTTTGGCATATCACCGATTTTATTGATGCCTATGGGCTGTTTTTTACTTTTTCCATTATCATAATGTAAGAAAAATCTTGAAGTTTTTGTATTAGCGGGTCGTAATGCCGTATACTTGTCCACCACATTCACATATTCTTCACTAATGACGAATGATCTGTCGATTTTAGTCTTTGTATTCAATAAATTTACTAATATTAATTTGTCCGAATGCTTTTCAACGTCGTTTACCTTAAGATTCAACAATTCATTTGAGCGGCACGCACCATTTATGCCAATAATTAATACAACCTGTAAAAAATAACAATAATTTAGTTTACTTATTTTTAGATAGGTACAGTTAGATAGGTTTTCTTTGAAATAAATTAGCTTTTGTATCAATTTACTTACTTTTAAAGCGAGGTATTTACTGTCTGGTGCTTCATTCAGAAATTTTTCTATTTCAAGGTCACGTTTCGTTTTCAAGACAGCTTTTATCATAGAAAAAATGCTCCATAATGTACTGGATTTTCTTGTTTTAGATAGTTCCATGAAATATGATAGTATCACGGTCTCGGAATATGTTTTTGCATTTTTTGAGAGGCGCCAATTATTGAAGGATTCGTACGCCTTTACATATTTCACTTTAGATTTTTCAGGCAAATAGCTGAACTCGGCATTCGAAACTTGTTCTTTCAACTTTTTTGGCGTAAGACAACTACCTTCATCACTGGGGTCACTCATTTCTTTGTAATTAAACAGACTATTAGATCACAAATAGAAATTTGCAAAAGTTTACAACTTAAGTTGAAAATATTTAGTTTTTAACCGGGGGTAGACTTCCTTTGCAGGAGGTCGTCTAGGTGGGTACCCCAACAGTGCCAGTTATTCTACCGCCTGAGCAGTAATGTCCAAACATTACTGTGCTCCGGTAGGAGGGCACTGTAGCTAGTAAAATTACTGGGCTAAAGAGTCTTAACATCTTATGACTCTTGAGTAAGAAGCGTTGGTGCAGTGCTCCTAGAATTTCACATAATTGTGAAATCCTAGGTAACACTGTACTGATTATGGGCAGCCGTTATCTCTTAACATCAGGAGAGCGTCTTGCTCGTCTTCTACTTCATCACATAAAAAAAAAAAAAAAAAAAAAGTTGAATCTTTACCAAGAGGTTTAGAACCAAATGGAAAATGTGTTGTGAACACCACTGTCGCAAGAAAAATGACAACTATAAGTGCCATCTCACTTACCTCATACAAAAGAGTGAGACAAAGATGGCATTTATCGATGACGTCACAACGCATTCTCCATTTGACTGTAAACTCTAAACTTCTACATCCCGCCATTTTGTATTTTTTTATTTTTATTAAAAGAGTTGCGTTCGAAATTTGTGTGTGTGACATATTTATGAAAAACAAATTGCAATAATATTTAAAAAAAAAAACTCACTTACGACTTATTATTCTATAATAGTATTTTATTTAAAATATTATTGAAAAAATACAATTTATAAAGTTAAAATTCAATAAATAACATTAAAAATTATGTGCATCTCAGTTAAATAAAAATTGTACACAAATAAGTTTCAGAACACACCAACTTCTTCATAGCCAATAAAATTGTGTTCGAAATTCAAATCACTTTGCCTCTCTACTCTCTAGAGAGCAAAAACGGCTTTTGCTCACTGAAATCGATGACCAAAGACACTATTTTCGTGCGAGAGTGGTGAAAAATTATTTATGGCATGAAGTCCAGAATTTATCGAAAAAATGTAATTTAGTTCCGCAAAATTCCGCGGGACCTCATTCGTGAGAAGGACTCTACCACTGAGATGTATACCTAAAATCATAGGCGGATCCAGGATTTGGTTTGGGGGGGGCAAGGTGCAGACGGGCAAAAATATTATAATTTTTATTACGAAAAGTGTATGTTTAGCTCGCTCTGAGCGGTTAGGAAGTTTAAACATCCATTACAATAAGTGCGCGAGCAGCTAGCTGCGAGCGCCGAAAAAAAAATTTTATTTCAGAAATATGTGCGAAATTCGTAACTCTACAATGCTTCTGGGGGTACCTTGGCCCCCTGCCCCCCCCCCCCTAAAGCTTAAACATCCTTTATAATATGTGCGCGAGTAGCTTGCTTAATGACTCGGGGGGGGGGGCGGCTTGGCCCCTTGCCCCCCCTCCCTAAATCCGCCTATGATTATCTATAACACAGATAAAAGGTTCTATAATAATCATTGCAAAATTTTACTAACATTATAAACGTGACAGTTTGTGTCTGGATGTATGCCTAAATGCAGGTGGTTCACTACTGCGTGCCCGCCTATGCGACAGCAATAGTTTCTCCTAATGTTGTTCACTACGGCTTTTACAGCCCAAAACTGCACATCCTACCATTTCACTACCACTATGAGTACACATAAACCATTAATTATTCCCTGAAAGCACTTAAAATCTTAAAAAATAAAAGATAATGATGGTATATTTGTCACAAAGAAATCATTTGAACCATAGTTTGAACTTGTGACAAACAAATAAACCAGCCACGCTGAAAGGGACGGAAGAAAAATAGGTTCTCCTTTTTCTTCACATAGAATTTTCCCTATTGCCGTCACGCTCACACATAATATGGGTACTTCTAGTTGTATTAGTTCTTAGCCTAAATGGGTGTGAACAGATTTTATGTCTGTGTGTCTCCGGATAACCAGTGATTTTTACAAAAGATCCCCCTAGATGGAGCGCCACAATCGCGTGATTTTAAGTTAAAATATCTACAGATTTTTAACAATTCATAATTTCTCATATTTAATTTCTCAATTAAATAGGTACATAATATTTAATTAATCTAACAAATAAAAAATATATAATAAATGAAGTATTCACAGTAATTATAAATCTATTATTTAGTTCCGCTAGGTTACGCGGGACTTCTTTTCTAAAACTGTTTGCAGAATAAACGATATTTCTTTTTCTTAGGACATTAGTTCCATTATTTTCCGTGGCGCTAGCTTGTATGAAAAATAATTTACTTTTACAATGAACTGTAAATGAATTTTTCTATTTATCTTCAGATGATTTTACATGTTTTAGAAATTAAAAATAAGCAGCAAAAAGATATTTATTACTGATATTTACACGATCATGCGCACATTAGATTATTTTCCGCTGGCGCTGATTCATTTGAGAAATAAGTTACATTTACTAATTTAAATGAATTCTAATTTGTTTGGCTACTATATAGCATCAAAGTACTCGTCAAGACGAATCAAATGAGCCCAAACTCGATGGGGTTTTTTCTTTTAATCACGGAGTTCCTATGGCCACCTTCCAGCTCCGTTTCGGACCCTGGTTACTATATAGTATCAAAGTACTCGTCAAGACGAATCAAATGAGCCCAAACTCGATGAGGTTTTGTCTTTTGATTACGCGGTTCCTATGACTACCTTTCTTGTTTATTAGCATTTTATATGCGAATCTTTAGATTGATATAACTCTTTTATTTATGAACCGATTTGACTAAAACCAAGACTAAGGTTCAAGTAGAGAAAACTGCAACGTATTAGTGAAAATTTTATTCAAATCGGTGGTGTTGTTTAACCACACCAGTGACACAAACTATTTACAAATTTAGCCCAAATTAAACTAAAGGTCAACCACAAGTTTACAGCCATACCGATAGATGGCGTCTGTAGCGTTTTTGGCACTATTTTTTTTTTGAATTGAATTTACTTTATATTCTATTACTTTTATTTCGAATTTTTGATGTAAATTAGGGGCGATGTGTCTGATATAAATGATTATTATTTATTTTATTATTTTATTTTACGTTTCCCTAGGAAAAATTGACAAAATGTTTTACGAATTAGATCGCGCAAGCGACTTTTTCGCGTCGTTTTGTTTATATGCGTATTTTCACAGTTCACCTTAGTAAAGGATCACAATGAATGGGGAGAAATTTCCATTCTTATTATATGTATGGATATGGATGTGTAATGAGCGCAAAGTACTTCAAGGTTTAGTCGTAATAAATGTAGGCTTACTATGAGAGCATCATTTTCTTTCTCAGTGAGCTCATTCCAATAGCTATTGCATTCGTGAATGGCGATATTAAAATTTAAAATATAGTTTTTGAAGCGATGACTGATGGATGTTTTCGTTTAAAACTTTGATCAAAGAATTTGTTATATTTTTCCAACTAATTTACTCCTACTGATATTAAAAACGCAAAAAGATATTAGTGGCAAATACGTTAATGGTATTTACGTCAAAAGTAATAATAAGTGGAAATTTCATCAAAATTGGCTCACTAGTTTTAAATAAAAATTAAAATATGTGTGTGAACTTGAAGTCGATCTAAATTTTTTTTATTTAATTTAATATTTTGTAGGTGCACTTATCAGCACTTGGAAATGTCTGTGTGTGACCTTAATAAATTTGACCTTATAATTAAATTAAAATATTGTTCTTAGGTATTCATACCTACCAAAGTTTATCGGGGGTCAGGAAGGGCACACATGAAAGTTCATTAATATGGCGATTAGATTCACTTCTTAGAATTTATTTATTTACATTTTACTACTATTTATTAATCATCATGTTGGTATCGTACTACTGCAGAGGCTTTGCAACGCTTTCAAAATTTGTAATCCGCCAATTTTTGGTGGCGACCATCTTGGATTGATTTCCACCAAACATAGCTAAGAACACTATCGACTAACTCTACTTTCAAACAAAGAAAAAAAAAACCCTTCATCGTTTTTGCGTCGGGGATTAAAAACAGTTCAGCCAATTAGCGTAAAAAGGTAATAAACCCACACTTTTGCACTTATTAATATAATAATTATTTGTTTAGCGCTTCGACCATTGCGTTGATGAATATCTATTTAGTCAGTTAGTCAATCAGTCTTTTCCGTTCGTTTCCTTTGATATATTTAGAAAAGATTAGTGGGATATACAATATACAGGTCTCTTGCTTTATAATTATTTATTTTAATTTAGCTGACTAACTCTAACATTTGCCATCAAGTTCTGAGAAATGGTTCATCTCAATACGTCGTATTGTATTACTGTTTACTATTTTTACACGCGCTGCAAGAATTTCTTGGTAAAATGTGCGGATGCATTCCTTTTAAGCTCTTAGGTGATCGTCAGTTTTAAATTGCGCTTGTCATCATCATCCATAGTTCCCACTGTAGGGCATATCCCTCCATATAGGCCTCTATTGCAGATACCAGATTGCATACACTTAATTCGGCAAACGTAGTGTAGGGCGTCCTTGGGCGACATGTCACATCAATCAGACATCAATTTAGACTCTTAAGCATTTTTTTTCGCTTTCTATTTACTCAGCCAGTTTTCACACACTGCAGGGAATAGGCGTCCTTATAAGTCACATCATAACCGCCAGTTCCTTCCGACATACCTACTTGACAATATCGTCTGTCCATGAGGCTGGTGGTCTGCCTCGAGATCTCTGTCCTTGCCTTGGGTACCGTATTGTCGTAGCGTTGGCACCTTTTTTATCCCGTAAGTTTCTTCCACATTTACACACATGTATACCAGGTATAGTAATTTGACTTTTTTTTTTATTGAGAAAAACAAAATAACAATACTACAGCTACTACAGCAGTTCAGAACACTTTTATTAACCACAGACCGGCCACAAGCCAAAAATGTATACCACGAATAAATAAATAGATAATATAATTTGCGAGAACCTATGTTTAATCTATTTTTTGTTGAAGACATACCGAGGTTCATTTTTTTTATAATAAAAATACCTTGTTATTATTACAGGCGCGTCCCAAAGGCGAAGGTCTAACTCCATACCAGGGCAAGAAGCGATGTTTTGGCGAGTACAAGTGCCCCAAGTGCAAGCGCAAGTGGATGAGCGGCAACTCCTGGGCCAATAACGGCCAGGAATGCATCAAGTGCAGGATCAACGTATTTCCACATAAACAGGTAAATATCACCACGGTAAAGAGATATACAGTAATCTGACTCCCTAGAAGCGGTTCAACTCAAGGTTGCTCGAGTTTGCAACGCCGTCGACAGGGATCGGCAAGAAGCGAGCTGCCGAATAGACGTTTTTATGCAGTAAGCTTCCGAATAATGGATGTGAATTAGTAAATATCTCACAAAGTATTTAATTCATTTTGACATTTTGAGTAATTCACAATAATTACGCCTACTCGGCACCTCGCTGCCTACCGAACCCTACCCAAATCGTTGCAAGCTCGCGCGATCTTGAGTTCAACCGCTTCTAGGGAGTCACATTACTGTATTGATATCTTTACCGTGATATCACTTTTATTAAGGCTATGTGGCCTATATGGCCATGCATTGGGCATGTGTGACTTGGGGAATAATTATCAAACTGGATTTTTGAAAATATATTAATAAAGAAAATATACTTGTATGATCAGAAGCTTTACCGAGGAATATTTTCAAAAAGTAAATTCTATGAATTTATACATCAAATCATCTCACGTGATGGAAAGTGAAGATGCAGTGACGAATCTCGAAATATGCCTAGAAAGGCTGTCTATTTTCTCGCGTGAAGATTCCCAATATGTATCACTGTGGAAACTTGAACTTTGACTTGTGTTTCTTTATTGAAAGAAAATATCGACGGTCCCCACGTATATACTATCGAAACTGCAAAAACACGATTTTCGTTTTATTGCATAAATGGCAAGCTGAGGTAAAGACCTATAATTCCATGTATAAAATATTGTTTTATTTTTATCCCTTCAGCTGTTTTTCAATTGAATACAATTGAAAGTACATGCAGTGAACATATTAAAACATCGAATGAGACATTTTCGATGTTATTGGTAGTAAGCGGTATGCGCGCGCGACACGTAACTGCCTGTTTCGTTAGCGTTATGGTGCTTCCACACTGATAGGATCCCGTCCCGTCCGATCCCGTGTGTTGTGTCGCGAGGTGATCACACTTGTCCCGCGTCTTGAGGAGCGTTCTGTCGCGAAATTCATTCAGTCGCGTTTCAACCACCGTAGGCTTCACATCGAAATAATATTACAATATGTGTAGTTTGATCCACTTCCCGGTTTCTTATTGAGCTGAAATTTTGTATGCATGTATAAAATGGATGATAATACAATATTAATATGACATAGAGATAGAGCTGATCTGATGGTGGACCTGGAAGGTGGCTATAGGAACTCCGTAATTAAACGACGGAACCCTATCGAGTTTGAGCTCATTTCATTTATCTTGACGAGTGCTTTGTTGCTAGATGGTTATAGTAAATAAAAATGTTAATTTTACTTGTATTTATTATTGTAGTAGCCAATAAGTAAATTCAATGGCACTAAATAAGTATCAAATATTGTATTTTTTATATTTCAAGTCAAAATCATAATAAAAAATGGAAATATAATAAGACAGTGCATATTAATAGAAAGTTTAGCAATTTACTCTAAATTATATTATATTCGAATTTAAAAAAAAAATATCTGGCAAATGCAGCTTGCATACAACACCAAAAGAAAAAAATGGTGGCGATTACCGAACAAAACTATTACTTTTGAATTTGTAAAATGCCACTGTATTAATAACAAGCAAATATAAATATGTTATAATGATTATAATTTATTTAATGATTTATGACGAATCATTACTTAAAAAATAGAATGTATAAGAAACATAATATGTTTAAAAGTAATTTACTGAATGAAAGTCGCGATCTGTCGCGACACAACACACGTTACAAGTGTGAACACCCGCGTCTCATAGCTCCTCATGGCTCCACAACACACGGGATCTTATAAATGTGCACACCTCCATACAATTCCATAGTTTAGAAACGCGACAGATGACGTCATCACGCGCGTTAACGCGACACGACACGCGGGATCCTATCAGTGTGGAAGCACCATTACTCGAAATGTGAGCGCGAACGCACGCGTTAATATTGCTATTATTTTACGGAGTCACGGTATTCAGTGATAATTTTTATGAAAATATTCTGATATTTTTGAATAATAGATTTTAAATTATCGAAAGTGGTAGTTTCGATATTATTCTAGAACAGAAAGATTTATTTTCTATCGAATCTACCACTTTCGATAGTATTATCGGGGAAAGTTTTTGAGAAATTTATCGAAAGTGGTACATTCGATAGTTTTCTCTGTCAAAGACAAATCGAATATACCACTTTCGATACTTTTCTACGTCAAACCTTAACAATTTCGATGATGTTTTGGTATTTTACACATTTTTTTTATATTTTTTTGAATATTCGGTGCGATATCAATTCACGGATGAAGAGAGTGAATATATTTAAATTATATTTACGGAGAAAACAAAGCGATTAATTAGATTAGATTATATTTTTTATAGTGTAAGGTATGTCGAGATAATTATCTACATTACTGAGGGTAGATATTTTTCCCTTTGACAGTTGTCGTGAATTAAATGGTGATTGAGGAACACGTATCGTCTTGTTATTTAATAGTTATTCCAAGTATTTCTCAGTGGCGACGATTTATAATTACGAATCCGTGTGTGTAAATCAGTGATTAACAGTTATTGTTGTGGTACAATGCCGATCGGCAAGATTTCAGAGTTTAATGTGGCGGCCGATAACTGGCGGTTATACGAGGAACGGTTGAAGCAATATTTCCTCGTAAGTAATAATAACCATGATGTGATGCCTAATAGATTAATTACATAGTTACAAAGAGTTAAGTTACTACCTACTTTAAAAAAAAAAATAACAGAGTTAAAGGTAAAAGGTAGACTTAGCCGAGTATTATAAATGTTATAAAGAATATACCTACATTTTAACCTATCTCAAAATTAAACTTAGTAAGGAATACCTTATTTTATTCTCTAATAATGAGGTACTGTTAACCCTTAATTGGTCGCGTGGGGTGTCATACACCCCAAAGCATGTTTCTAAGCTCATAACTTTTATAATGTTGAGTTTAGCACGCAGATTTTTTGTATAGCTTCCTAAATAAGTGTAAAGTACACGATTCAGTTGCAAGCAAAGCTCGGTTGTGATGGATTGGGCTCAGAGAGCGCGTTTGGGGTGTCCAACACCCCAGGCGACCGTTTACGTAGTCCAATTTCAAGGTACAATAATTATATTATTTGCTTTTTTAGTTATTGTTTATTGAAAAATATGAAGTTTTATGTTCATTTTATTAGTCGGGGTCCATTGCGCAGGCATTTTAATGTAACTTTTATTATATTTATTTGTAAAACTATAATTAACATATACAAGTGGCAAGTTCCGATAAATAAAGTTAACATGAATTCAAGTGACGAAAGTATGAAATGATATAACTGTAATGTTATTTTAGAGATTATGTTGTATTATATTAGTGAGGTGAGTAGTAAAAAACAAACTATCTTTTAAAACTACCCTTCAAATTACTAAAAATGTATCAGGACTTTGAGGACCATGAATCTATTTTTAAAACGGGAAAATCGCAGTCATACAACTGATCTTATATTTGTCATAAAAGGAAGGATATGAAACCAAAGACTGAAAGCTCTAAATCCATACACATTGTGTGCAATGACCATATGATCGAAGTCTGTCAAAATTGTTATGAAAAAACGAGTACTTGTAAAAAGTTATTTTTGAGGGTGAAAAACTATATTAATTATATCGAAAATTAATTTAAAAGATGATTAATACATGTGTTCAAATAATCCTATTAACAATAATGGGATTTTGCATATATTTCATATTTTAATCAAATATATTGATTCGGGGTACCTAACACCCCACGCGACCGTTTACGTAATTTTTTAGGCGCGCCTAATTAAGGGTTAACCATTGTGCCAAAATTTTATTCATGGTTTCGTGATATTAAATGTGTTTCTTAATTCTTTTTTTTAGTAATACATAAATTGTTGATTAACTATGGTGCATTGTATTCTTTATTTGTTTTATACACATAGCTACGCTAGAAAAATAGAATAATAAACGATTTTTAGAATAATAAACGTTTGTCATCAATAAATACTAAACAGTAGACATCGAAACTGATATAATATTATCCAGTTTTGAATGATTTAACAAATAATACAATCGAAAGTACCACATTCAATAGTTCAATAGAAATTCTTGTCATGGAACAGTATCGAAACGGGCACATTCGATAAAAAAATAATTAGCGTTAACGAAGTAAAGTATCGAATGTGTTATATTAAAAAAGTATTAAAATTATTTAAAAATTTAGTAGATAGTATAAAACTGTCAATTTTTCCATATATAACACAATTGTTATATTGAATATTATAATTTGTTGCTTAGTGTAAATCGCATTTTAACCTTTGAATTGCTCTCCTGTAAAGTAGTAGATTTACAGTTTCGATAGTATACGTGGGGACCGTCGATATGTTTGCGACATATTTTCACAAAAAAAACACTAGTCCCTTATGGTTATCGCAAAAGAAATGTATTGGGAAGACAGTTGGTGTGGTTCATTTTTTTCCACCACTGGCATCTCAGTACAGTCTTTAAGCGTTAGCAATAAGCGATTGACACGTGTCTAGGCCTGCTGCTCTGCTACTTTAGATACACCACGCTTTGTACGGGCAGTTCTTTTCTTAAATTCGAATGCTTTGTTTTCCAGAGGCCTCTAGAGAAGCCGGACGGGCTGGACGTGAGCGACCAGTCGAAGATCCACCCGCAGCACCTCTGCCAGAAGTGCCGCTCGCTCGGGTATTATTGTCGACGTGAATACTGAACGAAAACGATACCTTTACCGACAGTGATCTGCTACACCCAAAGGGCCTATTGGCTAATTCTCACCCACTACGATTGATGACAACTTCAATGTACATTGCTGCGTTTGTTACTTTACTCATATTAATGAGGAGGTTTAAGCAAGTAATGTATGCAACTTTGTCTATGGATTCTAGTGTTTTACATGTCATTTGGCGATAGCCAATAGGCCCTCTGGTTTAACCGGCTAAACCTAGGTGTAGCCGCAGTTCGAACTTTAGCCGTGACATATATAGGGTTACTGATAATATCAAGAAGGTTATTTTCAATGAGTTTGCAACGTGAACACCAAACTGCAGCAAGAAAAATTACGTCACAGTTGTCTGCCATCTCACTTGCCTCATACAATAAATTAAAAACAAAATACTATAAATACGTTAACTAGTAATTCTAACTACGTATTCAGTGCGAATAAGTGAGATGGCAAACAACTGAGACGTCATTTTTTTTACTTCAGTTTGGTAGCCTCCATTAGTTCCATCTTCAGGATATCGTAAGCTCTTTGGGGATACAATATGTTTTTTATTGAGGATGGAAGGACAGTAAATACCATAGAGAACACTCCACATTAATTCAGATTTCAAACAAAAAAATACAAGATCAAAATCGGGTCATCCTATTGTCGAATGTATACTTTTTAATTTGGATTTTTAATTTTCATGTGACACAGTAGTTGTATTTTAAGTAGCTGCAGAGAACGGCTTTGAGTATTAATTAATGGAGAAAGGGCGAAGAAAAGAAGGGCATAGGCATATATATATCTAACGCTAGGCATATAATTTTGATAAAGTTTTACCCCTAAAAACTAGATGGCGCTGATCGTAGTTAGAACACGGTATCGTTTTGTTCGTTGAACACTTTGGATTCTTCAAAACACAAAATTACACCGGATTTAGTAAAAATAGAATTTAGTAAACAAACATTTGATTTTTTTAAACTTGAACCTTTTTTGATTCGAGTTTTATAAATATCTTTAAGTGCGATTCTCTCGGTCGCACGATATGACGAATTTTTAAAATTTAAATTCCTAGAATTTGTTTGTGCTCAAAATTTTAAAATTTAATATTAATATTATGTCCATCGTTTCTTTCCAGGAGTCATTGGCAAAATTGTGAAGCTATTGTACGTTTACAAGCTACAAAATAAAGACAAAAGAATTAAATTAAAAATTAAAAAACCCCCAACGCAACGCTTTCAAAATATGTAATTCGTGGTTTTGTGGTTGCGGCCATCTTGGATTTTAAATTTGTCATAGTGCGTTGTATTATTCTACTAGTCAAGCCCTTTCATTTGATACCCACATTGAGGGGGTCGTGGAAGTAATAAGTTATCCGCCATTTTATAGCAGCGGCCATCTTGGACCGATTTCTACTAAACATGGCTAAGAACACAAAAAAAAACTAAATCAAAATCCGTTCATCCGTTCGGGAGCTACGATTTACGATGCCACAGACAGACACAAACACACAGACAGACAGACAGACACGTCAAACTTATAACACCCCGTCGGTTTTGCGTCGGGGGTTAAAAAGAATAGAATAGAATACTTTTTGTAAAAGTTTCTTGGTAAAGTAGATAGAAATATGTACCTAGATAAAATACATACATATATTATCTAGAGAGAATATAATATTATATTTTAAAAGTATTCCATGAGACATTTTCAAAAAGTAAATTCTATGAATTTATATTTCATTCTTCGTCATATAGTGCGATCAAGTGATACGCACACAATAACACTTATATTTGCCAGCATGCATTTACTAGCAAATATAAGTGTTACATGTAACACTTTGATTTATATCATCATCATCATCAAGGCCTCCTCCCTACCATCATGCATCTCTATCTTGAGCCCTGAATAGCATCCAGATCCTTTCTGCGATTGATGCAATGTCATCAAGTTCAAATCTCAGTATGACAAAAATTTTCGCCTGGACGCTACCGTGTTCCGGAAGGCACGTAAAACTGTGGGTAGGGTAGGAAACAGTCGGGTTTTTTATAATATATTATGTAAAAAGGTAATAGGCTGATTTATTTTATTGACACCGCGATTTATCAAAAAGAAAACAGTATAATGTATGTATTGAAGTTGGTATCAGTAACCCTGTAAATTATATATCTTTATTTTTTTAATTATTTGTTTTTTTTATTTTATTTTTACATGTAGTTACATTTTACATTAACTGCAGCAGAGAAAGGGCATAAAAATAAAGGCCATTAGACCTAAATGGAAATGTAATGAAAATAATTTATTGGCTCTATCCTACAGCTTAAGCTTACAGTGTGTTAAAAAAAAATATGTAGGTACTCGCCAATGGGAACAGGCAATTACATGAAAGAATTTCTTTGGCAAGTAGCAGAACATAATTAAGTTTAATTAATGATTGATAATGATGTATTTTTATTTGCTTGATTAAACAAAAGAATATTTAATTAAGAAATTAAATATTACGTGACATAATATTGTGTCATGTGTAGTTAAATATCTCTAGAATTTGTATCATAAAGTCGCGCTATCATAAAACCGCTTCTAAGAGAATTCTTTCGTGAAAAGCACTACTACTCTTATAATGGCTCGTCCATATATACCGGCCAATGACTCGGTGAGTCGTTGGCCCAACGTTGGCCCGAGCGCACAGATTATATATATGCAATATGCACCTGGGGCACAGATTATATAAATCAATTAATTACTGGGCTAAAGAGTTTTAACATCTTATGACTCTTGAGTAAGAAGCGTTGGTGCTGTGCTCAGAGCGTCTTGCTCGTCTTCTACTTCATCACATAAATAAATAAATAATAATAAAATAAAATAAAAAAATAAAGAAAATTTAACTAGTTTCCAGTAATTATTATTATATACGCTGTTCGTCGTTAGAACACGGTAGCATTTCGTTTACCATACAAACAAACAAGAGTTTATCATTATCCAATGTCACTTTAGTATTCTTCTGATATGTGTTTAATATATTTATATTGTTTTATTATAATTTGTGCGACATTCGCATTAAGGAATTTTTGAAAACCTTAAAGCATAGGTACATCGAGTTTATTAAATCTACAGAATATAACTACATATACATATATGTAGAAGATTTTATAATCTTTATAGCGTGTGACTTTTGCTCGCACAATATTGACGAATTTTGAAATAATATTATCCATAATTTTTTTGTGTATCTCTAACGATGAAACATTTTCAATAAGTACTATTTCATAATAATTGCTTATATCGTTATTTTACGTACAAAAAGTATTGGAACTGGAAAAAACATAAATTGTGGATCAATGTAGAGCTGCCCTTTCTCCTTTTTTCTTATTTTTTATTTGATATCGATTTATTTTTATGGCAACCACTTTTTATCAGTATTGAGCTGTTTTAAAGTAAAATTAATTTTGCGTTGATTTCTAGGATTTTTTTTATTATTTCTTTACAAATAGTTAACTTTTAACCACTAAAATAGACTTAAGGTTTTATAATATACAAGATAATATGGCATCTGAACTGTATATTTAGAAATATATTATGTGTGTCTACTAACATTAGTATATATTATTATATACTTTAATTTACTCCAAATGGCATTACAGATACTTATGAAAAAATATATGTATATTTAGTCATATAAATATAGATTTTACTTGCCACGTTGAGATTTTACTTAATGTTTTTAAAATAACTAAGCGATTAACCTAATAACCTATAAACTATAATAATATTATATAATATTAAATAAACACTTAAAGAATCATTAATATATATTAAAGTATATTATAGATAAGTACTTATACCATTTCATATCGCCTGTTTTATGAAAAAGTATGATAAGTTCAAAAACGTAATTTTTTAAACTATAGCCGTTTTGAAGAAATTCAGACACTCTTCCTATTCTTATTTCTCGGGCCAATGTCATTCAGTTTCATTGCAATTCGTATAACGTCATTATTTAAAAATATTTTAAATAGTGTGGCGTAAAATCAATCATCCAAAGTTGTTTTATAAAAGCAAATAGGATGATAAATTTTGCGCAACCTGATGAAACTATTCTCAGAACGGAGTTTAATGTATTTTAAATTAATTATTACGAATTATAATACAATGTACTTACTACTGTTACTTGTTATAATTTTTAAGATATAAAATCAATTTAACAATATAACTAATTTCTAGACAGGTTTGTCTTTACTATGTCCAAAGAAACCAGTGAATTCTACATGTGCCAAAAATTTTAGTATGTAAGTGCCATAAATATGTGCCATTTAAGTGCCTTATATTGTAGATTTTAAGTTTTATTATTAAAAATGCTAATTGTATTAATTTACCTCTGTTCCTTATTCCTTTAATATAATATTAATTGTTTTTGACAATTATTAGCATAAACTATACTGTTGGAACCCCATTTTTTACAACAGCACTTAATTTTTAAAATATACATTGTTTAAAAATCATATCTTTGTTCACTAAATGCATTAATAACAGCTAACCCTTGTTATCTTACGTAATATTAGATTTTGAATTTATATTAGCGTAAGAATATATTATTTGCCCATTGTAATTGTATGTCAAAATACGGTCAATATAACGGATGTACTTTTTCGGTTATCAATTAGGCTGTATATACGGCTATATCCAAAGATAAATATATAATTTACTAATATAATATTAACACAATAACCAAATATTTATAAGAATAAGTCGCTGAATCGACGGTGCTGTTTATATAGTCAGTGTGCCAGTGTGTATTTCAGAGGCTATTGGCAAATCAGAAAGTTAATTCCATTGTAAGCCAACAAAACTAAAATTTCATCGGCTAATAAAATGCCAAAACAAAACATGCGTTCCTTAACCCTTTAACCGCCATTATTTTGTTACATTCATTATTCTCCTAACGCCAGCGGCCAATCAATTTATGAAACTTGACGTGAAATTACGTGTGTGGCGCTTGGAGCACATCTTTTATATCCCCACATATTACGGTGATGGTAAATGTATCGTTTAATATACCTATCTTGTAAAAAGGTTAAGAAAATAACTTTAAACCTTACCTTACTATTATAATAATTTATTCTATTTTGTCGGCGTATAGTGAAGTTAACTTTTTATATTAGACTATAGCCTCTTAGGATTTTGTCCTTTCCAATTGGTTTTTTTAAGATAAACTGAAGTTTTTATAATAAAACTACATTTTTGTTATATTATTCCATCATTTAAAAATTTTATTTTCAACTTTTATATGACTTGATTTTTATAGCTTTGTGAAGAGTTTTTGAAAATTCTACATGCCTATATATTAGAGTTGGATGACGGTATTAAATTCTGTCAATTTTTATTACTTTTTAATATGTAAGACATTTTTTTTTTTAATTTGTAAACTTCTTTTGTATTTGATCGTTGCTTAAAACTATTTTATATTATTTTTGATAAAATGTACGAAAAATATGCGATGTCTTACTGACAAGTATTATTAAAAAAAGTTTTTTTATCGATGAACATAATTATTGTAATCTGTTACTTAATAGGTTAGTTTTATTGTATCCACGAAAATTGTTTAATTTCTAATAAAATGTTTAAAGAAACACATGTTTTTATTGAAAATAATATTATATTCATCATCTCTACAGCAAGTTCACAACAATAAATGGTTTTACTATTTCATATTTTCCAAATTTTGATTTAAATTACAAAAGTATGCCTGAGGAATAATTTTAATAGCAGCTAATAACTCTCCTACTTTAAAAAAAAATGCAGATTTCACGTTTTTGTACATATGGTGCGATATGTCATAAGTAACTCTACCCATTCAGATAAAGATAATAATAAATAACTTTTTATCAAAAAAAACAATAAAGTAAATTTTACAAACACAAAACTCTAAGCTACTGTAATAGTACCAATTATTGGCGGTCTTATCTCTCAAAGCGGTCTCTCCCAGACAACCGTACCATTTACCGTAGCTTATATTTTATTTTTTTATTTTATTATTCAGCACAACGCTAGGACTAAATGCTAACATAGCATTTTCTACCAGTTGACCTGTTTACTGGAAAAAATTACAAGATAATGGGAGGAGTGCAGACAAATATCATGGACAAATCTAAGAAATCTTAACATTATACAGTTTTTTTAGCAATTAAATATAATAATGTAATTATGTTCCCTATTTTATAATTAAAATATTATGTAGGATAAATAAATATATGTACCCATATAAGTATTTGTAATTTATATTATTAAAGTCACCCAAAACCCACAAGAAAAGAATCAAAAATTAAAAATGCATTCAGAGACATTGAATAGCTTTTTTATTACAATAAAATTAACTTAAAAATATACATTGCACGTTTACCCGTTATTTCAAATTAGTCGTTTAGTGGAGGAAAGCCGGGAGCACACGGATTCTGTGAGGACGCTCAAAGGACCTCTCGTAAGCTGCTGAATCTTGATAACCACCATCCGCATCCTCTTCACCGTAATCTGCATCTCTTTTCACCAGATGAATACTCCCTTTCCCTTCAACCTTCTCATCAAGGCCTTTAGCAGAACTCTGACAAACCAGCGCCAAAACGCACACAACCAACATGACAGCTGTCAATTTGGAGATCGCCATCTTGCTTTTTTACTTTTAATTTCAGATGAATTGTGGCGGGAAGTGTTTACGGCCAGTGCTTTTATGTTGGCTTTTGTTTTTTTTAACAATAAACGTGGTAGCGCTAACAAAGACGTTAGCCGACCTTACTTATCTGCTTGTTAGCGTCAATTTGTTTGAATTATTTTTAGTGTATTTAGGATATGCGTTAGCGGATAATGTTCTGGCTACCGTAGATCTGGATTTTTGGAAGACAAATTTTTAAAATGAGCTTGCTCCAATTTGTAATAAGTGCATTGAAGTTGACATGTAGAGTTTATAGATTTTTTTTTCGTTATAGGTTAGCCTTTGACCACTATCTCGCCTGATCTTAAGCGACGATGCGACTGTAGATGGAAGCAGATTAAGCCTAGAAGGCGGGATAAATCCCCCCTGGCATCACTGAACATCATGCCGGACCCCGGAACACGGTCACTATGACCGCTTGGCGATATGGTTTTGTCCAGTGGATAGTTTTACTATTACTGTGTGAGAAGAGCATTAATACGACTGCCCATTAAAAAAAACAACGCCACTCAGCGTTTTGAAATTAAAAAATTAGCGCGATAGTGCACTGCGACTGTCACATTATATAGAATAGAATACCTACTCTTTATTGCAACCAAAAAAATTTACAGTTTTACTTAATACTAGCACTGACACACAATTTAGTCCACAATGGGCGGCCTTATCGCTGTGAGCGATCTCTTCCAGGCAACCAATCTTGAACCGACCATGTCGAATCTCGTCATGTCGTCAGAAATGTGAAAATAAATGGATTTAATGAGGTGGTACTGCAATAGTCTATCCCAAGTGGAAATAAAAAAATTGTAAATGAATCAATCTAACTAGATTGATGGCAAGCAATGTGGATATTGGATATAAGCAGATTGCTTGTTTTAGAGACGCATTTGCATTGTTTTCCTGCTAACTGAAATGATAACGAGTATAATATCCCTATTCTGATTCAAATATTGTTTTCAATAAATAATATGAAACTATTTTAAGTAGGTATCGACTTGTTTTATACATGATAATATCTTTTTTTTATAAACAACGAAGTAAGTAGAAGACAAGCAAGACGCTCTCCTGATGGCAAGAGATGACGCTGCCCTTATGGGCAATCAGTACAGTGCTAGCCAGTATTTTATAAAGGAAAATTCTGAGTGCACTACGCCAACGCTTTTTACTTGAGACTCATAAGATGTTAAGACTCTTCAGCCCGCACAGCAATGTCAATAAAAAAAACAATGCAAATGCAATGTGTGCAGTCTAATATGTACCTATATTTTACCACTCTTTTAAATTGCACAGCGTTCCCATAAACGTTAGGAACATTTTATTTTCCTGACAAGGCCGAAAAATAAAAATAAAATGGTTTATCTGATGTTTTTTCTACAGGAAAAATAACGTTGATAATTTTACTTTATCACTATGTAACATACTCGTAATTACATAATTTACCTCAGTGGTCTTTTGTAGATAGTGGCAAGATTACAAGACGAAATATAAATCTCTAAGTAAATAAAGATTTAGATTCCAGAATATTGCCCTCTTGTAAAGTCGAAAATAAACTAAAGTTGGCTATACACTAACATATGTAGAGTGACTCACCAGTGCACCTGCGAAAAAAAAACTTAGTTTATTTCACCTTTCCTTGCCCCCTTACTAAGGGGTGCTTGGCAAATTTTTTTTTTTTAATTCAAAAGACTATGTGCAGTGGTATCTTCTAATTATATTTTATTAAAATCGGTGCTATTTACACATTAAAAATTATCAATTAAAATGTGCATCTTGCCCTTTGTTTGTAAAACGCGAGCATGAAGTCAATTTGATAAAAAAAAAAAAAAAATTATCTAAATATATAAAAGTAATGAGTGACTGACTGACTGATCTAGCCCCAACCGCTGCGTGGATCGTGTTGGAATTTTGAACACAGATAGGTTTTATGACGTAGACCTCCGCTATGAAAGGATTTGACCATGAGGGAAATGCTGCGAGCATAAGCTAGTATTATTAGTATATTTACCGTAGAAATTTATTTCATATACTTTGCTATAATTCTAACTTTGGTGATTGCCAGTCATAAGTCATGCCTTTAGATTACCATTGTATATATCCAGCTTAAGAACCTACAGTCTATTATATACGAAACGCAAACATAATTACATACATATGTACAAACTATATCATAAACATCCTACTACAGTATTTACGGACTCGAATCATGAGGCAGAGTGAGTAAATAATATACCTATTATATTATTTTGTATTATGTTTGTTGTCTCGTGGAGGTTTTCCATTGTAGTCTGATTTATAAATATCACTGTAAAATTGTAATTCCGTTTGTTAATGATTAATCTAGCGCAATTGCAAACAAGTAATGATCAAATCTCACTAGCCTTATCATAAAGTAATCGGTTCTTACCATATTCATCATCATCTCTGCCATAGGACGTCCACTGCTGAACATAGGCCTCTCCTTTGGACCTCCGTATATACCAGTTAGAAGCGATCTGCATCCAGCGTCTTCCGGCGACCTTTATAAAGTCGTCTGTCCACCTTGTGGGTGGACGTCATACGCTGCGTTTGCTAGTCCGTGGTCTCCACCCGAGCATATTCGACCCCATCGGCCATCCGCTTTACGTGCTATGTGGCCTGCCACTTCAGCTTGCTAATCCGCTGGGCTGTGTCGGTGACTTTAATTCGTCTACGGATCTCCTCATTCCTGATTCAATCGCGTAGAGAAACCCCGAGCATAGCTCGCTGAGCGCCTATTTTCATATTATGATACAATATACAGACCGATACCGATGCACTATATTTCCTTTCAGGTATCCAGCTGTAGATAGCTGGTATTTGTCCTTCCAGATATAGTCCTACTTGCGATCCTACTAAACATACTCCAAACCCTGCAGTATGAGCTCGACTCCTTACAAACACACAATGAATCATTTTCATAATTAAATGTCCCTTTCTCCTTCCAGATATTATCCTACTCGTACTTTTGATCCTACTAAACATGCTCCAAACTCTGTCGTACTAGCAGTATGAGCTTGACACCTTACGTAGACACAATAATTTTCATAATGAAATGTCCCTTTATCCTTCCAGTTATAACGCTACTTCTGATCCTGCTAAACGTGCTCCAAATCCTGCCGTACACGCAGTATGAGCTCGGCTCCTGCCCGTCCTGCACCGGCCATGCAGGCTTCAAGCCAGTCTGCGCGTCCAATGGGAAGACGTATTGGAACAGGCTGTGCGCTCACTGCATGGACCCTAAACTGAATGTCACGCAGGAGGGGTTCTGTCCCAACTTGGACCTTATTTACCAAGGATAGTTTTGTTATGAAGCCAAATCAATGAGCTGAAGAGTCTTAACATCTTATAATATTATGACTCTTTGAGTAAGAAGCGTTGGTACAGTGCGCCTACGAAACGAAGATAAACATTGTAAACAAATAATAACAACTAATACCGAGTTTCTTCTCTGTTCTTCTCATAGAAGTGCTTTTAAAATTAAAAATGAATTGTAAAGTTGTTGCCTATCGTATTGTAGTTGTTTGATTAAATGCGTATTGAATTTGAAACAGACGACTATAAAGGTCGCCGGAAGACGCTGGATGCAAGTCGCTTCCAACCGGTACATATGGAAGTCCAAAGGGGAGGCCTATGTTCAGCAGTGGACGTCCAATGGCTGAGATGATGATGATGATGAATTTGAAAAACGAAGCAAATACTTTCCTTCCTTTCTTACAGTTCTTACGGGCCTTATGGTCAAATAATTAGGGTTAGGGGCTGAGGTGGATATTTTCTCTATGGGGCTGAGCGACATTTGAATTTAATTTTACTGAATATCATCAGCTGTCAGCTTCAGACTTATCTAGTGATTTAACGTCACATGACGCAATAAACTATAAACTCACGTGCAAACATACAAAGCTGTATTCAAATACTATTAGATAGCTAAACAGAGAGCTGCCTGAAAGTTATTTTGAGAAGCTGGTAACTACGAATAAATAATAAGTCAGGAAGAGTAACTGCGATCCTATAAGGTTTATAAGGAATTGTGCCGGATGAGGAGGTAGCTTAAAATTGTATAATTTCGGGCTTCAGTCTGTTATTTACCTTTCAAGTGAAAACGTCAAATCTATGTGAAAATATTTTCGTTTTATGTCTTATTGATCATACCAGGATGTGTTATGATATGGTGCAGGAGCCACACATAACTGAAGTGTGTTAAGGGATCACTTTTTGCTGTTAAATAAGCGCAAAAATTTGAAAATATATAATATTGTTACATAAATGTTCAAAAACGTCATTAACCCTTAAAACTTGTCAAAATGGATAATTGTCAAAATCAAAATGGAGTGTTGACAAATTCAGAGCATGCGTACTACAGTTCCCAATGAAAATGCCGCACAATTTATTTTTTAACCAATCAAGACCATATTTTGATAAGATTCGTTTTTTAAATTTAAGTCACGTGATTTCTCGATGAGCCACTTTTTCGGCGGAATTTGTTAGCAATTACGTACACCTGGCTGGTTAATATTTTTCTGGTCATTAAGAAATATTTATCAAAGGTCAAAGGCATAATATTATTTCATACTAGCTGCATCCAGCGGTTTTACCCGCTCTACTATAGCCTATGTATGTGTTATTCTAAGCTATCTATCTCTATACCAAATTTCAGCTCAATCGGTCTACCCGGTTAGGCGTGAAAGAGTAACAAATATACATGCAGACTGGATGTCTGAATGTATGTTAGTTACTTTCACGTTTATAATATTAATCATATTATGTCTTTTATATTAAATTCAAGAAACAGTAAAAGCTAGGAAATAAGTAGGTATCGGAAAGGTCAGATTGTTACACTTTTTTCTAAATTCATTACATGATAGCCCTTTATCCACGATATGTGATCTGAGACTAAACCTGGGATAAATCTCTTCATGGCTTTACTGAGCATCATTCCGGAACACAGTCATAATGACCGTTTGGTGACTCGGTTTTGACCAGTGGGTGGTAACTAGCCACGGCCGAAACCTATTAAGAGCGTATATATCGAGTGACGCTCTCTCGCTCGCACTATTTGACAAATTTTGAAATATAAATTCATAGATTTAATTTATTGAAATTTCCTTAAGAACAGCCCTCCATAATATTATTGCACACATTTTAAAAGTGTTTCCAGTTTGATATATTTAAAAATGGCATAAAAATATTTTTTGAATAAAATTCAAAAATTATTTTTATGTCATTTTTAAATATATCAAATAAAATGGCAAATATATCAATGCAATAATATTATGGAGGGCTGTTCTTAAGAGCGTTTAGTTGACCCAAGCGCAAATCTGTGATGTTCAAACATGGATTATTTTGAAAATACTTATTTTAGAACGGTACTTTTACTCACAACTTTTAAAAGAACTTGTAATCTAATCAATTTCTACAGAAAAACCTTTTTAGTTTTGACCGTTTTTAAATTACGTCAAGGTAAATGGATAAAGGTTTTATAGATTTACTTCTGAAGCAATGTTTGGACATGGGTATATCCAAATATACATGTCTTTATTAGAATCTAAAAAATTACTATTACTGGAAAGATCCTAAACTAGTATATTTATTAAGGAAAAGTTTGAATTATAGGTATTTCTTATTAAAATAAAATCATAAAGATGTGAAATTATCACGAAATTACTGTTTACAAAACATTTTTTTTATACATGACTCTTTTATATTTACTCAAAATAATTACTTACCATTAAATAATAACATTTTTTTGATCCAATCGTATTTTTAAATTTACTTAAAATGTAATATTTATATTTTTGCCGAATTTTTCAAAATCACTATAAAACGAGGCCCGCGTCGGTTCTCGCTTCACTCGGCCCAGAAGCCTCTCAGAGAGTGGACGTGTCGCTCCGCGCTCCAAATTATTCTCGTCGCTAACCCACACATATAGTGCGATTATAGTTGGACCGCAAAAATTGATACTCTATATAATAATAACGGAATTTTTTTTTTGGTCACATAATGTTATAGTACTATAGTGTTTGTTGATATTAAAGTCCGTTTTATTACAAGCTTTTATTTACTTTCACCTGTCTGTTGTCTGTCTGTCCGTCTGTCTGTCTGTAATCAAATTTTGCAACTTTAATTTGACCCACTTCCCGGTGTCCGATTAAGCTGAAATTTTGTATGCATGTATAAATCGAATGACAATGCAATATTTTGACATGGAGCTGATCTGATGATGGAACTGAAAGATGGCCACAGGATCTCCGTAATTAATGACGCAACCCCATCGAGTTTGGGCTCAAACGATTCGCCTTGACAAGTACTTTATGATACTGGGTAGTAATAATAATAAAAGCTTGTTTTTAAAAAGTTTTATTTAAAATTTCACTTGTTTTACTTACATCTGTCTGTTGTCTGTCTGTCTATAATCAAATCTTGCAAGTTCAATTTGATCCACTTCCCGGATTCTGATTGAGCTGAAATTTTGCATGCATATTTGAATCGGATGACAATGCAATATTATTATGATATGGAGCTGATCTGATGATGGAGCTGAAAGGTGGACATAGGAATTCCGTAATTAAACGACGCAATTACATCGAGTTTGGGCTCATTTGATTCGTATTGACGAGTACTTTGATACTATATAATAACCTAGACACAGAGACAGACAGACAGACAGACACGTCAAACTTATAACACCCCGTCGTTTTTGCGTCGGGGGTTAAACACTTATAACACCCCGTCGTTTTTGCGTCGGGGGTTAAAAACTTATAACACCCCGTCGTTTTTGCGTCGGGGGTTAAAAACTTATAACCCCCCGTCATTTTTGCGTCGGGGATTAAACACTTATAACACCCCGTCGTTTTTGCGTCGGGGGTTAAACACTTATAACACCCGTCGTTTTTGCGTCGGGGGCTAAAAACTTATAACACCCCGTCGTTTGGATCATTCCCACTAGTTCCCCTTTTAGTTCCCTAGTGGATCTAGTAGGAACTTTTTTTCTCAGTAGTTCCCTTTTTTTGAAAAGGGGATCTAGTGGGAATGATCACTTCTCAGTAGTTCCCCCTTTTTGGAACGAAGTTCCTTATCGCGCGTTATGAGGGGGAGAAGGGAGGGGGAGGGGGAGAAGGGAGGGGGAGGGGGAGAAGGGAGGAGGGGGGGAGAAGGGAGGGGGAGGGGGAGAAGGGAGGGGTGGGAGGGAGAAGGGAGGGGTGGGGGAGAAGGGAAGGGGGAGGGGGAAGGGAATGAGATGGGGTAGGGGGAGAAGGGAGGGGTGGGAGGGAGAAGGGAGGGGTGGGGGAGAAGGGAGGGGGAAGGGGAGGGGAGGGGGGAGTGGGAAGGGGAGGGGGGATTGGGATTGGAGGGGGGAGGGGAGGGGGAAGGAGAGGGGGAAGGGGAGGGGAAGGGGAGGGGTGAGGGGGAGGAGGAAAAGGGTTGGGGGGAGGGGGAGAAGGGACGGTGGGTGGAGAAAGGGAGAAGTGAGGGGGAAGGGGAGGGAGGAAGGGGAGGAGGGAAGGGGAGGGGGAAGGGGGAGAAGGGAGGGGTGGGGGGGAGAAGGGAGGGGGGGGATGAGGGGGGAGGAGGAGAAGGGAGGGGGTTACATATTTTGAAAGCGCTGCGTTGAGGTTTTTTTTTTAATTTTTAATTTAATACACTTGTTGCTATAGTAAGCTAGCTGTGCGGCGTGCGCATGTTTCTCTGTTTGTCTCTCTCTCTCTCTCTTATAGAAAGCAAGCCAGATATTTTCATTTCTATTTCGCATTGAACAGTGTGGTGTCGCGACGATTATTTTTGTTGAGTATATACAGGTTTTTTGTAAATAATAAATCGTGTAAATCGTGGGAACTTCGTTTCATCCGGGTGTCCCTTGACACCTCTCAAGTTTTTTAAAAATGTATGTGTTCTCCTATCTACTACAATATGTATCAGATAAATAAATACTCGTATTTGTACATCGAGTACCAGGACACCATGAACATGGAGATCTATTTATTATTATACTAGCTGCGACCCGCACTGTTACCCGCGGCACAGTTATTGCCGATAAAACTTGATTATAATAATTTTGGCCAAGTGGGGTTACGGCGTAGATTTTGGCCAAGTGTGATAACGGCGAAGATTTTTGCCAAGTGGGGTCGATGGCGAAGATAAGTACATGATAAGTACGCTGTCATGGAAGAGTCTTTCTGAGATATTGACATATCAAGTTTGACAGCTGTCATCTGAAATGTAGATTTCCTCAAGATCTTTCATTTCTTCCATGACAGCGTACTTATCATGTACTTATCTTCGCCATCGACCCCACTTGGCAAAAATCTTCGCCGTTATCACACTTGGCCAAAATCTACGCCGTAACCCCACTTGGCCAAAATTATTATAATCAAGTTTTATCGGCAATAACTGTGCCGCGGGTAACAGCGCGGGTCGCAGCTAGTATAATAATAAAAAAAAGGTAGCACTCCGGGAGTGCCGGCATAAGTGAAAACTTCAATATTAACGTTGTGTTTAATTATAAGTATAAAAGTACTATCATTTATGAGGTAGAATACAATGTTTGTTTATTACGCTATCGTACACAAATATGACAATTTATATGTTGTTATTTATAATATTATATCGTTATTTATATATTACATTAAATTTTATCTCTCAGAAAAATCAACTTCCATCCATAATTTCGACGACTTTTACACCATCAACAGAGCAGCACACTCAAGCACGGTAGAAAGAGTGGGAGATACTAGTTCCTCTCCCTTCCCCTCGATCTTACGCTTTTTCGATCAGCATCACGTGACCCTGACGCGAGTTTTAAAGTTTTTACCCATACAAAAAAAAGTGCTCAGCGCCGCTAAAGAAGTTTTCACTTCAAAAACTTGAGAGGTGTCAAGAGACACCCAGATTGAACGAAGTTCCCACGATTTACACGATTTATTATTTACAAAAAACCTGTATACACTCAAAATAATCGTCGCGACACCACACTGTTCAATGCGAAATAGAAATGAAAATATCTGGCTTGCTTTCTATAAGAGAGAGAGAGAGAGAGACAGAGAAACATGCGCACGCCGCACAGCTAGCTTACTATAGCAACAAGTGAATTAAATTAAAAATTTAAAAACAACCCCCAACGCAGCGCTTTCAAAATATGTAATTAGCGGTTTTTTGGTGGCGGCCATCTTAAAATTTAAATTTATCATAGTGCGTTGTATTCTACTAGTTAAGCCCCCCCATCCCCCTCCCCCATCCCTCATTCCCCTCCCCCTCACATCCCCCCCATCATCCCCCATCCGCCCTCATCCCTCCTATTCCCACCTTCATCCCCATCCCCCTCCCCTTCCCACACCCCTCCCCATTCCCCTCACCCCTTCCCTTTCCCATCCCCTTACCCTCCCTTCCCCTCTCCCTTCTCCCCTCCCCTCCCATTCCCTCCCATCCCCTCCCCTTCACCCTCCAATTCCCCTCTCCCTTCCCCCTCCCCTTCCCCTCCCCCTTCCCCCTCACCATCCCTCCTCCCCTCTCCCTTTCCCCTCCCCTTCCCCCTCCCACTTTACCCCTCCCCACCCTTCCCCCTGCCCCCCTCACTCCCCCCTTCCCCTCACCTCCCTCCCTCCCCCTCCCCCTTCACCCCTCCCCCTCTCTTCCCCCTGCCCCCTCCCCTCCCCCTCCCCCCTTTTCAAAAAAAGGGGAACTACTGAGAAAAGAAGTTCCCACTAGATCCACTAGGGAACTAAAAGGGAATGATCCGTCGTTTTTGCGTCGGGGGTTAAAAACTTATAACACCCCGTCGGTTTTGCTTCGGGGGTTAAACACTTATAACAACCCCGTCGTTTTTGCGTCGGGGGTTAAAACTTTAATACCTACATATTGACTTAATGATTTCAACAAATAACTTGCAATGCATAGGATCAAGACATTTTATTCCAAGCGACTACTTGTTGTATTACTCGGCCGCGTAAGTGATGCATTGGTGTGCGTCGCGCTCAGCTAATATACCTAAACTTGAACCTGCTTCCCTCACTATAAATCCTCTTAAGGAAATTTCAATAAATTAAATCTATGAATTTATATTTCAAAATTTGTCAAATATTGCGAGCGAGAGAGCGTCACTCGATGATATATAATACGCTCTTAACAGCAAATAATTTTTTAGAAATAATTTCTATTTATTTATTATAGGTTTTTTTTTCCTTTGACCACAATCTCGCCTGGGACTCCTCGTGTAGGACTATTCTACTCACTAAAACAACTCAGCGGCACTCCCGCATCGTCTTTGTGGAAATCGGATCCAGTGCCCATAATGGGCTAGCATGTATTTTACCTTCACGCGAACATCGATCTCGATTCATTCGTCTTATCAACTCATATTATAAATAATAAATCAACACAAGTTTATACCACAGCTCCTTGTCTATACTATATTACGGTTAATATGTAACATTAAAAGACAATTATTAAGACATTACTTCAGATAATTTACTGGATTTTACGTGTGTTCATTATATATTTTACTAAGATAATGTACAGTTTTGATTA
This sequence comes from Hemithea aestivaria, assembly GCA_947507615.1. Taxonomy (NCBI): domain Eukaryota; kingdom Metazoa; phylum Arthropoda; class Insecta; order Lepidoptera; family Geometridae; genus Hemithea; species Hemithea aestivaria. The sequence continues at coordinate 14,075,694 of OX382338.1, forward strand.
ATCAATTTTATACACGAAACTATTGAATTATCTATTTGAAACAATTCAACGTAAAATATGTAAAAAAATGCATTATAAAAATTTGTAAAAGTACCTTAAATTTTTGAGATTAATCAATTTTACACGCTGACCTAGTGTTATTTGAAACCATTCCAAATAAACATTGAAAAATGTAAATGTAGCTAAAATGATGTTAAATTAATAGTTGCTGCTATAGCAACATCAATTAAAATACTCGACCAATTCGGTCAACAGCCTGTTAATATTAATCACGAAGCATCTTACACACATGTGAACACAATAAACAACTCAGAGTCTCGAAGTCTGAAGACTTTATCATTAATTGCCTCAGTGATCAATCCAGAATTGATTGAAAAGGACATAAACAGTGCAAGGAACTCAAAATGAAGAATACAAAAGATGCGGAAAAAAATCAAGTGTGCGATATATCACAAGTGCTGGAAAAATTTGGAAAGTACCAAATTGTGCAGTTCAGTTTGCTATGTTTGCCCGCGGTTTTTATGAATATGATCAACATTAATTATATTTTTACTGCTGGGGACTTAAACTATAGGTAAGTGTAATCGTTATATCCATATTTACCGGGGGGAGACTTCCTTTGCAGGAGGTCGTCTAGGTGGGTACCCCAACAGTGCCAGTTATTCTACCGCCTGAGCAGTAATGTGCAAAAATTACTGTGCTTCGGAAGAAGGGCACTGTAGCTAGTGAAATTACTGGGCTAAAGAGTCTAAACATCTTATGACTCTTGAGTAAGAAGCGTTGGTGCAGTGCTCCTAGAATTTCACATCGTTGTGAAATCCTAAGTAGCACTGTACTGATTATGGGCAGCGTTATCTCTTAACATCAGGAGAGCGTCTTGCTCGTCTTCTACTTCATCACATAAAAAAATATATATATATAAAGTCAAATTTAAAAATATGTACCTACGTATATATTTAACCGAGATGCAGTAATGTGCAGGCAATACTCTGTTCCGGACAGAAGGGCAATGTTACCTGCGAAATTACTGGTCCTGACGATTCAACATCTCGTGGTGTAAAATTAATTTATTTTTATTCACCCACACTCATCTTGTCGCTCCCTTCTTGACAATATAATACCTCAATTACATTCAGCCGAAACGGTCAGGACAGTGAGCAGGACATATCTTTACACATATGCCCTACCATGGAAGTATAGTGTTTTACTTGTATTCTTCTGATCTGTGGCTTACACGCATGCCCAACTCACTGACTGTCCGTTTTGAATGTGGGTGAGGCTTAAGAAAATGCTTCCATTTCCAGGTGTAAAATCCCAGAATGCGAAGGGCTGGAGCCGCAGTTCGCAGCCGCCTGGTGGCCCAATTCCTCCATAAACCGCTGTGCTATGCCAGTGTTGAGGTCAGACCACATCCCTGGCTCCGAGTGCACCAATCAAAGCTTCAGTTCCGAGCTAGTTGAGTGCCACGAGTGGATCTATGAAACTAACAATACTGTAGTTGCTGAGGTAAGTCTGTTCAAAAGGGTTGTTGATATGGTTTGAAAAATCTGTTAAGTCCGTCAGCTAGTACGTATAAGGGTTACTTGGTCTTACTTTGGTCAAATTTGAAATTCGACTATTCGTTAAAAAAATTAAAAATTATTTAAATTGATATAATTTAATTCGTCAAATCGTCATATACTCGTAGTCTACCGCAGTAAAACGCTTCCTGAACTTATGTACTTTTATGTAAAAAAAAAACGGAATAATTTAAATTAAAAAAAAAACTTTCTACATCATAAAACCTATCATTCCAAATTTCAATTAATTCATGCAGTGGTTTTAAATCGGCGTTGATCACACACATTCCTATATAATTTTAAATTGTTATCCATCTCTTTTAAAATTATTGTTCTAAAACGGCTGTTGCCTGATTTTAGTTGAACCTGGCATGTCGTCCTTGGCTCTCGAATCTCATCGGCACAATCCACAGCTTCGGAATGATGTCATCCATGTTGATCTCCGGATGGATGTCTGACAAGTAGGTCTACATTTATCTCCTTATAAATAAAAATGGAAACTGCATTTACTTGTATCATACAGGCCGGGTTAAGGACCGAGATGCTGATAACATTGTTGCTGTCTTTAAAAAGGTATTTTTGCAGCTCCCGCGCATGTAATCAAAATCAAAAAGCATTCTCATATACAAGTAGCTACAATATAGCATTTTTGTAAGTCAATTTAATACAAAGTGTTCTTTACTGCTGAAGTAGCTGTAGTATTGTTAGTTTGTTTTACTCAATAAAGGAATTTGGCACTCCATTTTAATACAAAGTTACTATTTTAAGACGGTAATAATTTCTAGGCAATTCGGAAGAACCTCTATGAAAAGAATGGGGAAAGTGGTTACTTAAGTTACTTTATCCAATTATTCAAGCCATCACTGCCAAATGTGCCAATTCACCAATTCGTATACGCTAAAAGACCCTTGTGTTTCTAGGTTTGGTCGAAAGCCTACTCTAATCTTCTGCGTAGTGTGCAGCTTCATCGGTCAGCTAAAAACCTTGGCTACTTCCTACTTGATGTACGTCATCATAGAGTTCTTGGAAGCTGCTGTTTCTGGAGGCAATTATGCAGCTGCTATGGTGCTCAGTAAGTATATCGATTTGAAAGTAGAAAAACTAATCGGAGAAAGACATTTTAAAACATGGCATACTCTACATGCTAAAATGGTTTCAGCTGCAAAAAAAACTTGCTATCTCTGGAATATAATATTGAGATCGAGGTATTTTAATAGAACTTGAAGGATCTAAATTAATAAGGATTAAAATATTTAAGATGCGGCTAGTGGGATATTCAATGCTTTCTTCTCTACTTGATTCGCATTTTATTCAATTCTCAAGGTGTAATCTAGGTCTAGTTAAGCTTTTATAATATTTCTTACATATTTCAGTGATCGAAATCTGCGGAAAGCGCAACCGACTAATGTCCGGAATAGTCTTCTCCTACGCCATCTACTTTGGCGAGTGCCTCTTCGCAGTAATAGCAATGCTGGTGCCTTACTGGAAGAACCTCATCCACATCATCAACGGTCCACCATTACTCTTCATATCCTACATCTTCCTCATCAGGGAAAGTCCTCGATGGCAAATCCTTAACAACAAAACCGAGCAAGCAAAAGAGACTATGCTCATAGTCGCTAAAATGAACAAAATAAATGTGAATCGGGAAGAGCTGGCTGAAATCGACGAAGTGAAGTTTAAGAATAAGTTTAACATGAGTGCCAATGAGAAAAGAGAAGGGATTAAAGAGATAGTGAAGTCTAAAGAGATTTTGAAGAGGTTAATGGTGGGAGCGTTTTGCAGGTTCACAGCCAGTTTTGTCTACTATGGAATGATGATAAATTCAGTTTATTTGCCGGGGGATAAGTATGTAAACTTCCTTTTAGCGACGGTGATGTCATTCCCGGGGGAGCTGATATCGTTGTACTTGATGAATAAGATCGGGAGAAAGATGCCACTGTTGGTGGGATACTTGATCTGCGGTGCCTTGTGTGTGGGGACAGGATATGTGCCTGAATGTAAGTATGACACTATTATTGCTCAGTACAAATAACTGTGTTCTATTCGAAATTCTACGCGAAAATATTATTTTAATGACAATACAATACAATACACAACTCTTTATTGAAACTCCACATAAACAAAAGCTTAAAAATATTGTTACATAGTATACAAGGGTGTTACAATTGGCGGTCTTATCGCTAAAAGCGATCTCTTCCAGACAACCGTGCAAGGAAAGGAGTAACAAAAATCACACTTGGTTGGTAGTTGGTGGTTACTTAGATACACAAATTAAGATACACAGAATAAATACTTAGATATATAGAATAATATATACTTAATAATATAATATCAAACACAATACATAAAATTAAAATATGCTATACATACACATAATACATATTTAAATATACTACATAGTAAATACAAATTAAATGATAAACATGATATTATACATAATATTACATTTATGATAGCAACGACTTAAAAAATTAAAGGAAAGGAGGTTCAATAGTTACTGTGACAGATAAAGATTGAACACGCGAATTTTAAAGACGTCTAGTGAAGGAGATTGTTTAATTTCACAGGGTAAGGCATTCCAAAGACGGATGGCCTTTACTGTAAAAGATTTGCTAAAGAACTTTGTGCTGTGTTCAGGAAAACGTAAAAGTAGACTTACTGACGACCTAAGCGAGCGCGATTTAGAAGCATTGAGAAATTGGAAACGCTCCTGAAGATAATGTGGGGAAGTAGGATTATACAGAATATTGTACAGAAGATATAGAATATGAGCATCCCGGCGACGGCGAATGGGAAGCCACTTGAGTTTGGTGCGAAATTCAGAAACATGATCATATTTACGTAGGCCAAATATGAATCTTATGCATAGATTTTGGAGTCTCTCAAGTTTGTTTAGCTGGTCCTCAGTAACATCAAGATAGCTGGCGTCAGCATAATCAAGAATAGGGAGCATGAGAGACTGTGCAAGTGCAATTTTAGTGGTTGTGGGTAAGAAGCTCCGAAGTCTGCGCAAGGCTCCTGCAGTCGCAAATATTTTGCGACTTGTCTCAGATAACTGAGGGACCCAAGACATGGTACGGTCAATGATAATACCTAGATTTTTTACATTGTCGCTATAAGAAACCGTAACTCCATCTACAGAAATTTTTGGAATGAGATCCCAGGCGATCTTACAAATTGTCCGAGAACTACCTACAATTATTGCCTGAGTTTTTAGCGGATTCAGTTTGAGACCGTGATATTTACTCCACTGAGAGACACGCGTAAGGTCACTGTTTAAAACGTCTATTGCTTCATCCAGTTGGTGTATTGGAGCTTGATAGTAGAGTTGGAGGTCGTCAGCGTAAAGATGATAGGAGGAAGTCAAATTAAGGGAAATAGAATTGATAAAGATAGCAAAAAGAAGAGGAGAAAGGACACCACCCTGTGGTACCCCTGCACTTGTGTTGCACCAAGAAGAAAAAGCATCTTCAAGGCGAACACGTTGCCGGCGACCACAAAGGTAGCTGCGAAACCAGTCTATCACCGATGAAGAAAAGTTGAGAGAGCGAAGAGTAGCAAGTAGAATATCAAAATCAACCGTATTAAAAGCATTACTGAAATCCAGGAGCGTCAGCACGGTTAACTGGCCGTTTTCCATGCCCAAACGAATATCGTCGGTCACTTATTATTATAATTTTGGAAATTTTTTTGTAAAATTTTGGAATGCCACCAAAAAATTCACGTATAAACAGTCGTTACCCATCTCCGTAGAGGGTGTTCAGGAGCCATCAGCCATAGCAGAAATTTTCTCCAAACGGTTCAAAGTAGATCCCATGCCTGCATGCGTCCCCGGGGCTGAACAGTTATGTAAGTCCGCGACGGATAGAGACTACCTTATCTTTACTAATAAAGATGTTACCAAAGCTGTTCAGGGAATGAAACGTGGAAAATCACCCGGACATGACGGTCTCAGCGTCGAGCACGTACTATGGGGCAGTGATAGAGTCAACCACCACCTCTGTGCTCTGTTTAATCTGATCGTTAAATATAGTTACCTGCCTGATGAATTGATGAGGACAACAGTTATTCCAGTAGCCAAGAACAAGACAGGTAACCTCAGCTGTTCTTCGAACTATCGACCTATCTCATTAGGTACGATAGTTGGAAAAATACTGGAACGCCTTATACACCCTGCACTGCAGGAAAATATCCAGATTGATGATGCGCAGTTTGGTTTCCGTGCCGGTCTCTCAACAGATGCGGCTATCATGAGTCTTAAAAGTGCAGTTCACTATTATACCAGTCGTGAAACTTCGGTCTACGCCTGCTTTTTGGACCTGAGCCGTGCGTTTGATCTGGTGAATTATAAAATTCTCTGGGCCAAATTGCTGGCTTCGAATGTGCCTACACAGTTAGTCGATCTGTTGAGGTACTGGTATGGGAACCAAACTAATATTGTAAAATGGGGCGACACAACATCTAGTAGTTACTCACTAGAATGTGGGGTCCGTCAAGGTGGGCTAACCTCTCCGGACCTATTTAGCCTGTACGTAAATGATCTGATCGAGGAACTGAGAAGCACCAAAATAGGCTGTCACTTAGGAAATGTATGTGTTAATAACTTGAGTTACGCGGATGATATGGTGCTTCTCAGTCCCTCGATCAAAGGGCTAAGAAGGATGCTTTCAGTCTGTGAGCATTATGCTAATGTTCACGGACTGAAATATAACGTCCTCAAAACGGAGGTCATGGTGTTCAGGTCAGGTCGTGGCCCGGAGAGAGTGCCCGATGTGTTTTTGAATGGCACGAAAATCAAAGTCGTGCAGCAGTTTAAATACTTAGGGCACGTGTTGACAGAACGACTCAAAGATGATTGCGACATAGAGCGAGAAAGACGAGCCCTCGCCGTCAGGAGCAACATGATTGCGCGTCGGTTCGCGAAATGCAGTAAAGATGTCAAGACTACACTATTCAAAGCGTATTGTCTATGCCTCTATACGTGCCAACTGTGGACATCATTTACAAGAAAGGCCATAAACACGATAAGGGTCCAATATAATGACGCATATAGGATCCTTATGAAGCTGCCGAGATACTGTAGTGCATCCAGTATGTTTGCAGAGGCGAGGGTACCAGACTTTTTCGCAATCATAAGATCTCGAGTAGCATCTTTTTGGAGTCGACTGAGTCGTTCTGGCAACACGATCCTTAGAGCGGTGTCAGATAATTTGAGCAGTCCAATATTCAAATATTGGACTGATGTTCACCTGAACGAGAACAAAAAATGACGAGGATTAGCATTGCAATGTCCTGTAATGTATACCTAAACTGATTTTAATTATTTTATTCTATTGTGTCTGTACTTTTACATTTATTTTACTTGTAATATGGGTTTTTTTGCCTGCAATAAATCATTTTTATTTATTTATTTTATTTTATTTTATTATAATTAAACAGATTTATTTGGTCCTAGAATACCTTTTTGAATTCTCACCAATCGGCAGTAGAGATGATATTATCGCGCTTGAGGTAGTTTTGGTGATGGGGATTAATTAATAATAAATGATATAATTAGGCATTACACTCTAAAAACGGATAAATTTATTGTTATATATTACCATCACAACCTGTTGAACACTGAAATCCAAAATAATTGCCTTCATTTTAATGGCAAGAATTTTAAAATCTTGATTCAAATAAATACAAAATTCCCCTTCCAGCGAGCAGATGGGCAAAGATCCTGTTGTTCCTGATCGGCAAGATGCTGATCTCGGTGTGTTTCACCGGCGCCATCACCTACATCATGGAGCTGTTCCCGACCAGTGCGCGAGGCTCCCTGCTGGGCACCGCTGCCTTCACCGCCAGGATCGGCAGCATGATCGCACCACTCACTCCTATACTGGTAAACTATCTGTACCTTACGGATTTGTATACTTACGGTCTTGCAGGTCTATAGGCAACGGTGACCGTTTACCATTAGGCCAGCCGTTAGCCAACACCGTTAGACAGCAGTTGCAGTCGGTTCTTAATAAATGGTCGTGCATACTTCCATGGAGGATTGTGATCGCTTAAATAGGCCAGCCTTCTGTCTTTTACTACATAAATGCTGTGATTTTAATTATTACCATAAGGTAAGATCACCGCACCGCCTACTGGACAAAATCGTGTAGCCAAGCGGTCATCATGTCCCTGTTTCGGTATGATATTCTGTGAAGCCAGGGAATCATTTTCTGCCAACTTGTTTGACTTATAGCTTTCAAACGTACATGTTGATGTAAAAATAGCTCTTCTGATTTCCGTTATAATTTTTATCTTATAATTTTGTCCCTGGAAACCTTTGGAACAAAAATAATTTTCTAAATATATTCAGGCGTTTCGTGTAATCGATGAATACGAGTATACTTTAAAAATCCTATGAATTGTAAACCTGTTAAAAACACGAAGACCGCCTTAGCTTGTCGTAATTTAAACTCAACATTTAATTCCAGAACTCAGTATCAGAATCACTACCATCCATCCTTTTCGGATGCTCAGCATTAATATCCGGCCTCCTGCTGACCCTGACTCCGGAGACCAAGGACCTGCCTCTCATGGACACCATCAGGCAGGTGGAAGACAGCGTCAAGGGCAAGATGGAGAAGAACCAGGACTCTACTGATCAGTCTGGAGACAGTGCAGCCAATGTCACATAAGTTTTTTTTAACTTTGGATTTTTCTTAACAGTTAATGCTGACTGATTCTTAAATAAAATGTACCTCTGTATAATACATATAATATTAAAACTGTGGCGAAAAACTATGTACTACTTGTTTTATTAGACCATTTCCAAATTCTACATCATCTATATAGAAAGAAAATCTAATATCACAAAATGGTATTTTAAATGGCCTTTTATTTTGACCCAGAAAATGTAGAGCGCATCATCACTCTGCGCCAGGGGGCACCGTATGTGGGACTTCCACCCTGAAGATGGGCGCGGCGGGGTTACCTACTAAAAACCCAGGGGTGTTCCTGCGGGACGTAATAATGCCAGGGGTCGGGAACGTCGCATCTATGTACTCAGACGACCCTTATTATCCACCCAATCCTAATGAAGGTTATTTATTATAGTCACACAGTGCCTGATATAAGTATAATAGCAAATTACGCATTGCTTGTGCTCGCAAATTTCAAGTGTGATCAACTAAGTATATTGTATGAAGATAACACTTTAATAAGAGCCAATGATTTTTGAAGTGAAAACTTCTTTAGCGGCGCTGAGCACTTTTTTGTATGGGTAAAAACTTTCAAACTCGCGTCAGGGTCACGTGATGCTGATCGAAAAAGCGTAAGATCGAGGGGAAGGGAGAGGAACTAGTATCTCTCACTCTTTCTACCGTGCTTGAGTGTGCTGCTCTGTGAATTTGGTTTAACTATGTCAAATGATCGCAATTTTAGCACAACGAAATACAAAACTACTATTGATGCGGTCTTTATTAGACACTTAAATAGGTTCGAATCAAAACTGTTTGTTTCTTACTTCAGTTATCATAAACCAATTGTATCAGTTGTAAAAATTTGGGATGATGATTCTGATAATAACGATGGTGTAAAAGTCGTCGAAATTATGGATGGAAGTTGATTTTTTCTGAGAGATAAAATTTAATGTAATATATAAATAACGATATAATATTATAAATAACAAAATATAAATTGTCATATTTGTGTACGATAGCGCAATAAATAAACATTGTATTCTACCTCATAAATGATAGTATTTTTATACTTATAATTAAACACAACGTTAATATTGAAGTTTTTTTTTTAACATAACGTACCTGCGGCAGGTCACATAGCACGCAGAGCGGATAGCTGATGGGGTCGAAAAAGTGCTCGAGTGGAGACCACGTAGGTACAATCAAAAGGAACGTAGGACGTCCCACAAGGTGGACAGACGACCTTATAAAGGTCGCCGGAAGACGCTGGATGCAGGTCGCTTCCAACCGGTATTTATGGGAGGTCAAAAGGGGAGGCGTATGTTCAGCAGTGGACGTCCTATGGTGGAGATGATGGTGATGAATGTACCTGAGGACTGAAGCATCATAATACATATTTTCTGATGCGTCCAGTGGTTTTAACCGCTAAAGAGTAGCCTGTGCATTATTCTAGGCTCTAACCTTCCTATATGCCAAATTTCAGCTCAAGTTCTGTGTTCAGTTTTAGGCGTGAAGAGGTAACATACACACACATACATACTTTCTTATTTATAATAAGTAGTTGGACTTATGTGTTAGGCTGACCCCACACCATACGTGCACGTTCTTTTGTGTAAACGACTGCGTGCGAGCAGCAATAACGTTGCGTTAGCGTCATGGTTAAAGAGAATTTAGTCCGCGGGCATAATAGTTTAAAATAATAAAACAACACCTTACAAAATAACATAACTTTATTATAGTAAATACTCTATAATCTTAAAGATAACACATAACCTAAGTAAATATGATAACGAACAAGTAGTTCTAAAGAAGATTCTAAATATTTTCACATACAAATGCGATAAAATGCTTATCACTATGTAACTTTGTTGGGTTTGCACATTATATAATTTCGAATAATACTGAAAATAAAACATCTATCCTGAATTACAAGAAATAAAAAAAATGGCAAACAGAAACTGTACGACGACTTTAAAATAAAAGATTTCGTTTGGAAAAAAAAAACTATTTTTCCTATTATTTATTATCGCAACACACCACCAATATTTTGGTAGTGTACTCGTATCATAAAATCGTTAAAAAATCATCAAACATTAAACTATTTGTATAGACTATGATATTTGTTTCCCTTCATGAAAAATTAAAGCATCATAAATCATACAATAACAAAATGGACGTCCATTGACTATGTCTGTGCAAACTCAACGTACATACTTAGAACTAAATACAGTGAAATACGAATTTAACTTGCGCCACGGTAAAGGGATATACAGTAATATGACTCCGAGAAGCGGTCGAACTCAAGGTCGCGCGAGTAACTATTTGGGTAGAGTTCGGTCCGAATAGACGCTATTATTGTGATTTTTTTTTATTTTTTTATACGAGATAGGCCTACGTTTGACCACATCCCACCTGATGGAAAGTGAAAATGCGGTCGACGATGGATCACGTAAGATGCCTAGAAAGGTACCTATTCACTCGTGCCTTGAAGATACCCAAGTTGTACCGCTTTCAAAATATACTGTTATAAATATACTACTCAAAATATCAAAAAGAATTAAAAACTTTGTGATATTTTTACTAATTCACAATTCGGAAGCTTACTGCTAAAAACGTCTATTCGGCACCTCGCTCCCTACCAAACCCCACCCACTTTTATTTTTATAGCAGACTAAACAAGCGTTGACCGCAATCTCACCTGAGGGCCTATTGGCTAATTCTCATCCACTACGATTGATGACAACTTCAATGTACATTGCTGCGTTTGTTATTTTACTCATATTAATAAGGAGGTTTAAGCAAGTAATGTACGCAATTTTGTCCATGGATTCTAGTGTTTTACCATGTCGTTTGGCGATAGCCAATAAGCCCTCTGTTGGTAAGTGATGATGCAATCGAAGCAAACTCGCGCAACCTTGAGTTCAACCGCTTCTAGGGAGTCACATTACTGTATATATCTTTACCTTGCTTGCGCGAACTAATAACTATGAACTAATTTACTTAGGGTAGGCAGCTTCATCGTACTCCTTGACCTTGGGTAGAGCGAGGACAGTGTCGACCAGTTTCTTGATGGCGGGGTATTCCGAGTCGAGGTCCGGACGCTGCAGCATCGTCTTTACGTAGTCGTATATTCCGGCTAGCACGAAGTCTCCCCAGGTTAACTGGAAAAATGAATTTGTCATTGCAAACAAGCTGATTTGAAGAGAACTGTATTAAACAAGTGAAATTTTAAAAACAAGCAAATCTGACTTACACAGGATGATATAAGCATCATGAATCATGATTGCCCATATCAAACATAGTTCCACCCAGTTACTTGAATTACAAATAAGTGAAATTTAAAAAACCCCTAAATGAGCCCAAACTCGATGGGGTTGCGTCGTTTAATTACGAAGTACTGTGCTCTGGTAGGAGGGCACTGTAGCTAGTGAAATTACTGGGCTAAAGAGTCTTAACATCTCATGACTCTTGAGTAAGAAGCGTTGGTGCAGTGCTCCTAGAGTTTTACATAATTGTGAAATCCTAGGTAACACTGTACTGATTATGGGCAGCCGTTATCTCTTAACATCAGGAGAGCGTCTTGCTCATCTTCTACTTCATAACATAAAAAAAAAAAAAGTTCCTATGGCTGCATTCCAGCTCCATCATCAGATCAGCTCCATGTCATAATAATATTGCATTGTCATCCGATTAATACAGCTCAATCAGAAATCGGCAAGTGGGTCAAATTAGACTTGCAAGATTTGATTACAGACAGACAGAAAACAGACAGGTGAAAGTAAATAAAAGCTTGTAGTAAGTTAAAGTTATTACCTTTCCAAGAGCAAGATGTCCGTTATTCTTGACGATGATCTCGTTGAGTTTCTCCAGCATGAAGGGATATCTGTTGGCGGAGTAGTCAGCGTGTTTCGCCGCCTTGATCGCCTCGTCCTTCTCGTAATGCACTGAGCCTGACACTGGTAAATACACAGATTATAAGTTTATTAACCTACCCATCTATCTATCTATCTTCTTCTTCTTCCTGTCCTTATCCCACACTAGGTAGGGCTCAACACGTTTTTCTCCTCCATTCTGCTCTATCATCCGTCATATCTGCACCCACTCCCCTAGCACGCATATCCTCTTTCACACAGTTCATCCAAACCTTTTTCGGGCGTCCCTTCCCGGATTACCACCTATCACCATATTCATGGACTTTTTGGTAACATGATGTTCATCCCTCCGCATAATATGTCCATACCAGGACAATCTTCCACTCTTTAATTTCTCTGTCACTGGTGCAACTTTCAGGCTTCCTCTCACATACTCATTTCTGATTTTGTCCATTCTTGTTACTCCACACATCCACCTCAACATTCTCATCTCCGCTGCATGCATTCTCCTTTCATCTTACTAATATTATAAACGTGAAAGTTTGTAAGAACGGAAGCGTGGATGTCAGGATGTTTGTTACTCTTTCACGCCTAAACTGGTGGACCGATTGAGCTGAAATTTTGTATAGCTTAGATCCTGAAATAACACATAGGCTATATTAGTTATTTTAACCCCTAAAAGTCTATTTGTTATTCCAGTATCTAAGCTATCTGTGTACCAAATTTCACCTCTATCGGTCAGCCGTTTAGGTGCAAAGAGGAAGCAAACTAACAAAGTGCAAAGAGCAAAGTGGAATAATATTGCTAAAATATAAAGGTTACAGTTTTTATATGAGTGTGTATGTTTCGAAATGGAAAAAATAGGGAAACACTCAAAATAAATAAAAAAGTAAACAAAAGGATTGTGCCGACCCTACCTATTATGGAATAAGCACAGGGACTCCCTGAAACCCAAATTTTCCTAATTTTTAAATCTAGTGAACAATCCAATCATAAATTACGATAACATTCTTATCAGTGCTAAATTTTTCAACAAGTTTATATTAATAACAATTAAATTAAATTTATCGTTAAAATATTTATCGATGCAGGAAGTTTTCACATTGCAAATTTGTTATCACGAGATAAAAGTGTTTGAAATAAGTATTTAAAGTAATTTTGAATAGGTAGTAATTTCTGATAAAATGTTCCATTGAAAATATTATCAGAAATACGTGTAGATTACTGATGTAAATTAATTATTCATTCAAGGTTTTTATATAGAAATAGCTTTTCAAATACAGCTTACGGCCAGTGGTTTTTCCGTTGGAAAGTAGCCTAAATTCTCCGAGGGTATTCGCAATCTGCTATCTGTTGACCAAACCCCTTAATACTAGACTAGGTTTAGACTAGGTGGGTACCCCAACAGTGCCAGTTATTCTACCGCCTGAGCAGTGATGTGCATTACTGTGCTTCGGTAGGAGGGCACTGTAGCTAGTGAAATTACGGGCTGAAGAGTCTGAACATCTTATGACTCTCAAATAAGAAGCGTTGGCGCAGTGCACCTACCTTTATAAAATCCTGGGTGGTACTGTACTAATTATGAGCAGCGTTATCTCTTACCATCAGGAGAACGTCTTGCTCGTCTTCTTACTTCGTCGTATAAAAAGAAATATTAGAACGGCCTATGGAAAAGGTATAAGCGGAGGTGAAGGCGATTTCACCCCGCACTTGTTCGACATTACGACCGACTGACACCACGTTGAAATTGTTGCAGTGTTGAAATTGTTGCAGTGTTGCAGATGTCTATAATAGGTAAGCGCTCACCAACAACAAGTCCGCTTGCTTATTTGACGGTTAAAGATCTTTATTTCTCAGAAGAATTTTACAATTCACTTATTGAGAAAATACAGTATTTATCTAAACTAAATAAATAGTGCTGGTAGGCGTGAGTAAACAAAAGCTAAATACAGCAGAAGTGTAGTAGGTACTTACTATCTTAATTATTTTGCATACAAATGTCTTAATTTGTCAGAGTATAACATAAAAATGTGAGCTCTTCAACAAGGTGCCTATATACGAGTAAAGGACACAGTTAATGTCAACAGTGTGGACGACAGGATGTTACCGACTGGGAAGTGCACATTTATTTCTCAAGCACAGACGCTGCGTAGACTTGTCTTGCTGTCAAGTCAACTGTCATCCCATACATTCACAAAAGTACAATGTATCGGGTGACAGTTCTACTCTTGAAGTTTCGTTGGGATCCCACACTCTGGGAAGAAAATGCTATTGCAGCATTAAGTTAGTCCTACCTTTGTGCTGAATACCTAATAAATAAATAAATAAGGGCCTCACTCACATGCACGGATATCGTTGACGAACTCTACGTTCATGTCAATCTCGAGGTCCTCCAGAATGTTGGCGCCGGCGAGGTTGTACTTGTGGCCGAGGTAGCGGCATATGGCCATGCTCTGTGCGTACTGCTTGCCTCCGAACTCCAAGACTGGCATCTGACCGAATGGTGTGTCTGGAAGATGGAGAAATATGGCTGAGAAATGGTTCAAAATTATATTGTATGTATGTCGATTTTGATTCAATCTAAGTGATTACAAATAGCATCTTGTCAAACATTGTTTACAGTTCTTAACTTACGTACCTACCTGCTCTTGATTTTCATGTAAGTTTAATAAGTATTTATATAGATAGGTATGTATTTTTATCCGCTATAAAATATCCCTAACATAGACTAGTCTCTTCAGTTAATTCATAAGCTTAAAACTGCTGTACTTTTTGAAATAAACTTTTTATTTATTATTTATTTATTATAATATAATTATTAGACATATTATTAGTAATACATAGTAGTAAGAATTTCATTTGTGAAAACACTATCGAATTATGTTAAACCTGTAATGTTAGTGTTTAGTATAAGTAAATAAATAAATAAAAATAGTAGTAAGGTATTGTGTGGATAAGTTTAATACTTTCTGCTTGTCTCATTCAACATCCATAAAAAATCCTCAATTACGATTCTGTAGCAATACAACTTGAGAGCGTAGCAAGCGTAAGTTAAGTAATAAAATACTAGATTGTTTTTTTTTTCAATTATATTTATTTTCAATAGAAATACATATTTAAAAAAAAAACCAAAATATCAAAAAAGATTGCTTTCGTAACGGCAAGATTGTAGATATTAGAAAGATTTTTTTACAATTTTGTTGAAATTTGACAGCATGCGATACGAAGGCGACGCGTCGCTTTTCAATGTATCCAATCATGAATAACCCCACTTGTACATAGTATGAAGGTCAAGGTAAGGCCGGCGGACTATTCTCACCATTGTGAACCAATGAATTCACCGTTTTCTCACTATTGTGCATTGTAGATTGAATTGACATAACAATGTTCACTATGTTTCGGTCAATATGGACAATTTTCCGCTTAGTTACCACCAAAATACTAATCTAGCAACTTCTAACAAAAAATATATGTTGTTTTTATAACCCACTAGCTTATGCTCGTCGCTTTGCCCGCAATGTTAAATCGTTTCGGAGCGGAGGCCTGCGTCATAAAACCTATCTGTATTTCAAATTTCAACCCAATCCGTTCAGCGGTTTGAGCTGTGCGTTGATAGATCAGTCAGTCAGTCACTCTTTCCTTTTATATATTTAGAAGATTAGATGTTGCTATCGTATTGCTAAGTTCTCTCGTTGTTTTCTTATAGAATCCATTAGAGATACACACCATTACAGGGCGCCCGAAAAAGGTTTAGATGAGCTGTGTGAAAGAGGATGAGTGTTAGGGGAGTGGATGAAGATATGACGGATGATAGAGTAAAATGGAGGAGAAAAACGTGTTGTGCCGACCCTACCTAGTGTGGGATAATGGCAGAAAGGAAGGAAAAATCCATTATAGATACGATTTGCACAGGGCGGAAGATGCACTAAAGAGGTGGGGTATGTCCAACAGTGGGACAAAAAGAGATAATAATAATGTGAAGAGATAATAATATAATAGTAGTATAATATGAGGATAATTATAATATGAGGATTCAAAAAATCACAATATTACTTGGCGACCCTGCCAGGATAATGAAAAAATAAAGACTTATAAAATGTAGATAAAAACACATTATTGGCAATTGACATACATCCATACTTTCGCATTTATTATATTAGAAAATTAGAAGGACTTTTTATATATATTTTCCCGCTAGATAATTTAGTCCTTCAATAGTTAGAAAAAAATGATATTAGTGAATAAGGTACTTACTAGGTTTGAACTCCTGCCACTTCTCGACATCGAGCCTGCGGTCATCGAAGCCTTCACCGCCGTACGCCAGCAGAAGCCTGGGACCCTCCCCGAGGGCCTTGATCGGGAAATAACTGAACGTGTACTTCGGCATTATGCTGAAAAAAAAACAAATATTTCAAATTAATCATCCATTGACTGATAAAATAGTTTTTGGGAAACTTTTTCTTTATACAAAAAAGTAAGGAAACTAGCAAGACGCTCTCCTGATGGTAAGAGATAACGCTGCCCATAATTAGTACCTAGGATTTTACAATGATGTAAAATTTTAGGTCTACTTCGCCAAAGCTTCTTACTTAAAAGTCATAAGCACAGTAATTTCACTAGAAACTGTACAGGACTCAAATTAATTATCATCATATAGGTACATAATTATTAGGTTCTGGCTTCTTCAATTTGATTTTAAAGAGGGTGAGTAAGAGAGTGGAGAAGTGGCCTGTTCATTATATGAGAGGCCAACATTTAGATTCATGTCAGTTTGTTTTGTAGTACCTACATTTTCTTTTTGGACCCAATTCCCGGGTCCCAAACTATTCTTGGAAAATTTTAATAAAATTTAAAAAATCGTATAGAATTTCCACCAAACGATTTTATTACTCACATTATTTTATTACAATTTCACTAAACACCAATAACCACTGGTCTCGTATCGATCACTGAACGACTAATGAACCTCCTCACACAGAGCTTTACTTTATATCCGAGTCAAAAGAACCGAGTCACTGTTTGAGTCACTCAATAACAGTTTAGTTCAGAGAAGTGACCTGACAACACAATGACTTTCTATATTATATACTAGCCTTATCTTATTTCTTATCAAGTGTAAAGACCCATTCATAAATATGTTACGTTAGAGTTGCTATGGAATTTACACATTTTAATAATACTCGTAATAAACCACAGAGCAGCTTATGGCGAGTTTTTGCGGAGTAGCGACCCCACCGGACCCGAGTGCTCCCGGGGGAAGATTCTGTTCCTCATCTCTGGCTTGCCTTCACCGACCGCCCGGAGTGAACATTGACGAGGAACAGTCCCCCACCTCTGTGCTTGCCTTGATGGGTCGGCCAGAGTGGAGTCGCGAGAGCTTCGTGCTCGGAGGGAGGGTGTAAAGCATAAGTGGCAAGATGGCCATTTGCGTGTTTAAAGTCCAGGGACACTTGCCTTCGCCGACCGGAATGAACATTTGGCTACTCAGATCCTGCCCATTTCGATAAAATTTAAATGGGACGTGTTAAATCTAAATGGGAAGTTTATTCTTTGAAACAACAAAGTATTTTTCAAAATCGGTTTTAGGCGTCCGGCGTCTGTAAATCAATGAACACACGTAAAATGATTCCGGTGAACCTTTTTGCAGTCGGCATAAGAGGGCCTGGCCACTTTACAATCGTAATACACTGGATGGTTATCCAATTTCCCCCTAAGGCCTAATGACCTCAGAATTTAAATGGAATTCTACCACTTTATATTTCCAAGTCGTTCCCATAGAAATAAAGTACATTCTGTTTGATTGACAGGTACGATTATAAAATGGGTTATCAGTTATCAATAGGAAACTATCAAGTATTCTGTGCCTCTACTAGCACTCGAACAACAAGTACGGAGTACGTGGCATATAATACGTAGGTATATAGATAATAAAGTATGAAATGACTCAGTATAATAATAATCATATTTATTTGTTTTGTTCTGTTGCCAAGTACATATTATATCTCAAGAATATATATTGCACAATGATTTATTAGATAGATAGATAGATAGATAACACTTTATTAGAACACAAGAAAAATACAAAAAAGAACTTAAGAACTAAAACAATATAAAAACTTAGTGTTACAATTGGCGGTCTTATCGCTAATAGCGATCTCTTCCAGACAACCATGCAGGGAGAGGAGAAAATAAATTCACATGGGTTGGTGGTGTGATGCAAATTAACAGAGAACAAAGTGTTATTATAATATAAATATTTTTTATCTATATTATATTTAGTAAAATAAACATACATACATATTATATAATAATAAAATACATATATACATATGTATTATATAATAATAAAATACATATATGCCTAATACAATAAAAATATATATACATAATATGCCTATACTATTTCATGTGCCTAATAACCAGTAATAATGTATACCTATAAAGCCTAATAACCAGTAATAATGTATACCTACCTTATTCGTATAATCTACTCTATACATTTGTTACCTACATATTTTTCGGATATTTTCCAGATTTCCTTGTTGACAAAAAATCATTGCGCAATAAGGAATGCATGTGTTTGATCCAATCCGGTTTGCGCCAGTAAGAACTTATACAGAATCATGTTGCATAAAATATCGCCTAGATTATAGTAATCGTTTGATCATATACCTATATATACTATACTTTCCCATTTCCATTTCCATAGCAATTGAAAGGAATACGGCTATAAAACGTAAAGATATTTGAATAAGTGGGATCGATTACTAAAAATATTTATTTATTTTTTTAAAACGGATCCCGGTTACGGTGGAAACTTGATATCTAATTAAATCTGATACTCGGATCCGTGGACGCAAACCCACGCTGCATTCTGCATCCGTCAAATTAAGGGGTTTGACGGGTTCGGGTCGGATGTAGTGCGGAAGCGCTCTAACTGCGTATCCTATGAACGATGTTGAATGCACATAGCGTATAGCCAGAGCAATTTTGGAAGGAGCTGAAACTTGTTAGTAAACCTTATTATACACATAGCATAGGGTACCTGTACCTGATACCTATTTTTCAACAAGTAAACCACAGTGCAATAGCTAGTTACATCGCGCCACTTGTTACGTAGATTAAAATATAAGATTCATGATGCGAAGACAGAATGAACAGTGTACGTGACGTCACCTAACGATGTCGAAATAGGCTATGACGTCACATAGAATTTGCTCGAATGTAGTTCCTCGCTAAACGCCTAATGAAAATGTCCACTACATTGTTTTAGACTATGAATCGAAAAAACATTAACTCTGTTTAATTATTTTGAAAAAGTCCCGTGATTTTGTTATAAAATTTCTTCTGAGACAAATAAATCAATATTTTCTGGTGGCTAAAAGGTTTATTACACTCGGCTGAATTAAGTTTCTAAATTCAGAACCTAAATTCAGATTAAGTCAGGTAGAAACAATATTTGCTTCTGAATTTAGGATGGTAACTTGCTGAATGTTGTTATTTAACTTAATTCTGTAACAACTGAATTAGGCTGTATTTAGGCTTCTGAATTCAACCAAGTGAGTAATAAGTACTTAACGCTAAAAAAGTAGAAAGATGACAGTCGTCATTATTTATTTATTTATTGATAAAATAAGCAGAAAGCTCACAAAAAACTCCAAAACGCTTTCTACCTTAACTTAATTTACTACCTAGGTACTAGGTACAATAATTGTTTAAAAATAACTTAAATTTCATTTTTACAATGTTTTCGGCGTCATTAAACATATCGACTTCATGGAAAGTATGTTGGAACGAGTTCAAAAGTAGATTATGCGTTTTTCTGTCATCCCAGTAAGAAGAGTTACATTTTTAGCGTTAGTCTCATGCACCTCTTTAAATGTCCGAACTGTCCCACAACCTGCACAGTTGACGACCTTTTTGAAGCCAACGAAAGAGCCGTAGAACTGGCTCAAACAACTCTAAGTACTAAATTTAAAAAAAAAAAACCATAAAAAGCCATACGACTCGAATAGAAGAAGAAGGAGTTTGTCTAAGCTTGCAGGCATCTTTGAGTTATCGGTAGGTTCCTATCTATAGGTTAAAAAGATTCCTCTTTAAGGTCTGTTATATAACAAAATCCCTGAATGTCTCTTTAACTATTATTTTACCTTAAATTTTAACCATTATCTTTCACGTTCGCACTTTATAAACATTTCGTATGGAGGGCACGTGCATTATAAAACTGGTCCACTCTACTTATCAGCTTGTTTTTCTTGGGAGTGACTTGTAGAATATGGTGAGTGATATCACGATAGGTAAAACTGTCTTTAATACCTATCACTCAGGGGGGCCGACAGTGATAACAACTGATAAGGTTTATATTGCAAATATTGTAGTTTGTACAGTTATCATTCCAAATACCGACTTAGAGATAAGCACTCAGTGCGTTTTCATAAGCTATTTTTATACTAACTAGATCTGTTTTCACTTATTTTAATTGCATAAGGATAGTTTTATTAGATTACTAACTTATGCTCGCGGCTTTGCCCGCATGGCGAAATCCTTTCTTAGCGGATGTCTACGCCTTAAAACCTACCTGTATGCCAAAATTCAACTCAATCCGTCCAGCGGTTTGGGCTGTGCGTTGATAGATCAGCCAGTCACTCTTTCCTTTTATATATTTAGACGTAACTCTTTCTTGAACACCATATATAACAATATTATAAATATGCTAATGTATGTTTGTCTATCTGTTACCTCTTCACGACTAAACAACTGTATCGATTTAGATGAAAATTGCTATAGAGATAATTAAAGTTTCGGAAAAGGATACGGTCTTATATTCGTGTCATTGAAAAATCGTTTCTAAGCCGATATTGGCGTAGTAAGATCAATCTCAGTGCTGAATTTTAATTCAATTCGTTCAGCGCAGCGGTTTGGACTGTGTGTTGACTTATGTAATTTAAAAGTTAAAATATAGATACATATATATTTATCATATTATATATAATGCGGGTCTTATAAGATTCACCTACTAAATTGTACGCTGCTCAAATAGATTTCCTCTTTTGTTTTAATTTGTATAAAATGTAAATCCGTTATTAGGTTTAAGGTATATTCATAAGTTTTATATTATTTATGTACTCGTATTAAGACCTGTGGATTTTGTGAATTAAATAAAATAAAAATAAAATATCAGTCAGTCAGTCATGCTTTTATTGTACGCTTTGTACGCTGTTAAGAAAGAAAGAAAAAAGTTTTATTTACGACAAATTACAGCATTAAGGTAGATATATAGGTACATAAAACTGCCTAAAGGCCTGTTCAAACCTAGGCAATATTACGCTACCGCTCTGGGTGGCTAAAAATATCGCGCTGGGTATTTAATATGCATAATATTTTTTGCCGCAGGCAGTAGCAAATCGCTCAGACTTGAACAGAATAATAATATAATGTATTTGTGCCGACTCAATGATTCATACTCTTATTATAATAAAAAAAAAACAATTACCTATTTTTTTAAAAGGACGTGGCCGTGGCCAAATTCGTTCCGAATTCCAAAACTATGGACTTGCCAAATACATATATAGACAGTTGTTTTCCGTTCGGAATGTATGTTTTGTGATTATTTTACGGATTGATAATTTGAATCGAAATAAATCATGTAAATAAATAAATTAAGTGATTAATAAAATAACAATTGAGAACCTCCCTCTTTTTGCTAATGGTAAAAGTCAGTAAACAGAACAGTTAGATCCATAATATAGATGAGTAAATTGACGTAGCCCCACCAACCTTGGCCTCGAGTGGCCTTGATCCGAAATAGCTCCCGAAACTACAAGTCATGCTGTTTGTCACTCGGTTACACCATCTTTTATAATGTGCATAATATAATATGTATTATAAATTATACTATTATAATATACCTACTATGTTATAATTAATGTGCTTTAAATTGAGTCGACCCCACTCCGCCCAAAAATTATCCCCCGAAATGTTCGAATTCGAAGTGTGATTCTCTCATTAACACACAAATATATTTATCCGCATATTATATTTTTTAAATATTTAGAATTCTTAAAAAAATTGTTTTTTTATTAAGGAATATTTATTTTACCGGGGGTAGACTTCCTTTGCAGGAGGTCGTCTAGGTGGGTACCCCAACAGTGCCAGTTATTCTACCGCCTGAGCAGTGATGTGCAAACATCACTGTGCTCCGGTAGGAGGGCACTGTAGCTAGTGAAATTACTGGGCTAAAGAGTCTTAACATCTCATGACTCTTGAGTAAGAAGCGTTGGTGCAGTGCTCCTAGAGTTTCACATATGTAATTGTGAAATCCTAGGTAACACTGTACTGATTATGGGCAGCCGTTATCTCTTAACATCAGGAGAGCGTCTTGCTCGTCTTCTACTTCATAACATAAAAAAAAAATGTAAAAATTTAAATCAAACATTTAAAAAAATTCAGTCCCGAATATATCCGTGTTCCAGCAAGATGTGACGCCGCCTTTTGTTCCGTTCCGTTGGTTAGTTTATTATTATGGTTTTGTTTTTACTAGAATTCACATGTGTTAATTTAATTCTGAAATAATTCACAAGTGTACGAAGCCAAACAAAACTACATCTAAATAAATAATACGTAACTATAAAAATACTAGCTGTACCCATCGGCTTTACCTGCTGAAAAGGAAGGAGCCTTTAAGTAATTCCAGAGTTTACTTCAGTAGGGGTTCATACCGCCCTGTACCCCTCTGCGTAGGATGACGATGCGTAACATGTTTCTTAGACTATAATAGAGTATAAGCTACCTATACACCAAATTTCGGCATATTAGGTCCGTTTTAGACGTGAAAAGATAATAGAAGAACATAATATACCTACACACAAACACCCATATATAGGTACCTGGTACCTACCTATTTTCGTATTTTTATCATAGTAGGAAAAGTCCAAGGCCTCATAAGATCGGGCTTGCAAAACAAGATTATTTTGTTATCTAAGATTTGATACGATAAATAAATATTTTAGTATAAATAATGACGTAAAATTTGTTGCAAGTAAGGTAATTAAGATAGCTTTGAAGATATGGATAGATAGGTAATAGATAGCTATCCATAGAAACAATTTTTCAATATTGTCTTTAGAAAATTTGTTTTTTTCTGACCCAAGTAAAATTCGTTACGCATCGTCACCCTACGCTGCGCCGGAGATCGCGGGACGGTATGTGGAATGTAGGTCTCCCCCACTTAAGCTAGGCGTCATGAGGTTTACCCCATAGATACAATGAGTAGTATATCTATGGGTTTACCCACTATAAAACCTGGGATTGTTTCTGCGGAACAGGGAGTGCAAGGCTGGCAAGTAATATTTTTTTTTTTTATGTGATGAAGTAGAAGACGAGCAAAACGCTCTCCTGATGTTAAGAGATAACGGCTGCCCATAATCAGTACAGTGTTACCTAGGATTTCACAATTATGTGAAATTCTAGGAGCACTGCACCAACGCTTCTTACTCAAGAGTCATGAGATGTTAAGACTCTTTAGCCCAGTAATTTCACTAGCTACAGTGCCCTCCTACCGGAGCACAGTGATATTTGCACATCACTGCTCAGGCGGTAGAATAACTGGCACTGTTGGGGTACCCACCTAGACGACCTCCTGCAAAGGAAGTCTACCCCCGGTAAAAATACCCACTAAGACGGTTGTTCCGCTTTCAAGATACTCGTACGACAGTTAATACACAATGGGAAGGTAACCTTTAAATTAATCTACTGGTAAAATATTTTTTACAAAAACACGAATTACACATACCCAAAAAAAAATACCCTTTTAAGTAATTTTTTGTGTAAAAACATTATTTTCGCAAAATATTCGCTACGTCCGGTCCATTATAATTCATTTTTAAAACCTATGATTATTATTATCAGTTAGGTAGACACACCCCCATAAGTACAAGCTCGTGTTTCGTCGTATTCTATTCTGAGTGTAAACTAATAAAATAACCCGCAAAAATTAAATTTTAAATTATTTATCAACTTTACATACGATTTTTAAAACTATCGCGAGTTTTCAAAACGGTTTCGAAAAGTACTAACTTTAGTCTTTAACTAAAGTAAGTTAGTACTTTTTAGTTTTAACTTTACATAGGTTTTTTAGTAGCAGACTTCAAGAAAGGGTCGAAGTCTTTTTATAAATATTATGTTTATCGATTACCTACTCCATGAAGCCTGAACCGAAAATTATTATTACTTTTCAGGTGGTCATATTAAAATTTTATCGAAATTGATCAAGCAGTTCTCGTTCTCAAGTTAGAATTAAAATGAGCTTTTCGCCATCACTTATTGAAAGTTTAATATTATTTCAAGTCGTTGCTATATTCTTATAGGATTTCAATGTTTTTTAGTGACAAAACAAGCAAATCTGACGGCACCGGATGATAAGCATCATGAATCATGATTGCTCATAATATCAAACACAGTTCCACCCAGTTGAATAACAAAATACTACACGGCACTGCATCTGTTATTCTACGATATTATTTAGTTGTGTATCTCCTCGTGTCCACTAATTTCTCTAGTACCATTGCCCTTTGATTCAAACAGTAATACCTGCACATATTTTAAAAACAAGAGTAAAATAAAATAAAAGAGTGTTCAAATTAAATATAACTCACCTACGCTTATGTGGTCGTCAGCTAACAGTGAATAGGAAACTAAAAGTGATCGAGAATCGAGGCTCGAGGAATGTGGGTAAAACAACTGCCGCGTCGCCGCGTCGCCGGCCGGTACGATGACCGGTATTGCCAGTTATTGGGGCAAAAGTTCTACTATTAGTTATAATTTTCTACTAAATTCTTTTTAACATTTTTAAGCTATTGCATAGCTTCTATCGCGGGCCTTGAACGTGGGGACCGAATCCAGAAATTCCGTAACGAAAAAAACCTAACACCCCCCCACTCCGACCGGCACAGCGGTGATACTTTTTAGTTTTTCCATCTATAGATAAAAATGCTATGCAATAGCTTTACCGCGGCAGTCTCCGAGTGCCACACGTCTTTTATTCCTAATTCCTATAGACCACTGCTATGAAATACTTAGTAAAAATAACTTCACTTAATTGGAATTGTGTAATTCATCAATAACCTAAGTGTACCTTTTGAGTACATTTAGTTATTGGTTTAGACTAGAATCTTGAATATCCGTAGAATTAAATATCTTAGGCCTATTTAACCATTTTTTCTACACATTCAACATTATTATAATTAAATAGTCTTCTCTATCTCACAGTTGGGCAAATGCATTTTATTTAGAATATTCCGTTAGCCTAATTCTTCTAATTGGAGTCCAAATGGCTGTGATTTTGCATTTTAATTTCTATATAACTCCGGGAAATTGTTAATGTATAAATTATAATAAATCTAGTGAGATTATAAACTTTCGTTTTATTTGTAAACAGAATATAAATAAAAACCTATAACATTTTTTATTTCTACCAAAATGGTAGAATTTTCCTATGGCGGTCACCCGGCTAATCTGGCAACTGGCATGTTTTGTTGATTGTTGCTGTTGCTAGCCGGTAGTCGTCCCTCATTGTTGATTCGGCTGCCTGTCGCCGGCCGCCTGTTTGCTTGTTATATTATTATCAATGCAGCCCACGGTCCACGCCTCCCAATAATAGGCAAATCACTGGAAATTGCGCTTCCAAGGATTTTACGATATTCATGTTTGATTGCATTATCATACTTTCCACTGGGAATGGTCTTTGCGGTCCTTAGCGTCCTTATAAGACGTGACTTTTCAAACCAATTCACTTTTTTTTTCGAACTAATAATTCTACTTATGAAGCTATTTTTTTTTTACCAAATAATATTAATAGTAAGCTGAAATCATGTAAATAACATAGGTGATTATTTTAAATGAAAATAATAATATAAAGCTGTTCTTTATAACAAAACATGATTTTATTATAACTTTTACTTAAAAATATCGATTAATATCACTTATAACTTTATAATATAGTAACAAAAATAATAATTTATCTTAAAACCGAAATTTAAAACTACAATAAAATTCAGAGACCAAACCCTGCGCTCCATTTCTTGCATTATCAAATGCTTATAAAAATTGTCTTATTTGTTACAAGCTTGTTCAAATTTCAACCCAATCCGTCCAGCGGTTTAGGCTGTGCGTTGATAGATCAGTCAGTCAGTCAGTCAATCAGTCACTCTTTCCTTATATATATTTAGAAGATACTATGTTACTAGCATAAATGAATTGATTATAAATATAAAATAAATGGATGTATAAATTTCATAAAATGCTTTTGATATTTAGTACCTGTTGTATGAACTTTTGTTGAAAGTGGAGCAAGGGGTTTGTTCAGAAGGGGGATTAAAAACTATCACAGATTTAGAAGGGAAATTCTCGATCCGGCATGTTTTCGATGTACTTCTGTATCTTGGGGTGCACTAACACTGTGTCCTGCAGTTTCTTGAAGGTAGGGTACTTCTCGTCAATGTCTGAGATGTTCATAAGTGTCTTGATGTAGTCGTACACACCCGCGAAGAAGAAATCGCCCCACGTCAACTGGAATAAGAAAATATGGTCAGTTCTCAACGAGTCGCACTCCAACGTGTAACGCGGTGACATGGTGGCTCTTTTTTCTCATCAGGTCACACTGTGACTCGTTTAAACCTTTTTCCAAAAATCCAACGACGTACACCTAGGACTTACTTCAAACTTTCTCTATTATGAAATTTGACAGCAAGCGATTCTTAGATGCAAGTCGCTTTGTTATGAATTCAATCGTGGATAACCCCCTATTGACGCGTATCATCTATCACTACTCGTATTAACAGACAAAAATAAAATTTTCTTTGAATCATGTTATGTTAAAAGGTTCCATGCGAAGGTGCATGCGACAAAATTAAAAAACATCCCTAAATTTGCCGTATTTTTTCGAATATTGATATAACACTTATCTAGGAAGGCCCTCTGTTGGAAAATAAAACATTTTTTATAAGCAAGAAATTAAAGTTTACCTTGCCAAGAGCAATGTGTCCCTTGTTCTTCAGCAAGATGGCGTGCAGTTTGGACAGCATTTCAGGGTACACATTCTTGATGAAGTCTGCGTGTTTCTTAGCTTTCAAAGCTTCATCCGCTTCGTAGTGTACTGACGCTGCTTCTACGGGGTAAAGGGAACGCATAAATATACTATGTATTTGTATACAAGTTTTTTTTATATCTTCGCTTACAAATATATCTGCAAAAGATATCTATAGTCAAACAATGCATTTGCCAGTGTCACGTTTTATAAATGCTCAACTGAATCAAGTCATAGTTTTATGACTCACCCGGTAAAGTTATGTGTAACCGCGCGTAACTAACATTTTTTTAAAAGCTTCAAGCGTTGGCTTCAAGCACAAAGCTTTCCTGACAATTTTAGTTAAATATTTTCTACCTTATATTCAAATCATAAAATAAAAAATACACTATTTTAAAACGCATTTCACATTTTGCTCTTACTGCGTTTTAAGCGCTGCAGGGTAGAATTATATTTATTAGACCAAGAAGGGGACGTGACATCAATCTCTCTCCTCCATTACTTCATCCATCCATACTCCATTTACAGCCCCCATAACATGGATCTAAGTGGCAAGTACAGGCATTCTTGATGTCGCGCTAATAGACCCACGAGGCGGCACACGCGTTTTCGCGCGCAAACGTGTAACGTGAGATGGTAGGGGAAAAATCCTCTAATATATAAAAGACGAGGAGAACTCCACTTACTGAGCCTAATATCGTTTAAGAACTCGACATTCATGTCAATTTCCAAGGCTTCCTCGTCCGTCTGGCCTGCGAGACCGTACCGACGACCCACGTACCGCGCAATGGCCAAACTCTGAGCGTATGGCTTCCCATCGATGGTCAATAAGGGCAGCTGACCGAATGGGGTGTCTGGAACAAAGAACATTGTTAAAATGTTAGTACAACATTGCCTCCAACATGCCCTAACCAAACAACAATTCAGAGTAGATTTGAGAATGCGAATCAAAGTTTCGTGCAAAACAAGTGAATTAAAAAATATATTTAACGGAATTCTAGGTTGATCGCTTAATGAAGATAAAGATAAGCATGTGCGAGATGAACGTTTTAATTCAAAACCAGAAAACTGCTGAACCAACAAAAAAAATGATATTTTTTTATTTTCAAAATAATTTACCAAGTCGGTTTAGGCGTCTCTGAGTAATCAATATCCTCTCACAGTAGTTAACAATAACAATAATACAATTTACAAGTAGTGAACATATTGACTAAATATTGCGAGAGACTGGTGCCTACTGTAGGTCTTATTTAAAAGCCTGTAATGCAGGACACCAGTGCCCCCACCTCAGACATTATGGTAAGTCTAGTAATCAATTAAAATCGATGAACGCCTGATTCACAGTACTCGTATGTACAGCCAGTTCTAGGTTAATAAACGATAAGAAGACGACGACGACGAGATACGGTGACGTTAAGATTACTTTCTCAGAAATCTAAATTCTGTAGCTTTTTTTTTATAGCAGACTAAACAAGCGTTTGACCTCCATCTCACCTGTTGGTAAGTGACGATGCAGTCGAAGTTGTAGCACGCTTGTTCAGTAAGAACCTATTCACTCTTGATTTGAACAAACCCACGTTATAGCATCCGGGAAATACTGAGAGAGGTAGCGAGTTCCATAACTTCGCCGTTCTCGTAGCTATAGAGATAGAACGTTGTGAACAAGAACATACAAACAGCTCCTAAAAGATTCATGGGGTAACGGGTAAGTCTTAGATAGGAGAAAATATAAATAAAACTCACTAGCTTTAAGGTTAGGCCAGTCAGCGAAAGAGATCCTTTCATCCTGGAACTCCTGACCTCCGTATGCGAGCATCATCCTCGTGCCCTCACCCAGACCCTTGGCATTAAAGTATGTGAACTTTACGTGAGGCATGGTTCTGCAATAAAAATGGATAAACACTATTAATATAATTACTAGCTGTGCCCAGCGGTTTTACCCGCTGTAGCCTGTTTTATTCCAGGGTCTAAGCTATATTTCTCGCGGATGAGTGCTTCGGCGTACCCGTTGCCCCGGCATTATGGCGTCCCGCAGGAACACCCCAGATTTTTAGTGGGTATCCCCGCCGCTCCCATCTTTGGCGGGGGAGTCCCACATACCGCCCCGCGCCCCCCGGCGTGGGGTGATGATGCGTAACGCATTTTTCCTGGGTAAAAAAAAGGGTCTAAGCTATATCTAGGAAATTTGTTTTAAGGGTTATAGTGGTAAGTTTTACAAAAGATCAGTAGGGGCTTTAAACCTCTAATATTGGATCAATTGTCACAAAAATATCACAATCACATTAATATGCGGAAACGAATGCAAGGTCAAACATGATCCGGCGTATCGGTGAGTTTTTGTGATCATAATGATTGTATAGGTCCTACTTTTCGCTAAAGTCGAGTTACAATACAAAATACAAAAACTCTTTATTATGACCAAGAAAAAAAGAAATTTTCAATAAATTACTTATAGTAGATATTAAATACAACTAAAATAAATACTGCACAGAACCAATATAAAATATAACAATTTGATTGCACAACTACACAAAATAAATTTATTTTTAAATAGATAACAACATTCATTTCATTTTAATTTTTATACAAGGCACTTGGAAACCTTTCTAGGCATCTTACGTGATCCATCATCGACCGCATTTTCACTTTTCATCAGGTGGGATGTGGTCAAACGTAGGTATTTAGTATAAAAAAATCTTTATAAAATCCTCAACAAGATAAGATAAGATAAGATAAGATAAGATAAGATAAGAATACTCTTTATTGGAACCAAAACAATACAATTGGACTTAAAATCTAGTATTTAAAACTAAACAAAAGTTTGGTCCACAATGGGCGGCCTTATCGCTGTGAGCGATCTCTTCCAGGCAACCAACCTTTGTACGGAACTATAATTGTCCGGAAGAGTAAGAGTGGAATTTGGTAGAAAAACTTATTCATAGACATTGTTCACTTATAGCTAATTGTACTTAAATTTAAAGATCAATAAATGCATAAATTATATTATATATTGATATACCTACGTATACATATATATAAATACATACATATATACAATATAATACATAATATTACATATAATAATTACACATCAATATCATATTACATACATAATATACACAATACATATTATATTACTGATAAATAGGAAGGAAAGATTATTAACTTCTTGCCAAATAGTGATCTCGTACTTGGATTTTGAAACATTCAAGAGTTTTTGCACATCTGATAGAGACGGGGAGATTATTCCACAAATGAACAGCATGATAAGTGAAAGAATTACCCGTGAATTTTGAAGATATTATCGGGGTTGTAGTCCGTAAAAGATAATTACTGGAAGAACGTAGAAGAAAAGAATGAGAGTCACAGACAAATTGAAAACGAGCTTTTAGATAAGGAGGTGTAGAGGGATTAAACAGAATATTATAGAGAAGAGACAGTATGTGAGAATTCCGGCGAAATCTGATAGGCAACCATTTCAGCTTACTACGGTACTCGGAAATGTGGTCGTATTTGCGTAAACCGAAAATGAAACGAATACAGAAGTTTTGTAGTCGTTCTAGTTTGTTCAGCTGATCTTGGGTTAAGTCCAGATAGCTAGCGTCAGCATAATCTAGTATAGGGAGAAGAAGAGACTGTACAAGCGCAGTTTTGGTGGTGATTGGTAGAAAATTTCGTAGCCTTCGTAATGAGCCAGCCGCAGCATAGATCTTTCGGCTGACTTCCGCTATTTGAGGCACCCATGATAGCTGGTTGTCGATATAAATGCCTAAATTTTTCACCGTTTTACTGATAGGTATAATGGTAGAATCGAAGATGACCTGCGGTAGACGGAACCAATCAATCTTGGAGATCATCCGCGAGCTGCCAATTACGATCATTTGAGTTTTTAATGGGTTCACGTTGAGCCCGTAAGATTTGCTCCAATCTAGAATGTGTTGAAGGTCGGCATTAACTGTATCGATGGCAGATTCCATTTGATCAACTGGGGCCTGAGTATAAATTTGCAGATCATCGGCGTAAAGGTGGTAAGAAGAAGAGAGTTGATGAGAGATAGAGTTTATGAAAATAGCAAATAAAAGAGGAGATAGTACGCCGCCCTGCGGCACACCGGCAGTCGTATTACACCATGATGAGTGCTTATCATCGATGCGAACACGCTGCCGGCGCCCAAACAGGTAACTGCGAAACCAGTCAATCACCGCAGGCGACATATTAAGAGAGCGAAGAAGACTAAGGAGAATATCAAAATCAACGTTGTTAAAGGCGTTGCTGAAGTCTAGCAGTGATAGCAGTGTTACGTGTCCAGTGGCCATGCCAAATCGTATGTCATCGGTTATTTTAACCAAAGCTGTGACAGTACTATGGCCTCGACGGAAACCAGATTGAAGTGGGTTTAGGAGGTTATTTCGTATGAGAAAGGTGTTGATTTGCTGGTGGACAAGACGCTCAAGTATTTTAGAGAGGAAAGGAAGAATAGAGATGGGTCGAAAGTCAGAAAATGAAGAAGGATTAGATTTCTTAGGAAGTGGGATGATCTGGGCTTCTTTCCAAAGGGAAGGGAAAGTAGCGTTTGTTATAGAAAAATTTAGTATGAAACAAATTATTGGCAAAAGTTCATCAAGGATTAAAGTAATCATCTTTCGACTGATGCTATCACTGCCGATTGCGTTGGAAGAAATAGAAGCAATGCTCTTCTTAATATCACTCGCAGAAAATTGACTAAAGAAGAAAGGAGATGAGTTAAGAGTAGGCACTGAAGAGAGTTGTGAAATTGTGGCAGCTTTTACTGGACCATCGAAGCTGGAAGAGGAAGAAAAATGCTGATTTAGTTGGTCAATGTTAAGATCTTTAGGAAGATTTTCTTGACGAGACTTCCCAATTCCCAGTGACCTAAGGAATCTCCATACTTTAGCGGGATCCTCATCCTGTACAGATTTTAGAATATGCCGGCGCTGCGCATCTCTACATGATTTGTTGCACTTATTACGGCGCTCCGCATACTTGATCTTATTTTCATCAGTGGGCCGCAGTTTATATTTAGTTTTAGCCACAAACTTCTTTTGCATCAATGAACGTATGTCACTGCTTATCCACGGTGCAGGCTGATGTTTGATTTTGACAGGTCTAATGGGTGCGTGCTTATCATACAGATCGGTTAGAGTAGCGTTAAAAAGCATGATTTGTTCATCAACTGACACAGATTCCATAAGCATGGACCAGTCGAGCTCCCTTGCATCTCTTCGCAAAGATTCAATCTCAATACCACCAAAATTGCGCTGTAGAAGAACTTTGGGCTTTTGTTTAGGCGGACGGATTTTATACGAAAGAAATATAAGGTCATGGTAGGAGAAGGCGTCCGCTGCACACTGGCCATGATTTCTAACATAATGTGGAGATGAGACAAGTATTAAATCCAAAAGAGATGGTGTGCAGTTTGGAAAATTATGCGTAGCATTGAGAGGTAGGATAGTAAGATTGTTTGCTCTGGCAATAGATTGAAAAGTTTTAGCTCGAGAGTCCTGCTTTAAAAGGCATGTATTGAAATCGCCCATGATTATAGAGTGATCATATGATGGGCAATGAGATTCAAGAAGAGTTTCGAAAGAAGAAAAAAAGTTAATACGAAGTGATGGGCAATAATACACGCCGAGAAGAATCTTAGTATGGGATAGCTTAATTTCGATTAAAAGGTGCTCGCCTGCGCTGGAAGGGGGCGGTTGGGCCGACACACTTACAATAGAAAAAGGAATATGAGAGCGGAGATATATGGCGACTCCACCACCACCACTACCAGTGCGATCATTGCGAATAAGTTGGAAACCAGGAAGCGAGTATGAAGCATTTGGTAAACAACGACGCGAAAGGCGGGTTTGTCTCATTTCTGATTGCATAAAAAAAAACCTTATATATTTTATTACTTACGTTATTTTATTATGAATTTACCAAAAAACTATTCGACAAAAGTCTCGTATCGATCACTGAATGTAGAATGAATCTCTCAACACAGATCTGTACTTTATATCAGAGTCAAAAGATCCGAGTCACTCCTTGAATCACTCGGTAAATTTAGTTTAAAAGTGACATAACAACATAATGACTATCTATAAATCAGGTGGTTCACCACTGCGTGCCCGCCTATGCGACAGCAATAGTTTCTCCTAATGTTGTTCACTACGGCTTTTACAGCTCAAAACTGCACATCCTACCATTTCACTACCACTATGAGTACACATAAACCATTAATTATTCCCTGAAAGCACTTAAAATCTTAAAAATAAAAGATAATTCGATGGTATGTTTGTCACAGGGAAGTCGTTTGAACCATAGTTTGAACTTGTGACAAACAACGTAACCGGCCACGCTGAAAGGGACGGAAGAAAGTAGGTTCTCCTTTTTCTTCACATAGAATTTTCCCTATTGCCGTCACACTCACACATAATATGGCTACTTCTAGTTGTATTAGTTCTGTGCTATAAATGTACTATCTCGCTTCTTATCGTGTGTAACTCGTTGATATAAATATTTTGCTAGAGCTGTCATAAAAATGATTGGTTGCATTTTATGGCTCCTCTCGAGTCGAAATATAAATTTGAAGTTTTATTTTGTAAAAATTTAGTTAATGAAATGAATTTTTTGTGTCCGAATTCCGAATTTTTGAAGTGAAACTTCTTTATCGGCGTTGGAAAAA
This sequence comes from Hemithea aestivaria, assembly GCA_947507615.1. Classification (NCBI taxonomy): domain Eukaryota; kingdom Metazoa; phylum Arthropoda; class Insecta; order Lepidoptera; family Geometridae; genus Hemithea; species Hemithea aestivaria. Next base: position 14,109,578 of record OX382338.1, read on the forward strand.
ATTTACCGTCACATCGGTTACGCGTCACGGTTACGCGTCACATTTTTCAGTTACGCGCCATCTTTTGTTTCTTGCCCCTACCACGGTTGGTTCAGACGAAGAGTACTTTCACTTTCTCCAATGCACATGAATTTAAAAAATTTAAAATTTAAATTTAATTTAATTAAAGAAGTTTCACTTCTTACGTGTGTAAACTAGTACACGCACAAATTTTTTTTCTTTACCGCATGTTTTTTAAATATGTGAATGTCGAGGCTATCCAGCTCCTTGATAACACAGACCTAATAAGACGACTCAAAAGAACAAAGCCTTTTGAGCTAGTGTGTAGTGCTACAATAAGACACATGAACAAAGTGTACTTCACCAATAGATACTGTAAGACAAGTGTTAATGGACACTATCTTAGCTTTATAAATTAGTAGGAAAATATGTTAGACTCAAATTACTTATTAGCCTAAAAATAGGCTAAATTGTAATAAAATAACACATCCATAAGGATATGTTATTTATAAAAAATAAAAATAAAAATGTTTTTTAAAAGTTATTTCGACATCCAAAATGACAAAGGAGTGCACGGATTAAAGAAGTATTATAAAGTTTGGAGGGCTCGACCCAAGCCCCCCTCCCATTCTCACAAATTCTCAAGCGACACCTGGAGGCAATCAATGTGGGGGCAAAGAAAAATATACAAGCTTTTTTTCCATCGGGAGTATGGGAGGGTTATGTGGGACTCAGGACGACTGCACGGTGTACCCACTAAAACAACTCGGCGGCACTCCCGCATCGTCTCAGTGACGGAGGACTGGGAATCGGTATAGCCTTGGCATCCAGTCCCTATATACTTATATACAAGCTTGAAGTTTAATAAAGAGTATAGATACTTATACTGGAGTGAAATGAAAATAGTTTAGTAATTATGAAAGAAAGAACTATTGAATCATTAAAAAGAATTTATTATGACCTTAAACATATTAATACTTTATGCCTACCACTCATAATTAAGTGAAAAATACATTAAACTAAATCTAGACCTTTACCGAGAAACATTTAAAAAAAAAAGTTACGTAAGGAAGAAGCTTTTTAGCATAGTATGTAAATTACCTATGTATATTTCCTATTATATAAAATTGTAATATTATTTAAGTATCTAAATTAAATTATAGTATAAAATTAACACATAATGTTATTTTTTAAAAGCCTAAGTTTTATACATAGCAATACAAGAGTCCAGAAGACATTTTACATAACACTAAGGCATGTTCAAACCTGAGTAATATTACCATCACCTCTGCGATCCAAACAAAACTGAAAAGAATATAATCTCTATGCAGTTTCACGAATAGCGAAAATCGCTCATATTTGAACAGGGCCTTTAAGCTGACGCCACACACAGGCAGGAACGCGGTCGCGGTGCGGAACGGAATTATTTTTGAGTTTGTACGTAACCGTAACGCGAAAATGAAAAGAAACTTTTAAAACGAACGCGGGTAGGAACAAAATGAAGATCGCTCCAGCTTTTCCGTTCCGTCCCGCCTCTGTCTGTCGTCAGCTTAAATTACTAATATATAAAACTTTTTATAAATACAATATTTTTATTAATACCAGTGGGTACTTAATAATATCACAGATTTAGAAGGGAAATTCCCGTTCTGGCATGTTTTCTATGTACTTCTGTATCTTAGGGTTCGATACCACTGTGTCCTGCAGTTTCTTGAACGCAGGGTACTTCTCGTCGATGTCTGGGATGTTCAGGGCGATCCTCAGAAAGTCGTACAGACCCGCAAAGAAAAAGTCGCCCCACGTCAACTGGAATTAAAAAATATGAGGTTTATTTACGACAAGTAGACGCGGGATCGCGCGGAAAAGCAGGAGCGATCTCCATTTTGTTCCTGCCTGCTTCAGCTTTATATGTGACAGGTTACGTACAAATTCGAACATTACAAAAATTCCGTCCAGCACCGCAACTGCTTTCCCGCGAACGTGTGGCTTCAGCTTTAGTGATAGAGCGGTAAAGTTACAAGATATTTATTAAATTTAGCGAGTATACCTACCTTTTTTTTTTGGTTACGCCGGGAAAAAATGCGTTACGCATACCCTCCCATTGGGGGTATGGGACTCCCCGTGCAGAGCGACTGCATGGTATACCCACTAAAATAACCCGGCGGCACTCCCGCATCGTCTTTGTGACGGAGGTCTGGGAATTGGCAGAGCCTTGCCTCCAATAGCAAGTTAGGTATGACTGGATAGTCATACCTAACTTGCTATTGGATTATGCGATAAATTTAAAAAAGTCTTTAATTTTGCTGCTCGATTACTTTTAGAAGATTTTATTTATTTTCGGTTAATAGTGATAGACCAGTTGGTACACTATAGGCCTTGAGTTGGAGTTTTTTTATAGACAAGAAATAAATGAATAATGTATAACCTTGCCAAGAGCGATATGTCCGTTGTTCTTGAGCAAGATGTCGTGCAGTTTGGACAGCAGTTCAGGGTACACATTCTTGATGTAGTCTTCGTACTTCTTCGCCTTCAGAACTTTGTCCTCTTCGGTGTGTACTGAAGCTGTTTCTAAGGGGTAAAGGACATAATAAATAAATATTTCAGGACGTTTCACACAGCGCCACCTAACCCCAAACTAAGCAACTTAATGCTTGTAATATGGTGGCTTATAATCAAGCTATTACATACATTGCTACCAGCACGGGTGTATTATACTATAGTGTTCTACTTGTGTAGCGTCCGTGGCCCAGTTGTGTAGCGTCCGTGGCCCAGTGGTCATACGTCTGGCTTGTAAGCCGGAGGTCCTGGGTTCAAATCTCAGTGTGGCAAAGATTTTCGCCTGGACGCTATCGTGTTTCGGAAGGCACGTAAAACTGTGGGTCCCGGCTGTTTCCTATAAGATATGTAGGAGGCAGTCGTTAGGTCATGTTGCAGGCCCTGTAGTAATCTCGGCGACCTGAAACTGCAACATAAGTTCGCTACACAACCTTTTCTCTCCCGGGGGTATAGGAGGGTTATGTGGGACTCCCCGTGCCCACTAAAACAACTCAACAGCACTCCCGCATCGTCTTTGTGACAGAGGACTGGGAATCGGAATCCAGTCTACAACACTTTCAGGTATTTGCCAGATGTTCTTTTTTAAACAACGAAGTAAGAAGACGAGCGATCGCTCTCCTGATGGTAAGAGATAACGCTGCCCATAATTAGTACAGTGCTACCCAGAATTTTACGAGTGCCACTTTGCTTTATACCATGTAGTAATGTTGTGATTATCTTTTGTATTCCAAAACAGTTGGTGGCACTGGAGGGAATCACGATGCTTACTATCGCACGCCTGATTTGCACGTATTATCATTGTTTATCATAAAATATTAACTTACTGATCCTGATATCGTTCAGGAACTCGACATTCATGTCTATTTCCATGGCTTCCTCGTCCGTCTGGCCTGCGAGACCGTACTTGCGACCCACGTACCGCGCGATGGCGGTACTCTGGGCGTATGACTTCCCGTCGATGGTCAGCACGGGGAGTTGGTTGAATGGAGTCTCTGGAACAATGAAGATTCTTAACTGTTATTTTTTTTTTGAAGGTGATCAAGACGCTCTCCTGTTGGTAAGAGATAACGCTGTCCATGATCAGTAGGTACAATACTATCCAGGATTTCACAATGATGGCAAATTCTAGGCGCACAGCACCAACGCTTCTTACTCAAGTGTCATAAGATATTAAGACTCTTCAGCCCAGTAATTTCACTACAGAGCTACAGCTACAGAGCCCTTTACCAAAGCACAGTAATTTTTGCACATCACTGCTCAGGCGGTATAATAACTGGCACTGTTGCACTCTTGGGGTACCCAGTACCCACCTAGTCGACCTCCGGCAAAGGAAGTCTACCACCGGAAAAAAGAGGTCCCCTCGGCCCCCCGGTCTTAAAGAGGTGTTTTAACTTGGAAGATGCAAATTGTTATGTATACTTAGTGTGGCTAGGGTTTATGCTGGAGTGTCAGGTCACCAACGATATCTACACTATAGAAATCTTTGCAGGTCACCAATGAATAAATGGCTATAGCCAGGTAAATATAAAGTATATAAATACAAAACTCACTCGGTTTTAAGCTTGGCCAATCAGCCTTGGAGATTCTCTCGTCCTCGAACTCCTGACCTCCGTACGCGAGCATCATCCTCGTGGCCTCACCCAGGCCTTTACCATTAAAATATGTGAACTTTACGTGGGACATGGTTCTGCAATAAAAACGGACAATCACTACAAGAACTCGGAAATAAATTACATATGTCAACGTTGGTGAACTCCTGATGTAGGATATCGAAATTGTACGAAAACGTGAAATACGAGTACATTATGAAAATACACTTTCTTTCTGGGTTATTTGGGTCTGAAAATATTTGTGTATATTTTTTTATATAGTAAGAAGACGAGCAAGACGCTCTCATGATGGTAAGAGATAACGCTGCCCATAATATAAGTACAGTGCTACCCACTATTTTACAAAGCTAAAATTCTGGATGCACTGCGCCATCGCTTCTTATTTGAGAGTCATATAAGATGTTAAGACTCCTCAGCCCAGTAATTTCACTAGCTACAGTGTCCTCCTACCGAAGCACAGCAATGTTTGCACACTACTGCTCAGGCGGTAGAATAACTGGCACTGTTGGGGTACCCACCTAGTCGACCTCCTGCAATGGAAGTTCCCCCGGTATAGGTCCGGAAACTAGATTTATTCATAAACTAGTAGACCCTCCCGCACTTTGTGTCGTCTAACAGAAATTATATATCAGTGTTTCTCTGCTATAATATGCAAACCAGTTGTAACACTTAGTTTTATATTATAGTTTTAAGTTGTTTTTGTACATTTTTGTGTTTCAATAAAGGATTATCTTTCTATCTATCTATTTGTATTATACACATTTTTATAGGTACTATGTAGTGATGATAAAAACCAAATGTGAATGTAAATTTTATAAATAACATCAAACGAGTAGTGGAGCTCGTTTCTGATTACATAAAAAAAAAACTCATATATTTAAATTACTTACATTATTTTGTTATGAATATCCTAAAAATACAAAAACACAAGTCTCGTACCGATCACTGAACGAATGAACGAAGAATGAACGTCTCACCACAAATCATTTTCCTTATGTCAGAGTCAAAAGAAACAAGTCACTACTTGAAACAGTCGATATGAATTTAAAGAAGTGACCTAACAACACAATGACTATCAAATCTATAAAGGTACTATCTCACATCTTATCGTGTGTGTAACCCATTGATATAAATAATATTATTATATTTGAGCTATCATAAAAATCATTGATAACATTTTTACTGACAAAAAAGGATGCTTCTCAATTCAAATTACACCTACAGGGGACAAGGCACCTATGACCTAACTGTTATGGTTGAAATAGTAGGTATACATAACATTTTCTTTTTAATTTATAACTATTTTCTTTGTGTATTTTAATATAACATATTGGAACGAAGTTCCTTATCGCGCGTTGTGAAAGGGGGTTAGACGGAAAAAATTCTTACGAAAAGTTGTCACGACACTTTTTGCTATAGTAAGCTTATTGTAAGCTGTGCGGCGTGCGCATGTTTCTCTGTCTGTCTTTTTCTCTCTCTCTCTCTCTCTCTTATAGAAAGCAAGCCAGATATTTTCATTAATCGAACTTCGTTCCATCCGGGTGTCCCTTGACACCTCTCAAGTTTTTGTTTAATAGGCAATGACTTCAGGGCTATGACTTGCTAGTTAGATAGGGCTATAAAATTTCCAAATTTAAATAAAATAATGTAGGTAGAAAATACTTATATAACATTTATTCATAGGTATTATTAAGAAACTGTAATAATATAATGTTATTACTAATATTATGAAGCTATACAGCATTCAAATTTGAACGATATTCACTACCATCTGCGGTAGCGAAACAAAACTGCGATCGGCGCGGTACCGAGTATCACCCTAATTTGAACACGGTTTTTTAATACTAAAATATAAAACTTATATTAATTTCCACATTTTAGTTTTGACAGTTCAGTGGTTAGTTTAAAAATATCACAGATTTAGAAGGTCCGTTCCCTTGGCGGCATGTTTTTAATGTAGTGCTGAATCTTAGGGTTCGACACCACTGTGTCCTGCAGTTTCTTGAACGCGGGGTACTGCTCGTCGATGTCTGGGATTCCTAAGATGGTCTTGATGTAGTCATACACACCCGCAAAGAAGAAATCGCCCCAAGTCAACTGGAAATAAAACAAGTGAAATTTAAAGTACTCGTCAAGACGCTCCAAAGTACTCGTCAAGACGAATAAAATGAGTCCAAACTCGATGGGTTTGCGTCGTTTAAATTACGAAGTTCTTATGGGCACCTTCCTGCTCCATCATCTGATCATGTCATAATAATATTGCATTGTCATCCGATTTATTACATGCATGCCAAATTTCAGCTCAATCAGAAATCGGGAAGTGGATCAAATTAAACTTCCAAGATTTAATTGAGGAGAATATCTTACTATAATATTATAAACGTGAAAGTTTGTAAGGATGTATGGATGTCCTGGATGTATGTTTGTTACTCTTTCACGCCTAAACGGGTGGACCGATTGAGCTGAAATTTGGTATTATTATAGATATCCCCAAGACCCTGGAATAACACATATGCACAGTACAGCGGCTAAAACCGCTGGGCGCTACGAGTAGAAACATAATGGAGATCTAAAGTACCTTGCCAAGAGCGATATATCCCTTGTTCTTCAGCAAGATGTCGTGCAGTTTGGACAGCATTTCAGGGTACACATTCTTGACGTAGTCTTCTTGTCTTTTAGCCTTCAGAGCTTCGTCCTCTTCGTTGTATACTACAACCGCTTCTACGGGATAAAGAGAATGCATCATTTAATTATGAATAAGTATAAATATATAATAATATATTAATTATAAATATTTATAGACGTTGTTGCCTGCATAAAATATGTATGGTAACTTATTCGTGTATTTGCCAGTGTCATGTTTTAATAAGGCTTATTCAAATCTGAACATTATGAGCTACCGCAGCAGCAGACGGTAGCGAATGTAGCTCGGGTTTAAACTGGCCTTAATGATTATTACAGTCATTGGTGCGAGGACAGGATTCGAACTCGGTGTTCCAGAATCACTTCTGCAAGAACACCGCTTCACAGTTATAGTTTCAAAACCAGCTTAGGGCTTGTTCACGTTGAACGCGCGGGCGCGAAATATCAAACATATGACGTGCTATGAAGGTGTTCACGTACAAACGCACGTGCGGTGTAAGCAAAGTCTGTCGCGCCCGCGCCCGCGCCCACGCGTTCCAACGTGAACAAGCCCTTACGCTCGCGGCTTGGCCCTCGTGGAGAAATCTTTTCTAGCCCGAGGTTTACGTTATAAAACTAAGCTGTCTTCCAAATTTCAAGCCCATTCATTCAGCTATTTAGGCTGTTCGTTGATAGATTAGTTATTTAGTAAATCAGTCCCTTCATCCAATTTTGCTTTAGACATAGGTAATAATTTTGTGCCACAGGGTCGCTGGGAGCGGTTGGAGGAGAAAGACGGTGGACGGAGTTGAGTGGCGTGCCATTGGAGAGGCCTATATCCAGCAGTGGACGAACGTAGGCTGATGCTGATGGTAATGAATTTTGTGCCACGTGTATTAAGATATAAATGTCAACTTACTGTTCTTAATATCAACCAAGAACTCGACATTCATGTCTATTTCCATGGCTTCCTCGTCCGTCTGGCCCGCGAGACCGTACCGACGTCCCACGTACCGCGCGATGGCTACACTCTGCGCGTATAGCTTCCCATTAATGGTTAACAAGGGGAGCTGGCCGAATGGAGTCGCTGGAAGAGAAAATTATGTTAATGCGGTGTTTTAACTTTAACCAGTAAGATGCGATTTGAGATTTCATACGACAGATTTAAAAAACGTCTATTAACTCTAGCGCTCTATGTCTCTAAGAACATTTACTTATTTTTGTCTGTTATATAGTGTTGGTAACCAGTGCGCCATAATAGCCAATGAACTGGCCCCTATAGTTTAAAAATTCATCATAGGTGAACGTTTGACCACAATCTCGCGACGATGCGGCTGTAGATGGTAGCAGTCTAAACCTAGAAGGCGGGATAAATCCTGGCGTCACTGAATATCATATCACGGTCCGCTTGGCGAAACGGTTTTGTCCAGTCTGTGGTATTATTACTGGGGAACCTCAAAAGGATCTTAAGCCGCTTCGATCATTTCTGTTTTTTTGTGGCAGTCCAGAAGAGTTACAATTATAATTCACTGCTTAAACCCGTGGCCTCTAGGAAGTTCCAGATGTTTCAGGGAGTGACTCGTTGTATCTTTTCCGGGGACATAATGTGTCGCCCCAGGTGGATACTTCTGTTGAGCATGAGTGGGCCGCAGTTGCATAGACATAACTGATTACAAGCCACGGCCAAAACCTACCACCAGTATAAATATAGGATTGTATGGTTGGCAAAATGAACTCACTAGTTTTAAAGGTAGGCCATTCAGCGATAGAGATCCTTTCGTCCTCGAACTGCTGACCTCCGTACGCGAACATCATCCTCGTGCCCTCGCCCAGGCCCTTGGCTTTGAAGTACGTCAGCTTAATGTGGGACATGGTTCTGCAACAAAAGATCCAGTTCAGGATATGCAGTGCCAAGGAGACTCAAGCTTGCTGTGACTAAGATTGTCACATAAAATGTAAGATAAAAATAAAAATAGAAAATGTTTTAGTTAGTAAGTAACATTTAAGCTGTTTTGCTCGACTTTGAAAATTGAACTAAAATTGTATAATATACATAGGTATTAATATTATACAATTTTAGTTCAATTTTTAAAAAAATTACCGGGACAATAGTGTCCCGGTAATTTTTTTACCGGACATAATAAATACATTATTCATAAAAACAATGAGTATGTATCACAAAAAATGACGGACTGAGTTTGTTACCACGACCTTACCCAATATTCTACACCGATTCGTTTTAATTTGAAAGCATAAACTCTCTGACTAGACCCAAGTCCCTTCAATTTTCTTCTCGTATTATAAAATATATTATAATTTTATAATATTACTTACATTTTATTTTATAATGAATGTCCTTAAAACCTTAAGACACTTGTCTAGTTTGGATCACCGAACGTGGAATGATTCTCTCAACCAAAACATTACCTTATATCCGAAACAAAACAACCAAGTCACTCCATGATAGTTTAGCTCAAAGAAGGGACCAAATAATCATAATGACTATTTATTTAAAGGTACTAACATACCAGTATTTAGGTTCTTATCTAGTGTATATCATATTGATAAGTATTACGTTAGAGGTGTCATATAAATGATTAGTCGCTTTTTTAATTTTAATTACCTAACATGAGCTTTTTTGTAGATTTTTATATAGGGCTTGTGTATTACAATATTATCCTAGTTACCTGTCAGGGGGTCAAAAAACTTTAATATAATATTATTAATTATTGAATTTATAACGGATGTGTATTTTAAGATTCATAGATGTTATTAGTATTTATTTAAGGGTGCATGCACAGTTTACAAAAAAAAACCCTGTCAGGGCCTAAAACCTGGATCCTAGATGCTACTAAATAGGAAAATAACTTGTTTATTTGTTTAAAGAGTTTACTTTGATTTACTTATTGTGTCTAAAGTTTACAAATGTTGTAAGTAAGTAATTAATTATATCAGCAGCACATGTTTGTCTATATTTGTCTTTTCTATCCAAGTAGGTACCTATTTAAATAAGTAGTTCATTTACTTATGTTACGATAGGAATAACTGTTGTTAAATAATAATATTTTAAATGATATTTCTGGGGTATATTAGGCCCAACGTATAAGTATTGCCATTCAACGTGGCAATGCTGCCAGCATTCTGGGCACTCTGCCAACTGACAGTGGTTTGGAGCACTTGGATTTTCTGTAGATCGGCTTGTGGCCGATCTGTGATTAATAAAAGTGTTCTTTACTGCTGTAGTAGCTGTAGTATTGTTAGTTTGTTTTTCTCAATAAAGGCAATTGCCACGACAAAAAAAAAAAAAAAAAAAAATTAAATGACATTTTTGAATGTCATGAAATTTAAAAATAATTAAGAACTGTACCAAAACATGTATTTTTGACAAATAAACAAATTGATTTGATAAATTTTAAGGTGTTTAAGAAGTAACTAACAGAATTTTATGTTTTAAATGGCCAATCCTTTATGGCTTCAAAGAAGTATACCTACCTACATTTCAAAAGTATATTTTATAATTTATTATAATATAGGTATTATGTTTGTCTTAAAATTTCATCAGATACAGCTATACCTCTGTCCACCTACTGGTCCAAACAGCTATAGATCTTTAAAAAAAAGCCATTTCGACTCGAAATGAAGAAGATCAGAATACTGGTTCGCGATATATGTAGGTACGATGAACGATGCCACAGACAGATACACACAAGGACGCGTCAACCCCAACCGGATATAATGTCCTCGATGACCCCAACGCAATAGCAGGGTAACACCCTGTCGTTATTGCGTTGGGGTTTAAAAATACACCTAAACATGAATTAACATTATTTATCTAAGTAATGGATGTGAGCCGGTGGACGAGACGAGTCTTAGAATGGAGACCCAGAGCTGACTCTAGAGGACGGGGTCGGCCACCACAACGCTGGGTGGACGACATCAGGAGACACGCAGGACATGACTGGATGCAGAGAGCACAAGACCGCCGGAAATGGATAGAAGGAGAAGAGGCCTACATCCAACAATGGATCACGAACAGGCTCCTATGATGATGATGATGATCTAAGTAATCAATGAAGAATGAAGATTCATGTCGGCTACGATTTATCTATTTTTTTATAAGTTTCCTTATAGATAAAAAAATATTGTGCAATGAGTCACAACGTAACAACCAAGTACTTACGTAGATTTTGATTTTCATCAGAAGGAAAGTAGGTACATACATTAAACTTTAAAGTCATGTTGAATGGAACTTTAGATATGACATGACAGTGTGTATTTTACCTACTTAGGAACTTAGTGTTTTTTTTTTACATATCTGTTTTTACAAGCGTGTGGAGTGACCGTGTGATCTTCATATTTTTTAACAGAATAAGTAGAGTGCTAGATAGAGTGATAGCTAACACTTTATTGGAACACAAAAATATACAAAAAAATAACTTAAGAACTAAACCATAATAAAAAACTGTGTTACAATTGGCGGTCTTATCGCTAATAGCGATCTCTTCCAGACAACCACGCAGGGAGAGGAGACTACTTGTGCTTAAGAGAATCTATTCCATTGGAAGCTCTCTTGCTCGCACTACGTACTTGATATATTTTAAAGGTATTTTTTTTTACCTCCCATTCTCCCATGCATTTTTTTATATATTAAACATAGAGGTAGATTATTAAACGAAATACTTTTGAAATGTGTGCAATATATTTCACAGAAATCCTCTTGAAGAATTTTCAAAGAATTAATTCTATGAATTTATAATTCAAAATGTAGGTATCAAATAGTGCAAGCAAAACGGGTAAGGCATATTTATTCTAATATTTTAATTAATGAAATTTTATAAATTTATCTTTAATTGATAGAGTAAACAATATTTTACAAGCTTTATATTACTTTCACCTGTCTGTTGTCTGTCTGTCTGTCTGTCTGTCGGTCTGTCTGTAATCAAATCTTGCAAGTTTAATTTGACCCACTTCCCGGTTTCCAATTGAGCAGAAAATTTGCATGCGTGTGTAAATCGGATGACAATGCAATATTTTTATGACATCGAGCTGATCTGATGATGGAGCTGGAAGGTGGCCATAGGAACTCCGTCATAAAACAACGCAACCCCATCGAGTTTGGGCTCATTTGATTCGTCTTGACGAGTACTTTATGATGCAAGATGATAACAATAATTAAAGCTTGTTTTTAAAAAGTATTTTTTAAATTTCACTTGTTTCAATTCAATTCATTTATTTATTGCAAGAAATATGTGTATATATGTACATAATTAGATGTTCACTTTAATATGATTGGCTCAACATATTTCTGCCATATAGAGCATGCAATTTCTATATTTACAATTTTAATTCATTATAAATAATACAAAATTAAAAACACAAATTTAATTTAATTTAAAATCTTTTTTAACAAAATGAGTGAGCTGTTTTTATTTTGTAATAATTATTGTAGTGTAAGTGTTAACGATCTATGTACTTTGGAGTGCAAGGAATAATAAAAGGAAAACCGGTTAAATATTATTAATGAGAATTTATTATGACCTTAACTTAATCATACCAACACTCTATACCACTTAAAATTAATTAACAATTATCCTAAAACTGAAATTCAGAAATGCAGCAACAAAAAATGTTTTTTTTTTCTATTCTAATAATTTGACGTATGGTCCATACTTATTAGAAAACAAGTTGTGTTACATGGAGGTTAGACTTTGTGTGGGATGTCGTTACACTTCTGAATTATCACTTTCTCTGCACTAAAAACACTTAAGGATTCACACGACTCAAGGATAGAACTGCTCGTTTTGAAGACCGGAAGCAGAGAATGAATTAATTTTCACAAAGTATAAAACTCTTACTCGTAGATTTGTACCAAACATAAAACTTTATAATTTTATAAAACTTTTAATTTTTACAAAATCATATAAAACTTTTAATTTTTCTTACAAAATTTTATAAAACTTAAATTTTTACAAAATCATATAAAACTTTTTAAATTTACAAAATAATAGTATAAAATATTTTTTTTACATTTTTAGTTTTTACAGTTCAGCGGGTTTAAAATATCACAGATTTAGAAGGGCAGTTCCCTCGGCGGCATGTTTTCAATGTACTTCTGTATCTTGGGGTGCGCAAACACAGTTTCTTGTAGTTTCTTGAAGGCGGGGTACTTCTCGTCAATGTCTGGGATATTCAGGAGCGTTTTGAAGAAGTCGTACATGCCAGCGAAGAAGAAATCGCCCCAGGTCAGCTGGAAATAAAAATAAAAACAATTAGTATTGTCATGGGACAGCACCTGCTCAAGAATGAGCTTAGAGAGATGACCCCAAGGAAAATCCAAGAAAATCAAAAGTCAAAAGATTTTAAGACTCTTCAGCCCAGTAATTTCATGATACCATTTTATTTATTTTTTTAATAAAAATCAAATGATCGAGACAAGCTCGCAGCTCGCCTGATGTTAATATCGGTAGAACATTGTCCATTACAAGTAGTCGCAATGTTATGTTGCAGGCCTACAACAAGACCTTCTACCATCTTAGCGACATGAAACTGCAACAATCATTCTCATAGGTTGGCCACACAAACTAAAATAGTGATTTGACTCGTTTGACTCTAACAGTGCAGGTAGGGTAACCTGTTCTGTCGGAGTATAAACCCCAAATAATAATAACACTAAATAATATTATAAAAAATTGTAGCGTCCGTGGCCCAGTGGTCATACGTCCGGCTTTTAATCCGGAGACCCTGGGTTCAAATCTCAGTGTGTGGCAAAAAGTTCGCCAGGACGCTACCGTGTTTCGGAAAGCACGTAAAACTGTGGGTCCCGGCTGTTTCCTATAAGATATGTAGGAGGCAGTCGTTAGGTCATGTTACAGTTCCTGTAGTAATCTCGGCGACCTGAAACTGCAACATATAGGTTAGCCACACAACCTATAAATTGTGATTTGACTCTGACAGTGTAAGTAGGGTAACCTGTTCTATTGGAGTATAAACCCCAATTATTATTATAAAAGGCGAAAGTAAGTGAGTGTGTTTGTTACTTCTTTACGTCTAAACGGTTGGACCGATTGAACTTTAATTTCGTATATAGAAAGACAGCGAGTTAAACTGCTGGGTGCAGCTTGTATTTTTTTTTACAACGATGTAAGAAGACGAGCAAGACGCTCTCCTGATGGTAAGAGATAACGCTGTTAATAATAATTAGTACAGTGCCACCCAGGATTTTACAAAGATAAAATTCTGGGTGCACTGTGCCAATGCTTCTCTCTTGATAAATCTCTCTCTCTCTTCTTAATTAATAATTATACCTTAAAATTCTGAAATAGCACCTATTGTTATACTTTATATAAAAAAATTCTTCACCGGTTAAACCGAAGCGCACTTCTAGAATATTAAATAGATTTTACCTTGCCAAGAGCGATATATCCCTTGTTCTTCAGCAAGATGGCGTGCAGTTTGGACAACAGTTCAGGGTACACATTCTTGATGTAGTCTTCGTGCTTCTTAGCCTTCAGAGCCTCGTCCTCTTCGTAGTATACCGACGCGGCCTCTACAGGGTTAAAATAACCCTTATTAATAGTTGAACTTTCTTTTAAATTGAGGATGATTTCTTTATAGATACTACTACGTTTCAAAAACAAAGATAATTTTTTAACTAATTTGCAGGGTTCAAAGGATCAATATCTTAATAAATTGGATATATATCGGATATTTTTCATAATATATCTGATATATATCATAAGATACATCTGATATAACAGTTTTTGTGAATATATCTATGATATTTTCATAGATATATAACCTTCGAACCCCGCAAAAATTATCTTTGTTTTTGAAACGAAGTATAGTTAGAATATAACTTTATTTTATTATAATAATATTGTTATCATCTAATGAACAGAAAAAATAGCTTTACAGAATGTTCAGTCATCTGTGGCCATAACCTGGAGCCGAAGTTACAAATTACGAGCACATCATAGCAATAGTTCTTCACCTAGAATTTCAAAATGGTGTGAAATCCTAGGTGGCACTGTACTGATTATGGGCAACGTTATCTCTTAACATCAGGTGAGCATCTTGCTCGTTTTGTACTTCATCACATAAAAAAAGCTTATAATATAGTATTACGAATTTTAAAAATAGTTTAAACGATAACTAAAGGGCCTAAAGACAGATGATAATAGATACGTAAGTTCACTTGTAGTCGTCGTTCGAAGTTCTCTTAGCATATAAAAACCAGTACCAAAAAATGCAATCCTAATGAGTTTCTTACTCGTTCTTCTCATAGAGGTGCCTTGCGAACGAGCGGTAGAGTGTTAAAATAGAAAAATGTAAAATTGACTTGCAAAAGTGCTCCAATGTAGCCTATTTGAATAAATGAATTTTGAGTTCGAGTTTGAGTATAACAAGAGTCAACTTACTGTTCTTAATGTCATTCAAGAACTCTACGTTCATGTCGATCTCCATGGATTCCTGGTGCACCTGGCCGGCGATGCCGTACCGACGGCCGAGGTACCGCGCGATGGCGAGACTCTGCGCGTATGGCTTCCCGTCGATGGTCAGCACGGGGAGTTGGCCGAATGGGGTCTCTGGAAGAAGAGTCGGTTCTTTAGAACGATGAACAATCAGTTCGACGAAACATTCTATTACAACAACATGGGACTCTTCAAAAGGCAAGTGAACAGAGTCTTGAAAGGTAGGCAACGTACCAGCGGTACCCCTGGTATTGCAGGTACATATCCATAGGCGACGGTAGCCACTTACCATCAGGTGGGCCGTCTGCTTGTTTGTCACCTTTTACATAAAAAAAATACAGCTTGGGTTTTCAATGCAACCTACAGTGCCAGTTATTCTACCGTCTGAGCAGTGATGTGCAAACATTACTGTGCTTCGATAGGAGGATACTGTAGCTATTGAAATTACTGGGCTAAAGAATCTTAACATCTTATGACTCTAGAGTCAGAAGCGTTGGTGCAGTGCTCCTAGAATTTCACATCATTGCGAAATCCTGGGTACACTGTACTGATTATGGGCAGCGTTATCTCTTAACATCAGGAGAGCGTCTTGCTCGTCTTCTACTTCATCACATAAAAAAAAAAAAAAATATCACATCGTTGTAAATTCCTAGGTGGCATTGTCCTGATTATGGGCAGCGTTATCTCTTAACATCAGGAGAGCGTCTTGCTCATCTTCTTACTTCGTCGCATAAATAAAAATAGCGACTTAAAAAAGACGGGTGTAAATTTTATATTACTTCTAGGTATGTAGCTATAATATTGTTGAAACTGCGAGAATTAACACGGGATAATTCTTTCGTTTTTATGTAAGTTTGTTATTGCACTTCTCCAAAACAGATTTTGACCAATCCTTTTATTGGCTTACAATATTAAGTCTAACTTATAGACTTATGGCACAGTGCAAGTTACATCCATATCGGTTGAGTAGTTTTTAAGATATGAATTAAAACATGCGTCGCATTCTCACGTATTTTGATAAGATATAAATTGCGTGCGCGCTTCGTGATAGCTTTCAGATTCACTTGAAGTCCGTTTGATATTTCTAAGATTCAATAATTATTTTTTTCTTGCCTAAGGCTGAATAAATTAAGACATATCACACATACTAGCAAGTTTTGACCTATCCGTAAAACAAAGTTACATCTGCAATAGCATTTTTAACTTTGACCTGCAAAACCTTTGCCCTAACTTTTTAGACCCTGAAGACTGGAGTAAATCATTATGTGTATTTCAGGTTCAAACAAAAAGTTAATTTGTGCCAAGTCGAACTTTAAATGCCTAATTTTTAGGGTTCCGTAGTCAACAAGGAACCCTTATAGTTTCGCTTTGTCCGTCCGTCCGTCTGTCTGTCCGCGGCGTTGCGGAGAAACTATAAGTCCTAGAAAAGTGTAATTTTGTATACAGGTAAGTACTAATTAGGGTAAGAGAACGGTGACAAAAAATAATTTTTAATTAATTAATTTAGGCTACCTCCCGTACACGTAAGATGGGGATGATTTTTTTTTCTGGCTGATACCATCGTGTGGGGTATCGTTGAATAGGTATTTTAAAATGAAGGACGGTTTGCTAAGAAACTTTTTCGATTTCATGTTCTGTTTGAAAGATATTCAAGTTTTAAAAAAAAAATTGAGCGTCCCCCCCCCCTCTAAAATCTGAACTACTAGCTTTAAAATTCTGAAAAAAATCAGAGGTATGCTTTCAAACATGAACTTTCCAGGAAAACTATAGCGGTTAAGATAAAATTATTAGTTTCGGTAAAATCAGTGCTGAAAAAAAGAGATGTCGGCAAGGTCAGCAAATTCAAAATATAATTAGTCCATGTTTTAAATAATAAAAAAATATGAGAAACGTATTTTTTTGTTTGTGAATAAAATAAAAAGTGGCTGAGTAACGACGATTATAAGTTTTCGCATCCGGTACAAAATGCACAAAATCTGGTATATTGACGTCACGACTAAGCCATTGTTTTTTATCAAATTTACAAAAAAAAATACGTGTCTAACAATTTTTAATAATCTACAATATGGACTAAACAATTTGTCAACAACCCTGTTGTTCCAACTCAATAAATAAGAATACCTAAAGCTAACCTAGCCTATAGTTTATTAATGCATAACTAGATGGCGCTAGTAGTAAAATTAGATCGCGCAAGCGAATTGTTCATGGTTGTATGGGACTATTTCAACCTGTCCTATTAGCTTATCGAATATCCGTATGCGATTTAGGTTCTTTGTATAGGCACGGTAAAGAGATATACAGTAGTTTGACTCCATAGAAACGGGCGGAAAATGGAAGTGAATAGATGTCGGTAGATGTGGGTAGAAGTGGGTATATAATCCAGAAGCGGGTGCCACGCAGCGACGGGCGGACGTCGCGATAGTTTTTTGCAAGTTTTTAGTGTTATTTACGTTATTTACTTTTGACGTATGTATACATAATATAATAAATTATATAAAATTATATAAAAATGGCAAAAAAATAGCATACTATATTATGCTGTTTTTGGTAGCTTGAACTTATCAGGAAATCCAGAAATAACATTATTAACCCCCGACGCAAAATCGACGGGGTGTTATAAGTTTGACGTGTCTGTCTGTCTGTCTCTGTGTGTGTGTGTGTCTGTCTGTGGCACCGTAGCTCCCGAACGGATGAACGGATTTTGATTTAGTTTTTTTTGTTTGAAAGTAAGGTTAGTCGAGAGTGTTCTCAGACATGTTTGGTGGAAATCGGTCCAAGATGGCTGCCGCTACAAAATGGCGGATTAATACCCCCTCAATATGGGTATCAAATGAAAGGGCTTAACTAGTAAAATACAACCCATTATATAAAATTAAAAATCCAAGATGGCCGCCACCACAAAATGAAGAATTGTGTATTGCGTTGGGGGTTTTTAAAATTTTTAATTTAATTCACTTGTTTATCAAGCAACATGGAAAGGTAATAAAATTAAAAAGGTCAGTTAGTTAAAAAGGGGAGGAGGAGGGGGAAGGGGAGGAAGGGAAGGGGAAGTGGAGGAGGGGGGAAGGAGGGGAGGGGAAAGGGAGGATGGGGAAGGAGGGGAAGGGGAGGATGGGGAAGGAGGGGAGGGGGAAGTGGACGAGGGGGAAGGGGAGGAGGAAGGGGAGGAGGGGGAAGGGTAGGGGGAAGGAGGGGAGGGGAAGGGTATGAGGGGAAGGGGAAGGGGAGGGGAGGAGGGGAAGGGGAGGAGGTTGTCTTGTCTTGTCTCTTGTCTTATCTCTTGTCTTGTCTCTTGTCTTGTCTCTTGTCTTGTCTCTTGTCTTGTCTCTTTTCTTGTCTCTTGTCTTGTCTCTTGTCTTGTCTTGTCTTGGGTTTTAATATACGCCGTCACGACATGATAGGTAAGTAGGTAGTAGGTAGGTAGCTCAAGTAAGTAGATGATATGAAACAGGTAGGTACCTACTGTATGCGGGCAGCGGCTGCCCGGCAGCCCTATGACTTGCGCATGTACCGCGAGACTGTAGGTATTTATGTTCAAAAATCACGCTCAGTCAAACTACTGTATATCTCTTTACCGTGGTATAGGTTTCTTTCTTGTTCGTTGTGATATAAAAAATTGATTTAGATACGTATAAGATATATGATATTGATTATAATAGAGGATTCATAAAAATTATTCGTCTAATATCCGTGGTTTCATTGATAATAATTAATATTATTGTCTCATTATTAAGAATTTAAAGGTTTAATTACATAAAAAATATTACTTTATAATTAATAATATAACAATTATAGATAAGTAGTCTGAATATTGTTAGAGCATTTAGAATAGCCCTCTGCCTTCAGTTTCAGCAAGAAAATCAAATAACATAAAGAGTTTTTCAACTTAAACTTAAATTAATTAGGATCATCTCTACATTTATAGCGTTTTATTACGAAAACAACATAATATGTGTCATATCTTTTTAACTAGAGCTGATACAGAAATTTCAGTCACAAATTTGAAATCTCGTCGTCAAAAATTGGACTAATATCATGTTTCATAACCCATTCATCCAAAATGCTGTTGTGCAGTGTATTCAATCTACTAGAACTACGGAACCCTACATTGTGCGTGGCCCGACTCGCGCTTGCCCTATTTATTAATGTACGAATTGGTAATTAGATAGGTACCTACTTTTTATGTTTTACTCAGATGTAATCATGTAACCGATAGTTAACGTGAATATGATTCATACAAACTTTTATACTACAATTAAGAGTACCTATTATAGAGTGATTAAGGGAAACTCTACACTGAAAATGTTTATATAAAAATATTTTACGATATTATCAGATACTCGAAATGATAAATATACCTCAATAAAGTTGATGTTACGTCACTTACGTTACATAGCAATAGCCAGCTAAATAGGCATTACTTGGCATGATTAGAATATCTCCTACATACTATAAAGGTAAGTTTTTATAGTAGTTTGCCTCTATTGCAAAGTGGTTTAGGGAAATAAAAATATATTTAAAAACCTTTGCTAGTTATTCATCCACTGAGCAGTAATGTCCTACACATTACTGCTAACGTCTATTCGGCACCTCGCTGCCTACCGAGCCCTACCCACTTCGTTGCAAACTCGCGCAACCTTGAGTTCAACCGTTTCTAGGGAGTCAAATTACTGTATATCTCTTTACCGTGGTAATGTGTCTGTGTTCCAGACTGTAAAGCAACGTGATTGCGATTTGACTCTGACAGTGTAAGTAGGGTTACCTGTTCTGTTTACGTATAAACCCCAATTATTAATATTATTTATTCGTACCCTGGTCTTAGCCTTCCAGTTCAAGCGGGGTAATTCGGGGCCGAATATCTGGGTTATAGCAACGATAAACCCTCCTAATTTTCTCATTAATAATTTAACTTAAATCGTTCGGTACATCGAAGGCTGTTATCATAATAATTATAGGTACACCAATGTTAACCTAAATTACCCTGCTAGCTAAACTTATACTTATTTGTTCAAAGTATCTTATTGGGTCAAGGTAATAAAAAATATCTACTCATTCTAACAATACCATATTGACCAATACATGTGTACTTAATACCTAAGTAATATTAATTTGTAGACGAATCGACACAGGGGTCTCTCAGACCTCGACTCGGTAAAGGGGATGATTCTCGATTTAATTCATATCTAAGCGTCCTGTTGCTTTCAATTCGTTCACTGTCAAATCTCAAAGAAAATTTCATAAAAACTATAGCAACACGACAGCGACGCCAAAGCAATATGAGTATAGGTACAAAATTTAACCTACTTATTTTAGAAGCGATTCACGGATATTAGTTTTTTTATTATTTATTAGATTTAATAACCATATATAATGCATGCCAAATAATAAAATAATATACACTGTAGTTTGTAGCAACCAATTTAGTAAAATATAACGCTATACATAATATAGATATGTACATAGGCGGATCCAGGATTTGGTTCTGTGGGGGGCCAAGGTGCAGACGGGCAAAAAAAAATATAATTTTTACTACGGAAAGTGTGTGTTTAGCTCGCTCTGAGCAGTTAGAATGTTTAAACATCCTTAATAATGAGTGCCCAAGCAGATTGCTGCGAGCGCCGAGAAAAAATTATAATCTTTAACATGAAATATGTTCAAAATTCGTAACTCTACAATGATTCTGGGGGGGGGCCTTGGCCCCCTGGCCCCCCCTAAATCCGCCTATGGATATGTACATACAAACATAATATATAAGTAAACCAACATCACACGGGCGCAACCTTGAATATCAATAAAAGTTCAATCCATATATATGAACTGGTGGCGACACTAGTTTCACCTTTTTCGAAGCGTTACTATGGAATTGACGGGTGTAAATTTGTAGTTCCATTTTCCACCACTGGCCTAGATAAGTTGGTGGCAGTTAACTTGCTTGACTACGGATTCGTCAACAATGACTTGCAGATTCTACTTCATCAATTGATTAATAGGATGTGAGCGGAAAAGCTATGTATCAGAGTCATTTACTAGTATTATTTAATAATATTGGGCAATGTGTATCGCACCAGGAATCAGTATAATTGTAAGAAATAAATAAAATAGACCGGCCTGTTTTAATGGACTTCCTGACTCAGGAAGTCCAGAGTAAGGGTCTACTTATTTGAAAAAGACTATATTTATTGTACAGGTATTCTATTGCGTACGTACTTAATTAATTGTCGAACAATTTTTTTTAAATATTTCGACAAAAAAAAACTATAAATCATAAAATCTGTTATAAATTCACAATCTTTCGCCTTTATTATAAAAGTGAAAAAATATTCCAGACAAACATACACATTATAGTATTATGTATACTTGTATAATATGTATAGTTCGTATTTATTTATATAGTAGTTACAATGGTATATTTGTGGCACCTTACTATATTATCTAAAGTGATAAAATTATTGACGTAAACATTTTTGATACAGAGGTCAAAGTTTTTAAGTATATTTTGTGAAATAACCGTAAATAATATCATATTTATCTTCATTATTATAATAATATTAATTTGGATACCACTTTCAATGTCGCAAAAGGTATATACCATATCCTCTTTGATTTGTAGATGTTTGTCACCTTTTTACCCTAAAACTACTATCCAGATAGGCCCGCAGGTGTTAATCTCGCAGACCAGTAATTTCCACACAATTGAACGATGACGAGACGCGATATTATACATTTAGTTGTGAATAACTATAGCGCCCCTAATAAGGTTATTGCAGTGAGTATAGAGTAGCGTCCGTAGCCCAGCGGTATTACATCCTGCTTGTGATCCGCCCTAGGTTCAAATCTCAGTGTGGCAAAAACTTTTCACCTACACGCTACCGTGTTTCGGAAGGCAAGCAAAACTATGGGTCCCGGCTATTTCCTATAAGATATGTTGGAGGCAGTCGTTAGGTCATGTTGCAGGCCCTGTAGGAATCTCGGCGACCTGGGGGCCTAGACAAGCGCCGATCGTTTGTGAAAAAATGTACTGAGATGACATTCGTTGTCGTTTCTTTTTCGATAACGAATGTCATCTCAGTACATTTTTTTAGCGATAGCGACAAACGATCGGCGCTTGTCTAGGCCCCCTGGAATTCCAACATATGGGTTGAGATGACCACACAACCTAAAAATTGTGATTTGACTCTGACAGTGTAAGTAGGGTAACCTATTCTGTTGGAGAAAAACCCCCAATTATAATATAGTCAAAATAAACACATTATATTGAAATCTGCAACATAGCGCGATCGCCTATTCTTGTCGTAGCAGCGTACTACAGCTCTACGTTACGCTAGCGTAGCATCTACTCGTAGCTCTACGTTTTGTAGCATCGTTGCCACTACGACGCTATACGTAGCAGTTCGCTACGCTATGTTTTTGACGTTCAACTATGTAGGTACTAAGTACCTGCGTGTACACCTAATGCTGCGTTCACATTTTTTTATACAACGAAGTAAGAAGATGAGCGAGACATTCTCGTGATGGTAAGAGATAGCGCTACCCATAATCAGAACAGTGCTACGCAGGATTTTGCAAAGGTAAAATTCTGGTTGCACTGCGACAACGCTTCTTACTTGGGAGTCATAAGATGTTAAGACTCTTTAGCCCAGCAATTTCACTAGCTACAGTGCCCTCCTACCGAAGCACAGCAATGTTTGCACATCACTGCTCAGGCGGTAGAATAACTGGCACTGTTGGGGTACCCACCTAGTCGACCTCCTGCAAAGGAAGTCTACCCCCGCCCCGGTAAGAAACATTCAACTATGTAGGTGTACTACGTACGTACACGAATGCTGCATTCACATGCTTGCGTTCAAAGTGACATTCGAGAAGAGCGAGCGCGAGTACACCTGTGTATTTATTGCTCTTTTCTTGTTTTTTGAAGTGAAAACTTCTTTAGCGGCGCTGAGCACTTTTTTGTATGGGTAAAAACTTTAAAACTCGCGTCAGGGTCACGTGATGCTGATCGAAAAAGCGTAAGATCGAGGGGAAGGGAGAGGAACTAGTATCTCCCACTCTTTCTACCGTGCCTGAGTGTGCTGCTCTGTTGATGGTGTAAAAGTCGTCGAAATTATGGATGGAAGTTGATTTTTCTGAGAGATAAAATTTAATGTAATATATAAATAACGATATAATATTATAAATAACAAAATATAAATTGTCATATTTGTGTACGATAGCGCAATAAATAAACATTGTATTCTACCTCATAAATGATAGTACTTTTATTTTTTATATATGTGCCTGTGTCTCTTTGCTTAATTAAATATTTTTCTTTCTTTATTTTCTTTAACAGGTTAAATGTGCATCGATCTGCGTGCCGAGCTGCCTGCAGAGCTGCACGTCGCGATTAAACGCCATACATTTTTATTTTTTGTTAATTTCTATACCTACGGCTGAACCGTGTGTTATCGGCTACTTTTCAGTGGGTTAAGCCACTTGGCAAAGCACGTTTACAATAGAATAGAATAATACTTGATTGCATATCAAACAATTACAAAGAAGCTTGATGAGCTAGATATCTTAATGCTAAGTAAACAATCGGCGGTCTTATCGCACAAGGCAATTTCTTACAGACAACCTGGGAATGGAACAGGACTGAAAATACAATAATAGACGGCGGTGTGCAATATCTAAATACATAGACTAGTTACAGAATATTTATATGAAAAAGTTTATAATACAGAGGTATTTTATAGTTTATAACATAAGGGCACTCACTAGCTTTAAGGCTGGGCCAGTCAGCGACAGCTATCCTCTCATCCTGGAACTCCTGGCCTCCGTAGGCGAGCAACATCCTCGAGCCCTCGCCCAGCGCCTTGGCGTTGAAGTACGTGAACTTCATGTGAGGCATGGTTCTGTAACAATAACACATCAGCATGACTCTGTACCAATAGCAAGGGAACTTATAAGCAGATTATGAAACACCAGCGGGCCGTCCCGGCTTCGCCCGGATTTGATCTGTAGCCTCCGTGGTCCGTGGTCATTGGTCCGACTTGTAAGCCGGAGGTCCTGGGTTCAAATCTCAGTGTGCCAGTCTGGCCATAATAAGAACGTCGCACACCTAAATGTGTTTTCTTTTTTTCTATGATGTAACCTATGTTACTCAGGGATAATGTATACTTAGTATTCAATGAATGTATTCTAATAATGAAAGAATTGTCGAAAGCAGTCGTTTTTGATTTTTTTTCTCGTAACAAGCAAACAAAAAACAAATCTTTCCTCTTTATAATATCAGTATAGTAAAATATATATTAGTATAAAATATTATTTGAAGCGGTGGTGGCGGTAGGGTTGTTGTGCAGATCACCCAGTTCGAATCCCGGCTCCACTAAAGATAATTATAATCACTGGCGGATCCAGGATTTGGTCCTTTGGCGGCAAGGTGGAGACAGGCAAAAATATTATAATTTTACAAGCTTTATATTACTTTCACCTGTCTGTTGTCTGTCTGTCTGTCTGTCTGTCTGTCTGTAATCAAATCTTGCAAGTTTGATTTGACCCACTTCCCGGTTTCCAATTGAGCTGAAAATTTGCATGCGTGTGTAAATCGGATGACAATGCAATATTATTTTGACATGGAGCTGATCTGATGATGGAGCTGGAAGGTGGCTATAGGAACTCTGTCATTAAACAACGCAACCCCATCGAGTTTGGGCTCATTTGATTCGTCTTGACGAGTACTATATGATGCAAGATGGTAATGATAATTAAAGCTTGTTTTTAAAAAGTATTTTTTAAATTTCACTTGTTTACTACGAAAAGTGTGTGTTTAGGTCGCTCTGAACAGTTAGAAAGTTCAAATATCCTTAATATAAGTGCACGAGCAGCTTGCTGCGAGCGCCGAGAAAAAAATATAATCTTGACCATGAAATATGTGCAAAATTCGTACCTCTACAATGCTTCTGGGGGGGGGCTGCCGGCCCCCTGCCCCCCCCCCCCCCCTAAATCCGCCTATGATTATAATATTATTGTTTTTTCCACTCGCTACGATAGAAGTAGCTATAACTAGTCACCACCTACTAGATAACCGTGTCGCCAAGTGGTCATTATTCATTGTCTGTTTCAGCATGATTTTCAGTGATAACTTCCATTAAGCGCGACGAAATGCGCTCGGGTCCACTTGTTTTATATTATAAACAATGACAGCAATGATTCCTAAATATAACAAAATCATGATACTAAATTAGAATTTTAAAAATGCATAGATAATAGAGTTTATCCGATGTGCGGTGTGCAAAATTGATAATACTTAATATGATATCGATTTGGTTCTAATCATATTTATTTGTGTATTTAAAGATTACTACTTAATGATTAATTAAGTACTTGTACTAGTATATCTATCTACTAGCAAATATTATATGCATGTAACACTTTTAAGACATCTGAAAAATGAATGAATCATTATCTTCCAATTCAATTGACTTTAATTTTAACATCTTATATTGTAATTAAGGAATAGTAATTTTATATTGCAAGCTTTTATTTACTTTCACCTGTCTGTTGGCTGTTTGTCTGTCTGTAATAAATTCTTGCGAGTTTAATTTGATCCACTGCCCGGTTTCCGATTGAACTGGAATTTTGTATGTATAATGTATAAATCAGATGACAATGCAATATTATTATGACATCGAGCTGATCTAATGATGGAGCTGGAAGGTGGCCATAGGAACTCCGTAATTTAACGGCGCAACCCCATCGAGTTTGGGCTCATTTGATTCGTCTTGACGAGTACCTAATAAATATTAATAAACGCTTGTTTTTAAAACTTGTTTTAACTAACGATTAAGTTAATAGGTATAGCTAGAACATAGCTAGGTAATTGAAACCCACCAAATTGAAAATAGGGATGTTAGCAACTCGTTGCTTATGTTGGCTTTCGCTAAGTCATCCACACAGCACTAACTATTGCCAACGAACCTCCTCGTGACGATGCGTAACGTTTTTGCCAGCGTTAAAAAAATCAGTACCTCTACACACACGTTTTTAAGCTATTGCATAGCTTCTATCGCGGGCCTTGAGCGTGGGGACCGAATCCAGAAATTCCGTAACGAAAAAAACCTAACACCCCCCACTCCGACCGGCACAGCGGGGATACTTTTTAGTTTTTCCATCTATAGATAAATACTGCATTAATAAAATAAATAAATAATTATAATTACATAAGTTGATAAAAAATGCTATGCAATAGCTTTACCGCGGCAGTCTCCGAGTGCCGCACGTCTTTTTTTTTTCATTAAGGGTTTGTCTTTAACCACGATCTCGCCTGTTGTTAAGCAACGATGCGGCCGAAGATGGTAGCAGACTTAACCTAGAAGGCGGGATAAATCCTTCCCTAGCTACCTTTTTTTTTTTTTTTTTTTTTTTTTTTTTGACCCAGGAAAAATGCGTTACGCATCATCACCCCACGCCGGGGGGCGCGAGGTGGTATGTGGGACTCCCCCGCCAAAGATGGTAGCGGCGGGGATACCCACTAAAAAACCTGGGGGTGTCCTGCGGGACGCCATAATGCCGGGGCAACGGGTACGCCGAAGCATTCATCCGCTGCCCCGACGGCGTTTGGTCCTCACGGATAGGAGGACCCCTCCGCGGTGGGGTGAAGAGGAGTTTCACCCCACCCTCTCAAGGGGCGCGCGGAAACACCGCGCGCGCCACCTCGTGGGTCTGTTCTTGCGGCGACGAATACCCCCGTACTCGCCGCCTAGACCCAGGTTATGGGGGCTGGAGAAGGGCGTGGAAGATACGCCTCCGACGCCCCCTTCTCCGAGCACGCATCGGGAGGTCGGTGGTGACCTCCCGTTCGCGTTCCGCGATCTCCTTCTGCGAGATGACACTCTCGCAGAACGAAACCGCGGCCTGCCACGACTCCTCGCTCGCAACCATGGCTCTAACCATGGTTGCCAGCGAGAGTTCGCCCCCCATAACAGCGACGAGGATACGACGCTCACTGACCCAAGCTGGGCACTCCTCCAGTGTGTGCTGCGCCGTATCCACGTCGCTACCACAGTGGTGGCAAGCAGGGGTCGGTTCCCTGCCGGCTACGTGGTGCAAGTACTTTCCGAAGCATCCGTGCCCGGAAAGCACCTGCACGAGCCGGAAGGTCAAGGACCCGTGCTCTCTGTCCGTCCACTGCTGGAGTAGTGGACGGACTGCCACCACTGTCCAGCTGCCTGCTCGAGGGTGGGCCAGACGCGTACTCCACCTCTCGAGCAGTGCCTCCTTGGCTTCCTCCTTCCACCTCTCTACCTCCCTGGGAGACGCGGTGAGCCCGCGAAGGCGGAGCGCGGCGCGCCACTCGTAGCGCGTCGCATACATCTCCGCCTCCAGGTCCCAGGGGGGAGATCCTGCCAAGAGGCACGCCGCCTCGTAGGAGACCGTGCGGTAACCCCGTATTACCCCGACGGCCATCACCCTCTGAGGACGTCTCAGATGGGCGATGGTTTGCTCCGTCAGGGCATCCACCCATACGGGGGCTCCATACAGAGCCATGGACCGCACGACTCCTGCGTACAGGCGACGGCAGCTGGTCCGAGGTCCGCCTAGGTTCGGAAGCAGCCGCTTGAGAGCGGCCGCCGCACCCATCAGGCGGGGAGCCAACCGGGCAAAGTGCTCCCGGAAGTTCCACCGCCCGTCGAGGACGAGTCCAAGATATCTCATCGAGGGCTCGACCCCGATGCAGACCTCCCCGATAGGGATAGTGGAACCCCTACTCGGGGCCCTCCGAGGCCCGTGAAAACACAGGGCCTCGGTTTTGTTGAGGGCCACCCGGAGTCCCAACCTCCCTATCCGTGCCACCACCTCCCCCACCGCCGCGGTGGTTCCCTAGCTACCTACATTGACCATCGTGCACAGTAGTAATGACCGCTTGGCTACACGGCCATATCCAGTGGCTTAGCGGAACTAAATTTAATTAAATCGATGATTAATGTAAGCGATCCGCACCACGCTCGACTCTACCGTCTACGATGCTCTCCGGGTAGCCGGAGATAGGAGCAGATGGCGCTCCATTGTTCGGACTAAAGTCATAGATGGAGGGGGTCACGACCCTCAGACATGAGGACCACGACTGATGGAGGGGAATGTAAGCACTTCATATCCCAAATTATTTTTATTTGTTAGATAAACTGAATACCTATATTTCGTGAAAAGCACTTTATCCAGCCGCACTAGCATTTTCTTCGGGGGCATAGTTTTTAGTCTATGGTCGGGGGTGAAAATATCACTACATAATAATATTATGTATCGTACGTCCAGCTTGTGATCCGGAGGCTCTGGGCGTAGTAATAGTTTCTATTCTTTGCTCTGGGTTTAAATCACAGTACGGCAAAAACTTTTCGCCTGGACGCTATCGTGTTTCGGAAGTCGGAAGACCCGTAAAACTGTGGGTCTCGGCTGTTTCCTATAAGGCAGTCGTCAGGTCATGTAGTATTCTCGGCGACCTAAAACTGCAACGTATAGGTTGGCCATACAACCTATAAACTGTGATTTGACTCTGACAATATAAGTAGGGTAACCTGTTCTATTGGTGTATAAACCCCAATTATTAATTTTTCACAAACCTGTCAAAATGTAGCAGATGCAAGAAATCGGCCATAACTAATCACTAGGCACTACTTACCTTGACAAGTAGGTAAGCACACCACTTGCTAAAACTTCCCGATACTGACTGAAATCTTTATGAAAGATCGCTCCTCTTATAAGCTAAGACGTGTTTCTAGAACTTATTAATTTATTGGTACCATGTCGTAATAATCAATTTTCAGTACCATATCGTAATAATTCTATCTGTGGTACAGTCATCTTGGGTAACTTTAAATCTTGGTCAAACTTTGAACGAGGTTGGAAAAATGGTTTAGTAATTTATTATAAAAAAAATTCTGCGTAAACGGATCTTTAAAATATTTTCTAATTACTTTATCGATCCGTCCATGTAATAAATTAGATACTAAAACCATTTTTTACAACCACGAGCAAAGTTAGACTAAGATTCAAAGTTGCCCAAGATGACTGTAATGGATGTCAATTGTTTCTTTTTTTTTTTTCAATATTTGCTTGGATGCTAAATTTGCTGATCTGTAGAAATTATGTAGGTACACAAGAATTCAATTTTTGTAATTTTTCAGTTATTTTATGCAGTTACTACATTTTTTTCTCTTACCTACCATTTTATTATTTTTTTATGAGGATAAATGTTTTAATTAAGATTTTAAATTTAATTTTGTTTTTTAATTACTTAGGTAATTAAAATCAATTTATTTAAATACAAGATTTATATTTCTTTTTTAATTTTGTTTTCAACCGCCTCAACCTTTCTGTGTTGTGTTCTTGTTCTTAGGTACCTATTAGACACAGAATATTGTTGTCGTTGTGCCTACACATGAAAATGTTCCAAAAATGACCGCTCTAAAATTGCAGATTATTCCGATATCAGGAACATTTTGTTAGTATGTCATGTGCAATTTAAAAATGGTTTTATCTCTAGAAGACCGTTCAATCTTTTATTTTGACAAGGTGTTATCTAGTAGTTAAGCTATACATTAAAGGAGTCTGTCCACTACACCGTACCATACCATGACCGTCATAGGAACGTGCCAAACCATTAAATATTTTTTGTAAAGTATGAGCTTATGTCTACGAGACCGTTCCATCCAGGCACCAGCAGCCTCAGACAAAATCCAATCGCTTGTGCCTAACACTAAAAAAAATATAAAAAGTTGACATTCCTTGTGGAAAACGAACATTAACGACTGTCATTTTACCTCTCAGTTGATCTCTGTACATTTTTTTTGCGTTAGCCATAAGCAATTAGATACGGCCATCATACGTCATACCATCAGTGGCGCTATACCTCCGTAGGTACTAAGCGTTTTGCAGCGTTTAAAATTTTTTAATAGGTAACGTCTTTGTAAGCACTTGGAACACATTGCCGTCATCTGTACTTCCTGAAAGTTATAACTTGGGAATCTTCTAGGCATGTGTGAATAGGTACCTTTTTGGGCAGTAGTTTAAAAAATATTCATAGTACAGTCATGGTATGGTACGATATAGTGGGCAGGCTCCTTTATCAGTAACGTTATTATCATTTTTATGACATATACTATAGTTAGAGCACTATAAACAAAAGATAAACCCATTTTGATAGCTTTTGATGGTCTGATTTTTATGGCCAATAATACACAATATTACTATAACTTGACTAGCTATTGCTCATGGCTTCACGTACGTATATAGTTTTTATTTCAAAACCCGCAAAAGGTTAGTGATTTGCGATATTAAATAGATTTTTTACTGAAAAATATCCATCAGTAAAAGAACATACCTCCAAAAACATAACTTGTAAAAAATACCAAGTCTCGCAACTCGCACAGTTCTTCTACCGTAAAAAGTTGTGAGATCCATGTATTACCAAGTCGGTAAAATCTTTTGTGTTTTAAATTAATAGATCGACAGATTTTTAAACATCACTGTGACACATCTACTCGTAAGTATATTATAAAAGAAAAATTGACTGATTAACCTTTTTTATTTATCTTCGTAGAGAAAGCTTTGAGCATCAGCTGGTTTTCAATAAAACTTGACACTGGCAAATACACTAATATATTTATAAAGGTAAACAATTGGGGGTCTTATCGCATAAAGGAATCTCGTACAGACAACCTGTAAACCCTGGAACCTGCCGCCGTGAGGCGCCCGGAAACGGCAGTCGACTCCGGCGACCACCAGTTACCTAAGGGTAGATGCCAACAGCGCTGATGCCTGGGTAAAAAGGTCTACCTCGAGACCCACCCCCTACCACCCCCCCAAGGGAGGTTGGAAGAACAAGAGAGAGTGCCATGGGGGATCCCTATGTCCAGCTATGGACGAACGTGGGCTGATGATGATGATGATTGCGACAGTTTATAATCTCACTAGATTAATCATAAATTTACGGTTCTAACAATTTTTCCTGTGACATACATTTGAAATTTTAAAACTGGCAATACATTCTGTAATTCTCTACAGTTTTATATTTATTAAAGTAAAAAAATAATACGTATATGTACATATTTCCTATGATTAAATCATTCTTATATAATATTTTCCATGGTGTTTGGACCTGTGACCTAACCCGACCTATTTATCATGGCAATAAAAGATAAACTCCATCTCAGTACTATTTGTCTCATGTTTTATGGCACAATAAACATTGTTTTATTAGTATTAAAATTTTGTAATATTAAAATAATTCATTCTAGTTTTAGTACATGACTTGAAGCTCTATTATTGTTACTAAATTTTTTATAAATAAAATAATACATGAGTTAAGAGCGTATATATCGAGTGACGCTCTCTCGCTCGTACTATTTGACAAATTTTGAAATATAAATTCCTAGAATTAATATATTGAAAATTCCTCAAGATCAGCCCTTCGTAATATTATTGCACACATTTTAAGTGTTTTCAGTTAGATATTTTTAAAAATGGCATGCTAGCAGGAGCAATATTAAAAAAAAAAGACGTGGCACTCGGAGACTGCCGCGGTAAAGCATAGCATTTTTATCTATAGATGGAAAAACTAAAAAGTATCACCGCTGTGCCGGTCGGAGTGGAGGGTGTTAGGTTTTTTTCGTTACGGAATTTCTGGATTCGGTCCCCACGCTCAAGGCCCGCGATAGAAGCTATGCAATAGCTTAAAAACTCATCATGCCATTTTTTAATCTATCAAACCGAAAACACTTTTAAAATGTGTGCAATAATATTACGCAGGGCTGATCTTAAGGAGTTTTCAATAAATTAATTCCATGAATTTATATTTCTAAATTTGTCAAATAGTGCAAGCGAAAGAGCGTCACTCGATATATACGCTTTTAACAGGGCGAATATTTTATTTTCTCTTTTATATGTTACTTCAATGATTACTGGAAGGCGCCCTGAACCGATAATAAAAACCCTTATTTTTGTTTATAAGGGTACCCCATTTATAAATACGACACGGCTGTACTCACGTTGTCTATTTGTTGAGGTACGTCTCAATCACGGTTTCGGACAATTACGATGTCCTTCATCAGGAGTTCGTAATTGTCCGAAACCGTGATTGAGACGTATCTCAACAAATAGACAACGTGAGTACAGCCGTGTCGTATTTATAATATGGATAACACTCACGGTAGTTTCCAAAATCGTACCCCATTTACTTGTCAGCGTATAATTTTAGTTACATATTTAATCATATTATGCTAATATATATAATTTATATTATCGTATTGCCGCAGTTCACTCAGATTTTAAAATGTGAGAAAGTCTAAGTGCCTACTGAAATAAAAATATATTACATCTTTGAAATATATTATTTAAATGACCTTTACATAAATTAACAAGTTTTTACAAGAGACCGTTTTTGCTCATGAAAATTAATTTACGGTTTTACTTTTATTGCAGTCAAATGAAACAATGGGTTACTATGAAAAGCTTTATTTGTTTTTTTTTTTTACAAAACATAGATAAATGCAGCCGATTTCAAAACCTGTTTTTCTAAGTCGTTTAGTACCAAAGGAACATTGTTTTTTGAATATCATTTTTTCCAGTAGTTTTGACGTTAATATGTAATAAACATCGACACGTCTACACAAATTTTTCTTAATCAAAATATAGGCGGGGTTTACTAATAATAAGAACCTATTTAAGAACTAATTTTATACCTATATTTACAATTAACATAACTTGAATTGTCAGGTCATGTTGCAGGCCCTGTAGTAATCTCGTCGACCTGAAACTGCAACATATAGGTTGACCACACAACCAATAAATTGTGATTTGACTCCGACAGTGTAAGTAGGGAAACCTGTTCTATTGGTGTATAAACCCCAATTATTATTATTATCTTTCATTGATGTAAGAGGCCAGTGATGATGAATGGCATATTAGGGGGGAGGGGGGCATAACGGGGTCGCGAGGCACAACGGGGCCCCCACACTTACAAAAAAACTATACACTCTATACCTACTTTGTTTCAAAAACAAAGATAATTTTTGCAGGGTTCGAAGGTTATATATCAATTAAAATATCATTGATATATTCACAAAAACTGTTATCTACTATATAAAAATAAGTCGGGTTTTCCTCCCTGACGCTATAACTCCAGAACGCACGAACCGATTTCCACGGTTTTGCATTCGTTGGAAAGGTCTCGGGCTCCGTGAGGTTTATAGCAAAGAAAATTCAGGAATTTTTCAGGAAACCATCTGGTGGCGAAACGGAGTTCGCCGGGTTTGCTAGTCTACTATATAAAAATAAGTCGGGTTTTCCTCCCTGACGCTATAACTCCAGAACGCACGAACCGATTTCCACGGTTTTGCATTCGTTGGAAAGGTCTCGGGCTCCGCGAGGTTTATAGCAAAGAAAATTCAGGAAAAATTTCAAAAGAAATGAAAAAAAAGTAAAAAAAATAAGTTATTCAATTGAAAACCACGCGCGTATTGGGCAAATGTCAACAGCAGGCATTTGTCTTTAAGGTGGTAATGGCCGTGTCGGCGCGGAGGATATTGATAAGTTTTATTGCAACCTTATTTCGAATTAATACTGGCAACGTAGTAGCCAATGGCTCTCCTTGGATGAATACAAAAAAAAGCGTGTTCTTGGGCAAATTTTTATTAAATTTCAACAGCAGGCATTTGTTTTAAGGTGGTAAGTTGAACTGTGTAAATTATGTGGATCGTGAATTTGAGGTTAAATAGGGATGTTGACACATGTTACGAATTGATATAAAGTTATGTTTTTCACATAAAAGACAGTATTTAAAAAC
Source organism: Hemithea aestivaria (assembly GCA_947507615.1). Taxonomy (NCBI): domain Eukaryota; kingdom Metazoa; phylum Arthropoda; class Insecta; order Lepidoptera; family Geometridae; genus Hemithea; species Hemithea aestivaria. Next base: position 14,143,651 of record OX382338.1, read on the forward strand.
CTAAAATCACATTTTAAGGATCTATTTACAAGCCAAAATTGAATAAAATCAATTTTAATTTCAAAAAAATTTACTTATTATTACGCGAATGCGAACGCCAATCAGAGCGCGTGACGTCACACCATTGGTTGGACCTTACGCTTCCTATGAAATGTTCCTGATTTCGACACATTTTAATTATTCATAACATAAAAACCACTGAACCGATTTTGATGCAACTTATACTGTGGCCCTTAGTTGGTCCATACTTTAACCAAAAATAAAGTCAATAACTAAAATGTCTCTCTGAAAATATAAGATTCATTTTGGTTATTGACTTTATTCCAACTAAGGGCACAGCATAAGTTGCATCAAAATCGGTTTAGTGGTTTTTAAGTTATAAATAATTAAAATTTGTCGAAATCAGGAACATTTCATAGGAAGCGTAAGGACCAGCCAGTGGTATGACGTCACGCGCTGTCAGACATGTTCGAAACGTTTTAGGCAGTATTTAAAAAATCATTTTTATTTACGTATTTTTATATTGAAATTTCATATATTTTTGCATTAAAATATGATATACGTTTATGAAATGGATCTATTCTAATATACAAAAATAAGTCGGGTTTTCCTCCCTGACGCTATAACTCCAGAACGCACGAACCGATTTCCACGGTTTTGCATTCGTTGGAAAGGTCTCGGGCTCCGTGAGGTTTATAGCAAAGAAAATTCAGGAATTTTTCAGGAAACCATCTGGTGGCGAAACGGAGTTCGCCGGGTTTGCTAGTATCCGATATATTTTATGATAAATATCCGATATATATCCAATTTATTAAGATATTGATCCTTTGAACCCTGAAAAAATTATCTTTGTTTTTGAAATGCAGTATAGATGTGTTTTGTTTTCGCCAATTCGCCATTTTGTATCTCTCTTTGGTCTGCAAGAGACCGGAAACCAGACGCACGTTTATTTTTTTAAATACAAAACTTTTTTCAACTTTGTTTTATGTAATTTTAGTGACTACGAAATCACAAAATTCGATGCCAAATGATAGTTTAATAAGTAACCAAAGTGTTATGATTACTTTTATTTAATAAATACATTTCATTGATACTTTTACTGTGTATTTTCCTTAATTTCCGTGTTACGCCCCCCTCTCCCCTATACATTAAAAAAAAAATTACGCAAGAAATAGCAATATGAAGTAGGTACCTATGTACTCGTAGATTAACCAATATTCATGTAAGTTTGTGGTACGTGATTTCTAAAACAAGTATTTTTTTTTCAAACAAGCTTTTATTATTATTATCTTCTAGCACCAAAGTACTCGTCAAGACGAATCCAATGAGCTCAAACTCGATGGGGTTGCATCGTTTAATTACGTTGTTCCTATGGCCACCTTCCAGCTCCATCATCAGATCAGCTCCATGTTATAATGATGATTCGGATATTTCATTGTCATCCGATTTATACATGCATGCAAAATTTCAGCTCCATCAGAAACCGGGAAGTGGAATCAAATTAAACTTACAAGATTTTATTACAGACAGACAACAGACAATAAAAGCTTGTTTTACACAATAGAGTCCTTTTCACGAAAGAAGTCCCGCGGAATTTGTCGGAACTAAAATTATTTTTTTCGATTATTACTGGACTTCATATCCTAAATAATTTTTATTTGTTAGATAAAATTAATATCTATTTAATTAAGAAATTAAATATGAGAAATTATGAGGCGTTAAAAAGTTATAGATATTTTAACTTTTAAAATGTGCGATAGTGGCGCCCGCAAAAAGGACTCCTTTCGTGAAAAGCACTCTAATTGGGGTTTATACCCCAACAGAAAACCGGCTTAGACAAGCGCCTTATACTCGTATATGGCCCAGGTTTGCACAGGCCTTTACGCAACAAACACATAATATATGTGTCATTTAAAAAGATTATAAAAATTTAAGGACGTTTTTAATGTTTAGGTTTCTTCAACTTCGTTATTTCTCGTAGCTTCTCTATGTTGTTCACACCAATGGTCGACATCTTGGTTGAAGGCCTGCAAATATAAATATACAAATTCATACAAAAGTACAGCAGTAACATTTTAGTATCTTTCAACTAAAACAGAGCAGAAAGAGCGGTCTGTAATTGACCAATCAAAGTGCTTGAAATTTTAACTTCTAAAAACTTATAATAAAAAAATTGCTAAAATTTGGAATATGTACGATTAAATTCGATAATACGAATGTTGATGTAAAAAAAAATATTGCTCATCGAGTATAGATACGTATACTGAATAGATTATAAACTTCATTTAAACATTATTAAGTGGTAATCCGGGAAGGGGCGCCCGAAAATGTTTGGATGAACTGTGTGTGAAGATATGCGTGCTAGGGGATGCAGATATGACGGATGATAGAGCAGAATGGAAGAATAAAACGTGTTGTGGCGACCCTACCTAGTGTGGGATAAGGGCAGGAGGATGATTCAAACATTATTGTCATTTTTTAAAGGAGTGGATAGATCAAGAATTCTCTTTTGAAATATATTCGGTTGTCGGTAATTTGGGGTCTCTGTCAGATCATTTCATTTTTGATGCAATTCAGACGCTGAGCATAACCCGCTCTATAGCAAACTTTGGATTATGACGGATATAGGATTGATTATAAAGTTTACTAGCTCCGCTATACTGTAGTTATTCCAGGGTTTAAGCTATCTCTATTCCAAATTTCAGAAAATTAAAAAAAAAATCTAATTCAAAAAAATTCAAATTTTCTCAATCGGTCCAAACATTTAGGCGTGAAAAAGTAACAAACATACATCCATACATTCTTACAAACATTCTCGTTTATAATATTAATAAGATAAGTAAGATTTAGTGTGATTACCGTGGCCATTTTCTTCAGGACATGAATCTTGGGCAACTCCTCGGTGGCTCGAGGGCCCCACTCGAACACTTGGCGAGCCATGTCGCCTTCACCCACCTGGAATCATAGTTATGTAACAAACAATTATAATCTCTTACGGATATTTTAATTATTTTGTATTTTGATCCCTTTGTCTTTACTAACCCATGTTATTTAATTTATTGTAATGTTTACTAACTTTGATTTGATATACAGAGTGAATGGTAAATAACTACTGACGCCCATAATAACGGAGGCAGGACGATAAAAAAAAGAGTGACTGGTAAATCACTTAACCACTCAAGCGTCCACGGTGACTACAGTCCCCAAAAAAACACTTGCTTATTCTGTCCCGGTGACCATAGTCCCCAGACGGCATCGTTCCGTTTAAATGTGTACAGCGCCTAAATCTGATGATATTCGTTCATTTGAATGTTATTATATGGTGCTTTAATTAATTTTTTATCTGTGGAAGATGATTTTATTTGTAAAACGAGTTCATTTTAATTAGAAAAAAAAAGAAAATGACGACACAACGCACAAAATGGCAAACTTTAACAGTGTGTGTGGATGGTTTGTGGTGGATCATGTTTTCTATCCATTATTTCTATTGTTATTGTACATCAAATTAATCGTGAAGATATATCCTTTACGAAATATGCAATAGTACAATAATTTCAAAATGTTTACACATATTATTTTAGCTGCAAAATTTACATGATCAGTACGCGATTATTGGTGGATGATTGTAATGAAACTTTATTTTCATCATTTATAATTAATAAGTGTCATTTACTGGTAATTAAATTAAATTCTGGATTCTTTGAGCTTTACGTTAGTATTTTTTATTCTAATGTAGGTTTAGCAGTTTTTCAGTAGTAATCGTTTTTGATGAGCGGGTCTCGCGCCGGCGGAAAAAAAAGTGATTTTTTTATGTGTGGACAGTTGGAGCATGTGTCGCCCGGCCCGGCTTGGACGCTTGAGTGGTTAAGGGCTTAATATACGCTAGGCGCCTGTCTCGCTCGCACTATGTTACGTATTTTGAAATTTCAATTCGTACCATTCACTTTCTGAAAATATTTTGAAATGAAGATATTACGTCATATTTTTTTACTATTTTTATAAGAATTCCCAGTTTGCTATCTTAAATAACAACAATGGTGTAATTAAAACTAAAAATAATTTCATATTTATTTACAATATACTAACTCAATTTTAATATACTTACGCTTACTTATTCATACGTGTAATTATCTCTTAACTTTTCAGTTTTTTACAATTTACAATAAGAACTTGTAAAAAAACTTACTACTAAACCAGACCTCTGCTCTACCAACTTGACTATTATTTAGAATTACAAGAAAATTCGTTCATATTATTTCGTTCGTTTTAAAATAAAAATCATTGTCCCGAAAAGCAACATATTATCTAAACAAGTTACGTAAAATGTTACACATCAATAACGTTCCAGTTTAATACATCTCTTTACCGTGAGTCAAACTTTCATTAATTTTATTATCCTACCAGGGTAGGACTTATAAAAACTGTCTTTAGACTCATTTGAGTGTTCCCCTCCACGGAAATCTTTAGTAAAAGGCGAAAGATTTATGCGTTATGAAGGGAAACCAGAGTGACGATAAAAGGTTTACACGAATATTGGCACAATGTACGCGAGAATCTCGTCAGCGCGATTCAGGCTCGAGCCCTCGTTTTGAAGCGCCATCTAGTATGTTATGTTGGAACTAAATTAACATTGCTCGATAAAGCTATAATGGCAGAAGCAGCGAAATATAATGAATTTTTAAATACTACATAATTATACCGCAAATAATACATAATTAGACAACCTGTTGTTAAGAGATAATATATGTATTAACTTTGACATAGTTTTATGCTTTTTTGGGGTGTAAAATAAAGAGTTATTTTTCATTACACATACAGGGTTATTGGTTATTCAGGATATTGGTGTATAGGGCCTTATTGAGGAGGTCATTAGCCATGATTTGAGCGCAATATATGTATTATGTTCCATGGCAATTTACGGTTCTCATGTTATTTATTTTTTATTTTTTTTAGAAACACAGAGGTGACAATTTTAAAAAATTCATAAAAAAATAACCCTGTATAATTTTTTATTTATCTCATTATCCAGACAAAATATGAAAGATTTATTTTGATTAAACAAATTAAATCTAGTTGATCACATTAAAATAATAGAAGATGAACAAATTTTGGCAACTTTTATGAATATCTTAAATCCAAATAGATTTTTTTTTCAAAAATATCAAAGGAATAAATTTCAAATTAGTTAATAACATATCATTTGTTTTTTTTGAAGTAAAACTTCTTTAGGCGCGACTAGGGAGTAACTCAGATTTTTTTTTCTGACGGAAGTAACGCTTACTATAGTCTGTGTAGTTTCCGCCATTTAAAAATAATAATTCTGATTGGTTGAAAACTTCTTTAGGCGCGACTAGGGAGTAACTCAGATTTTTTTTTCTGACGGAAGTAACGCTTACTATAGTCTGTGTAGTTTCCGCCATTTAAAAATAATAATTCTGATTGGTTGTAAGTATATGTCATATACTACACGCTTCTTGACTTCTCGACTTCATTCAACAACGCGTTTCGGTACAACGATAGATGCTGTATTTTCAAGAAAAGTAGCAAATTTAGAGAGTAAAATTTATGTTTCACATTATAGTTACCACAAACCTATAATTTCGTACGTAAGAAATTATGATGACATTCAATTACCTGTTTCGAATGAATAATATTAATATAACATTTAAATAATCTTTGTAAAGCACATGAATAATAAATATAATTAAATTATAATATAATATTTATTTATTTAAGTTAATATTTAATCATTTCAGTGATATATGTCGTCAACGCCAAAGAAGTTTTACTTCAATCGCGCGTAAAGGTTACACGCACACACTTTTTTTTAGTCATCCTATTTTCTTGCAATCTGCCCTTACAGGCATTGAGCGAGAGTTTGGTCGTAGTTGCAGCGTGTCGTGAGTGGTATGATTCCAGTGATTCAACCCCACAAATTGTCAGATTCTCCTAATCTTTAACTCTTTCAGTCACGCTCGTACATTAAACATATTTTGGACTTTTTTGTTTTAGTTTTAGCTTCGTTTACAACAAATATGTAAAAAAAAAGTTGAAAAAAAAATCTAGATGTTAAGGCTTTCGAGGTACGAGGTGGTTAATGACACTGACCACCGTGACTATTGAAAAAAAAACAATGATGCATTTTGTACATTATTTATTACTAATATTATAAGTTATAATTATGTTTCCAAAGAGCAAAACTAACGTTACAATCATTTTTTGTGAAAATCTGAAAAACATGTTTTTCCTTTGCGTAGACAAAGAGGCACTTTGCATGTATTGCACTGCCATATAGTTCGCACTGGAGACATTTTTGTGCTGCATTTGCAGCATCTTCTCGATGTGGTTCTCTCTGGTTGATGGCGACTGCATTCTAGACGAATTTCCTCAGGAACGGTAGGCTTGTGACGTTGTATAAATGCGGGTCCAGGTAAAGAGACCACGGAACTACGACTGCTGGTTACTGATTTGGGCCTTTGGTCCTCTCTGACATATGCTGGCGCCAATAGACCCTGGTAAACGTTTCGTCTAAAATCTTTTAGAGTCAAAATGCTCAGGTCCGTGCGTGAAGAGGATTGTAATTCTTTATAAATTATAAAGGCATTGACAACACTACAATCAAGGAAATGAAAAAAAATCCTGTGCCACCACTTGTGAGATTTTCTGTCAACAGCATAACTTCCTTTCAGCTGATCAAATTTGTCGACAAAATTCATATTTGCGTTGTAGTCTTTGACGGCTTCTGGACAGGACACTTCAACACGGCTACCATCGCGTTCTCTGCGGTTAACTTTTCCGACATTTCTAGGATCATGATAGTTTGACAAAATAAATACTGATCTCTTGTCTTTCCATTTCAATAAACTTATTTTTGTGTCACTAACCCGGTAATCTTGTTCACCACGTCGCAAATGTTTGTCTTCTTTTAGAGGAGGTAAGAACTTTCTCTGTGAGTTCACAGTTCCACAAGCAAAAATTTTGTCAGCTTTTAATTTTAATTGCAGAGGGTAACTGTTGAAATAATTGTCAAAATAGACCTTATGATTTTTTTCTTTCAAATTTTCGCAAAATTTTCTGACGACTTTACCACCTAAATCAGTTTCAACGTTAGCACCTTGCTTGCCTGTATAAACATCAAAATTTAGGCAATAACCTGACTGTGCACACAACATCCAAACTTTGTACCCTCGTTTAGTCGGTTTTTTTGGCATGTATTGTTTCAAAGAATTCCTGCCTTTGAACTTGATCATGCTTTCATCAATCGCAACTTTCTCTGATGGCTTGTAGTATTTTTGAAAATTTGTTTGCAAAATGTCAAGTAATGGCCTTATTTTATAAAGTTTGTCAAAATCTTGGGAATCTCTGTTAGGCATTAAATTATTATCATTTACGTGCAAGTAATTCAAAAGCCAACTGAATCTATTGAAGCTCATAAACTGTGAAATATAGCTGTCATTCAAATCAGGCGCTGATGACCAATAATCTCTATAGCTGGGCATTTTTTTTATTCCCATCACCAAGTTCAACGCAATGAAAACATCAAGTTCTTCAGTTGTTGTGGGAGTATGAAGCTTTTCGGATTGTGTGGCGTATAGGTTAGTTTGAAAACATAAAATGTCTTGCAGATGCTCAGTCCAAAAAAGGCGAAACAGTATGAGGGGCGTAACATTCTGCATGCTCAAAATTTCTTCACTTATACCCACACTTTCAAAAAACTCACCAGGTATGTCCATTCTATAATTCTTCTTCCATTTTGGAGCTATTATTGTGGCCGATCTGTCTGCATCTGCTGAACCAGGATTCTGGCGTACCAATAAAGATAATGGGACGTCATCGGAATCTAAGTTATCAATTTGTGTTTCCTCAGTCAAATCGCCTAATACCAGCAGATTTTCCTGATCATAATTTATACCTTGGTCATCCTCATCGCTACAAATACTCTCGCCACCTGAAGGAATGTCTTCCAACAAGTAATTTGTGATTTCTCTATCTTCAAGGCCGCGCGACATACTGTAACCAATACGAAAAAAAAACTTGTAGTTACATGCATAAGTATCCCCATATAAAACCACATTAGTCACAGTGGTTAGTTTACTAACCACTATATTCTCGAGCTAAATACACATCGAAAACCCCAAAAGTAATCGTACTTATACATAACCACTTATAAAATAGACGAACATAAATAAATGGAGCATGTAACATTTAAGAAAAAAGCTTACTTACCTTTTTTACAGATTTTTTTACAAGGCACTTCATAAAAAACGTGTTAGTGCAATTTTGAATGCAGTAATAGTAAACCGTAATTCATTCAAAGTTCTGCCAATCAGTTGTATGTTGACAAACATATTGCGAACTTACATATTAATTCAAGCCATTATCACTAGATGGCGCGAAATTAAATAAAAAAAATCGTAAATAGGTGGTTAGCGACACTAACCACCAAGACTGAAAGAGTTAAGGATGTCTTGAGGAGCTCTTCTCATAACCCTTTCAGACCTGAATTATTTTTTCATCCTAAGGAATTGGTAAATTCCTTGTGTCTAAAGTATAGTAAGGACACTATAATTTTTTTTTTTTTTAATATTTAGTCTTCAGTTTTTCAGAAAAAGTTTTTCTTAATGTAGACAAATGTGACTCCCGTTCTACTTAGTATTAAGATTAAGGTATGCAATTTTTTTCATTATATCTTATGTCTGCAATAGGGATGTTGACTAATTTTTGGAATTGCTTTTATATGATAGATAGACGCATTTCATACACGAATATCATATTTTTATGCAAAAATATATGAAATTTCAATTTAAAAATACGTAAATAAAAATGATTTTTTGAATTCCGGCTAAAACGTTCCGAACTGTCATCTGACAGCGCGTGACGTTACACCACTGGCTGGACTTACGTTTCCTAAGCAATGTTCCTGATTTCGACACATTTTAATTCTTCATAACTTAAAAACCACTGAACCGATTTTGATGCCACTTATACTGTGCCCTTAGTTGGTCCATACTTAAACCAAAAATAAAGTCAATAACTAAAATGTCTCTCTGAAAATATAAGATCCATTTTGGTTATTGACTTTTTTTGCTTTAATTCGGACCAACTTAGGGCACAGTATAAGTTGCATCAAAATCGGTTCAGTGGTTTTTAAGTTATGAATAATTAAAATGTGTCGAAACCAGGAACATTTCATAGGAAGCGTAAGTCCCGCTGACTGCGTGCGGTGCAGTGCGTGCCAGTGGTGTGACGTCACGCACTCTGATTGGCGTTCGCATTCGCGTAACAATAAGTAAAAATTATTGAAATTAAAATTGATTTTATTCAATTTTGGCTTGTAAATAGATCCTTAAAATGTGATTATAGGTTTTTAAATACTGTCTTTTATGTGAAAAACATAAGTTTATATGAATTCGTAACATGTGTCAACATCCCTATTGTGCACGCCAGTGTTGAAAGGGTTAATTCTTGAAAATGTCACTGTCTGAGTGTTCATGAGGTCAGCGGCAAGTTCGTTTGGATGGTGGTCTAGGCGCTTAGCATAAGATTTAAGAATAATTCTTGATGTTATTTCTTCTTTGACAGTTGGGAAATATAAGAACGGAAAAAGAAGGAAATATCATAATCACAAACCTTTGTGTACGTAAGGTACAACTGCTTGGTGAATTTACTTGTTAATATCTTTCTTCCATTGAAATCGTTTTCTTTTAAAAGATCTGCCTCAGCCAGGAATTTCCACATATCATCTGAAACATAGATTAATTATATATTAACTATTAAACCATTTTGCATTACTAAGCCAAAGCCTATAAAAATTGAGTTGGGTTAGCGAAAGAATTTGTTTATTTACCGTGTTTAAACATGTATAATTTTAATGACTGTTCACAATTATTGTTTAACTAATTATAGAAAAGGAAGGTTATCAATTAGATATAATGTATGTTTAAAATTATGTACTGTAGCTAATGTGTTATTTCAGGGTCTAAGCGATCTCTATATGAAATTTCAGCTTAATCGGTCCACCTGTTTAGGCGTGAAAGAGTAACAAACATCCAGACGTCCATTCTTACAAACTTTCACGTTTATAATTAGATTATTATTGACAACAGGCCAAGCATGGCCGCAGTGAGCTGAAATTTTTTATAAAGATAGCTTAGAATCTGGAATAACACATAGGCTATATACATACTGCAGGTAAAACCTCTGGGCGCAGCTAGTATTCAATATGGGTTAAAAAACCTTACCATCCATAACAGGCCCTCCAGACATGAAGATATGAGTTAACACAGCAGTCAACAGTCTCCGATGGAAGATGTTCATGTGGACTGGTGGTTCTGACTCCGACTCCTGGTTCATCACCAATATAAACTGGATCCCGGAGCCTTCACGAAGTTGTATCAGCTTATAGCCGTATACCTGGAAGTTTCAGCCAAAATATTTTTAATAATAATTGGGATTTATATATCTATGCATTATACATATACCTTCTTCTTGGATCACTCTATTAAAATAACTACATTGATATACCTTGCGTAGTTTGAAAGATAACTAACCATACTTAGGGACAAACCGGCAGAAGCTTTCGGTAAATTTTGACATGAGACATTGGCTTTGGATACCAAAGATGCAAACCAAATTAAGGATTTTTTTGCATGTGTCGCTCCAATATTTCAAGACTCATTGACTCCCTTTGAGCAACTTTAAATAGGTACCTACCTACCTATATATACCTATTTATTGTTAACAATAACAATTAAATTTCTACTTGGCGATCGAGATATTCGATTTTAAAACTACTGTGAGCGTATATTCCGGTACCTGAGTAGGTATTTAACAATAACGAAATAATTAAAACACAATAAACTTATTCTTACCTGTTTCAATGTCCTGTTAGCACCATCCAAAACACTATTTAGTTTATTCTTCGGTATTCCACAAGTAGAAGTAAGTATATTGTGAATATCAGCCCGTTTTATGGGAATTTTACTACTTTCCCGGCTAAGTATGTATTGGACGCATTTATTGATAGCGGACTCCAGACTCGGGTCTTCATCATCTTCGTCGTGCATATTGCTACGTCTTTGACTCATAATAATTGTTATTGAACACAGTATTTGTTCAATATTAGCTTAATTAGCTTTAAGAAATTAATAAATTACTTTATTACAAATCTCGTATTTTGAAAATTAAGATTTTTCAAATTTAAAAATTAAAGAAAAAAATGTATTATGATAGGTGACAGTGACTGCTGATTTCTGCTGACATTTGACAGCTACTTTTTTAAAGTGAGTTTAAGGCTGACGTCGATATTTGCCAATTCACTTACCTCTTACAAATTAAAAGGGCTTTTATAATAATATATATATACAGCTGAACGCTCTCTCGCTCGCACTATTTGATATATTTTTCAAATTCATCATCATCTCTGCCATAGGACGTCCACTGCTAAATATAGGCCTTCCTTTTGGACTTCCATTAACATTAACTTTTTGAAATTCCTCAAGAGAAGCCCTGCACAATATTATCTAGACACGCGGCAGCGAGTCAAGCCAAGTTCAAGCAAAGGAACTGGCGACCGCGCCGTATGTTATATTACACGAACCGTCCAAAGCGCGTTTTGACGACTTTTTACAACCTCGTTATACAAAAACTATTACACATAGACTAGTCAAATTTGGCACATATACTTAAATATACGAACTATATCTCTGTTCCAAATTCCAATAACACAGCTCTAACGGTTATTTAGATATAAACATCCAGTAATCGGTGAAGTTAATACATACTGAGGGATAGATCAAAAGTAATATCCCAGTTCCAGATGACCTAGAAAGCTGAAATTTGGCATCCCGATAGGTAATGTCGTAGTAACAAAGGGAAAAATCAGAAATTAGTATTTTTTTATCATTTTAAATTATTATTAATTTTTTAAAATGTATGATATTAAAGTTTGGGACGCCTAGGAACGCATAAAGCAATACATGTTGCATGTTGCTATAATTTTTGTGTAGGCGGCTATTTTCTGTTAGATACTACGAAGTGCGCGCGAGTCCACTATTCCTACTAATATAATTATAAATATAAATACAAACTTTATACCTACTGTACGTATGGATATATGTTTTTTTACTTTTTCACGCCTAAACGGGTGGGCCGATTGACTTTAAATTTGGTATAATAAAAAATATAGCTTACACCCCTGGAATAACATAATATACACTACTGTACCAAACTGTATAGCGGGTAAAACAGTTAGGCACAGCTAGTCACTAATAAAAATAGGTTCCTGGTACCTACGTAACAATTGTATATCCTATGTAAATACCTATCAATATATCGACTCACCAGCACAAGGCGGCTCAGTAACATAGAGGTAATAATATTAACATTGTTTACAATAAAAATAATGTATGTATGTATATCGCCTTAGGTGCTAGTTGGTGTAAACATTTTAGATACCTACGTACCAGTAACGTATAGTCATAATATTATAGGTATGTGGCGGTATCTGGGGGCACGGCAGTGCCCCCGCCAAGTCGTCGTTATTACAAGTCTTGTCGGCTTAGGTTTCTTTTGATCGAAATTCTAATCCAGTTCCAGATGATCTAAAAAGTTAAATTTCCATCCAGGTAGGCGGTAGGTATAAGATAGCTGGGTGAATATAGATAAATTTATCAGTAACTAGTATTGTTTAAAAATCAATTGATTAGGTACAATATTCAAATCAATAGTGCACATAAATGCTATATATAAATAAGTACTAAATTAATTATAGGTATAGGTATATCGAAGCACGGCGAGGCTCACGGGCGCGGTGCGACGGCCGTGCCATGGAGCAGTGGGGTGGGGGGAGGTGAAATAAAACAAGTGAAATTTAAAAAATACTTTTTAAAAACAAGCTTTAATTATTGTTATCATCTTGCATCATAAAGTACTCGTCAAGACAAATCAAATGAGCCCAAACTCGCTGGGGTTGCGTTGTTTTATGACAGAGTTTCTTTGGCCACCTTCCAGCTCCATCATCAGATCAGCTCGATGTCATAAAAATATTGCATTGTCATCCGATTTACACACGCATGCAAATTTTCAGCTCAATTGGAAACCGGAAAGTGGGTCAAATTAAACTTGCAAGATTTGATTACAGACAGACAGACAGACAGACAGACAGACAGACAGACAACAGACAGGAGAAAGTAATATAAAGCTTGTAATAATCATTTGGTATTAATCTTATTATGACTGGGTGTCTTAAACCTATTACATACTAAAAAGTACTGTACAAAAAGCAATGATATCCCATCAAAAACATAAATGTGAAAAGAGAGCCAAGTTCAATATTACGATGTATGTACTCATAGTTACCTATGATTTAGTAGTTGACTTCAACGACAAAAGAAGTGAGATCTTAATGGGTGCCAAGTTCAATGGTCAGTCCTGAAAAATATTTACAACAACATAAAATATTTTATTACAACTTAAAAGATTATTTCTTCTTATCACTTAGAATTAATATTATTTTGAAGCCCAAAGTTTGACTTGGCTAGTTCTCATGGGTACCATACGACGAAGTATCATTAAGATAAGACAATAGATACTTTATTGTACACCACATAATGTTACAGAAAATACATAATAAGTACATAATTAAAATAAAAAATTACAATGTACAAGTGGCGGTCTTATCGTTAAAGAGCGATTTCTTCCAGACAACCAATGGATGGAGGGGATTAATTTACACGATAAAAGACGGTGGCGCACTAATTAGCATTAAGTAGAGTCCGACCGAAACTAGTTTTCCGGCCGAAACCGAAACCGAAACCGAATGTTCGGCCGTGGCTTTAGTTTCGGCCGAAACCGAAACCGAAACCGAAACTCACGTGGTCAAATATAAAATTCTTTAAAATACTGATATTTGATGCATTTTATTCATTATTATTCTGCATTAATTAGGACATGAAATGGAAACACAGCATATTTAGTTGGTTGTTATCATTAAGTTTGTTTTATCAGTTGTAATATAAAAAATATATCAATATTATGTTTATTATTTTTAGGCTTCCGTGGTCAACAAGGAAGCCTTATAGTTTCGCTTTGTCTGTCCGTCCGTCCGCCCGTCTGTCCACGGCTTTACGGAGAAACTATATGTTCTAGAAAGCTGTAATTTTTCACAGAGTAGGGCAATGAATAGGGTAAGGTAACGGTAACAAAAAATAAATTTAAATCAATTAATTTAGGGAACCTCCCAAGCATGTAAGACCGCCTGAGCAGTAATGTGCAAACATTACTGTGCTTGGGTAGGAGGGCACTGTAGCTAATAAAATTACTAGGATGAAGAGTCTTAACATCTTATGACTCTCAAGTAAGAAGCGTTAGCGCAGTGCACCCAGCATTTTTTACCTTTGTAAAATACAGTGTAGCACTGTACTTATCTCGGGAGAATTATCTCTTACCATCAGGAGAGCGTCTTGCTCGTCTGCTTACTTTGTTGTATAAAATATAAGATGAGGATGATTTTTGTTCTGGCTGATCCCGTCATGTGAGGTATCGTAGAAAAGGTATTTTAATGAAAGAAATGTTTCTAATAAACTTTCTCGATTTAATGATCCATTTGATAGATCAAGTTAATTTTTTTTTTGGCGTCCCAGCCCTCTTCAATCTAAACTACTGGCTTTTAAACACTGAAAGGAAAACCAGGAAAACTATAGCGGTTAAGATAGCTTTATTATTTTTAAAGATATCGTTGATGAATTTTAAGGCAGTAAATGTTCAATTTTCCAGTACTAAGGAAGCCTATATTGCGCGAAGATGGCGCGAAGTCTGAATAGCGCTTGTCCTATTTATTTAAATTATGTTCTCATTGCAAAATGTTTATCAGTTATCAATAATGAAATAAATCACTAATTGTTACTATTTAATTAAATACTTAGTATTGATATTTTGAAACCTTACGAATTAATACTTTAATGGGTACAGTTAACTACAAAGAGATGTAGCCATGTTAGGCTTACAAAATGAAGTAAATTTTCATTTGCAACAATGAACTACCCTTGGTTCGTGACATTTCTAGTAGCAATCAAACTTTATATTATCATCGACTCGTTTAATATGCAACAATGATGTATCCCACTACTTTTCCTTAGGTGATACATAATAATAGCATTTAAAATGAATCGAATATAGTATAAGATTTGGTGGATACTGAAAATGTCACGAAGTAAGGGTAAATAATTTTTGCATACTAAAAGTTCCTTCATTTTGTAAGACTAACATTGATACATCTCTTTGTAGTTGACTGTACCTATTTTTCCTTAAAAGAATCATCAATCTCTCTGAGGTTACTCTATTGAAAATAATAATTACTAAAATTGCTATTACACTCTTAGTTCCAGTCTCAACAAAGATATAATCAAATCACACATTTAGAATTATATTAATTAAATATATCTAGATAATAATTAGTCGTCCACCAAAGCGTTGCTGAGAGAAACGAAGCTAGGCGATCGTGCACGACAACTTCCGAAATGAGTTTCGGTTTCGGCAAAAGTTTCGGCCAATTTTGGCCGAAACCGAAACTACAGCCGAAACTTGATTTTTGGCCGAAACTCGGCCGAAACCGAAACCGAAACCGAAATTTCGGTCGGACACTAGCATTAAGTGCGTTTAATAGTGATCAAGCTAAAGTTAAGAGAGTACCTACCAAGTATATTATGAGAACTGGCCAAGTCAGTCTTTAGGCTTCAAAATAATATTAATTCTAAGTGATAAGAAGAAATAATCTTTTAAGTTGTAATAAAATATTTTATGTTGTTGTAAATATTTTTCAGGACTGACCATTGAACTTGGCACCCATTTAGATCTAACTTCTTTTGTCGTTGAAGTCAACTACTAAATCATAGGTAACTATGAGTACATACATCGTAATATTGAACTTGGCTCTCTTTTCACATTTATGTTTTTGATGGGATACTGTTCACGTTGCACCCCATTGGCAATTGGTTCCTACTTCGAGATTGTAATTTAGTCTGTGATCTACATCAAAAGTCTGAGTGACATTAACAGTGAGTGAAAGTTACTATACTGACAGTTGACAGCTGTATCAGCTGCCTTCGCTGAAATCTCGATACGCTCAAAAATTACCAAACACTGAGCGAAGAGCCCTCGTGTTTTCCTGAATTTAATCTAAATTCAAAACTGAAACATCTGCAAAGTTTACCATAAATCGATAGCTTAGTGAAAAAAATAGTGCACAATGGCTCAAGAAAAGGCGGAACCACCGAAGGAGCGATATGTACCGAACGCGCTGAAATTCGCTTTCGGCGGCCTTGCCGGGTACAAAATATTAATTTATTTTAAGATTACACGTCCTTTACCATGAACCAATGTCATTAACATTCATCTTAACATGTGTGAACTCTTCCTGCAGTTATATTTATGCAAATTTATGATTTCAAGCGATAGGATATAATTTTGCTAAATATTGCAAGTCGTGCCAATTTGGTTTGCAGTTGATAATTGTTTAAGCCAATAGCTGTAATTCGTCGTTTATCGCGCCCTCAATTTATTTGCCGGTCAATTAAATGGTCACGAATATTATGCAATAGATGAAACGTAATACAAACAGCCATAAAATACATATTTTAACTGGAATAACATGCCCATGTATAATATATGCATCAAATATTCCAAGACTAAGTTAAGGCATGTGCACTTTATATCAGGTTTTAAAACAGCACACCAGCTGATACTAAATTAATTTAAATTATAATTTTAATCATTTATTTTTATTTCCTATTGAATAAATAAATAAATAAATAAATCATTTGAGATTGAATTCACCCATGCCGAATGCAGTAAGAGTCTTCCTTATTATACAGACAGCCTATACTATACCATAAATTATACATAAAATAATATCTTAAATAAAAAAAAATAGCTGCACCCAGCAGTTTTACCCGCTGTACTGTAGCCTATGTGTTATTCCAGGGTCTATGCTATCTCTATACCAAATTTCAGCTCAATCGGTCCACCTGTTTAGGTGTGAAAGAGTAACAAACATTTACAGTAAAGTAAAACCGTTGAGCGCAGCTACTACACATAAAAACATGTCATACTGACTTAAGCAACATCTTCAGCACCTGTCTTTGGTCAAACATTTCAACAATTTTCACAAAACATTGTCAATCAGCACTTCTTGTTTGCTCCAACAATGGTTTTTGCTTTCCATATCTGATAGAAAGCTTGTACAACAAAACATAATATCAATATTCATCAAAATCGCCGAGATTTTTTTTGGATGTTGTCATGCTCATGTTGAATGTTCCATGAACCAAAACAGGAACTAGAGACACAGCTTTACATCATCATGTAAGTGCTAATAAAATGTTGTTTAGTACAAAACATTCTTTCACCTCGGCAATGACAGGTCAAGTACACATACATGACTGATACTGTCTTTCACATTTGCCAAAATATGTTAGGTAACTTTTACATAACAACATTACGGCAGGTTGATTTCGTTTAGTCATAAAATGCATGTATTCGTGTGACACCATGAAACTATTTTGTACCTAAACTAGCGGTCAGCTGTAACACAGTGTATTAATATTTATAGAAAATGACATCCTGCTGCAAAAAGACAGGCTCAGCATGTGTAGATCTGAATTTACCTACGCTGGTCTTCTGCTGGTACCTTATTGTGGTGACTACACAATTGAAACTTTATCTTCTTAATTGGATGTAGTTTAGTGAAAATTTTCCAATCCACAAGAGCTAATAAAATTTTTTCCAATCCGTAACGCCTTGGGTGCATTTCGCCTTGTGGATAGGAAGTTTTTGCTAATTCCTTATCCATCCTTACAAACTTTCATGTTTCTTTTTTATACTAAATAGGCCTACGTTTGACCACATCCCACCTGATGGAAAGTGAAAATGCGGTCGACGATGGATCACGTATGACGCCTAGAAAGGTACCTATTCACTCGTGCCTTGAAGATACCCAAGTTGTACCGCTCGGGAAACACAGATGACGGCAAAGTGTTCCAAATGCGACCAGTTCTCATTAGAAACGACGAAGCAAAACGCTTGGTGTGGGCTGTTGGTAGCGCCACTAAGTAGGGATGCCGCATTGCCGTCTGTCGTGACGTCCGTCGATAGAATAGGCATGGAGGAATTAGTTCGTGTAATTCCTGCGCACACTCTCCAAAATGAATCCTGTAGAAGACCGATAGCGAAGCGACCATTCTACGATGTTCAAGGCTCGATGTTCAATGTTTATGCATAACTAGCTGCACCCAGCGTTTTTACCCGCAGTACTGTAGCCTATGTGTTATTCCAGGGTCTAAGCTATCTTTACGAAATTTCAGCTCAATTGATCCACCCGTTTTGACGTAAAAAAGTAACAAGCAAACCCTACACACTCACAGACTGTCGCCTTTATAATATAAGTGTGTTAGCTAGGATAAGTAGCCTATAAATAAGTCCAGGGTCTTAGCTACCTATATAATACAAAATTTCAGCTTAATCTGTTCAACCATTAAGGTGTGAAGAAGTAACACTCACCACATCCATGATTTCGCATATTTATAGAGGACGTAATATTATTAGTACAACTAGCGGCGTCACACAGTTTCAACACGAAAGGATTTTCCGCTGCTTCTCCGCACCTTCCCGCGTCTTCGTAACGTCAGCTTAAACCTAAATTTTACCCACACATGAACTGGCATTGATATCTCCCATTATAAAGACACCCAATGCCAAAGAAATCTAAACAACAAAAATAGTAGTTAGCCCTGTCTTATGACCTTCATTTTAACTCGAATAATATTACTTTCCCTTGACCAGTATTGAGGCCAAGACTATTTTACTTTTACACATTTGATTTGGCCAGCATGTAAGAAAATGTGTATTGATATTGTTGATGACCTACATATGTATAATGTATGACTATCGTAATTCTTGTCTCACTTTCTCCTTTTGAAAAAGGTAATATATTCTAAAATAATAAACAGGCCTACTGGGGGTAGACTTCCTTTGCAGGAGGTCGACTAGGTGGGTACCCCAACAGTGCCAGTTATTCTACCACCTGAGCAGTGATGATGCAAACATTACTCTGCTTCGGTAGGAGGGCACTGTAGCTAGTGAAATTACTGGGCTGAAGAGTCTTAACATCTTATGACTCTCAAGTAAGGAGCGTCGGCGCAGTGCACTGGGTAGTGGGTAGCACTGTACTAATTATGGGCAGCGTTATCTCTTATCATCAGGAGAGCGTCTTGCTCGTTTTCTTACTTTGTTTTATAAAAAAAAACGGCAATTTTTTTATTACTACGCATGTCGTGTTTCAACAATAAAAAAGGTAGCACTCCGGGAGTGCCGGCAGAAGTGAAAACTTCAATATTAACGTTGTGTTTAATTATAAGTATAAAAATACTATCATTTATGAGGTAGAATACAATGTTTATTTATTGCGCTATCGTACACAAATATGACAATTTATATGTTGTTATTTATAATATTATATCGTTATTTATATATTACATTAAATTTTATCTCTCAGAAAAATCAACTTCCATCCATAATTTCGACGACTTTTACACCATCGTTATTATCAGAATCATCATCGCAAATTTTTACAACTGATACAATTGGTTTATGATAACTGAAGTAAGAAACAAACAGTTTTGATTCGAACCTATTTAAGTGTCTAATAAAGACCGCATCAATAGTAGTTTTGTATTTCGTTGTGCTAAAATTGCGATCATTTGACATAGTTAAACCAAATTCACAGAGCAGCACACTCAAGCACGGTAGAAAGAGTGGGAGATACTAGTTCCTCTCCCTTCCCCTCGATATTACGCTTTTTCGATCAGCATCACGTGACCCTGACGCGAGTTTGAAAGTTTTTACCCATACAAAAAAAAGTGCTCAGCGCCGCTAAAGAAGTTTTCACTTCAAAAAAACTTGAGAGGTGTCAAGGGACACCCGGATGGAACGAAGTTCCTATAGAAATGAAAATATCTGGCTTGCTTTCTATAAGAGAGAGAGAGAGAGAGAGAGAGAGAGAGAGAGAGAGACAGACAGAGAAACATGCGCAACGCCGCACATATTACAATAGCTTACTATAGCAAAAAGTGTCGTGACAACTTTTCGTAAGAATTTTTTCCGTCTAGCCCCCTTTCACAACGCGCGATAAGGAACTTCGTTCCAATTATCTCAGGGTGAGAGTTGCTATGTCCGAATTGAATTTTAAAACACTGGGTGGCCTTTAAACACTTTGTCTGATGAGCAATCATGATGCCTACCATCACGCGCCTGATTTGCTTGCCTCGGGCCTCGTCACACATGTCATAAAAAAACTTTTCTGAATTTTAATTTGGTTTCCTCGCTCCATCAGTCGTGGTACTCATGTCTGAGGGTTGAGACCTCCTCCATCCATAACCTACTTTCTTACGATGTTACGCCATCTTGTCCTATCTCCGGCCACGCGGAGAGCATCGTAGACTGTAGAGTCGAGAGTGGTGTGGATCTGGTCCGACCAACGCATCGGGAATTTGGTTTACACTTCGGTATACATTCCATTCTTTTTTAGCTCACATTTAGACCAATTTAGAGCACAGTACAAGTTTTATCGAAATCAGTTCACTTTTCATCCTCGTATAAGACCAACAGCGAGAGAACGCGCCCACACTTCTAGCTCGTTTTGAAAAAAAAATTTTTTAATATTTCACGTGTGATGTGTGCAATCATCTTTTCTGTGATTTATTCTATTTTTCATTGTCTTTCTATTTTCCCAGAATGGCGGCAACATGTGTGGTACAGCCCTTAGATTTGATCAAGACCCGAATGCAGCTAAGCGGCAGCGGCAAGACTTCTTTCGCGGTCGCTGGCGAGATTGTCGCTAGAGAGGGCTTCTTCTCGCTTTACGCTGGTCTCTCAGCTGGCTTGCTGAGGCAGGCGACGTACACTACCACGAGATTGGGAGTTTATAACTATCTTTTCGATTCTTATAAAGAGTGAGTAGCTTTTTACTTGGTTTTTTTTGTTGACAATTTGAATCACGGACAGTGGCCGTAGCATGCTACACGGAATCCCGACAAAACTTCAAGAGTAGAACTGTCATCCCATACATTCACAAAAGTACAATGTAATGGGATGACAGTTCTACTCTTGACATTTCAGTGGGATCCCGTGTGGCATGCTACGGCCACTGGTTTTATGACGTCGACCTCCGCTAAGATTTCTTACAAGCAGGCAAAGGATAATCTAGTAAAAAAGTAAGTAATGTAAAGAATAAAAGATTTTTTGTAAAAAATTGATGTCTCTATAAAAATGTATTGTTGTACCTATATGTATGTATGTCACCGGCAAATAAGTAGTTTCGTAAACTTTCGTAGGATTCCAAACGAGAGATAAATTGTATTACGCTCACATTTTCGTGAATTGATAAACTTCCTAGGAAATTTATAAACTTACGAATCTTAACGTCGAATCGCTTCTGCAATGCAGTATTATCAAGTTTCTTGGCAAATGAAGAAGTGACGTCACATGCTGTAGTTCAGAAACTATACTCGAAACTTATGTTGCTCTTAAGCTGCGTCTCCAACTCCTTTTTTGGTCTGCACTCTCAACAAAAACACGTCAACACACAGCAAAATTCCCCTACACAAAAAAAAAATGTCTATGCTTCAAGCTTCAACAAATGTTTTTGCTTTGTTTATTCATTTATTTATTTACTAGTTGAGCCCGGTGGTAAGCTTCAACAAATGTTTTTGCTTTCCATAGCCGATGGAAAGCAAAAACATTTGTTGACGCTTGAAGCATAGACATTTTTTTTTGTGTAGGGGAATTTTGCTGTGTGTTGACGTGTTTTTGTTGAGAGTGTAGACCAAAAAAAGAGCTGGAGACACGGCTTTAAACACGTGCTAAGCCCGGGCCTTTTTGTAGGCGTACACGGATACAAAAGAGTATAACGCGCAGAGGTCCTTTTGAAGCTTTTAATTTAAATGTAATGGGGCCACTCAAGAGGTTATTAACTTTGTATAATACATATTTATAATCACGCCTGGTTCCCGCTGGGGTAGACAGTAGCTATTTCCCTCCATTTAGTACGATCCCGGCACACCTACTTTCGCTTCCTCAACTTTCAACATATTCTTCATACACGCTCGCCGGTTCTTGGTACTCTTGACCTGACCAGTTTGTGTACATAATATACTAGAAATAGGAAATAATATCCGAAACTAATACGATTGCAAAGTTTAGGAAAGGACGTTGTATGGTAAACATAAAAAAAAACGTAGCACTTCAGTCCAGTAGATAAAGTTATGCAATTATCGCTTATCTAATGGGTTTTTAACTGATAAACGCTCATAAAAATGATTGTATATAATCTAATGTAGATTACTTTGGTATCTTATTGTGCGTTTGCTATCCCTTAGAAAGACTAGTGGGTTTTTGATATGACTTATCAGACACTGATGGTTTGATATTATAGTCTTATCTAAACATTACTGTCAGCCTTTAAATCGCCTCTATAGCTCGCGAGAAGTCTCGCCGAGATAATGCGCGTGAATGTACTGTAAAATCTTGGACGACCTCTGTGGCGCGGTGGGCTAACACACCCCTGGAACGCAGAAGGCTGCGAGTTCGATTCCCACATGGAACAAATGTTTGTGTGATCCACAGGTATTTGTTTCTGGTCTGGGTGGTTTTCAATATTTATTATAAGTATGTATCTACAAAAGAAAAGTATGTAAGTATTATATCCGATAACCTAACCACCATAATACAAGCATTAAGTTGCTTAGATTGGGGTTAGGTGGCGCTGTGTGACACGTCCTGAAATATTTATTTATTAAAAAAAAAGAAGATACCTACCTTCTCGCTTCTCCTGTGCGACCTTCTACTGTTCTCTTTTCTTATCTGAGAAACCCTACCCTATTACCTACTTAGCTGTCTTCGCGTGTTATGGTAGCACAAATAATTATTATATTACATATTATGTAATATTATACAGTTTATTCATTGTATCTTTTTTTTTTGTTTTCGCCGGGGAAAAATGCATTACGCATACCCTCCAATGGAGGGAATGGGAGGGTTATGTGGGACTCCCGTGCAGGACGGCTGCACGGTTTACCCACTAAAACGACCTGGCGGCACTCCCGCATCGTCTTAGTGACGGAGGACTGGGAATCGGCAGAGCCTTAGCATCCAGTCCCCCGTCGACGACCGCCCGTCTTTATAAAGTCGGGCCCTTCACGCCCCTCTCAACAAGGACGGGAACGGAACGGTCCCGAGTGCTCGGCCGTTCCCACCGACGGTGGTGGTGAATTGTGCAATGTGGATGAAGGCGCCCTCACGCCATTCATCCGCTATTCACCACCGGGGGGCAGGCGTTGGCTTTATTCATTGTAAAGGGTGTCCAGCGGGAAATTTTCATGTTTAACATTGATTAAAAAAACAAGTACCTACTAAAGAGTTTTTAAAAAAATTTAATATAACAAAATGTAGTGTGATAACGCGGATTTTACTTTTTAAAAACAATATCGTCTAAATTATGCCCGTTCCTGGTGAGACCTTCTTGCAGCCGGATCCGTACATTTGCAAATACGCAGGAGCAAAGCGTTGGTGCAAAAGCGGCAATTTCTTTTGGGCTTTTTGGGCTATGTAAGCGTTTTTGGTGGCGTTCTCTTGGATTGTTAGGATGCCAGTAACGCATGTTCTGTTTGTTGACGTAGCCATCAACATGAAAATGTGCTTTGTCACTAAACAATATGTCTCCAAGAGTCCGTGCTGTTCGGAAAGGTTCGAGCATTATTCTTGCGTAGGTTTCTCGCAAAAGATAGTCATTTTCGTGGAGAGCCTGCACGATTTGCATTTTGTATGGATGTAATTTTAACTTCTTTTTAAAAATAACGTGCACTGTAGATTTTTTAATTCCCGTGGAGGCTGCAATCTTCCTTATTGATTTACGCGGATTCCGCATAATTTCGTGTCAAACTTGAGACACATGTTCTGGCGTCGCTGCTGACGTTGATGGTCCTGGAGCAACTCTGTTGACCATTGTCCCTTCTTGTCTAAACCTCTGCACCCACGACCAGATAAGTTGCGTACTTGGCCCATCACTGACTCGTAGGATATTAAAATGAGTGCAAAAAGAGCGACTCGCACAATCAGTGATTCGTCGCTCTTCAGATATTGTACGACTGCGAACGCACGGTGTGCCCCCGACCAGTGACTCATGGTGACCGACAAATCCGCACGCCCCGCGCATCTAACGGTACCCCTCCCATTAACCTTACCCCGCTAGTATTCGAGCAGTAACAATTTAAAGTAGAAAATTTTCCGCTGGACACCCTTTATCTAGGTATACAAAAAGCCTATTTTTCATATCAAAAATTGTAAGAAAAATAGTTGTGGGTTTCTCGGAGAGAAAAGAACAGGAGAAGGTCGCAAGAGAGAAGCGAGAAAATATCTTCAAATTAGATTAGTAGCGAAAATTATTAATATTATAATAGTATCGCTAATTTATTTGCGAAATTCTTCCTTCAACGAATCAAAATATTTCACTGTTTCGTTTTATGTTATCACAATAATTTGATACTAAAGATTACTATATAATAAATATACCAATAATATTTAATATTTATATTTTAAATAATATTATCATTTATCGTTCATAACAATGGATCGAGATGTCATCCGAGCAAAATATTTACATTTAATATTTATAGAGTTGTCGCTCCTTGGATTCTCACATGTATCTGCTAAATGATGTGACAATACATATAACATACTAGCTTATGCTCGCGGCTTTGCCCGCGTGGCCCATTCCTTTCTTAGCGAAGGTCTACGTCATAAAACCTATCTGTATTGAAATGAAATTATTTATTTGCATTAAATGTTGTTACAAATTAGTTCAGGTGTAATTGAAAAATGGCCGTTCTAAACATTTAGTCAAATGTAATGACATGCAAATTACATAAAATGAGGTTAATTTTATTTTATAATTATTCTAAATTTCAACCCAATCGATTCAGCGGTTTAAGCTGAGTGTTGATAGATCAATCAGTTCCTTTTATATATTCAGATCATACAAAGTTACATAATATTGTACATAGAAACAACAAATGGATGTAAGGACCATGTTACGGCGATATAAAATTTTGTGTGTTTAAAGTTTAGACGCAGAACTGAAGGCAATTTTTCAGCAAGTAAAACCGCTGTGCGCAGCTTGGACTTTTATCTTTTTAATTTCGTCATCATCATTATCAGCCTACGTTCTGTTCGCCCCCATAGCAAGCCAATCAACTCTGTCCTACGACTTCCTCCTCCACCCACTCCCAGCGACCCTCCGTATATCATCGCCCCCATCTCACCCATGGGCGCCCTACACTACGTGGCTTCCACTCGAGAACTTTTCATATTTAAATCTCTACATAGTATAAAATAAAGTTGCTTCCCGCCTCTATCTGTCCCTATTCCCTATGTATGTATGCTTATATCTTTAAAACTACGCAACGGATTTAGATGCGGTTTTCATTAATAAATAGAGTGATTGAAGAGGAAGGTTTATATGCATAATATTGTAGAAACACTAATAATTTTCTATTAAGCACGACGAAGTGCGCGCGCGTCCACTAGTATACATTATAATAGATACAGAAATCGATTTTTAAAACATGATATCTTTACTTAAATGGTCCATGACTAAAACAGCTGATAATCATTTTATTACTTGATCCAAATTCCACCTGACCTGTACACCTAAAGTCAAGAACAAATTATACAGGTTACGAAAACAAATATATTATGTTTAATAACTTTTTATATTAAAATCGTGGTAAGGTGATGAAATGATTAACTGGTACATACCTAGTTTCGTGATATTTTGATGCTAACCTCAGTGAACTGCGATAATGGAGCATTGTGTGATAATGATTAAAATTAACGTTAAATACTATCTTAGTACAAGGTTCAATATAATGCATATAGGCCTACTATAATATACATACATATAGACTATATTATGTAAAATAAATAATGAAAAAAAAATCGCGAAACCTGACTTAGGCTTTCTATATTCCCTTCTATTATAGAACCCTCAAATCAAGAATGAGTATGTGAGGAGAAGCCTGTAAATAGTACCCCTGAGTCCTGAGATATCAAAGAGTGGAAGGTAGTCCCACTTAGTACGGACGTTGGATATGTTATGCTCACAGCAGCACATTCAGAATGCTACTGGCTCCACCGCGAAGTCGATTACACTGGTCAACAAAATCATACTTTTTTTTTGTTTTATGAAGTTTCTTAACTGTTTCTTACTAATTTGACGTCGCTGATTTCAAATCTACCCTTAGTTTCTTTCTAGCAGCTCTAGTTTTAGTGATACAGCTACTTCTTGAAATTTCGTTACTCTGCTTACTTGAATTAATTTATAGTGCAAAAAATTACAAAAATTCTTAGATAAACCGCTATGTACGTAAAAGAGAACTTGTTTAAATGATCCGGATAGTTTTTGTGCTGTTTGGTGTGCTTATATGTTAAGGAAGTGCGTTTCATTCTGTGAAAAAGGCGTATTTTGACAACTTTGGGAAGCCATAACAAATGTTTAGTAAGCCTTGGATGCCGAATTTTGTATGAAGTAGTTACGTTACATCATTACGTTTATGGCCTAATAAAAAATGATTCACTTTAAGGTTCGAAAGTCCTGGGATCTGGCAAAAACCGACTAATCATCACGATGATCGTTACTTTTGTTGTTGTGAATATTACCTGAATAAACCGCCAAAATTGTTCCGAATGGACTTATCCTAATTTAAAATCGGTTATTAGACCAATCCTAAATATCATTACCCCCTCTTCATATAAATTTAGGTCTGATAAAACAGTTTGTAAAAGTTCTATGCTAAGCTTTCCCCAGTTTTAAATGTTTCCGAAATTGAAAGCACAGAAAAAATTAAAGCTGGTCTTTTTGATGGTTTACAAATCAGTGAACTAATAAAGGACCAAATTTTACTGACTTTATGACAGATGAGGAGAAATTTGCATGGATTTAATTTATTTGGGTTGTAAATTTTTTTTTATGAAATATAAAGTTTCCAGGCTACATTCAACACATTGAGCAGCTCATGTTGCAATTCCAGATGTAACATGAGCATCTAGATACACTTCTTCTTTAGCCATTTAGACCGCTTCCCAGAAAAATTTGGCGATTTAAGCGAAGAACAAGGACAATCCGTTCATCAGGATATTCGCACTATGGAAGAGAGATACCAGGGTCGTTGGAATGCAAATATGATGACTGATTACTGCTGAAGCATTCGTAATAAGACTGATGTTTCTACTTATGCAAGAAAAGCTCATAAAATAAAGTTTTTTTCATGTTAAGTAAGACCAATATTATATATTTCAATTCTAAAATTTTGGTATTTTTGGCTTAAAATGAAATATGCTCATATTTCAAAAACTAGAGCTGCTAGACAAAAACTGACTACAGATTTGGAATCAGCGAGGCAAAATCATACAAGATCCGTTAAAAAACTTCATAAAACAAAACTACTGTTTACCAGTGTTATTAATATATCGATAGCAAAGCGATTTGGGGGAGGTCTTTGCCCAGCAGTGGAACAGCATAGATTAAGAAAAAAATTGTGAAGGAGTATATGCCTACTAGAGAAGTGAATAAAGATAATATATATGACAGATGGCAGAGTAGAATGGAAGAAGTAAACCGAACCTTTCGTAATGTGGGATAAGGGCAGGGGCAAAATAAAAAAGGACGTAATTGTTAATTAAATGCACCAAAATCTCAAATTAAAAGTTATTTGAATTTAAATTTCGTGAACTAAGTTTCATGTTCATTAATTAATTCATTGTAGCATGTGTCGTCATTTTACTATAACTTTTAGGCGGGGGTTATCAGGAGGTGAATTTTGTTAACTCTTATGGGATATTTTTTTTTATAATGAAATAAGAATATGTACTACTTAAAACTAAAGTGTAAAATTTAAATGTAAATGGCAATTGAATGAAATAATCTTGCTAATACATATTATAAATGTGAAAGTTTGTAAGAATGTATGGATGTCTGGATGTAGGTGTTATTTACTCTTTTACGTCTAAACGTATGGACAGATTGAGCTGTAATTTGGTATTGAGATAGCTTAGACCCTGGAATAACACAAAGGTTACAATACAGCACAGCTGGGCGCAGCTAGGATAAAATATCTTCGTGTTTATAGTTCAGTAAAATGAAACGATATTCCTAGCCAGTGCTACGTAACCTAATGCCTGAATGAAGATCAAGTACATTGATATTTACGAGCTATTCTACTGCTACCACTATTTTAATTAATAGACAATGGAGCTAGCGCCTACGTGCTAAATCATTATAGACTACTAGCTGCGCCCAGCGGTTTTACCCGCAGTACTTATGTAGCCTATGTGTTATTCCAGGGTCTAAGCTATCTCTATACAAAATTTTAGCTAAATCGGTCCACCCGTTTAGGCGTGAAAGAGTAACAAACACACATCCAGACATCCATTCTTACAAACTTTCACATTTATAATATTAGTTATGCCGGCTCCTCATTCACGCGCGATCCGCACGCGAAGGCCGCGATTTGTGAATGTGGATAGTTTCACGGCATCGCGCCTAGCGTTCGCGGCTTCGCGTTCGCGGGTCGCGGCGTTCCCCGATCGGAGTCGGTTTTTCTACCCGCGTCAAAGGGATCGCGCTCGGTTCACAACTCGCGATGTGTGGGTGTAGATGCTATCGTTACCGTGAACCGCGAACCGCGAAGTCACGGCATGAATATCACGGCGCGGATCGCGCGTGAATGAGGAGCCGGCATAAGATTTTGCCTACTGGAAATCTATTTCCAATTTTATCTATGTAATTTAAGGATCATGGACGCTTAAGTTGATGGCGCTAGCATCTATGTACTACAGCATTTTGAACTATTTCGTATGGTAGAAATATATAAGTAGGTACTTAGTTCCATTTTTGTCCGCGGCATTTAAGATTATGGTCAGCTTATACCTTCAGTGCTCAGAATGTCCAACTATTTAGCAAGGTTATTGTGACCACTTATCACATAGATACAGGGTAATGACGTAATGGTCACTGAAGTGTTATGAATATACAGCCTTTTAGTGCTTGTAGAAAATCATAAATCTTTCTAAATTGGTAATCGTAATTTTGTGTAGTTTTCATTAGTTTGATCGGCTAAAGGGCCAGCCGCGTGACTTAAAGACTGTCTCCTGGATATCGAATAGGAAACAGCCGGACACACAGATTCATGTGCCTTCCGAACCACGGTAGCGTCATGCAGATTACACTGAGCCTTTCGATATTATATCACCCTAATGGTGGTCAATCTGGAGAATAGAACGTGGAAATATAACTCTGGAAAATGTATTAAAGATATAAATTTATTTGCACCGTGCACCCAAGACATTGTTATGTGGACATTGTTGTGTTGGACATTGTTGTGTGAGACATTGTGTGTGGGAGCATTAAAATTAGTAGGTCTTATTTCACCTTCCCTGTTCTTTTGCCCGTACCCAAATGAATATAGAAAGATAGTATCTTTGTATTATAGGAAGCTCACTATGGAGAGACTTGTTTTGCGGGGTCACATTGAAGGGAAGAGAGCTCGAGGTCGTTCTCCAACTCGCTGGACTGACCTCATCAAGAAGGCCACTGAGGCATCTATGACCCAGTGCTTTCGCAACGCCATTAACAGACAAAAATGGCGTCACATCGCTAATCCATCGGAAAAAACCAAGCTGAAGACCGAGCATCAGAGCAACCACGACCACTCTGACAAGAGTGTACAACTAAGAACAAGAAGATTATAGGAAGCGCATTTTGTCATTTCTACTTCTAGTATGCCTAGTAGTCAAGCGTGGCAAGTTTCGGCAGCAGTTTTAACCTTTGATTGTTTGACCAATCAGATAGTTCTTTGTGTCACCTATTAAGAAGCGTGCACCTTATTGTGGTAACTTAACGCCACAAGTCTTAATAAAAACCACCTATTAAGTAGACAAATTGTACAATTTCAGACGCAACGCCGGCGCAGCGCCCGGTTTTGGTACGAAGACCTTACTGGGGATATCCGCTGGGTCTATAGGTGCGTTTGTAGGCACGCCCGCTGAAGTGGCCCTCATACGGATGACAGCTGACGGCAGGCTACCTAAGGAGCAGAGGAGGAACTATAAGAACGTCGCTGATGCACTTATGAGGTAAGCATTTTACATTTTTACATCCTTATTATTCATTTTCATTCATAGTATAATTTTATGCTTTGACCACGATCTCCTGTGATTTTAAGCTATGCGGCCGTAGATGGTTGCCGACTAAACCTAGAAAGCGGGATACATCCCTCCCTAGCTTCACTCAACATTCATAGTGTTGTACAGTCAACTACAAAGAGATGTATCCATGTTAGTCTTACAAAATGAAGGAACTTTTAGTATGCAAAAATTATTTACCCTTCGTGACATTTTCAGTATCCACCAAATCTTATACTATATTCGATTCATTTTAAATGCTATTATTATGTATCACCTAAGGAAAAGTAGTGGGATACATCATTGTTGCATATTAAACGAGTCGATGATAATATAAAGTTTGATTGCTACTAGAAATGTCACGAACCAAGGGTAGTTCATTGTAGCAAATGAAAATTTACTTCATTTTGTAATCCTAACATAGATACATCTCTTTGTAGTTGACTGTACGACCGTTGCCTAACACCAGACACCAATATAGCGAGTGGAAAAAAATGACCCGTTAATCAAATTTATTTTACATGTTCTGGATTCATTTTGTTAAGATTTCTCACTTAAGAATAACTACAACATCAAAACAACAACATCACAAACAGAACAACAATACAAAACAACAAGAACAACAATACAAAACAACAAGAACAACACAACAAACAACAACAGAAACACAACAACAACATCAGAACAACATCTTATTATAATTGATCAATAATTTAATCACTAAATGAACAACAATAAATGAGAAATCACAGGAGTTTGTGTATGATTGTTCAGGATAGTACGTGAAGAAGGGCTACTGAAGTTATGGCGCGGCGCCACCCCCACTGTTGGACGTGCCATGGTTGTAAACGCAGCACAACTCAGCACTTACTCACAGGTCAGATCTTATACTCATCATGACTCACATATTACCTTTTTTAAGGTTAGCCTTAGGGTGTAGCTTCAATTCTCAAAAATGTGTGGTTGGCTCATTTTTAGTAGCCGGAAGCGTGGAAAAAAATTGACACTGGTAATTATTCTTAGACATATCCATTGGTAACTTAATATGGATGTTGACATATGTTACGAATTCATATAAACTTATGTTTTTCACATAAAATACAGTATTTAAAAACCTATAATCACATTTAAAGGATCTATTTACAAGCCAAAATTGAATAAAATCAATTTTAATTTCAATATTTTTTACTTATTGTTACGCGAATGCAAACGCCAATCAGAGCGCGTGACGTCACACCACTGGCACGCACCGCACCGCACCTCACCGCTGACTTACGCTTCCTATGAAATGTTCCTGATTTCGACACATTTTAATTATTCATAACTTAAAAATCACTAAACCGATTTTGATGCAACTTATACTGTGCCCTAAGTTGGTCCGAATTTAAGCAAAAAAAAGTCAATAACCAAAATGGATCTTATATTTTCAGAGAGAAATTTTAGTTATTGACTTTATTTTTGGTTTAAATATGGACCGACTAAGGGCACAGTATAAGTTGCATCAAAATCGGTTCAGTGGTTTTGAAGTTATGAATAATTAAAATGTGTCGAAATCAGGAACATTTCATAGGAAGCGTAAGTCAGCGGTGAGGTGCGGTGCGGTGCGTGCCAGTGGTGTGACGTCAAGCGCTGTCAGATGACAGTTCGGAACGTTTTAGCCGGAATTCAAAAAATCATTTTTATTTACGTATTTTTATATTGAAATTTCATATATTTTTCATAAAAATATGATATTCGTGTATGAAATGGGTCTATCTATCATATAAAAGCAATTCCAAAAATTTGTCAACATCCCTATTGAAATGTATTTGTTACTTGCAGGCTCGAGAGATGTTCGTAGGCTACGTGCCGGATGGTATAACGTTACATTTGTTACTTGCAGGCTCGAGAGATGTTCGTAGGCTACGTGCCGGATGGTATAACGTTACATTTGTTACTTGCAGGCTCGAGAGATGTTCGTAGGCTACGTGCCGGATGGTATAACGTTACATTTATTACTTGCAGGCTCGAGAGATGTTCGTAGGCTACGTGCCGGATGGTATAACGTTACATTTGTTACTTGCAGGCTCGAGAGATGTTCGTAGGCTACGTGCCGGATGGTATAACGTTACATTTGTTACTTGCAGGCTCGAGAGATGTTCGTAGGCTACGTGCCGGATGGTATAACGTTACATTTGTTACTTGCAGGCTCGAGAGATGTTCGTAGGCTACGTGCCGGATGGTATAACGTTACATTTGTTACTTGCAGGCTCGAGAGATGTTCGTAGGCTACGTGCCGGATGGTATAACGTTACATTTGTTACTTGCAGGCTCGAGAGATGTTCGTAGGCTACGTGCCGGATGGTATAACGTTACATTTGTTACTTGCAGGCTCGAGAGATGTTCGTAGGCTACGTGCCGGATGGTATAACGTTACATTTGTTACTTGCAGGCTCGAGAGATGTTCGTAGGCTACGTGCCGGATGGTATTGTGGCGATACAATTGCATCTAAATCGCTCACAACTGCGCGCTCTGCTTGTGGAATATTAGACCTTCGCAGAGTCACCGCCCCCGGCCCGCGCGGCACTCCCGCGCTCGCCTGCCGGCCGGTCGCAGCGCGTGAGCCGCGCGCCCGCCAGAGCTTCGCACCGCCTCGTAACGCTAGCACGCGCTCGCTCGCTTAATTAATTTGCTTACGTAAATATTGTTATTTTCTCATTCTTACTGTAATCTGTCTTTTGCTTTTCTGTTATTATATTTATCTTAAAATCACGCGTAGTTTCATCTTTCTTCAGCCACCTTTAATATCAGTAAATTCATACAACCTTTCACACATAAATTCATACTATCAGCTTCACACTATCTACCTCGGGTAAACCTTTCATCACATCAGTTCACCACCTTCTCACCTCACCACAACTGGTGACCCCGGACGAAGAATATCTTGCCACGCGCACGGACTCAGAGCGGCAAAACCGCATTCCAGAACTTGGGGTGTGGCCCAAGCACAGATCATAAAGCTAGAGATGGAAGCTAAAATGAGGTAACAGTCGCCAAGTCATATGCCTGAATCAACATAAGCTCGTAGCTCCGCCTCTTTTTCGTGTTCATTCCACGGCCGACATTGACAGCGTGACATTCACATACTTAATGAAAAATAATTAATAAAAATGCCGTATTGTTCAATAAAAAGGCGCGGAAAGACTAGCGCTACATTCAGTTACGCAAAAGACGAAATCTTATTACACAGGCAAGTTATTATTCCGATAATAATCATTGAAAAATGTTTAACATAAAATGCAATATAAAAATGGCCAAGTTTCTTTTCGTCTCATTCTTTCTTGGTAAATTTGTATAACATTATCTCGTTCTCTCTTACGCCCGGATAAACTAGTGATAAGACACAAATTTAAATTTACACCACAAATTTTATCGACAAAAATGTTATTGAAATTTTTGAAGTAGGTAGGTTAGTATATTAAGGTACCAAAATTATCGGGGTTTAATATTATACAGGGTTACTGGTATTTAATTCATGAATGGTTATTATGAAGCTTATAATAAGAGAAGTGTAACGAAGCTTTTAAAATACATAATGTTAAATTTGTCACTAATTTAAAAACAAATAATACGCTATCTAACATTTATTGTTTATTCTTATAGGGTGCGTATTCGCACGCATAATTTTTTAAAATTAGGACTAAAAATTTTATGCGAGCGATGGACCTATTTATATTTTAGTGAAACCATATAAAATGTTTATTCGGGTACTTTGGGAGGTAATAGAGATGAGAAAACATTTAAGCTATAATAAAACAATAATTGAAGTTATATTAAAATATCTCTCGTATACAATACAACGAACTTTCTCATTAAACTTAAGAATAACAGTAACTTATATTTTCTTATCGATACGATATAGCGACTTTACCACATCACTAGAAAGTCATGTTATGCCTCTAACTATTACCTAATCTGTGGCGTAACTGTGACGTCACCTTGAACGAGCCAATCAAATCTAGCCACTCATCCCCCGCACCCCACCATGTTTTGGTGACTTTGTTTTCATACAAAAAATGACCTAAGCGCGGTATATATCTCTCTTGTATATGGGCCCAAGTTACAAGAGGTGAGAATTTTTTTGGACTAAAAAAAATTAAGTGCCCGTTATAATGGCCGAAACCGATGATGCCCCGGCTGTACTACGTGTTGGTGTCAGAATCCCGCCATTTTGGCCCGAGGAACCGGCCTTATGGTTCGCCCAGGTAGAAAGCCAATTTACGTTATCAAAAATAACTACCGATGATACAAAATTCTGCTACCTGGTGGCACAATTAGACCACAACTACGCCGCTGAGGTGCGTGATATAATCACCAATCCGCCGTTAACAGACAAATATGAGAAACTGAAAACTGAGTTGATAAAGCGCCTCTCGGCGTCCAAGCAAAAGCGCGTCCATCAATTACTAATGCACGAGGAGTTAGGTGACCGCAAGCCTTCTCAGCTGTTGCGGCATATGCAGAGCCTGGCTGGACCCAGCGTTCCAGAGGAATTCCTGAAATCAGTCTGGACCAGCAGGTTACCTACGAACATTGTGACGGTAATTGCTTCACAGGATGACTTACCGCTGGAGAAGCTGGCTGACCTCGCAGATAAGGTGCACGACATCACACCATCCTCGCCTCAGGTAGCCAGCGCCGCCCAGGTATCCACGGCAGACTTCGGCGACTTAGCGAGACAGGTCCAGGAGCTAACGAAACAGGTAGCGTTACTTACCACGCAGAGGAGTGGAGAACGTCCTCAGCGCTGGAACAACCACAGTAGTCGCTCTCGCTCTAATAGCCGCTCACGCCTGCGACAGCCGCCTTCAGATCATCCCCATTGCTTCTACCACTTCAATTACGGAGCTCAGGCGAAGAACTGTAAGAAGCCCTGCACATTCCCGACATCGGAAAACTACAGGGACGGTCGCAAGTAGCGGCTAACGACTGTCCTCTATTAATAGGCCGCCTTTTTGTCACCGACCGAGCATCAAAAATGCAGTTCCTTGTGGACACTGGCTCAGACTTGTGTGTTTTTCCCCGGTCAGCGATAAAGACGCCTTGCACTAAAACAGGATTTGAACTATCTGCTGCAAACAATTCTGTTATACATACTTACGGTCCTGTTACGCTACATCTGGATTTTGGCTTGCGACGAGACTTCGTGTGGACATTTACGATCGCAGATGTCTCGAAGCCCATCATTGGAGTAGACTTCCTCTCCTTCTACAATCTGCTCGTCGACTGCAGGAGACAGCTCTTAACCGACGGAACCACTACAATGTCTGTCAGTGCCGTTCCCTCCAGTTCTTCTGATGATGACTTAACGTCCATAAAGGCAGTCTCTGGAGATTCACGTTCACACATTTTAAGGGAGTACCCAGAGATTACTCGCCCTGCTGGAATCTTTTCTCCTCCCAATCACAAGACACTCCATCATATCCGGACAACGCCCGGACCGCCAGTAGCTTGTAAACCTCGTCGCTTGGATCCAACTCGTTTACAGGCAGCAAAGAAGGAGTTTGACGACATGATGGCCAGTGGAATAGCTCGAAGATCTGACAGCCCTTGGTCCTCAGCCTTACACATGGTACGTAAAAAGGATGATGGATGGAGACCCTGTGGTGACTACCGAGCTCTCAACGCGAGGACTGTTCCTGATCGATACCCAGTGCGTCACATTCACGACTTCTCTTACCAGCTCGCAGGATGCACCATCTTCTCGAAGATCGACCTTGTCAAGGCGTATAACCAAATTAGGGTCAACCCAGAGGATATACCCAAGACGGCGATTACGACCCCATTCGGGTTATACGAGTTCCCGTATATGACGTTCGGCTTAAGGAACGCTGCGCAGACCTTTCAAAGGTTTATTGACGAAGTCCTCTCTGGCTTGGATAGCTTCTGCTATGGATATATCGACGACATTCTCGTATTCTCTTCCGGAAGAGAAGAACACGAGAAACACTTACGTCTACTCTTCGAACGCCTTAAGAAGTACGGTATCCTGGTCAACACCTCCAAATGCACACTCGGCCAAGAAAGCGTGACCTTTCTTGGATACGACGTGACATCAGCTGGAACAAGGCCCCTTACCACAAAGGTCCAGGCGATCCAAGACTACTCTTTTCCGAAGACGGTTAAGGACCTGCGCCGATTTCTTGGAATGCTTAACTTTTATCGGCGTTTCATTCCTAACGCCGCCTGCATCCAAGCACCCTTGCACGACGTCTTATCCGGTCCGGCTCTCAGCCAGTCCAAGAAACCCCGGAGCTACTACAAGCCTTCACTGAATGCAAGAAGTCACTCTCCGAGGCCACTCTTCTCGTCCATCCCGATCCATCATCGGAACTCGCCATCGCTACTGATGCATCTGACTCCGCCATTGGCGCCGTGCTGCAGCAGCGGATAGGTGAAGAGTGGGAACCCCTCGCATTCTTCTCGCACAAACTCTCCAACGCACAAAGGAAATACAGCCCGTACGACAGAGAGCTTTTGGCAATGTATGAGGCAGTCAAATACTTCCGGCATATGGTCGAGGCCAGGAACTTCGCGATTCTCACCGACCATAAGCCATTGACGTTCGCGTTCACGAACAATAGAGAGAAATGCTCACCAAGACAATTTCGCTATCTTGACTTTATTTAACGTTACATTTGTTACTTGCAGGCTCGAGAGATGTTCGTAGGCTACGTGCCGGATGGTATAACGTTACATTTGTTACTTGCAGGCTCGAGAGATGTTCGTAGGCTACGTGCCGGATGGTATAACGTTACATTTGTTACTTGCAGGCTCGAGAGATGTTCGTAGGCTACGTGCCGGATGGTATAACGTTACATTTGTTACTTGCAGGCTCGAGAGATGTTCGTAGGCTACGTGCCGGATGGTATAACGTTACATTTGTTACTTGCAGGCTCGAGAGATGTTCGTAGGCTACGTGCCGGATGGTATAACGTTACATTTGTTACTTGCAGGCTCGAGAGATGTTCGTAGGCTACGTGCCGGATGGTATAACGTTACATTTGTTACTTGCAGGCTCGAGAGATGTTCGTAGGCTACGTGCCGGATGGTATAACCTTACATTTGTTACTTGCAGGCTCGAGAGATGTTCGTAGGCTACGTGCCGGATGGTATAACGTTACATTTGTTACTTGCAGGCTCGAGAGATGTTCGTAGGCTACGTGCCGGATGGTATAACGTTACATTTGTTACTTGCAGGCTCGAGAGATGTTCGTAGGCTACGTGCCGGATGGTATAACGTTACATTTGTTACTTGCAGGCTCGAGAGATGTTCGTAGGCTACGTGCCGGATGGTATAACGTTACATTTGTTACTTGCAGGCTCGAGAGATGTTCGTAGGCTACGTGCCGGATGGTATAACGTTACATTTCTGTGCATCCATGGTGTCTGGTCTCATTACCACCATCGCCTCCATGCCAGTCGATATTATCAAGACTAGGTGAGCATAAATCAAATCAAAAAGCAGTCATTCCAGTAAATTTAGCAATCACTATGGCGACTGTAATTTATTTAGAAAACTTTATTATTTAACAATTTTTTTTTTTAAATTTTTATTTTATTGTTTTAGTTCTTTTTTGTATATTTTTTGTGTTCCAATAAAGTGTTATCTATCTATCTATCATTAATTTAAAATGTGGCATTTTTCTGCAGGCTTTGATAATACTTACAATGTATATTTTTAAATGATCTAGTGCTAATGTATTCGAGTCCAACGATCTAACCTTCTTCCATTACATATCAAATAGTTATAGATCTCTCGAGTCTATAGGGTATAAATTAAAAAAATCGACTAGTTTTGAATTATGCACACTATATAGGTAATAATATTATAATTCCCGAACCGAAGGCATATCGATCAACAAAAAGGTTTTTCATTCCACTATCTCGGAAAGTATATTTTTACTCTACGATATCTGACTGGAAAAGTCCATTTTATCCTCTAGAGGGTAAAGTAATTTTGAATTTAGAACGTCGCGTCGTGTGCACCGAGTTTCTGTGTCAAAAACATAATTAAACCTATTTACTTCCACCGTCCACCTCTATGGTGCCGATTTTATTATACAACTTTTTTAAATTTGTTAAAAACTCGGAATCAGAACCTCCTAAGTGTTTTTTTTTTTATTTGCTTTGCGCGCGCTATCAGTCATGCCAGTAAGTTCAGTTTTCCAGTCAGATATCGAAGAGTAAAAATACACTTTCCGAGATGGGGGGATGAAAAATATATAATAATCAATTTTACACTTTTTCTAAGAAAGTTTCTTTTTATCTACATACTATATTTAGTTTCATATTTATAGTCATATAAATATACATTTTTTCGGGTATTCATTTCCATGATTTAATAATGTTTATTTTCATTTTCAGGATACAAAACGCAGCTAAAGGGCAGAGTCAAATCGGCGTAGTAACGAACCTCCTTCGTAACGAAGGAGTTTTATCTCTATGGAAAGGTTTCCTCCCATATTACGCCCGTCTTGGACCCCACACCGTTCTGACATTCATATTCCTCGAACAAATGAACTCGGCGTACTTTAAATACACGTAAAAACATAGACAAACAAAATGGCGGCGAACGGTGAGAGTAAAATGGCGGCGAATGGTGAGAGTTGCCATTTTCAAAATATCATCATATCTTTATGGGTCGTCCATATATGCCGGCCAATGATTCGCCGAGTGTGTGTTTTGTCTATGGACGAACAATTTTTGTCTATAGACGAATGTGTTCGTATATTTACGGTTTTTTTTTCCGGTAAATTTCTGATATACATTTTGGCGACTTTAATAATATATTGAATATTAATCAATCATGGATCATTTGAAGCCATTTTGTGTGAATAATTACTAGAAATTAGTTAAATTTTCTTAATTTTTTTTATTTATATAATCTGTGCCCCAAGTGCATATATATAATCTGTGCACTCGGGCGAACGTTCGGCCGAATCATTGGGCGGCATATGTGGACGACCCTCTAGGGATGTTGACTAAAAAATACAATACTCTTTATTGCAGTTATAAGATAACAAAAAATACTTAAAATTAAACTATATAAAGGTCTACAATAGGCTTATCGCTTAGAGCGATCTCTTCAAGGCAACCAGCTTTGCATGGAGTGTTTGAACCTAAAGAGTAGGGTGCGCCCAGCAATTTTACCAACTATACTAGCCTACGTGTTATTTCAAGGTCTAAGCTATCTCTATACCAAATTTCAGCTCTATCGGTCGCGTGAAAGAGTAACAAACATCCAGACATCCATTCTTACAAACTTTAAAGTTTATAATATTCGTAAGATTAGACTAAAAATAAAAAATATATGTCTATGTAAATGTAATCAAAAATGTGTAAGATACAATGCACTAAAGTAGCATGATCTTTACTTGTGACGTCACTGACGACTTTTTGTATCGAATAGTGACGTAGCGCGTCCCCAACCTAAAACTTATATGTTTTATATCTCAGCCATTTTTAATTTTGTTTACAATCCAAAAAATACGTAGGTATCTGATTTTTTTTTAATATTATTTAAATTACGGACAATTTTTTTTTGCCTTGTCAACATCCCTATTTTATTGCAAGGTGCAATATATTTTTTTATAAGTATATTTGTTTAGATTTTATGTCATGTTTTTAATACTTTTGTTTTAGTTTAAGCGTAATGACATTGTGAATGACAACTTTCATCTCATCATTTATGGTTCAGCACAAATCTAAGTGCCTATTTACCTATATGTTTATGTTCTGTGTATAGTACAAAATATAATATTTTAATAATAATATAAGTATGGTACATAGATATCGGTCGAATGCGAAAATCGAAATCAATGTAAAATATACAAAAAACTGTATATTTACATTTCCTTCAAATTAAAGAGTATAAATACATCTACGTATTACTACACTTTATATATTTTTAAATAAATATTAATATAAAAAAATAATTTCAATTTTCAATAAAAAATGTTTTCAAAACTTTTCAATGTTAATAAAAAGGGGAAGATACGGTACAGGCGTCTTGAAAATGGACCTATCCAATTAGGTTTGTGCACACAATTTTACTTCAGGCACAATCGGCGCGAGTTGGCGCGGCAACTGACACCCCAAGTTTGGTTATAGCAACTATAGCACGTATCGTATCTTTCCTTTTTATTTTAATCTAAGTTAATAATGATAAAACACATCTCAAATTATTAATTATTTTATATGTATAAAACATCAAGTAAAGTAATGACCTCATATCATAAATAATATTAAAATAAGTGTCAATTCATAAACATGCTTTCATATTTATTTTTATATGTATTATTAAAGGTTTAAAAAAATTTAAGGACACGCACAGACGATGAGACTTTTGACATAAAAGTCCAAAAAATGTATGAATTTTGGAGAATGATTGGCGTTTCTATTTCTTTATTTTTGTAGTAGTTTAAAAACGATCGGGATGTTTATGAAATTATTATATTTAATTCCTTTGAAATTTCGTATAAATTTTAAATCTACATAGTAGATTTCTTTTTTAAATATGAAGTTAAACGTATAAATTAATGCTTTTTATTCGAATTTTTTGGAATTAAATGCTTGAGGTGCTCATTTTCGCATATTTTCAAAATATATATGTGCCAAAAATAATTATGGCTATGAATTTCAACTTATTGCTGTATCGTTCCAAACATTATGAGATAATGTAAAACATTAGTTCTAAGTACAAACTTTTTTTATTATTGTTTTTTCATACATTATAATTTACTTATATGCTGATTACGAGATACAATATTTTTCGTCAGTAGTAAGCCTAAAAGCAGTTTTTTTATATAAAGATGTTTATTTATTTTGAATACATGCTGATATTTTCCATATATCGCTTACAGAGAGCCTACAATTTTAATATTGATATATGTATTTTTTTTATTTTACTAAACTTAATGAATTACACCTACTCATGTAACAGAATTTCTCAAAAAACTTCATAAATTGAAAACTTTCCAAAAATAAATATTTCTAATACATCTATGTTCTACTAGATTGCATTTTATAAGTTGTAAGGCTTCGCTGTCATATTAATGTTTAGTGAATAGATATCTATTTATTTTGGTACTATTTTTCTATTAAAAATGTATAGCAATACTTAAAAACGTCATCTGAACGAAGATTTAGTGCGCTTTCAGAACGTCATATATCTGACTCAGATGTAATGTGATAGCAATCTTAACTTCTCTTATAAAATCTGCCAAAACACACAAAAAAACTATCCAAATTAACTTTCTAAACAGACGACTAAACTCACGGGAATAATAGTTATAATAATATTTTGTGAAATGTATTAAATAAATAAAAAATAGGCTCGACCCTGGGTTTCGGACAATTACGATGTCCTCACAGGGTCGAGCCTAGTTTCGACTATTATTTCCGTGAGTTTAGTCGTTTTTTTACATAGTTTTTTTAACATAGTAAACACATAGAAACGTTAATAGACAAACAGAAAATTAAAATTCTTGGTATAGTCAGGCCCATGAAACTCAGTACAATTGTCGACCAGTAATTAAGTACCTACTACTTACTACATTGAACACATAACGTGCGTACACTCATCATTGTGTGTGTAAACTACGTAGGGTTGATACGAAACTCACTTTGTAGCAAGTGGTACGAGTTAAATCGACTAGATGGCGCTTTTTGCAACATCCGACAGGGTCCATAAAATATAATTATTACATAATTAATTTCTTTTCTTTAGTATAGTGCATTAGTGGTGTCAATGATCGATCCTACTGCAATGCAGCGTTTTAAGTATTGCTAGACTTTTTTGGTTAAAACTCAGTTAATTCAAACTTATATGCTATCATGAAATGGTTGTACTCGATTCTCGATAGTATTTTAAAGTCAGGGTAGCAAACAAAGGCAGGAAATAATTGTTGTGCTCCATTGAATATCACTTTACTATCTATTGATACTTTAAGAACTATAAAGGGGTGACTACACTTGACGAGGTAGATGCGACAACGGATGGAAAGAACTTTGTCCTTTCTATAGACTTCTGACAACTTTCCACATTTGGTTGATTCTTAACGAAGTTAGGCTGAAGGATCAGCTCCACTTGCATCACACTGTGTCCCAGGGTCAAAATAAATAATACAAAACGTCAAAATATTTTTAATGAAAATTTGACGATCCGTGCAAGCATTTGTATGAAGCGTAGGGAAGCCTGTGTTTATAATTTTTTTTTATATAATACCAATACATAGATTTTTTGAGGCTGAGTCTGAGCTTATAATAATCGATAGGCATAGCTTAGCCTAATATTTCGAAAAATAAATTAAATTTGAAAGGATGACTTTAGCAGCCTAGCTCTAACACCCCGCTCTCTCTGTATCCAATCAACTATATTAAAATACTAGGAAATTTGAATCTGAAAGTATAATAATTAGGTGTAAACTCTCCTTTTACATTACAAAAAATTTAACAAAATGTTTTTTTTGTAAAAGTCCATTCTTCGTCGACAAGTGTGGTCACTCCCTAATTCCATGTGATACGCTAATCATACCATATTTTTAGACGCACTATATGTGACTAACATTTTGTAATTGTTATAGAATAATATAATTTTTGTTTTCATATTATGCGTTTTATTTTTGAATTCTTTATATGAAATGTCATGAAACCTCGCACACTTGCCGGAGTCGAATCGGAAGAAGATTTCCTATACAAAATCGGCACGCGAATAGATGCGCGACCACCATAAAAATGCGTTGTCCTTGACCACAGAAGATTACAACTAAAGTCAAAGAGAATACTTATAACAGAAGTCATCATTGACTAAAAGTCAAAATCACTGTTATAATTAATGTTCAAAAACATGTCAAAAACATATACCAAATTAACACAATAATATTTTAAAAAGTAACATGTGACTAATCACCTCAAATTGGCTAAACGAGGGCTGTGAAAATGTGTCTTGAGGTTGTGACATGCCATACTCAGGGTTCTATCAGAGGTATTGGGCTAATATAGAGGAGCCTATCAAATTGTCCAAGTATATGAAAGCATCAATTGGCGGGTTCTCTGGGTAAGTAGGTTACAGCGGGCCATTGGCGGATCCAGGATTTGGTTGGGGGGGGGGGGGGGGGGGGCAAGGTGCAGAAAGGCAAGAATATTATCATTTTTACTAAGAAAAAAGTGTGTTTAGGTCGCTCTGAACAGTTAGAAAGTTCAAATAACCTTAATAATAAGTGCGCGAGCAGCTTGCTGCGAGCGCCGAGAAAAAAACTATAGTCTTGACCATGAAATATGTGCAAAATTCGTAACTCTACAATGCTTCTGGGGGGGTCTTGGCCCCCTGCCCCCCCCCTAAATCCGCCTATGCAGCGGGCTATTGGCTAATCCACACCCACTAAGATTGATGTCATATGATTTAGCCAATAGCCCTCCAGAGCCCTATAGGGGAATTCTACCTTTTTAGGATGACCTAAAAAAAGCAGAAAGTAAGTTAATACTTGGAGAAAGATAGATTTTGGCACTGTCGGTTGTGTTCCGGAATTTATCCCGCCTTTTGAAATGAAATGAAATATATTTATTTGCACAAAATATGGTACATTTAGTAGGTCTTATTAGGTATATACAGATCCTCATATCTTGTCAGTGACACTAACATGCAAATATTATTGAAGAAATAGAATAGAATTTTAGGTTTAGTCTATCTACGATCCTTATCCTTCGACCGTGGTTCTTCTATATACATTCGGTATAGCTTCCGATGTGGCCGTAGATGGCAGCAGACTAAATCTAAAGGGCGGGCTATAATTCCCTGTTGGGTTAAATTAAAATTGATTGATATGATCGATTGATGGGCTCATGTTAATTTTATTAATCGGGACTTATCGCGTAA
This sequence comes from Hemithea aestivaria, assembly GCA_947507615.1. NCBI lineage: Eukaryota > Metazoa > Arthropoda > Insecta > Lepidoptera > Geometridae > Hemithea > Hemithea aestivaria. The sequence goes on from OX382338.1 coordinate 14,187,858, forward strand.
TTTTTTTTTTTTTTGTTTAGTCTGTACTGTCCCACTGCTGGGCAAAGACCTCTTATTTTAAATTAGTTTAACAAAAACATTATAAAACCAACCATAGGCGGATCCAGGATTTGGTTCTGGGGGGGGCAAGGTGCAGACGGGCAAAAATATTATAATTTTTACTACGTAAATTATGTGTTTAGCTCGCTCTGAGCAGTTGGAAAGTTTAAACATCCTTAATAATATGTGCGGGAGCAGCTTGCTGCGAGCGCCGAGAAAAAAATTATAATCTTTACCATGAAACATGTGCAAAATTCGTAACTCTACAATGATTCTGGGGGGGGCCTTGGTCCCCTGCCCCCCCCCCCCCCCTAAATCCGCCTATGAAACCAACCTCGACGTTTCGGCACAGTTACATGCACCGTGGTCACGAGCAGAATGAGATTTGAGTCTGCGCGCCAATAATCACGCGATAAGTCCCGAGTCCCGATTAATAAAATTAACATGAAATAAAATCGCGATAGTTTTAAAGTGTTAGATTGATGGTTTATTTTAAATTGTAATTGCGCCATCCCACCATTCATCATCATCATCATTCAATCATTTCATTGATGCATTATCCCCCCTCCAGAATGCTCGCGACAGTTCTCCTACACCCCCTAGACGTGGTAAAGACACGTATGCAGATATACCCCCACCGCGCGTCCGCTTACCTCCTAGCCAGCATGATATGGCGCTGCGAAAGCCCCAGGGCCCTCTACGTAGGACTGCCCTCGGCTATTATGCGCCAGTCCACTTATACTACGTCCAGGATTGCTGTGTATCACTGGTTGTATGAAAAGTGTAAGGCGTAAGTATTTTTGATCACCAATTTTTATGTAAGCTAAATGCAGCGGTTTTACACTCTGAATAGTCTCTGAAATATGTGTCATTTCAGGGTATACTTATATGTAGGTAGGTACCAAAATTGAGCTCAATTGGTCCAGCCGTTTAAACGTGAATGTGTTACAAACACACATCTATACTTTCGTATGTATGATATTATATACGTATTGGTAGGATAAAGAACTCACGTTGCAGAAAGTGAGAGTACAATGACCTTTCTACCGATGCGCGTCTTGCTATTATAGCTTATATGTGAACGTGACAGCGATATCATGATGCGGGAGGGAAAGGGATGGGTAGTAAAATATCATTACCAAAGTACCTGCAATAAATAATGACCGATTATATTTAAATTACTTGAACATGATAACTGCTTGCCCAATTTATATAAAATTTAAATAAGAAATAGTACCTACTTTAAATTGGTTAAGCGTGTACAAGTAATTACCGATTACGATCGGTGAATACATAAAAATCCTTTTTTATCTCGATTTATAAGTATTTCCAATGCTTCAGCAACTCGGGTATCCCAGCGTTCAAGGACATGGTAGTGATGGGCATGTACGCCAGCATGGTGGGAGCGTTCGCCGGCGCCCCGTCGGACATCGTGCTCGTGCGCCTCATGTCTGACGCACGGAGGGATCCCTGCGCCGTGGTCAAGGCGCCGTATCGCAGGCGCTACACTGGCACTTTTGATTGTTTTAACAAGTGAGTTTAGGGAAATAATTACTAACTTACCTTTACCTTGCGCCTCAGCGCATATCTGGGACTCACCCGCCGTAGATGGGTGCGGCGGGGCTACCTACTAAAAATCCTGGGGGTGTTCCCCACAAAACATCTTTCGAAGGTAGATATCGATGACGCTTTTGAGAAGAATCTAAGGACTTAAAGCCTGGTAAGACAGTGACTAGTAAAGGGAGTAAACTGAAGACATTATGCCCCTATCTATAAAGGCTTAATTAGGATTACAGGTCGTCTTAAGAATTAAAAAAAAATAGTCGACGATTTGCACTTTTAATTAGGTACCTACCTTACCTGTAATTACGATTGAACCTATTTCTATGGGACTGGAAGTTAAGGCGCTAACGATTTCCAGACTTCTGTCACAACTGACTTCTGTGACGATTGCGTGTGCCGCCGAGTTGTTTTCTCTATAGTCTACGGTATAAACCTATCCGTGTTCCAAATGTCAATACAATCCGTTCAGCGGGCTTAACTGTGCGTTGATAGATCAGTCAGTCACGCTTTTCCTCTATAATAAATTTAGATTACCTTTAGATTATGTATAAACAGTCCTTGAATTATGAAGGTATTAATTTCCTCCAGGATGTATCATTTTGAAGGGTTCACATCATTTTGGCGCGGAGGATCTCTGTCCTTAGCAAGAGCGGCTTGCGTGGGGATTGTACAGATAGGCAGCTACACGCAGGTAAACTATCAACCACTTTTATTTATTTAAATTTTATACAACGAAGTAAGAAGACGACCAATACGCTCTCCTGATGGTAAGAGATAACGCTGCCCATTATAATTAGTACAGTGCTACCCAGGATTTTACAGATGTGGGTGCACTGCACCAACACTTCTTACTTGAGAGTCATAAGATGTTAAGACTCTCCAGCACAGTAATTAAAAAAATCAGCTCAGTTTATCAGCTTTTTAAATAAATCTTAAAATGAAATATATTTAATTTATAGAACTCCCCCTCTCTACTGAAGTATCCACCCCTCTAACCAAAAAATCGATTGGGGACTGATTGTTAAAAGGTTTTGCTGATTCCAATCCTCCATGCCAAAGACGATGCGGGAGTGCCGCCGAGTGGTTTTAGTGGGGGAGGCCCACGTAACCCCGGGAGGATTATGTGGGTCTCCCCCACCCCACGCTCGAGGGAAGGGTACGCGTAACGGGTTTTTACTTGACGTTAACAAAAAAAACTTGCATCTCTTTAGCTTTAACTGCTAAGAACTTTATATTTCAAAAGACCTAGCAAAACCAAAGCTCTTACGCTTCTTATTTTTCTTACGCTTTAAGCCAAGTGGCCTCACTTGGTGCAGAATTAAAACCACAAGAAATGTTCCCCAGGTGAGAGAATACCTCCTGAAGCACAAGCTCGTCGAAGGCAACGCTCTACACGTGATCACATCGTTCACAGCAGGCTACATCACCGCCATCGTCACCCTGCCCATCGACAGGATCAAAGTAAGGTACATGCGCAGATGTAATACAAATATATTTCTTTTTGTTATTACCCGTATCGTATTCCCACAAAAATACAATGGTGTGCACTGCTAACATTGTATTTCATGTCTCACCACTCACCACACATATAAACCTTTAGTCTGCCATCATCTTTGGCCACGGCATCGCGTAAGATCCGGCACAAGTGAATTAAATTTAAAATTTTAAAAACCCCCAACGCAATACGTAATTCACCATTTTGTGGTGGCGGCCATCTTGGATTTTAAATTTTATATAGTGGGTTGTATTCTACTAGTTAAGTTCTTTCATTTGATACCCATATTAAGGGGGTCGTGGAAGAAAAAAGTAATCCGCCATTTTGTAGCGGCGGCCATCTTGAACCGATTTCCACCGAACATGACTAAGAACACTCTCGACTAACTCTACTTTCAAACAAAAAAACTAAATCAAAATCCGTTCATCCGTTCGGGAGCTACGATGCCACAGACAGACACACACACAGACAGACAGACAGACACGTCAAACTTATAACACCCCGTCGTTTTTGCGTTGGAGGTTAAAAATGACCTAAGGTGAAATAGCAGCAGCCGCGGACGAGTGCTTCGGCGTACTCGCAGCCTCGGCAATATGGCATTCCACATGAACACCCCCAGGTTTTTAGAGGGTATCGCCGCGCCCATCTTCGGCGGGGGAGTCCCACATATCGCACCGCGCCCCCCGGCGAGAGGTGATGATGCGTAACGCATTTTTCCTGCGTCAAAAAAAAGGTGAAATAGCAGCCCATCTCCTAGTAGAAGAATGGAATCCTTAGTTCGAACTCTCATTATTAAAATATGACCTTAAAAAAAGATAACTTTTTATGATAGTATTGTTTACTACATTAAATGGTATTAAAACTAAATTAACGTAGAAATTGCGTGAAACAATAATATAATAATCAATTTTATAGCTCAGAATTCTACATTCCAACTATAATGGTCACGATGAATGAGCCCGTCCCTTTGGAGTAGAAACATCTAACTCCAGATTTTCTGAAAGACCATTTTGTGCATTTCCTTTTACTCATACTTAGTAAGTTTCTCTGTGTATCCTGTCTTAGTCTTAGTATATATCTTAGTAACTTGAAACTGCAACAGACTCATCGGTTCATAGGTCAACCCATAATATGTGATTCAGCTCTGACAGTCCATGTAGGGTAACCTATTCTATTGAAGCAGAAAACCCCAATTATATTCTAGAGGGAAACTGATGATGAAAGAAGAATGTTTTTCAGGTACCAAGTAAGGCGCGACAGACCAACCTACATGCAAATCTACAAAGGTATACACAAGTGTGGCGCACACGTCTTTTGGGCTGGATTTCTTCCTTACTTCCTAAGACTTTCCATCCATACTTCCCTCACATACATTTTCATGCAAAAGTTCACCGAAATGTACCAAGAACATCTCAAGGAGCTGGCGGAAGCTGATAAAGAAGAAGCTGATCAGGAAATCCATCAGCCTCTGGACTATAACAGCCCAGAACTCAGAAATTTTTCTTCATTCGATGATTAATGTCATCTGTGATATTGTAGTCTTCTGCATCCCTTTCTAGACGTCTTATGTGATTCATCATTGTCGACCGCATCTGCATTTTTCATCAGGTGGGGTGTGGTCAAACGTAAGCCTATTTAGTTTTAAAAATATGTATTGTTTTTTGCTAGTATTTTTAAGAATATTGTATTTTTATTTTTAAATTATGAGTGGCCAGTCCGCCTACATTAAATATATTATTCGCGTTAATGCAGTTTTGTATTGGATTAAGAACGTAAAGGCTTATTTCACACGTACGGTACACTTCAGTTTAATAATTCGCGAACTGAATTTACCACGATTGCCTAACGCATATTTTGTACTTAGTACAAAATAGAATAAATTAATAAATTTGTACTTTAACCTGCACGAGAGGTAAAAAATCACCAGGATAAGTAGGGATAAGTCGGGTAAGTGGGGTAGGGATAAGTTTACGTAGCTAGTTACAAGACGTCGTAGCAGGTGCTACGAGCCTGCGTAGCAGTCTATATGTAGTTAGTGATTTAATTCGCTAATGATACAGTCGTATTCAAACAACTTCAACCAAAATGGCCACGTTTTTCACAGGTAAGGTAGGAGAGGTGGAGTGACCCTCCCCTTTTTGCAGCTTTTAGTAGTCAAGAAATAGGTTACTCTGCATTTGTTACAGGGTTCAAGTTTCATTAATAATAATAATAAATCATTTATTTCAGGCAATAGTACACTGCCACAGACGCAGTGTACCAGAGGCCCATATCATATATACCTTACAGACTAACATACATAAAATTTTTATAAACTTAAAAACTAGGTCACACGTAGCGCCGGCGACGTGTTGCGCGCAGAGTCAGCAGGAAGTCGACCTCGAAATTTCCAAAACACGACTCCCTGCGGCCAGAAGTCCATTAACCGTACTATGCTTCATAACTGCGTTGCTAGTTCCTCGTAGTACTGGACTACGACCAGAATTTTTCTGAAAACTACGTAGCCAGGCACCAGACACAATAAATACAATGTCGAGATCACATATTATAGATTTTTATAAATATAATGATCATATTATAGTTATATCCATTTGATATCATTGCTATTTCCATGCGTTTTAACGTCCACTCTTACGTCATATCACAGTACATGTGAAAGATACCACACATACACACATATAGGCTACAATGAGCATGTTTAGCAGGCACGGTGCCTCGCTAATGCCTCACTTGCAGGACTTCAATTAGTCACTATTGACATACTTTACAACGACTCGCTGGAAAATTACTGTGGTTACCACACTTATTTAGCATTTTACCACATAATATGTGCTAAATTTAGTAGTAATATTTATTTTTAACAAACACTTAAAATAGTTTAATGATTCTTTGTGCTCAATGAAGACAAAAGTGAAAAGTGCAAAATACGAAAATATTAAGTTCAAATGAAACACAGTTAAGTTTAAAATCATCGAGATACAGTAACGTACACGCCAGCTATAAAAGCAACTCTTAAAAAGAGCAAAACTGCGCTCGTAATTGTGAAAAACAAATTGAAGAAGGTAAAGAAACATTTCCAAAAGATGTTCAACCTATACAAGCATATGCAGCAAGCGAACAACGAAGGTAAAGAGCCAAAGGAACCGGAGACGACTGGCCACGACAGGTTCTGCCAGGAACGTCCCAGGAACAGCTATAGGAAGAAGAAACGCCGCGGCGCTTGCAGGAGGGCCCAGTCAGCTGCAGAATTAAACCCTGAGTCTATCGCAGTTGCTAATAAGAGGAACGCTTTTCGAATGAGGTCTGTTTCCACTGACAGAGAGGAAAGTGAAGGTAATATATAAAATTGTTTAAACATTAAGTTGTACGCATTTTGCGTAATATAACTAATATTTACCAAGCGGTTTCATCAACTTATAAGTTATCCTATGTTTTATTAACGCTAAATATGAATGTAATTATTTTTTGCTCTTTTACGCAAAAACTGTTGAACTGATTGCGATGAAACTTGTATTGTAGATGGAAACCTTGATGAACACGTAGACTATAATAGGTAGGCTACTTTTTATCCTGATTTTCTTACGGAATTGGGACGTAGGTGGATAAAACTGAGGGGCGAGCCTAGTTTATAATGTTAGTTTGTTGATCACACTCGAGCCAACAGATATCTGAACTTAGGTCTTCTTCTTTGGGTGCCATCTTCTAACGAAAGTTGGCGATCATCATGGCAATTTGAACCCTCGACACAGCAGCTCTAAACAGGGAACGCGTGCTCTTGCAGTACCATAGGCGCAGATTTTTAAGCCAAGATGTTGTCCTTCTTCCTGGACTTCATGAACTTAGGTAAGCAGTCCCAAAGTCTGGTCCCAAAGGCGCACCCTGGGGAATCCCAGATATGTGCCAAGAACAGCCTATGTTCAGCCATGCACAAATATATGCTGATGACGACATTAATGACCTACGTTCTCTAAATTACTAAATTGGGAAATAAAATTAACGTGCTTCTAAATATTGTCATTTGTGATGATGCAATAGGACAGAAAGTGTGTACCTAAAATACTTATATAATTTACTTTTCTAATATATTAAAAATACTAGAATTAATAGATTTGTTTAATAATAATGTCAGGGAGAAAATGAAAAAAAAATGAGTATGCTTTAGAAAGTGGTTACCACCGCTTATAGATTTAAACCTGCAATACCAGGGGTACCGCTGGTATGCTGGCAACCTTTCAAGATTCTGTTCACTCGGCCTATGGTGAGTCCCATGTCAGTGTTGGACCATTCCGATGGGAGGGGCGTGAAAGCCTCGCCGCTGTAAAGGTTTAACTCTTCGATAGGACACTGGATGTTAAGGCTTTGCCAGTTTCCCAGTCCTCCATCACAAAGACAATGCAGGAGTGCCACTGAATTGTGTTAGTGGGCACCCGTGCAGGACTGCTGAAGTCAACAAAAAAAGTTGGAGCTCAACGGAGATTACTGCAGGCGGAAGCTCTATTCAATTTTTTGCAGGTGTTTGTCAAAAGGACCGAGTGCATGGCACAGAAGAATAAAAATGCTTAATTTATTATTTTTGTTTGTTTTTTTTTTGAGTATTTAATACCCATTTGATTTATTTGTTTCATGTATGTTTATTTATCGCTTACGGAAGAAGGGGGGAAACAAGATGACGGTGAAGGATCATCCTTCGCCAGTAGCTCAAGTATTTATTATTTAACTTTTAATTTATTTTAATTGTTATGTTATTTTATTTATTTGTTTTGTGATGTTTTATTTATTTGCATGTTTCCTAAGTTTATATTAAAATTAACCTATTTTTTTATAATATTAAAGGGATTAATCGAAATACTGCATTTCCCTAGTTTGCTTGCAACTTGAGACAGAAGTACCTACTAAGTTACACTTTTGCATTCTGCATGTTGGCTAAAAACAACGTCATGGTCATCAGACGAAATTTTTTTAATTGTAAAAAATAACACCACTAAAAATCATTTACTTAGGGCCTACCGTAGGTACATTGAGCAACATCTTAAGCGAGTGACGAAAGCGGAAATATCTATTAGATTTTGAAAATCACAACTACTTCTCTAGTTATTTTAAAATGTTTCCCTTTCTAGAAGAGAACTCCGAAAAGGCGCCTCTGGTGGCGCAGAAGATCGACTCGCTAGCCAAACTGCTGTTCAACAAATCCATCATCGGTACTGGTTCTGGCAAAAACAGCCCCTCGGAACCAATTGCGTCGCCAAGGTACGATTTTTTTTCTTCAAGGGGTAAATGATGACCCCATCAAATAAAGGATGCTCAACTGGTAGTTTTGTCTAATTCTTTAATTCTACAACACCGTATTGGATTTGATTTTTTCCAGTAGATAAATCTATTTACTCGGGCCACTTCAATTTTACGGAGTGAATCGCCATAGAATATTGGACAAAGGGAAGAATCTTACCTAGATGCTGTATAGGTACTAACACTTAGGATCATGCCCAATAATTATTATTTTCTGTTTTGACAGGATTGAAAAAACTATGGAAAGTTCAGCGGCTTTGGCTATATGCACAGAATATTTGTCATCGTCTCCAAGGTAAGGCAAAAAACCTTATCCTCCTGCAAATCTCAAAAGATTGGGCCTTCTCTGCCGCAGGCTACATATTAATAAAAGCTGTAGAGTCCTGCGGTTTTACTGTTAAGCTTTAACAAGGGGTTTTTAAATAGAAAATAGAGGTTTGGAGGATCGGTAACCTCAGGCTGGCTCTCTACTTGTTTACCATCTAAGGCATAATAAAAATCATGATAGTGGTACCAAATGCAACTTTTCTATTGACTTATTTTATTTCAGTAATCAATTTGTACTATATGTGAATGTATTTCAGGTACGTTCTCATATCTCAGCTGGGTCCGATCGGCTCAAGACCTAACAAGCATTGGTTCGCTATACACGATAACTCTATCAAAACTGACAGACTGCTCACTCTGGTAAGTAAATTCTGCCACGAGAGTTAAATAAACTATGTCGACCCAATCTTGAAGGCGATAAACATAGGAGGAATAAGAGCTCTTATAATACCTACTTACATTAGACGCAAATTCAACATCACACACTCCATTCTCCGTAATTCACCTGAAGGAAAGTCCTGATTCAGTCAAGCAATTTGAAACACTGAAGGTCTTTGACTGACTCCGACTCTGACAGCTTAGCTCATCCATAATAGATAAGTTTGAGAGCAATGGAGGAAACCCATTCTATTGCTATAAAAACTTTTATCTTCCAGATGCCTCTAACCAACAAATGCCCCATAGAACAAGGGGAACGCTCCAAGGGCCTTATCATGGAGTTATTCAGGGCGCTGCACCATCCGTACATATACCCTGTATTGGATTTGGAATTGTGTAACGGTCACGCTCTGACTGTACTGCCGTTTAACGCTAGAGGGAGCTTGAAGGATCTTATTTATAAGGTACTATTCGACAAAGGTACTTATTTTAATTTCTGCGTACGAGTTGTCATTTACTTCTACGCAGACGAATTTTCTAGTTTAAATTCTTGCCAATGAAGCACAATTCTTTTCTATTCCATTTACCTTGAACTATAAAGATGGAGACTATATCAGTTCTCATTTCATAAAAAAGTATTTTTTGTTCAAATTCTCAACATCAAAAATCAAATCAAATTATCACTATCTTCAAAGTTATGGTCGCGGAGCTCGACCTATGCGTATATATATTCAATCTAATAATTCCAATACTTCTCGAAGTTTTGGTCTATTTCTTCTACATAATCCTAAAGTGGCACTTATTGTAGAGTACATGGAACGAAGATTACAACCGCAAATACAACGCACCAGGCACCGGCCTGCCCGCCAGTCAGGTGGCCAGGTTCGGTCGGCAGATGTTAGAGGGACTGATGTTCCTGAAGGAGAAGGGATTCCCGCCCTTCCGACACTTGCACTCTGGGAACGTAGTGGTTCAAAATGGTGTAGCGAGGTAAGCTTTTATAGACGTCATCCTGTTGACTTGCCTTTTAAATGTCTACGTCCCTTTTAGCGTAATGTGAAAGATCCGTTACTGTGGATGAGTGTGGAAGCAGCTACTTTAGCCGACAAACTTTTAGTGTTCACACACACCTCCTAAAACTTTTATCTCATCTTACTATCTTACTAATATTATAAACGTGAAAGTTTGTAAGAATGAATGTCTGGATGTCAGGATGTTCGTTAGTTTTTCACGCCTAAACGGGTGGCGAAATTTGGTATAGAGATAGCTTAGACCCTGGAATAACACAGCACAGCGCAAAACAGCGGGTAAAACCGCTGGGCGCAGCTAGTGCGCAATATATAATATCAGGGGCTTTGTTTTTTAATTTTTTTATTTTATCAACATCCCTAGTAATGTTGTTTCCACAGGATATGTGGTCTAGCGAACACGCTAACAGGAGCGTCCCCGCGGTGTCCGGTGGCTCTAGCGGCTCACTCGGACCACGTGGAGGCGTTGTCACTGGGGCGGGTGCTGTTTGAGATGTGCGCGGCTGCTGCTGTGGACTTGACGGCGTTGCCTGATCTGGCGCCGACCTACCCTCATGTGAGCAGAAAGCGTTAATATCTATTAAAATATTTATGAATACTAAATATATATTTGAAAATATCTGATGCTGGCGATCCAAATGAGTTATAGAGCAGCATATATCTAACTCTCCTCTAAGCATTTTAGTCCTTTTGCTTGCTGTCGACGTTCCTACTCAAAATTCATTGTGTTACAATTATAATTATTTTCTTCAATTTTAAGACTCTACCACTAAACTACTTCTCTCTACTTCACATAATTTTACAAGTAACCATTTATTTCTTTCGTAGGTGGTAGAAATAATCGAGCTTATATTCGGTCCACGCACACCAAGTCTGCACGAGTTGCTTCTCTGTGAACTGTTCCGTAAAATAGACCTTCGTGAGATGAAGGGATCCTGTTTACCGGTAAGAAAAGTAGTTAGGATAGACCTATAACAACGATTCTTTTCAGAATTAGTAATCATTTGTTCGAGCTTTCTATGTCTTCGTACCTGTGACTGTGGTTTTAGCAATTTTTTTTTTTTTTTTTTTTTTTTATGTGGTGAAGTAGAAGACGAGCAAGACGCTCTCCTGATGTTAAGAGATAACGGCTGCCCATAATCAGTACAGTGCTACTTAGGATTTCACAATTATGTGAAATTCTAGGAGCACTGCACCAACGCTTCTTACTCAAGAGTCATAAAATGTTAAGACTCTTTAGCCCAGTTATTTCACTAGCTACAGTGCCCTCCTACCGGAGCACAGTAATGTTTGCACATCACTGCTCAGGCGGTAGAATAACTGGCACTGTTGGGGTACCCACCTAGACGACCTCCTGCAAAGGAAATCTACCCCCGGTAAACTAACTTTACCGTGGTTTTAGTCATTAGGTGTTTAGTTTAATCATTAGTGGGCATTTCATTCTAGAGGTAGAACTAATTTGTTATCTGGTACTTGCTTTGGTGACATGTTTTTTTTATTAAACGGTTTTATTTACCTTGACCAGTTTATTTGTCAAATCTAGTAATTAAAATTTTACCCTTGGCGGAAATGGCAGATTGCTTACATATTTTTTCACAACTACCTCAATATGGGTATCAAATGAAAGGGCTTAACAAGGGGGAAATATAAATTATAAATGTGTTTCTAACCCATTTATAATAATTTATATTTTTGTAATGCAAAATGTGGAACTACCTTCTGCCCGCGGTATTTCTGTTGAGCTTCAACATGCGACTTCAAAAGGCAAGTGAACAGAGTTGAAAGGTATAGGCAACGTACCAGCGGTACCCCTGGTATTGCAGGTATCCATAGGCGACGGTAACCATTTACTATCAGGTGGGACGTCTGCTTGTTTGTCACTTGATTGCATAAAAAAATCTGGGTCTCAGTCCTCTCACTTGTTGACAGAACTTCAGCCAGCGCCTGTCGAGATCGTGTTTATCCCTGCTGGGCGAGGTGTCCCGCCGGCAGCCTGTCGCCACTCCCTCCTCGCCGCGCCGGTCGGGTCCAGCCTCGCCTGCCACACCGCCCGCGAGGAGGTCAATTATTACAAGCTTTTATTGACTTTCATCTGGCCGATGTACAGTGCCAGGGAGGGGTATATCCCGCCTTCTAGGTTTAGTCTGCTACCATCTATGGTCGTGTCGTCGCTTATAGAGATCGTGGTCAAAGGCTATTCTATTATAATGAAAAAAAGTGGTAGTTATGAGTAATGCTCATAACTACCACTTTTTTTTCACTTTGAGTTTTTTAGAAATTATGTATCCTCAAAATACTTTTGATTTTATAAGTCCTAAATTTTTTCACAGGAGACATTTCCCCGTGGATCAGGACTTCACAGAAGAATGGCAACAGTGGTGACCACTGAATAAAACTTTTGAAGGCTTTTTTTGGCTTTTTGAGTTATTTTTTTCTCTTTTTCTTTTTGTCATTGTATAAATAATTTAATTAATACAAATTGTTAACTATCAAGTAAAAAGGGAATAAGCAACGATGAACGCGCGGGCATTATTAATAATATTTATTTATTTTATTAATTTGTAATATTATATCTAATATATAAAATTCTCGTGTCACAGTTTTCGTTGCCATACTCCTCCGAAACGGCTTGACCGATTTTGATGAAATTTTTTTTGCTTATCCAGTATCTATGAGAATCGACCAACATCTATTTTTCATCCCCCTAAATGTTAGGGGTAGTCCACCCCTAAATTTTTTTATTTATTTTTTAGACAAAATTTTTAATTTCTATTTTTTTATGATACAACATACAAAAATACATATAATCCTCAATTTTCACCCTTCTACGATCAACCCTTATTTTTTAATAGCCATTTTAGTAATTTAATCATTTTTCCTCTCCGGTCGAAAACTGATCAATCGTCATTTAATTAGTTATCCCCGCCAGATGTCTACAGGTGTCACTTCTGACCCAGTAAACAGCACGGAGTAGGGATGAGAACGAAGCCGGTCTCCTTTCTTTCTCACTCCCTACACAGTTGTCGGCCATCATTATTGTTTATGCATCAAGTGTAGTAGTAACGTTGACAATTATTATTTTGCTATCTCAGTGTAACTCTCATATTAACTTTTAATCATTCCTATTTTATCAATAATAATTAAATTATCAATTTTGAGTGTATTTTGCACGATTAGTTAATCAAGTGATTTTATAACCTCAAAAGTACTCAACACGTGACACGAGCTTTCAATAAAAACGGATTTTGTGTTGTAAGTATACTTTTTTTTATTTATATCGAAAATGTTGTTGATCTTATAAAAATGTAATTTTAATTTAATTTTATTAAAAAAATGTAATTGAACAATTAAGATTTTCATAGTTTCCAAAAAATCAATCATTATGAATCTTTATTTTGAAATGTCAATGGAAATATTGGTTGTATGAAAAAATTATAAGAGACAATGTTTTCATAAAATTAAATTTTTCACTTTTGTTTGAAAATTTTTTCCATAAAATAATGATTATTTCACGCATATACCACATTCTTACAATATTATACACATTCTAAAATACATACATACTTCCAATAAGTAAGCTATTTTTTGTCTACACTAGAAATTACTAGGAAATTATTTATATGGCAAAACAACGTTTGCCGGGTAAGCTAGTTACTTAATAAATAAGCTACATTATGTACTCTATTAGATTTTTATTCACAAAGATACTATAAGCTTCTGACTGCACTTGGGCCTTGGGCAACTGTGCTCCACTTTGGCAACTGAGCCCGCCTTAGGCAACAACCCACTTTGGCAACTGGGCCCACTTTTGCATCTGGGCCCACTTTGGCATCTGGGCCCAACATTTAGGCAACTGGGCTACCTTGGCTACTATGCCCAACAATTGGGCAACTGGCCCCACTTTGGCAACTGGGCCCACCTTGAGAAATTGGGTCTATTTGGCCAACTGGGTGCAAAACGGCACCTAGGCCCTGGGCCCATTTGGGCAACTGGGACAACTACATAGGTCTACTTGGTCAAGGAGGTCACACACACTCACACGCAGTGCCGTTCGTAGTTAGTAAAATATAATACATAGGATTCATCAGTAAACTTTTTATTTAAGAGACTTGCACTAAATCACTTGACATTATTTCTTTTTAACAGGTTCCTTGATTCGTGTCAAATATAAATGGTTCAGTTGTTCCAAGATCATGAATGAGAGTACAGTGTGTGGGCCGACTTTGAGGTAGTTTGGTATGAACCCGGCCCAGAGGCCTAGGATCCCTGACCTGGCTACTATGACCTTGATCACTTGAAACTGGGTGGTTGCTTTTTTTGAGAACTGGATCCTGAAATTAGGTAAGTTTTTTTTATGTAATGAAACAGGATAAAAAGGATTTTTAAAAGCGGTGATGACCAATGGTCAACAGGTTATAAGTTATAATGTGTTGTAGATGAAGATATCTGGATCACCGAGTTCAAATCCTAGCCTCGCACCAATGACGATATAATTATACAAGTGAAATTTAAAAAATACTTTTTAAAAACAAGCTTTAATTATTGTTATCATCTTGCATCATAAAGTACTCGTCAAGACAAATCAAATGAGCCCAAACTCGATAGGGTTGCGTTGTTTTATGACAGAGTTCCTATGGCCACCTTCCAGCTCCATCATCAGATCAGCTCGATGTCATAAAAATATTGCATTGTCATCCGATTTACACACGCATGCAAATTTTCAGCTCAATTGGAAACCGGGAAGTGGGTCAAATTAAACTTGCAAGATTTGATTACAGACAGACAGACAGACAGACAGACAGACAGACAACAGACAGGTGAAAGTAATATAAAGCTTGTAATATTTTTGGTTAAGTGCGGTTTTTAAGGATTCCACAGTCAACATGGAAGCCTTATAGTTTCGCTTCGTCCGTTAGTCTGTACCTAAGTAGCGTTATGTAGAAACTATAAAACCTAGATAGCTGTAATTTAAACCTAGAAAGCCATAATTTTTCTCAGGTGCTAGTAATAATCAGGGCAAGAGAACAAACGTCTTACTGGGTTTTGATGGTGTCAATAGGCTGGCTGGCCACTGTGCTGAGGAGGCCGGCTGTCATCGAGGAAGCAAAGTGGTTCAACACTCCATTCCCCAACCGACTTGCATACTTTTCCCGAACCTGGAGACAGAAATTTAATTGAAACTAAGATATTATTAGAGCCGTGTCGTATGTTATAGTAATTCCAATAGACAACACTCACGGTAGTTTTCAAAATCGTAAACGACCCACACAGAAACAAGTGAAATTTTAAAAATACTTTTTAAAAACAAGCTTTAATTATCATTACCATCTTGCATCATATAGTACTCGTCAAGACGAATCAAATGAGCCCAAACTCGATGGGGTTGCGTTGTTTAATGACAGAGTTCCTATAGCCACCTTCCAGCTCCATCATCAGATCAGCTCCATGTCATAATAATATTGCATTGTCATCCGATTTACACACGCATGCAAATTTTCAGCTCAATTGGAAACCGGGAAGTGGGTCAAATCAAACTTGCAAGATTTGATTACAGACAGACAGACAGACAGACAGACAGACAACAGACAGTTGAAAGTAATATAAAGCTTGTAAAAGAGGCAAAATAGAAACTAAGATCTAACTGCTAAGATTTGTAGGCGAATCCATTTTGTAATAACCAGGCATGTAAGGTTACGTTCGAAAAATAACACACGTAAATTGGCTTTCTAACAAACAGTCTACGCCACGGACAAAAAAATCGAGATCAGGGACGAGAAAGACGAAATTTCCTCCGATCTTTGCGAATAGTTAATGTATAAAACTAAATGTTACAGCAAATTGGTAAAATAAAAAAAAACGACGCACTAAATTCAAAAAAATGAAACAATGTCTAATAACGAAATCAATAAAGTTACCTCAGCATAAGTGGCTAACTGGGCACTATTCAATATCATAGATCTCACGACAGTAGGCCAGAATCCTTTCCAAAGTGACCCCACACCCTCTTCTCGTGCCATTCTGAAATATTACATTTAATCCACTAAAGTCTGGAAAAATATTTATATGATAAGGATGCACTTGGTAAGTACTTCCATTAGGAAGCCTATTTAGGCAGATGAAAGACCTCTTTACTACAATAAATTCAATTGCTGTCTGTTCAAAATGTCCTTTATCATCATTAACTGCTGGGCGACCCTTCCTTTGATTATGTCATCTTCCTCTTTTCCTTGCCACTCTCATCAATCTATTTCCCGCCACTCAATGGCATCTATCCATCCATCAATTTCACGATCGACCTGAGGGCCTATTGGGTATCGCCCACAACATGCGTACATTACTTGTTTAAACCTCCTCATTAATTTGAGTAAAATAACAAACGCAGTAATGTACATTGAAGTAAGTGGACATCAATCTAAGTGGGTAGGTGATATCTAGCTAATAGACCGTCTGGATTCCTTCGTTCCAACATACCTTGCCATAGCATTAAACACATGTTTATAATTCCTCCGCTTCTCGGGCGGCAGTCGACCGTCAGCTGACATGCGGATGAGGACCACCTCGGGAGGCATGCTCAGGACTGCACCAGCCGTCCCTGCTGCCATCCCTACCATTATTTTCTTTCTAAGCCTGGGCATTCTACCGTTGTGGCTCCTGAAATGTTAACAAAAACTATGAATAAATATAAAATTTAAGAGGCACTTCGAGAAAAGGTGAGTAATGCCCACTTGTGAGTGCTCCGCTTATTCTCTCGGCACTGCCGTGATCTTTTATAATGCAGGTTTTGGAGCAAGTCGATTTAGTATATTTAATCATAAGTGAATTTAATCGTAGTAAGTGAGGGCACATTCATACGCTGCGGCAAGTTATACATAAGACCGAGGAGTATAATTTGCCATTATGCTTAGCGTTTGTGGACTATGAAAAAGCCTTTGATTCGGTGGAAACATGGGCGGTGCACGAGTCACTTCAGCGATGCCATATTGACTATCGGTACACTGAAGTGTTGAAGTGCTTGTATAAGAACGCCACTATGTCAGTCCTAGTACAGGAGCAGAGCACAAAGGCGATTCCATTAAGAAGAGGCGTAAGACAGGGAGACGTTATCTCTCCGAAACTGTTTACTGCCGTAATGGAAGACACCTTCAAGCTCCTGGAATGGCAAGGACTTGGCATCAATATAAACGGCGAATTCATCACTCAGCTTCGGTTTGCCGACGACATCGTAGTCATGGCAAAGTCGATGGAGGAACTCAGCATGATGCTCGATGACCTCAACCGAGCTTCACAACGGGTGGGCTTAAAAATGAACATGGACAAGACGAAGCTTATGTCAAATGCCAATGTTGTGCCCACCCCAATATCTGTTGGAGGATCGGTTCTCGAAGTTGTGGACTCGTATATCTATCTAGGACAAGTAGTCCAATTAGGTACGTCCAACTTCGCGAAAGAGGTCAACCGCCGAATCCAACTCGGTTGGGCAGCGTTCGGGAAACTTCGCAATGTCTTTTCGTCCGATATGCCTCAGTGCCTCAAGACGAAAGTCTTTGATCAATGTGTGTTACCGGTGATGACTTACAGCACCGAAACGTGGTCCTTCACCATTGGCCTCATCTCGAAGCTCAAAGTCGCCCAGCGTGCTATGGAAAGGGCTATGCTCGGGGTTTCTCTACGAGATCGAATCAGAAATGAAGAAATCCGTAGACGAACTAAAGTCACCGACATATCCCGGCGGATTAGCAAGCTGAAGTGACAATGGGCAGGCCACATAGCGCGCAGAGCGGATGGCCGATGGGGTCGAAAAGTGCTCGAGTGGAGACCACGGACTAGCAAACGAAGCGTAGGACGTCCACCCACAAGGTGGACAGACGACCTTATAAAGGTCGCCGGAAGACGCTGGATGCAGGTCGCTTCCAACCGGTACATATGGAAGTCCAAAGGGGAGGCCTAAGTTCAGCAGTGGACGCTGAGATGATGATGATGATGAATAAAGAAAATAATAACAGGTCTACGTCCAGCCGTAGGTAATTAAAAGAACCTATCAATCCTATCTCGCTATACTGGTGGTAGGCTTCAGCCATGGCTAGTTACACCCATTGGACAAAACCGTGTCGCCAAGCTGTCATTGTGACCGTGTTTCGGCATGATGATGTTCAGGGAGGGATTTATCCCTCCTTCTATGTATATCTTCTATGCAATGATGAGGCATTTAATATAATATATGATGAGGCATTTATATACAATGATGAGAGCAGGCGCGGATCCAGGGGGGGGGGGGTCAAGGGGGTCATGACCCCCCCTAAAATCCAAGTCGGAAAAAAAAACCGGTCATATCGACTGGTTTTACGCTTCTTTCATAGTCAGAATTAGAAAATTTTCTCTTAGCAGCAAGCTTTATGTACAAGTTCATAAAATTGTTTGGCTGTTGATAGCGCATTGAGTAATTTGTGTACTTTTTTTTTCGGGTCTCGCCTACAAATTATCCATAGGTTTTCGTAGCAAGCTGTACAGCATCTTTCATAGTTAGGATAAATTGGTTTATATTAACTGCTGCAAGCTGTTCGCGCCTTTTGTTGTCTTTGCGGCTCAGCCTTTGCGCTTGCAGCGAGGTTCTTGCACATTTATAATAGTCAATATTTTGGCACAATTTACAAAAGGGAAAATTATCTGTCCGCTCGCAGCGAGCTGCTCGCGCTTTAATAAATAAGGATATTTAGTTTCTTTGCCACTCAGGGAAAGCAAAACGCACATTGTTCCTGATGAAAAATACAAAATTTTCTAGGCGCTTGCAGCGAGCTACTCGCTCTTTTATAAATATGAATATTTAATTTCCGAACCATTGGGAGTAAGCTAAACGCACATTTTTAGTACTGAAAAATTCAATTTTTTCTCGGCGCTCGCAACCAGTTGCTCGCTTTTATAAAGAAAAATAATATTTATTTTCTTTGCCACTCGGAGCTAGCTGAACGCTCATCATTCGTGCTGAGAAATTTCAAAATTTTCTCGGCGCTCGCAGCGAGCTGCTCTCGCGTTTATAAATAAGGATATTTAGTTTCCTTGCCACTCGGAGCGAGCTAAACGCACATTGTTCGTGCTGAACAATTCAAAATTTTTTCACCGCTCGCAGCGAGCTGCTCGCGCTTTTTTAAATAAGAATATTTAATTTACAAGCCATTCGGAGTAAGCTAAACGCATATTTTTCGTACTGAAAAATTCAATTTTATCTCGGCGCTCGCAGCGAGCTGCTCGCACTTTTGTAAATAAGAATATTTAATTTACAAGCCATTCGGAGTAAGCTAAACGCACATTGAGCTGCTCGCGCTTTTATGAAGAAAAATAATATTTATTTTCCTTACCACTCGAAGCAAGTTAAACGCACATCTTTCCTGCTGAAAATACAAATTTTTCTCGGCCCTCGCAGCAAGCTGCTTGCGCTTTTATAAATAAGAATATTTAGTTTCCTTGTCACTAGGAGCTAGCTTAACGTACTTCATTCGTGCTCTAAAATTCAAATTTTTTTCGGCGCTCGCAGCAAGCTGCTCTCAAATACTCACAAATCGTTTAGTGTAAAAAAGTGTAAAGTATACAACATTGTAAGACTATGCTTAAATGTTTCCAAAAAAAATTCTTAGTTTGAGAAAAATTCTAGCCGATGACCCCCCCCCCCCCCCCAAAATCATGGTCTGGATCCGCGCATGGATGAGAGGCATTTAAAAAAGATCCCCTCAAAAAACTAGGAATGTACGAGCATACTACTAGAGTTTAATAACTTACATTTGATGCTGATCTAGAAATTCGTTGAAACATGCAAATCTGGTTCCGGAATAAATGACCTGTCTGAGCAGAGCTGCAGAGTACCCTTTATACAACCCAATGAATCCGTCTGCGAGTATTATCTTCTTTGTCTTCGCTATAAAGGATATTTTGGAGCCTTTCAGCAACTGCATTCTGGTCTTTACGAGATCAGCCGGCTGTAAAATGGTTGTGGCTGTACATCTGAAAGAACCCTCATTATTAATTATAAAAATTGCTCAAAGATAATTTAAATTAGGAGTTGCTCTAGATTTAGATGTATGAACTTTAATATTATAAGATTTGATTAGGTGTTGTGATCGCTTCATATCATGGGAGACTCCAAACCATAAACCTAATAAACTTCCTTACAAGATGTATTGAATATTTCCCCTTACAACAACATTTTACCTTTACAACAGGTATCGCTCCTGTTGGTACTCCTGCTAGTTTCTTACGATAGAATAGAATAGAATATATTAGAATAACACCTAATTCCATACCAAGTTATAAGAAATACTAACAACAGCACAAGGAAAACGTATGATTGCAACAAGATAAATAGGAAGGAATTACAGATCTTTCGATTTTTAGATTCCAGATTGTCTTACCCGCTCATAGATCCCAGAACGACCTTACAATGCAATGGTATATAGTTGGGCGGTAGGGGAGTTTGTTTTGCTCCCATAGTCCAAGAAATTACGGGAATATGTCAGACCTATTCCTCTTCCACATCTTTCAGGTGAGGCGATCAGTGCGTTTATGCTAGACCACATCACCTCGCTTATTTTACCAGAGTTCTAAGGAGTTTTGTGTCCCTTTATATCCGCCGTTACATTCTTAAACGTATGTTCATAAATTCTGCTTATTTTGCCATGTTGACTGATTTTGATGTTTTGAGAATAGATTATAGAGAAGATTAGCATAGAGCCAATAGCTATAACGTAATATATTTTTGAAAGAAGAGCTTACTGTTTAAGCATGGTTTCTTTCCAAAATAATTCAAAGCTGTGAAGTGGGCACTCAAATCTAGGTGTTTTCATACTTCTAAATGTAGAGCTTTCTTCAAGTTCTCATAATGAAAGCTTATTATAGGTATCTTATCAAAATAGCCTTAGAAGCAGAAGAAGACTCTTAAGAGCTTAGAGCTATTTAACTCCTTCCTGTAACGCAGCAGGCTGATTCTTCATGTCAGAATTGAAAAGCAAACATTAAAACTGCCTCACGTCAAAACTGTGCGTCAAAACTAAAACAACTGTCAACAAAAACCAAATCTTCATAACACAGAAAACTCCTAAAAATGAAAAACACAAAACAATTTACTTAGAAACAGAACATACAAAAATTAAAAATGGGAAAAGACGACAAAAAGGGGCCTCCTAAGACCATTCCCCCTCTTATGAACTTTTTGATCGGAGGGGCTAGTGGGTAAGATCGAAAAGATATTCTGCTTGTAGATTAAAGTAGATTAACTTCAATAGAAGACATGATTCGACGCACAAAGAAATTGAGACTTTATTTCTCTTAGTAGCTACCAGTACCGCCTTTGTGTTGTTTATTATGTTGTTTACGGACTTGAAACTAACAATAAGACTTGTGATGGCTCTCTGTTCTTAATTGATCCCACCTGTTAAAACGTGAAACTATTAAAATTACGTAAGATGTCTAGAAGTGCAGCAAGCATGCATGCCCAGCAGTGGGACAGTACAGACTAAACAAAAAAAAAAAGATGTCTAGAAATGCCTATTCACTCATGCCTTGAAGATTCCCAAATCCTGGTCCTCATAGACCCACATCTTAGTCTTTCTTTTATACGATACCACAATTCCACGTTTAACCACTTTTAAACACACCGCCGCCACACTTCCTCAAATTTCCTTCCAACCAGGTTGTCTGTAATTCTGTAATAGATTGCTTTATGCGATAACACCGCCGATTGTTTACCTGTAGTTTTAAGTTTGTCTTGTATTTATAACTATTTCCTATAATTTGGTTTGCAATGAAGTGTTATTCTATTCTAAATTCTCGCATTATGAAACCTTAAATTGTCTAAAACAGAATGATAGCAACTTGCGTCGTCCAACCTGCGGATTTAGTGAAGACTCGGATGCAGCTGATGGGTCCGGCGGGCAAGAACACCACGTCAATGAAAATTGCTGGAGATATCTTGAAAAAGGAAGGCCCTTTCGGCTTCTACGTGGGCCTCTCAGCTGCACTGTTCAGGCAGGCTACCTACGGTACGGGACGTTTGGGCTGCTTCAATGCGCTGTTCGACGCTTATAAAGCGTAAGTTTGAAATCAGTTCCGTTAGTAATATAATAAGGCTTGATGGCTGATGTGTGAGGCAGCCGGGAAAAAGCCCAAAGTTCAGTGTAGGCCTGACAATTTAATCACATTATGTGTACACTAAGTACTTAGGTACTTGGTATAAACTAGGCACTTAGGTACTATTTAAAATGTATTGCTCAGAATCCTCGAGAGCATTATGATCCCAGGTATAGGATTGATGTTTGTTCAGGCAATACGGCGTGCCAAGTTTCGGAGCAAAGATTGGCTTCGGTGTGATAGCAGGAGGCGTCGGCGCCTTCATCGGTACTCCGGCCGAGGTGGCTCTCATTCGGATGACTGCCGACGGAAGACTGCCTCCTGACCAGAGGAGGAACTACAAAAACGTCGTTGATGCACTTTTGAGGTAATGAACAAAATTTTCCAAACTTTAAAAGGTTTTGGATGATCAAAGAATAAAATCATCAATACTTACAATTATTTAAAACCATGACATCTTTTGTATTTTATATTTTTGTAACCATATCAGTTTTTGTACGAGTATGCTAGCGGAGCTGGTCAAACATGCGTGCTTATTTGTAATTAGTATTCTTATCATAAAATTGTTAACACCATGTTTGATGCAAATTAAGTTATTCATTTTCTATTCTATTTTATAATCAGAGGGCATATTGGCTATCGCGCCTTTTAGAGACTATCGCTATCAATCAATGTTCTAAGACGCAGAGGTAAAGTTAAACAACGTTTCTTTAAAAAAAAGTTTCGTAAAAGTATATTTAATAGGTATACTTACTTAATAGGTGTACGCGCTGATATTTAAGGTGAACAGCCCAGCAATTTCTATTTGTTTGTAATTGGCTTATCAAGTTCTTTTGTTTGTTGTTTTTTTTTTGTTAGGATCACGAGGGAAGAAGGCATCACGACGCTATGGCGAGGTGCAGTGGCCACCATCACGCGAGCAATGGTCGTCAACGCGGCGCAGCTCGGCACCTACGCTCAATCGAGAGAAATGCTCCTACCTTCCATGGGGGAGGGCATCCCCTTGCATATTGTCAGCTCGATGATATCAGGGATTGTCACCACGTTCTCTTCGCTGCCTGTCGATATCGTGAAGACTAGGTAAGATGTAGGTAGGTGGCAAACATACAGACCATCCGCTGATGGTTAATGGTTAGGTATGACGTCTGTCACATCAGAGGTATTGCAAGTACCCTTAATGTTTTGTTAGTGGTTCTTATCTACCCAACAAATTCCAACTGTCTTTTTGAAGAACCCGACAGAAGTCTTACATATAAAGAAGAAAAGAATAACATTAAACTAATGTTTTTCTTATGAACCTATTGTCTGACCTATACCTACTAAGTAAAAAAAATATTTGGTATCTTATATCGGTAGATTCCCATTCGCCCCCACATCAATTGCCCCCAGGTGGCATTTGGGAATAAATTCCAAGTTGTCGCAGGGTGATGAGGGAATTTGAAGATATACACAGCAGTTGAAAGTGGGAGAATAGCTTCCGAGTCGCCATTCGGTGGTAATTGCCACCTGGGGGAAATCAATGTGGGGGCGACTGGGAATTTTGCCTTATATCTGTGCTGAGCTGACTTCATTTAGGTTAGGTAGGTATGAACCCAAAAAAAATATAATCAAAAATGTTTTATTTCTTCCAGAGTACAAAACGCAGCGAAGGGTGCGAGTCAAATACAAGTCCTCTCCAGCGTCATCAAGAACGAAGGTATCCTGGCGTTATGGAGCGGTTTCATACCGACGTACGCCAAAATTGGACCTCACACAATCATAACCTTTATAGCTCTGGAACAGTTAAACCTTTTGTATTTGAAGTATATAGCCTAATGAACACTGTAAAAATGAAATCTGTGTAAATTGGTCCATTCACGAAGAGATTTTATACCCCAATAGACGCCTAAGATTTGTTCTTAATATTTTTAATGGCAATATTTGAGGTGTTTGGTCAGTCTGAATGCTGATTGGTCCTTCAGTAGCAGGCTGATTCCTGATTGGTCCGTCAGTATCAACCCGAATGCTGATTGGTCGGGCCAACAGAGTATTTAATGCCGATTGGTTCGTTTAGCGGAGTATTGAATGCTGATTGATCCGATCAGCGGATTATAGAATGCTGAATGGTCCGGAAAGTGATGTATTAAATGCTGATTGGCCCGTAAAGTACAAAGATTAGTCGATGGACATTAATTATTTTGTAATTATTGTATAATTTGTCTCATGTGATGTGTTTGTTCATATTATATTAGGCATCTATTGGGATATAACTACATAAAGACGATATTGTACGTCGATTAAGTAAATATATATGTCGATAGTTGAAAGATTACGTTTGCCCCAAAGTAACAAGGATCAGTGAAAAAATAAACTCAAGGGTAAAATTATTTTAGAAGGTATTTTCGGTTTAAAATGAAATTTCCGAAAATAAATGAATGAAATTCTCGAGTTTGTCTTATGTTTTCATCACTGTTCTGAAGAATAAGATCCAAATTATTATTTAAAGGTTTTTTATATAAAAGTTAATAAAGTATAAATATAGGAAGTTTAATAGGCGGATCTAGGACTCAAAGGGGGAATCATCAGCTTCTCGCGTAACTAACCTACGTAGTCAGATTTTTTTGTTACGCATGAAAAAAGCCGATCTCATTAAGATTTAAAAAAAAATATGTAGGAATATTCAAAGTGCAAATATATTCACATGTAAACACAAAAGCATCTTCTATTTATTGCCGTACATTTTAAATAATATTATTAAAGTCTTCGCTATTGGATTACGTTATGTATATGAGGTATATAATATGTAAAATAAAACATTTAAATTATTATGTATGGTTTTTATTTAAATCAACACAGTCCATATCCCGAATACATTTACAAAGATGACTTTAGCATTTAGCACTATTGAAAAGTTGGGCACAGTAATTTTAACACTATTTTAAATAGAGTTATTGTAGAGTAACAACTTAACAATTTGGCAAGTATCTTGGCAATGAAAAAACAAATAATCCGACATTAATATAAGTACTAAGTACCTACTCAAATCTTAAGCTGGAGGACAATGCTGTTTTTTTTTAACCTTTTGACCGCCAAAGTCACCTATACTTGACAAGTACTTGCGGGTCCTGTACGCCAACGACGTCTATAGACGATAAAAAACCCAGTCTTAATAAAGTGAAATAAAAACATTTATCGACTCTTGGCAATACTAGTTTCGTAGGTATTTTTTTAAAAATTGTGCCTTGGCGCACAGGGCACGAAAATGCGTTTGTGCCGTGGCGTTCAAAAGGTTAATATTTGAAAAGAAAAAGTTTTTATTATATATGTTACTGCTGTACTCGGTTGTTTTACCCGCAGTAGTTATGCAGCTTATGTGTTATTCCAGGGTCTAAGCTATTTCTATACAAAATTTCAGCTCAATCGGTCCACCCGTTTAAAGCCTTATTACACTTGGCTGAATTTAGTCACTAAATTCAGAATCTAAATTAGGATGAACGATACTTTCTTCTAAATTTAGGATGCTAAATGTGATTACACTTGACTTAATTCAGTGGCGACTGAATTTAGGCTTCTAAATTTAGCCAGGTGTAATAAGCCTTTTAGGCGTGAAAGAGTAACAAACATCCAGACATCTAGACATCCATTCTTACAAACTTTCACGTTTATAATATTAAGTAAGATTGAGTATTATGGACTACTTAAAAACAGTAACGGAACCCGAAGCAAAGCAAGGGTTTATCATTAGTGATAATGAGGTGAGGAGGTGTTGAGGTTATTGATTTAATATGTAGGTACTGTACCTACTTGTTTTATCTATTTTTTGAGCCAAGTTGTAAATTATAACACATTGACTAAACCGATAAGATAGGTCTTATTTACCTACTGGCTTTATACCACACCACTGGCTACTGGCTTTTTTTTTACTGGTAATTTATACGAATTGCCACCACCAAAAACACCAAAATAAGTTCAAAAACGACAAAAATTCATAGGCGCCTTTCAAAAAAATCAGGCTACAATTATTGACCAATCACAGTGCTTCAAATACCTGTCTCAAAGTTTTCTAGCTCTCTAATTGGTTAATTCTACTTCTTAGATCAAAATAAAGGTATTCCCATTAGCCCCCACATCGATTCCCCCCGGGTGGCATTTGGGAATTAAGTACCAGTTGCCGCCGGGTGAGAAAGGGATTGGTGATCTACACAGCAGTTTTAAGCGATTTGAATTTGGAACAATAACGTCCCAGACATCATTCGGTTGCAATAGCCACCTGGGGGCAAACAATGTTGGGCAAATGGGAACATTAAATAAACATACCAATTGAAACTCATCCTTAAACTTAGCAACAATCAACGGCAGATACATTGCCCTAGAAATAACGCATCTAACGTGTATTTAGGTTCTAGAATGTTAACCCTTAAATGCATAACATACTTGGGTATATTGTAAGTAGGACATTTTATTTATGTTCTATCTAAGATACATATATTACAGTCCATTTAACAGTGAATTTTTCGCTAGTGACATATTATGTACATATTTGTAAAAAAAATAAGAAAAGATATGTATATAAAAAGGGGGAATTTAATATAATATTATCGAGTTAATACTAAATACACTTTTAATTCTATTCTTGATATCAACAGAACCAATTTTTAAGAAACTTACACTGCAAGAATAAGAAGTAGGTAACTAAATGTAAGAACAAAGAAAGGAAAACAAATAGTTTCGAAGAAGAGAAGATGAAATTACATACAAACACACATCTTTAACTTTTTTATATTTGTTTGGAAGCATTAAAGGAATGTCTAAGGTAAGTACTACAAGTTAAATATACATACACTTACAATAACAATAGATACATACATATAACACATATCGAATTTATAACCACTTCTTTTAAAGTTGGTAAAAATAAAGGTTTTGAAACTCAAACTCAAACTCAAACTCAAAATTCATTTATTCAAATAGGCTACAATGGAGCACTTTTGCAAGTCAACTTTACATTTTATTTTAATATTCTACCGCTCATTCGCAAGGCACCTCTATGAGAAGAATGAGCAAGAAACTCATAGGGATTGCTTTTTTTAAATATGTGTTTACAATTATTATCTTGGTTACATAATTTATTTACAGGTGGTTGCAGAGGTTTCCAGGCATCTTTGTCTTCTATGTATTGGCTAATTTTATAATAGGCTTTCTTTTGTAATATGTCTTTAACACGGCTTTTGAATTTACCTTCTGTGAGCCCCGTTATTTCATCAGGGATTTTATTATAAAAACGTACACAATTCCCTAAAAATGATTTATGGCTCGTTTTGGACAATCTGAATCGAGGTACAGCTAACTTATTCTTATTTCTAGTATTAAAGCTATGAGTGTCACTATTTAACTTGAATTTATCTAAATTTTTTCTGACATACATAATATTTTCGTAAATGTACAAAGATGGTAGGGTCAGTATATTTATCTCTTTAAAGAGCTCCTTTAAAGAGTCTCTTGGGCGCATCTCATAGATGGCACGAATTGCACGCTTTTGCAGTATGAAAATAGTCTCAATATCTGCTGCTGACCCCCACAGTAAAATACCGTATGACATTAAACTATGGAAATATGCAAAGTAAACTAATCTCGCTGTAGCTACATCTGATAGTTGCCTGATTTTATACACCGCATATGCTGCAGAGCTCAATTTCCCTGACAATACATTAATATGATTACCCCATTGTAGCTTAGAATCTATATTCATGCCAAGGAACAAAGTTGCATTGTCAAGCTTTAGTATTTCACCGTCAAGAACTATATTAGATTCTATGTACCTAACGTTAGGTAATGAAAATTTCAGACATTTAGTCTTTTTCGCATTCAATAACAGATTGTTAGCTGCAAACCATTTAGATATTACTATTAACGCGTTATTTACATGTATAAGCTCACTATCTTTCCTATCCACTTTAAATATTAGCGAGGTATCATCGGCAAATAAAACGATGTCTGCTAGGTCTTTAACCATGTAAGGGAGATCATTTATATATGCCAGAAACAAGAATGGACCAAGGATTGACCCCTGTGGCACTCCTATTCTAACAGGATGGCTTGATGAAATGACACCGCCAATATCCACTTTCTGCTGTCTGTCTGACAAGTAAGATTCCACCAAGTTCAAGGCATTTCCCTGAATTCCGTATACCTCCAACTTCCTCAGCAGTGTGCTATGATCCACACAATCAAAAGCTTTGGAAAGGTCACAGAATACGCCAATAGCATCCTGTGAACTCTCCCAAGCCTGAAGGATCAGAGTCATAAGGTGACTACCTGCATCTGTCGTAGATCTACTCTTGGTGAAACCATACTGACTTTTATGTAATATTTTGTATTGATTGAAGTGAGACAGCAGTTGGTGCAGCATCATTTTTTCAAAGACTTTGCTCAAGACAGGAAGTACCGAGATCGGCCTATAGTTAGAGGGATCAGTTTTGCATCCCGATTTAAAGATTGGGGTGACTTTGCTAACTTTCATCAGGTCCGGAAATGTGCCTTTATCTATACACAAATTAAACAATTCTGATAAGTAAGGAGCAAGGGTGTCTATAAGCGACTCTACCAATTTAACCGATAGGCCCCAGAGGTCTTCAGTGGCTTTTACATTTAGGCTTTTATACGTTTTTCTAACATAATTTGCCGATACATGTGTAAAGGAAAAGTCAGGTATATCATGTTTAAAATTTTCCTTTAGATAAGTTACTGCTAAGTCGGGAGAAGAGTCAAGTGACTTAGTTGAATTTAACGCGATGTTAGAAAAGAAGTCCGCAAAGATATTTGCAATTTCTTCAGAACTTGATATTAATTGATTATTTTGTAATAATTTATATTCTGTATCCTTAGTTTTACTTTTACCCGTCTCTCTATTAATAGTATTCCAAACTGCCTTAACTTTATTGGTTGATTTGCTTATTCTATCTCTAATCATCAAGGCTTTAGCTTGGATGCAGACGGCTTTGAAAGTCTTTGAGTAACATCTAACATATTCTACAAAGGACTCTGAATTATTATGGGCTTTATCGCTGTACAATTGGTACATATTATCTCGGCTTATTCTTATTCCCTTTGTGGCCCAGTCGGCAAACTCTAGTTTACCATTACCCTGTAATTTCCTCTTAGGACATATCTCCTTGAATTCTTTACTTATTACTGAGAACATGGTTTCGTAATTAATATTAGGGTCCTCCGCGGTGAGGTCAGTATTTGCTAGGTTTACCTCTACGCTGGTATTTAGTTTTTCTAATCTATACTTAGTGAGCGGCCTATGCTCAATAACAGTCTTACTTTTAGTATGATTGGTTTCAAATCCTAATGAGAGTGCTCTATGATCGGACCTAATACCTGATGTTAACGTTAAGTTATTACATTCACAGTTAGTAAAAATATTATCGATACAGGTCGAGGAATTGCCGGCTACTCTTGTAGGCTCACAGAATAAGTATTTCATGCCAAAGGAATTGAAGAGGCTAATTAAATTCATTTTATCTGAGGATTCTACCAATATATCAGTGTTAAAGTCACCGCAGACAATTATCGATTTATTGCTCCTTGATATTTTATTAAGTATAGTTTCCATTGCAGATAAAAATGCCGAGAAATTTGAGCTTGGCGGCCTGTACACACATAGTAGTATGTGCCTTCCAACCTCAACACAAGCCACCTCGCAAGTGCGTTCGACAGAACAGCCGACAATGTCAGTTCGTTCTTTATATTTAATACATTTTTTTAACAGTATAATGGAACCACCTCCCTCGGCGGATGTTCTGTTGAACGTACTAGCTACTTGAAAATTATTTACATTAAATGCCATTTTGTCGCTTTTCAACCAAGTTTCACAAAAACATAATATGTCATAATTAAATTTATCTAATAACAGCTCAATATCATTTATTTTGCCAGAGAAGCGATTTATATTTTGATAAAATAGATTTAATGTATTATTGCCGCCCTCTGTTGTCTCATGATTTAGTTTAAATTTTGTTCCACAGTGAATTCATTAGTACATAATATACTAACCACTGTGGAGTCATTATAAAACTTAGTTATACTACTTATAACTATGTGTATATTATATGCCAACAATTTGGCAATAGTTAACATAGATTTTTTCGAACAATACATATTATTCGAAGTCAAATAAAAATTAGTAATAAACTTATTACTATCAAAATATAAAAGTTTGTCACTATGACGACATGTCAAATTATGAAACAGATTGTTAAGGACATGTATGTGCTTATTTTGATCTGACGTTAATGATGAAGAATAAGGGAGAGCACACAAAATGATCCTAGAACAATCAATTTCAAGAAGAGAGGTTATGTTATTAATAATCTCCCTTTTGTCAATACTTAAACTATGTCCTATCATTATTATTACAATTGTGTTTTTGTTTATACAGGAATTTGCTTTTATTTTACTACATATTTGTGAATATGACGCACCAGGGAAGCATAAATTGGTGACATCACAACTAGACTCATTACCTAATAATGGACCTAAACCTACACTGATTTCATCAGAATACACAAATACCTTATGTTTACTACTATTATTTGTACAATCATCTACCCTCTGAGCCGCCGCAGGAGTAGTGCATGGCGGTGACTGTGAGTCAGGCACCGGTGACATATGCGGTTGTGACTGGATAAAGGAAAGGTAAGAGCGTAAACGCATACGATTTATTTGTCGCGTTTCCTTCAAAATATATTAATTATTATTATTTTGGTCAACAAACTACTTCAATTAAAGTCTCTTTTATATTTAAACACTGGTTTTAATCTTCATATTATTAATATAATGTTACGACGCCATGTTACACTTTTGGAGGTTTTTCACAGAGCTCTATTGACAGCTAAAATGTTGCCATAGTAAAACTTAAAACTACTACTCTAAAAGATGAATGTGTGGGTTGCTATTCAACAAAATAGAAAAGAATAGCATAACTCTTTACTGCATACCAGTTTACAAAAAAATGTTGTTATATTATAAAAAATTTCATAGCAATTAAATCGATGATGTCAAAGAAAAATCACGACAAATAATTGTACTATAAATTGTGCATGTGCATTTACGCTCTAAAGTATGCATTTAAGGGTTAAAATTGCAACCCAATGATAGCGCGGCGCGGGTCCGGCCGGGCGACCGTCAGAGTGAACCGCGCGCCCGGCACGGCCACCGTAGGTCATCCGTACGCGACCTCCTCGACTAATGTCTCCCACGAGTCCGAGGACTCAGTCTCCCACGTGCCCTCGTCGTCGTCCTCCTGCAGGTCTTCGTCGTCGTCGTCGTCGTAGTATGCCATCTGCGTCGAAAGGTTGGATTTAGTTGGGTTTATGGCCGAGCGGAGTGCCCCTTTGGGTTGTGGCATTTTTAGGAGTTTAGCTAGGCCCATATTATTGCGACGCTACGTATATGAAAACCCTACCTATGTATATTCAGCTAGTATGGATCTGGGATGCGGGAGCCTTTAAACGACACGCGATGCTGAATGGCGGAAGAGATTAAAGTCGCATTTTGAGAATTCATGTATGGAAAGGCATCTAAGATCGGCCGCGGTGCTGAATAAAGTTAGGTTTTCAATATACGCTGTGGCACTGATGTGACATATGGGTTTAATACATTTAGAATGGTTAGTAACATATTCTTAGCGTGTTGTGCCACGGCCCCAACCGATATGATTGTGGCGGATGATAGAAGGGCAAAGGTCCCCATTTTGCCTGATTGGCCTGATTTGCCAACCGGTCAAGATTCCAAATAGGTAATTTATAAATAAGATACAAAGTGTCACTATAAACAGTGGGTAATTGCATCGATGCTAATCGAATCAACACCAAGGTTAATCGGATGATCTCGACATATAAACGCAGTACTTGGATGATAGTAGATAGGTACCTGGTACCTACTGTAATACTGTAATATACATCTCTACAATATTGCCACAAATAGACTTTGAAACTGTTCCAACACTGCAACTTATATGATCTAGCTTAGTGTGAACTAAGGCACAAATCGTGAAGCAGCTGATATGGCCAAATATGTCCGAAGTCCGAAAATGGAAACTCGCACAGGATTGGAAGGTGTGAAATGTAAGGTCTATAAATATCCAGCAGAGTATGAAAATGGTCTGAAGCTGAATTTAATTTAGGACACTTTAACTGACTATGATCAGAACTAACCTCATTCTCATGCAGTCCATGGACGCTCTGAACTCTAATCTGGAACATCCAAGCCCGGCCCAGCACAGCTACTGTCCCGCTGAGAAGCAGGGGCATGCTGAAGCGGTACTTCCATGCTAGCCCCATGAGGAAGATGAACAGGCCTTTGTTGCGAGTTGGCATGATCTGAGGAGTTAGAAATGGTTGATCAATGTTTTTGCTGAGCTTTGAGTTAGTAAAGTAAAAGGTAAAAGGTAGTAATCATAGTAAAGTTTTTTATGATAGAGGCACGCATCTTCACCCAGCGCCGGGGGGCGCAGGGTAGTATGTGGGACTCCCCCGCAGAAGGTAGGCACGGCAGGGATACACACTAAAAACCTGGGGGTGTTCCTGCAGAACGCCATAGTGACGGGTCTGTGGGTACGCCGAAACACTCGTCCGCGGCGAAGCTACGTATAACTTTGATTAACATGCAGAATAATGGAAATCCTAATACCGGGGGTAGACTTCCATTGCAGGAGGTCGTCTAGGTGGGTACCCCAACAGTGCCAGTTATTCTACCGCCTGAGCAGTGATGTGCAAACATCACTGTGCTCCGGTAGGAGGGCACTGTAGCTAGTGAAATTACTGGGCTAAAGAGTCTCAACATCTCATGACTCTTGAGTAAGAAGCGTTGGTGCAGTGCTCCTAGAGATTCACATAATTGTGAAATCCTAGGTAACACTGTACTGATTATGGGCAGCCGTTATCACTTAACATCAGGAGAGCGTCTTGCTCGTCTTCTACTTCATAACATAAAAAAAAAAAAAAAAAAAAAAAAAAAACCCTAGACCGTGACTGATGGTAAGAGGGTAGGGAGGTCTTTACCCTACAGTGGGATCCTACAGTCTCACAATAATCCATCCGGTAGCGGTTATCGACGCCTACAGACTTCTGCAACATATTAATGATGCCACCAACAAATTTATTGTAGTCGGTCAAGTAGGTATGTAGTATAAACCCCTTCTGGCTTCACTAAACATCAAACACGGTCACAATGGCCGCTTGGCGACACGGTTTTGTCCAGTGGGTGGTAACAAGCCACGGCCGAAGCATACAGCATACCACCAGTACAGTAGGTAGCTGTTTCTTATCGCGTTAATTTGTAACCGAGGTAGGTAGAATTTTGCTCAGTGATAACAAGGTCGTCAGAGGTCACCTGTTATCACACATGTTCTAAACAATAAGCTGATAACAAGTAAAAATAGCTAAACATTGTACCTAATACTCTACTAATTACTATATTACATGATCTTGTAATCATAATATTAAAAATAGGATTTTAATAAATATACTACTTACTATATTTATTACCACCATAATACAAGCATTAAGTTGCTAAATTTGGGGTTAGGTAGCGCTGTGTGAAATGTCCTGAAATATTTTTTTTTTATTGCGCAAAATATTTTTGAAATAGGTAAGTATATGGCCTTTTAGTTTAGTAGCCGTGGCCGCTTAGTACTTTGTGACTAAAATTTAGCTTCCTGTTAGTAAAATATTTATTCGAATTCGGTTCAGTAGTTACGAAGATAATCGTCTACAAAGGTACATTCGAGTACATTGTACATATGTATGTACAATGTACTCGAATGTAGGTGTACAAACATTAGGTACCTCTTTAAAATATTAAAGACCTACTTTCAATGTCAGTGGCTTAAATGGAACTAAATTTTTCGCCTACTCAGACGCTAACAAAACACACGATCGTAAAAACTAGCGCCCCTAACTGACGCACGTTTATGGATATCGTGGTACATATTATTATTGTTTTAATAGGTATGTGGTTTAATATGCTTAGATTATTTTTATATTTATTTATTTATTATTTATTTATTAAAGCATGCCAACATAATGTACACCTTTACTAACAATTACACACATTTTTATAATACATGCTAAGTGTCATTACATTTATAGGCACAGACTGCATTTAATGAGGTGTGCGAGTAACTTTACATTAAAATAATATAATAAAAAAGAAAGGAAATCACATGGTAGGCAGTTATTACTAAAACTCACTTGAAAAATTAATTTAATACATACTAAATAATATTATATATAATATTAATTAATGGTACATATATATGAAAATATTAATATAAATACGAATAAATTTCTTTATAAATATTTAATTATAATAAATAAATATATGTCATTATATGAATAAAGTATACAAGAGCATATAAGTATAAGAGCAAGGTCAGGCACTGAGAGACTTTTTATTTGGCGGGTTTATCAAAGGAAACCGATAATATTATCTCCTGAATAAGTTACTATAAGTGCGCTTTCACACGTACCCACACTTACAACTCATACATCGAAGAGCTAAGCCCGAAACACTTATTGCTAACGCTAAAATGATGTACGGGGTTGACAGTCGTTGTGGAAAAACAGCAACAACAGCTGTCATCCCAGAGAATTTATACCTAGAGGAGCAGATGCATTAAAAAGTGTATAACTTATTTTATGCCGTTAATTTACAAAGATGAGTGTACAAATTGATTAACTTTATTAGATTGTATTATATCGCCCTCTTTTTATGAAGCTGTCCGTTATAAGTAGGTACTTGACACTGCTTCCTACTTCCTATCAAAAACTCCCTAATTAAACCTCTCTTCTTTGGCGTAGATACTCTTATGACATCACAAGACAATCGTGATGCGTAACCGTACGGTACGTGTGAAAGCACAATTACAGTGCCTAATTACATTAATTATGATGTAATTATGTTCTTTATTGTTCAATAAGACAGTTATATATAATAACCACTGCCAAGGCCTAGGCAATGTCTACATTCACTGACCATTCTGACCGTGGCAGGAAATGGAACTAATTCATTTGTCACACTGATTAGCTGTTAGAATTACTTAGACTTAGACACTAGCGCTCACATTCAGTTTTATTAAGATTCTAGTTAATTTATGTGTTTTGAAAGGCCTACTTAACTACTTGTGATCTAGTTAACCTTTTAGAAAGGTCTGTATGTAATTATTTTTTTTATGTGATGAAGTAGAAGACGAGCAGGACGCTCTCCTGATGTTAAGAGTTAACGCTGCCCATAATCAGTACAGTGCTATTTAGGATTTCACAATGATGTAAAATTCTAGAAGCACTGCACCAACGCTTCTTACTCAAGAGTCATAAGATGTTAAGACTCTTTAGCCCAGTAATTTCACTAGCTACAGTGCCCTCCTACCTGTGCACAGTAATGTTTGCACGTTACTGCTCAGGCGGTAGAATAACTGGCACTGTTGGGGTACCCACCTAGACGACCTCCTGCAAAGGAAGTCTACCCCCGGTAATATTTATAGGTGACCTAGGTTAATGTTATAATAGGTACAAACTTTGTCCCACTATTTCATTTCCATCAGGCATCCGCATTCTGGTTCCGCATTTTCACTTTCCATCAGGATGTGGTCAAACGTAGGCCTATTTAGTATAAAAAAAAAGCTAAATCCTATTAATATTAAAATGCGAAGGGATGGATGTTTTTTTTTTACCTCCATATTCCATGTCTAAATAGTTTCATCCGATTGAGCTGAAATTCGTTATAGAGTTGGGCTGCAGTTTTTTTTTTTTTCTTTTTAATAATATGGCAACATGTGCATTTTGCCAGTGTCGAGTAAAATTCGTGAATGTTCACGGGATATTAAATTATGGTCTCCACTTTCGTGTTTTGCCAGTGTCAAGTTAAATGTTATTTTTTAAGTAATAAGTTAGTTAGTCAGGTCAGAGTCAGAGTGAGCTTAATAGCTCGTCTAGTCACGTGAGTCTTCCAGTAAAATGGGTGGAATTTTACTGAAAGTTCGGAGGAGTTTTGGAGGGGGCACCAAAATTCATATTTCAGCACCATATCACTTGCCTACATCTGTGCACATTCAAAAACACTTAACACGCAATATTCCATCATTATTACACGCTAACAATCAAATTCTACACGATTATTAAGCAAAAGACGTGGAGCTAATGTGATGATCAAGGCTTGCCGCCAAAACTCTGGGCTGCAGTTGGGCGAATTTATTGATATTATTCAACTTAGGAAATGACGTATATCCTGACCTTTTACCTCCTTATTTCCTTTTTATAAAGTGAGTTCTAAATCTCTAATAAAGACTGGTTTTACCAAACCACAGCTATACCATTAAACTGACATTAATAATTAGGTTGATGGACAAATTTAGACACCGTTTTAAATATAGTGGGTAAATAGGTAGCGCAAATCTTTTTGATTGCTTTAAAGTTAGGTGAGCGGCTGGGCAGTACCTTATAATAAGAGACTAATTAAGTGGGATCACCTCAAAAGTAGGGTACATGAGGTGGTCCCATATTTTTCAAACGAAAAAAGTATTTACCCGAAATGGATTTATGCAACTGAGCCACTGAGCTAACTTTAGCGGGCCTATTGGCTAATTCACACCTACTACGATTGATGACAACTTCAATATACATTGCTGCGTTTGTTATTTTACTCGTATTTTTAGACGTTTAAGCAAGTAATGTACGCAATGTTGTCTATAGATTCTAGTGTTTTACATGTGGTTTGGCGATAGCCAATAGGGTCAAAGATTAGCGCAACCTTTACCTTTTTGAATTACACATTTTACTCTTTTCAAGAAAATTTAAAAACAGTTTGGTAAAACACAGCTTTAAAATTATGAATGTAACTCATATTTCCATACTAAAAATATAAAGGTGAAGGGATAACAAAAACACATTTAATTTTAAAGCATTTATTGTTATATGAATTGCATTCATAAATATAAACACATATTATGTAATAGAGATGTTGACAAGGTTAAAAAAAACTTAAATTCTATTTAGTTCGTCACTTAGGTATATGAAAAGAAATGCCTGAGATATAACGCTTAAACTAGCTAGTTAATTAGTGCTAGCTAACTAGCTAGTTATTGGGTTTCGTTACGTCACATTTCAGTAGTACATAAAATTAAACAAGTAACGTCATGACCCTCACCAAGCAACTTTAGTGTATCCATTGTTTTGTCAAATTTACAAATTGGGGTTTATATTCCAACAGAACAGGTTACCTTCTTACACTGTCAGAGTCAAATCACAATTATAGCTTGTGTGGCCAACCTATATGGTACTACAGCGTAGAAAATATGTGTTTAATATTTTGTAATCTATTAAATGAAAAAAGAAAAGTTTTTAGTCAACATCTCTATTAAGTTGGATTACAGTGGAATGTTTCTAAATAAGTTACATTTAAATGTGATTATCACAATTTATCTACGTTTCTATTGTCCGATACATTTTTAAAATATTAAATATACTTAATAAATTACATAAATATTAATTTAATTGTTGTAACAGACTGACTGAAAGGCAGAACAGTTTAAGCAATTCCATATTGACTTGATTTTTGTGGTGTTTTTGGGGGTAGTCAGAAAATTTTCAAATTTGTCCTAAAAGGTCGAAATAGTCCCTTTATCATCAAAAAAATTCAATTTTATAGATTAAAGATAGTCAACAACAAATCAGTTTCTATTTTCATTAGCTTTCTATATTTTTCGATTATTGCTTTTATAATAATTTACAGTTTTTTTTTGGCAAGTTCTAATTATTAACAGACACAAATATAAGTACTTAGGAACTCGATTATAGTAATAGATATGTAGTCCTAATAAGTACCCTAATTCTACTTTATATGTATCTAAGGTGCTAACCCCACGAGCGACAATATTGCAACAATATAAAACATTTGTGGAATGTGGAGACACTTCTAGAAGTGGCATTAGTCATTATGTGGCGACGATATCGCAGCGATACTGCGTCGTGGAGATGTTACCTTAGATATAAGATTTCAAAGTTTACAGTTTAGGAATGAAAAAGTATAAAAAGTTTTGAGATTACGAGTATTATATTTAGAGAATGGGACACAAAAGATAAAACCTTGAAAATTCCTTGCAACAATTTAAAAATTTTTTGTTAATTGTAGTAAATCATAAAAATATTTTTAATTTTTGAAAGAAATTTGAAGATGCTGTTTTTTTTGTAAGCAAAACCTTTAAAAAGTAGAGTTTAAGCAGCTTTATAAAGTTATGATTTTAGGGCCTATTATTCTCCAAGTAAGAAAGCTATTTCTCAGTAATTACAATTAAAAATTTACACACAATAATATGTAGTAATTATAGTAATCCTAGAACAGTCAAAATGGTGTCTTCTTATACATAATCACAATTCATATTCAGGAAATGACTCTCCACCTAAATTAACTTTCATCTTTCATGTCCCACACTCTTAGTACATAGGCCAAAGATAATATTTAAACGCTTAATGTATTATTCATCGTCAAAATAATCCACATGTTCACCCGGAGCAAACTTACCGAGTTTCAAAACACGCATACATTTCTTCGCCGTTACCTCCGGCTTGAGCAAAGTATTCTGATTTCTGAACGAAGTGAACACATCTTTCAGATTTTCGTTCACAGTTTCTGCCAGTACGTAATCAATCATAGATGTTTCGACTGGGCCGGGAGAATAGTTGAGCACTTTAATATGCTTCTTTTCGTCGGCTAGTACTTTAAAGTACATCTCTCTAGCTGCTTTTCCACTGCAGTAGTAAGCCATTCCACTCATCGGCTTAATCGCACATAGAGACGTAATATTAACAATCACTAATCGGTCTTCAATCTCCTCAAAAACTTTCAAGAACTGTGTGTTCAAAGAGATGACGTTAAATACGTTCAGATCGTAATAGTCACGTAGCTCTTGAACGTTTTCCATTTGGGCTGTGTCCACAGCGAGGTTACCCAGTGATCCCACATTGTGGAAGATCAATCCCGTAGCAAAATCAGTGACTTTACGTCCTTGGAGAGACTTCTTGATCAAGTCAAGCATTTCGGGGGCACTAGCTTTGGATAAGTCAATGGATTCGTACACAACTTTGACTTTCGCAGATTCGCACATGCTTGCGGACTTTGCTAACTCTGCTTTGTTACGTGCGAGGAGCAGCATGATGGAGTTAGGGCCGAGTTGCTTGGATACTTCGATGGCAATGGCCCGGCCGATTCCTTGAGAAGCTCCTGATAGGATGCAGAACGTAGGCCCTGAGAGGTCAATGCTAGAAGACGTTGCCATGGTTACGTTTACTTACTCTACTGGGACTCTTCTAACAGTTTGTCTGATGAGGTGTCTCCGATGACAGGGTCGAGGTCGCAGCCGTCTCGCATCAACCGGTTGAAGCAATCTTCTCTATACGCCGTCAGGTTGTCCAAAACCTTGTTTTTGGAACGAACTGCCTTGAGTTTTCTTTCTGTAATTGAATTTATATTGCAACAATGTCAAAATCTTCAATGATGATATAATTCAAATTGATATAAAAGCAAATTCAAATTTCACTTATATGTTCTACAATAAAGAATACCAAGAGAATAGTTGGTATGATGAAGATATAAGTAGTAGTAGGTACAGTAGAACATATAAGTAAAATAACTGAAGGTGAACTATAAAGGTGAACAACTAATATAAAAATCAATAAAACTCGTAACTGCACTACATATAACCACAGCTATTATAATCAAATTAATAGTTATCCATTTATTGTAATATACCTATTACTTATAAAATAAAATGTGGCCTTATTATTTTAGTAAATTAAGTAAGATGTAGATAAATTAACATTTAAAATGAAATTTATATAAATTTTGTGTAATAAAATAGTAAAATAAGTTTATGGAAAATTTACTCTTTAGTTGCACAATAAAAAATGTATCAACTACTTACAAATAACTCCTACACCTTACTGCAACTACTTACTAAAAAGCTGTAAGTGGAAATTACTAATTCATATTACGGAAATGATACACTAGATCTTACCAGACGACCGCAATCTACGAATATTGTGCAATAATACCTCAGCAACCTTCGACTTTCCTTTAAGTTAACGTCAATGATAATAGTCTTTATACTTACCCAAGATAGCCAAGTATTCAGCAGAATCAGCTAGCTTCGGGGCCACAGGGTCAGGTTTGAAATTATCTTCGAACTCTGTCACTGACTCGTTATTTTTCACTTCGCTGCCCCAAGGATCCATCAAATTCTGGAAAACCGAGAACTTTATTGAGACATTACTGCAACGACGCAGCACAGATATCTTCCTATATTTATCACTTTAGGCGACTTACTGGGGCGGAGGCTGAATGCCGATTACAAGAAACGAGAAATACACGTAGAATGGGAGGAACGGAGAGATTATTTTTACAAAAAATATTGAATTTTGATAATCGAAAATCGGATGATCGATGAAAATGAAACTGACTGACAGTTGCCTGTCACTGTCTCATTCTAAGATTGTCAACGTCAAACTTGATAGTGACAGTGACAATTGCATATCGTTGACACTGACATCTTATTTTTTTTTATTTAATAAACTACGCACGTTCAGTCAGCGGACTCCTGTGCCAGGAATGCTTCTTTATCTGGTTCCCCAGTCCATCAGGTTTATTCACATGATGTCTGTTCCACATTTATGCCAAAATTATTTGAAGCGTGGTCAACACAATGGCAAATTTCTAAATGCATAAAAGGTAAATATTATGGTGATATCCAACCTAATATTCCCCATAAACCTTGGTTTTTTAAATATAAATTGGCAGATAAATCCACAACTTCAACTATCTGTCGCCTACGTTTAAACCATGTATGTACTCCAGTATTTTTGGCTAAACTTCGGATTAAGGACCATTCCATCTGTGAATGTGGCTTGGATTTCGGTACTGTGGATCATATATTTTTCTCTTGCCCATTACATCAGTTTTCGCTGTACGATAATATTCCCTCTGATGTCCCACGTCCTGTAACATTTAAATTTCTATTATCTTTGGTCTTTTCACCTTTTATTAGAATATTGTGTAGATATATCAAAATTAATAATATAAATCTATAAATTTGGTCCTTTATTTATTTATCATTCCTTTATATATTATATTCATTAAAGTTATTATTACTGTATATAATTAATAATTCCCCTTTTCTTAATGTGTAATACTAATAATGTATATTATACTTGTGTAGATTGTAACATCTCCTTTAGTTTTCCTATCCTTTGTTTTTCTTATATATAATCTGTGGAATGTAGAATATGGTATAAGGTATAGCTAGAAATAATAATTCTTAGTTGTCTCATTTATCCACTCACACGTCCGCGCTTGACAGCTGAAAAAGCGTTGAACGTCCGCGTCCGCGATCCAAATAGAAACGCGTCGAGCGCTCACTACTGATACCTACTAAACGTCTATTTTCTAGCAAACTATTAAACCATTTTCTATGAAAAAATTGAATTATATAGTTAAAACTATAAAGAAATAAAATATCAGAAAATTTTGATTCAAATATTAACACAAAGTATATAAAAAAAATTCGAACTTGGCAATATGTGTTAATTTTAGCTATTTTTTTTGTTTAAAAACTTTTTTACGAAACATCTCTAAATATTTCTTATTTTTACCTGCATATTATTAAACAAGATTATATAAGCTTTGATTTGATACCAAAATGTAATTACTTGAAAGGTACAGTGTAGCACAATAAATCAAAACAAAACACCCATTCGTGTATAAATCTTCAGCGCCTAGAACAAAATCCTGAGAATGGAAATATTAAATCAATGAATTCAAACTATTTTAGTTTATATTTTTAAATTTTAGGTATACGTAACTAATCATGTTGAACTGTTTTTCTAAATTTACGTTGTATTTTAATAAAATAATAGTTGATTGAAATTAATCATGGAAAAATATAACGGAAACGCGGCAAACGCGACTAAAATTTTACATGTCGACTTTAAGACATGTAAAATTGTCCAGATTTTGTTTATTTCCTTAAAATCTGTACCAATTCCGAAAGATAGTATCATGAGGATCATAATAAAATATAATTTTAATAAAATAAGGTGTATTATAAACATTTCAAACGCAGATTTCACTGGCACGCATGAAAACTTCGAAACTATAATTTCAAAAATTAAATTTTAAATGTTGACAAGAGCTAAGCTTCAGATTTAATGACCACAGATTTTAAATGTTTATTACAAAGCCATTTACAACCATATTTACGCAACTTTTCAGCGTTTTCATAGATAAAAACATGTTTTTAAAGTAGTAAGTTTCTAAGACCGCTGTAGCGGCTGTAACGTTTAACTCAACTTTTTTTCGGACCGCTATAGCGGTTGGGACGTTTGAGTGGTTAAGTATTAATTTGGATGTTGTTTGTGCTCAAAATCCGAAATTCTCATAGGGTGGTTTCGCTGGTTTTCCGGCCAGCGTTAGTTTCCGGCCATTCGGAGACTTAGCTTCAGAAATTCTTAGAAAACAAGACGTCTATCTCCATTTTTCAAATAAAATTTAGTCCTTGACAGAGAGGGATAGACGGCTAATCCTTGTCAACATATAACGGTCGTATAGCATTATCAGAGTTTTAACAAATCACTGTTGATTTTTGTGTCTTCACTAAGCGTGTTTAGTTTCGTACAAAATTACAAAAAAAATAGTGAGCACGTGATGCATTCGGAGTAAGTATATCATGATATATCCATGTATTACTGATTGATAGTGTTTAAATTGCTTTAATAATAGTTTTTTAACGTATTTTAACAATTTTTTAAACAAAATTATGTATAAATAGGTAAAATAATGAGTGGTCGCGAACTAAAATATAATTATAAATGAAATTTTAGTTTGCGGCCATATGGTCGCAAACTGACTTCTCGGTTCACTTTTTTATTTCCTTCTGGTTTCCATAATATTAAAGGTATTATAATTCAGTTAACCTTTTTCACATTTGTTAAATGGTTTCTTTGGTTTCATTAGTTTGCGGCCATCTAAATATTCGTAAATAGTACAAATACTCCACACATCTACATACAGGTCGCAAACTAACGTCCAGACGTTAGTTTGCTACTTGGATGAACGTCATTTTGCGACCGCCTCAAAATGTATGGGAAATTAATGACCGCTTACTGAATGTGGTCATTTGATGCCTTCATTATATGACCACTTGAATTAAGTTCATAATATTGCAGTTTGTGTTTTTTTTTATGTGAAGAAGTAGAAGACTAGCTAGACGCTCTCCTGATGTTAAGAGATAACGGCTGCCCATAATCAGTACAGTGTTACCTAGGATTTAACATGTGAAATTCTAGGAGCACTGCACCAACGCTTCTTACTCAAAAGTCATAAGATGTTGCCTCTTTAGCCCAGTAATTTCACTAGCTACAGCTTGTGTTAAAGAATGTGCTCAACACTAAAGAAACAGGAGACTGAGTTAAAATACGAATTAGCTCTGAGAGATAACCGTGCAGGAGGATTCGGTATAAGAAAAAATATGTAGAAGGATAAAAGAGTTGACGAATTTAAATATAAGAGGACTAAGGAAAGACGGGGAGAAACAAATAGGTGCATAGGTAGGGAGGGTTGGTGGTGATAGGTAGAGAAGCCAACGGAGAAGAAGTCCAGTCATACAGGGAAGCCATGGTTGAGCGTATGAGCTTGGCCTTATAAGCTGTTTTCGATTGGGGAGCAGCTAATTTGGTTTAGTTTAATGCTACAAAAACCCAGGCGTGTCTATTTACCGCAAAAAGGAGTCGATTCATTGAAGCTCCTTCTTTCCAAAATGTTTCTTTACCGATAACTAACCAGCTTGAGTTACTAGGAGTTACTCTCACGACTCACGCCTGACCTTAATTTTGGGAGTTACATCGAATCTAAAACTCAATTGTATTCTGGCAAAGGTGAGGGTGAGGCAATACTTCACACCGGGACAGCTGCTAACGCTGTACCAAGCACAAGTCCGGTCGTGTTTGGAGTACTGTTCTCATCTTTGGGATGGTGCTGCCAAGTACCAGCTTCAGGCACTGGAGTCAATTGAGAGACGTGCCAAAAAGCTAGTAGGTGACCAAAAGCCTACGGAATCTCGGCTGCAGAGCCTTGAACGTCGTAGAATGGTCGCTTCGCTATCGGTCTTCTATAGGATTCATTTTGGAGAGTGTGCGCAGGAACTGCACTAATTCCTCCACGCCCATTCTATCGACGGACGTCACTACTTAGACGACGGATCCCTACTTAGTCGCGCTACCAACAGCCCGCACCAAGCGTTTTGCTTCGTCGTTTCTGATGAGAACTGGTCGCATTTGGAACACTTTGCCGTCATCCGTGTTTCCCGAGCGGTACAACTTGGGTATCTTCAAGGCACGAGTGAATAGGTACCTTTCTAGGCATCATACGTGATCCATCGTCGACCGCATTTTCACTTTAAATCAGGTGGGATGTGGTCAAACGTAGGCCTATTTTGTATAAAAAAAAGTGAATGGTTCCTTCCTTACAAAATTAAACAGTGGAACATGATATGCTGTGG
The DNA here is from genome assembly GCA_947507615.1 of Hemithea aestivaria. Taxonomy (NCBI): domain Eukaryota; kingdom Metazoa; phylum Arthropoda; class Insecta; order Lepidoptera; family Geometridae; genus Hemithea; species Hemithea aestivaria. Next base: position 14,232,676 of record OX382338.1, read on the forward strand.
GATACGCAGATGATATTATAGTGGTAATGATCAATGGCAAATTTCTAGATATTGTATCCAGAATTTTGCTACAGGCTGTAAAGATAATGGAAGAATTAGAAAGTGAAAAGTCACTTTAATTCGGCACAGAGATCTATGGGTAACGACAAGACGTGAAATATCCCAGTACGTCCTTAGAGAAGGAGCTCACATGGAATCTGCACGCCAAGAAGGTGACAGAAAAAGCTATAAGGGTTTTACCATGTGTTGGTCAGCGTATGCCATACCCGGGGACTTCGTCTTCATCTACACTTCAATGATACGCCCAATCGTTCCTACGGCAGCGTGTCATGCTGGCTTAGAATCGAACTTATATTATACAACAAGAGATGAAAGCGTTTTACATACTCCAAGTGCAACCAGATGCAGACTGCCGCAGGCCGCATTTGGTATACAGATGGTTCAAAAACGGGATCCGGTACAGCATCAGGTATCTACTCGGAAACTTTATGACAGTCTGGGTCTATACACTACCGTTTTTTGATCGGAGAGGTATGCCATTATAGCATACGCTGAAGAAAACATAAAGAAGAATGTGAAAGATAAGATCATATCTACATTCTCAGTAACAGTCAAGGCCTTAAGTTTCTGCAGACTCCTCGTTCCTCAGCTCAAAACTAGTCTTGGATGCTGTGAAGGCTCTGAACAAAGAAGGCTGCAGCAACAGAGTACAAGTTTGGGTACCGGGCCATGTTGGTATATATAAGAGAATGAAAAGGCTGATGGACTTTTCAGAAGAGGATCAGCAAATGACCAAGTAAGGGTCTGTCAGCATGCACTATCAATAGCCAGCATAGTAAGAGAGAGAATTAGAACTTAGTGGGGTCACCGCTTTAATTATCCACTTCTTCGAAGATTAGGAAATGATAAAGCAGAGGTAAACACCATAGATCCCAATGCGTCGATGCGTTGCTGGCTTTTACAGTCGAGCGACACTGGGTTGATGACATCACAGTGATCGGAGAAAAGACCTGGATGCTAACTGCTCAGGATAGAGTTGCATGGCACGAAGGGGAGGAGCTGCTTTGCCCAGCAGTGGGACGATACGGCTTGACAATCATGATGAGGTTCCTCGATTTTAAGCATGGTTTTTAAAATAAAATATTTTGAATAATATGGAAAAAAATACAATAGAACATCTCAAAAAGAAGGGAGAGGAGAGGGGGGAGTTTATAAATGAAGATTTAGCTCATCATATTTTACTTAATAAAATAATTATCGACATTTTGTTAGAATTTTAGTGGCCGTAAACTAAGATGAGGGTGGTCGCATATTAACAAAAGTGGCCGCAAACTAGTGAAATAGCTACTTTTGGAGAAAAAAAATTTTTTCTTCAAATTTTAATACTATTACTACTACTTTTTAATTTTTAAAATAAAACTTGATCATATAAAGATCCGCAAGAAAGATTTTTCATAACTGTAAAGAAGATTTTTCATATTAATAAGCTAACCTAAAGTGGGGAACTCCACTAATCGGTCGCTAACCGGCGAAATGACCCTATTTATCTATTTTCCATCGTTTGGTGGTTTATCTATCCGTGAGTCATTGGCAAAATTGTGGTGCTAACCACTTTCACAAGCCACAAAAATAAAGAATAATAATAATAAATACGCACGTTCTCTAGCCATAAAATAAGAATAGAATAATAGAAACTACGCACGGTTAAATACATTTTCTAATATGTATATTACGCTGGTAACTTATATAAAACTTATAAATTTTGCTTACAGCAGCTGCTGGACTTCCGTTATTAAAATCTTCTAATTTGTAATTTATTAAACTTGTCCGTATGTCAAATTTCAACCGAAACCTGTATAAAATGTTCACTACGGCTACGGCACAGGCGTCTTGCTTATGGACCGCTACAATTAGGTTCATGATCATAATTTATATAGAAGATCGAGATCAATCAACCACAGATCAGCTATATAAAACAATCAACGATCCATCTACCTTTTTAAGGAATACGGACTAGGTTTTTTAATACTACTCGTCACTATACGTAGAGGTATTAGGTATACTTATGCTTGATCTGATTATAATAAAATAATTCATGAAAAACTGCTCTATCTATGCGCTTTAACATAATAAATAGTTTAGCTGCAAAAAAAAATCACGACCTCTCTTTTTCAAGTACCTACATAGCGCAAATGATTTTGAGTGTTTAGTTCGCGCTTAAAATGCTATGAATTAAGTAGTAACAATATAAACCTTAACTTAATGACTTAAAGCTCAATTTTCGAACAACCACGTGTCGTATACAGTTTGATTTGTAAAATGTAATCACATTTTATGAAATTGACCTTATTTTCATTGCTACAAAGTTCAATTTCCGAACAGCAGACTGTCGTGTAAAATTTGATTTGTTAAGTGTGGTGAAATTTTATGAAATGGACTTTAAAGTTATAACATAAGGTTGAAGTTTGTGTGTCGATAGCAATTAGCGATAAAAGCAGTTTTCACGGAGCAGCGAGCGAACGGTCGCAGTGGACTCGCAGTAGACGCAGCTGCCCCGCGCCGCGGAGCTTCCCCCGCGCCGCGCCGATACCCCGCGCGTGTCGCGGCATCAAAGATTATCTACTAACTAGAAGATATCGTAAATTTTTGCCTAGATGTTGTCTGTCTCTGAGAAACAATCATAAGTTTAATTTTAACATCATCATCTTCCTGCCCTTATCCCACACTAGGTAGGGTCGGCACAACACGTTTTTCTCCTCCATTCTGATATCCTCTTTATTTCACACAGTTCATCCAAACCTTTTTCGGGCGCCCCCTTCCCGGATTACCTACCAAGTTTAATTTTAACAGCGGTTAGTTATCTGTTTACATTTATTTATTGACCTTTATAAGTTTAAGCTTAGTGTTTTTATAAGAGGCAGGTAGGTAAATGTGATAGGTGATTTTTTATATAATAAAACTTCAGACAACAAGACTCTTAATTATATTCTTTTATTTTAGCCATTTATTTACTTAATCACTTTACATTTATTTGCTCTACATAATCTTTCTTCCTCTGACGGATCTTTCTCTGCCTGCACATAAATACGGTCACAGTCACATCGCATAGGTACCAATAGGTAGGTATGTGCTATCCTATCACTATCATATCACAACATTGAAACACCTAGTCTTGTTCTAAGAAAGAAAAAATCAACAGCTCTAAGTATAGATGTATATGAAAATATTATGCTTATCATGTGTATTATTGTTTTTTTTTATCAATGTTGTTCCACTGCTGGGCAAAGACTTTCCCCAAGTCCCTGGACGTGTTTCTATCCTGCACCACCTCAGGCCAGCAGCCGGCCTGATAAGAGTCGAAGTCATCCCTCCACCTCTTTCTTCCGGACCTGCCTAGTCGACGCCGTCTTTCTTTCGCATGGGCCCGCATTGATGTAATTTTTAAATGTTTTGCTTCTTTAAAAAACAAACTTTAAAAAGTACCTACTTACATACTTAAAAAACTACTTACATATTTAAACTTTATAATGAAAATAAAATAAAATCTTGATTCATTAAAAATATACATAAACATCTGTAAATGATTGTGTGATTTTTATTCTTTGTCGGCGGCAGTGGCGGCTCGCGCCGCCATTCTGGATATTTTGACGGGAAGGTCGGTCACGTGACACGGCGGCGGCGAGGGGCGCGGAGCGCGGGGCGCCGGCTAGACTCTCCAGTAGCCGAGCCATCCGTCTGCCGCTTCGACTGCGGCCGGTCGCCGGAATCCACGCCCCGGTCTCTCGCGTTCGCGCTCTACGCGACTTTCGGGACCGATGTCGCCCGAACGTTCCAATAGGAAAAATCGGTCGTCGGACAGGATTCGAGAAAAACGCACGGTCGTTCCCAGGTCGTAGCGGGAAAGTGCGCCAACTCGGCTCGGATACGAGGTTATTTGCGTACATTTCGCACGGGCGCGCGGCGCGGTGCGTGCGGCGACGGGGCGGAGAAGCGGCGGGCGAGCGGCGCGCTGGCCGGGCCGCGGGCCGGCGCGGCAGACATGTTTCGATCGCGGGCGGAGCGCGTCGCGCGAGCCGGCGCGTAGCCGGGACATGCGCCTGGCCACCCCCGCCCCCAGCGCGCGCGCCCCACCATGGATGTAGTGACTCCGCACATCACCTCCGTGCTCAAGACGTACCAGGCCAGCGCGCCGCGCAGCCTGCACGGGCCCGGCGCGCGCGGCCCGGCCGCCGCCCCGGGCCCGGCCGCGGCCCCCGGCGCGCCCCCGGCCTCCGGCCCCGGCCCGGCCGCGCCGCCGCTGCTGCTCGCCGCCGACACGGAGCTCGGCGAGCGCGGCGAGACGCTGCTCGAGGGCGAGCCGATCGCGTGCTTCGGCGTCGGCGGCGAGCGGCGCCTGTGCCTGCCGCAGATCCTCACGTCGGTGCTGACGGACTTCACGCTGGAGCAGATCAACCGCGTGTGCGACGAGCTGCAGATCTACTGCTCGCGCTGCACGCCGCAGCAGCTGCACGAGCTGAAGTCGACGGGCGTGCTGCCGCGCTCGGCGCCGTCGTGCGGCCTCATCACGCACACGGACGCGGAGCGGCTGTGCGCGGCGCTGCTGCACTCGGCGGCGGGCTCGCGGCCGCACAAGGTGGCCGGCTACCGCGTGTACCACGAGTGCTTCGGCGGCGCGCGCGGCGTGCTGGCGCCAGCAGCACGCCTCGTGCAGTGCCTCGAGTGCCGCGCGCTGTACGCGCCGCGCCGGTTCGTGGCGCACTCGCACGCCACCGAGCACCGCACCTGCCACTGGGGGTTCGACTCGGCGCGCTGGCGCCGCTTCCTGCTGCCCGCCGTCGACGAGCAGGACAAGGACAAGTGCGCCGCGATGCTGGACGACCTCGCCGCCACCGAGGACCTCGTCAAGCCGCAGCCGCACCATCAGCACCACCTGCCCTTGAAAAGAAAACAGGTGAGTGATGGTCTCGTGGGATGATTTGCTTTGTTGCCTTACAGCCGCCGGATGATGATTATCTAGTGATGACACAAATTCGACATAAAAAACCAATTGGAAGCCGACGATTACTCTCTAAATTCTACCCTATAAGAATCTTATTGGTGATGAACCAGTTCTCTCTGCGTATCTCTTATTGGAATAACAATATCCTTCAACTGGCATCAAATGAGAAATAAAAATTATTCTTATAATAAGTACCTCGATGATAGAAGGGATAATCACAACTTCATAACCGATTCAATAACCCAGAAAGATAAAGGAATACAAACAGATAATAACGAAGGCAAAGATTTCGGTAATCAACATGAATACGAAACTACATAAAACATATTAATATTATCGATAACTTGCATAATACAAATATGACTTGCGATAGACAGAAGATAATGAAATTCTGCTTAATTGGTACGCTAACTTCCAGTAATTTCTCAATCAGAAAGATTGAACGTCTTTGAAACAACCAATCAACAACGAATAAGGATAAAAATGTAACCTAACATAACCTAACCCACGAACATTAGAAGTCTTTGTCAGAAAAGTACATAATATAGAGGTAGGTACAAAAGATAGCAAAATAACAAGCTCATTATCGCAACGATAGGTCGGATAGAGGTTGCCAAAAACGTACGCCAAAATAGAGGAACATAGTAACATAATATATTTAAATAGCTGCCTAAAGATGTGGCCTAGAATCTAGATTGCTGATAACTACTATCTCGCGCAGGGAATCTTTAGTGATATTAGAAAATGGAAAAACCTTAAGAAACCTTCGTATACAAATTACGCAAAATTTTTGCTTTAATTACATCATTATGTTCCTGCCCTTATCCCACATTATGTAGCGTTAACACAACACGTCTTCCTCCTCCATTCTACTCTATCATCCGTTTTATCTACATTCACTCCCCTAGCACGCATATCCTCTTTCACACAGTTGATCCAAACCATTTTCGGACGCCCTGAAATTTCCATTAATTACATACACATTATAATCACGCCAGGTCCCGTCGGCAGAGACTATTTCCCTCCACTTGGTACGATCCTGACACACCTCTTTCGCTTCGTCAACTTTAATCACATTCTTCCTACATACTCGCCAGTTGTGAGTTCTCTTGACTTGGCCTTAGTATTTCTCCTTTACTTGTATTAATTCTCGGGGCTAAGTGGCTATTTGACAATCCTTGATCAACATGACCTATTCAGTTCACATGAACTATTTTAAGTACACAAAACTAAATAAGTTACACACAAGGTTAATTTAAAACCATGGCTAATGTTGAGATGGTATGAAGAAAAAGATGCCTGGAAACTGCTGCATGATAAACCAACTGGTGCTGAAAACGAACAATAAATTGTGCAACCAAGATAAATATTGGAAAAACATTAAACCAATCCCAATGAGTTTCTTTCCCGTTCTCCTCGTAGAAGTGATTTCCGAATAGGCGATAGAGCCATGTAAACATTCTCTATAGTAGCTTATTTGTAAGAAATCATTTTGATCTGAGTTTACCTACTCTCTTCCAGGATCAGCTTCCAGGAACTTCCATATTTTATGGGAGTTGGTTATACCTATAATTCTTTTAGTTGCGCCATTTCTACCCTGTAAACTATAGAATTTTAATACAATAACAATCATGGTATATTATTGATAACCTTTGGTTATTTGTATGTGTCTAGTTTCAAGTAGTTAAATCTTAACGGTAGCTCCTTGCTGAGCCCCTTTAGCATGGCATGATATCATTTGTTATCAAACAGAATATTATGATGAGTAATTGTTATTATGCGAAATATTACAACTAAAAGTAAATCAATGTGATATAGAGAATGACCGAAGTTATTCCAGATAACAATTGTGGAGTTAGGGCTTAAGATTTAGTCCTCCATAGCAATCTAAATGCAGAATTCAAAATCTATGTGCTTGAGTATCCCTCTGAAAAGTTGACGGGGGACTGGATGCCATGGCTCTGCCGATTCCCAGTCCTCCGTCACAAAGACGATGCGGGAGTGCCGCCGGGTTGTTTTAGTGGGTATACCACATAGTTTATTTATTGGGTATAGTTACTACATTTAGTGGGTATACTACATATAGTGCATATAGTGGGGAGTCCCATATAAGCTTCTCATACCCCCGTATGAGAAGCGCATGCAAAATGCATGAGTAATGCATTTTTTCCCGGCGAAAACAAAAAAAAATCCTCTGAAAACCTGTACTATGGATAAGCTCTACTTAATCGAATTGTGACGAAAGAAGAATAATATTGTCAACGAAGGTTTGGAACCTACCTGCCTCTTCCTTCCTTTGGTCTTCAAGTAAAGTAAAATATATTTTAGGCATGTGTGTACCATATTCGATGAACTCATCACTTGCCAACAGATGAGACTGTGCTGAATCAGATAAAAAAGTGTATGTAGTGTATACCGACGTTGAAGCTCTTAAAATTACCTATACGAGTAGAAACATATTAAAGAGTTTCGCTGATGATTCAATTTGTACCTAAAAAAAACCTAAATCTTAACGGAAAAACCGCACTGTTTTTCGACCGAGCGAAGCGAGGTCTTAGAGTCGAAAGCCGCGAAATGCCTGCGTTTGGACCAGTTTAACGCTTGACCTCTGTTGCTTAAGTTTGGTCGATGTTTACTTGAAAACGGTTAATCCAAATTAAATGAAATTTTACACGCAAGTTAAGAAGGTTAATTAGATAATTTTAGTGAAAAAATTAGCTAAATAGGTTTCAGGGTTGCAGAGATATAGGTGACTTAAAGTCTTTACGATAGGTCTGACGATTATTTCAAAACTGGAGCGCTGATAATTTTTTTCCTAACATATACACATTTTTTATAAGCGACACAAATATATTAGCCAAAGTGTATGTTTGTATGTATGTTTGTTACGCGATAACTGGAAAACCAATGGTCCAATCTTTATGAAACTTTGCAAACACGTAATATAAATCCATAGAATTTTTAAGTTCGAACATGAGCCAAATCGGTGGAAGGGTTCTAGGGTTAAAAAGATTGCTTTATTACAATGAAACCGATGATCAAGTCTCAATAAAACTTTTTAAACAGATAGTACAAACTAAAAGAATTCACACCTCCAAAAATGAGCCAAATCGGTGCAAGGGTTGTAGAGTTATAGAGAATACAAAATTACAATGTTTATCCATTGTAATATTATGAGAACTGCAGGGATACCGAACCAAAGACCGAATTGTCAAAAATCGATACGACGTAATACGTCATTTCATACATTTTTGACAATTCGGTCCCAGGTTCGGTTCCCTAACGAATAAGTAAATAGCCAAGTTGACTTTTTTTTTTTTATGTTATGAAGTAGAAGACGAGCAAGACGCTCTCCTGATGTTAAGAGATAACGGCTGCCCATAATCAGTACAGTGTTACCTAGGATTTCACAATTATGTGAAACTCTAGGAGCACTGCACCAACGCTTTTTACTCAAGAGTCATGAGATGTTAAGACTCTTTAGCCCAGTAATTTCACTAACAACAGTGCCCTCCTACCGGAGCACAGCGGAGCATACTCAATATATTATGAATTAAAATGATCGTGCGGGTGCAGGATATGTTCATAGTTTTTATTTGATACATCAAGTTTGATACTAATATTATCCTCGTATAGGTCCTACTAGTGGAAGTACTTAATTTACTGATTTTCAAGTTTGCATAATACGAGTAGTATATAGGTAAGTAAATATAGGCATATAATTATGCCCTAAATTTAGTTATTCTTTTTAGTATCAATATAATATACTTTCTAAACTTATTAATCAAACTCCAACCCATTTTTTATTCAAATATGCTACAATATGCATCACTTTTGAAAGTAAATTTTACAATTATTTAGATCTATTTTAAAACTACTGCTCGTTAAAAAAGCATATCTATGAGAAGAACGAGCAAGAAACTTATTGGGATTGTTATTTATGTGTTTATCACATATTATTATGACATTAAAACCATCATCCACTCTAGCATCTGCAAACATCCCTGACGCTCTGTAGTATCGAGACAGCGCCAAAAGCATCCTGAAAGCATTGTTGTACTGGATCCGCAGCGCCTTGAGATCCCTGTTTGTAAAGTTCATCCAAAAGTTTTTTTAAATACTAATTAGGCCTACGTTTGATCACATCCCACCTGATGGAAAGTGCAAATGTGTGATCGAAAAGCTGCACGTATATATAAAGTCTGATAATGCCTTGAGATACATCTTGAAAACCTGCGAGCCAACATGTTACGCGTGACTCGTGACTGTCAAAGCTCTGCGTTCTCGCTCCAAGTCTAAGTCATCGTCGGCTGCTACGACAAAAATGTTAGAATTAGCAACAATATTAATATAATAGCTGTCGTAAATTTATTTATTTAAGGAAAAGTTAACAACTACATTATGAGACTTAACAAATAAAAAACACAAAATTTGCTGTGTTACACTAGTGAAGCTAGATATTTTTTCCAATTCTTCTAATGTCCACTGCATCGGCAACTTTTTCGTAAACAAGTGCTACAAGCATCGAGGACATATCCAAGATACAAGCTATGAAGATTTTGTGAGATTTTTTGTAAAACTATAGTAATATTTATTATTTTATTCTATTATTTTCTGCAAGTGAATACACACATATCCTTTATTATTTTATTATTATTGAAACTTTGGTCACAACAATAGAATAATAGTCACAGAGATAAAGATTATTTTTAAATATATCCGTTACGTATTTTGAGTTTTAAAATTACGTTCAATTTTGGCAGTTTCCTTTCCTTTTACGAATATTTTTTCCCTTTTACGAATATTAAAGGTTTAAGTTTCCATACATTTATATTTCGTAGATACTTACAACTTTTACCCATGTATATATACCTAAAACCCAAGGTTTTAACATTTTTAGGGAAATTGGGTCTGCGAGGTCCCAGTTCGCGGCGAACTACTAGTAATCATAATTAGTAGGTACTAGGTACCTACACCTACATAAATACGCATAATTATAATTATAATATTTTCCTTCATACAGAATACAGATGCGCCTGTAACGCATAATATTATGTTGCTAATCATAGCGTATCCATTTTTGATATGATTCTTAATGTTCTTGACATTAAGGAGAACAGAGTGCAGTTTAAAACTGGACAATCGACCACACACCGACAAAGATCCATTGAAACTCTACTCTCTACCTAATTTTTAATTAATTTGTCATTAATAAAGCAACAGAACTGTTATCAAATGGCTACTTCATAAGTATTATGTCTGAACATTCTGTTATTATCGTCAGCGTTCGCAAAAACAAGCTTATCAGTTGTCAGATAAATGTTATTAATGTTATATGAGAATTGATAACATCCTTTAAGTATATATTTATTGCGAGTAATAACGATTGCTTTGTCTGTCGTTGCGACATGTTACTTATAGCTAATTGCTGTGTTGATTTAAACTGTTTAACCCTTACCCCAGTATTTTTAAACGAATCATCGTCGTCAACTGAAACTTTCCAAAGGTCTCCCTACCCTCTCTAGCCCTAGATGGCTATGGATTTCCATTCTTCTGAGATAATTCCGCCATTTCTTCCTAGGTCTGTCGCGTGGCCGTTTGGTTCTGGGAGCCCACTCAAATGAAATATTGGCCCAAGTATATGTACCTATATCAAGTTTTTTTTTCACATTAGCGGCACGTGGACCGTCCTTATCAGTGCCATTTCAAACCCTCAGTAACGTGTTATCACCTTATCTTTGCTTGTCTTTGTCACGTTTGCTTTGTGTTTTGGTCCACACGGCTCCATTATTAGTAGTTTGACCATCCGATTGGTGACTTTGGGTTTCAAGTTGCATCAACTTTTGTTAATAAAAGAAAAGCATTTTATTAGCCAAACAAACTACTATAACAAAATAACTGATCCAGTTCCGGTATGTTCAGTAAAGGAAGGGAGAGAATTAGGTATATTCTGCTACCATTTTCGACAGCATCTTCACGTAAGAATAGTGATAAGATGAAATCGTTTCGCTATCCAGAGTGATAGCTAAAGGCTAATCACCCAGGTTTGAACCGGTCTCAAAAGATTCCTTTTTTAAATAAATCCGAAACACCCATTTTTTTGAGGAATAAGTTCCTAACTAAACATATTATTCACTCTTAGCTTCAAACTAATTAATGCCATCAAAAAATTAACTACCGTGCCAAATAAACAAATGGAAACAGTGTATTTAGAACGGCATAGTTAATATGGATGCATTATAAAAGTCAAAAATGATAATAAAAGCGTAATGCCTTGCGTTTGTTAACACTATCCACGGCCCCTTAACGACATACGAGCAAATGGTAATTAGCTACATCTTGATAAAATCTATTTATGTCTGTAACAAAGTATATATGAATAAAATAAACATTGTCATAAATTCGTCGGCCAGCTGGAAGCGACCGTTTAGAAATGCATAATAACTTAACTGAGCATTGTTTTTAAATTTAACTAGTAGTTCGCCGCGAACTGGGACCTCGCAGACCCAATTTCCCTAAAAATGTTAAAACCTTGGGTTTTAGGTATATATACATGGGTAAAAGTTGTAAGTATCTACGAAATATAAATGTATGGAAACTTAAACCTTTAATATTCGTAAAAGGGAAAAAATATTCGTAAAAGGAAAGGAAACTGCCAAAATTGAACGTAATTTTAAAACTCAAAATACGTAACGGATATATTTAAAAATAATCTTTATCTCTGTGACTATTATTCTATTGTTGTGACCAAAGTTTCAATAATAATAAAATAATAAAGGATATGTGTGTATTCACTTGCAGAAAATAATAGAATAAAATAATAAATATTACTATAGTTTTACAAAAAATCTCACAAAATCTTCATAGCTTGTATCTTGGATATGTCCTCGATGCTTGTAGCACTTGTTTACGAAAAAGTTGCCGATGCAGTGGACATTAGAAGAATTGGAAAAAATATCTAGCTTCACTAGTGTAACACAGCAAATTTTGTGTTTTTTATTTGTTAAGTCTCATAATGTAGTTGTTAACTTTTCCTTAAATAAATAAATTTACGACAGCTATTATATTAATATTGTTGCTAATTCTAACATTTTTGTCGTAGCAGCCGACGATGACTTAGACTTGGAGCGAGAACGCAGAGCTTTGACAGTCACGAGTCACGCGTAACATGTTGGCTCGCAGGTTTTCAAGATGTATCTCAAGGCATTATCAGACTTTATATATACGTGCAGCTTTTCGATCACACATTTGCACTTTCCATCAGGTGGGATGTGATCAAACGTAGGCCTAATTAGTATTTAAAAAAACTTTTGGATGAACTTTACAAACAGGGATCTCAAGGCGCTGCGGATCCAGTACAACAATGCTTTCAGGATGCTTTTGGCGCTGTCTCGATACTACAGAGCGTCAGGGATGTTTGCAGATGCTAGAGTGGATGATGGTTTTAATGTCATAATAATATGTGATAAACACATAAATAACAATCCCAATAAGTTTCTTGCTCGTTCTTCTCATAGATATGCTTTTTTAACGAGCAGTAGTTTTAAAATAGATCTAAATAATTGTAAAATTTACTTTCAAAAGTGATGCATATTGTAGCATATTTGAATAAAAAATGGGTTGGAGTTTGATTAATAAGTTTAGAAAGTATATTATATTGATACTAAAAAGAATAACTAAATTTAGGGCATAATTATATGCCTATATTTACTTACCTATATACTACTCGTATTATGCAAACTTGAAAATCAGTAAATTAAGTACTTCCACTAGTAGGACCTATACGAGGATAATATTAGTATCAAACTTGATGTATCAAATAAAAACTATGAACATATCCTGCACCCGCACGATCATTTTAATTCATAATATATTGAGTATGCTCCGCTGTGCTCCGGTAGGAGGGCACTGTTGTTAGTGAAATTACTGGGCTAAAGAGTCTTAACATCTCATGACTCTTGAGTAAAAAGCGTTGGTGCAGTGCTCCTAGAGTTTCACATAATTGTGAAATCCTAGGTAACACTGTACTGATTATGGGCAGCCGTTATCTCTTAACATCAGGAGAGCGTCTTGCTCGTCTTCTACTTCATAACATAAAAAAAAAAAAGTCAACTTGGCTATTTACTTATTCGTTAGGGAACCGAACCTGGGACCGAATTGTCAAAAATGTATGAAATGACGTATTACGTCGTATCGATTTTTGACAATTCGGTCTTTGGTTCGGTATCCCTGCAGTTCTCATAATATTACAATGGATAAACATTGTAATTTTGTATTCTCTATAACTCTACAACCCTTGCACCGATTTGGCTCATTTTTGGAGGTGTGAATTCTTTTAGTTTGTACTATCTGTTTAAAAAGTTTTATTGAGACTTGATCATCGGTTTCATTGTAATAAAGCAATCTTTTTAACCCTAGAACCCTTCCACCGATTTGGCTCATGTTCGAACTTAAAAATTCTATGGATTTATATTACGTGTTTGCAAAGTTTCATAAAGATTGGACCATTGGTTTTCCAGTTATCGCGTAACAAACATACATACAAACATACACTTTGGCTAATATATTTGTGTCGCTTATAAAAAATGTGTATATGTTAGGAAAAAAATTATCAGCGCTCCAGTTTTGAAATAATCGTCAGACCTATCGTAAAGACTTTAAGTCACCTATATCTCTGCAACCCTGAAACCTATTTAGCTAATTTTTTCACTAAAATTATCTAATTAACCTTCTTAACTTGCGTGTAAAATTTCATTTAATTTGGATTAACCGTTTTCAAGTAAACATCGACCAAACTTAAGCAACAGAGGTCAAGCGTTAAACTGGTCCAAACGCAGGCATTTCGCGGCTTTCGACTCTAAGACCTCGCTTCGCTCGGTCGATTAAACAATTTCGAAAGTTGGACGCTCTTTGGGGAATGCCTGGTAATGTAATAAAACAGTCGTAAAAGAATTTAGGAGTTCGAGACAACGGCATTGCTGTGTTTATAGTAGTCTAAAATAATAATAAATCTAAATATAATGAAGGAAAGTTTGACTGACTTACTCAGCTCTAACCACTGGTCACTGAACTGATTGGGTTGAAATTTGGAATACTGATAGATTTTAATTACGCAGACCTTTGTTATTCGGAGATAAGAGACATTAGATGTAAAGTCTTCTTAGCCTAGTATTAATTTCTAATTTCCAAGTTGCTTTATTTTTAACTTCATCGTTCGGCGTGTTACCCATCTGTGGTTAATACAAGTTTTCTTTACCTACTGCTGTAGTATTATTGCCTTCTGTTTTTCTCAATAAAGGTATATGCCACAAAAAGTTGAAACTAAACACACAAGCATCTACAATAAAAACAACATAAAAAACCTTATCAGTGTTATGCAAATGTGCGGTTTTTAGATCAGTTTCAACCATTTTATTTGTTGGTCGTATCCGGGTGCCTCTAACGGCGAAGTGGCCACTTACTGTTAGTTTCCGATAGAAGTTATCCACCAGTGATTTGCTACCGTACACCGTAATAATAATGATAGACTATCTGACTTTCGCATCTTAGAAAATTACATGGTTCTTAGTTCTTAACCCTTTAGATGTTGTTGATGATACTAGAAATGTAGCTGCTTGGATTTTATTCTGTCGACCAGAACACTAACATTTAAAACTAAAGACAAGCTAATATAAATAACTATTAAAATTTGTCAAAAAGACCGCCCCAAATTGTACCTGGTGGAAAAGTGTTCACGACACTCACTAGCCGCGTTTCCGCGTTCTTTGCACCAGAAACGACCTAAAGCGAGTGTCACCAATGAAATTTTTACCTTGTTCGCCCCATCTGCCCATGTTTTTCAAGGCAGTATCTCTAGCTACTTTAATATTGTAAAACACAAACATTACTGTGTTAACTAAATTACTGGGCATGACGAGATTCAATAACTAACATCTCAGGGGGATATGCGCTGCCGCCGAGACGACGGAGAAGAATGCGAGAGCGTAACTTCGTCGTCCCCTCAGAACAGGGGCTGGAAGGACCCCGGGGTTTTAGTGGGTAGGTCCGCCGGTTCCTGCGGCGGGGAGTTCCACATAACCACCCTGTGACTAGCGTTACAACTGCTCTGGGTGGTATGCGTAAAGCAACTCCCACGGGGAAAAAAAGGGGGGGGGATATGCGCAGTGCAGTGCTGCGTAGAATAGTGTATTTCAAAACACTGCTTAAAACTACGTCGGATATGGGCAGCCATGATGCCACCATCGGGAACCTGTTTTGCTCGTCTTTCCACGCATTGTCATAAAATGATATTAATTAATATTTATTTAAGTCGCAATAAAGCGAGGGCATTTCTAATCTATGAAAGACAAGGACAATATTTGCGGAACTGGCTTTCATTCGACCTTCGAGCGTAAAACATAAGAAAGGATAAATTCTAAGCAAACGACGAAAGAATATATTCTACTTCCGAAAAGAAAGAAATAACTTACTTTAGAAATTAACGCGGACTACAAACGCTAATGTGTGTGGGAAGACAAAGGTTGGACCAAAAAAACATCTTCTCAGGTCATTTCAGTGCTAACTAGATGACAGTTATTCAAAAGTAACGCTTGAGCTCTAGTTTTGGACTGAATATACTAAAACTAAATTATGCTCGCAGATTCGCTCCCGTCGGTTAATCCTTGATTAGCATGTCAGCTTTAACAATGTCAAATTTCAACAAATCTTATAGGGCTATTATACTTACGTTACAACTTTTGTTTTATTATTTTTAAGTTTTTAATAAGAGCCTGTTATCTGCTCAATCAATTTTCATACCTGGGCTTTGTGCTTAAAAAAACATTTATAGAATAACGATGGCCTTCCCATCGCTAACTATTGCCGTATTAACTAATCTAGGCAGCCGTATTCCACAGCCTTATTGTACTTTAGATGCAAATGCATAAACATAAACAAAAGGTCCGCCCACACAAAAGACCGGATTAAGGCATGACACACCCGAAATTAAATTCATTGCACACACAGGATCCAGTCATGAACCTTATGCATGTTAAACTGGACACTCATCACTCATGCAACAATACTTGCCCCTCACTGACCCATGCACAAGGTGCCCCTTGAATTATAAAGCTGACATAACAAGAATAACCAGTCCTTTGACCGTAGTGATGGATAATAATGCATACGACTTTGTACACGAATGAACCATCATTTGACGTCATCAGGACATTGATTTTTGTGACAGATGAACGAGGCGAGCTTTAACCCTTGTTTGATGTTAAGTATAACGCCTGCCCATAACCTACAGTTGTTTACCTGATTCTTGAATAGCTATGAAATCATTTCGCATATCTAATGGACAATGGGCACAAACCACCGCTCTATGGGCAATACAGAAAGTCAGACGTGGCAGCAGGCCCTAGAGTTTTTGCAATATTTAACAACAACTATGTATAACCAAGAGAAATGGAAAAAGGGAAGGTAGAATTGAATTGAATAGAAATCTCTCTATTGACCACCGAGACAACCTGACCTCTATTGTCTATTACCAAATTCTCTATTACCAAATACGAGTACAATAGAGAATTTTCAACAATAAAAAATAGCATATTAGAAAAAAAGCGTTATAATTGGCGGTATTATTGCATATATGGATCTCTTTGAGACAACCAAGTAGAGAAAGAAAAAGACTGAAATTAGAGCTTCGGTGGTAGGCCTTTACCCAGGTGGGGGACAAACCAGGTTTAAAATAATAAATTTGAAGTCCATCGTAACTCTTGCGTTCGTCATCCAGAAACATAACATCAAGTCTTTTGCTCGGTATTTTGATGTTCAAAAGTGGATAAACAAGCACATTTTGATCGAAATCTTCATTATAATCTGTCGTAAGATACATCAGCGTCACAATTATTATGCACGACGAGTCCTATCACGTATCTGATCAATTTTATGGATTACAAACACGAGCCGCGCCGCTTATCAACCAATCTGGGATTCACCGAACATAATAATAAAAGTCAACTAAATCTACTTTCAGCGATAAGTAATCGCGTCGCCTTTAAAATAAAGGAAGATTTTGAAGACATAAAACTGTTTTGCTGATATTTTTTCGATACTATTATTATTTACTCGCAGTCGCAGTATAATAGTATTTGATAACATTATTGACCTATCTGAACCTCAATGACAAATCTGCCGAAGCTCCAAAGATGAAAGCACCATAAAGCAGCACAGAGATGGACGAATCCCTCACTTGATGTATTTGCACTCCAATTGTGGAACTCTCAGTCGGTCACCACAATCAATATCAGTCTGTACTCGTCCAATGCTAGACACAGGCCTGTCAATATCCATCATTGAGCCTAGTCTTTTACTCTCTTCACCTAACCTCTTCCAAATAACCATCCCATTTAAATTCACCATTCATTTCATTTCTCCATTTTAATATTCCTAAAGATGCTGGTAAAGATTCTACCCATCAGTCTTAAACGCAAAAGAAGACAATAAAACAAACTTGTTGGCTACAGATAAAGAGATAATTTATTGAAACACAGAAGAAAATGTAACAGAAACAACTTAAAAACTAAATCAATATAAAATACTAAGTGTTACAATTGGCGGTCTTATCGCTAAAAGCGCTATATATAGGTATCTCCCGTCATTTTCAACAAATAGTATCATATCATAGCTCGTAATTTGTCTCCCACAGTACTGTTAAACCCTACAGTCCCAGCACCTCATAACTCTGACAATAGCACAACGCATTGGGCATACGGTATAATTACACTCGCGTGACAAGCAATATACCGCCGACGCATGAAGGAGCTTCACAGCTCCGGCAGACCGGTTGTCGTCACCGTTTCATGGTGGTAATGAGTAAATGGTAACACCATACCACAGGCGGTGATTAAAGTGGTATTACGGTTGGTGATGCAGCCAGGCGGTAACTCTCAAGTACATTAGTACTTTTGGAGTCGCGCAGCTTGTAATATGATCATGTGTGTGCGTTGGTATTGTCATGATTGCTTTTAGAGTCGTGTAGTCCATTAATGTGTGGTCCAGGAATTAATTTAAGTATCTTTGTTATATGTAGGTTAGTCATGTTTTCAATTCAGCCAATTGCAGTCATAAATATGTAGATAATCCTATATTCCACCTTGCTTTTTTTATTTTTCCGTCTGTCTCTTTTCTTATGTTTCAGAAAACAGGTCTTTACGTTTCATGTTTTTGCTCAAAATAACCATAATTTTATATCTATATTTCAAATATTCTTTGCCAAATCAATTATTGTCCATGGTTAGCCACGCGCATACTTAAAGTCATAAAATGTCCGCATGCACTAGACTCAAACGTTCTTTACCCCCAGCAAGTAAAATCAAGATCGGCCAGATAATTACAATCGTCGAACAGAAATCTTTAAGTAAATTACGCAGATCCTAGTGTGCAGCTGCAATTACCAATTACCCTTCATTGGGATGCCGGCGGTGGCACCGGCCTTTACCCAGCCTACTGAATTACTAATTTAACTGCCTCTTTACTTTACTGTTTGTCCCACTGATTAAATAACATTAGAACTGCGATCTGAGAGCGTATTGGGTATATCGCACCTGTCTCTATCATTAACTGACAAAATAAAATGATAGTAGAGTCATAGAGCACTCACACAAGGTAGATCAGTCGACCACACTTTTTTATACATGTTATATGGCCAAGAAGAAGATTGTCATTGGAAACGTCGAGTTCAGTCCAGTCTCTATTCTAACTGGTCCAGTCTAGTCAGAATAGAGTCAGAGAATAAAAACGATGAGCGAGCATCTGAGAGATTGCCGAAGAATAGAAACTATTACTCTACGGACGCTTAACTATGATTTAAACTTTAGAAAACCTTCTGGCATGTTCGGAAGCATAGCCCCTTTCTTATTTCATCCATGGTTTATCCATTATCATTACATCCTGAACAACTTGACTATACCTACCTACATTTATGTTGGAAAGGATATGGTGCTTCTTAAAACATGTCGTGTTTATTATCTGACTCTTACTAATCATCATTAAGTGAGTCGTTAAGTCTCGCCATTGCATCCAGGGAAGTGATCGTTTCTCAGACATGTTTAACCCATTTACGCCCAAATGAAACTCCACAGGTAAAATAACGAAATTTATTTAATTATCGGTAGAAAAAGGCACTAATAAAACAAATATATAAAGAAAATGAAAAAAAAGTTTTTCTTTTATGGAGAAAAACAGCCGTCCTTAAATGGGTCCGCTGGGCTCAAGCAGTGTGAAAAATTCCAAAACATTGTCTTTCAATGCATAAAGTTTTCACACACTTCTTACATTGCCAACGTGCTTTCTTATGACACACAGTGCATCGCAGTTGTTTTGTAAGTTTTTCGGGATAGTGTCCTTTTCCATCATGCTGCAAACTTGGCACCACAGAAGCTGTCGGGTGTAAATTTCCTCTTCCAATATGTCTCAAATAATGACGCGCAATGTAGCGTCGAAATTGAAGCTGATCTATCTTGATATCATTAGTAAGCAGGTGAAGGCGCCATGCGTTTGCCACAGCTAAATCCAGCATGTAAGTGAATAACACCCACCACCACTTTTTTCCACGTATGGCAGTGCGGTACAATGAAATAGATTGATCAGCTTGATCTACACCGCCCATGCCTTTATTGTAACTTTGGAAAACGTGCGGTATGCCAACGTCAACTTTTTTCTTCTCGACGGTGCTCCATCTCTTTACTTTCCCCAGTGGGAAGACGTCATCGAAATTGGACCCCATGGTACAGACACTGTTGTCCAGCCAACGAACAAATAAAATTTCGTTGACTTTGTCAAATCGGTAGTCAAAGTCGGCGCGATTTTTCTTTTTCATATCCTTGACTGAAACTAAAGGACATCTTTTAGTTCTTCCTTCACGAACAGTGCCGGTTGCACGAAATCCAGCTTCTCGCAAATCTCGAAGCAAATCAAAACTAGTAAAGAAATTGTCAAAATAAACCACATGATCTGTAGGCATTGTTCCTAGTTTCTCGAGCAGTAGTTTTACAACTCTTGTACCCAATGGCTCTGTAGCATTGACACCTGAAGATTTTCCGCAATAAAAGTCGAAAGCGTAGCAATATCCGTCCGAGCTTGTAACCATCCAATTTTTGTAGCCGAATCGTACTGGCTTGCCCCGTATGAATTGTTTTGCAGGATGCCGGCCAAAGTACTTCACCATTGATTCGTCGATAGATAAATTTTGGTGGAATACACCCCACTGCAAAAATTTCTTCATAAGTATATCACCGAGCGGTCTCACTTTGTACATTTTGTCAGATGATTCTACGGCGATAAGGTTGTCACAGAAGTAAAGGTATTTTTTTATTTCTTCAAATCGATTTCTTGACATAGCTCGTGATAAGAAAGCTATGTTACAGTCTTCGTCCAAGCTCCAGTACAAACGTTCTCGAGGCAAAGTATGATACCCAGTCAATAAAAGAACACCAAAAAATGTTTTCAGATCATCGATAGATATTTCAAAGTCATGTTTGTTTTTTTGAAAAGCGTAAATTTGGGAGTAACGAACAATCATGTCAAATACTTCCTCGTCCAATATCTTTTCAAAAATATCCAAAGGATTTTGGTTTTTCAGCATATCCATTAATTTAGCAAGACGTGTTTTCACATTACATTCAGTGGAAGAGATAGAATTATAGTTAGGCTCTGTTTTCCTCCAGCGAGGTTCTGGAAAATTTGTTGTACGTCTCTTTGTTTCAGCGAGTAGTTCTTCATCGCTACTATCCCAGTCTTCATCACGTCGATTTGTGAATACTTCTAATCTACCTGGTATGTCTCGCGGAATTGCAGTGCTTTGTATATGGTCTTCATCACCTTCTTCTTCATCGGTAAGCACACTTGGTTCTGGTGGAAGTGTAACTAATTCTATGTCGGTAACATCATCTTCTTCAAGCATAACGGCATCAAGTGCTTCTTCAAGCCCCAGGAACTCGTCATGACTCTTAAATATTCGTTTTGCCATTTATGAAGTGACAGCGCTTCAATAGACCACACACTGATTGTTTTAAAGAAACAAAAGCTCTCGGAGGTTTGAAAAGTTAATCTCTTAACGACATTACTTAAAATAACAGCTGGCAGCTTGGATGTTACCAGCGTTGGAATGACATGATTGACCATCGATCTTGCGCTCTTATATTATGCAACCGATTGTTTTCTTCGGTCTGGCTAATTGCTAACGTCCTAACGGGACAGGAAGAGAGTTTGGGTAGGACCCAAGTGCAATACCGCTCTAGCGGTGTACAGTTATCCACCCCGGAGAAAGTTCCCAGCCTAATTCGAGTTCCCACAGTTAATTCTCAGGGTACAACAATACTTTTTATGGTTATGACTATTTTTATCTTTAAGGTTCTCCTAAAAAAACAATATCTTTTTAACAGCTGCCAATTCAGTAAATGTACACAGCTGTTCATTATATTATTATAGGTTTATGACTTTATTGGAATAAGTTTTCTCTATTGTTTATATTGCTTGCTTAGAAATATCTTAAAAATAGCCGTTATGATAACTATTATGTTATCGGTTGCCCAAAACACCTTTGGCAAAGCAAATATTTTATGCCATGAAAAAAAGAATTTTTAGCCTCTGATGTACCCATTGACCCCAATCGGGGACATTATTGTAAAACATCAAATTTTTAAAGTAATATTATGTTTTTTTACTGTTGTTATATTTTTATTTATCGTCAATAGTACACTTGTTAGTTTCGTGTTAAAAAACTAGCACACTTGGAGGAAAAAGCTAAAAATAATAATTACTTTCTGTGTGCAATTACTAATTCCTCAAACAGCTTCGCAAATTGCATCATAAAAACATTTAAATCTACATTTAAACACAATTTTGTCTATATACACGTAAATAGCTTTACTAACATCAAAGATTCACTTCAGATATGAGAAAAAAACAGATAATATTATAATTGTGGGTACTTTTATATGTGGCCCTGTTTGGGGACGGCGGACGTATATGGGTTAACCAGAAAGGGGATAATAATGTGTTAAGTACTCAAAGAGGCACAGAAATGGCGGATACTATACTCGTCACGCGTATTTAAAAGTGATCGAAAACTTGATAATATTATCATAGGTGCGTCAAAAAGTGTGTCATCAGGCCATAGATCAAGGTAATCAGTCTATGTAGCATTTATTGGACTGAATTTATGGTTCAACGAATCCTATTACAATAAGGGCACCATATCCAAAATTCCCTCTCTTTCCTCTTTCTTCTATTTGCTCTTTAGCCATCATAGTGTCTACCTACAACCTTGATATGAAGTCAAAGTAAAATTGTTCGCTTAAATGACGTTAAAATTCAAGTAACAATGAGAAGTGATTCTGTGCACGCGTGTTGGGTCTACTACAGGTGCTTCATTTCTTTACTAAGATGATTCCATCCCGCAGTTTATTAATTCATTGACAGTTTCTCGATCATGGTTATGAGGATACATTCCGTAGTTGGCCACGCTCTGTAATTTACAGCCGCTGCTTCTAAGAAATAGCAACTGTCTGTGCTCTGTACGACAATTTTGTGTAATTCGTTTCATTTCAATTGATTTTGCGCATTAATCATTGGTTTCTCGACTTGAATGGGTGTTTAATAAAATTTTATCGTCGCTCGCGCTGGTTAGTTTCCTGCTAAGTGACTGTTATTATCCGAATTTGGAATTGTGGTCATTTTAACTGGTGCTATTGATCTGAATAAAGTTAAATTTGTATTGCGTGTGTGCAATCATTACTGTGCTTCGGTAGGAGGGCACTGTAGCTAGTGAAATTACTGGGCTGAAGTGTCTGAATATCTTTGGAAAATGTTATATTTTGTAGACCTATTTATCCGGAGGAGGGCGTTGGTGACTGCGACACAGTCTAGCGACTACTGCAGGCATCATCGTTTCTTTTCATATGTACCACTATGTAACCTGTTTTTCCAAAATAAATGATTTGATTTGATCTTAGACTCATGAGTAAGTGTAGTGTGCCCAGAATTTTACATCATTGTCAAATCCTGGGTGGCACTACTGACTATGGTTACCGTTATCCCTTACCATAAGGAGAGCGTCTTGTTTGTCTTCTTACTTCATTACATTAAAAAAGTTCTTGATGTTATTTCATTTTTCTTGCGTTAGCTACAAGTCATCATCTGCTTTACATTTATAGAGGTAGAAAGAATTTGCTTGAACATGGTTTAATTTTTTAATCCACATAAGTCTTATATCTCTAAAAAGTAATACGAATATTCAAGATGAGAAAACCAGTTCTAAAAATCAAGTATGATAACCAACATGGGTCATTAAAATTATATGCTAATTAAATTTATACGACAGCAGCAAGTAGCAAAACCGCACAATATTGTCTGCAATAAAAGTGCGAGTGTCGTTGCCGAGGACTATTTTGTGAGATTAGATTGGCCACAGCAAATCCAAAGGCCAAAAACATTTATTCGCTCGAATACACACAAAATAATAAGACAAAAAAGGCCTTAATTCATTTATTGAATACACACAAAATCATTATATTATATACGAAAGGTCTCAAAATTTTATAATTATGTCATACTTCTGTGGCGGAACAGGTGTTGCTATAGAGAAATAGAGATGAATAGATCATCATCATCAGCCTTCAATTGGCCACTGCTGGGCATAGCCTCCCTTTGATTTTGATGAATAGATGCATAATAACTCTTTCTCTTTATATTGTAAGTTCATGATTTTGATTGAGATCTACAAGAGTAAGGATAAGCTTTTTTTCCAGATAATAAAACCGTTTAAAAAGTAAAATAATTTTCAGTTCCAATTTTTTAGTTTAGTTGCAAGATAGACTTCATAGAAAGCAAGAACGATTAAGTCCATCTTCTATGGTTCGCTCACGTGTCTTTCGAACCTAAGAATGGTCTGAGGGCCTATTGGCTATCGGCAAACGACATGTAAAACATTAGAATCCATGGACAAAATTGCGTACATTACTTGCTTAAACCTCCTCATTACTATGAGTAAAATAACAAACGCAGCAATGTACATTGAAGTTGTCATCAATCGTAGTGGGTGGTTTACCGGGGGTAGACTTCCTTTGCAGGAGGTCGTCTAGGTGGGTACCCCAACAGTGCCAGTTATTCTACCGCCTGAGCAGTGATGTGCAAACATTACTGTGCTCCGGTAGGAGGGCACTGTAGCTAGTGAAATTACTGGGCTAAAGAGTCTTAACATCTTATGACTCTTGAGTAAGAAGCGTTGGTGCAGTGCTCCTAGAATTCACATAATTGTGAAATCCTAGGTGACACTGTACTGATTATGGGCAGCCGTTATCTCTTAACATCAGGAGAGCGTCTTGCTCGTCTTCTACTTCATCACATAAATAAATAATAATAATTAGCCAATAAGCCCTCTGTTCTATTCTCTACTTATTCTTTGGCTACAGTCTTAAAACCAGTGATTCGATCGTGTGGAATGCAAAACGATTCTCTCGACTATAAAGCCAGGTTTCTCGTCGAATTGGCGACGAGTCGTAACAACTTAAATTTTAGACATTGGAATAGCCTAGATTCTCGGCTTGTTGACTATTCTATGTATCGCATCTGGTTGCTGAGTTTAATGGACTATTTAGTATTCTTTGATGGCGTGCACTTTGACACCTTGTCGTAGAAAATATTCTGGTTTTATGCTTGACCAAGTTGACGTTTCTATGAGTTTGTTTTGGTAGTGTTTTTATAGAGTAAAGGACCATAAAGTTACTTAAAATCTGTAATTTACTACCTCGGAGCCCTGATGCACGTGCCTTGTTGTGTTGCATGCACCGGGGTTAGTCTTCCTTTGCAGAGGGTCGACTAGGTGGGTACCCCAACAGTGCCAGTTATTCTACCGCCTGAGCAGTGATGTGCAAACATTACTGTGCTTCGGTAGGAGGGCACTGTAGACTGTAGCTAGTGAAATTACTGGGCTGAAGAGTCTTAACATCTTATGACTCTCGAGTAAGAAGCGTTGGCGCAGTGCATCTACTGAGCGCACAGATACCTACTAGGCTTTGATATCTGAGTATGACAAGATACAGATTAGTAAAATATTCG
Organism: Hemithea aestivaria; assembly: GCA_947507615.1. NCBI lineage: Eukaryota > Metazoa > Arthropoda > Insecta > Lepidoptera > Geometridae > Hemithea > Hemithea aestivaria. Next base: position 14,257,775 of record OX382338.1, read on the forward strand.
CGTCCAGTTGAATGCCATTCGCCGGTGAGCGGTCCACAACCGCGCCTGCTACTCCGACCAATGGCAAGCCAGTTTGTGTTCACTTGGTCAATGTTTAATAGTTTAATAGCAAGAAGTTTAGAGTTTATAGTCTTTATAGCCATTCAGCAGTGACGCCGTGACACCGCGTCATCTCAAAATCAAGGTAACGAGAATTTTATTGGCGCCTTGGATTGGTTAGATTACGAATGGATTAATAAAAGATAATAGCTCTTCATTGAAACACAATTAACTTCGAATAAAGGAAAATTAAAAAGTTAATGATTTCTAAAATCAATAAAAAAATTGAATGATTGAAAAAAAAATTCATGAATTTTTGTGCGATGCGGAAAAATAGTATTTTTTTCAAAGGTTTTTTTTATGTGCGGACATATAATGCGGTCTGCTCTAGTGTGCGTTGCGTTGGTTCATTTAAAATTTTCAAAAGTAATGCAGGCGGATTATTCTTAAACATTACATTGCGTTGCGGCCCGCTAATAAAAACTAGTTGCAAATAAAAACAAAAGTTACTCAGTGGGCGTATTTAACTTGAAAGACGAGGTTCTATAGTTACCTGTTAAACAAAGAATAATATTCTGAGTCACTGGCAGCAAATAAATAAAAAAAATCGTTTAAGGCGGGGCTTTACGAGCAGATTAGGTATTTAGTGCGGGCAAAAGTTGCTCAGAACGGCCGTTGGAAACGTGTGGCGTACGCTTATCGTAAAACGTGCGCGGTCACTAAACCCTTGGTGATTCTTTGTGAATGTGTGTGTGCTAACTACATGTTAGCACACACACATTCACAAACACGTCAAACTTATAAAACCCCGTCGATTTTGCGTCGGGGGTTACAATGTGCTAAAATTTTTGGACAAGATCGAAAAAATGAGACACGAGATAAATATTATAGATACACGTATTTTTTGTTGAAAAAAAAAAACAAAATTAGATTACATTTAATTGATTAGATTAGATTAATTAAATTGGACCAATTAATTAAATTAAATTAAAACAATAATTCAGATAAATTCAGAAAAAATCTGATAAATTCAAATAAATTCAGATAAATTGAGAAAAATCTGATAAATTCAAATAAATTCAAAAAAAAGTCTGATAAATTCTGAAAAAATCTGGTTAATTCTGATAAATTAAAAAAAATCAGATAAATTCGAAAAAAAATCAGATAAATTCTAAAATAAATCAAATAAATTCTGAAAAAATCTGGTTAATTCTGATAAATTCAGATAAAATCATATAAATTCGAATAAATCAGATAAATTAAAAAAAAATCAGATAAATTCTGATAAATTCAAATAAAATCAGATAAAAACAAAAAAAACAGATAAATTGGAAAAAAAATAAGAAAAATTCTGATAAATTCAGATAAATTCAAAAAATTCTGATAAATTCTGAAAAAATCTGGTAAATTCAGATAAATTAAAAAAAATCAGATAAATTCGAAAAAAAAATCAGATAAATGCTGAAAAAATCTGGTTAATTCTGATAAATTCAGATAAAATCAGATAAATTCGAAAAAAAATTAGAAAAATTCTGATAAATTCAGATAAATTCGAAAAAATCAGATAAATTCGAAAAAAATCTGATTAATTCTGAACAATCTGGTAAATTCAGATAAATTAAAAAAAATCAGATAAATTCGAAAAAAAATCAGATAAATTCGAAAATAAATCAATTAAATTCTGAAAAAATCTGGTTAATTCTGATAAATTCAGATAAAATCAGATAAATTCCGATAAAATTAGATAAATTCTGATAAATTCAGATAAATAAAAAAAAACAGATAAATTCGAAAAAAATCAGATAAATTCGAAAATAAATCAAATAAATTCTGAAAAAATCTGGTAAATTCTGATAAATTCAGATAAATTCTGAAAAATTCTGATAAATTCAGATAAAATCAGATAAATTCGAAAAAATCTGAAATATTCGAAAAAAAATTAGAAAAATTCTGATAAATTCAGATAAATTCGAAAAATCAGATTAATTCGAAAAAAAATCAGAAATTCTGAAAAATTCAAATAAAATCAGATTAATTCGAAAACATCAGATAATTTTTTTTTAATTTATCTGAATTTATCTTATTTTATCTGAATTTATCAGAATTAACCAGATTTCTTCAGAATTTATTTGATTTATTTTCGAATTTATCTGATTTTTTTTCGAATTTATCTGATTTTTATTAATTTATCTGATTTTATCTGAATTTATCAGAATTTTTCAGAATTTATCTGATTTTATCTGAATTTATCTGATTTTATCTGAATTTATCAGAATTAACCAGATTTTTTTTGAATTTATCTGATTTTTTCGAATTTATCTGATTTTATCTGAATTTATCTGAATTTTTCAGAATTTATCTGAATTTATCTGATTTTATCTGAATTTATCAGAATTAACCAGATTTTTTCAGAATTTATTTGATTTTTTCGAATTAATCTGAATTTATCAGATTTTTTCAGAATTTATCTGATTTTTTTTCGAATTTATCTGATTTTTTTGTTTTTATCTGATTTTATCTGAATTTATTAGAATTTATCTGATTTTATCTGAATTTATCAGAATTAACCAGATTTTTTCAGAATTTATCTGATTTATTTTCGAATTTATCTGATTTTTTCGAATTTATCTGATTTTATCTGAATTTTTCAGAATTTATCTGAATTTTTTTCGAATATTTGATTTTTTCGAATTAATCTGAATTTATCAGATTTTTTCAGAATTTATCTGATTTTTTTTCGAATTTATCTGATTTTTTAAATTTATTTGATTTTTTCGAATTTATCAGAATTTTTCAGAATTTATCTTATGAATTTTCGAATTTATCTGATTTTTTCGAATTTATCTGATTTTAACAGAATTTTTCAGAATTTATCTGAATTTTTTTCGAATTTATTTGATTTTTTCGAATTTATCTGATTTTATCAGATTTTTTCAGAATTTATCTGATGAATTTTCGAATTTATCTGATTTTTTCGAATTTATCTGAATTTATCAGAATTTTTCTATTTTTTTTTTCGAATTTATCTGAATTTTTCGAATTTATCTGATTTTATCTGAATTTATCAGAATTTATCAGATTTTTTTTCTAATTTATCTGATTTTATCAGAATTTATCTGATTTTTTTTTAATTATTTGATTTTTTCGAATTTATCTGATTTTATCTGAATTTATCAGAATTTATCTGATGAATTTTCGAATTTATCTGATGAATTTTCGAATTTATCTGATTTTTTCGAATTTATCTGAATTTATCAGAATTTTTCTAATTTTTTTTCGAATTTATCTGATTATTTCGAATTTATCAGAATTTTTCAGAATTTATCTGATTTTTTTTCGAATTTATCTGATTTTATTTTAAATTAGTTCAATCTAATTTAATAATTAGTTTATATTAATATTTAATGTAAATTAATTTAATCGTATTTAATAATTAATTCATATTAAAATTTAATTTAAATTAATTTAATCCAATTAAATTATTAACTTATAATAATATTTAATTTAAATTAATTTAATCTAATTTATTTTATATAGTACGTGTGTGTTATATTTTTTAATAATCGACTAGAAGGACAAAATAAAGATTATAATATTTATTATCTAATTACAAATAAATTAAACCCCCTACACGCTTCTGAGATTTGGAAATTCACAATATATGTAAGTACTCCTAAATAATTCAAACGCGCGTGTATAACCGTAGTGGAGGTGAGATCGAAGTGCACAGGTCCGACGCTGACAGTGGTCACCGGCGTTCTGAGTGCGTGCGGTAATGCTCCGTGGGAATTAAAATTCAATTAAAAATCATTAAATAAACTTATCGATAAAATACCTATATATAGCCATCCGTTTGAATGTTATGTATCAAATAAAGTACTCTAAATGTTTATTTTTGTCCTAGTTTTACAAATATTTAAATGGAAGGAAGAAAATTAGGCATATTTAAAAAAAAAAAAACTATCGAGAAAAAAAACAATTATCATGTTTCTGTTAATAAAGATCTCTTGTTCAAAGATTGAAGTTACACATACTAAAATATAAAGTAGTAGATCTTCTTAAAAGTTTGCTATATTAGGCTTTGAAAAACATACATTTTACTTACCATAGCGCCTTAAAGGATGACAACAATGAGTTTTTAATCTCACAAATTGAGCACGCAACCCACGACTTTCTTAATTTGTTATTGGGTTTAGCAAGGTCTTGCATGAGCCAGATTGCATCTGTGGGCTTTGCGTGATTTATATTGATTGGTTTCTATTCTTCAGATAAAATCTGGCAAACGCTATGTTTAACATTAAAAAAAAAAGTTTTAAGAGCAGCTCTGAAATAAAAAAAAAAATAATACGTATTTTTTGGTTGGTCGTTAATATAATTAAAAAGTGGCTGAGACATACGGACGGACAGACAGATACAAGGAACCTAAATGGGTTCCGTTTTTTTGCTATTTGACTACGTAACCCTAAAATTTGCAGAGTTATAACGCTCATAAGTTTTTGGGATGTGCTTTTTCACACTCAAGTATGAAATGTTCCGACAAGTACTTTAATGACGTCTTTACCCAACAAGAAATTATAGTGCGATGAAAAAATGTAGAGCTTTACTAAAAGACATTTAAAAAGGAAATGTTACGAATTCGATTTCAACATTCGTCATATCGTGGAAGCAAGAGAATAGAGAGTCACACCTAAAGAAAGAAAGAAAAATAAAAGAAAATTTATTTGCACACAAACCAAAGAGCATAAAAAAATCTACTATAAAAAGTAGTACGTAGAGTGTTTTTCTCAAAGGAGTCCTTTTTGCGGGGCGCCACTATCGCACATTTTAAAAGTTAAAATATCCATATTTTTAACTCTTTATAATTTTTCATAATAATTTCTTAATTAAATATGTATTTATTTTAGTTAACAAATAAACATTATTTAGGATACAAAGTCCAGTTATAAAAGAAAAAAATTAAATTTAGTTCCCCAAAATTCCGCGGGACCCCTTTCGTGAAAAGGACTCTAATGATGAAGCTGCTAAAATCTTTTGATGACAGATGTCTATCTCTATGATCTCTATTTTTCAACGCAAAACAGGTCGTCTCTAGTATTATCATCATCCTAATGAGTACGTGTACATGCATGTTACAAGTAGGTACCTATATATCAGGGTATTATGCAGCTGATGTTAGGGTTCTAAGTACCGAGGGCCTGAAAGGGAAGGTACCTTTTAAAGTATTCATTATTATGTGCTTAGCTCTAGAATGCTCCCCGTAGATGCTTTTTTTATCTAGGATATGAAGCTATTAAAACCTTTATAGAGTACCTACATAATGGCTTATGCTGATAGCTTTGCTTGTGTAGAGAATCTTTTCTTAGTGGAGGACTACGTCATAAACATGTTTTAAAATGAGGTATCTGATTGTACCCAAAAATTTTGACTAACACCGATTTTGTCGTTATTTTTAAAATCTATCCATGTTCCAAATTTCAGCAAAAAACGTTCAGTGGTTTGGGCTTTATACACCGCCTAAAAACATACTTTCGTATTTTGTAATTTTTTAATCGGCTGAATGAAAGTTTACGAGAATTATTTATGAAGTAGGTACACAATATTTGCCAGAATATTATTTCATTTTGTTGTTTCTTTATCGATTACTCGAAAACTCTGAACCTGTCTCTGAATCCCCTCTGCCTCTGATTTAGAATTTAAGAGATTATTTTTCTATTCCAAAAAGAAGCTATATTGATCAGGAGATCCCTATAAATTTTATCAATATCAGTAGAGCGGTTTTCAAGTTAAGCATGATCTAAGTATCTTGGCCACGCTTATTGAAAGCACTTAAAGTCTTGATAACATTTTTTAATTCACTTGTACTATTATAATTTAAAAATAGACATTATAATAAAGGTCTTAAATGTAACAAAAGTACACATGTTTTATTAATTTAATTACAGATTGATGTCTAAAACAATGAAGAAAATTAAACAATGCAATATAAAATGTAATAAAATTTCTCACGCGTCAGAGGACGCGAGCGAAAAAACGAGATTAAATTTACAATCTACATATTTAGTATGCAAACCTCACGCTCAAGTCTAGAGCATGCAAATTCTACGATACACATCGGCAGGTTAACCGACCGTTTAAAAAAGATCAGCATTCTTTGCAACTTGTGTACATCTGTAGATTTTTTCATTTGACAGGGTTATGGCATTTCACATCGCTATTCGAGCCTTCGCCCTATTTTTCCAAAGACGATGTGAAGTGGCTCTATTCGCCTATTTGCTAATTCTCAACAACGTAATTCGGACATCAATACGAATATAGCGAACTTAGTCGATAATAACGATAATTATAAACGAATACCAATTTAAAGTGCCACCTAAAGATCATCCTATAAATACAATAAATATGTATGTGTATAATTAGATAAACTTATCTTCTGAAAACGCCAGGACTATTGTCATTTGTTAAAAATCTAAATTCTTGGGCGCTAAACCTAAGTTTTGGTTATTTCAAGTTATTTGTCTTGCTCGGCTTTGTTCTTCTATACGTAACTTAAAATGTGCCACTTGCCACCACATTACGATGCTATCCATCTGCGTCGTGAAGTCTGAGAATCAGTGCACGCTTCGTTGGAATCGAGGACCTTCATAAATAGTCGGTTAATGCACCTAGCAACCGCTGTGTTTATTAAAGCCAAAAGCGACAGGCCGACCGGACTGGCTGGTTTTTATCGCGGAACTATTGCCCGAGAAAAAAGGCTGTAGCTCCGTAATTAACGCTTCGGAACTTTATAAATTGTGGAAGTTGGCTTTTTAGTTTAGCTAAGTTTCTTAAAGGTCAGTTGGGAAAGAAGCTCTTTGGAGAAATGTGGTAGAGTTTCTTAATGGCCCCAACTTTAGGTCCCAAGTTTGTATCTTTGGAGATAGTTATTTTTATCGTTGTGTCTTGGATGATACGGATTTTGTTCGCAAATGTTATAAATGGTAATATCTACCTTTAATAGTAGGTACTCGTATACTAACATGATAAATATGTTATTTTGAGGATTATTGATCTATCAACGCACAGTCGAAACTGGGTTGAAATTGGTAATATAAATATGTTTTATAGTGCACACCTCTGCTAAGAAATGATTTTTCCAGGTGAGCAAAGCCGCGAGCATAAGCTAGCCTTTAATAAATGGTAATATCAGGGTAAATGTCTTCATACCCATATTTCTGACTTCATTTGTTTTCGAAGCTCTGCCAAAGCGGGAATCGAAATTATAGCAATTGAGAGTTTAATGGGGGCATGAAATCGAACTGCACTCGCGCAGAAACTGTGTTAAGAGCCTGCATGTGTCAAAACGGTCAACATTTCGCTGTTGAGCTTATTCAATGGATATTGAAATTTAAATTCAACCACAATAGACGATAACAATAATCATTTTCGTGATATGCTGGTGTCTAAAGCCTCGTTCAAAAGAAACAATATTATAAGAGGTAGTATTTAGATTATTGTTCTAGCTGTAATCCAACAGACAGTGCTTATATGGTCTGCAATAGACGCAAAGGCCGATGACGATGATGATGAGTATTTAGAATTTCAGCATAACATTGTCAATTTAATTTTCGGTGTAAAATTTACAATGAAATATTAAGTAATTGGATTGAGATTTATCCCACCTTTTAGGTTTAGTCTGCAACAATCTACAGCGGCATCTACGCTTAAAATCACCTGGGATCATGGTTAAACCACCCATGATATATGTATAAAAATAAAATAAGTCTCTTTAAGAATTTCTCGCTATAAAATGTTAACCCTTCAGCGGTGAGCGAACCAAGTTAATGACCTGCAACAGTGCATTGAATAGCTAAGTGATTAAATTCATTTATTATAAAAAATATTTTCTTAGACTCAATAAAAAGTTTATGTAAGAAGTACCTATGGTATAAACTATCGGTTCGTAAAATTTAACCCTACCATATAACCAATACCATACTTACATAATTACAAATTTTTTATTTAATATTAAGATAGATAACTCATTTTTGCACACTATAATGATTACTAACAAAACATTCAAATTTAAATTGTGTAAGTACATTTGATTTTAAAAGTATTGCAATTGGCGGTCTTATCGCTAATAGCGATCTCTTCCAGACAACCAAGCAGGAAAGGAAAAATACAAGTTTTAGAGTGATAGTGGTGTTGGTTAAGTTATTCTGTTTTATAATACGTTGTGTGTGTTCAGTGTTCATAGTACTTAGGTTGAGCCTTTACTTTATATATGGTAATAATTATTGTAAATCGTGTTCTGGGCTACACCCAATTTGTGAACCGAATAAATAAAAAAAACAAGTGAATTAAATTAAAAATTAAAATAACCCCCAACGCAATATGTAATTCACCATTTTGTGGTGGCGGCCATCTTGGATTTTAAATTTATCATAGTGCGTTGTATTCTACTAGTTAGGCCCTTTCATTTGATACCCATATTGACGGGGTCGTGGAGAAAAAAAGTAATCCGCCATTTTGTAACAGCGGCCATCTTGGACCAATTTGCACCAAACAGCTAAGAACACTCTCGACTAACTCTACTTAAACAAAAAAAAATCAAAATCCGTTCATCCGCTCGGGAGCTACGATGCCACAGACAGACACACACATACACAGACAGACAGACACGTCATTTTTTTTATATCACCACGGTGTTTTTGCGTCGGGGGTTAAAAAATAATAATAATACCTCGCTATAAAATGTTAACCCTTCAGCGGTGAGCGAACCAAGTCAATGATCTGCAACAGTGCATTGAATAGCTAAGTGATTCCAATCGGCTGGATAACTCCGCGACTTGCGAATCGTGACTCGTATCATATTTTATAGCGGGAAGTTCTGTGTAATATTGTTCTGAGTTCTTATAAGTTGTTATAATGCTAATTTAATTGTAGAGGGAATCTTCATAATGTTTGTCGTGAGAATTACTGGCAATAGCTATAATATACAATGTCTAAAAAGTCGCTTTTCTTCCAAATTCATCGAATTCATTTAATGTTTTTCATCGGTAGGTAAACCCACCACCATTAGAACCTAAATTTTGAAAAATTTGCATTGGATTTTCGTATATCTAAGATTGGCAGAACGCTTGTGACTAACGCAAAAAAAAAATATCGGGATGCCAGTTGTTTTCGTTTTTTCTACGACGATTGTCATCTCAGTAGGTACATTTTCAACGTTTCTTAAAAAGAAATGTCTTAAACTTTTGGGTTTTAAGGAAATAAAAGTTATCACAAAAAAGAATATCAACTACTTTCTTGTAAGTCGGTATTGTTAAAAAGTTTCATTGCGCAACAAACACTTAAATTTTAATTTAATACTCAAAAACAGTAAACTTTTCAGGATATTACTCTGACTAAATGATCACTAATTGACTAAAAAAAATTGCTATGCATATAACAAGAAGCCGCTAAAGAAACTAAAATTAAAATTTAATAACTAAAACGAAAAGGATTAATATACGGTCATGAATACATAATTTTATGTAACTTTTAAATTATCATAATTATATTATTAAAATATTAATTAAGCTACAAATCAACGCCTGTGGCGTTATAGTGGTTATTTATTTAACTAGAAACATGATTATAAAGTGCTTTTTAGACAGAGCAGCTACTATTACGGTAACAATGGCAACTTTCTGGCAACTAGAAATAAAGAAAGAAAGACATTTAAGGGGTTAATAGTCGCTGAGTTGCTCTGTCTCGCTCGCACGATAAAACTTAGTCAAATAACAATTGATAAATCCTTCTTTTTGGAAATGTGTTAAATTGAAAATTTAGCTCATATTTTTATACAATTTTTAGGTTTGCTATTTTAAATAACAACAATGGCATTCTCAATTATATGAAAAATTCTATCTTTAAACATGCCTCAATCATCTTATCAAGTATCAAACTGGTTATACTTTTAAAAATTGTATAAAAATATGAGCAAAATTTTCAATTTAACACATTTCCAAAAAGAAGGATTTATCAATTGTTATTTGACTAAGTTATATCGTGCGAGCGAGACAGAGCAACTCAGCGACTATTAACCCCTTAATCAACGGCTTAAAATGAGACACAACAACAACTAGCTCTTACATAGATCATCATCATCATCGTCGTTCATAGCCTTCTACATCCCACTGCAGGGGATAGCCCTCATTCATGTTTTAACATTCAAGCCGTGCCATGTGCGATACAGTGCGATCCTCTACATTGATTATATCGTCCACCCATTTGGCTGCTGGACGATCGACATTCCGTTTCGCCCATCCTTGGCCACCATTCAGACAGCGTCTTGCTCCATGTGTCATCACCGCGCCTAGCCACTAGTCTTGCCCAACTCCATTTGAGTCCTCTCGAGCAGGGATTTTAAACTTTTGTTCTCCGCCTAATTTCAATAAAGTTTTGTTGTATCAGTAGTATTTAATGTAATTTATATTATAATGCGATAGCTACCTACATTGTAAATTGGCAAAATGTACCAATAAAAGTCCGGCAACAGTCATAGATATGAAGATTAAGTACTTAAAAGTAACCAATCCCAGTTGCTGCAATAGTCGTCAGTCGTCAGTAAACCACCTAAAAAACCTTGACGTCGTAAACAGGAAACCGTAGAAAAATCGGTCCAACAACAATCAACAATTAGATCGCGATTTCGAGCATGAAACTCGCATTATCCCAGCGGGGATTCCTGGCAACATCATTTTGAGGGTACTACGAAAAAAATATCACCAAAAAACTGTCCTAGTATGAACCTTATTACTGAGAGATAAGATGTGCAATCAGTTGAAGATTTTCACGAGACTTTCTATACTTAGCAGTACTTTACACGTTTGACGTGATTTGGCGGAAAAATAAAAAGTATCATGGCGGCATTTAGCAGTTTTTTATTAGATCGTGTTGTTACCGTAGAGCACGTGCCAAAACATACATTTATAATAATAAGTCCCCAAAACTCTATCTAAGAACGAAAAAAATTTTTGTTGTGTGTTTCTTTACAATTTCAAAATTTTTAGAGGTGTTAAAATTGGTAATTAAAGTTGATCAGTCCGGATAAAACAATATCCGGTTTGTTATCGATGTTCTACTAGAATTCTATAATAATAATTATTATAGAGTTATTACGATTTCTACTTCAGTTAGTACAAAAGTACTAACTCTACCCTACTCTCGATGAGAGCTCACTAATAAGAGGACACAACTCTGAACTAAATTGAGCAATTAAGGTTAACCCTTTTACAAAAAGGTCATTGTTAATTTGAGCATACCCTCTGCGCAGGCGTTATACTTCAGGTTTTGCCCTTTGAGTTTAGCTTGACCAATTTTTTTTAAACCTAGGAAAATTGCGTTACGCATCGTAAATCGTAACCCTAAGGCGAAGGGTGGTATGTGAGACTTACCCGTTGAAGATAGCCGCGGCGGGGATACCCACTAAAATACCTGCGGGTGTTCCTGCGGGACGCCATATTGCCGGGGCAGCGGGTACGCTGAAGCACTTAAGAACAACACTTAAGTTACTGTTTAGCGAGCAAAACCGTCAAACCAAACCGGAAACTGTTTTTTTTCTAATGTGTAATCTTTTTAAGCTTATTTTACTGTATTTATGGTGGGTTTCCGTCATCGAAGCACTTCAAGCTTACGTCACACTGAGCGAACAAAGCGAACGCGAACAAGTTGTCATTTGTCATCAACGCGATCTGCCCGGCGCGGCAGGCCGGTCCGCGCCGGTTCGCGTCCGCTTTATGTGTGACGGGTCACTTACAAATTTACAAACTAGAACATTACAAAAATTCCGTCCCGGTTCGCGTTCGCTTTGTTCGCTCAGTGTGACGTAAGCTTCACTCTGCCGAAGATAGGGCCCAGTGGAAGAAAGTTTGGAGAAAAAAGCATGAAGGGTAATCACGATCCTCAACATTGAGGGACACCGACTGAAGAAAGAGATGGTGTGCAATGAAGTGTTTTCTATTCTATTCTAAAGCCGATGAGCCTTGTTAGTGTTCATAATTTCAGTAATATATCATTTGTTTAATAATCAAGCTGACCTTTAAAATAAAACATTTCTCTAACAAACTTAAATCATAATATTATTATCTCGTAATAGCTATTCGATGAATATCAATGGAGGATATTTCCATTTAGCTCACATGTACGAATTATGCCAATTTTACGAGTTAATAATGTGACTAGTTTCCCATTTAAATATTGCTTTTGATAAAGACTAAATTAGCGTAAACTTTCATTCTATTATCAACCTTAATGTAATGGGAGATAGGTGGTTTTCCTTTGACAGACTAGTCGTAAGAATTCCTTAAAACTCGAGTCTTTAAAAAATAATGTGTGCGAGACTAAACACTCATTTGCATCGACTAATTTGAGTTTTTTTAGCCACGAGACATATTATCGAAATGGGTGGAAATGTATGATAAACTTGAGCACTAGTCTTGTGATGAGCATTTTTTTTTCATCAGTCTATCAAAATCAGCAACTTTTTTGCAATGTGTAATGAAAATTCTTGTTCATTCACAAGAGATGTCTAAAAATAAACTGATGTTCCGCTGATTCAGAGAACACTAATTGACAACGGTAATTATCTGTAACAGAAGTCGTTGGTGTGTCCTAAAATATACTGCTAACATAAAAGAAGAATATAACACGTATTATAATATACGATTACAATAAATAATAGTTAGGGTTTATTTATCTAACAGAAAAGGTTACCTTAGTTACACTGTCAGAGACAAATCACAATTATAGGATGTGTGGTCAACCTATATTTTGCAGTTTGAAATCACCAAGATTAATTACTACAAGTCAACATGACCTAACGACTGCCTTCTACATATTTTATAGGAAACAGCCGGTACGTACAATTTTACGTGTCTTCTGAAATAAGTACCTACTATAGCGTCCTTGCGAAAATTTTGTCACACAATACCCAGGACCTCCGAACAAGCAGGACTTTAGACCACTGAACCACAAATGTTCTACAAGAAAGTCAAATCCAAAACAAAATATCTCTTTAAACAAATTTTCTAGCATACCCCTATACTACCCTAAAAGGACAAAATGACGGTAAAATTGGGGCGAAAACTCTATGAAAAGTGAAAACCCACACGATAAAGATACATATTTCATACGCCATCATTTTATGGTAGTTCTCAGCTTATAGCAGGTGTGCTAAAAGCGTATAGACATGACATTTTTCATTTCCATGAGCTAAAATTATAATGCGCGGGTCGCCCCCCCGGCTTACACCACCTAGGGGGGGGAAAGGGGCTGAGATATAAGAGAGAAGCGAATTACTCTACTCTCTATACGATTAGAAACCATAACTAAAACAACAAAACGGCACAACTCACGTCTAATATTGTCGAGAATATCTTAACCACGGTTTCGGACAATTACGATGTCCTTCAACTACCTCTAGATTCTAGATCCTGACGACCAAACACTGAAGTTAACTTTCATTATAAAATACTTTTAAAAAAAACCTGGTTCGGAAAAACTGGTTTTCATTAAACTTAGATCCTATGTACAATCGGCATATAATTGTGATACTTATATACGTATCCCATCAAAAACATAAACGTGAAAAGAGAGCCAAGTTCAATATTAGGATATAATTTATAATATTATATTACCTACCTATGCTTTAGTTGTTAACTTCAACGACAAAAGAAGTGATATCTAAATGGGTGCCAAGTTCAATGGTCACTCCTGAAGTTTATTTAAAATAACATGAAATATTTTGTAACAACTTGAAATAATTATTTTTCTTATTCAATTCAATTCAATTAATATTGAGCCACGGTCTAATTTACAAAAGGAGATTGGCAATGTTCTGTCAAACCGTGATTATGTAGGTAATATACATAGTTATCACAGAATATATAATATTATACCTACTCCGTTTCTCACAGATCAATGGTAGGTATTAGACATGTGCGCCGATTATAAAACGACCGGCGGCGGCGTCTGGTCGAAAAATGACCGGCGGCGGCGGCGTAATCGGCGTGAAATCGGCGTGGGGGTAAAATTCAACAAAAATCAAAATAACGCGCGTTGGATCACGTTTCTTAAATATTATTTGTTATATTTAATGAAATTAGGCGTTATTTTGCGGAAATCTATGATAATTATAAATAAAATATCAATATGTTAATTCATAATTCCACTCCAATTTGACGCTAAAGAGGTGGCGAGGAATTTAAACGATTCACTTTGTAATAGTGAGCATTAATTCCACCATCTAATGCACCACCCAACCAATCGCATATGCCTGCATTAAGAGTTAATAATTAATAACTAATTGCTCGTTAGTTAAGTCATCATCTCAGCCATAGGACATCCACTTGCTAAGCATAAGCCTACCCTGTGGACTGCCATAATATATACCTTGGAAGCGACCTGCATCCAGTGTCTTCTTCCGGCGACCTTTAGAGATCGTCTGTCCACCTTGTGGGTGAACGCCCTACGCTGCTTTTGCTAGTCCGGAGTCTCCACTCGAGCACTTTTAGACCCCATTGGCCATCCGCTCTACGTTCTATGTGGCCTGTCCATTGCCATTTCACTTTGTTTATCCGCTGGGCTATGTCAGTGTCTTTAGTACGTCTACGGATCTCCTCATTCCTGATTCGATCGAGTAGAGAAACCCCGCCGAGTATAGCCCTCTCCATAGCTCACTGAGTGACTTTGAGCATTGAGATGAGGCCAATAGTGAAGGATCACATTTCAGTGCCGTAAGTCATCATGGTAACACACTAACACACATTGATTGAAGACTTTCAACTTGAGGGTTTGTTTAAACTTTTATAGACTCCTACAGGGACTTACAACGACGAAGATAATGAAAAGTGCTGCAGGTATTGCTACGATAAAATAGTATAAACGAGAGAGCTGACATGTTTTTCGCTTCTACACGAGGGATCCTCAGAGACTTGACTGTGGGTTTCCCTCGTTAATGATGGGTACGGCGGGGATACACAGTAACAAACTGAGGGTGTTCCTGCGGACGCCAGAGTACCGGGGTAGCGGGAACACCGAAGCCCTCATCCACGGCCCCGACGGCGTTCGGTCCAAATTGACAGGAGGACCAAGGCATCAGTGGAGTCAAGAAAAGTTCAACCCCACCAAAAAAAAAACTAAATCTAAAGCGCACCACCTTATGGGTCGGTTTGTCATCGACGAGTAGCCTCGTACTCCGTCTAGACTCCAGACCCAGGTAGAGGGATGAGAAGGACGTGGAAGATGCACCTCGGATGCCTTCTTTTCCGGGCACGCATAGGGAGGTCAGTGGTGAACTCCCGTTCGCGTTTCGCGATCCTCTTTTGCGATAGTGTCCTCTTGGAGAATGAGACCGCGGCCTGCCACGATTCCTCGCTTGAAACCATTTTCCATGGTTGATAGTGAGAGTTCCTCCCCCATAACTGCGATGAGGGTACGGTGCTCACTGGTACGCGTGCCCATGCTGCGCACGCGTATCCACTTCGCTACCACATATGTAGGTGGCAAACAGGGGTCGGTTCTCTGCCGGCTACGTGGTGCATGCAAGTACTTTCCGAAGCATCCGTACCCGGAAAACACCTGTACGAGCCGGAAGGTCAAGGACCCGTGCTTTCTGTCCGTCCACCGCTGGAGTAGCAGACGGATCCGGTGGGGTGACAACCGGGCTACTTTGCCCGGGAGCACTTGCTCCCGGATATTCTACCGCCCGTCGAGGATGAATCCAAGATATTTCATCAAGGGCTCGACCGCAATGTTATGTGACCCCGGCGTTATGTTGCCCTTTGCTAAGTCCACATAACACCAACGATTGCCAACGAACCCCATCGTTGGCATTCGCTTGTTTGATGAACATAATGGTGAAAAGTGGAAATTATACCTCCGTACGAACATCACGCTTTCAGTTTCACAAAATGTTAGTAATTTACTACACGGGTAGCAATATCAACAGGTAGTGACAGTTGCGTGTCGAGCCGCCGACTAATATAATTCTTTTCTATTCCTTCTACCTCTTCAAGACGTTTAAATGTTTGTGAGACCTTTATTGTGTTTTATTTGGATAATAATGACGATTAAAATATTATAATTACGTTAATAAAATAAAAAATAAATCACGCCGATTTCACGCCGATAAAATGATCGGCGGCGGCGGCGTGGCCAAAATGACCGGCGGCGGCGGCGCGGCGGCGCGGCGCACACGTCTAGTAGGTATACAGTATAGGTATACGCGACCTTTTCAATACCTTATCTGAAAATGTCAATGGGTATAATAAATGTAGCATAGGTAATATGAATGAACAAAATAACCGGTTGTTTTATGCATAGTCAAATCTTGAACAAGAATCAGAACCACATTCAAGTGATTTTTAATTAAGTTTTCATTAATATGTAAATTCTTATCACAAACCTAATCTAACATGAGAAAAGTCTGAGCAAGTAACATTCACATTACCTTGTATCTTTATGGTCATCTAATATTTACAATAGGTACTGTTTCCTATCAATTTAACCGACATCTTTAAAGTATAGGTTATAGCTTTGATATGTCATAATATATCTTTCATACTACGAGTATGTATTGTTGAAACTGCGTGAAATTTACACCATGACAATTTTTACCAAACCTCAGAAACTTTTAATATTATGTTTTCATCTGTTATGGTCATTATTTTCCTCCAAACCTATTAATCGGATTTTCACTAATCCTTTGTGATTGGCTTACATTTAGTCAAACTTACGAGTACAACACAGTACACAGTGCAAGTTTCATGACAACCGATTCAGTAGAGTCGTTTGAAGTCTGTTTGATTTTATTACCTATATTTGTTTTCACGATATTATATAATTAAAATAATATAGAAATACACCTCCATACTGTTCCCCTTTATCGTTTTCTTTAGGTGTATCTCTCCTCACAATCTTCTTTTTTCATCAGCGAATGAGGAAGCGCCGAACATGCCATGTCACTTGTATCTCGGATAATGTATTGCAAAGTGTCGTCACGCGTTAATTCAGACGTCTTTCCTCTTGAACAATTGCATAATACAACGGTCTTACAGTTCAGTAACTTAACTGGGTATTCACTTAGCTCAGCGTCTTCTTCCAAGCCTTATTTCCACGTCTTTTGAGATAGGCCCTCGTAGTGGGCCATTCTGGGCGTTGTTGGGTCATTTCTGGCTGTAGAGCATACAGTATTTTCTTTGGGCATCACAGCCCTTTAGGTATTTCACCGCCTAGTACACCACTTGTCATGTTTTCTGTATTAGCTCAGGAGTCAGGACGTGTCCATAGAGTCTTGACGGTTTTTCGGAGTTCCCCATTTTTTCTTTTGTGCGTGACCTACTCTACTAATATACGCCTAAACGTCTGAACTAATTAAGCTAAAGTTTTGTATGTAGGTTTTTTAGTTTATTATTTATTTCTGTCTAACCTCTGAGAGTTCCAGAGTTTATTCTAGGTCTTTTTTAGTCGGTAGAGCATTGGACTTTTTTGTATGTAGGTTAGACCCTAAAATAGCACATAAAGGCTAGCTGAGCGGGCAGAGGCGCTGCTAGCAGCTTTGCACAGTCACATATCCTTGTCCTATAGACTTCACTGAACTACTGGTGTACACAGGGGAAAAATCAACATAATGTCACATCTTAGGTTTGAGTATATCCTCCCTCATGAATTTACATAGGCTGTCATGAACTGTCGCTTGTAACTTGCGCGGGCATTGGGAAAACGACTTCTCTGACAGCCTACGAGATGAAACGCTCTATCTGGGTCAACTACTGGGGTGAGCCTGTTTTAACTGACTTCGAAAAAGGATGTAATCAATTAATATTTATGTACAATTTACCTATAATAATTAGAATTGTGATATTTCACCTATATACGTTATGTTATTCTACCGCCTGAGCAGTGATGTGCAAAGATTACTGTGCGGTAGGAGCGCACTGTAGCTAGTGAAATTACTGGGCTGAAGAGTCATAACATCTTATGTCTCTCAAGTAAGAAGCGTTGGCGCAGTGCGCTCAGTAGCACTGTGCTAATTATGGGCAGCGTTATCTCTTACCATCAGGAGAGCATCTTGCTTGTCTTCTTACTTCATTGTATAAAAAAAAACCTATATATCGACTAGCTGCGCCCAGCGGTCTATCTCTATACGAAATTTCAGCTCAATCGATCGTTTAGACGTGAAGAAGTGATAAACTTTCGCCTTAACAATATTAATGTGATCGCTGACTTCAATAAATTATTCTCAACCCTCGTAAAGTATCAGGTTATGGAGTTATTAAGCATCACAGTTGATTCCATGACTTGCATTTTTGCCAGAATACTACGCTCCACACAATGCTCCCATACATCTTTCTGTTGTGCTTAGGGCATGCTCCCGGGAAATCCCGGTATCGAAAATCCCGGGAATTCTCGAAAATTTTATGATATTTCGGTACCGATACTTTTTTGAAATTTCCCGGGAATCGATACTTTCGATACTTTTGATGCTTTAGTTATAAATTCATTACTTTATCGATTTTTTAAATAAAATACTGCTTAATTTTGTAAATTGAAATCTATTAAATGACTTTAAATACTAGAAACATGAGATTAAGCTCTTTTTATCCGAAAATCTACTAGATTTTACTGACCATAATAATATGAACGAAGCCATAAAAGTCAAAAAACGAAGAAATAAAAGAAAAAGATGGAAAGACCCGAGAACAAAACGAAATACATACTCAAGAGAAGTGATTATTTAGTTTTCCGCATTAATAATATATGGGGAATATTTTATGAGGAGAGCTCTAGAGAAGTGGAAAAAATATCTCGATAGCAACCACTTGCAATTTACAGTATCTTGCGAAGTCTGAAGGAGAACTCGGTGCTCTGCTTTCTAGAGTGAAGAAGAAAATTGGTCTCATTATAATAAACCAGACCAAAACCAAAATACTGACAGTGACATTAACGCACTCGTCGCGATAAACAAAACGATTTACTACTTAAGTTGTAGTTAATGAAAAATCCTTACCGGCATTACAGTTGCTGAATCCATCAGATCGGCAAAGAACAGAACAAACCTGTCAAATCGAAGAGTGAGAATGCCAAACCTTGTTAAACCAATACGTTATGGAAATGTCGATGGTTTTCTATTTTACTTGACTTTATTATTACCAACCGGGGGCATATTTCTTTTGCAAGAGGTCGACTAGGTGGGCACTCCAACAGTCAACAGTGCATGTAATTCTAACGCCCGAGCAGAGATTTAAAAATATTACTGTGCTTAGATAGGAGGGCACTGTAGCTAGTGAAATAACTGGGTTGAAGAATCTGAACATCTTCTCTCTTCTCTTCTTCTTCTTAGTAGTGTTCTTCATTACTGAAGGTCGCGTCCTTGAAATTCGACCGTAGCCCGCTGCATGAGCTGTTTCCACTTCGTCCGGTCCTCGGCTTCTCATATGGCGCTTACAACTGGTAGGCCAATGAGAGTGGTCACTTGATCACACCAGCGACTAGGTGATCGGCCGCGGGGTCTCTTTCCTTCCACCTTGCCCGTCACGATCAACTTATCCAAGTTATCCGGCTGTCGGCGGACAATGTGACCAAAGTAACTAAGGATCTTCTGGTAACAGATTGTTGAAAGCCTGATTCGTATGCGAAGCTGGTCCAGAATAGATTTATTTGTTTTTTTGGCCGTCCATGGTATGCGGAGCATTCGTCTCCAACACCACATTTCAAATGCATCGATTTTCTTACGCTCTGATGCCCTAATTGTCCACGACTCTGCCCCGTAGAGAAAGATTGAGAAAACCAGACTTCGCACTAGTCTCGTTTTCGTAACGTTGGAGACCTTTCGACTTTGCCATATGCGTGTGAGCTTGGTCATTGCTGCTTTAGTCATCTGTGTCCTCCTCCTGATCTCTCTTTCGCTTCCTCCTGGGTCAGTAAGAACATCTTATGACTCTCGAATAAGAAGCGTTTTTTTTATTTTTTTATAGCAGACTAAACAAGCATATAATAGCAGACGTTTGACCGCAATCTCACTTAGAATTATCATAATTGTGAAATCCTGGATAGCACTGGGCACTGTATACTGATTATGGCCAGTGTTATCAATTACCATCACCTTCTAGCTCGTTTTCTCACTTTTTTGTAAAAAAAAACCTATTGAAATTATGATATTTACTGTAACCCCATCTTTTATATAGGCTTCTATTGCGAAATCTACTATAATATAATTATGTATTAAGACTGGGTCTTTAGTTGACTTAAATTTATAATAATAATTAGTGATATAACTCCTTTTAATCTTTCTAGGCGTTAATAAGGCATTTTAATTAAATTTTCATTTTTTTTTAGTAAGTATCGAAAAGTATCGATTCCTGGGAATTTCCCGGTACCGTGTGAGTATCGGTTTCAAAATTCCCGGTTCTTGAAATGGTACCGATACTGCAAGCCCTAGTTGTGCTGGAGTTCATAAGTTCTTACAACTCGCACGCCAGACAAGATTCATTAGCAACTGCGAAATAAACGCTAATTAGTTATTTTTACACATTCACACCGCCGTGTTAGTGGTGCGTAGATTTCAGATTTTACGAGACCAGTTCCCCTAATGGTCTTCACTTTTATAGTCTACTGTCTATTGCCATTAGATAATAATTTAAAGAGATGATACGGCGGGTACAGGTGTCTCGCAAATGAACCGCGTCGATTAGGTTCAAGATCACAATTTTACTTCGGCGCGAATCGGCACGGAAACCGGCACTTTCCGACCAAGTAGGCCCAAGCTTGGCTATACTCGTAGCAACGATTGCGCGTTACTTACCTTTTTAGGCTTTAGTAGTCAACAAGGAAGCCTTATGTTTCGCTTTGTCTATCCGTCTGTCCGTCCGAGGCTTTGCAGAGAGACTTATAGTCTCTCCGCCTCCGATTCCAGTCCTAGTTATTTTAATCTCTAAGCCACTACCTAATTATAGTTTTATGTGTTACTAGATTAAGTTTCTTTTCTGATGTTCTCGATCTAAAAAAGATATGTTAGTTATCGTTAAATTTTATTGTTGACTTTTGAAGTTCCATTTCTATGTTCGGTTCTAGAGGTATTTCCTTTTTGGAAATCCTCTAATTATATAATAAACTTACTATACAACTAAATTATACAATAAAACATAAATAAGTATATTAATGATGTTTTTAATTTGTTTCAGGTAATTATTACAATATGGTGTTGACTTTTGTAAAAACTTACAACTAAAAGAGGTATGTTACAATAATAAGTGCTTGTTCACGTGAACGCGCGGGCGCGGGCGCGACAGACTTTGCTTACACCGCACGTGCACTTTCATAGCACGTCGTATGTTTGATATTTCGCGCCCGCGCCCGCGCCCGCGCGTCAACGTGGGCCAACGCTTAGGGCTACATCAATTTATGGGATACACATCAGCTCAGAATCATCACATTTAGCTGCTAATACAAGTCCTAGAGTAAGTACTGTACCGGGGGTGTCATATGTATGATGCAGGATCTCATTGAAGCCGATGACAGAGCTATAGCTCTGTCCACCTATTGGTCTAAGCAGCTAGCAATAGATCTCTAAAAAAAACCATTTCTACTCGAAAAGAAGAACCTAGAATTCATATTTTGAAACCCCAGGTGACCCCGTAACTATACCTCTACTGATTATAATGATCACCGTTATCTCTATCAGGAGAGCGCCTTGCTCTTCTTACCTCTTTGCATGAAAAAGTGACAATTAGAGTCTGGCGTAAACTCCCAATTCAGTACTCTTTAAAAAAGCTGAACTATTGTGATTTATTGCGTAAAATTAAGGAAAAACAGAAAGGTTACGCAATATTCGTCGGACACTACACAGGAGTTTGACAAGTGTCTAATTATAAAGTTGGCGCGGTGACAACTCGCTCCCCACTCGGACACGTAAATAAACCGGGGGAAATCTAGTGGGCAGTGTCTAATGGACATTGTAGAGTACCAGGCACCAGGCTTATTGCTTATAACACAAGCTTCCAGACAAAGTATGCTTGGACACGTAAATAAACCGGGGGAAATATAGCGGACAGTGTCTATTGGTCATTGAGGACCTGGCTTATTGCTTACAACACAAGCTTCCAGACAACGCATGTAATTTGATATATATTATGACATGGAGTTGATCTGATGATGGAGCTGGAAGGTAGCCTTAGGAACTCCTTAATAAAACGACGCAAACCCATCGACTTTGGGCTCATTTGAATCGTTTTGACGAGTACTTTGGTGCTAGATGGTAATAATAATTAATAGTTTAACTTGTCCACCTTGTTTTTAAAAAAAAATCACTTGTATTAGTTCCACAGGGAAAGGGTATTGTTTTCTTTTCTGCGTCAGATTGGTGTTTCGCTTTATTACATTTGTCTGTGAGTCTGTGACGTATGCCCTGAGCCCTTAGTCCTGAGTTCTGAGGGCCTATAGGATATGGCGCATTGGGGTCAATCACTATTAACCGACCAAAATTCCTGGTAGCCAATAGATCTATCCACAGATTGCAGTTACTAACGATCTCTACCTTGATTTCAACAGCTTCTAGAGAGTCAAATTACTATAAATATTATCTCTTTACCGTGCTGCAGTGTTTCCCTTACATTGGTCTGTGACCCTGTGACGTATCCATGATCCATCATAAGGAATGCGACGTCTCGAATGCTGCGAATTGCGAGCGTTTCCGCGTGTCGTAGTTTCACTTTAGGTCGTAGAGTCGTAGGTATTACGAGCTCATTTCCTATTACCTATGTTGGGCATCGGTATCTTGGAAGTTTTGCCGGGTATTTGTGAATATGAAAGTATGAAGTAACACAAAAATATACAAAAAAAAATTAAGAGTGTATTTGTTACATCTTCACGTCTAAACGGTCAAGTTGTAGGCCTTGTAATAATCTTGGTGACCTAAATTCATATAAACCTAGGTTGTCCATTTAACCTGTTATTGTGATTTAACTCTACCGGTAGGGTAATCTGGTTCTGTTTTAGTATAACCATCAATATAATAATTTATTGATATTTTTTATATCACACTGTAACATAGGCGGATTTAGGGGAGGGGGGCAGGGGGCCAAGCCCCCCCCCCAGAAGCATTGTAGAATAACAATATTGCACATATTTCCGCCCTTGCACTGTAATAGAATGGCTCTACCTTAAAACAAGTGAAATTTAAAAAATACTTTTTAAAAACAAGCTTTAATTATTGTTATCATCTTGCATCATAAAGTACTCGTCAAGACGAATCAAATGAGCCCAAACTCGATGGAGTTGCGTTGTTTTATGACAGAGTTCCTTTGGCCACCTTCCAGCTCCATCATCAGATCAGCTCGATGTCATAAAAATATTGCATTGTCATCCGATTTACACACGCATGCAAATTTTCAGCTCAATTGGAAACCGGGATGTGGGTCAAATTAAACTTGCAAGATTTGATTACAGACAGACAGACAGACAGACAGACAGACAGACAGACAACAGACAGGTGAAAGTAATATAAAGCTTGTAATTAACCCTATTTTTGTGTTGTCCTTTATAATTCCTTCCTACCGGTCTATGTTATGGATAGTTGATGGTAAATAGTCGAGATCACATTTCATATCCCGGCTTTAACTGCGTTTCTAACAAAAGTGAAAGGTATTTCAAAGGCACAGTAGTTGAACCTCATAAAGTGAGGTGGCTTTTTTGTAGAGCATCCAATTTTACAACGATTTTGCATTTGGATAGCCGGTCATAGAGTTGCGTCATCAATGTGAAGTCAAAATTCGATGCTATGAATTCTATGAACTACAATTACTTAAGGATATAATATAATTCAACTTCCTATTTATAATTCCTAGACGGCTGAACGCATTGAGCTAAAATTGCTAAATACATATTACCTATAGGCTTTTCAGTGGTTAAAACTCCTGAGAACAGCTAAAAGTGTCTAGTTACAGTAGACATGTATTTAATTTAAAAAAACACACAGGTAGAGGTAATTATGTATGTACTTATATGTATCTAATGTTTAAATACTCGTGCGAATGAAATCGACAAACGGCCAGTTAATAATAGTTTACCGAGCCTTCCGCGACGCATTCTCGTCTTTTTATGTGTATCGTGCATGCATCCAGTTTTCCTACGCATGAGAGGCACTGAGCACTGCAGTGTCGTGACGTGGTGACGTCACGTCTGCCGCCATGTCGAGTGTCTGCGCCCGCGCACCCCTCCAGCCCCGCTGTCTGACGAGCACGCCTGACCAGTGACCTTGTCTACCCATCTCCATCTAACACACAAGTGCGAGCGAGACAGCCACACCCATACCGGTACTCCAAGCTGTTTGTGCAAGAAAGGTTTCTTCTTATTTATTTAAATGTTTTCAAATTCGCTTTGTAATAATGCTGGATTGTTTTTGTGAGGGGTAATGACCTTGAATTGTAGCCCGGCTTGTTACTATTTGAATGTAGGTCGATTTACATATCCACTTATTTGTATTACCTTTAGTTACTTTGTTATTATCAGCGTTCGTTTTGTCTATGTTATTCCTTTACTATTTCTGTATTAATTCCTATTGGAAATATTTTACAACTTATCCTTTTACGATTTCGTGCAAAAATATGTAGAGAATTAGAGAAACCTTATAATTTATTATAATATATTGAAATTAAAGACTTTGCGTATTTATGAGTAACTAAAAACCCAAAAGTCTTGACGATCTGCAAAGTAGAGGCACTATTTTCAAAATTAAATAAAACATTTAGACATTGTGGAAAAAAATATTTGTTCCAGGTTTATGTAATAAACTCTACGAAAAGAATTACAAACATTCAATTTATTTAAAATTTTCCAAAATCGCTTCTTATCGGTCACCTACGTCACCTAGAGAACACGCTGTCCAAATTTCAGCTCAATCGGTCCAGCGGTTTTGTCTGTACGATGATGAGTCAGTCAGTCAGATTACCTCTTTATATAATAGTATAGATTATAGGTAGGTACTAGCTGCACCCAGTGGTTTTACCCGCTGTATTATATAGCCTACGTGTTATTCCAGGGCCTAAGCTATCTCTATACCAGATTTCAGCTCAGTCGGTCCCACCCGTTTAAATATGAAGAACAAACACACACACACACATACACACAAGAAGTAACAAACATACACTTACACAGTCACACACTCACATACTCACAAACTTTCGCATTTAGAATATTAGGGTGATAAGTCTATGTATAAACTAAAGAATTTAACTATTTTAATTCAGCAAAGTCTAGCTAATTAGCCTCGACTATAAGACTAAGAAAAAATCATTAGGTACCTATACCTAACTAAAATATTAAACAATCATAAAATTTTAAATCCTACTTATAAATAAAAAACGTCATTGAGGTCATGACCTGCAGGAAGTGTACCTAAAAAGCTGGCTACATTACCTCTCTGAATGGCCAAACTTATACGTTGGCCGTCCCACATACCACCCTTCGCCCCCCGACGTAGGGTGACGATGCGTACAGCATTTTTCCCAGCGCAAAAAAAAAAAAAAAAAAAGTAAGTACCTATTACCTATTCTATTTTCTATACATATAACAAACATATTTTAAAAAACTAATTTATATAGCTCCATGTAACTAGAGAACTTAGAGCAGCTATTTTAGTTGTGCGAAGTCTAGCTCAGTTTTTACATAGAACAACACAGGGTCGATGTCCCGGCACGACTTCATCCCGTCAGCTGTTCCGGGCGATGACCTCTAAGGGAGAACCTTTTCTTCCCGACTCCCGACCATTTCACTTTTACATCAATTGAGATGAGTTTGGCAAGGCAAGTGTGAGTCTAACGCACACTTAAGGGTTCCGTCTTAAATACTTTTGCAACGACTACACGACTACTATTTTCTATACTATTATATAAAATCCTTTCCTGACTGACTCATCATCCTGGAGCTAAAACCACTGGTCCTAGAGACATGAAATTTGGAACATAGGTTTCTTTGATAGCACAGACAAGTAATAAGAAAGGATTTTTAAAAATTCCACCCCTAAGTGGGTTAAATTGGGGTTGTCTACAATATAGCGACTTTTACAGTAGGTAGTGATAAATCGACCTTAATGTGTCCACTATTTTAGTAAATTTTATAGCAACACATGGGATAGATGTAGGTATAACCTAGTACCTTCATTTATTAGTACCCAATTATTGAAATTTCGACTGAACATTTTTGATTTATTTGAAAATGCAATGAATACTGGTACAGCCCCATATACCTATTAAAAGACTTCAAGTGTACCAATTAAGTAATCGAGGAAAAGTATTTCTTTAACTTTAGATTTTTAAGTGTACCTACCTACCTACTTCTTTCTATTTCTTCTTGGTATAACATGATATTTCCACTTTGATTCCAAGTGTGTGATTTGTGACTACTATAGATGTATATTTTTTTTCCTTTATTAGAGTTTCCATTTTCACACTGTTTATTTTATCATCAATATCATAAGCCTACGTTCGTCCACTGCTGGACAAAAGCCTCTCCCATGGCACGCCACCATATTACAAAGTACTCTGTGCACGCCACTCAACTCCATAAACTGTTTATTATATACGGAACTCTAAAAGAGCTCCCGTATTACGCGAGCTTTTAAGGAAATGTGTATTTAGCACAGATTATATACTTAGAACCTTGTCGAAGCAAAAAATATACACTAATAAAAAATTAGAAGCCATCATGTTATTTGCAAGATATTTTGTATCAAATTTATCTAAATGTCAAAATGTAGATAACACGAGTGTTGCAAATTAATTAATTGACACTAGAAGTTATTTCTTTCGATGTGATTATAAAATATATTAAAACTGTGATATGGATATTTCTATTTATTTTATTATCCGGATGTACCACAGAAATTTTAATTAAGCCAATACAAATGTTATAAAACATAGCCGCTGCTTTGGTGCCACCTTGTGATAGACAGGTGTTCTATTTTAATGGTAAAACCTAATTTGTACATACCTCATTTTTATTTTTATTATTTTAAAAAAATCTAATAACTAAACGAGTGAGAGCCGTCGTAAGCTTTGCGGCGAAATATGCATAATGTGTGGAAATTTAGGTTCAAAATAAAAGTAACGAAGAGTTCGACTAGCAAAAGTGCAAAGCACTATACGCCTATTTGAAAACCGTCGCTTAAGCTTTAAATTTATTGTTATTATTCTGCAAAATAACGATGGCAACGGCTACTGTTAAGTAGTAGTTGTTAGAAACTCTTGTAGCATGCTGTGCGAGAATCAGCCAGTCCCCGAAGTAGGTACCTAATGTCAAGACTAGAGCAGCTGTCATCCCATACATTCTACTTTTGAGAATGTCTAAGTTGACAGTTTTTCGTCTTTACATGACATAAGAACCCGCACGTCATGCTTGTCCCGTAAGGAGCGGCACTTCTATACTTTTGTTATTATTTTCTGTGGGTTGAAACATAAATTCTTGTAACACTTTAAAGGTCAGAGTCTGAGATACACCCAAAAAGCGTTTTAAAAGTTTATTTTTACGAGAACATGGCGGCGAACTTAAATAAAACGACACATTCTCGTTTCAACTTCAAGGATCTTTATGAGCTTAAATGTAATTTATTGTAATAATAAAGCGTACATAATGTGTTGCACATAAAAGTTATTTATGTAACGAATTAGCAATTTTATATGCAACTATACAAACTCGGATTTGTCGGCGTTTTGTACTTTCTTTTACAGCAGAATAGTTGTTATTTAACATTGGCAAAAGACAAAGCGTGCGTTACCCATTAAAAATAAATGTCATTATGGCATTGATTTGACCTTGGATTTGACAAACGACATTTTTTTAAATCACTTTGGTAAAATTTGGAGTCACATATTTATATTTGCAAAATTATTACAAATTAAATTAGGGAAGCGGATTAAACGTCATTCAGTCAGGTCAAAACCTGTAATCTAAGTAGTATTATCTTTCATTGTATGCCCTACAGTACCTACATTATAATTGGATGACATATCTGGGTTCGTTGCACGATGCAATTTAAAATGAGCAAAATAATTTAAATGATTTTATTGACCTTCCTTTTGTTAAGGGCAGGCGTTTCATATTACTTTTGTACATACTACATACATAATACATCGTTCATTAAATTTTACATCTGGTCACTTGAGTGTTTAGAAATGTCCTGGTGGTGCCTAAAAATATAATCTCGCTCATACGAGTCGATAATATATTATCTACTATTACATTACACACAACTACTGTATTTCTTCACGTCAAAGGTGCATAGAAAATAGAATTTTTTATCGTTTTGATTCGCTATTTTAACAGGCTTAATTAATTATTGTAGGATACTTAAACCCTAAAATAAATAATAATTATTTCAGTGGATAAAACCGCTGCGGTCAGCTAGGTTAGAAATCTCGATTACTTTAATTTATTAAATAATGGATATGTTCCGAAACACGATAAATATTCCTCAATTTAAACTTTTTTAAACCACTTAAAATTAAATAATAAAGCATTCAGTAAAATTATAATGAGAATGAACACCTCAGAGATTGTATATCCGTTTTAAACAAAAATATTATTTCCAATGTTTTCCTTAAAAAAAAACGAAGTGCGCAGTAATATATCATTTTGAAAAATAAAGCTATCGCCGTGGTGTCGAATTCAGCGTAGCCTTGCGGGCAGTGAACCCTGCATTGTAGTTTATTTTTAACTTGGTGTTGTCAACCGCCATTTTATACCTACCTATACGTGTTGCGAAGCCTTCGCTTTTCAAATGTTCCTTTTTTATTTTTAAAAGGGTTTGTATTAAGTGACTCACAAACTGACATGCATGGTAATGCTCACTGCTCACCCTTAATTATTAAGAATAGATTTTTGGATGTTTTTATTTTGGTTCACCTATTTCTAAAACATTTTTTAAAGTAGCTCTAACCCAGAGAACCTATTGGCTATTACTAATAACCGACAAAAATAGAATTGTAGAGCAGTTATAATCGGTAAAGATACAAAGGCAATTTTGAACTTTGTCGCGTAATCTACAAGCACGTTTCACGATACGTACCTTACTAGCTACTTATATAATTTCGCAACGTCTTTTAACTTTAGCGCTCTATAGAAGGGTTATAAGTTATAATACCCTTCCAAACAAAAAAGATTTTCCCAGGCGGTCTGATTAAAATTTAATCGAAATTGGTCGAATAATTTAGATCAAAAAACAATTTATATCAGCATAATATACCTACCATTTCAAAATGTTTTCACTTCATCTTCGAATCACGTCTTGCCTGTTGTTGATAGCTTGAAGTCGGTTTTTTTTTTTCAATTTTAACGTTCATAATAAAAATAGCAAAATATTTAAAAGATGTTTCTGTCGAACACATCAATCATCAGCTTTAATGTAATATAAATTAATTAAGCATTTTAATTGGTGTAAATATATTGGCTTGGCCTGTCCTAATGGGTTTAACATTTGCGAGGTCATGGCTAGCCGAGACACTCTCGACTGGGTAACATAGTCTCAGTTAAAAAAATAGGCTAACATCTTTGGCTAATGGGGATAAAAAATTCATTTTCCGACGAATAGTAAAAAAAAACTATAACAGGATTCTGTCCCCGAATTGCATTAGCATCGCTGTCTTAATTTTTCAAAATTCTATTAAGTTAAAAAAAAATTCGTTCAAGGGTAGTTCTGTAAATCGTTAGGAGCTAAATTTAATAGCCTCCGTCTCGAAGGAAACGAATCGACTTGACATGAATTCAATCGCGAATAACTTTATAGACACATTATTATGTTACTTTTTTTACGAAAATGAGTGTGTTCATGAGTACATCATGAAAAAAAACACAATTTTACGCTCCTCTTTAAAAATGTTAGCTCTCATTTAAGTATAAGTAAATAATGTAGGTTAGTTACGAGGTGTCAACGTAAGACTTAAGACCCTCGATATGTAGGAAAGGGAACTGATGTAGGATCTAGGTACCAGTGATACCAACATAATTAAAATAACGCGGAGGACAGACTATAAATGGAGGTGGGGTTGGCAGCTTTGACTCGTTGCGTTTTGAAGTTTCCCGCGTTAATTGCAGTTGGTACTTGCACCCTTATGTAAAGGGGTCCAGAGAGCTTCCTTATGTACGGGGGTCTTAGATGAATGCATCTGCATCAAGCATTGCGAATTTTCTAAAAGGAAAGGTAAGGGAAACCTGTAGGGTCTTTTTAATACTATGTGAATACGATGTATATGTGATGATGCCATATGCTCAACCTGCCTTTGTTATCCAAAGAAGTCAGAAGACAAGAAAGACGCTCTTATTTAAGTAAGGTTGTAACGCTGCCCATATTCATTACAGTGCCACCCAGGAATGATAAACAAATTAAATTTACGAGCGCTAAACGCTTCTTATTCTTAAGATGTTAAGACTCTCCTCACCCCAGTACTTTCACTAGCTACAGTGTCCTCTTTATGAAGCACAGTAATGTTCACCTTAACATGCTGACTAACTTGGATTGGTGGTAATAAGGTAAAAAATAAAATGTCATTAAAATCGTAGATCTATGAAGTTCGAGTCTTAACTTTGACGGATGATAAGCAACTAAGTCGGGAGTCGGGGTGCGCCGTCAGTCTATGATACTAAATTCTGCCTTTAATGGTAA
Source organism: Hemithea aestivaria (assembly GCA_947507615.1). Classification (NCBI taxonomy): domain Eukaryota; kingdom Metazoa; phylum Arthropoda; class Insecta; order Lepidoptera; family Geometridae; genus Hemithea; species Hemithea aestivaria. The sequence goes on from OX382338.1 coordinate 14,288,490, forward strand.
TTGGTAATAATTCATTTCTACCTCTTATAATACTACAATCATGATTGTAGTCTATTATAATATTGATTCTACTACGAGTAGCTCAATGCACAACCCGTGCTGAACCAGCAAAGTACCTAATCACTAACCTAACCTCTTTGTTTAACAGCAATACCGCGAACAATTCGCCACTAAATCATAATAAATCCAAGCGATCGTTACGTGAAAACACACGAGCACCCAGATTAACCTCGGGCGATATTTCTTCATAACGAAGCCAATGATATTTGTGTGTTCCCGCCAAAAATACGCCGCCATTATTTTAGAGACTCGTTTGACAGAATTGGATCGAGCGCGCTTTGGCAACGTCGCGAGCGCAACATACCGGCACAGATTATGCGTCAGTGCGCATTTTTTAAATCTCTGCTAATCGAATATCGAGTAAGATATACCGATTAACTAATTCCGCACAGCATATTTTGCATTCGAATAGGCAGAAAATGTCAATTAGGTAAATCTTTTTAGGACTTACCATGGATTGATCGTGTACATGTTCTATCCTATTTAACATTCCATGATTGTGGCCTGGTTTAGTCATAATTTGGCGATAGACTTAATTTTATGGCAAATCGTAGTCCTCACACAGCTTTGTTTCTTAGACCAATAAAGATTCTGATTAATAGAAATTTAAAAACAACTTTCATACCGGTTATTTCTAGTCTTCCTCATTCATTTTGCATGACGTCTATTGTTTTGAGCTTTGCGCCGCCAAATCGTCTAATCAACGTTAAAAATTACGTTGATCTCATATAGATAGGAAAAGTTCAACCATTTTTAAATTCTACCTGTCAGTTGAAGAAAATGTTCATAACATCTGTAGGAGCGATGTATAATTAAAAACTGGTCGTGTAGATGATAATATCTTTGCAAAGTCCACTCTACATTTGAATGAAGTTGGCAAACCGTTTGATGTGACATTTATTTGTGCGGTTTTTGTGTGAATTAATGTCGTGAAACGTGATTCATATGTGGTATATGAGATGCTAGACGTAAAATAATTCATCCTTGTCTTAGGAATATTCTTTACGTATAAAATTTGTGAACACTACGTAATCATCTCTCATATCTAACACCTGTATTTTAGTCGTGTCATGCCCCTTTGACTCTGAAATGAAATGAAAATAATTTATTGGCTCTATCTTATAGCTTAAGCTTACATAGGGTGTTATAGTTTTAATATAGGTACTCGCCAATGGAAACAGGCTCACCGTTTTGTCAGATTAACCCTGGGGCTAACCTGACTACTGATTTTCAGCCTGCTCCCGTGCTCGATGCTGATGTTATACTCTGTGCTTTACTTAACTTTTTTCAACATCAGGATATTCAGTAGTCTTCAGTATATTTTCCCTTCATCGAGAGGACGACATTTTATCCAAGAGGACTCCTGTAAAAGGGTCACTCAACGTATATATGCTATTTCCATGCTTCAATATTATAGTTTCCAAGAGGAAATATATTATATAGGCTTCGTTCAAAAATAGGAAATTAATTCCAGTTATTATTCCGTATTTAGCCATGATGTTCAGTAAAGCAAGGGAGTGATATATCCCGCCTTCTAGGCATAGCTAGGTACCATCATCGCTTAAGATCAATAAGTGACATCGTGGTCAAAGGCTCATGAGATAAAATAAGAAAACTCTTTATTGTTTCACCACAATTTGTATAATAACTTTAAATAAACAGCTCATCTATAATAAATAAAAAAATATTCTTAAGTAGCTCTAATCAAAACCAGCCATTCCTATCAGTGGCGTCCAATGCACCTCCTTCATAGATTTACAAGCTCAAAGCAAATCAAGCCCGTAATACAAATTGGAAACACCCCCGATACAATTTTATAGGAAATATTGCGTTACGTCCTAGCCTGCGAACATGATTGGATGGTGCTTCAATTCCTATTATCGGATGTGCCGTCGCCTCTGGTGAAATATCCATTCCACCGTAAAAATTATGCTACGATATATCAGGTTTTCATTGGGATTGGGATTTAATGTGTCAGCGCTGATGTGACTTGATTTGGTTGAGCGTTTTGGTTATAATCGCAATAGGTCATCATCATCATCATCATTATTCTTTCCTTGACCAAATAAATGTCGTTCTAAGGCTAAGGTCAGGTTCTAAGAAAGGCCAGGTCAAGAGTACCAAGAATCGGCGAGCGTGTATGAAGAATGTGATGAAAGTTGAGGAAGCAAAAGAGGTGCTTCAGGATCGTACCACAGGAGCCTACCCCAACAGGAACCAGGCGTTATTATCATTATCATTAATAGCCTTCATTCGACCACAGCTAAACATACACATAGGCCTCACCAATGTCATAATATCATATAGCTCGTCACTTTTCAAATAATGGATCACAGCAGAGAAGGATGGGTCCACAGTTCCTCGGAATCGAAGTATTTTTAATGCCTTTGAAAAGACTCTTAAAAATGTTTCACTCATTACATAGGTATATAGCTCTGATGATTTAAACGCTAAAGGCCTTCTTCGTCGGTCTTACATTGTATCATTAAGTTTTATAACAGTCACCTATGATTTTAAAGGAAAACAGCAGCTATAAATAGTAGACAAAATAAACCAGTTTTGCACACGTAAATAATCTAAATTACGTTGGATATTATATGGTCGCGTGGCGCGCCGTGGCGTCAGTTTTTTCTATCTACTTTACATTTGTAACGTATCATTAACTAACATCATCTGAAATCGAGTGTAATGTGACTTGGCCTAATGTTTTATCCATTTTAACGCTTATGAGGGCGCCAGCGTCTATTACGCTTCATCTTTTATACAGTAAACTTCACAGTAGTTGACTGAGGGAATATTGTAGTTCCATTTTTATCCGCTTCGTTCTGATCGTTGTCGTAGTTCATAATTTCAATCCATCAGTGTTGATGTCTCTAAATTTTGAAATTGGTTGGAACTTCGAAGATTAATGCTGTATTACTTCCTTCTAAGCTTCGTTCAGTTAATTGAGTTCAATTTATACATTCCCGAGAACGTGACTAATTTTGTCGTTACACCCTTAGGCTTGGTTTACATGTAGATAATCTGAATACACGTATTCTGGCTACAATGAGAAATATCATCATCATCAGCCTTCAATTGTCCACAGCAGCTGGGCAAAGGCCCTTTGATTATGTCATCCTCACCTGTTGTTATTAGTTACTTAAACAAGTCTGCACCATCGATCATAGCCGTTTTCCCAGGGTTCTAGGGGTCTTCTGAGAAATTATTATACCAAACCAGCAAACTCATAATATCTTTCGGGAGGATTATTATTGTTCTCGTCGGAGTCATCAGAGTACTTTCCTTCTATGTTAATTCCTGTTATCATCAGGATCGCATTTACTTCCCTTACAAGCATAATATCCTCACTCAAGCAGTAGCTAACCCAAATAGTTCTATCGTTCTAGAGTCAAGAAAACAAAAATGTGACGAGGACCAAATCAAATGATGTAGTCATAGACATATATTTTCACGGCTGTTCATTATATGTTCAATCCTGTAGTTGTAGTGCTATTTTTAGTCAACGTAATCGTATGTTATGTGAATTGTTAATTTGTTATGTTAATCATGTTATCAATCAAAGATTCTGTAGAGTTCACAAACGAAATATTCCCTGAATGTGGATCAATAGTGTTTCGACAGACGGCGTTAGGTTCTTGTTACCAAGCTGCGCCTACGGAGTACGCCCACGGTCCGTGAGGAGGCAAAAACTTGTAATGATAAAGTGGGATGTACACTGTACACTGAGTTTTTTATTCATAGGTTTTGCAATTGACTACGATCTCGCCTGATCTGAAGCGATGATGCGGCCGTATATAGCAGACTAAACCTAGAAGGCGGGATAAATACCTTCCTGGCTTCACTGAACATCATGCCGGAACTCGGCGACACGATTTTATCCAGTGGGTGGTACGGCCGCAACCTACCACCAGTAAAAGAGTTGATGAAATTAATAAATAAAATGAGCCAAAGTTAGATGCCTGTGCCATAGCCAGTCCGATTTAGCCCCTAACTTTTTTGTTATTGTTCGCTTCTGCGTTGCAATTCCCCTCTCTAAATTGAAAGTACCAATCATATTGAAAGTGTATCATCGGCGGTAGATGGTAGCGCTAACACACTAATTAAACCTTCTAGAACTACTATAGAAGGTGGGATAAATCCCTCTCTTGTCTTCTAACTTCTAATATTGCTTTAAATCTTACGTCGGAAGTGTAGAGCCGCCTTAACGAAGTGCCGCGTCGAGCCGTCGCCGACACCGGCGGCTGGCGCGACGGTGTTGCGTCACGGCAGACAGAGAAATCAATGATGCCCGCAACGGAGACTAGTTGTAAAATTGACCTTGTTCACCAAACGAACGTGAGGACCGATTCAAATCACTGTTTCAACCAAAGAATTGAGGATATTGTTGCAATTGACATAATATCTCAAAGAAAGAGAGAGAAATCAATGATGCCCGCAACGGAGACTAGTTGTAAAGTTGACCTTGTTCACCAAACGAACGTGAGGACCGATTCAAATCACTGTTTCAAGCAAAGAATTGAGGATATTGTTGCAATTGATATAATATCTCAGAGAAAGAGAGAGAAATCAATGATTCCCGCAACGGAGACTGTAAATTTGACCTTGTTGACCAAACGAACGTAAGGACCGATATGAAGCAAAGAATAGAGGATATTGTTGCAATTGACGCTTAATTTTATGTTAAGAGAGATCTTGCAATACATACTGATGACTGGATGGAGACAAGTTTGAAGTTAACTTAGCTTACTAAGCGAACGTAAGGACCGGTTCAAATCACTGTTTAAAGCAAAGAATTGGGGATATTGTTGCAATTGACGCAATAGTTCACCGATATCTTCAGTCAAATAGAAAAAAATATTATACATTCGCGGTGGTTAAGTAAATCTTGCTTTCCAAACGAACAGAAGGAACTATTTGAAGCATACATTTGAAGATATTGCTCCCTCCGAATAAAATGTTCATACCAAGACAATCTGTATTTGATATGTAGCAGTTATTATTTTATTATGGGGATATAATGATGCTGCATAAGCCAGAGCCGCAGTCAACTATAGTTATAAAAACTAACACAAACTTCCACTATTTAGTTTCTCTATCATTGGTGCTACTTTCAGGGTTCCCTCGTATACTTCTTTTTGATTCTGTCCATTCTTTCCACTCCACACATCCACTTCAACAATAGCTCAAGAGTCAAGAGACAGAATATTAGAATCAAAACCCATGCCCAGTAAAATGAAAGAAAATACAAAAGTCTTGTGCTAGGGCTTTTGCTTATTCAATAGATGAATGTTTATTCATATCCCAGCGCTTCCATCCTCCGTCCGCCCACGATTCCATTCCCGATGAGAATTCACTGAAAAACATATTTTTCTTTTAGGTACTGTTTGGCTAATTAACTTTTTGATCTCCCTTTAGAATGTAGTAACTACCTATGAACTATACATTCCAAATTTCAGAAAAAAAATGGCAAGTACCGTTAGTTTTTTATAGATAGATAACCCTTTATTGAAATACAAAAAAATGTACAAAAACAACTTAAAAACTAAGTGTTACAATTAGTGTTTTATTTATTTATCTTGTATAATGTCATTAGATTGTAAACTAAAAATAAGGTTAATAATATAGAGTTAAAATATTAATAAGTTTAAAAACTAACCATGCTCAGCTGAAAGTTTACAATCTTACTTTTTTCGCCCGCGAAATTGTTAACTATCCTCTGATTGGTGGACGTTATATTATTGGATACGTGTCCTAGAATTACGCAATTATTATTTTAAAAAAACTTAAAATTAATTCTTTAAATTATGCACTGCGATGCGCATGGTCAAAGCCTTAATCTAGATCAAAAGATACCTAATAAAAATGATTTCATTATCATTATTAATCAAATATTAATATATTTAGTGTTAATTCCGCGCTAATTTGTGAGTCATGTTTAAAAGGTGGCGAGGAATTTAAATGATACTAATAATATAGTACTAAATAATAATGAACTATATAGCAACAATACTAAATAGTAATAATAATATAGTGTACCTAGAATTTCACATCATTGCGAAATCTTAGGTAGCAATGTACGGATTACGGGCAGCGTTATCTCTTAACATCAGGAGAGCGCCTTGCTCGTCTTCTCACTTCTTCACATAAAAAAACGAAGTATTAATTCCACCATCGAATGCACCACCCGCCTTCCATATCCATGCATTAAGTTATAACAAACGGGCATACGGGTACTATCCTTATATGTACCCGACCAACTTTTTGCTAGGAGCCCTTGGATATAACTCTCTACAGGTGAGAAGGTTATATGATCAACTACTGACTATGTGTAAGATCTTGAGGGGTGATATTGACGCTCCTGAACTTAATAGAGAGCTGTGTAGGTTCTATGTTCCTGGCAACTACTTGTCGCTCAGAAAACATAGACTGTTTGCTGTACCTTTGTGCCGGACTGTGTCACGCTCAAAGTCACCCATTCCAAGAGTTCTCACTGCGTTTAACACTCTTCTGTGTGAAAGCCCAAGGTGTGATTTATTTAATGATGTGTGGAAGGTTATTTTGTCTGAATGTTTGAAGTTTTGCGAGAAAGACGGATATGTGGTTTCATCTATTGTATCGTGACTATTGCATATATTTTTCTTGGTTTTGGTAATGATATTTTATAATTATTTCTTTTTAAATATTGTTTGTAATTTTTATCTTTATTCTTTTGACATGTTGTTATTTTTATTTAATTTTAATTCTTGACATGAATAATTAATCTTTTGTAGTAATTGTATAATAATTGTTATTTGATCACATTGATAATTGGTGTAATTGGCTAAGGCCGTACTAATTATATAAATAAATAAATAAATAAATAACTTTTTTTTGGTGTTAGTTAAGACGAAACTTAGACGAAAAGGTACGACGAAGATGAAAAACGCTGTCGATTTCATAATCATCGATTTCAATCATATTAAATTTCAGATTAACGAGTGACATTGATTTTATATCCGTAACGTTGCCAAATAAAAGGTCTTGTGTTAAGTATTAAAAATTTAAATTACGACAATGTTAATATGGCAATTAGTAATTAAGTGGATTGCTTCCTGTTAACACCTGCACTGAGAAATAAATAGATACAGAAGGATGTATGCAATAAGCTAAAACACGTGTACAGCTTCACATCAATGTATTTTGTAATGGACTCGTAGTGTTTTCCAATTTATCGCTTGACAACAGTCGAACTTCGTGCTCATTTCAAAAGTCACGGTTATTGATAAAAAAATTGATTTATCGAAACAGCTTCATTAGTTGCTTAGTGCGTCCGACTCAGGTGAAGGTCGGCGCAGAATTAAATGTTTTATTCATTATTCAAACGTTCCAAAGACAAGTTCGATAGGTCGGTTGGCGACTCACCGTGAAGGTCTACCACTGGCCGCAGACGAAACCTCCTTGGCGAAGATGGCGCCAAATAACCTACGTCATTTGAATTTAGAATGTTATTTTTTTAAAGATTTATCGTGTCCGTCTACCAACTGATTATTTTTATTAGTGGCGTCAAATCTTGTTTTTACGCTTTCATAATATTTTCAAGGTGGTAATGTGATTCATGAAATTTATGTTTTCCGATTGATTTTATCAAAGATTTCATATTATGTACGTAGGCACGTGAATTAAGACGCCATTTTTCCGTCGTAGTCTTTTCCTCAGTAAAAAAAAAAAAAATTAATTATGTGATTTTAATATTTTGTACTATGGTCAATAACTGAAATAAATGAATTGAATTGAACAAAGGTCAGAATTCAGAATAAAGCAAAGTCGAGGGCAAAACTTGACTAAAATACGAATTCTCAAATCCCACATTGGCGTGTCAAAGCATCCAAATTCTAAATGAAATCACGGAAAAGGAGAAAGTTAAAACAATGATAATCCTGAACTAAGTTCTGCATGTCTAACTAAAGTTTACCATGTATTTTGTTAAAATGAGTTCTCAAATGAGTTTCTACATAACGCGGGTACACTTGTAACTTTATTCGTGCCAACCTCACATTTGGGGTCCTGCGACCTTTGAAATATATGAACTATGATTTCTAAAACATTGTACCTACTAAAATGCTATTAGAGAAATGATTTTGATTTTTTTTAATATAAGCCACGCGCAATGACTTTGCACGGGTTTTTGAAAATATATTTTTTTGTTTTAATTTTCTTCTATATAAACTATATATTTTTATATAAATAAATAGAAAATAGATTACAATTTGTTTACTTGAAAATTAGCTTTATCTTACCTAGGATTAGGAATATCTAAAACCAATAGGTATACACGTGGAATCAAAACATGTTTTGAAGATTCCATTCAGGTCATGCGTAGAATGTATGTATCAGACTTTTGCGTTTCCGATCTAATCTGAAATTCTAGACGTACCATACTATACCTATTTGGAAGACTATTTTTAGTCTGTCCCCACATTGGGTGTACGGATTTTCTAGCATGTGATGAACAGTAATTATAAAGTATCGACTCTACCTACCAAACTTGAACCCCGTTTACATTTATGCCTCTAGGTCATTACTCTTATTCTATCATAATCGTAATAAATCCTAATAATAAAAAAAAACATCGTCATGAAGAGTTAATATACCAATAAACCCTTCAACTTAATCTTTTATTCGATTTTCCTAGTTATAAATGCTTTATAAGAATTTAAATTAGCATACCTACCTTTTTTTTTTATGCGATGAAGTAGAAGACGAGCAAGACGCTGTCCTGATGTTAAGAGATAACGCTGCCCATAATCAGTACAGTGCTATTTAGGATTTCACAATAATGTGAAATTCTAGAAGCACTGCACCAACGCTTCTTACTCAAGAGTCATAAGATATTAAGACTCTTTAGCCCAGTAATTTCACTAGCTACAGTGCCCTCCTACCGGAGCACAGTAATGTTTGCACATCACTGCTCAGGCGGTAGAATAACTGGCACTATTGGGGTACCCGCCAAGACGACCTCCTGTAAAGGAAGTCTACCCCCGGTGAAACCTATACATTTACTATCTACTTTTAATAATAATAGTAAAATGAATAACTTTTTGATGCAAAGAATTAAGAAGACGAGCATGACGCTCCTTTTGGTAAGAGATAACGATGCCTAATATACCTATACAGTACAGCGCAACGTGTATTAAAATTTATGCATTTGTGAGCGATATAGTATGTTTAAACATTAGTTCCTTATTCGAACGCATTCATCGTAAACCGTAGACAATAAACAGAAATCAAATGACGAGCGGACGTGCCACGGCCTCGGTTCGATCGTAAACACCTAAAAAAGTGTAAATGTAAGACAATAACGTCGTCTGCGCGAGTGACGCGTCCACAACTCACTCCACTTGCCATCGACTTGTGAATCAACTCGGCTAATTCGTGACCGTGGGCGGTCAAAGCATCCACTGTCTCAGTAACTACAGAAGGTCGCATACTGCTTACTACTACTCTATGTAGTGGTAAGTGGTAGGCCTCTATTGTAGAGGCCGCCGGCTGCTTTGGGAATTACCTTTTTCACCATCACCGCCTGTTAATCATCCGCCTAGCAGTAATGTGCAGCAGACTAAAGGGTAATGATGCGGCGATCACAATAGGCCAATAATGGCCGCAGTGACATCATAGCCGCACAACATAAATAAAAAAAGGGTAATGATACTAGCGAAATTACTGAGCCTGACGAGATATAACAACTAATAGGTGACAGGCGCAGTGCAGTGCAGCCTCGCAGAATTTTGTATTTCGCATCCGTAGCATATCAAGAAATTGACGAATAGCAACTCCCGTAGCACTGTCAAGAGTAATTGACATTTATATAAGAGCACATTGACATTGGGAGTAGCTGCAAATTGTATATAATGACAGTGCGAGTAGCAAGAGTAATAGGTCTTGATATGACAGTTTACTCTTGACAGTGGGACGACAGTTGGGTGGGTACTCTTATGTCAATGTGCTACGCGGGCTGGGTGGGCTAATTTGACATTGTCGTAAAAAAGAGGTCACCTCACGCGTAAAGAAAACGATCAAGATTTCAGATTAGTGTCTGATGTGATACAATCAGTAATGTAAAAAATCCGTCTTCTGTCGTTTCAATTTTGTGTCATCGATACGCGCGGTCAAGGGGTTACCTTTTCGACGTCGTCGCGTCGGATTTCAAAATGGCGACGCAATCGCGGCACGTCCCGCGGATTTTATGCGTCTGGTATAATAATTTGGTATAATTGATATTCGATGCGGCGGCGGGCGCTAGATAGCTTTTCTATTGAAGTGTGAGTATCGCGCCGTGTCCGGGAGCTCTCGTGGAATACTGATCGGTAACGCACTGTAACACAGACAGATGCCGCGCACTGAACCGAAGCTACAAGACTAAACTTTAACCAGTCGTTTTAGGTAACTAGACCACCGCAGGGGTGGGATGGTGCATGCAACTGCGATCCAATCCTACCCCGTGAAGGCGGAACGACGCGACGGTCTAACAAGGGGTTTTTGTGGGTATTCTTGCCGGCTCCAGCTGGTAAACTGAGTCCCACATAACCCGTTCCTCTCTCCTCAGAAGTACAGGTATACATAAACGCATTTCCCCTTGTATAAGAAAATGCTAAGAATTATAATTAGGTACTAACTGACGTTGATGATGATGAATCAAAATGCATATATTCAAATAGGATAATACGGAGTACCTACTTTGCAAGTAATGGTTTACACAGTAATTCATTTAAAAACTTTTTATAGGTATATGGGATTAAGCTAGTCAATTTAGTTTTAGCGGTCTAAGCGGTGTCAATTTAGTTTTAGGAGCGTGGTATCTATATTCATTACATTAGTCTGTCTGTCTGTCTGTCAGGGACGTGTCAGAATGCATGCGGGCTTCTGCATGAGTACGTGCATCGGCGATCGATTTTGTTTATTTCCGAATAATGTAACTTCACACATTGTTTGAAAATAAACAAAGCCGAGTCTGCTTTTGAATATCAATCATGCGGGATCAGTGGCGAGCTTCGACCAAGCAGGTATCCCATGGAATTTGCGCGGTAAACACCAAACTGAAGCAAGAAAAATGACGTCAGAGTTGTTTGCCATCCCACTTACTCATTCTGAATATGTAGGTTGAATTATGAATTAGTTTGTAAATAGGTTCTTACTGAGCAATCGTGCTACAACTTGGACTGCATCGTCACTCGTCACTTACTCGTACCAACAGCCCCTCAAGCACAGACGCTTCGTAGACTTGTCTTGCTGTCAAGTCAACTGTCATCCCATACATTCACAATGTATGGGATGACAGTTCTACTCTTGACATTTCTGCGGAATCCCATGTGTCATGCTTTTGTCCATTGTGGTCAAACGCTTGTTTCTGTTATAAAAAAAAGGTTGACGATAGTATTTTGTTTTTAATCTGTATGAGATGGCTAACATCCCTGATGTCATTTTTCTAGCTTCAGGTTGGTGTTCACGCCGCAGGATCCATTGGCTTTGACAGACGTTAGAGCTTTAGCATTCTCGGTGTAACACTGCACTTTACTTAAGACTAAATCTAGGTCGTTAAATTTAGTCCCGAGATGATGCTTTGTATCAAAGTGAGTACAAAAACTAGATGCGATGTGTTATTTCATTTCATTTATTTACACATGTAACATACAGTAAAAATACTAAAACATTACATGGCTAGGTTATGAGTAAGATACATTAATAGTAGACTTTTATATGCACCCACCTTATCATTAAATATATCCAGATCTGAGGGCCTATTACGGGAGATGAAGATGATGTATCTTCAAAAATCAATATTTTCTCTCCTTCCCTCATCCTACATCCAGCATATAACGAGTACATGAAACATGTGATAGCGTTATCAGTCCACAAGTGGTGGGGTCAGTGGCCGATGCACGCGGCGACCCTCGAACTCTATATCGCGACCTAATAACTGCTGATACTGCCTGTTTACCGCTGGCTTTTGTACAGATGCACTATATAGAAGCTGTTTGCTACTTTGTTGTACTGTTTCTGAACTAGGAAGCCTCTAATCATAGTCAGAGAGGAAGAGAGAGGGTAGAGTTGGCGTAGGTTAACTTTCATTTAAGATTTTACATCATTGTATAAATCCGGGGTAGCACTGTGCTGATAATTATTATAGTCAGGAGGGCATCTTGTTCGTCTTCTTACTTCTTGTTATAAAAGTTAAAGCGTATGCTGATTTTTCAAAGTCAATCTCAAAATGTATTTTTATTGAATAAGTTATGATATAATAGTGTTATTTTATTATTTAGTCCGTATAGTCCCTGTAGGGCAAAGGTGGTAGGCCTTCTCGTTCTCCACTTTATTCGTAAAGTGTTATTCTATTTTATTCTATTCTGTTCTATCGCGACCTAATAACTGCTGATACTGGTTGTTTACCGCTGGCTTTGTACAAATTCACTACTTGCTACTTTGTTGTACTGTTTCACTAGGAAGCCTTTAAGACATAATTGTTTAAAAATCATACTGTTTTATTGACTAGGCTGTCATTGAGTTGTTAACATAAATATATATCGTCCTTCTTCATCTTCCTGCCTTATCCCACACTAGGTAGGGTCGGCACAACACGTTTTTCTCCTCCATTCTGCTCTATCATCCGTCATATCTGCATCCATCATCCCCTAGCACGCATCATCGTCCAAAATATTGATTAATACCTTAGTAAACTTTTTTATTGTCTTTCGTTTCTTGGTCCCAGATGCATGACGTCGCGTCATTATTAACCACTTGGCTAAATTACTTGGATTATTTTATACTATAGGCCACGAAAAAATAATATTATTAGTGTTATAATAAAAATACATATCAGAGTTATATTTTCTTCTTATCTTCCATATTATGACAAGCTTCGTTACGCCTCGTCACTCGTCACCAATCGTGAGCCTAATTCAATATTTGCAGACAATTCCGCTGCTATTTAATATTCCGACCAAAATAACTCAGTCGGCGCCAGCTTTTTAACTAAAATAGCAAAATATATAGGTAATTCAAAATGCTGCTAATACCAATTTAAATTCAGCATTCGAAAATCCGGATCGCTCGGGCTGAATCCGAATCACCATAATTTGTGTTTTAAATTGCAAACGCACCATGGCTCCATTTCGTCGTATACTTTTAACAAAAACTGCTAGGAATCGCTACTATGTAGTATGTTAAAATGTTATCTTCCTTTATATTTCTCTTTTTGAGATTTAGATTTTGATTTCTACCTTTTTTTACAAGCTTTTATTTACTTTCACCTGTCTGTTGTCTGTCTGTCTGTCTGTCTGTCTGTAATCAAATCTTGAAAGTTTAATTTGACACACTTCCCGGTGTCCGATTGAGCTGAAATTTTGCATACATGTATAAATCGGATGACAATGCAATAAAAGCTTGTTTTTAAAAAGTTTTTTTTTAAAGTTCACTTCTTATATTTAAATGCCCGATTTTTAGTGATACCCATACCTTTGATGTGTGATGACATCTTCTGAAGAAAATACGGACAGTTAACGGACGTTTTAATGTTTATAAAAATTTGAAATCGTTTTTCGCATAGAAATTAGTAATGACTTCTTATCTAATGGTTAAATGTTCTAAGATTTACAATGTGTTATTCCAGGGTTGTAAAGCCCTCCCGATCTATTCCTGATCCGGACAACATTATTCCGTTTGACATTCGCACACGACGGGCGTTGGTTTATTCTGAGTTCATTTGTTTTGCAGCTTGTTTTACTTGCCGGCGACTTAAGGTCGGTTTTCACTATAGCGAACATGATTACCCTGAAGTGAATGTTCGTTCGTGTACGTATACAGATGCTTGTAGACTCGCGCAGTATGCCACATTCTCTTGATGTTCTTATTAGTTACTAGAGAATAGAGAATAATACTAAGAAATAGGATAGACTCTGCATTGTTAACTTTTAGGGCATTTCATTTTCCCTCAGCATGTTATGAGTGGAAAAGGTGTTAAAAAGTATGCAATTATGACTGAGCCTAGAACCTCTCAAAGAAATAGGTTTGCCAATTGCCAATGTCTATTAAAACATTTTCATACATTACTTTTTATAATGACATTATAATGCATATAGTGACTTTTCATTATGTTGTGATACAGTTTGTTTCCAGAAGACACTCAATAGATCGGTGTAGTCTGTAGTGAAACCGTTCCTTAAGACATGTGGTGCCTGTCTGTCTTAATTGAAAACTATATTCATGTGCTAACAAGATCAACCACCTTTGCGTCTATTCGTACTCTGAATTACTCTATATACACCCATCACAATATTATTTATATTACATTTTTTTTAATGCGCCAAATCTCGCAAGCAAAATCAAATCAGGAAACTCTAATAATAAATGTACTTATGATGTTTTTAATTTGTTTCAGGTAATGAACACAATATGGTTTTGACTATAGTATAAATCTACAACTACGAGGGTAGTAAGGAGGTAGGTCACAATAATTAGGAATTAGGGCTATATATATCAGCGCAGAAGCAACATAATATTACCTATAGCTGCTAATAAAAGTGCTAGAGAGTACAACTACGTACGACGTAGGTACGTATCTTATAACAAAGATCCTAAATATTACATCAACTCGCACTACAGATACGGCCCAGTGCAGCCCCTAGCATTTCGCTTCTACCACGGTAAAGAGATATATACAGTAATTTGACACCCTAGAAGCGGTTGAACTCAAGCGGTTGAGTTTGCAACGCGGTCGACAGGGATCGGCAAGAAGCGAGGTGCCGAATAGACGTTTTTATGCAGTAAGCTTCCGAATAATGGTTGTAAATTAGTAAAAAAATCAAAAGTATTTAATTGTTTTTGATATTTTGAGTAATTCACAAATTTAATAGCGTCTATTCGCCATCTCGTTGCCTACCGAACCCTACCCAAATCGTTGCAAAATCGCGCGACCTTAAGTTCAACCGCTTCTAGGGAGTCACATTACTTTAATATGTCTTAACCGTGGCATTATCCATATCCATACATATAATAAGAATGGAAATTTCTCCCCATTCATTGTGATCCTTTACTAAGGTAAACTGTGAAAATACGCATATGAACAAAACGACGCGAAAAAGTCGCTTGCGCGATCTAATTCGTAAAACATTTTGTCAATTTTTCCTAGGGAAACGTAAAATAAAATAATAAAATAAATAATAATCATTTATATCAGACACATCGCCCCTAATTTACATCAAAAATTCGAAATAAAAGTAATAGAATATAAAGTAAATTCAATTCAAAAAAAAATAGTGCCAAAAACGCTACAGACGCCATCTATCGGTGTTCCTGTAAACTTGTGGTTGACCTTTAGTTTAATTTGGGCTAAATTTGTAAATAGTTTGTGTCACTGGTGTGGTTAAACAACACCACCGATTTGAATAAAATTTTCACTAATACGTTGCAGTTTTCTCTACTTGAACCTTAGTCTTGGTTTTAGTCAAATCGGTTCATAAATAAAAGAGTTATATCAATCTAAAGATTCGCATATAAAATGCTAATAAACAAGAAAGGTAGTCATAGGAACCGCGTAATCAAAAGACAAAACCTCATCGAGTTTGGGCTCATTTGATTCGTCTTGACGAGTACTTTGATACTATATAGTAACCAGGGTCCGAAACGGAGCTGGAAGGTGGCCATAGGAACTCCGTGATTAAAAGAAAAAACCCCATCGAGTTTGGGCTCATTTGATTCGTCTTGACGAGTACTTTGATGCTATATAGTAGCCAAACAAATTAGAATTCATTTAAATTAGTAAATGTAACTTATTTCTCAAATGAATCAGCGCCAGCGGAAAATAATCTAATGTGCGCATGATGCGTGTAAATATCAGTAATAAATATCTTTTTGCTGCTTATTTTTAATTTCTAAAACATGTAAAATCATCTGAAGATAAATAGAAAAATTCATTTACAGTTCATTGTAAAAGTAAATTATTTTTCATACAAGCTAGCGCCACGGAAAATAATGGAACTAATGTCCTAAGAAAAAGAAATATCGTTTATTCTGCAAACAGTTTTAGAAAAGAAGTCCCGCGTAACCTAGCGGAACTAAATAATAGATTTATAATTACTGTGAATACTTCATTTATTATATATTTTTTATTTGTTAGATTAATTAAATATTATGTACCTATTTAATTGAGAAATTAAATATGAGAAATTATGAATTGTTAAAAATCTGTAGATATTTTAACTTAAAATCACGCGATTGTGGCGCTCCATCTAGGGGGATCTTTTGTAAAAATCACTGGTTATCCGGAGACACACAGACATAAAATCTGTTCACACCCATTTAGGCTAAGAACTAATACAACTAGAAGTACCCATATTATGTGTGAGCGTGACGGCAATAGGGAAAATTCTATGTGAAGAAAAAGGAGAACCTATTTTTCTTCCGTCCCTTTCAGCGTGGCTGGTTTATTTGTTTGTCACAAGTTCAAACTATGGTTCAAATGATTTCTTTGTGACAAATATACCATCATTATCTTTTATTTTTTAAGATTTTAAGTGCTTTCAGGGAATAATTAATGGTTTATGTGTACTCATAGTGGTAGTGAAATGGTAGGATGTGCAGTTTTGGGCTGTAAAAGCCGTAGTGAACAACATTAGGAGAAACTATTGCTGTCGCATAGGCGGGCACGCAGTAGTGAACCACCTGCATTTAGGCATACATCCAGACACAAACTGTCACGTTTATAATGTTAGTAAAATTTTGCAATGATTATTATAGAACCTTTTATCTGTGTTATAGATAATCATAGGCGGATTTAGGGAGGGGGGGCAAGGGGCCAAGCCGCCCCCCCCCCCGAGTCATTAAGCAAGCTGCTCGCGCACATATTATAAAGGATGTTTAAGCTTTAGAGGGGGGGGCAGGGGGCCAAGGTACCCCCAGAAGCATTGTAGAGTTACGAATTTCGCACATATTTCTGAAATAAAATTTTTTTTTCGGCGCTCGCAGCTAGCTGCTCGCGCACTTATTGTAATGGATGTTTAAACTTCCTAACCGCTCAGAGCGAGCTAAACATACACTTTTCGTAATAAAAATTATAATATTTTTGCCCGTCTGCACCTTGCCCAAAAACCAAATCCTGGATCCGCCTATGATTTTAGGTATACACCTCAGTGGTAGAGTCCTTCTCACGAATGAGGTCCCGCGGAATTTTGCGGAACTAAATTACATTTTTTCGATAAATTCTGGACTTCATGCCATAAATAATTTTTCACCACTCTCGCACGAAAATAGTGTCTTTGGTCATCGATTTCAGTGAGCAAAAGCCGTTTTTGCTCTCTAGAGAGTAGAGAGGCAAAGTGATTTGAATTTCGAACACAATTTTATTGGCTATGAAGAAGTTGGTGTGTTCTGAAACTTATTTGTGTACAATTTTTATTTAACTGAGATGCACATAATTTTTAATGTTATTTATTGAATTTTAACTTTATAAATTGTATTTTTTCAATAATATTTTAAATAAAATACTATTATAGAATAATAAGTCGTAAGTGAGTTTTTTTTTTTTAAATATTATTACAATTTGTTTTTCATAAATATGTCACACACACAAATTTCGAACGCAACTCTTTTAATAAAAATAAAAAAATACAAAATGGCGGGATGTAGAAGTTTAGAGTTTACAGTCAAATGGAGAATGCGTTGTGACGTCATCGATAAATGCCATCTTTGTCTCTCTCTTTTGTATGAGGTAAGTGAGATGGCACTTATAGTTGTCATTTTTCTTGCGACAGTGGTGTTCACAACACATTTTCCATTTGGTTCTAAACCTCTTGGTAAAGATTCAACTAAATATTTTCAACTTAAGTTGTAAACTTTTGCAAATTTCTATTTGTGATCTAATAGTCTGTTTAATTACAAAGAAATGAGTGACCCCAGTGATGAAGGTAGTTGTCTTACGCCAAAAAAGTTGAAAGAACAAGTTTCGAATGCCGAGTTCAGCTATTTGCCTGAAAAATCTAAAGTGAAATATGTAAAGGCGTACGAATCCTTCAATAATTGGCGCCTCTCAAAAAATGCAAAAACATATTCCGAGACCGTGATACTATCATATTTCATGGAACTATCTAAAACAAGAAAATCCAGTACATTATGGAGCATTTTTTCTATGATAAAAGCTGTCTTGAAAACGAAACGTGACCTTGAAATAGAAAAATTTCTGAATGAAGCACCAGACAGTAAATACCTCGCTTTAAAAGTAAGTAAATTGATACAAAAGCTAATTTATTTCAAAGAAAACCTATCTAACTGTACCTATCTAAAAATAAGTAAACTAAATTATTGTTATTTTTTACAGGTTGTATTAATTATTGGCATAAATGGTGCGTGCCGCTCAAATGAATTGTTGAATCTTAAGGTAAACGACGTTGAAAAGCATTCGGACAAATTAATATTAGTAAAATTATTGAATACAAAGACTAAAATCGACAGATCATTCGTCATTAGTGAAGAATATGTGAATGTGGTGGACAAGTATACGGCATTACGACCCGCTAATACAAAAACTTCAAGATTTTTCTTACATTATGATAATGGAAAAAGTAAAAAACAGCCCATAGGCATCAATAAAATCGGTGATATGCCAAAAACGATTGCTAAATTTCTTCAGCTTCCGGACTCCCATCTTTACACTGGGCATTGCCTGAGGCGGACGTCAGCAACACTCTTAGCTGACTCAGGCGCTGATATTACAGTTCTTAAACGCCATGGTGGCTAGAAGTGTAACAAGATTGCAGAAGGATACATCGAAGATTCTAAAGTTATTTAATATGCTAACTTTTAAAATTTGCGATAGTGGCGCCCCGCAAAAAGAACTCCTTTTGTGAAAAGCACTCTACCTATCAGTCACAGTTCCCGATTGAGCAGAAATTTTGCATACCGGGAATCGGATGACAATGCAATAATTTTATGACATGGAAGTGATCTGAAGTCTGATGATGGAGCTGAAAGGTGAAATTTGATAGATATATTATAATAAATAGTTTGAGTACGTAGGTATATGATAGTTTCATTTCAGAAAATTTCATTTTAGTTTTTTTTATACAACGATGTAAGAAGATGAGCAAGATGCTCTCCTGATGGTAAGAGATAACGCTGGGATTTAACGAAGGTTAAATTCTGGGTGCACTGCTGAGTCATAAAATGTTAAGATTCTTCAGCCCAGTAATTTCACTAGCCACAGTGCCCTCCTACCGAAGCACAGTAATGTCTGCACATCACTGTTCAGGCGGCAGAATAACTGACACTGTTGGGGTACTAGCCGATCTCCTGCAGAGGAAGTCTACTCACGGTAAAGAGATCACCATTAAATGACGCGGAAAAAAGTCAAGAGTAACTGTACGGAATCAAGCTGTTATTATTCCGTATTTTTATTAGTTTTTAACCCCCGACGCAAAAACGACGGGGAGTTATAAGTTTGACGTGTCTGTCTGTCTGTCTGTCTGTCTGTCTGTCTGTCTGTCTGTCTGTCTGTCTGTGTGTGTGTGTATGTGTCTGTCTGTGGCATCGTAGCTCCCAAACGGATGAACGGATTTTGATTTTGTTTTTTTTGTTTGAAAGTAGAGTAAGTCGAGAGTGTTCTTAGCCATGTTTGGTGGAAATCGGTCCAAGATGGCCGCTGCTACAAAATGGCGGATTACTTTTTTCTTCCACGACCCCCTCAATATGGGTATCAAATGAAAGGGCTTAACGAGTAGAATACATCCCACTATATAAAATTTAAAATCCAAGATGGCCGCCATCAAAAAAATGGTAAATTACGTATTGCGTTGGGGGTTTTTTAAATTTTTAATTTAATTCACTTGTTCTGATTTAAATGATAATTTGATATATTTTTGTTTACTGTATTTAATCTTGATGTACTATATGTGTAAGTGGTAATTTATTGCCGTTCTAATTTGTACTGTGGTATAGGTATAACGATAGTTCTGGGACTTATCCCAGGGCGTCTCTGAAATCTAAGTATTATTCACAAAAAATGTTTCATAATATTATTTACTAGCTTATGCTCGCGGCTTTGCCCGCACGGCAAAATCCTTTCTTAGCAGTGGTCTACGTCATGAAACCTTTCTATGTTCCAAATTTCAACCCAATCCATCTAGCGGTTGAGGCTGTACGTTATACAGATACATCAGTCACTAGCTTATTCTCATGGCTTTGCCCGCATGGACGGGTTACGTTTCATAATACCTACGGTCGTTTCAACTACGGTCGATATAACTACGGTCGATTCGCATAAGTTCATTTCACATATTGGACGACTCGCTTACAGTGCAACTCGCCTGCGGTTGATTAAACTATGGGCATGTGAACTAATGGGCGATTCGGCCAATGTTCATTTGATATATTGGTTAATTCAACTATGGACGACTCACCTACGGTTTATAAATTCTTTGCTACGCGTGTTTTTAGTACAGTATTCAGGGCAAACCGAAATCTGTTGGTTAGGTTAGGTTTGAACAGTGACCACAATGCCAGATATTTTTCTTATTACTGAATTATTTATCCTGTGTCATGGCATCTTCAGGCATTTTGGCATCTTCTTTCATCTACCTCATCATGGCAAAGTGGCATAATAAAAACAACACGTTTCTGAATTCTGTACTATAAACAAGTATTTTTTAGCTGTCATACCTGACTAGCAGCCGGAAACGTGGTCTAAAAATACGTGAACGGTCCGTTAGTTCGGTCAAAAATAGGCAAATCGTCCAATAGTTTAATCAACCATAGCTCAATCGACCGTAGCTGAGTTAACCGTAGGCGAATCGTCCAATATTGATTTCAACCAATAGTTATTATGAACGTAGGCGAAACGTCCAATAGACATTTTGAATAGTAGGTGATTCGATCGTAGTTACATATTGGCAAGGTTTGCCAGCCTTTACTAATTCTACGCCCATTAAGTCGCAGAAACCCCGTGAATTGAATCCCTCTTTTCCGTGGAATTGGAAATCGAATTAAATGGTCTGTATCAAATTCATTAATATATGAATAATTTACTGTCACGCGCTACGAAGTGCGCGCGGGTCAGCTAGTAGTCAATATAAAATTAGAAGCGCTAAGAAATCTCCAAAAGAATTTTGCTTCTATTTTTTTAATAAGAACTGTTCTCATTTTACACACATTACCGTTTTTCTTATTACACGTGCGATTCCACTTGGGAATTGGGAATCTTTTAGGCAAGAGTGAGTAATTATTACCTTTTTAGGCATCTTACGTGATCCATCTGCATTATCTATGTGGTCAAACGTCTTATTTAGTATAAAAAACCTCGATATCTTAACAAAACACTTGTAAAACAAAAGAGCACTTGCGAACAGTGATTGCACCACACAAAGCAGAACGGTATCAAGATGTGCGGGTAGTTTACGATTGCGTTACTGCAAAGGTCAGGGACTATCTGCCATTTCATCACAACACCTTTCTAAACTGTTTGGGAAAAATTATGGAAATAGAAAAATTTTGAACTCCAATAAAATATGCACCCTAAAAATCTATATTCTGATTACGGTTTTCGTGATAGTGATGCGTCCGCTTTCCCGCGTGTTTCGGTTCTGTGTGACATTTCTTCACTTTAAATAATTTTAAAAAATCATACCCAGAGATAGTCAAGTCATACTAGATGTAAAGACGATGGAAATTCTTTACTAAAAGTGTAAAAATAACAACGTAAATTACTTTATTTGATTTGTAAATGTTAAAGAGCACATTTAACACGTAATAATCCATTTAAACCACAAATTAAACACTTATAAAGTTCAAATAGATAAGAAATTGAGCCATTTTGACGTAAGTTTAGGCGGGAATTCGATTGGTTTTTTTTTAACTCCAGTTCGGTGACGCTACACATTAGAACATTTGCCAATTTCGAGTTTTCACGTCAGCTTCACTTAGTTCGATTTTCAACGGCTGGTTAAGTACCGTGCACGCAGGTTGGTTGTAAAGAGGTTGGTACAATAATAGTCGCAGCTGGCCGCCTGCCAGTCGTCGGGTAGCGACCCCTTGGACACCGGGGGCTATTCACGTTTCTTGCTAATGTCATTACACTTCTCATGATGGGTAAAATTAAAAAAAAATCCGAAGAAAACATTTTTGCTTCTTTTTGTGAAGGATAAGAAACGAAAAAAAATATAAGTCTGTTTAAGTTTTCTGTACATTTCTGGTACTTAAGTGTCTTCAAGACCAGGGTCATTAGGTAGGTATTTACTAGGCATGTGTGCAAGAACTTCGACCGCGTCATCACTTACCAACAAGTTTGACTGTGGACTGTGGGGTAACGTGGCCCTATCCTGAATAAAACAATGTGGTCTTTTAATAAAAATTTTGTTCTACTTGAAAAAGTTAATTTTTGACTAATCGTAGCACGTAGCGTATTTCGTAGCACTCGATACGCATTTAACTTATACGTAACTTTTGCGTAGCATCGTAGCGTAGCGCTCGAAATTGACTTAGTTAAATACTTACCAAAACGGTCAAATGTGGAACTAAATTTTCACCATTCTGAACTCCTATTAAAACGCTCTACAATGTAGACGCTAGCGCCCTTGTTCGAATAACTAAGCTTTTACTGCTAAACTCTGAACTTGCACCTGCACGTAACGATGCCTAAGTTACTGATTACTGGCAATACCATTCATTCCTCGCATTCTAAATCAAATTATTTCAACAATACAAATTCGATAATTTTCAATCGTTATGTAGGAAAACATGTGGAAATAATCGCTTGAAACTTCAGTACACAGTACTCAGTAATTGACGAAAATAAAAGTTGTTCCAAAGAAAAAGTTTTTTCGCGCATGTGACCGACGCCGCGACGTCGTTGCTATTGGTCACAGTAACAATCGCGACTTGATCATTGCGACTTATGTCCGCGAGCCGCACACGCTGATTGTGGGATCAGCCTATGGAACCTTCAAAGTTCGCGGATAAGTGCTTCGGTGTACCCGCTGCCCCGGCATTATGGCGTCCCGCAGGAACACTCCCAGGTTTTTTTAGTGGGCATACCCGCCGCGCTCATCTTCGGCGGGGAAGTCTCACATACCACCCCGCGCCCCCCGGCGCATTGTGATTATGGGTAACGCATTTTTCCTGAGTCAAAATAAAAGGAATCTTCAAAGTTCATTAACCTTAATTTCACGAGACAGGTAGGTATACTTAAGGAACGTATTTTTGAAAACAGCAAATTTAGATAAAAGCCTCATTCGATTAGGCACACTCCACTTGACAGGAGCAAGATGGGAGAATAGGTCATTACATTACCCCATGTTCCTTAGCACAGGGACGTAATAAGGATAGACGTTACGGGGGGCGGGGGTAAATGTGTTAGTATAATTGGGGTACATTATTAACACGATTATCTGTTATTCCACCTGCTTGTTGCGTATTATTTATTTTGTTACTAGCAATGCAGAGGTAAAAGTGGAGATTTAATTTTGGAAAATATCGTAAGTGTTTATCCATTACAAATACGACACAGCTATACTCACGTATTAATATTGTTGAGATTCACTCAACTACGGTTTCGGACAATTAGATGTTCGAATCTGCAGTTCACTTATCCGTGAAGGAACCGAACCGAAGACCGAATTGTCAAAAATGTACAAAAATGACGGTTATGTAGATACGACTTGACACGTCATGTCACGTCATTTCATACATTTTTGACTATTCGGTCTCCGGTTTGGTTCCCTTACGAATAAGTGAATAGCCCTGGTGGAGTTCACGCTTACAAAATAAAAAGTACAGCCGTATCGTAATTGTGATCCATTAAACCTTGGAAATGTTTTTTTTAATCTCCCAGAGCCACTTTCCTTCCACATGGACAGTATTCTAGAATGTTCTATTTATGAACTGTGTAACAAATCATCTACATTTGTCATCGGCAGAGCATTAAACGATGGCACGCCAAATATTTGGCTTCGACACAGATACGCAGTTTACTAGCGAGCTTCCAGCGTTTGTCACTGAAGTTTCAGGAATAACTGGCTAAGTTCTGAAGAAAGTAGTGAAATTGCTATAATTAGGTAGTTAATGTATACATTTTCTTTTAGTTTATCTTTTTTTTTATTCAAATAGGTTAGCATTTAGCCCCGATATTGCAATGGTGAATAAATCCCTCCCTGGTTTCATGCTGGAACGTGGTCTCTTTAATTAATACTGATAGTAAATCAATTAAATCCGTATGTTCGTATTTAATCCGTATTTAAAAAAGTTGTAGATACGTGTATCTCCAATAGTCCGAAGTCCAGAGTCCGAATTTACTTTTGAAGTCGAGCCGATTACATGCGTATCTTTAAGCGAATTGATAACACTCACAATTAGCCATTCTTTTATTTACTACGTGTTACACAATTTAATTATACGACAAATAAAGATATAATAGGTAATACTTACCTATAATTATTATAGAACTTACCTTGCATTTTTTAAATACAAAAACAAACTTGAAAATCGCTCGACATTTACATAAAAACACATACACATTAACACACTCGACATACATATAAATAAAATTTTAACCAGAGAGCCTATTGGCTAATTCTCACCCACTACGATTGATGCAACTTCGATGTACATTGCTGCGTTTGTTATTATACTTAATATTAATGATGAGGTTTAAGCAAGTAATGTACGCAAAATTGTCTATGAATTCTAGTGTTTTACATGTTGTTTTGCGATAGCCAATATGCCTTCAGGTGCGTAATGGTAAGCAACATGATCGCCCATATCACACACAGTGACACCCAGTGCACTGCATCTGTACCCCTGAAATATAAGTTGTTGAACCTCATCATGGCCAGCGGCCCTATTGGCTAATTCTCACCCACTACGATTGATAACAACTTCAATGTACATTGCTGCGTTTGTTATATTACTCATATATATGAGGAGGTTTAAGCCAGCAATGTACGCAATTTTGTCTATAGATTTTAGTGTTTTACATATCGTTTTGCGATAGCCAATATGCCTTCAGGTGCGTAATGGTAAGCAACATGATCGCCCATATCACACACAGTGACACCCAGTGCACTGCATCTGTACCCCTGAAATATAAGTTGTTGAACCTCATCATGGCCAGCGGCCCTATTGGCTAATTCTCACCCACTACGATTGATAACAACTTCAATGTACATTGCTGCGTTTGTTATATCTACATCTACACTAATATTATAAAGAGGAAAGATTTGTATTTTTGTATTTTTGTATGTTTGCAACGAATAAACTCAAAAACTACTGATCGGATTTAAATAGCTCTTTCACCATTAGATTCACAAATTATCCCTGAGTAACATAGGCTATGTTTTTGACTCAAAAAAATTAGGGATCCCTATTAAAACTTCAATAATGTTAACCACGGTATGAAAAATGTAGTCGTAAAATGTCTTTCATCGAATGCGCTGCGGAAACTATGAATGTTAGAACCAAAATATGTTCTACAATATTAAAGCACATATAATTATCTAAAAAAAAGTCCGCGGTACCATATATCTAACTATTGTAGTTACTTCGCAATAACTACTTTTAAGAAATTTTATCAAAAACGAGACAATGGCACAAAAAACGCATGATTCATCTCTTAGTATGAATCCTTATCTAAATAAATTATTTGATAAATAAGATGGTTTCAGTATCTGTACATTACTTTTTGAATTATTAAAATCGGGCTTTGCATTCAAAAGATATCACGAGTTCAAAAATACCAACGCCAATAAATACGGCTGGTCGCGCCGCGCCGATGCGTTGCTAGAACTCGCGTTACATGGCGACCATGGCGATAAAGAGTACGGGAGGGGCGTGCACGTCTGTAAATTATAAAATTCGGATTATATACCTTTCCAAAGATATAATGAGTTTAAAATGTTTTAGTCTAACTACGGATTTTTAAAGACAGAAATTTGAGTGTCATGCTATATCTTCGCCTGTTTACGTCTTATCCTTTATTTCCCTAATTCGTTGCTTATCCTTTAGATTTCTTCATTATTCATTGCAAATTAAGTTTGTTAAATTACAAGTTACAGTACTTTTAATTTTCTATTGAAACTTCAATAATGTGAATGACTTAGTAGGTATGAAAAATGTAGTCGTAAAATGTAGTTACTTCACAATAATTACTTTTTTAAAGAAATTTTATCAAAAACCAGATTATGGCGAAAAGATCGCGTGATACATGTCTTGGCATTGTTACGCCGGTGCCGGTCGCATAGCATAAAAAATTAGGGATGTTTACGCAAGCGCCTGTTAATTGTCTAATTCGGAGAACCATAGTTTTTGTTAATGACCCTTTCAAGTACCTCTATTGTATTGAGCGTGTTACCGAATGATCTAGAAATATTGTAACAGTTTTAGTAATTTATTACCTTTTAACTTTGTCACTTTTATGTGATTGATAGTTTTGTTTACAAGTTTAGTTACTAGATCGTTGTAGATTATTCCCGAATTTGTAACCCCGTGTATAAAAGGCGCGGACGCGGCCGGTATAGTGAATAAGTTGCGATTTAGCAGCTAAACAGTTCAGTTGCAATACCAGCGATACCGAGCTATATAGAGCTGCGATACAGTCAGTTCTATTCGAGGCTATACCTCTGCGATTATACGAGGCTATCGTACTACGTGATTCAAGAATTGTAATTGTTGAACGAGAATAAATTGTCATCGTTGGATAATCGGCGTTTATCATTTATCCCTGAACCCAGTTCGTAACAGTATGAATCCTTATCTAAATAAATTATTTGATAAATAAGATGGTTTCAGTATCTGTACAAAACTTTTTGAATTATGTATTAAAATCGGGCTTTGCATTCAAAAGATATCATGAGTTCAAAAATGTCAGTTTAAACAAAATCTCATACATAAAATCGTTTCTTTATCGATCTATCAACGCACAGGCCGAACCGCTAGACCAATTGAGCTAAATTCGCCCAGCGCGAGCGCGAACCTCTATTGTATTGAGCGTGACGTAGGCGATCGATAAAAAGGGAATTTGCAAATATCTTACGGGAACGGGAATAATTCCCGAAAAACGTTCTACTAAACCGATTGAGCTGATATTTGGAAAAACGATTGTTTCGAGTTACAAATGAGCCTTGAATACTTTAAGGGTCATCACTCATCAGAGTCACCCGGCACCCACTCGGCACCGCCGCGCCGCGCGGCGTCCACGCGTTGACGACAGGTGGACGCCGCGTTATAACCAACAAATGTCGCGCAACCAAGGCAAGGCAAGCATGCGAGCAACGAGTTGTCACCGCGTGGTCCAACCGATGTCCGCGCGCGGACGCCTCGCGACTCGCGACCGAGGCGATCCGTCGGTGCGGCGTTACAGAGTTGATGTAGTTAGCGCATGCCCATACAAATCCATATAAAGAATACTAACCGCACGAGGCGAGACGGTGCCGAGTGGCTCTGATGAGTTATGTATGATCTTTAAAGTCAGAAATTAATATTTAAGCCCCGCCCCCTCGGAGGACATTAATTTTAGTATGGGGAATTATTATTTAGAACCGCTGCGCTGACCCTATTGAGCTAACATTTGGTATAGAGGTAGCAGTTCCCAAAATCAACGCTTAAGTGGAAAGGGGTGTAAGGCGTAAGGTTTGTGTATGTATTTTTGGAAATCGGTAACCACTTCTTCATTTTAGCTTAAATTTGGACAGCGTGTTCTTTAGGCGCCCGATGCGAAAGAATTTTGCTAGATTCCCACGGGAATGGGAATTATAAAAAAAAAACGTTTAAATGGAAATCAGTAACCGCGCGGAACCGATTTAGCTGAAATTTTGTTGAATGATAGTTGAAGTTTCGTTTATGCACATTGAATACTTTTATGGGGGAGGGGAGGTCAAAGTTTATATGAGATTTGTAACCGTTGACCCTGTTTTAATAAAAGGTGTCAGCTTAAGTCTCTAAAAAAAGGATAGTTTGTTTGTTTGATAGGGCGGTTAAGAGGGGGTCAGAGTTTGTCTATACAAACTCTGACCCCCTTTTTTTTTTTTTGACCCAGGATAAATGCGTTACGCATCATCACCCCACATCGAGGGGCGCGGGGCGGTATGTGGGACTCCCCCGCCAGAGATCGGGAGCGGCGGGGATACCCACTAAAAAACCTGGGGTTTTCCTGCGGGACGCCATAATGCCGGGGCAACGGGTACGCCGAAGCACTCATCCGCGGCCCCGACGGCGTTTGGTCCTCACTGACAGGAGGACCCCTCCGCGGTGGGGAAACTCTGACCCCCTCTTAACCCTCTTTTTCCTATGAAATCAGTAACCGCGTACCCTATTAAGCTAAAATTTGATATAGAAGAAGTTTGAGTCTCCAAAGAACATGGAATAGCTTTTATTCCAGAATTCAAGTTTTAAAAGAAAAGGGGGGGGGGGCGGGGGGTCAGCGTTTGTATGAGAAATCGATAACTAAAATTTTGCAGAAATTTGAGCTTGAGCCCCGAGAAAGGACATGGGATAATTTTATCCCTAAAGTCCTAAGGGCCTTAAAAGCAAGGGGGGAAAAGAGAGGGGTTAGAGTTTTTATGGTAATTCAAGAACTACGTAATTAGTTTGACACGCGGGTAAGGCCGCGGAAAGGATAGTGTGAAAAATTAGTAACCGATTCAGCTTAAATTACAATAGAGATAGTTCAGAATTACCGGGCAAGGAAACAAATAAATTGTTTTAATTCCCGAAATGGGCATGGCAGTTTGTTAAGGAATTTATAGTAAAAATACGAAGTTGATGGTGATCATTTTCTATAAGCTACAATATTTGATTTAATCTAGAGGATAGTTTAACATAATACATATAAGTACCCACCATACAATATTTTTAATTATTTTTATTCATAATAGAACCCGAAGCGAAGCGAGGACGGGCCGCTAGTTACTCATATTTGTGAGGAGGTTTAAGCCAGCAATGTACGCAATTTAGTCAATGGATTAGTGTTTTACATATCGTTTGAAGATAGCCAATAGGTCCTCAGTAATGTCGCTGGTAACATATTCCCCTTCAGTCCGGAACCCAGTAGGAGTTAATTGCCTAATGCCTGCCTGCACATTACTGCTTGGCGGATGAATAACTGGCAAAGTGTGATAACTGAAATCTTAGTTCTTAACTTCTTATTAACGTGAAAGTATGTAAGAATGCATGGATGTCTGGATTTATGTTTGTTACTCTTTCACGAGTGGACCGATTGTGCTGAAATTTGGTATAGAGATAGCTTAGACCCTAGAATAACACACAGGCAGTAAGGCGGGTAAATTTACTGGGCACAGCTAGTGAGTCATAAATGTACGGGAATAGTCATAAATAAATACACTAATATGTGTATAGTCATAAAGAACGGAACTGTAATTAAAAATATAAGATCCATTAGTTATTAGTTAACAGTAGCAGTTTTTTACCAATAAATTCTGCTATTTAATTTATATTGATATTGTATTGTAAATTATAAAGCGATATCGCTTCAACTTAAAATAGTTATTTTTTATGTGTTTCAATTAGAATGTATGGTTTTTATTCGTTTTTAACTTTTAACATCGTTGGAGGTTAACTTTTGACTTTAACGGTTTACTTTTTTGTGGTTCATTCGATTACACATACCTACTTATGGTTTATAGACTGGTTACACTATTTTTATGGACTCTCTCGTATTAAAAAATTAGACAAATTTTCAACAAAAGAGAGCCTACCCGATTTATATAGGTACCCATAACAACTCTGCGTTTCCGCGTTGTATAGCGATGAATATTCTTTGTACAAGGAACAATAACTCAGAGCGAGTGCACCCATCACTATTGATTTAGTTTTGTGCCCTCGGCCCTCACTCGCCAATTAACTTTTTTACAAGCTTTATATTACTTTCACCTGTCTGTTGTCTGTCTGTCTGTCTGTAATCAAATCTTGCAAGTTTAATTTGACCCACTTCCCGGTTTCCAATTAAGCTGAAAATTTGCATGCATGTGTAAATCGGATGACAATGCAATATTTTTATGACATCGAGCTGATCTGATGATGGAGCTGGAAGGTGGCCAAAGGAACTCTGTCATAAAACAACGCAACCCAACCGAGTTTGGGCTCATTTGATTCGTCTTGACGAGTACTTTATGATGCAAGATGATAACAATAATTAAAGCTTGTTTTTAAAAAGTATTTTTTTTATTCATTTTATTGGTAACCCTTTGACTGTGATCATGTTAAGCGACGATGCAGCCGTAGATGGTAGCAGACTGAACCTAGAAGGCGGGATAAATCATTCCCTGGCTACACTGAACATCATGCCGGAAAATGGTCATATTGACCGTAACCATTTATTTGATAGAATTTGCTAATATTTTATTTATTTATTTATTACATCTTAGGAAGACCAACAGCTTACAAACAAAATTATAGAAAACTTACAATAGTACCAAAAAGCCAATAATAGGTCCTCGCGGCTAGCAGCAACATAGTAACAATGCGTTATACAGAGTCAAGAGCAGTCTTAAATCATATTATGTATTATTTTCATATAGAATACACTTAAGTAAGTAGGGGGGAGGGGGTAATAAGTAGTTATAAGTTTAATGTAATTATTCTATTGGTCTCAATTCTATTCTGATATTTTATGTCTAGGACAAAATCGGTAATTTATATTATCGTAAATTTGGTATTTTGGCTTGGTTTCTATGTACCTAGGTATATAGTTAGGTATTATTTCATTAGGTATTTGGACAAATGCCTACAACGCCACGCGACCCACGAGTTGACTCATTAGGGAGCGAATATTGCCAAAATATTTACATTAAAATTTGTATAATGTCATTAGTTAAAGAAATATTTATCAGGGATAAAATATTCATAAGCTTTATTGAGCTTTAAAATTAAAACATAGGAACTGACACTTTAGAGTTGTAGCACTTTAGGCCTGACCAAGGCGGATTTAGGGGGGGGGGGGGGCAGGGGGCCAAGCCCCCCCCCCCCAGAAGCATTGTATAGGTACGAATTTTGCACATATTTCACATGAAATTATAATTTTTTTTCTTGGCGCTCGCAGCGAGTTGCTCGCGCACTTATCATTGGATATTTGAACTTTCTAACTGTTCAGAGCGAGCTAAACACACACTTTTCGTAGTAAAAATTATAATATTTTTGCCCGTCTGCACCTTGGCCCCCCCAGGACCAAATCCTGGATCCGCCGGTGTTTATATGTGTAACCTTTTCGAATAAAAAAAATATTTGAATAAGTACTATAATTTTTATCATCATTGCACAAGTCCATAATATTACGGCACCGCACGGTAGTTCATTTGCCAGTATCATTTTGATACAATGGGTATAAACAAACCCACCGGATTGATGTGCACGTGTCTGTTTTCCTCACGTCTCACGTCTAGTCTAGGTCTATCTAGAATGCCTACAAGGCTGGACGCTTGACCTTATATTATTAGCATATTAATTGTTTTATTTTTAGAAACTGGTGATACTTGATTTTGCAATCCGTATTGATCTAATTAATTATTATAATAGCTATGCCGTATGCCCAGCGGTGTAACCCAATGGAAAATAGGGCCTATGTGTTTCATTGTTTGTACTTTTATTCTTTACTAGCTGCGTCCGGCGGTTTTACCCGCTATAAGCTATCTCCATCCCAAATTTCAGCTGAATCGGTCTACCCGTTTAGACGTGAAGAAGTAACCAACATACGCTCACCCAGCCACACACAAACATTCGCATTTATAATATTAATGTGATGTGATTTATTTCTTTTCTAAAATCAAATATTTAAAACCGTTTATATGTCGACCGTTGTATGTGACCGTTTATATGTAGAGGGAAAGAGACCACGAGGTCGCAGCCCAACACGATGGTCTGACAAAATCCGCGCCACACTGGACACCTCGGTATACGATGCGATGCAGGTGGCAAGTAATCGGGATCGATGGCGTGACATCATAAGGAAGAAGATAGTGAGAGGTGGTCACGACCCTCAGAATTGAGGAATACGACGCAAGGAGGAGGATATGTCGATACGACTGTAGATGGTAACAGACAAAACCTAGAATCCGGGATCTCTCCCTGGCTTTCACTGAACATCATGCTGGAACACGGTCGGTGGAGTTTTGTTTATAATTAAATAAAGCTTCATAAAACACGTGTGTGATTGTATGCATAATGCATTACGAAACTCATCAAACGATGTGTGTCAATTGCTATTAGATGACTCACTAAATGACAGGTGTTACACACCCTTTATTGAATAAAAATTAGTAGACGAGATTCGAGATAAACACTTGGGCAGCGGGCCAGCAGAAATTGGAGAGTTACGAATTTTGATCAAAATATTTTTTTTGCTCCACCTTCCTTTCTTCCTTTACCATTCGGAGAGAGATAAACACACACTTTTCGTAGTTAAAATTATAATATTTTTGGCCGTCTGCGCCTTGGCATAAGCCCCCATACAAAAAATCCTGGATCCGCCACTGCATCCATAAAATATTAGTTTTTCGTTTGTCTTATAGGTACTCTCTATACGTGACTCTTTGCACCTGCAGACCTGCAGTAGGTAGAGCTATCAAAAACATTCCACAAGCAAAAAACACAAGTACAAAAAACGTCTGAAAATTAATCCCGCCTTATCAGCATACACGTTACACGAGTCCGCAATCTTATCAAAAGAGAGCTAACAAAATACTATGTCTAGCTTATCTATACCTACGCAATCAATACAGCCAGTCTGCATTCAGACTAGACTGCCAAGGTTATGTAACTCTTTGTTTGAACCACCCACGTTAATGGTTACTACATAATTTATGCTGTGTTACTCGGCCCGATATAGAAACGAATCTAAAATGGTGTCTTCGATTATTTTTAACCCCCGACGCAAAAACGACGGGGTGTTATAAGTTTGACGTGTCTGTCTATCTGTATGTCTGTGTATGTGTGTCTGTCTGTGGCATCGTAGCTCCCGAACGGATAAACGGATTTTGATGTAGGTTTTTTTTTGTTTAAAAGTAGAGTTAGTCGAGAGTGTTCTTAGCCATGTTTGGTGGAAATCGATCCAAGATGGCCGCCGCTACAAAATGGTTGATTATTTTTTCTTCTACAACCTCGCAATATGGGTATCAAATGAAAGGGTTTGACCTGTAGAATACTACGCACTATAATAAATTTGAAATCCACGATGGCCGCCACCACATAATGGCAAATTACACATTTTGAATGAGTTGCGTTGGGGGTTTTTAAATTTTTAATTTAATTCACGATCGCGTATGATTAAACGATGATGCGGCCGTAGATGGTAGCTGACTGAGACTCTAGACTTAGAAGGCGGGATAAATGCCTCCCTGGCTTCACTGAACATCATCAGCCGGAACTCGGAACACATATTGATACAGATGATATTATACCTTACAATCATCAAAACAAGGTCTAAATTTGGTTACTAGCCGGACTTGAGAGAATTCTGTTTCATCTTGTTTGGCGTAACGTATTTCTAACCAACGAGGTAATGCTGGCAGCATTCTATGGTTGACAGTGGTTTAATAATAAATACTTACTTAATTAAAAAATAGTGTCCCATAACATGATTAACACATCTATTTAAAATTCGCTTCTTAATAGAACCATATTATAACACGTGTGTATGAAGGTTTAGAATAAACGCGGCAAATGAATATTGAAATGAAGAGGAAAAATCCTTGGATCACGCATACCAAGTCGGTTCTTTCATCGTGTTTCCTTTAGATAAAATTGGGTATAGTTTGACCCACATGTCATCAAAGGAGTATCTACTTGGTTAAATTTAGGAGGTCATCGGGAAATTTAGCAAGACGGAGCAGGGAAATCGAAGCACTCATCCGCGGACATAACTCAAAAATTAACTTAAATAAGTAGAGGATTTTTTTTATGACTTAGACAAGTATGTTCATAATTCATGCTGTTTGCCATTTTAATAACATGTATTAGTCAAGTGCACTTTAAAACTGGACAATCTACCTTTCAATATTGTTTGTTAGCATGTTACCTATAAGTAAGCGACCATGATTTTAACTTTCATAATATTTACATCGTGAATGAAGTTTGAAGTCTAATTACAATCACAATGACCTCACTGTATATAGCATGGCTCTGACCATTTCTAGTGGTAATGATTAATTAAAAGGCACCTTGTTACTTGTTTGACATACCTGGCGGCGCATACCTTGTGCCATTCTACTTGCGTTCATTAATTATAATTGTTTGTTGACAGTTCCGTACTGTATTTTAGTTTGAGTTTACTACAAGGAACTTTTGGATATTATAATAAATAAATTTCCTTTTTTGTGGAAAATGCATTTATTGAGAATAGAGAATAGTACTACAGCTACTAGCTACTACAACAGTAAAGGACACTAAACTGTTTATACTATGAAACTGGTATAATTTTTGCTATTTTGTGACAAATATATGCCTTTATTGAGAATTGAGACACATAAAGAGAACGATACTAGAGCTACTGTCCTACTGTCTACAGAATTAAATAACACTTAAACGAGTATTAACCACAGATCGTCAAACCACTGTCAACTGTCAGATGGCAGCGTGCCCAGTGACCAGAATGCTAGCAGCAGCAATACTTTTACAATGGACCCTGGACCATAATTCATAATATTTATTATGTTGGTACACTAAAATTTTGGTCACACGTCGCCTTGAGTAAAAGTTCAAATAATTTCCTTTTAAAATAAAATATAACTATACATAGTACATAGATCTTCATAAAGTAAAATACGTCTCAGCATCAGAATTTAGAACAGTTTTGTTTAACAGCGAGTGCGTTTTAAAACCAGGCGAACTCCTATCAGTCAGTCAAAAAACAAACAATACATTCCACTTAGAATTTTAAATGCTATTTAAATACGATATTGTTGTACGAGACAAACACAATATGATAATACAATGTTCAACTACAAAACGGTGTGACGTCAATGGATCATATCTGTGTATTGTGTAGAATAAGTTATTGATGGATGCAGACGTACGGACGCAATCAGGAAGTGGACGGATCAATTAGCATAGTCAGGCAAAACATATTGATAATCTGAAGGACAGTTAAAATTATAATCTATCTAGCTTTAACGGGGGCTGGCAAATAAACCAGCACCACGTCGACCTATTGGGATCTATTGTGTTTTCCCTAACCTTATCGTTTCCTACTCATGGAAGAAGTGGGTTATTAAGGCGGTGGTCTCACTTAGAGGAAGAAACCTATACTCTTCCGACCGACCTTACCGATGGGGGCTGCCAGAATACCAGCGCTGTGTGTTTCACTGCACACACGCAGCACAACGCTGAAGCAGTTCCCATTCGGCGGCTTAGTGGATGTCTTTTTGCATTTTTGTAATAATTGTTTATCTTTAAATGTGTTTTTTATATGCCGTCGAATAAACGTGTTTTTTTCTTTCTTTCTCTGGTTTGTGAAATGCAATCCCAAGGAGCCTCATGCGTTTCGTAGCTAATACGTCGCATTCACATAAAATGCCAGTGAAATTACTGGTTATGACGAAATTCAACAGCACAATGCGCAGCACACGCGCAATGCGCAGTGCCGCGCAGAATTTTGGGCTAACACTGGGTGGCGTGATATACGCCACGATTTACCAAGGTTTTAGGTTGGCATCGGGCATCAGATTTGCCACATCCACTGCCACAGATCTTGACACTGTTTCTAATAAAAAAGCAAACCTTTTCCTTTTACATGGAAGGCGATCGCTATCAAATTTAATAGAAAATTTTGGAAAACGAAAGCAACACGAGTTATGGCTAAGAAATTTGGGTACAGAATCTACTTAGTGGTATATAAAATATAATGTTTGAAATCTATATGATAATCTATATAATGAGATACGGCTTTAAAATTGATACGCAAGTATCGGTTGGTGATATTTTACGACGTTCAAAAGTGGTCTGAACAAATAACATTATTATTATTTATCGTTTAGTCCGCAGTCCACATGTCTTCGAGCAATAAAAAATCTTATATTTTTGGCATGGTCATACAAATAAATTATTTTATCGCATTCATAAATTTCGTCTAGGCTGACGTTTAATTTTTTTTGTGTTATATTATTTTTTATGCATGATGCTTATTGGCGCCGCGCAGTAACACGTTTTTCAGTGAGTTTATTTGACTTGGTAGTAGAAAATTAAGTTTTTATTAGGGGACACGTTATTTATTGTACCAGTTACTAGTTGCTATGCTCTTCTTGCTATATTTATAAAATTTTACTATTAGTTCACGACGTTCAACTGATTTTGAGCGTAACGGCGGCAAATTACCACGATGTTACTTAGGCCATCAATAATTATTAATTAATCAACACGAAATACTATATACCTACGCTGATCTTTCCAAGATATATTATTTATTAATTACATATTAACGTAGCTAGTACGAAGTTACGAAGTGTGCGGGGTTTTGCCTTGCTGTTAAGTCAATCTGTCATCCTATTCTCAAAAGAAGAATGTATAAGGCATGGAGAAGACCCTTTGACTTGACAGCAAGAGAAGATCCCACGCAGTCCTTGCTAGGTTATGTTTTTATTTGCCTAGTTAAATCCTCAATGTCTTCTCTATTAACTGGATCGAATCGAGACAGAGTATTGGAATAATTCGTGGTACCAAAATACCAAAACGGATTTTGCGCAAGAACACGTTAAAAAATTAAAATATTTTTCAAGATAATTTGTTCAAAACCTTCAAATTCCTGCTGGCTCATTTAATATTTTTATAATGACGAAGGAAATTCATTTGGAATGATATCAGGAGGTTGAAAGTTCTTTGATAAATCGTCACATTTGCCCAATAGTTGTAGAAGTTCTTCGCCGATTTATGACCCAAACATCCGGCTGTGTTGACAGTATCAACTCATTTAGGTACGGTCAGATGGAAATAATAAATGTTGCTGAGATGGTAGAGTTAATGGAAATGTACTTGGTTGGGTTTTTGGCAGTGTGAATAGAGCATGGGTCACACGTATCCACTAACATTTAACCATGTGGAAGAAACAGCAATAGAACCTTTTGAAAATAAACTGGAAGAACATCATTAACAACATAATAAAGCTATGCATAAAAAAATAAAGCATAGCATTGTTGCTTAAATTTAAATGTTTTTACTAAAACCCAAGTTCAATCTCTATTGTCCAGGGATTACACAACATACAGCTATGAGATATATCACTAAAGCTGAAAGAACACAGTTATTCCACTGACTGTACCAATCACCCCACTGTCACAATCTGCCATCAGTAACCACTTTGATGTCCATTGGCTCCTGACCAAGCCGTGATGTTTATCATTTCCACCGGAAGCTAACCAAGTATTTTCTAATTGGACACGCGAATTCTGGGAATTCTTTGAGGTGGAATCACTCATCCAAACGGCCTATGAGGAAAATATCCCATGGCCAAGTCATGGTTGAAACATTTGGAAATTGTCTTGTAGCCAGCTGCCAATGTTTTAGCGATGAGTAATTAGTGAACTGTGTTTTTTCTTCACAAAGTCCAAAGTTCTGCAAATTATAGCGTGACCGCGCAATGCGGAATGCTATCTATCGACTGAGTTCATTGAAGGCCCTTGAGAAAAGTCGTGATCAATGGCAACTTCTGCTATAAGTAAAATGTTATATTATCATTTTAATGTAGTTATTATTATAAAATTTGGTATATTATGTCATTCACTTCACCTAGTTTTGCATATGGTACACCAGCTTGCTTACTTTATCGTTCATTATGTTCCTCCATAACCTTATTCACAAGTGGTTCTAAGACCCATTCACCTCGTTTCCGTTTCCTCTCACATTTCAATACGTCAACAAAGACTCCATAACCAGCAAAGGTCCAAGGCCCCACGTGTTTTAACCGCATTTTTCGCATCTGACACCGGTTAATTACTTTGTTTTGAACATTTGTAATAGTAGTCGCTGGGTTACGGATGTGGTCAGGTCTTTGACTCTGAAGCTTGTTTTGATGTGGAGGAA
The DNA here is from genome assembly GCA_947507615.1 of Hemithea aestivaria. NCBI lineage: Eukaryota > Metazoa > Arthropoda > Insecta > Lepidoptera > Geometridae > Hemithea > Hemithea aestivaria. The sequence continues at coordinate 14,326,581 of OX382338.1, forward strand.
TGCTGAATGCTGATGCCTCAATTGGTTTCTTGGTAATTGCTCTCATCGTCATTTGTTTACGAGACTCGAGTAGTACTCCGAAGTGTATAGTTTAGCACATTAGCTTATAGATAGTGAATAATCTTGGCGACCTGTACGTATACATAGTTTGGCCACACCTTTTATTAAAATTATTGTTAGAGTGATTTGACTCTATATCAGTAAGGTTATGTTGTAGAGTTGTAGAATAAACAATAATTATTATTATGTCAGCCTTACTTTTGATTGTGCTTCTATTAATTTCGTGAACCTAATAAATTTTGTGTTCTTTTTTCCGTGATATTTTAGCTGTAAATATATCACGTGATTTATAATTCCAATATTTTCAAAGTTATCTTTAGATTATAAGTTTGAAATATGAGTCGTAAGTGCCAATAAGAGATTATTCAAAGTGTTTCAAATGCCAAAGTGTTCACACAACTCAAATAATCTTTGATAGTAGACTTTGTTTTTTACAATGGGATTTTTTATAGCATTCACATAATTTTGATATCAATCTGATGTGTATTTTGGATGGTTTATTAATGTCTTCTGACGCTATCATTTGGGAATAATAGATAGAATTATCATAGAAAGTGAATAATGTGTTTCCATTATTCAGAGTTAAACTCATACATGTAATCCGAACCGGATTTGTAGAAGGCAAATTGAAAGGGCATATAAACTAGATACCGAAAGACAAGCTTAGATATAATGAGACCAATAAATCGACCGTTCCGTAGAATAGTGTGCTATCTGCAAAATGGTCAATGTTCAGGAGAGGCTAGAGAACATGTTCACTTGTATAACTCTTAAACGGTTATACTTGGCTTTAAGATTTTTTGGTATGTTGTAATGTATCCCCAGCATGATTAAATGCTTTATGTTATATATTTATTATCCTCATCATTCTCAAGATAGCGAGTTCTATATCAACATAAGACGTTTAGTGGCGGAATGCGCGGAGTCCGTAGTGATAATACGCCGTTGTTTAACGGAGATGTTTGAAATAATTTACGTTCTATATTAATATATGCATTTATTTGTTGGAATTACCTAACCTTTCTTGAGTCCTATGTGAATTAAGAACTTGAAATATTGTAACTATTGAGTACTATATATTAATTCAAAACTCTTACAACAAAATAATAAATAAAACATTTATTTTAAATCATTTTTATTAATTATATAATGTAGATTAAAATCAAAAATAGTCCCCAAAACTATTATTACGGCGTCACTTCAAACAGAAAGCACATCAGTTAAAAATGCAATTATTATTATTATTAACATAGTATCGAACATTTACTAAAATATAGAAATAATAACTGCTGCAGACACGTATTTGTACATACGTACGTTTAGGTACATAAATTTACGCCAATTATAATAAATACATTTACACAAAATTATAATAGACCTACTTATTATAAGAATTAAAATTTTACAACTCTGGTTTAGGTAATCTTTATAAGTCTCTGTGCTAGATCAAGACCTCATAATTCTCAGGTTGATTTTTAAATCAAAATAAAAATTATGTTCCTTAATATTGTGGCACCTGTAGTTCAGTAATCCATAAAAATAAATCACGTAAAAGTCAACCTTTAAATACGCGTGACAAGCATTTTTTCTCAAAATTAAAAAGAATACAGTTCTTAAAAATTAAATATATAAAAACACTTTATACCTTTCAATAGTATAATAATATCTTTATCTGCTATTCATCGATGTCATCCGATTCTTTAGAAACAGTATCATTGCTATGATATGATAAAGAGTTAAATAATTATGTATTATACTCAACGGAAATTAATTTTAATCGGCAAATATCTATTAAATTTTTGTACATATTTGGCAGAACAACAATTTAGCAGATACCCTAAGACGTCGTAGATTCTGTTTGTATCTTGTTTCTAATATTTGTACCTATCACTAAAATATTATAATCGGTCTAAGTCAGGACAATATATTATGTGAAAAACAATTTGTAAGGATCTCTAACCTGTTCATGAATTACTCGAATATTACTCCAATCTTTTTGCCCTATAATGTGTTGTCCATATCTCACTATTTGCAGAAGTTTAAAGGCGAATACAAATTTCTGGGCTAGGTTGCGAATAAATTAGGTTTCTGCTTTATTTTTTGCCCCATCTTACTATTAAACGCCTTTTATCAGAGGTATTAGATAGTTTTGGTATGAAAAGCTATCTTGATAGCAAAGTTGACACTGCCCCCTCATTTTGGGAGGCCCTTTTGTAAAAACAGGTGTGCTATTCTTATGGTTTACTTTTTAACAGTGTAAACGTGGAATGAAAATAGTGAGATATCTTAGCAACACATTTGTAACGGCATATTTATGACAGATACATAGTGTTTACGCCTAAGAATTGTCCCGCTTTTGTCACATATTTCTGGCCTAAATTCCTAAGGTAATGCCTATAAGATCCACCCACTCCGAGGAGTGCTTCTTTCGTTTCATAGTAATTTTAGGAGTCACGGCTCTTAAATTCAAAGTAGCAGGTGAATTTGTGTGATAAGGCCATGATATGTTGAGGTAAATGCAATGAGTATTAGTAGCAGACGGCATTCTGGGGTAAAAATTCGCAAAGCTTATGTGAGGTACTTTCAATGACAATAATATACTAGCACTAGGTGTATTATTAATTTCCTCAGGCCTACTATCTTCACGTAGAATTTCTTCCCATACACTAGCTAGTTCCTGGCCTATTTGTAAGAGCACCAGACCAAAAGTGATGTTTGTTGCGTTTTGGTGTGCTGTGTGACATTCTGATCCAAATAAATAATAAAAAACAGCGTTTTTTAAAAGTTTTACATAAAATATTGTAAAACTATTTATCTAGGAACAGTTTTAAAATATTTTTAAAAATATATATATTTAAATAACAGTTTTTTAAAATGAATAACGTCATATCTGATTTCGTTCTACCAATAACAATGTCTCATATAAATATGGAACCTGCAATTTGTGTTAAATATTCCGTAATAAAACGTCCTTTATTTTCATGGGTCGTTAAAATATTTGATAGTTTCCGTGTAAAATCGTCCTAATATTTCATATGACTACTATTTTTTACATTTTATTGTTAGGGAAATAATTATTTTACATTAAATAATACATTACACCAATCTCATATAAGCAGTAAAAAGGCGTTTTACTACTAACACTACAACTCCGTAAAAAAACGTCCTAAATAAATACCGAACGCAAGCAACATTTTCTACTGAAAATTATATTTATTAATTAATAACACAATAATGTGCATTACGAATTAATTTAACTTCATCTTTTTCAATTAACCAGTATTCAAATTATCTTCCTTGTTAAGCGTTTGTAATATTTATCTTGATATTGGCATTTTTTCGGATAAAAATTCAATTATTGCCTTTCTCCGACGAATAACGGCCGATGTGATAAACGCACGGCGCGTCCGCTAGCCGCGCGGCGTCGCATTGTCACTCCGTGCGTTTTTGTGCGGAGCGAATATCACATAGAACGATATTCGTTTTAATATTTCCGAAACTAAATAAGATACGAAAATTTCAAAAACACAGGTCTATAGAGTTCGTCTTCCTTATCTCGTTAAGCTATAAAACTCCATTTTGGTCTATGATCACATAGAACACTCTTCTACGCATAGGTCGAAATGTTTAAAGTCTGTCCATGGCTAGTCTACTCTACTCGGCTAAAGGATAAAACGTTGTCGCCAAGCGTTCATTATGACCTAGTTCCGGGATGATATTCAGTGAAGCCAGGGAGGAATTTATCCCGCCTTCTAGGTTAAGTCAGCTACTATCTATCTAAAATTGTATTCTTCATTATTGTCCCTGAGCACATTTTCTTTTATAATCAGGTTCCCTGATTCCCTGTAGCTGTACAATATGTATGTATGTATGATCCCACAGTTTTGCGTGTCTCTCCGCATTAAAACGACTCTCGGTTCCAGAAACCTATTATACTCGTACGTCGCCTCCTGGTCCTTACTTCTTAGAATTCAACAGCTCTCTGTGATTTTGCTCACGGGTTTTTGTTCTTGAATGATTTTTACCTCATCATCATTTGTATTTGTTGATGATGATATTGTTTTTCTCGCGACTTATTGAAATAAATAAAAACGATATAGCTACCTTACTATGCAAGATAAATACAAATTGTATTTATTCATGAACTTTGTTTACATTTCTAGCGTCTTGTCATCAAATTAGGCAATATTATAATAATACTAGCAGTTAAGTTTGTGTTATAACACATATTTAGGCACATAGCTTTGACCGTGGCATACCAGGGTCTAAGCTATGTCTATACAAAATTTGAGTTCAATTGGTCCACCCGTTTAGGCGTGAAAGAGTAACAAACATACATCTAGACATCATGACATCCAGACGTCCTGACATCCATACATTCTTTTACTTTCACGTTTATAATACGACTAATAAGACTAGTGTTAAGGACAACGCCAGCCCTTTAGATATTAAGAATATTAGCTTAGGAAAACTTTGGTAAAATTAAACTTAATTTTAAGATATTGCAATGTAATAATAATTATTAACCGTTAGAGGCATGACAAGGACGGACATACAGACCGTTAATGACCGTTAAATGCATGACAGGGACAAGCCTATATAACGGAAGGAAATAGCAATAAAAAATGTACAATTAGCGATCATAGGTATCGTACGGGCGGGAGACCTTAAAAATGTATATAAATAGGTTGAGATTTTAATATTGTGTTCAGTATCTTCAGTCGTCTCCTAACGCTCATAATGTAAACAAGTTAGTCGTAAAAGTGTAAAATTGTGCCTAGGTAACCTAGATTGGGAATTATAAGTTAATAAATGCAGTGAAAGTGTAAATCAAAGTTGTTATTTAAAAACCCCTCTAAATAGAACAGTAAAATCCAGTAGGAAAATCATAAGTAATACAGTCCACTATAGGTAAACGTAACATTTTGGTCCTTCGTAAGCCGAATTATATCTAAATTAGAGTCAGTGTTTTTAGTAAAGTTTAGATTCAGTGCATTTTGGGAAAGTTTAACGTCAGTGTTTGAAAAGTCTAGATTCAGTTTTTCTTGCACTTATACCTAGAATCAGTGTATTTTTGGAAAAGTTTAACGTCAGTGTTTGAAAAGTCTAGATTCAGTTTTTTCTTGCACTTATACCTAGATTCAGTGTATTTTGGAAAAGTTTAACGTCAGTGTTTGAAAAGTCTAGATTCAGTTTTTCTTGCACTTATACCTAGAATCAGTGTATTTTTGGGAAAGTTTAACGTCAGTGTTTGAAAAGTCTAGATTCAGTTTTTCTTGCACTTATACCTAGAATCAGTGTATTTTTGGAAAAGTTTAACGTCAGTGCGTTAATAAATCTAAAAACTGTGTCGCACATAAATAGAGCCAGTGCTTTAATTTAATAGTTTAAACTCTCGCGTGTACTTTAATATTAAATTAGGCTCTCAGTGTACTTTTAGATTTTATATTTGACTTTTTATGTGCGAATAAACTCTGTGTTAAACTATTTGTGTTGAGACTAAGTGTACTATCCTAGTAACTGTTTCCTTATCGAAAAGTGCGTAAATCAGCGCGAACTATAGTAGTTAGTATCTCAATTAACTCCGCGGAAATAATGGTGAAGACACGTAGCCAACCAGAGGACGAGGCCGCCGCGGTCCCACAGGTTACTCGGTTCGATGATCCGCCACGATCACCGTCAACTGAGCGACCGACCGCGGGCCTCTCAGCCGCCGCCACGATCCTGGAACGAAGAGGAACTGGAGGAGCAGCACCTTTGGGGAGAGAGGTATATATGTCACCCATTACGGAGTCCAGAGTAGAACCGTCCACGTCACGCCTCACTGCGGGAACCGGAGCAGACGAACCACCGAGGAGACAGGTATCACCTGCAAGGTCAGTCGCGTCTAACAGCAGCGTTAACGCGAGGGTTCGTCAAGCGCAGTTCGAGGCGGAAGAACGTCTGGCGCTGATTAGGCAGAAGCAGCTGGATCTGGAAACAGAACGGGTTAAGAGACGACTCGCCTACGATATGGAGGCTATAACCGAACAAGAGGATACTGAACCACAAGGTACTACTCTGGAACAGAGGAGGGTACAAACATGGCTGGATGAAGCCAAAGAGCACCGCACGCCGCACAACACGGAGCATCGGGTAAGCGATCTGCGTCCAGCTGAACGACCTAGATCGCCAACTCCAGGCAAAGGATCCCGAGGCCGTGGGGTGGATCAGCTCGTGGAGGCTCTAGAGAAACTAGCAAGGAACAGGCCACCACCGAGACAGGCGTACGAGCTGCCAGTATTTTCGGGCGCGCCAATAGAATGGTTCGCGTTCCGGGCAGCAATGCGAGATACGACAAAAACTTATAATTTGTCGAAAGCGGAAAATATGGCCAGATTGAGAAATTGTCTCAAGGGGGAAGCCAGGGAAGCAGTGTCCGTGTTACTACACACGGCGGAAGACCCTCAGGTAATAATGAACACTCTAGATCAAACCTTCGGTCAACCCGAAGTTATAGTGGAAAAAACTATTGAGGATCTGAAGAAGCTGCCGCGACCAGGAGTAGCTGCAACAGAACTCAATAACTTCGCGGTAAAAGTACAAAATATAGTCTGGGTACTAAAATCAATCGATAAAAGGGGATACCTGTATAACCCACAGCTGACACGAGACATCATGACAAAGCTGAGTCCGCACATGTTATCCAAATGGTACGAATACGCCGAGCAGAATACTTCCGAAGTGGAAATAATCGCTATGTCACAATTTTTAATGAAGGAAGCCAGCAGAGCTCTTCGTTTCGGGTACATAAGCACAGCGACAAGCACACAGAAGAAGGAACCTGCCAAGGCGGAACAACGAAGAGGAAAACAAGTATATGCGACCACGAACGACTCAGAAACACTAAGAAAATGCCAGGTGTGTCAGCAAAATCACGCATTAACCAAATGCGGCAAGTTCCTACAAATGAACATAACGGACAGGTGGGAACTCGTGAAAAAGGAAAGGTTGTGTTTCAAATGTTTAATCAGCAGGCATCGACGAATCTACTGCCGAGCTAAAGCCTGCGGTGTCAAGGAGTGCAGGATGGGTCATCACCAGCTGTTGCACGAACATCACACTGCTTCCTCAACGGGGGGAGCGCAGACACCGCACGGATCCAACGAGCCTGCTAATGCCGAAACAGTTACAGCAACCTCAGACCTGGGACAGGTAAAATTAAAGATATGCCCAGTAACTATAACAGGACCCAAAGGTCAGGCGAAGGTGTATGCACTATTAGACGAAGGATCTACAGTGTCTCTAGTCGACGAAGAAGTCGCAAGGAAGATCGGCGCAAAGGGGCCAACCGGAACACTGCGAATAAGAGGCGTGAACGCGTGTCAACAGGAACACGAAAGCCGATTGGTAAAATTCCAGATCGCGGGAGCAAACGGTCGTGACTACACGATCAAGGCGAGAACCATAGGTGATATGAAACTATCTCCACAGTCCATGCCCCGAGATTTGTTACGTCTCGATCATCTCAAAGATCTAGACGCCGACGGGTTGTGCTACGACGATGGTAAACCGCAACTTTTAATAGGTTCGGACAACTGGGAATTGATCGTCACCAGAGAACTGAGGCTCGGGAAACGAAATGAACCAGGCGCTTCGAGGACTCAACTAGGATGGGTGATCCACGGGACGGTGCCAAGGCGCATACTCCAGGAAGAAGCCGATAATGTGCTTCACGTCGTGGAAAACAATGAGAAACTCGAAGAACTGGTCGAGCGACACTTCAGGATTAATGCTCTGGGCGTGGCATTTAAACCCAAGGTAATAGCGGAAGATGAACAAGCAGTCGCCATCTTCAATCAAACAGCGAAACAGGAGAACGAAAGATTTGAATTTGGTCTACCGTGGCGAGAGGAAAAAGCGGACGGCACAGCAGAAGTCGCTCTGGTCGCTGCCAAGGCTAAGGTGGCACCACTACGAAGCCAAACAATCCCAAGTTTGGAACTCAAAGCAGCAGTCACACGGAACGAAAACTCCAGCGACACGGAAGAAAGCGTACTTCAACTACAGGTAACAACAGTTAACGACAGCCTGCCAGATATTCACAGATTCTCCAACTTCGAACGTCTGATACGAGCCACGGCAGTCGTCATCCTGTTCATCGAGAGATGTCGTCGGAAGACACGACACCCGCTGGATGCCAGACACTTACGAGAAGCCGAGAAACTCTGGATCCAAAGAAGCCAAGCAGAAAGCTTCAACACAGAGCTGCAGCAACTACGACTAGGTAAGAAAATAGCGAAATCTAGTCGTCTGTTCAGGCTCGACCCAACCTACTGCGACGGGATCCTGAAGCTCAACGGGAGAATAGGAGCTGCTGACGTGTCGGGCAGCATGAAGCGACCGATCATCCTGGACGGCCGCCACCCCTTCACGAAGTTGTTGGTCCAGCATCACCACAAGAATGCAGGACACGCCAATCCAGAACGAGTGGTGAACGACGTGCGTCAGCAGTACTGGGTGCTCCGGCTGAGACCAGCCGTACGAGCAGCCACCTCGAGTTGCGCCGTGTGCCGCATAAGAAGAGCCAAGCCTGAAGTGCCAGTCATGGGAGACCTGCCAATAGCAAGAATCCAAGCGTTCGTGCGACCTTTCTCCAACTGCGGGGTCGACTACTTCGGTCCAATGGTGGTGACCATTGGAAGACGACATGAGAAACGTTGGGGGGCGCTATTCACTTGCCTCACTACACGCGCTATCCACCTCGAGTTGGTAGCTTCTCTATCCACAGACTCTGCAATCATGGCGTTGCGTCGAATGGCTGCGCGTCGCGGGTGGCCGACCGTCATCTACAGCGACAACGGCACCAACTTCAGGGGAGCCGACGCAGAGCTGCGGGCTGCCTACAAGGAATGGGCGCCTGCTCTGCAAAACTACGGCCTGCAGCATCGTGTCACCTGGCGTTTCATACCGCCCGGTGCTCCGAACCAGGGAGGCGCATGGGAGCGCCTCGTGCGGTCTGTCAAGGCCGCACTCTCCCACACACTCAGTCAGAAGGCGCCCAAAGAAGAGGTGCTTCTGACCCTGCTGATGGAGGCTGAGCATTCCATAAATGCTCGGCCCCTCACCCACGTCTCTGTCGATCCTAACGATCCAGAGGCGTTAACACCGAACCACTTCCTGCTGGGGACATCGTCGGGGCTGCCTACGACGGGACCCTGCGAGCCAGCCGACAGGCGCGCGTGGCGCGCCGCTCAGGCTCTCGCCGACGAGTTCTGGCGTCGCTGGGTGCGCGAGTACCTGCCCAGTCTCACGCCACGACGAGCATCCGCGGCGGAGATCCGCCCACTGCGCGAAGGAGACCTGGTGGTGGTGGTCGACCCAACTCTACCACGCAACACCTGGCCTCGCGGAGTCGTCGAGCGAGTCTTCCCCGGCAGCGACGGGCACGTGCGCGTCGCCGACGTCCGGACCAGAGGAGGAACATTTCGCCGCCCTGCGACGAAGCTGGCTGTCCTTCCAGTGGAGAGCTGCGACGAGTCTTCGCTGGGGGGAGAATGTTAAGGACAACGCCAGCCCTTTAGATATTAAGAATATTAGCTTAGGAAAACTTTGGTAAAATTAAACTTAATTTTAAGATATTGCAATGTAATAATAATTATTAACCGTTAGAGGCATGACAAGGACGGACATACAGACCGTTAATGACCGTTAAATGCATGACAGGGACAAGCCTATATAACGGAAGGAAATAGCAATAAAAAATGTACAATTAGCGATCATAGGTATCGTACGGGCGGGAGACCTTAAAAATGTATATAAATAGGTTGAGATTTTAATATTGTGTTCAGTATCTTCAGTCGTCTCCTAACGCTCATAATGTAAACAAGTTAGTCGTAAAAGTGTAAAATTGTGCCTAGGTAACCTAGATTGGGAATTATAAGTTAATAAATGCAGTGAAAGTGTAAATCAAAGTTGTTATTTAAAAACCCCTCTAAATAGAACAGTAAAATCCAGTAGGAAAATCATAAGTAATACAGTCCACTATAGGTAAACGTAACAACTAGTAAGATACTTATAGCATAAGTAGGTACATTATGTAAACAAGAAAAAAAGCTAACCTTTTAAGCTTTTTGGATTATAATGTGATCTATGAAGCAATAATCTCTGGTCAAGCAAAATAAATGCGAAGGTACGTTTATTTTTAGAATTTTCCGTGTAAATTATCCTCAGGATCTTCGGGTCAACAGTGACCGGGGGTCGTTGATGTGACACGAGCGGGTCTAATTAGTAGCTTGTTATTTCCTGTCCTAATAAAAGAAAACTCCTTACGATTCCAACGAATATTTGGAAGGTTAATATCTCATAAAAACTTATGATGATAAAAAACAAATTAAGTAGATATATTTTAGTAAAAGACCTGACGGTATGACTCTGATTCCTTGGAAGTTAGGTCGGCCGTTGGTTTGGGACGCGACTTGCGTTGATACACTAGCGCCCTCACATCTTCCAGAGACTCAAATTGCGGCTGGTGCGGCGGCAGTTTCTGCTGAGCGGCTCAAGCGGCGTAAATATGCTAACCTCGATAGCGGTTACATTTTTGAGCCGTTTGGGGTAGAGACATTGGGTCCTTGGGGTCCGGGAGCTCACCGCATTTTCCAAAACTTATCTGAGCGCTTGGTCGAGGCGACATGTGACCAAAATGCTGGGGTACCTAAATTTGGCCCAACGTATAAGTATTGCCATTCAACGTGGCAATGCTGCCAGCATTCTGGGCACTCTGCCATTTGACAGTGGTTTGGAGCACTTGGATTTTCTGTAGATTGGCTTGTGGCCGATCTGTGGTTAATAAAAGTGTTCTCAACTGCTGTAGTATTGTTATTTTGTTTTTCTCAATAAAGGCATTTGCCATAAAAAAAAGAAGATATAGATAATATAAACATGTTTTTTTAACTATCTGTTTCAAAGGAACATAAAACCTCGTAGAAATAAATAGCTAACAGGAATCCATCAAACAGAAACCACGAAATAGTCAAAGCAATATTGGAAGCAGGTCGAGAACATTTTCCTAGAAAGCCTCCCAAACGCAAATTCCTTTTGGTGTCACAAAAACTTCTGATATTTCCGAGGATTCCATTCAAGCTTGGGGTTTCTTTCATGGGAACCGAACGAGGGGTCGAAGATATTCTGCCGAAAACTACGCTACGTCAAATTTATCTGGAGCCTTGATGACGTCGCTGGTGTCCATATGCAATTGGTGTTGGTGTATAGTAACCAAATGCAAACGTTGTAGTTCCATTTTAAGCCACCGCACCGGCCAGAAAAGTTGGTGGTTGTAAAAATACATTTCCGTAAATAGTCCCTGTTCCGGGTAGCAACTTTTCGCCTTTGTTTGGTCCGTATTTCAGAAAAAAACTGGCATGTTAGAAGTAGAGCCTTAAATAAATAATGCTGTAAATTTCTATATTACCTATGTAAATTGTGTGAATCAAAAATAGAACTTTTTCAAAGTAAGATAAACCGCTTCTATGGATAATTTAATTTTGGGTAACATTGTAATGCTGTTAGACTCAGAGCAATTCCATTGAAACTCTGACAAAATGGTAATTTCGAAAGGAGATTGATCAATACCAAAGATTATTATGAATTTACTAGGAATGCAGAATGGATAGAATCCAATCACAGTATGTGCTTCATTATAAAGGACAATATAAAACGCAAAAAAATCCTCAGACAACTATCGAGTCGCATAAAAACTTTACCGCCTAACCACTTTACTTCTTTTTCTTACATTATCCACTAGCTTTCTTTCTAAACCTTTCTTACTCACTTTTCTATCTCAACTATCCCAAATGACCGTCGTCACTTCTCAGGCTTCCACGGCGATCTGTCACGCGATATCATCAATCCAATCACGGCTTAGTGATTAGTGCCTTATGATATGGTCCCACCGGAGTCCGCAGTCAATCTCGCCAATCCGCATTAGCTCGGTGACGCTTGCCTAATGGCGATCGATGTCTGATCATGAGGCTACTTGTTTTAAGAAGCTTTACTATATTCTACAGTTATGGGTATTTCAGCTATAGAGGTGGTACACTGTTAAAAAGGCTTTCATCCGTTATGTAAATTGTTCCTGACTTTCGCCAATCCTAATTTTTTCTAAATGTTCATAATATGTTTTTCTTTTACTTTCCGATTTTTATTTTAGCGCACCTTTGGTTACTGCTCCTTAATAATTTCAAATAAGGCAGTAATTCAGTTAGTATTTTTTGGTATTCCGGTCAAAAACAGACCGATACATAAAAAATCTAGAGCTATTCAGTTTTTATCGTCGGTCAGGATCAGCGTAAATCCTAGAGCTGGTATTACTTTCAGATGTCCCCAATTTCGGGACGATCCAGATTGTACATAAACCAATCTTCATCCTCAACCGGAATCGTTTTCAGATATCGGCAGCTCTGTCACAGAATGATGAATAGATTCTGTTTGCATTTCGCAAACACAGAAATATGAAGGAGCTACGATTATGATGTTTCTGCCATGATCGATATTTGCTAAATGAAGCTACATCCCTGTCAACGAACCAAAATGTTCTCGAGTGTCACCCAAACGGTCCACCCCATACATAATTCATACTGTCATACACAGCAAGGCTGTAACTCATTGATTGCCTCACAGACTATAACATCTAACGTACTACCGCTACTACATCGATATTTCCAGCTACTCCACAAAATTCCAACCTTATTAGAACAGCGCAAATTCTATTTCAGCTTAGACGAAGATATACTGCTCTGGCTGGTGAATAAAGACTTGTATGTTTAAAGGATAGGGTCGGAATTTCCTTAGCTCGCGAGGACAGTCTGCGGGTTGACCTTGGTCGTTTAGGGGTGGTCCAGGGTGGCGTCTGGCCCCCCACAGCCGGGGCGGAATGCGTCGACGACTTGCGTAATAAGATATTTTTACGTGTAGCTAGGCTGGCAGCCAAGCGAAATTTCGCTTAGTTGTCATAGCGACCAGTAATGATTTTGCGGATTTTAGTTTTTTAGTTGGAACTGCGCAAAAGGCTAGGGTACGCCCTTGGAAAGACCTACGTTTCATAAATATCTTTAAAGGTGAAAGGTGTAATCCAATAATTTTCTTTGTGCTTGCTCAAATAAGCCAGAGACTAAGAAGTCCACAGCTTTTAGTTGAGTTACTGTGTGCTTTTTCATATAAGATATCAGATTTTTTTAAATGTTATCTTCTTTAATTATAACTATATTATTAAACTCATTATGTAACATAATTATGTGCTCAGATAGTATGAGGTAGGTAGGTCTCATATTATTATGGTATAGCTTACGATAGAGTATGATAATGGTTATAACAATAATAAAGGTGACACGTGTATGGGGTGCCATTCTTGGTGCAATTGCACCATAGATATGAGTTTTTAATATAACTTTTCTTTACATATTATGTTTATACCTACTGGAGAAAGTAACGCCAAAGGGGATAGAGTTGAAGAGAATGCGTTAAAATTGGTCGTTCAGACATTGTCATGTAAATTATCTGGTTAAATAAATGTCTTATAAATACTAGCGCCAAATTAGGACAAATTTTCTAGTAAATACATTTATAAAGATTTGTTATTAAAAGAAGAAGGAAACGTATTGTGACCCAACTGTAAAAATTGGGACCTATGTTGTACCCAGAGGGATGACTTGTAGCTAAGTCATTTAGCTCTCATAGAATATCACAGGTCTTTTTCCCACTTAGCTTGCTCTTATGCTGTCTCTTTTGTGCCACTGTGAACTTGCAAACAGAAGCTCGTTATTTCTCGCAAAAGAATAAAAACATTCTTCATTTAAAAGTAAGTTTCTCTTTGAATAAAAACCCATCGACGAAACCTGTCTGAAATCCAAATAGATAACTTTTTATCTTCTTATCTGCCTCGTTGAACTGAGAGTCCCGACTGTCGCCTATACGATAAAAGCAGGAAGATAACTAGGACATCGTAGTCTGTAGTGGACTCGTTAGGTCATGTGCCAGATCAGCTACAAGATTCCACAGCCTGCTATATTTTGACGACCATAAACCCCAACATATGAAAGTTGGTCACAAAACATGAACCTCATTGTAATATTTGACTCTAGCAGCTATTATGGTAACCTTTCGTGTTGAGGTTTAAACCTATTTACTTATTATGATTGAAATACACCAGAACAAATTTCTTTCTTGTACAAAAATACATCTCAAAGTGTACAAAACGCCGCAGCGTTATCGTTCAAATATGCGATAAAGGAATTACAGCATCTCTAATGGCTCACGTTATCAAGCTACGTCAGAGGAAAACATAACTCCTACTGGGTAATGTATCCACGTGCCACGAGAAAAACACTGCTAAATTGCAAGTAGGCCGAAATGTTAGTTCGGCGCGCCCACGCGACCAGTTTCTCTTGAACCTAGAAAGCCCATTGACCCACCTACTCCCGGCGCTAAATTATGAAGATCTAGCCGAGTGGTGGGGGGAGGTGGAGGTCTCGTGAAGCTGGTTCTCCGTAGACACGTTCCGCTGATGAGTCTCAGCGGGAACCCCGCCGTCCTCTCATTACGAACATTGTTTTCGAGCCAGTATTTGAAGGCGCCGACGCCATTTTCCCTGCCAGACACTGGAGACTGTATATCGAAGGCATAAGGTTCAGTTTTCCCCAGGATCTAGAGTAAACAATGTGTATGCAGATTATGGTAGATACTAAAATTGTGAGCGTTATCTCAGTCCGTAGCTTGAATGTCTCCATTCTCCATGTATGTTCTTATGTGGGTAGTTGCACACTACGCTGGATAGATTGAATTCCATTGATAGCTCATAATGTCCTTTTCGCAGATGAAATAGCCAGCTTTATATTTGCTGTGAGCAAGAATAGACAAATTTGGTTCTGTGCTACTTTTGGATAAGTCCTAAACATTTGAGTTTAAGATCGAGTCTAAGTGAAGTCTCCTTTGATCTTTAGAACCAAAATTGTCTTTACTATTAATACTAGGAACTCTATACTCTATACTAAACCGTCTATGTAATTTTTTTCTCTAACGAACTCTACACTTATCCGCCTATAGCATATTATAAATCATTTAAAATTTAAATAAAATCGTTTTCCGTCACTACAGGTGCAAAATTTAAGATATCTGTATAATCCTAAACTAATAAGCAACTGTCTTTCAAAGCTATGTCCCAAAAACCCACAAACTCATCCAACCAATTCAAAAATCAGCTGTTAACGGGCAAAATGTCCAGGATCGGTAAACAAATTGTATGGCAGGGCGCGGCCGGCCCGTCTGGGTGTCGTCTGCCCTGGCCGCGACCTACGTCTCACCCCCACCCTACCCCTACCACCCTGGGGGTTGGGGGTGGGGGGTGGTGACCCCCCGGTGATGACGCGCGCCGTCTGCGCCCCTTCGCACCTGCATTACGTAATGTGCTGGCTTGCTTCGACTTTTATCTACGTATTTTGTGTTTTACTATGGTTTTCTTTAATATGTTCGAGTAGGTTGTACTCATGGACCTATGAATGTACATACTACGAATATAACTATTTTATCATTTTATCAAAGTCCTATATTGTAAATAACTTGGATCTTCTCTTAGTGGTATACTCATAAAGAATTTAAAATAGAGGTAAAATCTCTATACGTGACCGGTATGAGCGTTAAATCTTCAAAGATAGACTAAGTTATTGGATCGATAAAAAAATAAAATTATAGAAAGTAAGAGTACCTAGTACCTACACCTACTTGCCATTTTATTCATTGTTTTTAATCGATGTTAGCACATATTTTAAAACTAAAACGCCAATCTAACCTAAAACCATAAAGCAACATTATAAATGCCTTTCTAAAACGTTAGTTCAGTTCCTAAACTGGCAAAAACGTTTAGATATCGCCTTCACTAATGCCGAGCTAGGTAGTTCCTTATCGTAGTTTTATCACCCATTACTTTTTGCCAACGTTTCTACTAAATCGAATGTTTTTCCTCAAAATCGCATGAATCAGGCGATGATAAGAGAGCGAACTTTAGGGATTGCTGGACATTTTTATGGCATTTCCAAGACTCACTCTGGAAGTACCTAGGTGGGTACTTAAAAACTTTAATCTATAAAAGTATCATCATCATCTCAGCCGTACGACGCCCACTGCTGATCATAGGCCTCCCCTTTGGGCCTCCATACATACCGATTGGAAACGATCTGCATCCAGCGTCTTCCAGTGACCTTAAATAAGTCGTCTGTCCACCTTGTGGGTGGATAAAAGTATCGCAACCATAAAATATTGTTAGCAGATTCAATTTGCGTCATAACTGAACCAATTTACCTTAGACCTTGGAATAGGAATTTTCATGAATTTCTAAACTTTGGCTAGGTATGCGTAGAGAGTAGCGACTAAAGCGTTTTGTACACACGTAGCTTATTTTAATTTATTCTACGCAGTAATCACAGCTAGTCACTGCTAGACTTAAATACCTGTGCCCTAGTTGGAACAAAGGGCATCCACAGTGCCCTACATCCCGAACAGTCTTGAGCGTCTCTTGTAATTTCGATCCTGGTCTTTTAATGACATTTATTACATTTTAATGCAGTCATCGTTAACCTAAAAATTGTTATAGAATCAGGATGGATTTTCCTTCTGCGCTGCTTCTGTTTTGAAAAGTATCATTTTGAGATTCGATCGGTACGAAAATTTAAATACCTATATTCTTACTAATAAGTAGCTTCTTATTTAAAGAAATATCTAACAAAAATCAATAGGTACCTACTTAACAATCCTTCCTGCCCCCATGGGTGGCGTGGTTGCCGAATTGTAACCTAAATTGACAAAAATATGGGGGTCTCGCAAAGATCGCGTCGGAAGGCCCCGGGCCTTCAGGCTAAGGCCGATTGAACCATTGTCGTCAGAGAGGTCATCAGTAATCTGGTGACGCACATGTGAGCTAAATAATAATGAACCATACAATGTTATCGGCCATCTTCTGGTTGCAGGCGCTTATTATGACATTGATCGCTTTGTTATTGTGTAAATCTATGAGGATATGTATCTTTAGCCTGGTGATGTTGGCTGATAATGTTGAAACTACCGAGTCTCATTCGCTGAAGTCCCTTTGTGTTTTTTTGCTATTTCAAGAGCTACTATCGACATATCACCAAGCAGTCTACCTATTCCTACCTACCTACCTCCTTACCTTGTACCTATTCCTACTTTTCTACTTAAGCAATTTTGTCGTTAATGAGTGATTCTCTGTCTATTCCAGGTTGTGGAGACAGTGGTATGCAAGCCAGAGCCGGCGGAGTCGCCGCCGAAGAAGGCACGAGGGGAGGACTACAGTTACACGCTCTTACTCGACCCGTACCTGCACTACCGGACCATCTCCGCCTTCCGGCCGTGGGGCAAGCGCGAGCCGGCGCTGCAGAATCCTGAGAGGGTGGTCCGGGTGGCCGACTGCACCAGGTTCGAGAGGGACTTCCAGCCGAATGTGGCGCTCAAGCCCCTGACCCCGCCCGTGGATGACGTCACCTCGTCGACGTCACCGCCGCCACCGTCGGACGCGCAGGTCGCTAGATTGTTGGACGCGGAGGCGAGACTCGTGGAGCGTGCTAGAAGGTTGGACGAGCGCGAGGCGGAGATAGTCAGACGGGAAGCGAGTTTAGAGCGGCGCGAGGCCGAGCTGCTGCGGCGGGAGCAGGAGAGGGCGGCGAGCCCGCGGCCCGCTGGCAGCCCAGAGAGGCCCGGCCCGGAGCGGCCCGCCGCCAGCCCGCCGCGGCCCGGGCCGGTGCGGCCCGCAGCCAGCCCGCCTCGGCCCGGGCCGGCGCGGCCCGCAGCCAGCCCGCCGCGGCCCGACCCGCCGCCGCCCTGTTGACCGACGCGCGTCATCACCAGGCTCCGCTATGAGTGATGATGGGACACAGCCCGTAGTGATGTGACCGCACCGGCGACACGACCGATCTCTATTTTTAAACACTTTTGAATTTTTACTCGGCGAGTAACTTTTACAGGATGCAAACGGAACTCCGGTCTCGATGGCCGAGGGCGCCACCGTGTGTGTGTCGGTGTGACGGAGCGTGTAGTTCCAGTTTTGCTCGCGTTCATCGAGATCGTGGTGTGAGATGTACATATAATCATATCAAGTACAGTTTTATGAATATAGATTTTCGTACAATATACGGTTTCTCTAGTAGTATCTTCGGTGTGCCATTCTGAGGGTACGTCTGTTACCTTTTCATGTTGTAACCTCAATCTGTGCTTTTTCGATACCTAATTAAAGGAATACTCACATAATATAGTAAAATAGTTCGTAAAGAGACAACAATAAGCATAATTTATACAGGGTTATTTTTAAGTCCTTTTTATTTCTTCATTTTCTTTATAATTTACAGTGTAGTTAAAATTGTAAGTTTTGTGTATTCAGTAACAGTTTTAAAGTATTTTGTTTGTATTATAAAGCACTTTTTTGAAGTATTTCGTTTAAATAACTCTGTATAAACCTCAGCCATACCAAATAGTAATAAAATAATTGATATCACACTTAACTGTACCTATGTTGTACTTCTCTATATGGTTGTATGGATTTGGAGGCATTTTAAGATATATGACATGTTTGAACACCATTTCTGGTAAAACCTCTGCAAAACATTCTCAATGACTGCTGTTATAACTACATTATAACCATATTTAAGTGATTTTAAGGTGTGTCTGTAACTTAAAATGTCAATTAAATTCTAATACAATGTTGTACAGTCAGCCAAACTTTTGTAGAGGCACATTTTGCATAAAATGTCACCTCTCCTATCATCTCAGAATTTTTATAACAACGCCATCTGTTGTTTAGTTTTTGAAACTTTTCATTTGTTTATTTTTACCTGAGAAGATAGGCGATTGGTGTTATAAAAAATACACTCTTTTGCAAAAAAAAAAACGGGCACCTAAGGAAACTTACTTTCTAAGGTAGATTTGTGTTAGTTTAAAAATATTTAATTGTTTGACACACTTTGTATACTTATACTCGTACCTAATCGTGTAATAATCATGTGAAATAAGCGTGAATTTTGGCAATTTTCTATTTAAATTGATGATTTTTTTCAAAACCGACGTACACGACCACACAATAACAAGTAGCCGGCAATAAAGACAAGAAGATTTATTTACTTTTTTATTTAAATAAATTTACAACTGTAAAAACCTAGTAACGAGTGTGACCTCCTCTTGCCAAAATCACAGCTTGAATCCTTCTGGGCATACTCTCTACGATGTTTTTAATTACGTTTTGAGGAATACGTTCCCACTCTTCAGCAATTACTCTTTTTAGCTCCCTGATGTTTTTTGGAGCAGGTTGCACTGATCTTACCCGCCTTTTTAGAACATCCCAGACATGCTCGATTGGATTGAGGTCAGGACTGCGAGCTGGCCAATCTAAACGACGGATCCCAACTTCTTGCATGTAAGCTTCCACGTCACCAGAACGGTGCGGGCGGGCATTGTCGTCCATAAAAATGGAATCTTCCCCAAGTGCAGTCAATGCGGGTTGTGCATGTGGAATTAGGACCTCCATTATGTACCGGTGTGCATTTAATGTTCCTCTTTCTAAGAAAACTAACTCCGTACGCTCCGTCGAATTAATTGCTGCCCAAAACATAACGGAGCCTCCGCCATAAGGAGTGATTTGTTCGAAACACACTTCCGCATAGCGTTCCCGTGGTCTTCGCAGCACTCGCCGGCGTCGTTCCTCTCCACACAAAGAGATTCTAACTTCATCAGAAAACAATACCTTATTCCAGTCCTCCATAGTCCATGAAGCACAGTTTCGAGCAAACTGAAGTCGAGCAACACGGTGCTCACGGAGTAATTTAGGGCCTCGAGCCGGGCGGTAACTTTTGATATTGGCAGCCAAAAGCCTCCTTCTAACCGTCCACAAGCTTACTTCTACTCCTCTTACTTCTTCAAGGTTTTTTTTCAGGTCCACACTTGACGCCTTACGATTCCGCAACGCCTGACTCACCAAAAAGCGGTCGTCTCTTGGTTCTGTGCATCGTTTTCTTCCCGAGCCGGGTCTTCTTTTAACCGAACCGGTCTCTTGATATCGTTGCCATGTCCTCTGGACAGTTGAACGGCTCACATTTAGCCGTTGAGCCACGTAAGTTTGCGAACAACCTTCTTCAAGTAGGGCTATAATTTTACCGGCCCTTATCGCTTTATCGCTCATATCAAAAAGTGGTATTTATTGTGGAAAGAAAGAATAAATTGTTTAATTTGCAGAAAATACTCAAAAAGTTTTAAAATTGTAATAAAATTGTTACAGCAATTCGCATCAATTCGCGCCAAAAAGCAAAGCAATTTCACTATATAATCAGTATTTTTCTTTTTTAATTTCAAATTTTAAATTTGGAACATTAATAATCATGCCAGGATGTTTATAAATGATAAGTCAATGCATCGTCAAATTAATAAAACCTCTTTCTTGTTCTTCTTCATTGAAGCAGAGAAATCATCAAAGTGCCCGTTTTTTTGCAAAAGAATTTTATATTAATTATGTAAGTTTTAAAGTAGAGTTCAGGCCAACAAAATTATCTATATTTAAGGGAAATATCCCGCTGTCTACCTCATTGTAAATAAAAAAAATTATATTGGGCTATAAATTATTAAGAAAAGTTTTATAGTAAGGAGTCAACTTTGTTTAGATTACTCGAATGTTTTCTATTAGACTCTGAGCAATAATTTTGAAACTTTTAAGGTGATTTTGTCACTGCCTAAATTAATTTTGTATCTAAAATTGCCTTTGGTGGTTGTTCTACGTAATTTTAAGCCTGTTGTAAAATTCAAGGTAGATAGTCTCCTGGTTCTTAAGTATTTTTAAAGATTAAATCATCACAAAGTTATTTTTGTTTGAGGGTGCAAGTCCCGCAGCATTTTTTGTAGAATTTCCCCCACAATGTTCTGTAGTAAACCTACACTGAAATACAATTTTAGCACTGATCTACAGAGTTAGATTTTCAGTGAATTTATACAATTTTTAGTATTTTTAAGTTCAAAATTGTAATGTGAATATTACTGCTCTTTAGTTCATACTTACTGTAATACTGAGTACTTTAATATACTTTGCCAGTAACAGTGCATTTCGTTTTAGTGCATACTTATCTATATTACTTATTTATATGCGTTTGGAGACGACCTTTTTTGCCTCAAGTCTTTTGGATTTGTTTAAAAAGACAATTTGTAGAACACATTGTGTTACATTTGAATTATGTTGATGCTTGAGGCATTTGTTATCGATGACACACAACTCGTGATAGTGATTCTAGAATTCTAGGTACCCTAAAATAAGGACTTTTTTGCTTATTTCCAGTTCCGGTGCAAACCGTTGTAAAGTGAAATTAGATTTCACTATGGCGAAGCTCAAATTGTAGAAAAATCAATTTTTCCTTGTTATTTTTACTTTCAAAGAGTGCTATGTTACGTATTAGTCGTTAGTTAGTTTAAGAAGTTATAGAGATAGTTTACGATCATCTCTAGTCAGAGAAATTTTGAAAAAATAAATTACCATTTACTTATTATAGGTATGTATATTATTCAAATATGTATGTAGTTTAAGGAGTGTATAAGAATAACTTATTACTTATTGTGTTAAATATTAATACATAGTGTAAAATAGGAAAGGACTGCGTGTCGATATGTAAGGTATATAATATAATGAAACTTTTCTGTCAGTACGTCGTTGAATATGTATTTGGGTGCTATATGATACGTTTGGCTTGGCTAACTAGTATTTTAATTATATTTTTGGTAAAATACCTGTTTATTGGCAACTATTTCATTTTTACTAATCGGTTTTTGAAACTTAAATTGTTTGAATATATTATTTTTGTTCGCGATTGGATACGATGGCTAAGCCATTTTGAACTAAAATAACGCTTTAATTAATTAGCGGTAGGATTTATATTTTGTATGGATAGAAAAGTTTCAAAATCGCAGTTAAATTATGGCAAGTAGACCGACACCGAATAAAGATAAACATACGCGATGTGTGTGTGTGTGTGTGTGTGTGTGTGTGTGTGTGTGTGTGTGTGTGTGTGTGTGCGCGACGTATACACGCACGCGTGCACACACGAAATCTCAATCTCCCTCGGTATCCGACATTCAAGGACGCGCGTCGCTAGCTATTGTCCTTGCAGATTGCCACGAGTAAAAATTAATTCAGTAAAAAGAAGTTTATATTATGACAACCCTATGTTCCGAGCGATGTTCAGTTATTTATTATCCTAAACACCGTCAGTCGGTCCACTTGCCATAATTTTACTATGCTCTCACTGTCTTGAGTCGCTAAAATGAAGATATTATTATTATAGATGGTGCTAAGCGTATCAACGTGGCTTGACAAAAAATGAAACTCTGCAGGTTGTATTATTTTGAAATGGTATTGTTTATTGCCGAGGACAGTGAGAGGTGTAAATAAAAGTTTAACTATAATGTAACAGCTGAGCGGAGATGCCGAGCTACTGAACTTTGAAACACTTGGATTTTAGGCAACAAAACTTTGTCTCTATTTTAATTCAAATAATAAAAATCAATGCAATACAATGTATATATACCTTCACATCTTCATTTACAAATTATACATTTAATAAGTTATAGTACTAATACAATAACAAGAAGTTAACGTATTTTAAACATAGATGGCACCAGCTGTTTGTTACTTTAATAATGTACTTAGAGATTTTTCATTTTTATTATAAGATTTCTTTTAATATTTCATAAGTTACATCAATGTACAATAAAAGATAATTAAAAAATAACAGAAATTTAAAACAGAGACAAAGTTTTTTGCGTATTTGGTGATTTGCCAGGGTATGCTGTACTCTGTGATCTCATTCTACGTTTGTTAAAGCAACGTTGACGGTTTTAAATACATTCATGTTAAAAGTCGCAAAATCTGAGTTTTAATAAACATTGAATTAAATAAATTCGCTGTTTAAGTGTTTGCCCTGTCCTCATCCTACCCTTAGCTTATTAGTATCCTAAGAATTAAATATCTTACTTAATATTATTAAAACAAAGATTGTTTTTTTTTATTATATTCCTAATATTATAAACGTGAAAGTTTATAAGAATGGATGTCCGGATGTCTGGATGTGTGTTTGTTACTCTTTCACACCTAAACGGGTGGACCGATTGAACTGAAATTTGGTAAACAGATTATTTTCTATTCTATTCTTAGACACTAAAATAACACATAGGCTGTAGAAAAGCGGGTAAAACCGCTGGGCGCAGCTAGTTTTTAATAATATGATTTTTTATAATTTTTCCAACTGCGCCCAGCGGTTTTACCCGCAGTACTTATGTAGCCTATGTGTTTTATTCTAGGGTCTAAGCTATCTCTATATCAAATTTCAGCTCAATCGGTCCACCCGTTTAGGCGTGAAAGAGTAACAAACATACATTCTTACAAACTTTCACGTTTATAATATTAGAAAGATTTATTATTTTTAGATAATAATAATATAATTTTTTTTTAATAAGTACACCTACCTGCTACCTATCTCGTTAGTGCAAAAACAAAGGTGAAGGAATAGAGGGCGCTGATGTGCTGCCAATCACAAGGATTTAAGTATTATATTTAGTCTTTTATAAAACATTTACAAGTAGCTTTTAAAAATTAGACAAATAACGGACCTTTTAAAATAGACTTTATCGCACGATATTTATATATAATAATAAAGTGGATATTTACTGTGATATAAACCTATCTATAAAACAAAAAAGTACGAGCAAGAAAAACATTTTATGGTAACATAAAACACAAATTAAATTGTGTAGATGCTAGACAATTAATTTTAAACAACTTAATTGAAAATTACAATAAAATATTCATGGTTTAAGAGAAAAATTAATTATCTTCGCATAATTTAAATTAATTCGGTGATTTTTTAAAAGGCGCCATCTGTGTTTCCTACTTATACTAACATGTTCTCAATAGATGTCACCACTTACTACATTACGTAATCATTTTCTTTTCCAACTGCCACCCTTTTCAAGAGATGGCGCTAGTAGTACTAAAAACGTCAATTTATAAAAAGTTATGGCATAACCACAGAGTTCCATAGACAAATTTCCTAAATCTATGGGCATAACAGTGTTAGCGCAGTAATTATAATATTCAGAATAAGTTATAATACAATCTTGTAATAATTACCGTGAATGATGAGTGACGGCGCTACTTTCTTCGCGCTAGAGCGTTTTCACAGAAACGCTATGTTACAGTCATTTAGTTTTATTTTTGCCTACCTTGGATAAGATCATTGTCGTAATAGTCGTATTATATTGTGGTTTATTTACATTGTTGTACAAATAAAATCTGCTAGTATTTACGTAAACTGTCAAGTACCTATTTATATATGAATTTACCATAAAAGTGTACCATTTGAAATATTATAATTTTGCGTCATACCTTAACATGAATATTTAGACACGCGGCAGCGAGTCAAGCCAAGTTCAAGCAAAGGAACTGGCGACCGCGCCGTGTGTTATATTACACGAACCGTCCAAAGCGCGTTTTGACGACTTTTTACACCCTCGTTATACAAAAACTATTACACATAGACAAGTCAAATTTGGCACATATACTTAAATATACGAACTATATCTCTGTTCCAAATTCCAATAACACAGCTCAAACGGTTATTTAGATATAAACATCCAGTAATCGGTGAAGTTAATACATACTGAGGGATAGATCAAAAGTAATATCCCAGTTCCAGATGACCTAGAAAGCTGAAATTTGGCATCCCGATAGGTAATGTCGTAGTAACAAAGGGAAAAATCAGAAACTAGTATTTTTTTATCATTTTAAATTATTATTAATTTTTAAAAAATGTATGATATTAAAGTTTGGGACGCCTAGGAACGCGTAAAGCAATACATGTTGCATGTTGCTATAATTTTTGTGTAGGCGGCTATTTTCTGTTAGATACTACGAAGTGCGCGCGAGTCCACTATTCCTACTAATATAATTATAAATATAAATACAAACTTTATACCTACTGTACGTATGAATATATGTTTTTTACTTTTTCACGCCTAAACGGGTGGGCCGATTGACTTTAAATTTGGTATAATAAAAAATATAGCTTAGACCCCTGGAATAACATTATAATATACACTACTGTACCAAACTGTATAGCGGGTAAAACAGCTAGGCACAGCTAGTCACTAATAAAAATAGGTTCCTGGTACCTACGTAACAATTGTATATCCTATGTAAATACCTATCAATATATCGACTCACCAGCAGCACAAGGCGGCTCAGTAACATAGAGGTAATAATATTAACATTGTTTACAATAAAAATAATCTATGTATATCGCCTAAGGTGCTAGTTGGTGTAAACATTTTAGATACCTACGTACCTGTAACGTATAGTCATAATATTATAGGTATGTGGCGGTATCTGGGGGCACGGTAGTGCCCCCGCCAAGTCGTCGTCATTACAAGTCTTGTCGGCTTAGGTTTCTTTTGATCGAAATTCTAATCCAGTTCCAGATGATCTAAAAAGTTAAATTTCCATCCAGGTAGGCGGTAGGTATAAGATAGCTGGGTGAATATAGATAAATTTATCAGTAACTAGTATTGTTTAAAAATCAATTGATTAGGTACAATATTCAAATCAATAGTGCACATAAATGCTATTTATAAATAAGTACTAAATTAATTATAGGTATAGGTATATCGAAGCACGGCGAGGCTCACGGGCCGCGGTGCGCGGTGCGACGGCCGTGCCATGGAGCAGTGGGGTGGGGAGAGGTGCATTAAAATAATCATTTGGTATTAATCTTATTATGACTGGGTGTCTTAAACCTATTACATACTAAAAAGTACTGTACAAAAAGCAATGATATCCCATCAAAAACATAAATGTGAAAAGAGAGCCAAGTTCAATATTACGATGTATGTACTCATAGTTACCTATGATTTGGTAGTTGACTTCAACGACAAAAGAAGTGAGATCTAAATGGGTGCCAAGTTCAATGGTCAGTCCTGAAAAATATTTACAACAACATAAAATATTTTATTACAACTTAAAAGATTATTTCTTCTTATCACTTAGAATTAATATTACTTTGAAGCCCAAAGTTTGACTTGGCTAGTTCTCATGGGTACCATACGACGAAGTATCATTAAGATAAGACAATAGATACTTTATTGTACACCACATAATGTTACAGAAAATACATAAGTACATAATTAAAATTAAAAATTACAATGTACAAGTGGTGGTCTTATCATTAAAGAGCGATTTCTTCCAGACAACCAATGGATGGAGGGGACTAATTTACACGATAAAAGACGGTGGCGCACTAATTAGCATTAAGTGCGTTTAATAATGACCAAGCTAAAGTTAAGAGAGTGCCTACCTAGTATATTATGAGAACTGGCCAAGTCAGTCTTTAGGCTTCAAAATAATATTAATTCTAAGTGATAAGAAGAAATAATCTTTTAAGTTGTAATAAAATATTTTATGTTGTTGTAAATATTTTTCAGGACTGACCATTGAACTTGGCACCCATTTAGATCTCACTTCTTTTGTCGTTGAAGTCAACTACCAAATCATAGGTAACTATGAGTACATACATCGTAATATTGAACTTGGCTCTCTTTTCACATTTATGTTTTTGATGGGATTCATTTTACTCTATCAACGCCACAATAATACACAGATTTATACAAAAACCATTTATTAACAAAAATAGTGCCATTTGATTATATCATTTGGAATGATTAAATAAAATGTAAATACAATAATTATTCCTACACGATTGCACATTGGCATCTCTAGACATGTTACATTTATCACTGAAGTATAAAAATGCCCAATACCTTAAACAGAGAGTTGTAACGGTGCTCAAACCGGTTTCATAGAAATTTACAACTTGGATCGTATTGCGTCAATCCTGCCGGACGCTTGCCTTTGGAGGTCCGTGAGCTTCATAGCTAAGCCCATATTTCCTTGGATCTTGATTTTCCCTTGGAAGAAAGCTTTTTGCGGGTTCAGTTTGCCGGAGATCAAGTCTGTGACGTCATCGTCGCTGACTGTGAAAGTAACGTCAGGTTTTTCGGTTCCGTTGTACGTGACTTTGCCTTTTCCTTCTTTCGCGTTGATAACCCAATAGCCTTCTGCGCCGTTGGGGCCGCTTCGTACTTTGAAGCCGTAAATGCCTCGGACTTTCTCGATTAGGTTTTCGGTGTCAGTGGCCATGGCGTCTTCTAAGACCTTCATGTATTTGTAGACCTTGAAGTCTTCGGGGTTGCTGGCGATGGCGGCGACATTGTTGGGGGTAGCGTTGCTGAATCCTTTGCGATACATGGTGACGACGGCGGCGCCTCCTAAGCCCAGGTTGTGTTGTAAAGCTATACGCGCCTTTGGCACCTGCGGACCAAGTGAACACACTGTTAATACTAAATTTATTTACTAATTTACTGATTTACTTACACGTGTGGACGGAGCTAGACTGTTTGGGGGAGGGGCAATGTTTTGGGTAAAAAAATGTACCTTGAAATGATTGTTATTGGTTATAATTTTAAGGTTTTATGTATTAATCATTACCACTGTTATTAAAAATTTTACAGGGATTATTAATATGAATACTGGTATTACTTTTAGTGAGGGGGAGGGGCAATGTTAAAGTAAATAATATGTAAGTATCTTGAAATGATGTGGTAAGCTAATCAATTAACGTTTTATATATCATTACACTGCTACTATGTATTATTAAAAATCTGGTAAGTATTATATATTTTTAATAAGTTGTCTAACAACTTTTTTAGTAATCAAATTCTT
Source organism: Hemithea aestivaria (assembly GCA_947507615.1). NCBI lineage: Eukaryota > Metazoa > Arthropoda > Insecta > Lepidoptera > Geometridae > Hemithea > Hemithea aestivaria. The sequence continues at coordinate 14,354,476 of OX382338.1, forward strand.
ATTTCCTTTGTAGACGAAATAACATTAATAGTTATGACATAATTAATATGTTATTGGTTGTATGTACATTACATAAAAAGTTTGAAATTAAGTTTTTTTTGTGAATTTAATTTCTCAAGAAAACTAAAGAATATTTTGGTAAGAGGGGCAAAACCCCTTTTGCCCCCGACTTTCACACGGGCCTGTGTTTGCTATGTGAATGTTCTATTGTATTCAAAGTCATTGGGTTGATGTTTTTAATATCATTTCAGTAGGTATTTATGTAACTTTTGTTATAAAAATAGTTACAATGCTAATGAAGTGTTCACGTAACAAAATGGTAATAATTATTTAATTATTATTTTTATTATAGAGATCTTTTGGCGCGTGGACTAAATTAGAACTAAATATTGTATTAACTTAGTTATTTTTAAGTGGCGCTACATTATTCAAGAAGCCACGCATTTAAAGTTGTAATATTATTTATGGTTTTTATTTAAGTACCTTAATTAAAATGTCACTTGTGAGGAATAAATTATTATGAATAATGCTATTTTGTTGCACAATTACAATATCCAAGTTTTAAGTTATCATTAGATAAGTGTTTTAAGTTATAAATGACTAGCTTGTGCTCGCGACTTTGCCCGCGTGACAAAATCCTTTCTTAGCGAAGGTCCAGGTCATAAAATCTATCTGTATTCCAAATTTGAACCCAATCCGTTCATTGGTTTTAGCTGTGCGTTGATAGATCAGTCAGTCAATCTTTCCTTTTATATATTTAGATATCGTTACATCCCTATTTATCTACCATTAGCTTCTAGGTATACCAGTAAAATATAAAATTATACCAATTATACGAAGGGAAAAAATTATAATTTGTCCTAGAAGTCCATTTAGGCCAAATTTTTTTTAGCTTAAATTTAGTTTGGCTTTAGCTGAGTGTAGAAAATTAGTTCCATATTTGGGCACACGTCAATATCGTAGTTTGTAGAGACAAGGTCATTATAATATGAGTATTGGGTACAAAGTACAAGAGACTAATGATCACAGTGCGTCTAACTTATCTGACTTGCTGAGGGTGGCGCTAGTATCGCTTAATATATCATTAACCAAGCATTGGCAGCAACATGTTTGTAGTTCTTCTTTTTGCCACCGGTCAAATAAGGCTAAGTTAAGTCGTGAAGGCCTAAGTTTAGCAATAACCATCTAACATGAGGAAATCAGCGTTGATGCGCAAATGCTTCAAAGGAAAAAGTGGTTTTAAATCATGTATTCTTGTTTTTCGACCAGTTTAGTAGCCTTTAGTTTTTAAGTATCCATTAAAATAATTAGGGTGGTTCAACAGAACAGGTTACCTGCTATAGACTAGGACATATATGTCCTAGTCCTAGCTAAGGTTTTATTACGTTTTTTTCAGCTATTAAATGAATTTGACAGTAAGGGACTTTTTTGCGACGATTTACATCAAAATTATAAAAACTAGTAGGCTGTCATTTTGCTGCGTTCTCAAATAACTAAGGGTCAGGCGCGGATCCAGACCATGATTTTGGGGGGGGTCATCGGCTAGAATTTTTATGGAGACACGTTTAAGCGTAGTCTTGAAAATCTTACATTTTGCAGTACGAACTATACGCGTTTAGCTTGCTCCGAGTGGCAATGAAACTAAATATTGTTATTTATAGAGCGCGAGCAGCTCGCTGCGAGCGCCGAGAAAAATTTGAATTTTTCAGCACGAAAGATGTGCGTTTAGCTTTCTCCGAGTGGCAATGAAACTAAATATTCTTATTTATAGAGCGCGAACAGCTCGCTGCGAGCGCCGAGAAAAATTTGAATTTTTCAGCACGAATGATGTGCGTTTAGCTTTCTCCGAGTGGCAATGAAACTAAATATTGTTATTTATAGAGCGCGAGCAGCTCGCTGCGAGCGCCGAGAAAAATTTGAATTTTTCAGCACAAATGATGTGCGTTTAGCTTTCTCCGAGTGGCAATGAAACTAAATATTGTTATTTATAGAGCGCGAGCAGCTCGCTGCGAGCGCCGAGAAAATTTTGTCGTTTTCAGCACGAATGATGTGCGTTTAGCTTGCTCCAAGTGGCAAGGAACCTAAATATTCTTATTTATAGAGCGCGAGCAGCTCGCTGCCAGCGCCGAGAAAGTTTTGGATTTTTCAGCACGAATGATGTACGTTTACCTTGCTCTAAGTGTCAAGGAACCTAAATATTCTTATTTATAGAGCGCGAGCAGCTCGCTGCGAGCACTGAGAAAATTTTGAATTTTTCAGCACGAATGATGTGCGTTTAGCTTGCTCCAAGTGGCAAGGAACATAAATATTCTTATTTATAGAGCGCGAGTAGCTCGCTGCCAGCGCCGAGAAAGTTTTGGATTTTTCAGCAGGAATGATGTGCGTTTAGCTTGCTCCAAGTGGCAAGAAACCTAAATATTGTTATTTATAGAGCGCGAGCAGCTCGCTGCGAGCACTGAGAAAATTTTGAATTTTTCAGCACGAATGATGTGCGTTCAGCTTGCTCCGAGTGGCAATGAAACTAAATATTCTTACATTTATAGAGCGCGAGTAGCACGCTGCGAGCGCCGAGAAAATTTTGTACTTTTTAGCACGAGCCAATGACGTAAGAGCCAACTAGAGAACATTTTGTATTTTTAAGTGCAAAAGGTGTACGTTCATTATCTCGTTCACACAAAATTATAGTCATTTTTATTAGAGGGCAAGCATTTAGCGTCGTGAAAATTTTAAAACCTGTGTACTATCCACTGATTTCGCACCAAGCACCAAGAAAAACATAAGTATATAATCCAAACCACGAAAGGTACGTGTTCAGTTTGTTATAAGAACGCGAACGTTAAGAAAATTTTAATATTATTTCTAATAAGAGGGCGAGCAGCTTTCTGCTATCGCAAGGAAAAATAATCATGCCTGACCTGAGTAAAAATGTACGTTTAGCTCGCTCCGAGAAGCAAGAAAATAAAATATTTTGACCAATAAAGCCAGATTTTTTTTTATAACTCTGACCTCGAAAAGAAGCGATTTAGTCGTCGACTACAATCCTAGAAGTTTTGTGAACGCTCATAAATTGTACTGGTAAGTAATTCAAATTATATGAAAAGCACGCAACCCTCTTAATCCAAATGCAAAAAAAAAGACTATTATACATGCGCGAGCAGCTTGCTGCAAGCGCAAAGACTTGATAAGAAGATGACATAAAGCGCGATCAGCTTGCAGTAGTTAATATAATCCAATTAATCCTAAATATGAAAGATGTTCTGCAGCTTGCTACGAGAACCTGCGGATAATTCGTAGGCGAGGGCCGAAAAAAAATGTAGGTAGCTAGGGTAAAAAATTAATTAAAACAGAGAAACAATTTTATGAATTTGTACGTAGAGCTTGCTGCTAAGAGAAAATTTCCTAATTCTAACTATGAAAGTAGCGTAAAACCAGTCGATAAGATCGGATTTTTTTTCCGACTAGGATTTTGGGGGGGGTCATGACCCCCTTGACCCCCCCCCTGGATCCGCGCCTGCTAAGGGTAAGTATATTATTATGAACATTAAAATTAACATTTTAAGGCAAAAAGGTGACATAAAAATAAAAACGCATACCGGGGGTAGACTTCCTTTGCAGGAGGTCGTCTAGGTGGGTACCCCAACAGTGCCAGTTATTCTACCGCCTGAGCAGTAACGTGCAAACATTACTGTGCTCCGGTAGGAGGGTACTGTAGCTAGTGAAATTACAGGGCTAAAGAGTCTTAACATCTTATGACTCTTGAGTAAGAAGCGTTGGTGCAGTGCTTCTAGAATTTCACATCATTGTGAAATCCTAAATAGCACTGTACTGATTATGGGCAGCGTTATCTCTTAACATCAGGAGAGCGTCTTGCTCGTCTTCTACTTTATCACATAAAAAAAAAAAACCTAATGTATACTTACTCATTTTATATCCCACCATTTAGATTATACAGTTAAAAATATCTTGAATTGTTTTAAAACAGAAACATTTAATTTTTTTATAGTATACTATATTATACAGTTGGAATATGTAAATGTTTTCGTTTTTACGCACATTTACGAGTTTCTTTTACGTGTGTAGGCAGCTGTCAAAATAATAAGGATTTTAATATTTATGGAATTTTTAAATAACTGAACATGTACCTAGGTACAATGCACTATTATACTATGTAACATAATGTCACATAATTAGTTATAAATTAAATATTTATCTTGTAATTATTAATATTAACATAAAAGACAATAACGGTCGTAATAATAATATATTATTATGTGAAATGTTGGTATGTACTGAATAAAATTAACCCTGAACATTTTATTAATATTATCTAAATATAATTAATTATAGTATATAAAAATATTAATTAATAATTATTTGAGGATATTAAATTGAAATAAATACCGTACCTCACTTTTTATGGTCACAAATTATAATTTATAGAATATTTAAAAATTACACAATTGACGTTTGTCTGGTCAGATTAAAACTTTATAATCTTGAAGGTAAATTGATGGAGCCTACATAATGTAAAATAATCAGTTGATATGCAAGATAATATTGTAATTTAGGTTGATTATATATAATTATAATAATATAACAAAATAATAATTATAATATTAAAATATTTTACCACTACCAAACGGCCACGCGGCAGACCAAGGGAGAGATGACCTCGACTCACATGCTGAAGGATGGAAATCCATAGCCCTAAACCGAGACTTTCTAGGGCTATGGAGTCAGGAGGACAGGGTCATTTTTCCTGTAGTAAGATCCAGTAGGATCATAATAACAAAAAAAATATTTTTATCTAAGTTCTTTTTTATGTCTCGTGCCCTCATTTAAGTTTGAATTATTATAATTAACTGCGCCCATTGATTTTACTCGATGTAGCCTATGTGTTATTCTAAGGTCTAAGCTAACATCTATCCACCAGTTTAGATGTGAAAGTAGAGTAACGAACAACCATAAATACAAATTTTCACATTTATAATTGCGAAAACCAGTTACTTTTTTTTTTTTATGTTTTGCGGCTGTGATATCACTGCGGCCATGATTGGCCTATTGTGATCAACCAGTTACTTACAAAAATTGAAAAGATTTTAATTAGAAATGTCATTTTTTAAGTTGGACATAAACTTTAAATAAAAATATATAATTAGATAAAATAAGTAATTGAGCTAAAATAAGTAATATGTAATCATGTATTGTAATTTTACGAGCTAATTTTATATACCTTATACTATTGTCAATTGTCTTCCTTTTTGTTTTATAAAATATTAGATAGTATTTTATTCTAAGAGCTATAAATAGAATTTCATGAATACACACATTATATTGTGATTATTTTATAAGTACGGAACTCTTATCCCAAATCCCAGCTTAACAAACACGTACATATTTGTATCATGTATTGATAAGATTATAAAATAATTAATTGTACTTAAAACAATCAATATGAAATATTTTATACCAAATGAGGGCGCTAGTGTCTACGTGTTAGAACGTTTTGTGTTAGTTCCATTTTTAGTCACATCATGGTCTTTTTTTTTTGTTTTCGCCGGGAATAAATGCATTACGCATACCCTCCATACGGGGATATGGGAGGGTTATGTGGGACTCCCCGTGCAGTGCGACTGCACGGGTATACCCACTAAAACAACCCGGCGGCACTCCCGCATCGTCTTTGTGACGGAGGACTGGGAATCGGCAGAGCCTTAGCATCCAGTACATCATGGTCATAGCTAAATAGTATTGTATTGTAATTAATGTACATTAACTACAAAGTATTTAGCACTTGGCATTCAAAATAAACCTATGACGGGCAAATAAGGTTAGAAGTTAGGATTAATATTATAATGTCTATTCACCCCACATTGTCCGCTCCAAGGTGGCAATCGGGGATTCACCAGGAAAAATGTATATTATATGTGTATGTATATCTATGTATGTATGTGTATATTTTAAGTTCGAAAAATTGGTCAAGAAGTCGCCAATATATAAAAAAAAATCGACATCGAGAATGGAGATCGAAAATCGAGGTTGACGACACGATACAGTTTCATTCTTTAAATTAATTACATTTGTTATTCTCCTATTCCCCTAAAATATACTCGTATACTTATGGCGGACTAAGGATGCAAAACAAAATGAATTTACTCAAAAAGGCCTTAAAACTCAACATATTAATATTCCACCGCCAAAAAGTCAGAACGAAGCGTACGCATCTTTATGATAATAGGGTACATAGGTGAGGGCAATGTGCAACGTTCGATTAGCCTTGACTACATTATGAGTGTTTGAGTGATTACTTGGAACTTGGAAATCAAACAAAGAGTCGCTGCACGGAATCTCTGAGTAGTTTAGTTTTCATTATTAGCTGCGCCCGCGGTTTTACTCGCTGTAGCCTATTATGTTATTCCAGGGTCTAAGCTGTCTCTGTATGAAATTTCAGCTCAATCGATCCACTCTATTATTGTAATATCAGTCCTGGGGGGTTAGACAAGTGCCAATCGCTTGTCGCTATCGCTAAAAAAATGTACTGAGATGACATTCGTTATCGAAAAGCAAACCACAACGACTGTCATCTCAGTACATTTTTTTATCGATAGCGACAGATGATTTGCGCTTGTCTAACCCCCCTGTTTCATTCCTAGGTTGTCTGTAAGAAATTGCCTAGTGCGATAAGACCGCCGATTGTTTACCTAGCATTTAGATATCTAGCTCAGTAAGTTTCTTTGTAATTATTCGGTACGCAATAAAGTATCTGGGGGCACGGTAGTGCCCCCGCCAAGTCGAGCGCGAAGCAAGCACTGCCGTACCATCTTTACAGGAACCATTTCGTCGCATTTTCAGGCCCCTATTTGAGAACCTCTGGATAAGACCAGAACACAGAAATTTTCGTCATCCAGTAAGCTATACTTACATACTTAAAATCCAAAATTTCAAGTCTGTAGGTCATTAAGTTCCGAAGTTAAGCGAAAGCAAAGTTTCGCATTTTCGACACTCACTCACTCATGATCATCAAAATAGAACTAGTACTTCCCATAAACTCAGAGAGCTGAAATTTGGTACATACTTAGAATTTATTCTATAAACCATAGAAAAACTAAAAAACATGCAATTTCGGTCTCGTTTTCGAGATAATTAATCTGCATTAATAACTTTGTAATCTCATATAAATGTATGGGATTACAAAGTTACATTTGCAGTCATGGTTAAAATTGTGTAATATTCAAATTATTAATTAAAAATATAAAAAAGCCATAGTATATGTGTCGTAAATCGTCAGTTATGATCAGGCGATATCGTGGTCTAAGGCTAACCTATAACGAATCTATCACAAGAGCCCAACCAAACTATTAGAAGAGATCGACATACCGCCTTTATTACAAGCTTTTATTTACTTTCACCTGTCTGTCTATCTGTCGGTCTGTCTGTCTGTCTGTAATTAAATCTTGCAAGTTTAATTAGGTATAATATTATAATGCATTGGACTAAGAGTGAACGCACACGTATCTAGATGGCGCTGACTGTATTTTAAAAGGCGCTTACGGTTAGTATTTCTGATAACCTTATAATATAGCGTTTCTACAAAAATAAGTGAAATCCCACCAAAAACATTCTGTAAAAAACTAGCCAAGTCTCGATGGAGCTGCTTGTTTATCTCTAAAAAGTAATGAAATCTAGACAAAGTCGTGCCAAGTATAAGGTTCCTTACTGCGATATCTTTATTATTATAGTTAATATTGTGTGACTTGGCCGTTGAAGGGTAAGGGCCGTACAAGGGTATTATACCAGGTGCTCCATGACACCATTGCACCAATCTGTCCGCTACCCATTCACGATAGAAAATTGCCACTTGGAAAACGTTGATTGAATAACCAGTCAATTGTAGGCTTGATAAAGCTGCGTATTTCAATAATACTTCTGTTTAGGCGATCCAAGTGTCATGGAGCATCTGGTTTTGTACCCTTGTGTACCCTTCAACGGCCAAGTCACACAATATTAACTATAATAATAAAGATATCGCAGTAAGGAACCTTATACTTGGCACGACTTTGTCTAGATTTCATTACTTTTTAGAGATAAACAAGCAGCTCCATCGAGACTTGGCTAGTTTTTTACAGAATGTTTTTGGTGGGATTATTCTATTCTATTCCATACAAACTTTCACACTTATAATATTAGTAGGTAGTCTTTGACCACGATCTCGCTTGATCTTAAGCGGTGATGCGGCCGATGATGGTAGCAGACTAAACCTAGAAGGTGGGATAAATCCCTCCCTGGCTTTTTTTTTATACAACGAAGTAAGAAGACGAGCAATACGCTCTCGTGATAGTAAGAGATAACGCTCCTCATAATTAGTACAGTGCTACCCAGGATTTTACAAAGGCAAAATTCTGGGTGCACTGCGCCAACGCTTCTTACTTGAGAGTCATAAGATGTTAAGACTCTTCAGCCCAGTAATTTTACTAGCTACAGTGCCCTCCTACCGAAGCACAGCAATGTTTGCACATCACTGCTCAATCTCAGACGGTAGGATAACTGACACTGTTGGGGTACCCCCTAGTCGACTTCCTGCAAAGGAAGTCTACCCCCGGTAAAACTGGTTCACTGGTAAAACCTGGCTTCAACATAATTTAGGAATGACTATATTACGCATTTCTTTTTCAAAGAGCAGCTATTGGTCTCCATCATTTACGTTGTATTTCTATTGTGCCATATTTAGTGTGCAGTTACATTTCCTGCCTTATTTATTATATCTGTAGATTGTTAGTAAAAACTAAAGAATGTTTTAAGTAGGTAAGTAAGTATATTCTGTTAGGTGAAGTTATGTCATGCCTAGAAAACAGCCCCCAATGGATAAAAAAGTATTATATTATGTGTATTTTTAATGATAATAATCTTTGATAAAAATGATAACCGAACTGCGTAAATACAAAATACTGATAACTTTGCATTATCATGAGGTATTTAGATACATTTTTATTTTTTTAATTGATTACATTTCTGACAAAATTTGCTTATACTAATAAGGATTAAGGATATTTTATCTCTGGTATTTAATAGATCAATAAGGATGTTGACAGCATTGAAAAAATATCAAAAATATTATTCCGCAATAATAATAATACAAAAGTAGAGCATCTACATATTATTTAGTGAAATTACTTAAGAGTCTTAACCTTGAGTAAGAAGCGTTGGTGCAGTGCACCTAGAATTTAATCATTTCAGCCTGAGTAGCACTATACTGATTATGGGCAGCATTATCTCTTAACATCAGGAGCGCATCTTGCTGATCTTTATACTTCTTTGTATAATAAAAATGCTTGAAAATAAATGTGAAAGTTTGTAAGAATGTATGGATGTCTCTGTATGTCTGAATGTACGTTTGTTACTCTTTCACGCCTAAACAGTGGACCGATTGAGCTGAAATTTGATATAGAGATAGCTTAGACCCTGGAATAACACATAGGCTACAGTACAGCGGGTAAAACCGGTGATCGCAACTAGTATTTAATATTCTTTGTTAGTCACGTCAACAAACTTATAAGATAACTGTCCTATATTTACATTATCATATCAAAACGAGAACTACGAAAACATAACTGAGATAAACTCTTAACCTCAGTCAAGTAGTTTTGTTAAACGAACTGGCAAAGTGAAAGCCAAAGTTATAAGAACATACTTTCTCTCGGTTATTTAGAACAGTAATTTAATATTTTTATTGAATCTTTATGTTTTTAGCCCCCGACGCAAAAACGACGGGGTGTTATAAGTTTGACGTGTCTGTCTGTCTCTCTCTCTCTCTGTGTGTGTTTTTTTTGTTTAAAAGTAGAGTTGTGTTCTTAGCCATGTTTGGTGGAAATCAGTCCAAGATGGCTGCCGCTACAAAATGGCGGATTACTTTATTTCTCTACGACCCCCTTCAATATATACATATGTATCAAATGAAAGGTTTTAACTAGTAAAATACAACACACTATAATAAATTTAAAATCCAAGATGGCCACTACCACAAAATGGTGAATTACATAGTGTTGGGGGTTTTAAATTTTTAAAATCATTTGTTATTAGTACCTAAATCCTAGGTGTTTTAAGTAAGTTTTAACTTATAAAACCTTATTAAGAATTAAATTTTTCCTTTGTGTTTCAGCACAAAGAGGACGTGACGAATTTCAGCATAATAGCATCTTGGTTTGACAAAGGGAAAATAAAATGAATAAATAGAATTTTTATACATTATTTTACGCAACATTAATATTAATTATATTTTGAGAATTGTGGTTATGAATTTCAGTTTAAAATAAGTTTAAACCTTATTTCAAATCAGTAAATACCTAATTGTCTTTAAATTTTATGGACTGATTGTGGAGAAATTTGGGATAGAGATAGCTTAGACCCTGGAATAACATTATATAGGCTACTGTACAGCGGTGACTATTTATCATGTAAATGTTTACATAACTTATGTAAATACAAAGCCAACATGCATAATGAAGATATTATGACACCACAATGACTTCAAAATGATTTGAGCATATCTACCAATCACCAAAAAGAGACTTTGACAATATGAACAAAAACACATTATGAGACAGACAAATTAAATAGTTAAGTAAAGTAAAAATTTAGAATTTTGAAGAGCATCAATGTTTTTTTACCCTAAAAAAGATGAAAACATATTTTCTTTAAAATATTTTCCAAATTTCAAAATGTTTTGAAGGCCTTTGTGGAGTGTGCCCAAACCTCATGTGGGAGTGTGTATATAACCAACCTGTCTCTCTCCTGCTTCTCCCCTCAACTGCCAGACCAGCTCAGCACACTGCGCCAGCCCCGTCGCTCCCAGAGGATGTCCCTTGGCTATGAGCCCTCCGCTCGGGTTCACCACCACTCGTCCCCCATAAGTGTTCTCTCCAGAATCAACAAACTTGCCTCCCTCGCCTATCCCACACAACTGCAGGCCCTCGTATGTAATTAATTCATTAGCGGCAAAGCAATCGTGCAGCTCCACCACATCTACTTGCTTAGGGGATACACCAGTGTTGGCGTACAGCTTCTGAGCCGCCAGGGCTGTCATATCAAACCCGGCAACCTTGATCAAACTGTTCTCCTTGAACACAGCCTCTGTGTCAGTTGCCATCTCCATACCAATGATTTCTACAGCCTTATCTTGCAGACCATACTTAATGACAGCCTGTTCCGACATAAGAACGGCAGCACCGGCACCGTCGCTCGTCGGACAGCATTCCAACTTAGTGAGGGGCCCGTAGATCTTTCTAGAGTTCAATATCTCCTCAACGGTGTACTCCCTTTTGCCCTGAGCTCGTGGATTCTTAGCTCCGTGACGGTGGTTCTTGGCCGCTATCTTGGCGAGGTGCACCTCAGTCGAACCATACTTTTTCATGTGCTCAATGGCGGCATTACCGAAATACTGTGCCGTCATCGGGGCGCCGGACAAGTCGGCGAGGTCGGCCATTTTGAGAGTGAGTCTGTCCATGGGGCTGGTCCTGTCGGTGTAGGCGCTGCCGCCGAGCGCGCCGGGCGCCATCTTCTCGAAGCCGAGGGCGAGCACCACGTCGGAGATGCCGCCCTCCACCAGCTGCTTGGCGAGGAAGAGCGCGCTGGAGCCGGTGGAGCAGTTGTTGTTGACGTTGTAGATGGGGATGCCGCTCATGCCCACCTGGTACAGCACGCGCTGGCCGCACGTCGAGTCCCCGAACACGTACCCGCACACGGCTTGCTGCACGTCCGCGTACCGCACGCGCGCGTCCGCCAGCGCCGCCTGCACCGCCTCCTTGCCCAACTCGGGATAGTCGCCCCCCGTGTTCGGCTTGATGAAATTCGTCATACCGACGCCGACGACGAACACTTTTCTACCCATTTTTGTAAAATAATAATTACCTCCAAAGAGACGGCGGCCGAGAGCGATGAACTCGGAGAACTGAGGGCTGGGCGCAATGAAACGCAAATCTCTCGTTGGTAGATAACGCTATCTGAACTTTGCTCCGGGTCCGCAGTACGATGCGCGCTGATAATCTGATAACGGATCGACTTCGACTCGTACCAGTGGTTGAATTATGAAGTCGCTCTATCGTGTAATGTTAAAAGTTCAATAATTATTCTGTTCAAACTTATCAAAATTATTTCAATTAAAAAATGTACGTGGAACAGTGATTGAGGACAGTAGATGAACCATAGAAATAGAATAGTTTTCGTAAAAAATATCGATATCGTAACAGCAACATTGAAATTACATACTTGCGTATAAAAATTGCTAATAAATAATTTAAAATAATATTATTATCAAAGTTTTCTCTGCAAAGGTATCAATTTACCAATTTTTTTTTTCAAAGATATCAATTTATTTTACCATACTATATCTAATCTTTCTAACTGTTCTTCTCCTGACTATCCTTTTTTTCAATTTTCGTCAATTTACCGTTGTTGAGGTTAAGAAGAGCATACTTTCAATTTCTTCTAATGCTATTGGTGCCGATGGTATCAGTCGCAATATGTTGATTCCTATCTTAGACTTTATTCTCCCTATTATTACAAACATTTTAAATTTTTCAATATCTACTGGTATATTTCCATCTCTGTGGAAAGACGCACAGATACTTCCTTTACCTAAAAAGTCAAATCCTAAGCTCTTTTCTGAATATAGGCCCATTTCTATTCTTCCCTTTCTTTCTAAAGTTTTAGAGCGCCTAGTTCACAACCAGGTTAATGCTTTTCTTATTCAAAACTGTCTACTAAATCCCTTCCAATCTGGTTTTCGCCCGGGACACAGTACCGTTACTGCGCTAGTCAAAGTGACCGACGACATTCGTTTGGGCATGGAGAACGGCCAGTTAACCGTGCTGACGCTCCTGGATTTCAGTAATGCTTTTAATACTGTTGATTTTGATATTCTTCTTGCTACTCTTCGCTCTCTCAACTTTTCTTCATCGGTGATAGACTGGTTTCGCAGCTACCTTTGTGGTCGCCGGCAACGTGTTCGCCTTGAAGATGCTTTCTCTTCTTGGTGCAACACAAGTGCAGGGGTACCACAAGGTGGTGTCCTTTCTCCTCTTCTTTTTGCTGTCTTTATTAATTCTATTTCCCTTAATTTGACTTCCTCCTATCATCTTTACGCTGACGACCTCCAACTCTACTATCAAGCTCCAATACACAAACTGGATGAAGCAATAAACGTTTTAAACAGTAACCTTACGCGTGTCTCTCAGTGGAGCAAATATCACGGTCTCAAACTGAATCCGCTAAAAACTCAGGCAATAATTGTAGGTAGTTCTCGGACTATTTGTAAGATCGACTGGGATCTCATTCCGAAAATTACTGTAGATGGAGTTACGGTTTCTTATAGCGACAATGTAAAAAATCTAGGTATTTTCATTGACCGTACCATGTCTTGGGTCTCTCAGTTATCTGCGACAAGTCGCAAAATATTTGCGACTGCAGGTGCCTTGCGCAGACTTCGGAACTTCTTACCCACAACCACTAAAATTGCACTTGCACAGTCTCTCATGCTCCCTATTCTTGATTATGCTGACGCCAGCTACCTTGATGTTACTGAGGACCAGCTAAACAAACTTGAGAGACTCCAAAATCTATGCATAAGATTCATATTTGGCTTACGTAAATATGATCATGTTTCCGAATTTCGCACCAAACTCAAGTGGCTTCCCATTCGCCGTCGCCGGGATGCTTATATTCTATATCTTCTCTACAATATTCTGTATAATCCAACTTCCCCACATTATCTTCAGGAGCGTTTCCAATTTCTCAATGCTTCTAAATCTCGCTCGCTTAGGTCGTCAGTGAGTCTACTTTTACGTTTTCCTGAACACAGCACAACATTCTATAACAAATCTTTTACAGTAAAGGCCATCCGTCTTTGGAATGCCTTACCCTATGAAATTAAACAATCTCCTTCACTAGACGTCTTTAAAATTCGTGTGTTTAATCTCTATCTGTCACAGTAACTATTGAACCTCTTTTCCTTTAAAAAGTCATTGCTATCTTAAATATAATATTATCTATAATATCATGTTCATCATATAATTTGTACTTACTATGTATATTTAAATATGTATTATGTGTATGTATGTAAAGCATATTTTAATATTATGTATTGTGTATGTAAGATCTTATATTATATATATATTATTATAAATTGTATGCTTTTATTAAGTATTTAATATTCTTTAATTCTTAGTTTGTATATCTAAGTTACCACCAACTACCAACCAAGTGTGATTTTTTGTTACTCCTTTCCCTGCACGGTTGTCTGGAAGAGATCGCTTTTAGCGATAAGACCGCCAATTGTAACACCCTTGTATACTATGTAACAATATTTTTAAGTTTTTTGTTTTGTGGAGTTTCAATAAAGAGTTGTGTATTGTAATTTATTTTACTTTCTTCATACTTTTCCATTTATCGTATTCATAAAAATTAAAAACTATTATTATTTTTATTCAATTTTGTCTTATAAATAGATACTACTTAAAATGTGATTTTTTTAAATACTGTCTTTTATGTAAAAAACATAACTTTATATGAATTCGTAACATGTGTCAACATCTCTAATTATTATATAATGTTATTATTTAGCGATTTAATGTATTTCTATCGACTATCGATAGAATGTTAATTACTTCATCCCTATATTTTGTTGAAAGTTCCTTAATACTGTCACTGTCATGAATTACATTGAAACTTAATGTCAAGCGTCACTTTGCTGTCATATTTTTTTTCTACACTTATGAAGTTGAAATGCAGACTTATGAACCAGTATCATAAATTTAATTATAATAGGTATTATTTTGAAGCATAACTTTGCATTAAGTTTATATATTTATATTATGTGTGTGGTTTTAAAACACTTTTGTATCGTTCGTTTTTATATCATTAGTGAAAGATATGTCTTTAAAAATGTATATAAAAGAAAGAAAAGGCATTTTTAAAAACTTTTTGGCCAGCAAGAGGAAAATCCATTTTTTTAAATTTACGAATATAAAACAAAAAACGGTGTCATTCATTCTGTCTAAATTATTGTTATATATATGTGCCGCACAGAGGCTACATATTTTTAAATTTAATTAATAGTTTCATGGTAAAATAAATTAAGTAAATTTTAAGGATAGGCATCGAAATGGCTTTGGACAGGCAGAGAATTTTGAACGAATTGGGCAGCGTAGTAAATCAATTGCAGAGCGCGGACTGGTAAGAATCTTCCTACATTTTGTTGGAATAAGCTTGTGAGCTTACCCCAAGGTATAGTATGGTCGTTAATATGAGATTATATTTTCAGTGGTTGCATGGGTAAGTTGTTTGCTGACTCGAACATGGGTCAAGGGGCAGCTGGTTTGAAACCTCAACCTTCTGGGGGCATGTGTAGGTATAGCCATTGCCAGAACTATGGAAGTTTCAACCCTGGTTTTGGACAAACCGTTCCATCATCGTCCTGCAATCCAAACATGTGTATGGGTCAATGTAATCCACCTAAACTCTATGCCGACACCTACAACTTCTTGAATAAAAACCTTATGCAACCGGTCGTCAATGAAGTTTACAATGATTTGAAGAGTATCACTCCAGAGAACACCATAATGAATAATCCCATGGGTGCCAAAATGGGAATGCCTTTAGGTCAAGGACCTGAGATGACTGGTGGCATGGCAATGCAACAGGGTATGATGACAGAGAGCATGAATAATAATCCACCGCAAACCTCAATGCAAAGCCATATGCAACAAAATACAATGCAAGTGAATATGAATAATCAAAATCCAATGCAGTCTAATATGAATCAGAATCAATTGTCAAGTAACCACATGGTACAGCCAGTACAAGGCAATAATGGCCTGCCTCAGATGCAAGCCGGTGATATGGAGTATCAAATCATGAATAGTAACACAAACTTGCCACAAAATCATATACAAGGAAGTGGCATAAGAAGTCAATTAATGCCAACCGGGCAACAGATAGGAAATCAAAATTTCGGGCACGCAATGGGAGGGATGGGACCACAAATAATGAAAATGATGACAAGTGCTGCAAGAGAAGCTAAGGGTCAGCAGCAAGGAGGTCAATCGCCTGACACTATACCACCAGGAGGGATAAATCCAATCCAGAACAATAATATAAGTGCAGGAATGTACCCAGCCCAACAGCACAATAATGCTGTAATTAACGAAGGGCCTAATATGGATATCAATCAAGGGTACTACAATGCTGGAATTAATAATGGAAAACAAACGAATGATCTACTTGGAAATAATGTAAACATGGATGGTGTATTTAGTCCAGGTCCGCAACTATCGATGAAAGGAAAGATGTTGCAAGGTCAGGGGGATAATTCTCTTTCTAATCCGATTCGTCAAATGGCGTCACCAAACCGAAATTACGGCCAACACACTCAGGGCATGACTAAATTTAATGAAATGTTTCCTGGTGTAGCTAATGCGGATTTAGGATTTGATCCAATGAGTATAGCTCTACAAATGAATCCTGCAAATCATCAAAAGGCTGCCATGGAGCAAATGCAAAAAATAATGAATGGTGATAATAGACATTCCCATCATACGGATACTGCGATAGCTGGTTCAAATGCCGCGATGGCAAATATGGCTCAAGGTCAGTTTTCAACGGCTAAGCAGCAGCTTAACACCCCACACGTTAATCAGCAAGAATTTGATTCTCCGACAACTCAAAATCAACGACCCGATATGAACACTGTTGTGGCTTCTAATCAGCCACAAATGTATGCTGAGAATACTGGTGCTCCAACATATCAGGGGCAACTAACTCAGCAAACACCTCCTGAAAAGCAGTATCAAATGCAACAGGTAGAACCTAGCACGGGAGATATAGCAACAACAAACGTCCCACCTGCTTACGTCGGATCTCAAGGAGATAGCAATGTCCAGCAAGACGAAAAGCCAGATGCTCACACCCCTGAACCAGATTATGGAAAATTAGTCATTAAAGAACCAATATTTCCTGCTATAAATACATCATTCCAAACACCTCTTTACATGAAACGACCAAAATTTTACGATTACAACACTTTAGGACAACCTATCGAGAAATTGCCCGCAAAGTTATACCGACCTCCATCGCCAGTAAGCTTACCCCAGACATTGTCTCCACAACCCGTGACGAAGTTAAGGAATGATTATAACGAAAGGTTTGGTGTGAAACAAACTGAGAGTAAGACCTCATTGGTGGGAATTAAACCCATCGGAAGGAATCCTAGCAGGAGTCAAATGCAACACATCTACAATAAGTATAAAGGATCCCAATCCGAGACCCAGCAGAGAGTTAATAACCCGTCGATCGTGACTTATTCTGAAAGACGACTCAAGGTGCCGCCACGAAATGAACATCAAGTGCCACAATCTCAGATAGAAAAGTTTGGAGGCGATACTGTAGCTAATAATAATCCGGTGACAGCTAATGAAATATCTGAGAAAGGCTATCCATCAGCTAGAATAGAAAATATAGGTGATGCTGAGAACACGGGAGGAAAAAAAGTAGAGCGAATTGGTGACGTTCCAGCTGGTAAACCCATCGGTGACCCAAATTTTCCGGTAACATATAGATGAATTTAATAATTACATGTTAGATAAAGTAACGATAATGTAATCAATTGAAATTAATTCTATTTCAGACACCATTGAAGAAATCCCGCAATGGTCTTCAAGATCAAACGCAAACTCCTTATACAGGTTCATTTGCTTGGTCTTTCCATGGAGGTCCTACTGCTGTACCGCTTTCTGCGGGATATCATTTCCGTAATCGTGGCTATAGAATGTGACGTAATGTTTAGTGGTAGTGAAAAAAATTATTTATTGTAAATCGTGATGCCTATCCTCGTATTTTGGAAACAAAATTATACTGTTTGTGATGTTCGTAAGCGCATACCTACTTACATATTATATTTATTAAAATATTTATTATATTTATTAAAATAAAAATGTCTTGATGCGAAATAGTTTTTTATCTGCTTCTCTTTAGTTGGAAAGTGACTCCTAGCCGTTTACAAAAATAGCCACCGAGTTCTTAGGATCGCTGTAATAAAATAAAAGGCTGTTATTATAATGTGTACTTATATACGAGTATATGTAATTATGATGTGTGAGACGCTGATATAGGTATTTCGGAGTAATGATAGTTAAGCCTGCAGCCTGCCACATACGGTACGATAGAAAGAAAGAAAAATATTTAAATAAGCAAAGAGACATAGGCACATAGAAAAAAACAAAAAAATAGACGAGAAAAGAGCAAAAAATATAACATGAAACAATATTATAGGTGAAATACTAATATGTTCGATACACAGAACTAATACAACTAGAAGTAGCCATATTAGGTATGTGTGAGTGTGACAGCAATAGGGAAAATTCTATGTGAAGAAAAAGGAGAACCTATTTTTCTTCCGTCCCTTTCAGCGTGGCCGGTTTACGTTGTTTGTCACAAGTTCAAACGGCTTCCTTGTGACAAACATACCATCAAGTCATTCGAATTATCTTTTATTTTTTAAGATTTTAAGTGCGTTTCAGGGAATAATTAATGGTATAGTGGTAGTGAAATGAATGGTAGGATGTGCAGTTTTGGGCTGTAAAAGCAACATTAGGAGAAACTATTGCTGTCGCATAGGCGGGCACGCAGTGGTGAACCACCTGGCCACCTGGTTCGATATGTACGATCGATAGTTCACGATATCGTAAGTAATCCGTCGCACCAAACACCCGGTCATAGTCATGGATCGTAACAATCCGTCGTCAACGATCGATCGAGACGCGAGCCGATGGATCGACAGTGTGTGGCGCCTTACGATCAACGATTCGATTTCTGTCCCATTCAGACTCTGACGCTGGACGTATGCGCATAATGTAACGTTGTTTATTAACCCTTAATCAAACAACATTTTTTTCGTAGAAAAATTATAACTCATATCGGTTTTTAGGTAAGTGGGGTGTCTAGATTTTGAAAAAAGCTCCTTTATTTTTTAAAAAGGGGGGAAAAGCGTTTTTTGTACGACGTACTACCCACTACTGCCCATCAACCCACTAAACTACCGGGGGTACTCAAAACTATTCTTTTACCAGGGGTAGATAGACTTCCTTTGCAGGAGGTCGTCTAGGTGGGTACCCCAATAGTGCCAGTTATAGGGCACTGTAGCTATTGAAATTACTGGGCTAAAGAGTCTTAACATCACACATATCTTATAATAATAATAAAAATAAAAACTCTCGCTCTTATGACTCTTGAGTAAGAAGCGTTGGAGCCTCAGATAAAAGGTTGGTGCAGTGCACGTTATTGTGAAATTCTAGGTAGCACTGTACTGGATTATGGCCAGCGTTATCTCTCAACATCAGGAATGCGTCTTGCTCATCTTCTTACTTCATCACATAAAAACACAGATCATAAAGCTAGAGATGGAAGCTAAAATGAGGTAACAGTCGCCAAGTCATATGCCTGAATCAACATAAGCTCGTAGCTCCGCCTCTTTTTCGTGTTCATTCCACGGCCGACATTGACAGCGTGATATTCACATACTTAATGAAAAATAATTAATAAAAATGCCGTATTGTTTAATAAAAAGGCGCGGAAAGACTAGCGCTACATTCAGTTACGCAAAAGACGAAATCTTATTACACAGGCAAATTATTATTCCAATAATAATCATTGAAAAATGTTTAACATAAAATGCAATATAAAAATAGCCAAGTTTCTTTTCGTCTCTTTCTTTCTTGGTAAATTTGTATAACATTATCTCGTTCTCTCTTACGCAAGGATAAACTAGTGATAAGACACAAATTTAAATTTACACCACAAATTTTATCGACAAAAATGTTATTGAAATTTTTGAAGTAGGTAGGTATTAGGTATTTTAAGGTACCAAAATTATCGGGGTTTAATATTATACAAGGTTACTGGTATTTAATTTATGAATGGTTATTATGAAGCTTATAATAAGAGAAGTGTAACGAAGCTTTTAAAATACATAATGTTAAATTTGTCTCTAATTTAAAAACAAATAATTCGCTATCTAACATTTATTGTTTATTCTTATAGAGTGCGTATTCGCACGCATAATTTTTTAAAATTAGGACTAAAAATTTTATGCGAGCGATGGACCTATTTATATTTTAGTGAAACCATATAAAATGTTTATTCGGGTACTTTGGGAGGTAATAGAGATGAGAAAACATTTAAGCTTTAATAAAACAATAATTGAAGTTATATTAAAATATCTCTAGTATACAATACAACGAACTTTCTCATTAAACTTAAGAATAACAGTAACTTATATTTTCTTATCGATACGATATAGCGACTTTACCACATCACTAGAAAGTCATGTTATGCCTCTAACTATTACCTAATCTGTGGCGTAACTGTGACGTCACCTTGAACGAGCCAATCAAATCTAGCCACCCATCCCCCGCACCCCACCATGTTTTGGTGACTTTGTTTTCATACAAAAAATGACCTAAGCGCGGTATATATCTCTCTTGTATATGCATAAAAAAACTACACCCACCTATTCCACCCAGCAGAGGGCCTATTGGCTAATTCTCACCCACTACGATTGATGACAACTTCGATGTACATTGCTGCGTTTGTTATTATACTTTATATTATTGAGGAGGTTTAAGCAAGTAATGTACGCAAAATTGTCTATGGATTATAGTGTTTTACACATGTCGGTTGGCGATAGCCAATAGGCGATAGCCAATAGGTGATGTGTACCTACACATCCATCCACCTAACTACTCCCCTACTTCCCACCTTTCCACTCATCTACCTACACATCCATCCACCTACCCACCCAACTGGACTCTGGACATAGTACACTGGCGATTCAACGATCGGTCGTTGACGACGAATTATTACGATCGATCGTACCGTGAGTGGCAGGCTTTAGCTTGTAACTTATCTATGGTTCTTATTTGTTAGTCTATGGTAAGTAAATTGACAGTTCCATTGACAGCTGTTTTTGTTGTGTCTGTGGTTGAGTTTTGTGAATTTTGTCGCGATTTTTCCAGTTTTGCCAGAGATTTCTACCGTTTCGGAATCTTCGATCATTCCCTTGGTGTATTTGATTTTAATTCTTATTCAATACCAGTAACATTTTTCATCGCCGTAGATTAATAATTAAGCGGTGCACATTCGTTGAAAAGATTGTTACGTTGTTTTTGTGATCGAAGAAACATGTCTCTTTTCGGATCTTTGATGGGCGACGTGGAGGAAGATCCCTTCTTCGGGTGAGTTTTCTCAATTTCCATTTCGCTTTCTCATCCTATTAAAATAACCAAAGATTTAATGAAACGGATGCATTGTGCATCAAACCATTCTGGCATGACAGCTGCTACTCCTTGATGCGTAAACTGTAAACTGCGTTATTATGTGAAACTGTATCTTTAATCTTATTTGTTTGCAACATAAAAGCTAGAGTAAATGTGAAAAAAAAAACTTTATTTAATGTTAATTTTAAAAATACCACACAATATGACCTGTCAATAATGAATGGCCTTAAACTATGAAGTGACTAGCTGCAACCAATGGTGAAACCTGCTGTAGTAGCTTACAGTATGTTATTCCAGGGTGTAAGCTATCACACACCAAATTTTAACTTAATTGGTCCACCTATTTAGACGAAGTAGTAACAAACATGCACACTCACACACTCAAAACCTTTCACCTTTATAAAATTAGTGTGATTGTAATTGTTTTTTTTTATTACAAGCTTTTATTTACTTGTCTGTTGTCTGTCTGTCTGTAATCAAATCTTGCAAGTTAAAATTGACCCACTTTCTGGTATCCGATTGAGCTGAAATTTTGCGTGCATGTACAAATCGGATGACAATGCAATATTATTATAACATTGAGCTGATCTGATGATGGAGCTGGAAGGTGGCCATAGAAACTCAGTAATTAAACGACTCAACCCCATCGAGTTTGGGCTCATTTGATTCGTCTTGATGAGTACTTTGGTGCTGGATGGTAATAATAATTAGAGTTGCCGCGAATAGTGTTTATAGCGAATAGTCGAATACCGATTAATCGCCATTCACTTTGGCGAATAGTCGAATAACTCGACATTACTATTCGACATAAATAAAAACATTAAACACATTAAAAATATTTCTAATTTCTTCTAAGGTTGTGAGAAAAGAAAACAATAAAGTTAAAGGATCCGTAGAGCTGCGCTCAGAGAAGGTCTTAGGCTTTTCTTCTTTCTTATGACGAAAATGATGATTCGGATCCAGAAACGGCATCCAAAAGGTCTCGTTTAGACAATGAAAGTGAGCATGATTCGGAAACTCATAAACTATTTTGGGCATGTTTTGAAGAATCATCTATAGAGCAACCTACTGAAGAGCAACCCAATAATGCCACTGCTGAAGAAATCGCCAACTACATCGCATTAGCAAAGGCTAACAGAAAAATAAACCCATATGAATGGTGGGCTTTGAGTACCAATAAGAATAGATTTCCTATTTTAAGTAAGCTTGCTAAACGATACTTAATCACACCAGCAAGCTCTGTTTATTCAGAAAGACTATTTTCCGAGGCAGGTTTAATTTACGAGGAAAAACGAAACCGACTTGCTCCAGAACGTGCAGAAAAAAATTGTTTTTTTGCACCACAATCTGCCTTTGTTGGATTTTAAATATTAATTAAAAAGCCTTACTAATTTAATTTCATGAATATGATAGGCACGGCACCAATTACAGATAATAATTGATATTGTGTATTGTTTTATTAAGGAAAATAATTAAAAAAATGATTATTTTTAACTCATTAGTTCTTTTGTTCATTAAAAGTTTATTTTTGACGACTATTCGCCGAATGCCGAATAATACTAGCTATTATTCGGTATTCGACGAATATCAAAAAAATGACGAGTAATGCCGAATACCGAATAATAGCGAGTATTCGCGGCAACTCTAATAATAATAAAAGCTTGTTATTAAAAAGATTTTTTTAAATTTCACTTGTTGCCAGGTCTCACATGAGGCACATGCGCCAGATGAATAACATGATGAACAGTATGATGAGCTCGATGTTCTCGGATCCATTCGGCACGCTCGGTGGAGGCCCGCTGGCTATCACCGGCCCGAGGCAGTCCAGCGCTCTGATGCCCTTCATGCCGCAGATGCCTTCACTGAATAGACTGTTTTCTGGTAAATTTACATTATATTGTATAATTTTTAGAATCATAAATGGGATAGATCTTCTGTAGGTTTTTTTATTGGCATACATAGCTGTTATACACACCGACCATACTATGGCCTTTGTGTTATTCCAGGGAATAAGCTATCTCTATACCAAATTTCAGCTCAATCAGTCCACCTGTTTAGGTGTGAATTAGTAACAAACATAGATCCATATATTCTTTCAAACTTTTACATTCATAATATAGATAACTAAATAAATTCTCATCAAATTATCATCAAACCAATCAGTATGCTGACTGAATGAACTGAGAAAACAACAATTATATTTGGGCAAAATACACTTAAAAATTTGCTCTTCCATTAGAGTAATGCTGCCAGCATCCTGACCCCATATTATCCCTTCACCATAATAATTAATATAATATGATTAGATTTGTTTTATTTAGTATTTGTAAGTTTTAAAATTTATTTATAAGGTATTTTAAAGTACTTAAAAATGTATGCCATTTTATAGCATATAAATTTTTTTATCAAAATTATTTTACTTGTTATATCTAGACAACAATAGGCATTTAAAATTCAAGTTAACTAACATGATTGATAGTGTTTTTGTGGTTGAATAAAAATAAATTGTATTGTAAATGTAAAAAACCTACGCATTTTCAACAGGGACTGTTGTGACTAACACTTAATAATGTAGGTACCTTCGACCACTAAATATCAGTACATTGTAGATAAAATAAAAAAAGTACCACAGTTTGTTGTCTTTCTTATAAGCTATGTATATTATGTTAAGCCTTAAGATATAATTAAGGAGTAGAATTTAGATGAAAGAACTGAATATAACTTGCTGGTTGGACCACTGGGCACAGACCACTCACGACTTAGGATATGATTTGTCCTCTACCAAACTCTCGCTCAATGCTCATCAGGGCAGATCGCAAGAAAAAAGGAGATTAAAAAAAAAATATGTTAAGCCTATAATTCATGAGTCCTGTTCTGACTCGTTATCAAAATTTGGTATATTAATTATTCCATATTTTATACCTGTAGGTAATATAAAAGCAAAAATCACTCATCACTAAAGCTCACAAAATACCTTATGTGCTAGAGTGCTAGCAGTCTCAAATTTTGCATGGGGGTTCCTTTTAGGTGGAAGGTGCTCACAAAGAGGGAATTTTGCAGAATATTGTTTGAAAAAATCAACCCCTAAAGGTTTTAATATCAGGGTTGCTAAAAAAATTCCAAAGTCACAAGTAACAGATAATAATAACTACATATATTATGGAAAATGGTTCATTTATTTCAGGCACACTGACAATAAATAGGTACAGAAAAAAAATCTAAAATAAAGAATACTCTAAGCTCTCTCTCTTTTCTTCTATTATTTTTCTCTTTTCTATTTCTAAATTCAAATTATAATATTTTGTAGCGGACTTGGATGGAGGACACATGTCAGCTGGTTCATCGTTCAGCAGCAGCACTGTGGTGATGTCCAGTGGACCCCACGGAAAGGCCCAGGTAAGCTAGAGTCTATGATTGGTGGAACTCTAAGGTCTCTTTGGAATGAGATTTTTTTTACAAAACAAGTGAATTAAATTAAAAATTTAAAAAACCCCCAACGCAACACTTTCAAAATATATAATTAAAAAAGTATATGGTGGCGGCCATCTTGGATTTTAATTCCGGACCGAATTCCACCAAACATGGCTAAGAAAACTCTTGACTAACTCTACTTTCAAACAAAAAAAAACCAAAATCAAAATCCGTTCATCCGTTCGGGAGCTATGATGCCACAGACAGACAACACAGACACACATACACAGACAGACACACACAGACAGACACACACAGACAGACACGTCAAACTTATAATACCCCGTCGTTTAGAAGAAAAACTAAGGTGGGCCATTAATAGCTTCCAACCATACAAAGCGGCAGGACGAGATGGCATCTTTCCTGCACTTCTACAATGGGGAGGAACACCCGTAGTAAACACACTAATGACCATATTCAGAGCCTGTCTGGCACACGGTTATGTGCCAAAGGCATGGAGGGAAGTGGTGGTAGTGTTCCTACCGAAACCAGGTAAGGGTGATTACACAAACGCAAAATCCTTTAGGCCAATTAGTTTAACATCATTTATGCTTAAAACTCTAGAGAGACTGTGCGAAAGGGCACTAAGGGATAGTGCGCTCATAAACATACCCATGCACCGTAATCAACACGCGTATAGCTCAGGTAAATCCACAGAATCAGCTCTTCATAAAGTCATAGGAAAAATTGAGGAAGCTCTGAAAAATAAACAAATATGCATAGGTACCTTCATAGATATAGAGGGCGCCTTCGATAAAACAAACTTCTCCAGTATAGGGACAGCCCTAGAAAGACACGGATGCGATGCCGTAATATCAAACTGGATAAGAAACATGCTCAGCAAAAGAACGGTGCGGACAGCAGGTGAGTCGCAGTCTGCACTGGTGGCGAGAGGGTGTCCACAAGGTGGAGTCCTCTCGCCACTTCTGTGGAACATGGTCATTAACGACCTAATCACTAAACTCAACGCTCTGCACTTCTACACTATAGGTTATGCAGATGACCTAACCATCCTCATACAAGGTAAGGTAGCAAGCACAGTATGCGATCTGACTCAGTCTGCGCTGAGAACAGTGGAACGATGGTGCACAGAATATGACCTAACGGTAAATCCAAACAAGACTGAACTGGTAATGTTCACTCTAAAACGAAACTTGGGCGTCTACAGACTACCCAAGCTCCAAAACATCGAACTCCAATTTTCAGAAGAGGTGAAGTATCTAGGAGTGACCCTTGACAGGAAACTGGCATGGAACAGTCACCTAGAGAAGAAGATCGAAAAGGCAAGTATCATATTCTGGCAGTGCCGGAGAATGATAGGTAAACGATGGGGCCTGACTCCTAAAATTACACTGTGGCTATATAAAATGGTCATACGACCATTGATATGCTATGGAGCAATCGCTTGGTGGAATAAGGTAAACCAAACTACGGCGATTAATAAACTACAGAAATTCCAAAGACTAGCCTGCCTAGCGGCGACCGGGGGCATGAGGACAACGCCCACTGCAGCTATGGAGGTAATGCTAGATCTACCACCCTTACATCTGTTCATTAAACAAGAAGCGACAATGGCGGCTATACGCCTAAAATCACTCGATCTGTGGACATCTAATGGCACACCTCATACGACTTGTTTGGATGAGGTGTACATGGATGAGCCAGTCCTCATGGCAATACACGACCGGATCCCGAAACGATTTATCTTCGACAAAAAGTACAAGATACAGCTCGTTGAAGACAAACACCGCTACGATGGACTTAGCCCAAGGGAGCTCAGAATATTCACAGACGGGTCAAAAACAAGCTCAGGCACAGGCACAGGGGTCTTCTCAGAAGACCTAAACATTAGTATCTCAAAACCCCTAGGTATACATAACACTGTATTCCAAGCAGAATGTATGGGGATACTACTAGCAGCCACAGCCATAGCCGACAGAAAGGTAAAACAACACTCTATAAGAATACTCTCTGACAGCATGGCAGTTCTACAAGCACTGGACAGCAATATTATGCAATCAGGGCTAATATACAACTGCTACCAAATACTTTCAAAGGTAAGCCAGCTAAACAATGTCACCCTACAGTGGATCAAAGGACATAGTGGCTCAAGAGGTAATGATGCGGCGGATGAACTGGCCAGAAGGGGCTCGGATGCTAAGGCAGTGGGCCCGGAACCCATAATCCCGATCCCCTTCAACCAGATTCGAAGCTTACTCAGGCAAAGAACCCGGAGCCAACACTCCAACTATTGGAGAGAACACAGTGAATGCCGGCAAGCGAGGGAAGCAATTCCCGAGATCAACCGTCGGCTCTCACAGGCGCTGCTTCGTATGAATAAACCCCAAATACGGATGATGACAGGTGCCATAACAGGACACGGTTCGTTCAATAAACATCTCTTTGTTCTAGGGATTACAGACAGTCCCCTATGCAGAGCTTGCATGGAAGAGGAGGAAACAGCGGCTCATGTTATTCTCGAATGTACAGGAGTGGCATCATACAGGGCACAACACCTCGGATCTCCGGGGTCGCTCTCCGATGTCGTCGGTAACCCCAGAGGGCTGCTGAGATTCTTCGGAGAGCTTGGGTGGCTCGAGTGATACAGCACCCCCACCCGCACGCTAAATGGGCCAAGAGGCCTAGTTGCGGAAAATTGCCCGCGTACCAGTACCAGTACCAGTAGTACCCCGTCGTTTTTGCGTCGGGGGTTAAGAATAATCTATACTCTACTGGCATTTATTGGCGCTTTTCACTTCTCTCTTGACTCTATAGATATGACGGATGATAGAGTAGAATGGAGGAGGAAGACGTGTTGTGCCAATCCTGCATGGTGGGATAGGAGCAGAAAGATAGAATTATTAATTTCTAACCATTAATTAATAGCATATTGTTCTTTATCTATGGACATGACAATTACTAATACTACAAGGACCCAATATTACAAGGATTTTGACTAGTAGACTTGTAAAAAGTTGTATTTAATCCCAGTAGTTCCTATACACACAGTTCCTTCAAAGGAACTAATGGGATTTTTTTAACTATTGGGATGAACAAGTCCCATTAGTTCCTTTAAAGGAACTTTCTAAAGCTTAAAGGAATTACTCTTAACAAACGAATATTTTGGAAGTGTCTAACAAAATTATATTATTAAGAACTGCATTAGTCATCTTTTATAGATGTAATAGGCCTGTTGAAACATAATAATTTATTATTGTTCAGGTGTACAGTTCATCGAGCAGCACAAAAATCGGCCCCAACGGCGTGAAAGAAACTCGCAAGACCTTGCAGGACTCTCGCACTGGAACCAAGAAGATGTCTATTGGTGAGTTAAATTCATAATTGTTTAGCTATATAACAATAGTTTAATATATCACACCTTCGGTAGAACAAGGGCACAATTGTCCAAATGCATTCACATACATTCTGTAATCTATTTCATGTATCACACTAAGATCTAGTATAAAAATTTATATTATTTTCTCCCTGCACGCTTGTTTGTATTCGATATTTGCGATAACACCGTCAATTGTTTCACCTATATTAGAAATTATTGTATTAGGACATTATAAAGGAAAAAAAATTAGGTGCAGCAGTTCGCGAACGCTTATTACTTGAGAGTCATAAGATGTTAATATTCTTCAGCCCACTAATTTCACTAGCTACAGTGCCCTCCTACCGAAGCACAGTAATGTTTGCACATCACTGCTCAGGCGATAGAATAACTGGCACTGTTGGGGTACCCACCCACCTAGTCGACCTCCTGCAAAGGAAGTCTACCCCCGGTAAAGCCAAATTCGCGATTACTCTACGCGTTCTGAAGTAAAAAGGTAGACATAATGACGCACGAGCGATCTTACAAGGGTTTCGTTTTTCCTTTAGAGCTGCGAAACCCTAAAAACAACACAACAATCAAGAATATCCGATCTAAATTTAGACCTCCTTGTTTTTCAAATTAAAATTAAAACTTTTCCACTCGTAAAAAGCTACCTTTATTTGAGTTTCCAGGAACGTTTTCCCTATAACCGAGCTTGCACGAGACCCGGTTCTTGGTTAGGGAAGACCTAGAGTCCCGTGACCTTTCCTTTGACTGGGAAACGTGACAAGTTCGCACTTTGCTTGCTACTACGTTGCTTCGATATTCCGGGAATTTGTACGGCTTTAAGAATTTATACAGGACTGTTTATAATTTTAATGAAGTTTTAATGTTTTTACTGGTGGTACACTTTGATCGTAGCTGGCTGGTTAATTTTATGATTTTACGTTCTTTGGAAAAATATTCTTTTATTGTCAATTTCTTTGCCCTCTTTTCCTAAGCTGTTTACGTATCTTTCATAGTACCTAGTTTTAGCCCGCTTCCATCTACATAAAACTATGATATTATGTTCGCAATTGCCTATATATTTCTCCATGTACCTTCATTGTTTAACTTATAATACAAAACCACTAAATAACATATTATTCTTCTGCTTTCCTGTTGAATCATACCAATATTGCAGTGGCGGATAAAGGGGCGAGCTAGGAGCTCAAGGACCTATATATTCATTTCAAAGGTTAATCTGCAAGGATTTGTATTCATTTCTCCAAGTCAAAATTATTGAGAAAAAAATGTTGGTATCCCTGTTGTTGTCAAGAAGGTTCAGCTCCCACCAAAACTAATTTTCTCAAGCTTTATCGAATATTATTTTTTAAGGCAGATATATTATGTAAATGATAAAATTCATCAATAGATATCTGATATTGTATTTCTTTGAATTTTATTTGAAATCTAATTTTAGAATGGTATCTGTCATCAAAGTTCGCACCCCCAAACGAAAATCCTGAATCCGCTCCTGTGTATCTTTGTATTAGAAACAGATCTTATGTTTTGAAATAACACATTGGGGTATTTTCCAACGCAGCGGGTAAAACCGCAGTGCGTAGATTGAGTAATAAAGAATGGAAATTTCATGGTCACCACTTAAAACTAGTTTATCGTAAACAATGTGACCAAATCAAATATTGTAAATTGTTAAACTAGAGGTAGTTTATCTCTTTAAAACTCATTATAATGAGCCCTATATGAATTTTCGAAAATAAATTGTAGAACTTGACTAGCAAAAAGAGGCCAAAAAAAGTCAAAGGACAATGATACAAGATAATACAAGTTCTTGTACCAAATTCCGCTCTTCTCTTTCAATCAACTTTTCCATTCAAATGTTGGTTGCCTGGAAGAGATCAGTCACAGCGATAAGGCCGCCCGCATTGTGTTTCAGTGCTAGTATTAAATAAAAGTGTTATTTTCTTTGGTTGCAATAAAGAGTTATTCTGTTCTATTGTAAAACGTGTGCAATGACCGACGACGCGATTCATAGCACTAACCACTCATCACCACTAAAGACGAGCTTGTGTCAAGTAAAATGTGGAGTTGGCCCTACAGGCAAAATGTTCTACGGATACGCCGGACTGTCATTTTACTGAATCGTTATCAAGCAAAGCAGAATAATTACAATTACAATAGTCAAGATTTTCATAAAATATGTATAAAAACACATCAATGAACGCGTACGTATGTACTTCCATTATTATTATTAGAACACACCACGCGTATGACAAACTATTCACGAATGAGATTATTCCTGTCTCATACAGAAATACCTGGTAGATACTAGCTACGTATGTACGATTACGTAGACGTACGTATTTTAGGAATCTGTCAGGTGAAATTCTTGCTTTGTCCCGATGTTTTAAGAATTTGTAGTACCTTATTATTGTTATAGGCCATCTTTGTTAAAGGGGCAAACCTAACGGTCATACTTAAAATAAATAATTCCATATTCGTAGTAAAGCTTCTTCTATACAAACGGATCAGACGATTGATTAATTTGTATAAAAAGTCAGGATAATCCCGAATTATTATTAGTCTGTGTGCTGAGCACGTCCCTCATGACTGAGGATCGTGGTCATCATTCGTTGAGGAGTTTGGTGCTGTGACACGTGGATGCAGATCATGTGACACATCGCACGATCTGCATTCACGACATGTCCATTGCATCTTTGACGACCGAGCAAAGCTTGGTGCTTTCACTTGCTTGATCTGGTAGGTGACCGTCCACCGGCTCATTTGTATTCCGTGTTCCTGAACTACGATCAGCTTTTCAAGGCTCTCATTTCCCCTCCTTACTATCGTCGCATATAATTGCTGTATAATACTGCATCTTTAATAGAATGGTATATTATATTGCTTAATACTACCCTACGAACGTGAGCATAATTTCTGCCTCTTTCACAAAAACACTGTAGGTGTATTGACATAGCGTTTTTGTCATTAAGTCATGAATAGAAATATCTAAATATATGCTAATTTGTGAGACTGAACGAGACCTTGATTTAATAGCAACGAACACACTGCAGGATGTGTTAAACTAGCAATCAGCTCAGTGTTTTGGTGTGAAATAACTACAGCTGAGATTCTAATAAGCTTTTGGTCTTTATACAACTAAGTAAGAAGACGAGCAAGACGCTCTCCTAATGGTAAGAGGTAACACTGCCCATAATTAGCACATGCTACCCAGTGCACTGCGCTAACAAAAAAAGCAAAAAAAAAAAAAAAAGGTAGCACTCCGGGAGTGCCGGCAGAAGTGAAAACTTCAATATTAACGTTGTGTTTAATTATAAGTATAAAAGTAATATCATTTATGAGGTAGAATACAATGTTTATTTATTGCGCTATCGTACACAAATATGACAATTTATATGTTGTTATTTATAATATTATATCGTTATTTATATATTACATTAAATTTTATCTCTCAGAAAAATCAACTTCCATCCATAATTTCGACGACTTTTACACCATCAACAGAGCAGCACACTCAGGCACGGTAGAAAGAGTGGGAGATACTAGTTCCTCTCCCTTCCCCTCGATCTTACGCTTTTTCGATCAGCATCACGTGACCCTGACGCGAGTTTTAAAGTTTTTACCCATACAAAAAAGTGCTCAGCGCCGCTAAAGAAGTTTTCACTTCAAAAACTTTTGGTCACCTATGAGCTTTTTGGCACGTCTTTCAATTTAGTCCAGTGTCTGAAGCTGGTATTTGGTAGTACCATTCCAAAGATTGATTTATTGAAAGAGTTCTGGAAAACTTCGAATGGCATCATGTACTCATGTACAAATCAAACAGTTCATTCCACCTGCTTAGACAAACATGACGTCATCGGTTTTTATACGGACCGACTTAGTGGCTAGACTGATTACATCGCGCCTAAATATATCTACTCTTGGAGGATTTGAATATTGGAGGTTTTGTATTTGTATTTAGTAGGAGAGTGCATTTTTGACAATCTGTCAGTTCATCATTCTTTTACCAATCTAGCTCAATATTCTCTTGCTATTAGTTCCAAATGGAAGAGTTTTTATAAACTTTTCAGAGAAATGATCATCTCCATATACGTTCCGTTTCCCACATGAATAGGGAAATAGAACGAAATAATTGTAAATTTGACTTGCAAAAGTGCTCTACTGCGCTTGTGCTTGCGTTCTGTATCATGTGTAGTTAACACTCCTAGTGTGTACAAATAAATGTATTTTCTTTTTTTTTTTTCTTTCTCTACTGTAGCTTATTTCAATAATTTATTTTGATTTGATTTAATTCCCGCGACTATAATGGGCAGGCGTTATCATTAACATCAGGAAGCGATGAGCTAGTCTCGTTCAACTGCTTCAATAAAATACTCGCCAAAAGTTTATCAATGTTTAGATCATGTGAGTAGTCTTTATGTGTGCGTTAACCTTTTAACCGAACACCTATAAAAATACAAGATTTTATGTTCTCACCATAACCTATCTCATTTTATAGCTTGGCGTTAGGAAAACGTATCCGGTATAGATTTTAATCTGGTATTTTATCTTTCACACTACATGGGAAAATAATGACACCGATCGAGAATCAGCGAGAGAGTGTGTCAGTTGTTTGCCACTTGCCACCTATGGAATTAATATACTCACGATTTATGTAAGTATTAAGAAAATACATTTTTGAGTCATATCTAACGGAGATTATGACAATAAAATTTACATATTACTTATTATAAAATTGACAAACTAATTTACAAACGTGTATGTTTTGAATTGAAGAAATTGAACAAAATATTTCGTAATAAAACGTTTACACGATCATAGTTTTTATGAGAAGCCATTTTTCTCAAGTAAGAACGATATTAATATAATGTGTCAAGAATATTTTCAGCAGAATTTTTCATTTTCATATAAAAATGATTTGTTGACAGGAATTGTTGGGATTGTTGGCAAAGATCGTTTTGGATTCTGTAAGTCGGATGGAAAACAAAGCTTCTGTACTTTTCCTATTAACTATAGTGGAATTAGGGTGTAGATATTTTACATCATTGTACACTTTTGTTGGTAGCACTGTACTGATATTATGGGCAACATCATCTCTTACCATCAGGAGAGCGACTTGCTCGTGTTCTTAGTTCTTGAAATAAATAAAAAAAACTGGTCAAAAGTTTTAAATAGCTTAATATACTGTAGCGTGGTAGATATTATTTGTTATTAGGCCGCCCCCACATTGGGCGATAGCGACCCTCAACGACATTGTCGCCATTCCTCGGTTATGACCCACCGGCAGTTCTTAGACGACCGTTCTGTGTCGCCAAGTAGTAGCTGCAATATCGCGACGGTATCTTTGCGACTGTCCAACGACTTTTGTCACCCGCCAGGTTTTTTAGTGGGTATCCCCGCCGCTCCCATCTTTGGCGGGGGAGTCCCACATACCGCCCCGCGCCCCCGGCGCGGGGTGATGATGCGTAACGCATTTTTCCTGGGTGAAAAAAAAAAGGGCGCGGTTGGACGACCGCCCAGGGCGCCGGATGAAAGGGGCGCCACAGGCGCTATAATGGTCGTGCTGAAAAAATCAAAATTTCTCCATGCTCGCAGCGAGCTGCTCGCGCTTTTATAAATAAGAACATTTAGTTTCTTTGCCACTCGAAGCAAGCTAAACGCACATCATTCGTGCTGGAAAATTCAAAATTTTCTTGGCGTTTGCAGCAAGCTAGAAAAGTCGATATTTTTTTGGATACGCTCATGATTTTGTCCACCGGATTCGGCCCAGAAAAAAATCCTGGATTATATCCTTTTTCGTTTTTAGTATGGGTTTGAATTGCTTTTTAGGGGGCGCCGTAGAAATCTCGCCCAGGGCGCTGGTAATGTTAAAACCGGCCCTGGGTACAATCCCAGGGGCCGGAAATTAATTTTGTATGGAAAAATCAGTTGACAAAATAAAACGTTTGTGTATTTCAGCACACGCGTTCCAACCTGTATAACACAGCTGTTGTGTTTTTTGCAGTTAAGGTGTTAAAATGTATTCTAAATATCCCGTATGTAATGTTTCAGGGCACCACATCGGTGGCCGAGCGCACGTGATCGAACGCGAGCATAACTTGTACTCTGGAGACGCCGAGGAGAGGCAGGAGTTCATCAACCTGGACGAGGAGGAAGCTGAAGACTTTGACAGGTGACGAAGTATTTTGATCACTGTGCTTCAGGCTGTTATTCTGACTTATAAGTTTGGTTGTGGCTAGTGTTCTTTCTTACTGAACCAAGAGTTAGATTCCTCGTCAGATCTGGTAAAACAAAATCCAGGGAGTGTATATTTTGTATTCGGATATCTGTTGTGAAAATACAGTCTTAGTGTGCTAACTTTTGATAAGCCTGTTTCGAAGAAAACAAGTGAAATTTAAAAAATACTTTTTAAAAACAAGCTTTAATTATTGTTATCATCTTGCATCATAAAGTACTCGTCAAGACGAATCAAATGAGCCCAAACTCGATGGGGTTGCGTTGTTTTATGACAGAGTTCCTTTGGTCACCTTCCAGCTCCATCATCAGATCAGCTCGATGTCATAAAAATATTGCATTGTCATCCGATTTACACACGCATGCAAATTTTCAGCTCAATTGGAAACCGGGAAATGGGTCAAATTAAACTTGCAAGATTTGATTACAGACAGACAGACAGACAGACAACAGACAGGTGAAAGTAATATAAAGCTTGTAAAAAGAATATAATTCTCCTGTTATGCAGCTCTAGACCATGTTACTTTCTAAACAGAAATGTGAATTCAATGTGAGAACCAATATTCTCCTATCCCTGCACTGTGGCTAGAAATCATTGTTATAATTTTTAGTTTTTCTGTATAAATTGTGGTGTTTCCATAGAATAATCAATCAGCCAATTAATCTCTAAATGTGTATCTTACAGAGAGTTCCAACAGAAGGTAGGCGCGGCCGGACCGAACCGTGCTCGCGCCGCGTTGCCCGCGCCGCGCCGTGAAACTGCACGCCTCGCTCTGCCCGCGCCGCCCGCGCCGCCCGCACACAAGTGAGTCACATCTTTATAGACAACTCTAATAGATGGCAGGTGCGGCCGTACCGTACCGTACCGTGCCCGGCCCGCGTGATTCATTAAGGGTTATCCATAAATTACGTTACACGTTAAAGGGGAGGGAGGGGGTCGAAGTGTGACATTGTGTGACAACGGTGGGAGGGGTTCTAAATTTTATGACATCACATTTCAAAATCTATTAAAGTCTAAGTGTTAAAACACGAACTTGTAACTATTACTGAATGAAAACAGCGGTTCCCAAATTTCGGTACCTCTGTTTTCATTCAATAATTTCTAAATATAAATTTAAAAAATATGTGACGTCACACCAGGGAGGGGAGGAGTCTTACAAATGTGACCAGCTGTGACAAGGACGGGGGGAGGGGCAAAAAATCGTGAAGTTCGTGTGACTTAATTTATGGATAACCCCTTACAGACAATTTCTACCGAGAGCCGTACCGTACCGTGCCCGGCCCGCGCCATTCTCTCTCTCTCTCGCGCCACCCGCACATTAGTGAGTCACATTATCTGTAATGTGACTCACTAATGTGCGGGTGGCCCACAGAGTGTTCCTACAGAGGGCCGGACCGAACCGAGTCCAGTCGTGCCAGACCGTGCCTAGCCGGACAAAACGTGCACAGCGGACCAAACTGTGCCTTGTTTTAGTGATTAGTATGGTCAACTTGTATGTTGAAGTTTCAGGTCTGAAGCTCCAACATAATATTATGAGTAACATGCGTTGTACCCAGAATTTTACACCATTGTTAAATCCTGGGTGTTTATGGGCAACATTATCTATTAACATCAGGAGTTAAAATCACTTGCAAATTGTAGTTACTCCCTCGGTTTCAATTTTGAAGAGTCGAGACCGAATTGCTTCTTGTAACGTGGAATTTGTCGTATTTGTCGTAGCTCTTTAGAAAATGTTTAGCTATACCCTTGACTTGGCTATAGATTAGTAAGCTCTTCCTTAAAAATAATTATTTTCTCTATTGAAATGCTGATAATATGCATATAAGTGTTGTAGAACTGTGTATAAAAACTGCATTATTGTATTTAAGTTGAATTCCACCAATCTTATAAAATCTTAATCTAAAAGAAAACAAAAAAGACTTACAAAATTGAGAACTAATTTCACCTCTTTACTTTGATTTTTAATGCATGATCTTTTTTTCATTGTTTTAAGTTTGGTCGAATTCAACTGTTATGCTACGAGCTATTTTCCTTAAATTTTATTGTATATTTATTATGTATCTGCGGAACGGTGGTAGATAGATTTGCTTACATTGATTTAGTTCCATAATAAATTATTCAATAACAATATTGGATAGAATATTATGATTTGTGTATAAGTAGTGAATTTGCATGAGCTTATCCCTTTCTATTTTATTTTATTATATTTGGTCTAGACCTAGTGTTTTAAGGTTTTTTATAGGTATTAAACTAATCCAGAAGTTTCTTAGAATTGGAGTTTAGGCTAAACTTAGATTAAATTAAAATATAACAAAAGGCATAATCTAAGGGGTTGAACCTTTTTGGGGTTATCTTGTATGGGGAGTCCCACATAACCCTCCCTTACCCCCGACGGATAAAAAAGCCTTGTGGCATGGCCCGATTCTTCACAGTATTGTCTCGGCGTAAATTAGCGCTAACTAGTTTTTTACAAAGTAAAATATGTTATATTTTTTTAATAGACAAAAAAAAAAATTGCTACTTGAACAAAAAAATTGTCCGAATTTTTTTTAAATTAAGGATTAGCGTTTGACCACGATCTCGCGTGACGTTAAGCGACTGGGGAAGATGGGAGCAGACTAAACCTAGAAGGCGGGATAAACCTCCCTGTACATAACAATACATAAAATCTATCTGCATCGGTCCGCACAGTCAGTGGTAAAATGTCTTGCAGTTCGAGCGAGGAACGTAGACGACCGCACGTCAGACGCCCTATCAGATATCCTGGATTGACCAATAGGTAACTGATAACCGATTGAATCCCTAAACACTAACTCATTGGCACTGGTTCTAAAATGGGGGTAGAATGGAGTCATATCATGGTAACATCACATTAATGTGTTATTGTTAAAGGATGCATATAATATGTATACTTAGTTATATCTACTTGTCAAACTTAAAGTACTTTGGTGAGAGAGTTAGATGTAAGTATATGATACGATTTTTAAAATTATCGCGAATGTTTTCCATAACTAAACAACGAAAATGGTACAACTCACGTCTAATATTGTCGAGAATATCTCGACCACGGTTTCGGACAATTACGATGTCCTTCATCAGGAGTTCACGCTTGCAGAGGACATCGTAAAATTGTCCGAAACCGTGGTTGAGATATTCTCGACAATATTAGACGTGAGTTGTGCCGTTTTTGTTGTTTTTAGTAAGTATATGATATCGATATTCGAGTGAAAAACTATTTTATCTGGATTATTGGCCAAGTTAGAAAAAACTATTTTATCGTCATAGCTTTAGGCCTTATTTGACCAAGTTAGTAGTGATCTGTGATTAGTCCGGGTTTCGATTCTTAGAGCTATAAGCTAACTCTAAAGTTTCACACAAAATAAAATGTTAAAATAAAAATTTGGGTTTTCAATTTGGTCGCATAATATTATACGGCATATTTAAGACACACTTTAAAATTTGACGTACTATGTCTGAGATGATTTGTCTTAAATTTACAAGTTAAATAGATCAAATGATGATAACATGGGAAGTGGATTTTTCGTAAATTTGTTTCGTAAAATTCGTTTAGTTTGACAAGCAGGTGTAATTAAGTAAAACTACATTTAGTGTGATCATAATATCTCAAACTCAATAACATTCATTTCAGAATTACGAAGTCTCATATTCCATTAAGTCTTCATGGACGAAAAATAACGCATTCTGAAAAATGAAAGTGCACACGAAACGCACGCATGTTCTGATAAATGCATTATTTTGTTTTTTTATTAACTACAATTTTTTTATATATTTTGAGGTACATTAAAACGACTATCCTCCTTATTATTATTTTTTTTTTTTTTTTCTAGTCTGTACTGTCCCACTTTTTTTGTTATTAGTAATATAATAATTAATCAGTGCATAGAATGCTGAGTATTAGTGCATAAATTTATAATATAGTATGACATACATGTCTGTTATGTTTTAAATATTATTTTTATTTCTAAAATTGAGTAGATATTTTGTTTAAATAATAAAAAGAACAAAATATACAAATAATCATTTCACTGTAACAATTACCATCACTTCATAATTTTTATCTATTACACAAACTCACTTATGATTCCACAATATCACTAATCATGATTACACTATTTCACTAATCATGAATACACAGTCTCAAATGTCACGCTTCATTCCACATTCTCTCTTATCACGATTACAAAATGTTATTTAAAATGATTACACAGTGTCATTTATAATGATTACACAATATCATTTATAATGAATTCACAGTTTCATTTACAATATTATTGGTTACACAAAATCATTTCACAAAATTAATAAAACTTTTTTTTTTATTTGAAACAGTTCCAGATACTGGAGGAGGCGTTACCACTATTAAAATAATAGTAAATTTATTATCTATTTATTTATTTATGGCTTATATTTTTCCGGCTGTATATATGTTTGCTATGTATTTTTTATATTATATTTTTCTCATAAAATTTCTTCAGCATGAATTCGTGGCATGTTTGGAAGTTAAGCTTTTTTTTATCGACATTTGAATTGGCTTTTTCTGATAATAAAATATTTCTTGTAAAATGTCAATTGTGTAAAAATATTCTAGCTATGATTTTTTTTGAAAAATGTTTGATATTTCGTGATTTTCATAAAAAATTTTGGATTTCAGTATTTCTAAAATCTGAGTGATCAAAATTATATTATGTACAATGTTTTTTTCATTTGATCTTTTATATCGTCATTTATTAACAATTTGTGTATATTATTTATTGTTTATGTGTAACGTTACGCAAAATGAATCACAAAACTATAATATTTGTTGACTCTTCCTCCAAATATATTAAACAGTCAAAAAATATGTTTTCACAAATAAGTTATCTGCCAAAAAAATCTTATAATATTATATTGGATCAAAAAGTGCACAATTAGCGGTTTAATCGCTAATTGAAGATATATTTCAGAGTTATGGTGGTCCAAATCCGAGCTCAAAATGTTCTTATTTTAATTTTCCCGAGTAGCTTGGTCATATTTGTGTAACGTTACACAAAATGACTACACAAATCAAGAAGGTTAGATTCAATGGAGTCTGCAGGGCTATTCACTTTTCCGTCAGGGAACCTAACCGAAGACCGAATTGCCAAAAATGTATGAAAAGACGTGAAATTTCACGTTAAGTCGATGCGACTTAATATGTAATTTCATACATTTTTGACAATTCGGTGAAATGAAATCATTTTTCTTGCTTCAGTTTAGTGTTCACTGCTCAGCAGGGCTATTCACTTATCCGTCAGGGAAGAACTGAAATGACGTATTAAGTTGCATCGACTTGACGTGACATTTCACGTCATTTCATACAGTTTTGACAATACGGTCTTCGGGTCGGTTCCCTGACGGATAAGTAAATAGCCCTGCTGAGCAGTGAACACCAAATTGAAGCAAGAAAAATGATTTCACTTACCTACAAATTAAAAACAAAATATCGTCAACCTACATATTCAGCATGAGTAAGAGATATGGCAAATAACCCTGACGTCATTTTTCTTGCTTCATTTTGGTGTTTACGACGCAGTCCATTGGTTCCATCTTCATGACACATTCATTTGTGTAACACCTTATTACATATAAAATATGTTTATATTTATATATTTCAGTTCAACAGTTCGCGACGTATACGGCAGTTCCGCGCCGATGTGCCCTCGTCGCTCGGTCAAACCTTCACACACACACTCACACTCGCACACAAACAAACACCAGGAACATTAGACACTATCATACATGACTTTGGATGTAGTTATACTGAATGTAGCCGCGATTGCTGCTTTATAAACTGGATGTAGTCATACTGTAATGAAGCAATGATTGTTACATTACGGTAAAACGATGTAGTTATTCTGATTTGAAGCAATGATTGCTACATTACTGTACAACTGGATGTAGTTATACTGTAGGGAAGCAGTGATTGCTATAAGCTTGACGTCCACCAGGCCGATCGTAACGGGTCGCATCGCAACGAAAAATCCGCATTTTGTATGATACTGCGTCGATTAGAGATAGGGCGGGCCGGGCCGCTACGTAATCCGTCGTCGTCGTCCGTCAGTAAGCAAAAACCGTTGCGGCCCTACTCGCCTCAAGTAGACGATTAGCTTTACAGTATAACTGGATGAAGTTATCCTGTAATGGAGCAATCATGTCATGATTTTTGTATAAAATAAGTTTTCATATAAAATGGTACACACATAAGCACAGCATTTTGACTTAGACGTGCTGATTTGATATTTTGGATTACTCCAGTTCAAAAACTGGAGTAATCCAAAATATCAAGTCATTCCAGAGCTGGATTAGTTCATTATTTTTCAAAATAGGCGAGATTTAATGTAAAAGTAGACCAACGAATCTGTGTTGCCGTGCATTTTTGAATGTGAGCTGCTACATTTCGGCATAATTGCATCCATTTTGACACTGAGCTACCAATTGCTCAAACGATTGTAGCTTAATATAATGTAAGTTTTAAGGGGACTGTCTTTTTCTTTTTTATCCTGTGTTCAATAGGGATAAAAAGGGAAGAGATAAAATATCACCTTAAGTATTACTTTTTGTTTTTATTGCCTTTGTAAATTCCCTTATTGTGTTTTTCCATACTTTTAAATATAGTATTAAAATGTGCCCCAAATCGTATAAAAAAATGTTCTGTTTTCAAATACTTCAATTTTAAAAAAGAGGTTCGATTATTATGCACCATAGAGAATTCGTATACTCTCAGTAAATGATACATTACTATTATACACAATAAGATCTGTGCAATGAAATTACCTACATGTGTTCAAAATTAATCAATTCTTTACAGAATTCCTGTGCATGAATTTCGCCTCCTTTTGAACTGTTTTAAATCAAAATGTGTAGATTTGTGGCATAACTACTGGTCCGCCATCTTGTCGCGACGAAACTTGTATAAATCGATAGGTGGCATCAATACAAACAAATAATATTCTGACACCCACCCTCGTAAAGTGTCAGGTTTTGGAGTAACTAAGCGTCAAGGACACGTTACTTCCATGACACCAGCAGGTATACCACAAATTTGTTCAAACCCCGTTTAAACCTTTTATTACCGTCTAAATAATAAAAGTTTTAAATTGTCGTGATGTATTTATTTTTTAGTTTAATCATTGAGACACTGGCTGTCGTTTTAATAATAATTTTAGGAATGTTTTTACGTAAGTTAGTATAGAGGTTTCACATAAAATTATAGGGCTTACGCACACAACGCGTAACAAAATCGTCGCGCAACTTAACTGTATATCCATTTGTCATTATGACTTATCTATTTACTTGACAAGTGAAAAAAGGGGCAGTATCTCAAAAATTAAACTTGACATTAGAACTATAAGGTCGGATGTCAGATTAAATCATTTATCGACGGAACTTATGGTCCTCAAACATAAGGTCGGATATCTTTAAATTTTTTACTTAGGCATTCGACCTTAAGGTTAAGACCCATAAGTGTCGATGTCGATTGTTGAAAAAATTCTACATCCGACCTTATGGTTTTAACGTCGAGTAAAAGATCATCGGTCAAATAAAATATTCAATAGTAAAGAGGTATAATAATACTTTATTGTTGTAGTGTGCGTAGGCCCGAACACCGCGCTTGTTATCCAGAGACATACAAGTCTCATTTGCCCAGTAATTTCATTAACTTTGCCCAATTATGGGCAAAAAGCGTGGTACCTACTATTTATGTGTAGCCTAACCTTAATTATTAATTTTAGATTTATAGTAAATGTTAAATTCCCTGTGTTTGAAAGGTAAGTTTTTTAATCAAAAGAGACGTAAATACG
The DNA here is from genome assembly GCA_947507615.1 of Hemithea aestivaria. NCBI lineage: Eukaryota > Metazoa > Arthropoda > Insecta > Lepidoptera > Geometridae > Hemithea > Hemithea aestivaria. Next base: position 14,396,683 of record OX382338.1, read on the forward strand.
AATCAATATTTTAAAATGTTAATTTGTGGGACTTTGTCAAAATTAACATTCAGTTAACCATCATTGTAAATCTCTACCAGGAAAAGAGTTTTAAGACAAAATAGCTAATTCCAGAATAGTAATAGACTATGATAATAGACAAAAATCGCTATCGCTCTGATCTTATACCATAGACAAAAATATATGTAATTTAACCCTTTAACCGCCACCGTCGGATATATCCGACAAGCCTGTTCTGTTACGTAACCGCCAGAGTCGTATATTTCCGACGAGCCGTATATTTCCGACTGCACTTTAAATCTACATTTTTTAAGTCATAACACTGTATTTTATAAAACTATACTCGTAATTAGATAAATAGTGAATAAAGTTATGATTTACAGTTGGTTTTATGCTTCTCTCCCAAATAGAATAAATATTAGACATCAATTTTATTGTAGGTATTTATAATTCATAAAACTTGCCTGGCGCTAGGGGCACGACAAGTGATTTTAAGTCTGGCGGTTAAAGGGTTAACAATGCATTCGAGTATTTGACCTGAAGGCCTATTGGCTATCGCCAAACGACATGTACACTAGAATCCACAGACAAAATTGCGTACATTACTTGCTTAAACCTCCTCATCAATATGAGTAAAGTAACAAACGCAGCAATGTACATTGAAGTTGTCATCAATCGTAGTGGGTGGGAATTAGCCAATAGACCCTCTAAAAGGAAGCCAATGTTTATATATTACTTTTCAAAATCAAATATAAATTATGTTTGTATAGACTTTAAACTTTTACCAGATTCTTTATTTAACCACACAACCTATATTAATTGTGATTTTGATTTGACTCTGACAGTGTAAGTAGGGTAAACTGTACTGTTGGAGTATAATCCATTTTTTTTATAACAATATTGTCACAATTGGCATGATAAATTATACAGTCACAAAAACATTGGCACTTAATTTGAATATAAATATCTCGACGCTAGATCCATTGGGTCGGATGTCCGATTTTTTTCGGCTATCGACTTCGGACCTTATAGCTCAAAAATAAGGTACGATGTCAATTGTTGAAGGAATCCAACCTTATGGCTCAAACGTTGAAATAAATATCCATCATTGTAATTAAGTTATTTAAGGCCCCTTTTTGGTAGCTTTTCACTCTATGTGAAATAGCTAAACGCGAAAAAGCTATTAATGTAATATTATTATATATAATTATTGCGTGGTAAATTGTAAAGGTACAAAACTACCAGTAAATCGTATTTTCAAAGTAAATTCTCCGTAAAATAAAGCTAGAATTAAAAATAGTGTCCCAACGTTCGTGACGGAAACTATGTTTGTCTCTGTCTTTCATAGAGGTGTTAGAATGAGACAAATATAGTTTTGAGTGTTCACCACAAATTAAGTTAAATTTAGTGTAGTATAGGCTAATAGACGCTAAGACCCATTTACTAAGTGAATAAGGGACAGTAAATACTTTTTGCTGAAGCTACGTTATACAGGGTTATTTTATATTTTTAAAACACCAGCAACTTCGCAAGACTAAGCAGTTAACATCATGAAATGTGATATGTGACTTTTTTTTGATTTGTTACATTTTTTTTTCAATACGATTTTGGAAACTACCGTTGGTGTTATCCATATTATAAATACGACACGGCTGTACTCACGTTAATTATTCGTTGAGATATGTCTCAACCATGGTTTCGGACAATTACGATGTCCTTCATATAGAGTTCACGCCGATTTTTTGTCATACAAAAATCAATATCAATCTAATATTGAGAAAAATAAACTAACAATACTACTGTTACAGCTACTACAGCAATAAAGAACAATTTTAACCACCGTACACAAAAAAAAGTTTTTAAATATGTAAATTTAATATTACAACTGAATGTAACATTATCATCACCATCTCAGCCGTAAGACGTCCACTGCTGAACATAGGCCTCCCCTTTGGACTTCCATATGTACCGGTTGCAAGCGACCTGCATCCAGCGTCTTCCGGCGACCTTTATAAGGTCGTCTGTCCACCTTGTGGGTGGACGTCCTACGCTGCGTTTGCTAGTCCGTGGTCTCCACTCGAGCACTTTTCGACCCCATCGGCCATCCGCTCTGCGCGCTATGTGGCCTGCCCATTGCCACTTCAGCTTGCTAACATTATCAAAAAACACATATTACATGTGGTTTATGGTGTTGCCTTCCTGGTCCAACAGGTTGCAGGTGTTTTAAAAATATCCCTGTATAAATAAAAGGAGGGATTTATCCCGCCTTCTATGTTTAATCTGCTACCATCTACGACCGCATCGTCGTTTTACATCACGCGAGATCGTGGTCAAAGGCACCATATAACAAGTGAAATTTAAAAAACTTTAAAAACAAGCTTTTATTATTATTACCATTTAGCACCACAAAGAATTCGTCAAGACGAATCAAATGAGCCCAAACTCGATGGGTTTACGTTGTTTAATTACGAAGTTCCTATAGCCACCTTCCCGCTCCATCATCAGATCAGCTCCATGTCATAATAATATTGCATTGTCATCCGATTTATGCATGCATGCAAAATTTCAGTTTGGAAACCGGGAAGTGGGTCAAATTTAACTTGCAAGATTTGATTACTGACAGACAGACAAACAACAGACAAGTGAAAGTAATTAAAAGCTTGTAAAATATTCAGTATGTATTGTATTTGTTGTCCCTTATTAATTTATGTTTTTCTTCTGTGACAAATTTCCGCACAAACTTCGGTGCTGGAGAGTGGCCATTCCTTCATAAAATCTATACCTTTATCTACTTAGTTTCCTATCCTTAAGGTTCTTACACATCATGTTTTAAGCGTTTTCGTAACGTCAGAAACCCGGTGTGTAAGAGCTTTTAGACATATTTTTAGATAATAACTTATTTAAGGACCAGAATTCTCATTAATTGTGAAGTGGAAGTGAATAAATTAGTGGAATACAACACTTTGGGTTTTATTTTTGCATCTAGATTAGGCTGACCCTATATTGTGTGCGACTCTTGAGTATTTGACTGACGACAATGTCGCATGGTTGCCGAGACAAGACAAGGTATACGTCGCGACTTAACAGTGACCTTCTTAGAGAGTCGTAAGTCGTAGGTACATGGCCAATGTGGGTTCAGCCTTTTTTCTCTGTTATACGTTTCATGATGTATTATTGTCTTTTCTATTAAAAAATGTCTGTATTTGGTTGTCAACCTAAAGCTAAGATGTTATTCTAGATATTCTTCATTTTAAAACAGGGAAGTTTGTACAGGTTTCAATAAAATAACTAGATTCAGATTCATCAAATCATATTATTATGTAATTTGAAAATAATTTACAAGTAAATAATAAAATCGCTAAACAATTAAAAAAGAAATATAGCAACTTAATTACCACTAAAACCCATTTCCCAAATAAACCTAAATTAATTGTAATAAAATAATTTAATGAATAAAAAAAATGACGGGGATGATTATTTGACTTCGATTTGTGTCGCGGCCATCTTGTGTTGATCCGCCATTTTGTTTATGCCGCCATCTTGGTCCTGTCAAATGCACAGGCGGCAGATGTCGTCGTTGATCTCCAACATTTGGTCTATGAACCTCTCGTTTGACATCACTCTTGACAGCTTGCACACGATCTTCTTTAATTCCCCTTTCTTGTAATTTAACTGTTTGTTACACAACTGAAGTTCTTCTAAAAAAGATTCGTTCACCTGCAAAAAAAGTAAAAGAAGCTATTTAGAGCAAATGCAGATTACTTTTACAGGATTGTATTTACCTTATTTCTTACTAATATTACAAACGTGAAAGTTTGTAAGAATATATTATGGATGTCCAGATGTATGTTTGTTACTCTTTCACGCCTAAGCTGGTGGACCGATTGAGCTGAAATTTGATATAGAGATAGCTTAGATCCTGGAATAACAGATATGCTCTAGAGCACCGAGTAAAACCGTTGGACGCAGCCAGTTATACCATAAGTGGAACCGTAAAACCTAGGCAATCTGTTATAGTTCCTATATTGTAAGGTTTGTAGTAAAATGTATTACATAGTTTTAATTATATTATGCCGTAATCAGGGGCGCTTACAGTCACATAAATAATATTATCTTTTAGGATTAAAATATACTTTTTTTAAAGTTCAAAATAGGGTTAGTATTAGAACTGCTTTTTATAATTTAATAGTAAAACAAATACCAAATATTTCAATCAATTTCTGTATTGTATAATTGCAAGCGTATTGTAAAATTTAAAATTATATAGAGTCAATAACTAAAATATTGTGTGACCTTGGTACAATAAACAACCCCACCAAGCTTCAATCACTTTGAAATATTAATATGGGAAATCTGAATCATAGACAACAATATACCATTATGAAAATTACACATAATGCGGTTCGTAATAACCTTTGATTACAGGCTACTGAGGAAAATTAGAAAGTTGACTTGACAGGTAGATATATGTGGGATAGTCTGTTAGAGAGTTGACATAGAAAATAAGACCAAAACCATTTGCATAAGAAAATAAAACTCATTTTCTACGATTTCTTTGACGGAATGATGATAGATATCAATAATCAAGATTAACTGTCCACCATCTTGCAAAATGGCGTCCAAACTCCGTATGCCGTAGGTACGCCATAATGAAATTTAGCGTTCGAAATTACACTACGGAATTTATGCATTGTATTTTATAAAATAACAATAATCGGCTTTTAGAGCTTCTTTTCATGCAATATTGAGATTTTTAAACTTATATTTGAATTGGGTTTATATTATTTCACCTCAATCGGTCCGCCTGTTTAGGCGCGAAGAAGTTACAAACATACATGCTTACAAACTTTCGCAATTATAATAATTAGTGATATTTACTTACATTCTTAGGATCTCTGAAGTCTGTAAATTTGTACTTTTTCTTGCATTTCTCGTGTCCGTTGTCGTAGAACAGAGTGAATTGTGCGTCCTTCGCCTGCGCTCCGACGGGGAAGTATAGCCCAGCTACCACTTGGCCTTTCTGATCGCGAGATAGGAGACTCCTGGGGACAATAATTGTAGCTTATAATATACTTAGATATAGTAAAATCGAGGCAGACGGCAGACCACCTATATCGATTAAGAGCGTATATTTCAAAATTTGTCAAATAGTGCGAGCGTCACTCGATATTAGAGTCCGACCGAAACTGGTTTTACGGCCGAAACCGAAACCGAATGTTCCGCCCAGGCTTTAGTTTCGGCCGAAACCGAAATCGAAACCGAAACTCACGTGGTCAAGTAAAAAAATCTTTAAAATACTGATTTTTGGTGCTTTTTTGCCCATTATTCTGCATTAATTAGGACATGAAATGTAAGCACAGCATAATATAAAGTTTGTTGCTATCATTAAGTTTGTTGTATCAGTTGTAATATAAAAATATATCAATAATATTTTTATTATCTTTAGGCTTCCGTGGCCAAGAAGGAAGCCTTATAGTTTCGCTTTATCTGTCCGTCCGTCTGTCCGTGGCTTTACGGAGAAACTATAAGTCCTAGAAAACTGTAATTTTGCACGGAGGAGGGCAATGATTAGGGTAAGAGAACGGTTACAATAAATAAATTTAAATCAATTAATTTAGGGTACCTCCCAAACTTGTAAAATTGGGATGATATTTTTTCGGGCTGATCCCATTATTTGGGAAATTTTTGAATAGGTATTTTAATGAAGGACATATTTCTAACAAAAATTTTTCGATTTAATGATCCATTTGAAATATATTCAATTTTAAATTTTTTTTGGGCATCTCCCGCCCTCTAAAATCTAAACTATTGGCTTTCAAACACTGCTAAAAATCACGAATATAGAATAGAATAGAATAGAAGTACTCTTTATTGTGGACCAACATATTTACAAAACACTTATAAAAATAAACACAAACTAATACATATTTATAATTAACTTAAAATTAGAGACAAAAGTTTGGTCTACAATGGGCGGCCTTATCGCTTTAAGCGATCTCTTCCAGGCAACCACATTTTGAAAGAATATAATATGCAAGGAAGAGTAGGGTTCTCATACGAAATAATGATAATATAAGGTATACTAATTTATAAACCTACTAGCTTACCCGGCAAACGTTGTTTTGCCATATAAATAATTTTCTAGTAATTTCTAGTGTAGACAAAAAATAGCTTACTTATTGGAAGTATGTATGTATGTTAGAATGTGTATATTGTATGTATGTAAGAATGTGGTATATGCGTAAAGTAAGCATTATTTTATGGAATTTTTTTTCAAATTAAATTTTATGAAAACATTGTCTCTTATAATTTTTTCATACAACCAATATTTCCATTGACATTTCAAAATAAAGATTCATAATGATTTATTTTTTGGAAACCATGAAAATCTTAATTGTTCAATTACATTTTTTTAATAATATTAAATTAAAATTACATTTTTATAAGATCAATAACATTTTCGATATAAATAAAAAAAAGTATACTTACAACACAAAATCCATTGTTATTGGAAGCTCGTGTCACGTGTTGAGTACTTTTGAGGTTATAAAATCACTTGATTAACTAATCGTTCAAAATACACTCAAAATTGATAATTTAATTATTATTGATAAAATAGGAATGATTAAAAGTTAATATGAGAGTTACACTGAGATAGCAAAATAATAATTGTCAACGTTACTACTACACTTGATGCATAAACAATAATGATGGCCGACAACTGTGTAGGGAGTGAGAAAGAAAGGAGACCGGCTTCGTTCTCATCCCTACTCCGTGCTGTTTACTGGGTCAGAAGTGACACCTGTAGACATCTGGCGGGGATAACTAATTAAATGACGATTGATCAGTTTTCGACCGGCGAGGAAAAATGATTAAATTACTAAAATGGCTATTAAAAAATAAGGGTTGATCTTAGAAGGGTGAAAATTGAGGATTGTTTGTATTTTTGTATGTTGTATCATAAAAAAATAGAAATTAAAAATTTTGTCTAAAAAATAAAAAAATAAATTTAGGGGTGGACTACCCCTAACATTTAGGGGGATGAAAAATAGATGTTGGTCGATTCTCATAGATACCGGATAAGCACAAAAAATTTCATCAAAATCGGTCAAGCCGTTTCGGAGGAGTATGGCAACGAAAACTGTGACACGAGAATTTTATATATTAGATTAACACATACTAGAATATGATATACATACTTACATAATATTAGGTACTCAGAATAGTATAAATGTATAGACAATATATAGGTACATAAAAAAACAAACATACTAGTTATATAGAATATAGTTTCAACCATGAACTTTCCAGGAAAACCATAGCGGTTAAGATACCAGTTCTACAGAAGCATACATTGCGCGTAGTCTGAATAGCGCTTGGCCTATTTATTAGAGTCCGACCGAAACTAGTTTTACGGCCGAAACCGAAACCGAAACCGAATGTTCGGCCGAGGCTTTAGTTTCGGCCGAAACCGAAACCGAAACTCACGTGGTCAAGTAAAAAAATCTTTAAAATACTGAAATTTGGTGCATTTTACCCATTATTCCGCATTAATTAGGACATTAAATGGAAGCACAGCATAATATAACGTTTGTTGTTATCATTAAGTTTGTTGTATCAGATGTAATATAAAAATATGTCAATAATATTTTTATTATCTTTAGGCTTCCATGGTCAACAAGGAAGCCTTATAATTTCGCTTTATCTATCGGTCCGTCTGTCCGCGGGTTTCTGGAGAAACTATAAGTCCTAGAAAACTGTAATTTTGCACCGAGGAGGGCAATGATAAGGGTAAGAGAACGGTTACAAAAAATATTATATAATTTAAATCAATTAATTTAGGGTGCCTCCCAAACTTGTAAAATGGAGATGATATTTTTTCTAGCTGATCCCATCATTTGGGGTATTGTTGAATAGGTATTTTAATGAAGGACATATTTCTAAGGAAATTTTTCGATTTAATGATCCATTTGAAAGAAAGAAGAAAGAATGAAAGAAAATATTTTATTTGTTACACACACACATATAAAAAAAAACCACAAGTAAAAACAATAGATTAGTGTGTGCCACAAATCGGTCCCCAACTCAGCATTATGCTGTTTGCCAGCACTCAGCGCTGGTCTTCCGTTGGAACTTGGAACCGCTTAGTGACGTTACGGACATACAATACACTCAAACAAAGAACAAAATTAAATTGAAATTTGGTAACGACATATACACATCCAAAGACCAATAACAGTTATTATATAAATCACATGCCAAATTTACAATATATAAAAAAATATTGAAATATATTCAATTTAAAAATTTTTTTTTGGCGTCCCCCGTCCTCTAAAATCTAAACTAATGGCTTTCATACACTGTTAAAAATCACGAATATAGTTTCAACCATGAACTTTTCAGGAAAATCATAGCTGTTAAGATAGTTTTATGAGTTTTTAAGATATCGTTGATGAAAATTAAGGCAGTGGATATACGATTTGCCAGTTCTACGGAAGCCAACATTGCGCGTAGTCTGAATAGCGCTTGGCCTATTTATTTAAATTAAGTTCTTATAGCAAAATGGAGATCAGTTATTAATTATAATCAAATCACTAATTATTACTGTTTCATTAACCCTTTGATCCAAAAAAACTTACCTACCTCTTTATAAAAATAATAATTACTGAAATTGCTATTACACGCTTAGTTCCAGTCTCAATAAAGATAATATCAAATCACACATTTAAAAATTAACAAACCTATATCACCATTACTCGTCCGCCAAAGCGTTGTCGCGAGAAACGAAGCTAGGCGAGCGTGCACGACAACTTCCGAAAGGAGTTTCGGTTTCGGCAAAAGTTTCGGCCAATTTTGGCCGAAACCGAAACTTTCGCCGAAACTTGATTTTTGGCCGAAACTTGGCCGAAACCGAAACCGAAACCGAAATTTCGGTCGGACACTACTATTTATTTAAATTAAGTTCTTATAGCAAAATGTTTATCAGTTATCAATTATAATATCACTAATTGTTCCTGTTTCATTAACCCCTTGATCCAGGAAAAACTTCCAGTTCAAATCAAAATTGACATAGATCTATTATTTCTAGCTTCTTTAAAATACAGTTCAAATTTTGCATGCGCAGGTGCGGCTCGATCGAGCCGCTCGGGGACATACGGGTAAAATACTAAGTATTAGTATTTTGAAATCTTACTAATTAATACTTTGTTTTGTACCAACTTGTACTAAGAAGAATCATCAATCTCTTTTAGGTACCTCTATATAAAAATAATAATCACCAAAATTTAAAATTAACAAACCTATATCACAATTAGTCGTCCGCCAAAGCGTTGTCGCGAGAAACGAAGCTAGGCGAGCGTGCACGACAACTTCCGAAAGGAGTTTCGGTTTCGGCAAAAGTTTCGGCCAATTTTGGCCGAAACCAAAACTTTCGCCGAAACTTGATTTTTGGCCGAAACTCGACCGAAACCGAAACTGAAATTTCGGTCGGACACTACTCGATATATACGCTGTTAAAGCCAAAGCACTGTACTTATAATGTAAAGTTGAGTTTGGGATTTGATTCGTCTTGACGAGTACTTTGATACTAGATGGTAATATATTTTTTTATGTGATGATGTAGAAGACGAGCAAGACGCTCTCCTGATGTTAAGAGATAACGCTTCCCATAATCAATACAGTGCTATTTAGGATTTCACAATGATGTGAAATTCTAAAAGCACTGCACCAACGCTTCTTACTCAAGAGTCATAAGATGTTAAGACTCTTTAGCCCAGAAATTTCACTAGCTACAGTGCCCTCCTACCGGAGCACAGAAATGTTTGCTCATCACTGCTCAGGCGGTAGAATAACTGGCACTGTTGGGGTACCCACCTAGACGACCTCCTGCAAAGGAAGTCTACCCCCGGTAAAAAAAAGCTTGTTTTAAAAAGCTTTTTTTTATTTATCAAACTGAAATAACTATTAAAATGTGTGTAATAATATTGTGGAAGTAAGAGGAACCCCTCTTGAGGAATTTTCAAAAAGTTAATGCTATGAATTTATATTGCAAAATGTATCAAATTACGCGAGCAAGAGAGCGTCAAATTGTATAAGCGCTCTTAAGTCTTTCGAAATAGAAGGTTTTGAAAACACACTGTATTTCAGTATATCCAGTGTTTTGGGTTTATTCGATAGACCAGCCCGATGGTCAGACGATATTGTCAAGTATGTCGGAAGGAACTGGACTGGGAGACTAGCTCATAGAACTGACCCTAAATAAAAATAACTTTATGAAGTTTCGTGCAGTAATTTCTGGGGTTAACTCTATCGTTAATGGCTAACTTGAAAAAAATATATTAGGTAGGTAGTAGGTAGGTATAAACCGGCAAAAACTTAATGTTCTTTGAGACAACAGTAAAGTTGTAAGGCGTTGCTTAACTTTGTTGTACGAGTATAATATATGGTTGGGTTGTGCGGCAAAGTTAAGAAGTGTCCATTGTCTTAAAGTTCTGTTTCTATAACAACGTTTTATTTTGTCGGCTTATAGTGATTGCTACCAGAGTAAGTTATAAGCCAATGCGGCCTCAGTTTTTGAAGTGGTGGAATATTTTATTCCTCTATGCGTTCTAAATTGGAATGAACTTTTATCAAAGTCATAAAACTATTGTTTTATCGTAGAAAGTTAATTGGCAGACGTACGAGAACTTATAATGTTTTGACTGTATTTTATCATTGCCTTACGACCTTTATTGAAATTATATTTGATAAGACCATTAGTTATGCCGATAAAACAACATGACGACCACGATCTAAAATTTCAATGAAAAAGGTGAGCGCTATCCAAGTAGTACTTGAATAGAATTCACCTTATACCTCAAGCTGCGTATATCAGCTGTATTGAAGTTTCCTTGTAAACTAGGTACAAGCTGTATTATAAATACACATGGACAACGTAGTGTCTATGCTATACAGTGGCGGATTTACAGTCTAGGCCGCCCTAGGCCCCAGTCCATGTAATACCTGCATCTACGTCGTATATAACATGTCTACTCCTACTTACTCCTTAACACATTCGGTGCCACCGACTCGCGAACAAAATGAACGTGAACTCGCATGGCGAGTCGGTGGCACCGAATGTGTTAAACAGTGGCGGATCCAGAATTTTTTTTCTTGTGAACAAGGTAGGTTTGTACATTTCAACGTTTACCTACAATTTGAATCTCTAAAATAGGAAATGTTACATCTCTGACAAGAACGTGTGCGTTAAACTCGTTCCGAATAGAATAAAATTTGTAATGCGCGAGCAGCTTGCTGCGAGCGCCGAGAAAATTTTACGTTTCAGACTACAAAAGATGTGCAATCAGAGCCGGTTTTAACAATACCAGCGCCCTGGGCGAGATTTCTACGGCGCCCCCTAAAAAGCAATTCAAACCCATACTAAAAAGGAAAAAATTCCAGAATTTTTTTCTGGGCCGATTCCGATGGGCAAAATCATGGGCGTATCTAGAAAAAAATCCAACTTTCCAGCTTGCTGCGAGTTCCGAGAAAATTTTGAATTTTTCAGCACGAATGATGTGCGTTTAGCTTGCTCCGAGCGGCAAAGAAACTAAATAAATATTCTTATTTATAAAAGCGCGAGCAGCTCGCTGCGAGCGCCGCGAAAATTTAGATTTGTTCAACACGAATGATGTGCGTTTAGCTTGCTTTGAGTGGCAAAGAAACTAAATGTCCTTATTTATAAAAGCGCGAGCGCCGAGAAAATTTTGAATTTTTCAGCACGAATGATGTGCGTTAAGCTTGCTTCGAGTGGCAAAGAAAGTAAATGTTCTCATTTATAAAAGCGCGAGCAACTCGCTGCGAGCGCCGAGAAAATTTTGAATTTTTCAGCACAATTGTTGTGCGTTTAGCTTGCTCCGAGCGGCAAAGAAACTAAATATGTATTCTTATTTATAAAAGCGCGAGCAGCTCACTGCGAGCGCCGAGAAAATTTAGATATTTTACAGCACGAATGATGTGCGTTTAGCTTGCTTCGAGTGGCAAAGAAACTAAATGTCCTTATTTATAAAAGCGAGAGTGCCGAGAAAATTTTGAATTTTTCAGCACGAATTATGTGCGTTTATCTTCCTTCGAGTGGCAAAGAAACTAAATGTTCTTATAAAAGCGCGAGCAGCTTGCTACGAGCACCGAGAATATTGAATTTTTCTCAACGAATTATAGAGCCTGTGGCGCCCCTTTTATCCGGCGCCCTGGGCGGTCGCCCAACCGCGCCCCACCCTAACGTCGGTACTGTGTGCAATGAGCTCGTTCTGAGTGGTGAGCAAAATACATAATATTCTATTTATAATTGCGCGAGCAGCTAGCTGCGAGTGCCGAGAAAATTTTATATTTCAGGCTACAAAAGATGTGTTCTGAGCGGTGAGAAAATAAATATTCCTATTATAGAGCAGAGCCACCGAGAAAAACCCATGGTCCCTTGAAGCCTTTAAAATATTTACGTACTTTTAGTTATTTCTTGTCATCAGTGATTTTTTTGTCACGATTGGCCGCCCCTAATATCTGGCCGCTCTAGGCCCGGGCCTACTGGGCCTTAGGGCAAATCCGCCACTGATGCTATAGGCTATAGTGTACTCGTAAGCACCTTATTGGGTAGTACAATATATGACACTTTCACTATAGCATAATGAGTTTGATGAGACTTATTGTGCGAAACTTTAAGTTACCTTTTTCCTGTTTTTCTAAAAATCAGTTCCAATCGGTCAGAACAATCCCTTCTTCGGAAGGTCGTTCAGTTTGGTTCGTCTTGTCCTTACCTAAAGTTGTAAACCAAGTTGCGTCTCTCAGTGACATTGACGCCGTCGAGGTAAGGCTTGGCGATGTAGACCAGCGAGGTCTGGTTCTTGATGTGGGACCCTCGGGTCTCCCTCTCTCGCCACTCCACGTAGTTGCCGTTGTGGGGGCTCAGCACGTAGTTGTACTCCTTGCGGCAGTGCGGCTCGTCGGATTGTGTGAACCAACCTGGAAACAAATTACCAGGTTTTAAAAACTCTGCTTTTAGAAATTAAATTACAACGGTCTTGAAAACCGATGATGACTGATTGCAGATAGCTTAACGTTATAAGTCTTCGTTGGATCATCTCACAGACAGCAGGAGTTTTAAAGTATGAAGACCTGATTATAGGTACAGATAGTGTAGTACACTGACCGGTGTGCGGGAAGGCCCGGTCGGCCATGACGGTGACGACGCGCGGCACGTGGTACCCGGGGTCAGCCAGCAGCAGCGCGGCGCGGCCGTCCACCCGCGCCTGCACCGCCACCATCACGTGCTCCTTCTCGGCCGTGTGCACGGCGTCCGGCCCGCCCGCGCCGCAGTACTCTCGCACGCGCTCCACCGCCTCCTCGCAGGACACGAGCGCCGTGGCCTCCGCGAACCCCGGGTGCTGCCGCTCCAGCCCGCGCCAGCGCTTGACCAGCTCCAGCCCGAGCCCGACGCACGTGTGCTTCCTGTTGCGGATCGGCGGCGCGTACGTCTCGTACACGTCGTACAGCGGGCGGCGGCTGCGCTCGAACGCGTCGAACAGCGAGATGAAGTTGTTGACCGAGTCGTAGTTGTCGGTGACGAGCAGCCGGCGCAGGATCGCCTCGGCGCGCGTGACGAGCTCCTCGTGGCTGGCGGCCGTGAGGAGGATGGGGCGGCGCGGGGCGGCCCACCGCGCTCGCGGCAGCGGTTGCCTGGTCAGGTGCCGGTCGGCCTCCGAAGCGAGTCAACTCGGCCACTCGGCGCCCCACCGCCCGACGGCGGGCGCCGCCGGCTCGGCCTCGGCGCCGCCGCGCGTCTCCTTCCTCGCGCCATCCCACCGACCGAACTTCGACGCAACGCAAGCGCCCGCGAGCGCTTCACGCTGCTTCTCCAACAACAATGATGGTGGTCTTTCACGCTCTGTCGACAAAGAGAGACACGGTTATCTCAACGTTAAACAAGTGGAATGTGCTAATTGCTGGATATGAATTACTAGAATTTTGTCGATTTCAATTAATATGTTACCTATTTTAACAATTTCAATGCGAGGCCCTCGTATTCATCTCCAATAGTTAGACATAGGCGACCATGATTAATGATGCATACAGCATTATGGCCGACCTAATTCGGTGTAGAGCCATCTAATTTGGATAAAGTAAACATCACGACAGCGCATTATCATCATAAATCTAATTATAATCGCGCATCATTCATCATGCTTCAGCTGAAACCTGTCTAAATATCATCTGATGTCATTGTTCTAATAATATATATTTATGTTACAGTGTAGCAATACATCGCCTATCATTCTGGGAAATATGATAATGATTAAACGAATCACGCTGTGAAACAGTTGTGTCATTGTATTCAACGAATGGGGAAAAACGTGTAGCTATAGTAAACAATCTACGTAATTTTATTATAACAAATTGTGATAGAAAATCCATTATGGTATTTTTGGAATTTACAACTTTTGATACATTTAGTAGAATAACATGACTTATGAATTGAACTAAGTAACAATATAATACCTACTGGTAAAACGGATCGCATAACTTGTTTAAGTTACGCACTTAGGTTACCTAGTGCCTAGTAAGCCTCATAATTTGCACAACGAATTTCCCCATAAACGAATATCCGTACGTTTTTCCTACTCAGTCTGATTCAATGTATGACGCAAATGCAAACAGACCGAGCCTCTCGTAAACCGAATCTAACTAGCTCTGAACCGGTTACTACCGAGGAAAATGAGAAGAAGCGTTGCCCTTTGAAGAAATCGGGCAAGAACTGGATGAGGGTCAATAACTGGATAGGTAATGCAAATCAAAGGAGAAACGAGTCTCCGTGAGACTTGGACCGGATTTAAATGAGATTATGTTAGCGCTGTTACACGTGCGGTGCGGTGACGTATCGGAATAAATCAGGTTCTGTTGTTTAATCAATTTTACGTCTACGCGCCGGAAAAAATTGATTCTTGTTCAATTCTCTAAGTGTACGGCTTGGCTTTTTAATCATTATAGGTTAACCTTTGACCACAATCTCGTGATGTTAAACGACGATGCGACCGTAGATGGTAGCTGACAAAACCTAAAAGGCGCGGGGTAAATTCCTTTTTCTATCTACCAGATTAAAGCTTTATGGAGAATGATGCGCTGGAATCAGCTAAATGGTCGCGAGTTTATGTCGGATTAACCTATTAATATTGTATTAATGGCATCATTTTCTTTGAAATATCTGATCATAGTGTGTGTGTTGATATTTTCTTTGATCGAGACAAACTACTTTAATGCCTAGCTACAAAGCAGGACGATTTGCGGGGCTATTTTCCGACATCGCCGGACGTGTGAAAGAGTTTAAAGACAAGAAAATTTACACTATGAAAATCCCTAAAAATATAATTTCTTATTAGCTTACGGACAGGCATTTAGTTTCTTTGTTATTTCTTAAATTGTTGTAAGAATTCAGACATTTATTTACAATGCAAGTTTATTTCTGATGCAGTCAAACATCAATATTCATTGGTATTCGTTGGAATCGATCCAAAACACAATTCAACATGATTTTCTGGCGATTGATTTTCACCACATTAACTTTTTTGGGTCGACTAGGTATTAGACTGACTTATGCAGATGATTTGCTGCTGAATTTGTCTCATGTTCTAACTTTTTTCTTGGTTTTATTATTTTATTTCTTAACACTAGCTAAAACACTAACGTGTGGGTAGCTTGTGAAAGCACTGGTAAAAAAACTACCCAGTAGATACAAAAAAGAAAAGAAAAAGAGCTATAAATAAATACGGAGATCGGATTGACCTACAAGCTCTCAAATTAGGTAACATTAGACGTTTAACATTCATGTAAACAATTTTTGTTTTACCCCCTACCGGATCTGAACAAAACAAATGAACAAAGAACAAAACAACATTCCCACATGATTAGGTTTCATACACAATGTGGGTAACAATGTAATCCAAACCAAAAATCTGAAACCCTTTGAACAACTGAATCGGAGAGGTTGACGACTTGACGACCTTTTGTGTTTCAAAAACCAACCTCGTTACCAAGAGCTCGTCCATTTTTAAAACGCTAATAATTTCTTTAGATACCTATCAGAAATATTTTCTTTGGCTGACGATCGCAATTATAAAATGGTTTACTCTCCCACGTACTGTCTATGATTTTAAAAAATGTGGTTAAAATTGGAACAAATGTTATACCGTTGAAAAACTTCCTAAAACGTAGATGCTGGCGCCCTCACCAAACATTTAGAAAAACAAAATTTTAAATCAATATCAGTATCAAAGGTTATTGGTCCTCCTGGTATGCTTGTTAATATAATAATTTAATCTTTGACGAATATTACAATATTCAAGTCGGCGTGTTGCTGCGGGCATCGAGGATTTTCTGAAATAGGTATGTTTCGATGACATTAACAACACTTGAACTTATTTAATTTGAAAAGTTTTCTAATTTTCGTATCTTTTAGAATATGGTGCCTGGGGCGAACAACCTTCTTCCACTTGTTTTTCGTGACAAGACCTTGTTACCAGGTTCTTTCCTCAAACATATTTTATATATAAGTTTTTTTACTTTCTAGAGGTACAATATTTTTTGATTTTTATATTGCTTCATTGAGAATTGAGATGATAGGGATGTAATATAATTATTATACCAAAATATTAAATAAATCTTTTTCATTCATGTTCTGGAAGAAATCGCTACTTAGCGACATTTTTAATGATCTGCTGTTGACGGTTGTATTAAATTTATTTGTGCGGTGTAATAAAATTTCTACATATTTTCTTATTTATCAGAGATAAGTACCAGGCTTCCAGGAAGTGCAAAGAGAGACCAGTAGCTGGTAATGAGTCAGTGTGACGTCATCGCGTCGGCATTCAGCATCTTTGACCGCCGTGTGTGATTCACCATAAAAACAATGAACTCTTGGTCATATTGACGTAAGTACTATATTATGTAGTGTTAGATCATGCTTAGAGTTTAGTTAGATCTAGATTTTATACAGGGAATTGTAATTGTGATCTAAAATCAAAATTTTATAAAGGGACAAGTTTTAAGGCTCGTTAGAAAAGACGTCTGAATCAGTATCCATCGGGCTATCTTTTTTTAAGAAGTCGCAATAAATAGCCAATTAATAAAATCTGGACTTCTAAAACTCACTACGCATACATATAGAGAAACACAAGTAAATCCGACTGACCTCAAAATTCACAGAGGCCTCGACAGCACGGTCGGCAGTGTCGACATTCTAAAGAGGCGTGCAGACTGCACAACCAGTGGAGAAGCGTAGGTCATGCGTACCAGTCGCCACCGCACGTGACTAAAGTGGGCTAGTGTGTCGACGGCCTTACTATACTCACCTCACACGTGAGTCGTGAGTCGTGAGGACTTTAATTAATCGGGTGAGGTGACAAGGATTAACCAAGAAGTTGGAAGTAGAGTAAGAGAGCTAGTTATGTTAAGAGAGCGCTATTTTCAAAGTTCTTTTAAATTAAGGGAATAACTAATTTACATTTTTGGTTTGAGTATTTCTTCTCGGATTTTACATCAGATATTCTATCTTAGAATTAGTGTCGTGTAGTGGTGCCGGCACAGTCTATAAAATATGTAGGAGGCAGGTGGGTCGTTAAACGTTAGGTTATTTTGCAGGCCTTGTAGGAACCAAAACTACCAAAAACTGCAATTATACTATAAGTTTGCCTCTCAACTGCTATGTATAACTGATAAGTGCAATTAGGGTAATAAGCTGTTCTATTGGAGAATGAACCTAAATGATACGTCAGGGATAGGCTCAGTATGCCAGATGTAAAGCAGAATTATAACCAGATGTACTTTTGTTGCCTTGCCTACATAAGATTTAAGCGATTTACACAAGTAATTACTAAATTGGTATAAATATTCTTATTAATTTAAGCCTATTTCGCAAACAAGGTCTGCATTGTGATAACCTTGTCGAAACGTGAAAGTGGAATTTAAGAGGTCATTTCGTCGATTTGGATTTTTTAAAAGACAAAGTTTTTTCGTAGCAAAACGTGTGCGACTTTTAGGTTATAAAATATATATTTTATTTTGAAAAAAAAGCGCCTTTGGAATTTCTAAATGATGCAAATTTATAAAGTTAATAATTAATTGAAGTTGCATTTGATTGCATTTTGTCGGCTTAGAGTGTAAAGTAAACATGCTTAGTCCATTTTTTGCGCTATTTTTTTTATTACGAAAGTGTTTAATACCTACACTTTCTAATGGTATAAAAACGTCATAGCGAAAAACATTTACTTATCAGGTTTAAACACTCATGTCGACGACGCAGGGTTTAAAAATGTTTTTTAAAAATTTGTTAAATTTCTTTGAAATTAATTAAATCGTGAATAGCCCCCTTAACACAACACCTCTTGAAAAGTTTTGTGTGGCAACAGTCGGCTTTTGTTTTTGCCAGTGTCGCATAATTCTTTTAAAATCGCTTACCTAGTGCGCAAAAAATTGGCATGCTAGACAGACTTCTAGTCTGGTTGACCTATATTAGGTGCCAAGTTTGCTTAGCTTGGCATCCCTTTATAATAAACTACTATAGGAATCTATTTTATTAGTACAAAGCTAATTAATGGCTGATTACTGCTGTACAAAAACCTTCGTAATTTGTATTATAACATAAAAGATTTAACAAATTTATTACCTACTGCTGTAGTGTTGTTTGCTTGTTTTTTTTTCAAAAAATTTGCCCTACAACATAAAATATTTTCATTTACGCTGCTAAATGGAGTGTCAATATTAAAAAAGAAAGGGTGTAAATATATAAGTACACACGAAATTAGGTCTTTCTTCACTTCTAAACGGGTGAAAAGATTTGGCTGAAATTTGGCATCATAATAGCATAGATCCTAGAACACTCGCCTACACTTCTTGTATGAAGGTTTTCAAAATACTACAATACCGTAGATAAAATTTGGCACATGGCTACTATTGTAGCCACGTGCTTCAAACGTAAAATGGATTACGATAAGAAGAGGAAGTTTGTTAAAATGATAAAACAGACATTAGATATAATGTTTGATTTGATATCATTTACTATCATCGCAACCAAAATAAGCCTGACATCATGTCGCTAAACCAATATTATGTAAAATTAAAACAACATTATGTAAGAATCCATGTAAATACCTCTGATAGTAAAAATATGGTCCAACAAAAAAATATGTCGATGACAACATGCGCTCTATTGTAAATATTATTAGGATTTATTTAAGCTATAGTTAGGGGCTGCGCAGACGACAGACTATCCATGACGCACTTTTTAGTCTGTGAAAATAGAACCTATGCAATTATATGCAGTAACGCACACGACGCGCAAAAAGTCCGGCACACAAATAATTCGTGTAATTCGGGCAGACCGGATCGCGCCGCGTCGCGCCGCTCCGCACAAAAAGTGTGTGAAAAAAATAGAACGTTTGCTTCAACGCGCGCTAACGCAGACGGCACACATTTTAGTCTGCAATCTGCATTTGCTAGTGGTGGACGTAACGCTTCTTTCTTCTTCTTTTTCTGTACTTCATGTACAAAATAATACTTCGCGATCTCTGCACGATTTCCATAGCGTCTACGTCCAGCCCTGGATTTACACTAGGGGCATTCGGGGCGAGTGCCCAGGGCGGCAAATTTTCAGGGGGCGGCAAATTTACTGAGGGCGGCAAATTTCGAAACGCGAAAAAAATATTCAATCCATAAACATCCGATGTTGAATTAAAATTTGTATTCTCAATCACACTGGTTATTATTATAATTTTTTTTTGCGCTCATAATAAGAAGTCTGGAATACTGGCCACACAAACTCAAGATTTTTGCTCCAAACGAGCTATCCGTCCACTTTTCGTAGCAAGACTTTTCTCGGCATTTGCAGCTAGTTGCTCGCCTTCTTTTTTTTTATTTTTGGCACTCAAAACGAACTACGCACTCACTTTTTGCAGTCAGATATACAAAATTTTCTTGGTGCTCGCAGCTAGCTTCTCGCGCTTTGAATAATATTTTTTTTTTTATTTTAACACTCGGAGCAAACTATGCATCCATTGTTTATATAGTCACAAAAACAAAATTTTCTCGGTGCTCACAGCGATTTTGGCACTAAGGGTGAAGTATGCGCCCACTGTTGTGTAGTCAAATATACAAAATTTTCTCGCTCGCAGCAAGCTGCTCGCAGTCTTTTTAGTCAACATAATATTATAATTTTCTTGCCACTCCAAGCGAGTCTTACGCACACCTGTCGTAGACAGATAGATAGGTAGATAAAACACTTTATTGAAACATTGAAAAATAAACTTAAACATAAAAACCCGGTATTATAATCTATGTGTCACAATTCACAATCAGCGGTCTTATTGTAGTTAGCATTATAAAATTTCTCAATTATAATTTCTCTTTTTCAAAGCAAGCTATACACACAGCTTTCGTAGTTAGATGTATATTTTTTTTTATAAATATTCATAATTATCTACGTATAATATGAAAGAACTCGACAACAAATTTCTTAGCAAAATGTCTAGCCGATGAGCGTTTATAAATAATATTTCGGCGGAGGGGGGCGGCATTTTCTCACTGCCCAGGGCGGCATTTTGGCTAAATCCGGGCCTGTCTACGTCCCTACAGCTCTGCCGACAGAATGATCGAAGATGTGCGTCGTGTGCGTTGAGTCTGTGAAAAATCCGCAACAGACTTTTTGCGCGCCATGCAGACTTTTTGTACGCCGCAGACTCGATCGTACAAAAAGTGTGCCGTCTGCGCAGTCCCTTAAGCAGTAAGAAATTATTTTTTATAAGATAAATTTAAACATAATTTGGTTGATGTAAACGTGATTTGGTTTTTACTGTAATCTTACTATCTCATAGTTAAATAAATAAATAAAATACAATTCACGTAAAACCACCATCCATTCCAGTGTTGAATATTTCCTCTCTCTTCACGATTGACTTAAAGATATCGCTCTGAGCGATAATACCGTCAATTATTGTTACACCGAGTTTTAGAATTAATTAGAAATTATTTTAAAAGGGCTGTTCCAAGTTTAAAACTAAGCTATATTCGCTACACACCGCACCGTGCACCAAAAACCTCTATCAGAAGTCAGAAGCGAAAACAAAAAGTAGCATATAGGTGTTAACTGCTTTTATTAATACACTTTGACGCAGTGCCATCCCATTTTGAAAGCACTTTCTATTATAAATACATGTTATATCTAACCTTTTTCCACACGAGCGACCTTTCGAGTTAGGACCTTTGGTAATCTGACCTATACCGTAATATATCGCCTACGTCGTTTCTGCCTACATTATGCTCGTGCTAGTGTAGGTGGGCCTTTTAGATAGATAACACTTTATTTAGTACAAAAATATATATACAAGAAACTTGAAGCTAAAAGACAATATTATAAACCTTAACGACGACCTCTGTGGCGCGGTGGGCAAATACCCGACTGTAACGCAGAAGGTTGCGGGTTCGATTCCCGTATGGGACAAATGTTTGTGTGATCCACAGGTATTTGTTTCTGGTCTGGGTGGCTTTCAATATCTATTATAAGTATGTATTTACAAAAGAAAAGTATATAAGTATTATATCCGTTATCATAACCACCATAATAACAAGCATTAAGTTGCTTAGTGTGGGGTTAGGTGGCGCTGTGTGAAACGTCCTGAAATATTTATTAATTTATTTAACCTTTTCTTCATTATAAACGTGTTCAGAGATATATTGACACACGCCAAGCGCACGTTTCGCTTACAGAACCCGCGTTTTTAAGTTTAGAAGTGCAAAAATCTTCCTGTTAAAACCGCGTAGGTAGGTGCTATAATTGAGCATATCCAATATCTATGGCCCTACTCTACACAAAGCAATAATGCACACAAATTGCACACCATTCAAACAACATGAAAACAATCTATAGCCTAATAAAACCACTGAAACGGACGTGGAGCGTTGTAATACAAATACGACCTAGGTTAGTACCTATAGGTCGTACGCTACGGACTACGTAGTTACAAATTTTACATGCATCTACATCTATATGAAGGTGTATGTATTTACTTGTCAGTTTTACACAAACGCACCGCGTCGTCCGTCGTAGGTACGCTCCCATTGATAAATTCTGTGACGTACTACCATTACACTATTAGATATACTGCGTAACTACAGCTTCCTATTTCCTAGAATTGCACGCTGAAGGTCAGAAAGGGACAGTGAATATACAGTCAATCAAATACCTGGAACCTTGGGTGCACACGTGCTATGTTACTGGGGGACCTGTCGACGGATCAATCATCGTACTCAAAGAGTACAGACCTATAATAATAAATCCTCTTCAAATTAGGTTTTAGGTATAGCTCAAATGTGGTTTTAGACACATGTTGTGGTTTAGTGTGGTTTTAACCGATCAAATTCTACTATTCTGACCTACACCAAGTTCGAATTCCGGCCCCACATGACTATAATTTATTAGTTATTCTACCGTTTTTCTACTTGCTATACTGGTAGGCTTCAGTCGTAAGCCGTAGCAACGATGTTCAGCGAAGCCAGGGTAGGATTCATCCCACATCGCATCGTTGATTAACATCACGCGAGATCGTGGTCAAAGTAAAGGCTAACCTTTAATAAAAATAAATAGGAAATCGCGTGTAATATCAAATTCTCAAAACGTTCAAGGCAATTTGAATAAGAATTTGCCACTTCTCGTGAATATTTGCACGAAGTGAAGCACCGCCTTTATAAGAAAGGGCCGGTGAATGGAGTACGGATTACATTCAATCAAATACATAGATATACCTTGGAACGGATGCACACGTGCAATGTTGCTATGGGACGTGTCTACTGATAAATCGTCTATTTCACAATACATTTATTCAAATGGAACTCTACATTTTATTGTTTCGATAATATTCGAGAGGCACCAGTTGGTTTGTCGCCGTTGTATTTTATCTATTGACAAACTTATTGAAAGGATTTTTTACATAGTCAACTTTTTTAATGAAATAGAGTCGTTTTGGCAATTCGAGTAAATGAGATGCACCATGGTAAGCATTAATATTGCCAATACCAGGCTCAGCACTATACCAGACTCAGTACCATACCAGACTCAGTGCCATACAGTCTTCTTCTTAGCGTATAATATAAGCTGATAATCCCGGCTAATAGCCAGGGTCCGCTTTCCTACTTTTTTCTCTTCCACGGTCTTCAGCATCTTAGATGTTCAGTTCATTGACTCTCATAATGTGACCCCATGTTCTTTGTCTTATTGTTTTAGTGCCTCGTCTGCTAATTCGGCACAAATTCTAAAGTAAAATTACATTTAAACAAAGGTGCTTATAAATTCATTCTGAATAATGGAAGAAGCAAAGGAAGAGCAGTCATTGGTGCCTTAACTGGGCATTATGAAACCAACGACATGCTGTTCAAAATGAGGCTAACTACAACAAACGACTGTAGAGCCTGTGGCGATGGTACAGAAACCATGGAGCATATTTTATGCGAATGCGACGTACTGGCTACGAAACGCATGAGTCTACTTGGGACAGCGTACCCCAAACCGGAGGAGTACAGGTTTCTTCCTCTTAGTGGGATCACCACTCTTATTAACCACTTCTTCGAAGAGTAAGAAACGGTAGGCAAGGGGTGAACACAATAGATCCCAATGGGTCGATGTGTTGCTGACTTTGTCAGCCCCCTATATAAGATAAAGATAAAGTATTTTTTTTTAATTATGTTTAAGCTACCTACTATACCTACCTGCCAACAAAATTTTTCAAGATCTGATAAAGTCATCTCAACTTATCATCTGGTAGGTTAACTTAACATACAGGTGCTAAAGGTTTTGATAAGACTCTAGATTCAAAGAAATGTATTTAGATTAGTTACTCTTCAGAGTAATAAAGAACATTATATAAAAAAACAAGAAGCACGCAATATAAGAACAATACATAATTAGCATAATTTAAATTTAATGTTAATTTTCTTGTTATTATGTACTTAGTTCAATATATATTACTTAGAAAAATACATTGAGAAATATACTCGTTTATGAGACATTATGACAAAGAAGGCGACAACATATGAATGGGCATTGAATAACAAAGAAATAACAACAAAGAACTCATAAAAACATGCTCAAAAAAAGAGCAGTAAAACGACTGTATCAAGGGTAATGTGATCATATCAATGAGAATAAATAAAACAACATCTCATTGAGTTTGATCAGCTGTTCATCCCTATTAATTAGCTCTATATCCTTCTTCCCTTAGTTTTTTTATTACACATTTTTGCCTTGTATGAATGAACTAATCTTTATAGTAATACTCTACACTACTCCACTTCACTTCACTACTCTACTTTATAGTAATAGTGTCTTTGTAGTTTGTAGCGTCCGTGGCCCAGTGGTCATACGTCCGGCTTTTAATCCGGAGACCCTGGGTTCAATCTCAGTGTGTGGCAAAAAGTTCGCCTGGACGCTACCGTGTTTCGGAAGGCACGCAAAACTGTGGGTCCCGGCTGTTTCCTATAAGATATGTAGGAGGCATTCGTTAGGTCATGTTGCAGGCCCTGTAGTAATCTCGGCGACCTGAAACTGCAACATATAGGTTCGCCACACAACCTATAAATTGTGATTTGACTCTGACAGTGTAAGTAGGGTAACCTGTTCTGTTGGAGTATAAACCCCAATTATTTTTTTATTTTTATTTTTTTAATACCTATGTAGAACATAATTGTATGATATGAAAGTAAAGAAGGTTTATAACTTATAACCTTTCGGTGGTTAATGTTATTGCTCTACATTTTTGTCTTGATTAAAAAAGTGAACGGTTGAAAATACTCAGTAGAATAGTGGTTTATTGATTGTTATAGCTTAGTTTTAAGATATATTACGAACTAAGCACTGCTTAGAAACACGCAATTCACACTGAACTTAATATCGATTGCCCCATAGCCCCATAAAACCGTAGTTTCGGGCCGAAATCGACGCCACAGACCGAAACAAATCGACCCTACCAAAACCTTGCCACGAATTGCACACATTCTGAAATTACGAATCAAAACAGAAACTGGCACTTAGAAATGCATTGTTTATGTTTATTATAACTGGTACAACATCAATAAAAACACAAAAATTAGTGCATAGTTTTCAAGATGAGTGTTGAAAGTTAATTATTTATTTACTTACCCATACAACGGCTAGAAGCCAAATAAAAAAAGAAAAATAATTCGCTTCGTGCGAGGACGCTATCCAAGCGTGCGGCAACGGTGATCACTACGCGCAAACTGATCGTTCAGTAGAGCTGAGATGCGAATATAATGCTTTTCAACCGCTAGTGCGGTGTGTTGTTTTATAGTTGCTAAGTTACGAGTGTTTGATTAAAAGGCTAACCTGCTGTTAACCTTGAGATCTTTTATTAAATTATTTAAAAGCATGTAGGTACCTACAGTGGAAATATACTTTACAAAAATAACTTTAAAGTTTACCAAAATAAAAGTTGAAAAAGAAAATTCTACAAAATTTAAAAGATTATCATAGCGTGCGTGCGAGAGGGTCATGCGACTCGACAGGAACCTTAACGTAAGCTTATGACAGCTTCTGTCTGAAAAATGTAATGAATGCTAGGACGTCCAAAAGTTAACTCAAAATAGATTTATGCTACATCTTGAATGTACCTACAACATAAGTTTACATACATATTATAACACTTTGTTCTCTGTTAATTTGCATCACACCACCAACCCATGTGAATTTATTTTCTCCTCTCCCTGCATGGTTGTCTGGAAGAGATCGCTATTAGCGATAAGACCGCCAATTGTAACACTGAGTTTTTATATTGTTTTAGTTCTTAAGTTCTTTTTTTGTATTTTTCTTGTGTTCCAATAAAGTGTTATCTATCTATCTATCTATCTACATTTCTACATACTTAATCACCAAAGTCAGTCACAAAAATATAGCACAGAAAAGCCATTTAAAATAACTGCTAAACAGCTATTTTAAGCAGTTGTCCCTCGTCTCATCCCTATCCAGTCCCACGTGGCTTCGTAGCGTCATGTGCACTGCGCATGACAGTTCGTGCCACCCCCCGTCTGACAGCTGACGAGGGGGGTAGAGAGGTTTACTACTCATTAATAACTGATATGGACAAGAGAATCAAAATAGACCACGCATTCGTGATTTTCTATATGAAAAAAAAATCGGAAATGTGATCAGGACAATTCATATGATACATTCATTTTACAAGCTTCTATTTACTTTTACCTGTCTGTTGTCTGTCTGTCTGTAATCAAATCTTGGTTTCCGATTGAGCTGACATTTTGCATGCAAGTATAAATCGGATAAAAATGCAATATTATTATGATTATACCGAGCTGATTTGATGATGGAGCTGGAAGGTGGTCATAGGAATTTTGGTACTAGATGGTAAAAATAATAAGAAAAGCTTGTTTTTAAAAAGTTTTTTTAAAAGTTCACTTGTTAAAATATTATCGGTATACCGTCAAGGTGGAAAGAGAGGATCTTGTTAAACATTTTTAACACCTTTTATACTCGTATTTTATGTACCTTTTTCACAGATCAATAAATCATTGTGTCAAACAAAATCGCCAAAACATGGCGGGCGTTGTCTAGTTTTGATTGGCTAGTTAAAAGTAGGAACTTTTTGGTTCAAAGACATTTGACATAATATGTTATGCAGTGTCAATGCGTATCATCGGCGACAGCATATCTCCGGCAATGCACGCTCTATGGTTGAGTGGTCTATAACTACTGATAACTGGGGAGTAAAAGGGACGAATATCACGTGGTGTTATGATGCTATACATAAGCAAAGGATGCGTTATCAGCCGGTTACTTGTCGTTTAGCGCCAAATATTGGGCCTCTCTTTCTCTCTGCCTCTCTTTCTTTTGCATGGAACTACTAATTATTATTTAGATGAAGTTAAATAAGTACCTGTTCCGGATTAATTAGTACAATTGGCCATAGAGCTGTCTAATTAATTAATAAGCTGTCCTTGTCGTATAGTGGTTAGTGGTTTACTTACCTATTTATGAGGGTTCTTTTTATAAATTACTGCTCCTTTGGCATATGCAGCACCTCTTATATTATACCTCTATAGGGTGGCGTAAAATTAATATTCAACTTTGTTTTATTCAAAAAGAAAATTAGATGATAAATTTTTCGCCATCTTGTAGTAATAACATAAAAAGTCTTTATAGATACCACACAGAAAAACTTACAACTATAAATTAACACTAAAAGCGGTGTACCAATTGACTAATAGCGATATATATCCTCCTCGACGACCTCTGTGCTAATACCCGCGGTGGGCTAATACCGCTTGCAACGCAGAAGGTTGCGGGTTCGATTCCCGCATGGGACAAATGTTTGTGTGATCCACAGATATTTGTTTCTGGTCTGGGTGATTTTTCAATATCTATTATAAGTATGTATTTACAAAAGAAAAGTATATAAGTATTATATCCGTTATCCTAACCACCATATTAAACGCATTAAGTTGCTTAGTTTGGGGTTAGGTGGCGCTGTGTGAAACGTTCTGAAATATTTATTTATTTTATATCTCACCAAAAGCATTTTCATGAGAAATGTTCCTAAGACAACCATATAGCTGATCACTAGTACAGTTAAAAAGTTATCGGGATGTTGATTCTGTACGAAAAAGAGACAACTGCGCAGAAAAACGTAATCAATTTTTTTTTTTATTATATAAAAGGAAAGAGTGACTGACTGAATATCAACGCACAGCCCTAACCACTGAACGGATTCGGTTTAGGAATACAGATAGGTTATACGACGTAGACCTCCGCTAAAAAAGGATTTTGCCACGCGAGCAAAGCCGCGAGCATAAGCTATAGTTACCTATAAAATACATAATATTTTCAAAAACGCCAATTTGAAGCTTCCAAAAGATGCAAAATTACAAAAAAAATTGAAGATGTAGCATTTGATTTTTACTGGAATCGTAAGAATATTCAAGATTTTTTCAAAATTTTGTTAAAATTTGACAGTAGACGTTAGCAAAAATAGAGGTGATTTCTGTACCGTAATAACACCCCAGATGCCATGCGTAGAGCCAAGCCGTAGAGCCTTACTCATGAAGAAGGAACGAATTGGAGCTGTGAGGTGAACACCAAGCTGAAGGAAGAATCGAACATCTAGATGATCTAGACCTAAGAAATCTTAGTAAAGTACTACTTATAACATCAGACCAACGACAAGAATTCTAATCTAAATAGGTCTAGGTTCTATACAAAATTACACCCTACTCTTTAAGCGATAAAGCTGCCCATTGTTAAACTTAATATAATTTAATTTTAAGTATTCTGTTTACTCTCATTAAAGCGTATTGTGTTCTACTAATAACATCAGGAGATCATTGGTGATTAAGAGGTCTTTGAGGTTTATAGTCCATGTTAATTCTACTAATTAGTACGCAGTTAATGAGGTATTATATCGAAATATCGATTAGTTTGGTAACGAAACGCGTGACTGCCTGTACAACATTGCTGTACTATTATGAATCACGTTGGATTGCAACGTGAGCCTTCAAGTTCATTGATACTGTACCGAGATGAGTTTAGATAAGACCTTCTAGGACACGTGATATCTTAAATGTCATGACTTCGTACAAACATTTATTTACTGTTTTAATATATATTTTATTGAAACAACTAAATGATTAAAATTAACAAACAAAGCAAAAAAACATAACAAACTAAACCTATAATCTAAAACTTATAAATACTTAATTTAAATCTAATAAACCTATGGTGGAGGTATAGGTAGCCAGAATGTTGTCGGCATTGCCCCGCTGAATACATATAATATATGTACTTATGTGCTTATTTTTTGTGCAAAATACAAGCCAACATGACTTATGAAACTATACGTCCAGTGGATTAACGCTGAATAAGTAGCTTACGTCTAAAAGAAAGAGTTGTAGGAGCTGAGCTATCTACATGCTAAATTTCAGCTTAATCGATTCAGTCGTTTAGGCGTGAAGAGGTAAGGAAAACACTCATATCCATACTTTCGCATTGCAAAGTAAGCTTATGTGTTATGCTACCTGTATGCCAAATTTGAACTATTAATCGGACTGTTTGAACTGAAATTTGGTATAATCATATATTATCTTTTATCAGGTAGCAATAGAAAAATATAAAACAAAAATCCTAAAATTTGACCCAAGAGTTATTAGGCACTTTGACGCATTAGCAATTATTCTAGCGGTAACGTTTTATTTTTATCAGGTTCTTTAGAAGAAATAGCTTTTAGCGATAAGATGTCTTTAGTAGTCTTGATAAAGTTTAAAATAACATAAAGATACAGTATAATAAATATCGAGAAAAAAATATTTTTTATTTTTCTATTCGTAGCCGTAGACGGTCTACGAATTTCTATGGGTCTACGAGCTACGGTGCTACGAAATTGCGTATTCCCTAGTTTTTCCCTAGGAAAACATACAGTTTTCCTAGCGATGTTATGGAAAGTGCTTAAAATGGAAACTAATAATCTATTATATATTGAACTCCTGGTAAAACTATCTTACACATAGACACTAGCGACCTCAAAAATGCATAATAATTATAAGGCATAAAAAAATGTTTTGCTGAATATATTTTAACATGTTTAGGGTTCCGTACCCAAAGGGTAAAAACGGGACCTCATTACTAAGACTTCGCTGTCCGTCCGTCTGTCTGTTTTCAAGGTCTACCTCATGAACCGTGATAGTTAGAAAGTTGAAAGTGGAAACTTTCGTGTGCGGATTGTAGTCCGACTTTACTTTGGCTGACTTTACTAGGTTCCGCGGGATTGCCGCGGATGAGTGTTTCGGCGTACCCGCTGCCCCGGCATTATGGCGTCCCGCAGGAACACACCAGGTTTTTTAGCGGGTATCCCCGCCGCCCCCATCTTCGGCGGGGGAGTCCCACATACCACCTTGCGCCCCCCGGCGTGGTGTGGTGATGCGTAACGCATCTTTGCTGGGTCAAAAAAAAAGGTTCCGCGGGACTTCTTTCCTGATTTCTATGACGTAATTTTCTCAATAAGTACATTAAACTATGTATTTCCTTTGTTAACCATGTCAGTTCCACGCTCACACAGTTGGTTACGAAACGGTGTGATATTGCGCAACGGTCGATAACAGCGTGACGCATTGTTGGACACGTGACTGTTTTGTTATGGTCATACCGTCTTGTCTAGAACAGCTGTTATTACAATATGCTACAGGTGATATAGGTATAAAATAATAGCCTGTTAGTAGCTGTATTATGTTTCTTTACGCCGTAGTTTACCCCTTTTTTGTGGAGGGTGAAATCCTTACACTATTCTTCCGCCACGGGAGTGACTAAAGAGGGAATGTGGGACTTGCACCCACTAAAAACCCCCGTAAACAGTCCTCCGCTCAATCGAGGCGAGATGGGGCCGCGAAAGCATTCACCATCTCGCCCCAGCGGTAGGCACTATTTGCCAGGCCTTCATACCCTTGCGGGATGATCCCGTTCACTGAGATCATCCCTCAGACGTGTGGGTCGTGTTATCCGGCAGAGTCCCCCGACTCTACCGGCGACCAATCTATGTAGACGGGAGGAGGTAGGCAAACCTCCTCCTCCTCGCCCCTGTTCGACGGCGCCGAAGCGGGTCAGCAAGGTCTTGTTCTTCCCTGACCCGCTCCGCAGCCTCCTTCTGCATCATGACGTTTTCACAGAAGGTGACTACAGCCTGCCAAGATCCTGCCATAATCTCCCACTCTTCTAAACATTCATTACACCCGACAGGGTCCACAAATGACCTACTATTGTGAAATATATTCTAGTTTGTAAGATCTTTTTTAGAAAAAATTGTATAAAATGAATAAAATATCTGAATCTGAATCTTTCATTATCAAGCATATCTCTCACCATGCTCGACAATCGACTCCATATCGACAGCGTGTGCCGCTTATGGAGAAGACGGGACACTCTTCAATGTATGAAGCACGCTTTATAGGTGCAAAACTTCGATCAATAATATAATTATTTTTAATATAATAAGGTTGTTTTTGATCAAAGCTGCAAACAATAATATTTAATAAACTAACGGGCCGCCGAGCTGTTAGAATCGTAACCATTATGAACTTCACACAAAATCCGCAAGGGGCGCTGTATCTTCCATGTGAGAGGTCAATATAAATAAGTAAAGTTTAATGTAGTAAATAACCAGTTACGATTAGTTTTGTTATCAATAGTCAACATGTATGTTTTTGGCAGATTCCACTCTAATAACATTTTTTACGTACTTGATATGTGCCAACGTGTTATTAAACTTCCTGAAGTGGAATGTTCAAATAACTTTTAATTAATCCTAACTATTTACAGTAGGTAAGCCTTTACGTTGCTTATTATGAAGCAAAATTTGTTTGAGAAGATACCCTTATTGCGGAAGTGATGTAAAATGTTTGTTAGAAACACATTGTTTTGAAAAACAGAAGCTCTAAAAACTGGTCAAATTTAACTTATGTGTAAGAGGTAGATTATAATACAGTTTGAAAATGAAACTTCTTAATATACATTTTTATTTTTTTTATTCCTCAATTGAGCCGAATCTCGTCGTTGTCTCAATACAATGAAAACTACATTTCTACACGAAGAATGATGTGCTTACATTTTCAGCATAAAATAAATAAAACATTTAGAAATAGAAAATAAAGAAGAACATAAAAAGCTATAATATTTTTGTCTTTTTTAACTTTTTAAATATTTTTTTTACATTTTTTAATTTTTTTAAATCTATACGAAACATGCATATTAAAAGGTGATATAATTTATGTTTTAAAAGCCATGATTAGGTGCCATGGGAAGACCCACATAATATGCTAAGTAGAGGAAATCGACCATGTTCTTTTGCACATTTTAGGCATATCTTGCAACTTGCGTATACTTTTGGTGTTATTTTCATGTCATCTGCTGAAAACGGTCTCTTGAGCTGGTTGGTTGGTTGATTTGGTTGGTTGGCTCTTTTAAGTATTTTAATAAGAGACAGACGCACAACACACTTGATGGTGAACGGTTTACTGTCGCCTATAAGCGTCTGCAACTTCATTAGTGACGGTCAGTGTTTATTTTCCAGCCGAAAGTAAAATCGTCTATCTTGTAAGATTTCCAGCTTTACTCTTGAATATCATTATTATATATTATCCTCGATATAATCAGGGTTGAAAGGTAACATGAAAGAAGCATATGCCCAGCTGTGGGAGGTCGACTTCTTCCTTCTTTCTTGGAGCAGGTCTAGCCTTCTAAGGCTAAAGATGATGATGATTCTTGCAATGTCCAAATCCTCGAAAGCTGACGCTCATTTTGAGACGTCCTCAAGAAAGCTACTCTTCCCATCTTAACTAGTGGTGTTTCTGGGTTAAATTGCCAGAAGGCAGGTGGACCACCTTCTGGTTGCGATGTCTTCAGCCATGTACTCTTGATCGCAGACGATGGTGACAAGATGATGATGATCTTTTTCGGACGTCCTCAAGAAAGCAGCTATTCTTACATTACTGGTGGTGCTTCTGGGTTTAACTGAACCTTCTGGTGGTGCTTGCACGTTTAGTTTCCAGCAGATAGCTGGGCCACCTTCTGGTTGATGTCCAGTACTTCAACCATGTGTGTGTGTATGTGTGTGTGTGTCCTGGTCGCAGACGATGGTGAGAAGATGATGATGGTGTTCTTTTTCGGACGTCTTCAAGAAAGCTACTCTTTCTAAAGAGTCTGGTGGTGCTTCTATGTTTAATTTCCAGCAGACAGCTGGACGACCTTCTGGTTGATGTCCAGCACCTCGGCCATGTACTCCTGGTCGCAGACGATGGTGGCCAGCTTGTTCAGGATGGAGAGGAGCTCGCCGTCCTTAAGGCGGAGCTGTTCGTTGCACTGCTCTACCTCGTCTACTACTTCATCTGGTATCTGGAAAGATTTGGTTGTAAGAATAATTTATTTATCTCAAAGACGTTTTCTTATGTATAAAATATATTAGCTTAACATGCTTATTACTAAGTACATAATTTAAAAGAAATTTATTCAATAACAGACGTTTAAAAAAAATATTATGACTTCAAAATTGCTTCTTTATAATAGGTACAGCTTGACTGATTTCGTAAATATTTAAATGGGTCTAAGAGATAACTCACAATTTCAGCTTAATATAATTGGTTCAATAGTTCTAGTTATAGATTTCGGGATTGTAAATTTAATCAGACATGTTAATTTTTAATTAGATTCCTATTATACCAAAAGAGAGCTAATTTTATTACGTGTTCTGTCTTAAAAGTTCAAATTACAAAAATGCTGGAATCACGAAGTATGATGCATTATATATCATAGTTTTCTCTCATGGTGATTGGCGATATTCCAATTTTTGTGACGTCTTTCATACATTATTTTTAGGAAAATGAATAATTTTTGAAGCATTCATATTAGAATATTTTTAAGTTTTTGAAATCGTAAGTGATGTGACATTTTAAATTCTAGAGACATGATTGAGTTATATAGGTGATTTTTTGATTAAATAATGGTCGATTGACTAACTTAGTATTAGGTAAATTACCCCTTATTGCCGAAATAGTCTAATATTAATTTAATGTTTTGATAATAATTTTAATTTTCAAATGTTTTATGTCAGAAATTGTGTAAAAAAAGGAACACATTGATTTGGTAGTTGTTAAATCATATTCCAATTAATTTTTTGCATCATTATTGAAAAAACAGTTTTAGCATCGTGCTTACTATAATATCTTACTAATATGTATTATAAACGTTTGTAAGAATGTATGGATGTCTAGATGTCTGGATGTATGTTTGTTACTCTGTCACGCCTAAACGGGTGGATCGATTGAGCTGAAATTTGATATAGAGTTAGCTTATACTCTTATAGACTAATAAAAAATTACCTTTTGAAGTTCCAAGAAGACGTCGAACTTGTACTTCTTCCTGGTCTTCCCGCTGGTGCCATCGAAGAACATGGTGAACTGATTGTCCTTCAGCTTCAATGGGTAGTAGATACCGGCTGTTAGGCGACCTTTAGGGTCCCTGGCTAGAAGACTCCTGGAAATAAGAAAATAATAGTTTTTAAATATGGAAGAAGTAAGGATAAAGGGAAGGAAGTAGGGATAGTTAATCTATTTTAAAAGCTAATAGTATAAAATTGATAGAACATATTCAAGTGTAGTATTCTTTTGATACAAAATTTCTGTTAAATTGAATTTGTTGTAATTTTTGTATGTATATACTTTACTTCCATCTAGATTTGCAGATGAATATCAAAATGAATGTATGATGATGAATAACAAAATTACCTAATAATTATCTAGCTCATTACCTATATAATAATTGTAAATGTAAGATTGTCATAGTATTATAGAGATTCATTGTGTAGACATAGTATACAATACTAGATTATACAGATTGCCGGTGACATCTATTAAACGTCCTGATATATTATTATCTCTGTCACGTTGTAAGTTATGTGTTTCATAAAGATAAAAACGTGCAAAGTTACGTATATTGACAAAACATTTATCATATAATCTGACAGACATATTGACATCCTTATCATATTTATATTATCTTATATTATATCAAATGAAGATCAGGTGTTCATGATATCTCTAGATAAAATATTAATTTATCTGTTTCAAGTATTGATAATGGTAATTCCAAAAAACAAAGATATTATTTAACAACATGTGATAAAGCTGTGATTGGAAAATTGGCTTATGTAATTGACTTATTGTTTATATTATATTTACCATGCTAAAGACTATCCAATCAAGGTTTATGTTATGATAACATTTAATGACTTTTACACGTTCATAATATAGTTGCTTCTGAGTATCGCTTTATATCAGGCGAACCTTAATAACTTTTCTAACAAAACTATAAGAATAAAATAAATATTATAAATACAATTCTTTCTCACCTCAAATCCCATATCAAATTCCTCTTCTCAGTGACATTGACCGCAGAGAGATAAGCCTTAGCCACATATACGAGAGAGAGGCGTTCCTTAACGACAGCACCCCTGGTCTCCCTCTCGTGCCACTCCACGTAGTTGTTGTTGTGGATGTTTATCTGGTAGTTGTACTCCTTGCGGCAGTGGGGCTCATCCGACTGAGTGAACCAACCTGCAATCATGGAAGAACCTTCAGTATCGGTGATGAATTCAACGAGGTTTAATTAAAGATGATCGTCGTTAAACTCACCAGTATGTGGGTAGCAACGGTCGGCCATCACGGTGACGACGCGAGAGATGTGGTAGCCCAGATCCGACAGGAACACACCTGGCCTTCCAGCAACCCTCACGTTGATAGCCAACATCACGTGGTCCTTCTCTGTCTCGATCAGGAATCCCTGCGGTCCCGGACTTGAGGTGGTATAGTCCAGCAGGTCTTGAATGTTCTCATCGCACGACACCAGCATCATGGCTTTCGTTATTCCAGGGAAATCATTCTCTAGTGTCTTCAGACGCTTCATCACCTCCATGCCCAGACCCACACAGGTGTGTTTGTGGGCACGGATCGGGGGATTGTACTTCGGGAAGTACTCCTCCAAAGTTTGGTCCGGTGATGCCATGTAAGCGTCGTAGAGAGACATGAAGTTGTTGACCGAGTCATAATGTTCGGATACGACGAGACGGCTCAACAGCGCCTCGGCTTTAGCGACCAACTCCTCGTACTTCTGTAAGGAGAGGTGCAGAGCCGGGCGTGAGGCCCCCCACCGCGGCGGCGGCAGGGGGTGGTCGGCCGGCCAACGAGGGCCGGCGGCGAACTTGCCGGTGCCGAGTCAGCTCAACCACTCGGCGCCCCAGCGACCCATAACGCGGCGGATGGCTCTCTCCTCGCTTGAGGTGGAGACGAGAGGCTCGCACGCGCCATTGGTGGAGCCCTGGTCGTACGACCCAGCGACTCCAGTGGCCTCCACGCCGACCGGCGCTTCCGGAGACCACTCTTTAGCCTTGCTTAACGGTTTTATATTTAACGTTTCTGAAACAAAATAAAAATCGTAAGTTTTTATCCTAATTATGTAAATTGTTGACTACATCTATGTGACCTATATGTACCTTTCATTTGAATTGTTTATCATGAGTCATGAAAAACACCATGTCGCAAATTGCTGGTAGTTTCCGGTGAGTTATAGTTATATATTATAGGTTTCTAAGTGAATTCCATAGCGAATGCGCGATAGCACTTATGACTCGCGTGACGCGTGTTACTCGCCAAGGTTATAACGCCAGTATAGAAGGCAAATGGCAAGCGATAGTGTATGAAGTGCGTCATCTACGGGTATTTACAGGATATGGCGATCTGCCAGAAATCTGGACATGGAATCTGCTTCCAGTTTGCCAAAAATTAGAGTTCACGAAGTTTAAACGTCTGATTAATCGTCCTGCATTTCATAGGATCGAAGACGATAATGTAATACTATGATAATTTATTTAAGGATTAAACAGAAAAAAAGCATTTTAAGCAGATGGACGTAATGAACTCTGGCATACAATAATTCTATTTATTGCAATATTATTTTTAGATACCTACTTGCACTAAGTCAGGAAGGCATAGATTTTCGTTTATACAAATTATCTTTATGAATGTGTTTAAAATATAGGTAAAATATACTACTAGGTATTCTGTGGCATAAGCTTTAAACAATGATAAGTATAATCAGGCAATGTCTGATAGCAATTCAGAAAAATACCACGCCCATAAAAAAGAACTGACATAACTCAATTACATAATAATCTCTTAAATACAAGGTACAAGGTCTAAGATTCCCTAGGGAAGCCATAGGTCGATAAAAGCAAAGAGGATGTAATAATTGAATTAGTTTAAGTCACGCGACGATCCCATTAGAGATTGTCCACGCGATCTATACGCGTGACGCAATCGTGATCGACGATCGTCGGTCGGACGAATCCCTTTTAAACGAATTTTATCATGAAGCACCCTAGCATAAATGACATAATAATATCTAAGTACAAGGTCTCAGATTCCCTAGGGAAGACCTTTGGGTCGATAAAAGCACAGAGGATGTAATTGAATTAGTTTAAGTCACGCGACGATCCCATTAGAGATTGCCCACACGATCAACACACGTGCCGCAATTGTGATCGACGATCGTCGGTCGGACGAGTCCCTTTTAAACGAATTTAATCATGATTTGATTTACTTTTTATTGACCCAGGAAAAATGCGTTAGGCATCATCACCCTAAACCGGGGGGCGCGGGGTGGTATGTAGGACTCCCCCGCCGAAGATGTGCGCGGCGGGGATACCCACTAAAAACCTGGTGGTGTTCTGCGGGACGCCATAATGCCGGAGCAGCGGGTACGCCGAAGCACTCATCCGCGGCTCCGACGGCATCATGAATCACCCTAGCATAATTCAATGACATTAATAACCTTTAGTACAAGGTTTAAGATTCCCTAGGGAAGCCGTAGGTCGATAAAAGCAAAGTGGATATAATTGAATTAGTTATAGTCACGCGACGAAACCATTAGACCAATGCACGTGATGCAATCGTGACCGTCGATCGTCGGTCAAATCGATCAGCTGGACGATGATAACGATCAAGGTTAACAAATAAATAAATAATAGTATTAAATAAATATAGCTCCCTAATGTATAATGGCATTGATATTTCATTATGCAAAAAATGTGTGTTTTACGCAATTTTGTTAATTTTTATGTTTTGTGCGAAATATTTTGACAAAAATCATATTAATAGTGTAAAATATACCTTTATGTGCGATATTCTTAAAATATCTGTCTGAAATAATTAAGTGCGCGCTTAGTCACCGTAAAATCAAATTGGATAACTTATTGTCAAGCAATAACATTGAACCTTCTCTAATGACGCATCA
Organism: Hemithea aestivaria; assembly: GCA_947507615.1. Lineage (NCBI taxonomy): Eukaryota > Metazoa > Arthropoda > Insecta > Lepidoptera > Geometridae > Hemithea > Hemithea aestivaria. Next base: position 14,434,601 of record OX382338.1, read on the forward strand.
GTTTGTGACGTTCCTAACATTATAAAATGTCATTGAGCAGCATTATTGATCTTCCTGATACTATTACAAATGCGTAATATACAGATGTGCGGATGTAGATTATGTTTGTTAAGTACCGCTTTAAGCTTTACGCCAAAACTGAACCGATTGAGCTGTTTAGCGTATAGTTTAACCCTATTAAAGCAAATGGTGTACTTTTCAACAGGCAAAACTACGGACAAAATTAGTCTTATTCAAAATGGATTAAAATATAAAATGTCAATTTATTTTGGCTAATTTCATGCATTTTAAAATCAAAACTGATGAACCTCAATCACAAAGAATGTGGCCAAAGATGGAACTAACATTCCACATTGTGCAACGCTGTCGAAATGCCATAATGCACTGACAGTGACGCCCCCATCCATTAAGATCGAAGCCTAAAAATGTTAGCTAAAAATAATTACGAAAGGAAATGAAATCAAAAACGGAAACGGAAGTGACGATGGATGATTAAATCGAAGAAAGTTGGTGGTGCCTGAAAGAGACCTCATCAACAAAATAAAGGGGTAAACATACCCATATTTGGCCTTAGCCGGACGAAGATTTCTCAATTCCCTCTGGGAGGTGTGACTCTGTTTACTTCTAGAACGAAACTGGTTTGAGAAAAGCGGGCTCAAGGTTTATAAACCTTTTTCCCTCCCGCCCGCGTTTCCCCTCATGCGTCATTCACTCGAGAAAAATACGTTATTGATCTATGTGTGAGTGTACAGTGTGTTGTGTTGGTGTGCGTTGCGTCAAAACAAACGCACACATAGACGTTTTCCTGTGTATTTACGCGTCTGTTGCCACGAAGCCATGTGGCGATGATAAACAAAATGTGATCTAGTTAAGTGTGTTGACGGCGATGTTTGAACTTTGGTATTTTCCGATTAGCCTGGTTTTTTAATACAGAGCTATAGGAACTACGTTATACATTTGGGAGGGCGACACTACTACAGCGACTGATAAACCAATTATTAATAATTTCAATCAGCGTTAAAAACACCACCACTCGATATGAGCCTACTGCTTCTTTATTCTTTGCATTCAGCTCTTTCAAGATCAGCCAAAAAGATTTGCGCTACATCGATTTACTAAGCAAAATGTGTTAAATCTAAGTTGATACCTAACTAAATTTAACCGTTATATTGCAGTTTAACACGTAAGTTTATATAGATTCCATGACAGTGTAATTTTTTTTATCAGGGATTGAAATGCTTAAATTTATATTGTACATATTATGCGCATCAAGTAAAAAGAAGGTGAGGAAAAATGAGCTTTCAGTTTGATTTAACCCTAAAGATAATTTCTAACACTTATTAAAATGACCTTGAACCCGCTAATAGATAACTGTGCAACACGTGAGCCAGTTCCATTTTAAAATGTCAAAGTTCCACACATTTCCAGTAACATGAGTACTAACTACGGAGTAGCGTATATTGAAACCCTACCTCTATTCAGCACCGCGACCGAACTGAGATGCGGGAGCCTTTCCATACGTGAATTCTCAAAATGCGACTTTAATCCCTTCCGCTATTCAGCACCGCGACCGATTTGAGCTACGGGAGCCTTTACGTGTATTCATTCTCTGATTGCGACTTTAATCCCTTCCGCTATTCAGATCGATTGATCTGAACTCGGGGATTGTTTTGAGAGTAATATTTAAATCTGTTTGATGAAAACGTATGTCTGTATAGTACTGTAGACTGTAGACAGTGATTCAAGAGGAAAGTTTACGTATAACTAGTGGACCCGCGCGCACTTCGTAGCGCATAAAACAGTCTACAAATACTACCTACCTTTAGTCATTCATTTATTTCTAAAATAAAAACGATTTACTTTACTCTTATTCTTACTACTCTTACTGTTACTCTTACTCTCGACTCTTACTCTCGACTCTTACTCTCGACTTTTACTCTCGACTCTTACTCTCGACTTTGACTCTTACTCTTGACTCTTACCTCTTATTCTTGACTCTTACTCTTGACTCTGGATTCTTACTCTGACTCTTACTCTTGACTCTGGATTCTTACTCTGATTCTTACTTCAACTCTAACTCTGACTCTTACTCCTATCTACTCCTATTACCCACCAACTACCGTCATCATCAGATCAACTCGGTGGTATCATAATAACGTATACACAACTCACACCTCTTTCAAATTTATCGATCTGAACTCGGGGATTGTTTCCAGAGTAATATTTAAATCTGTTTGACTAAAACGCTTGTCTGACGTATATTTGCTTAGATCTTTAAAACTACGCAACGGAATTTGATGCGGTTTTTTTAAAAGAAAGAGTGATTCAAGAGGAAAGTTTATGTGTTACTAGTAGACCCGCGCGCACTTCGTGGCGCGTAAAACAGTCAACAAATACTACCTACCTTTAGTCATTCATTTATTTCGCTAGTTATACCTAGCTGCTGCTTTTTTATTTTATTTTATTCAATTTCATTTAATTTTAGAAATAAATGAATGACTAAATGTAGGTAGTATTTGTAGACTGTTTTACGCGCCACGAAGTGCGCGCGGGTCCAAACCAACTACCCACCTAATATCCACTCACCAATAACTACCGTCATCATCTGATCAACTCTATGGTACCATAATAACCTATACCCCAAATATGAGTGTGAAACTCAAACTGAGTCAAAACTAGTTAAAAATTGTATTGCAAGATCTGTACTAGATATATAATACGATTATACCATATTCCATATTTAGTATCAATAATAAAAACAAATAAAAGTTTATAGAATAATTATATTATTGTCGTATTTTTTTTATTACATTTCCTTAACAATGCCGTCTCATTCAGTATTCAGAACTACAAGAATAGTAGCAAACAAACACCAAACATTCAATATCAAAAGTTTCCGCAGATCGAAAATACTTGAGTGCTGAATACTGGAAGGATTTCCAATCTATAATGGTAATATTGCGTACATAAACCCTCCCGCATGTCAGAACTAAAAGTAGGGTAGCATTTAAACTCTCAAACTGCATGTTTTGTCGTTTAAAAGCTCCCGCATCCCAGATCCATACTGGCGCTGAATAGAGGAAGGGTTTCCATATACGCTACGGAGTAAGCTGTGTGCAAACATTTTGAGAATCACGAGTAAAACACGTTTTGTGATAATGAACTATCTGAATAAGGTGTCAAAAAGGTCTAGTAATAACAAAAAGTTAGTTTAACTGTCACATTTTGAGTAACTTACTTAAAATTCGATGAAAAAGTAGTTTATCTTGTAAAAAATTGACGTTTTGTTATGTCTGTGTTCAACATTTTTTCTAACTTAAAGATGGCTGATTGGTTTTGTTCATTCTAAACTTTCGTCTAATTATTGTTCAGGTACACTAGTTTTGTTTAGCCGTAAACAAACACAAAATTCCATAATCGTGGTCCATAATAAATGGGTCAAATAATCTGGGGAGCCCCTACCAGCTGCCACATTGTTATGTATATCGATATTAAAAGGTTTCTCAGGTAGCGAAGCCTTTTTCGTCTTTTCGAGTTAAAATGGCTTTTTTGGATCAGTACGTAGACAGAGCTATAATAATAGCTCTGTCTTTGGCGTCAATCATAAACATCGTGATGGTGCAAACATTGCTGTGCTTCGGTAGAAGAGCACTGTAGCTAGTGAAATTACTGGGCTAAAGAAGTCTTAATATCTTATGACTCTCAAGTAAGAAGCGTTGGCGCAGTGCATCCAGAATTTTACCATTGTAAAATACTGGTTGGTACTGTACTAATTATGGGCAGCGTTATCTCTTACCATCAGGAGAGCGTCTTGCTCGTCTTCTTACTTAGTTGTATAAAAAAAAATCGTGTATATGTGCTACCTACGTAACTATGTACCTCTATGTATGACAAGCTTTACTACTTAATAACTGGTACATAACTATACTTAGTTTTAAAAACAAAGATAATTTTTGCAGGGTTTAAAGGATCAATATATTAATAAATTCGATCCTATATCGGATATTTATCATAATATATCCAATATATATGATAATATATATCGGATATAACAGTTATGTGAATATATCAATGATATTTTCATTGATTTATACCCTTCGAACCCTGCAAAAATTATCTTTGTTTTTGAAACGAAGTATAGTAACATACATAGGCGGATCCAGGATTTGGTTCGGGGGGGGGGGGGGGGGGGGCAAGGTGCAGACGGGCAAAAATATTATAATTCTTACTACGTAAATTTTGTGTTTAGCTCGCTCTGAGCAGTTGGAAAGTTTAAACATCCTTAATAATATGCGCGCGAGCAGCTTGCTGCGAGCGCCGAGAGAAAAATTATAATCTTTACCATGAAATATGTGCAAAATTCGTAACTCTACAATGATTTCGGGGGGGGGGGCCTTGGCCCCCTGGCCCCCCCCCTAAATCCGCCTATGGTAACATAGGTAGCTCAAGGATACGTTTTTCATCACAACACGCGTCATCGAGCATGTAATACTTAGACCTAAAGTCGACGATGTAATGATGTAATAGAACATAGTGACTAATAACTACCATCTTACAATTTAAAAAAACCCATTACATAATATTATATACTCACTTATATAATTTACTAGTTGACTCGCGCAGCTTCGTCTGCATCTGTTGAAAAATACTTTACGACCTATTTTCAGATCTAATAAATACACAAATGTAATAAAAATCGGCCAAGCCGTTTCGAAGGAGTTCGTTAACTGATACTTTGACACAAGGTTTTATATATTTTTTAATTAAATTTTAATTGTTTTTTTAATGCCAAGCGCAGATTAAGTATTATTTCTGGAATTTTTCTAAGGCCAAGGCCAGTACAAATTATATTGGCTAAAATGCCCTTAATCACCTAAGCATAGTTCAACCACTGTCAAATCACTCATCGTTTCCTTAGGAGCTCGGACAATTTGTTTGAGAGACAGATGCAATTATAAAACGGACACATTACGTATCTAAATGAATTGCTAAATAAATAAAAATAATAACAAAATAATAGTATATTGCTATATAATTAGATAAATCTATATTACAAAAAAAAACTATAAAATGTAGCCATAACGAATCCATAACGATAACTATCAAAAAGTTATCATATTTCATGTAGAGCCAAGCCTTTTACTCTACACTGTACTCTGAAGAAGGGACTTCTTTTTAGAAGCTCGAAAATGTGACTGGCAGATGCAATTATAAACTGAATGTCTACGAACTATATTCATATCCCATAAAAATAATAGATACTTAATAATAAATGCAGATGAGCCTGTCTGTTACCTCTTCACGCCTAACCGCTGATTTAGATGAAATTTAAATTTCTTACCAAGTTCAAGTTCCTAAAAATGCCATAGGAATTTATTCCACTATCCAACTTATTAATCGCGGGTAAGACCAACCGTCACTAGAGACTAGAAGCTAAATAAATTAGGGACCCAATCCACTTAGCAATTCCTAGAAAATTGGATACCTTTCGAGCTGATGACGCATTTAAGGTGCTCTGGTACCGTTTCGTGGAACCATGAGGCATGGCTTAAAATAGTAGAATCAATAGTTTTCCCACACCTTTGCAGGTAGGTCGGTTTCAAGGTCGTATTCGTTTAATGACCTTAAGGTAGCGGTTTTGCTTTGAAGGTGCTACCGAGGACAATTTGCTTTACTAAGTAACGGATTTAATTCTGAATGGCTCGTGGCTTTTTTGGCAGCTCTACCCTTCTTTGGTTATTCTACTTGATCCTACCCTTCCTCCTAACATCAGTAGCGTTGTGTAGTATATTTTATCCCATCATAATAAGTAGAATAAGTACAAGACGATCCCTACGCTTGGTGAGCCCTTACCAGCCGTAGTACTAACTAAATAACCTAATTTGGAATTTTCACCTCTTAGCTGCAACAACGGCGTAACACAGATAACTACCATTTATGGAAAACAATAGGTAGGTACGGTACACGAAAAAATAGTTGTTTTTCCCATAAATTTTTTTGAAACGAAGTTCCTTATCGCGCGTTGTGAAAGGGGGCTAGACGGAAAAAATTCTTACGAAAAGTTGTCACGACACTTTTTGCTATAGTAAGCTATTGTAAGCTGTGCGGCGTGCGCATGTTTCTCTGTCTGTCTCTCTCTCTCTCTTTCTCTCTTATAGAAAGCAAGCCAGATATTTTCATTTCTATAGGATCTTCGTTCCATCCGGGTGTCCCTTGACACCTCTCAGTTTTTGTTTTTTTTTCTATTTATGCAGGTGCAGCATAGAAACCTTTTGAGGTGCCGATTTCCATTAAGTACATTCCAAAAAAAATGTTATTATTTATTTGCACTGTGTTACAAGAAAATTTCAGTTCATTAGTTGAAGAATCTATTTTCGTTCATATACATAAATATAACTGCCATGTGCTCATTTAAAAATAATTTGGTAAACAATTCCCAAATTAAAATTCACAACATACGTTATACATGTGTGCGTGCAATACGTAGAAATGTTTATCATCTATGTGTGTGTGACAAAAATAACAGCACACGCTACATACAAGATTGAACCTTATGGTCTTTCAAATAAAGTCGTTTTTGATTCACAGAAGTGGTGTCAAATGATAAGTACACAGATAGTACAAGTTGGTAATTTTCCAAAGAGATGTCGGTACTTGTGTTATATTTTATGTTTATATCGGCTGAGATAGCGGTTATTGCGCAGTTGGTCCGATTGTCATCAGATTTAGAGATTGCAAAGCTTTCTAGAAATTTCCCCGATTTTCTAGTGATTGATATCTCTTTAATAATTAAATAGGTACCTAATTGGCATAAAATTATTTTTTTTTTGGTATTTTAGCTGACCACCGCAACTTCGTGATTTTGTGTCCGTCTGATGAAAAATATTTTTCGACCATTTCTTAGAATAAGTTACAAAAAGGAGTAGTAAACAACGGTGAAGCTTCTCCGAAGGAACTCGTTGACAAACACTGTGATGAAAGATTTTTTTTGTTTACATTAAATTGCATAGGTACATTATAATGACTATGAATATAATTTAATTATAATAGGTAGGTATATAGTTAAATACATATTAAGAAAGATAATTAGATGGCACCATAGATTATAGATAACACTTATCTTTAACTATACGTACTTTGCTAATTTATCAATGTAAACATATAATTTTAATAAAAAAACATTACCAGTGCAGCTCTTAATAATTAATAGATTAACTCGACGATAAGATTGCATAATTAAAATTTTACAAAGACCATTAAATTAATTAATAAATATTATTAGATCATAATTAACGCTAACTTTTATTATTCTCTAAAAGTTATTATAATATAATTTAGTGAACAAAAAACTTAAACGACATGAAAGAAAAAAAAATACGATGCAAAAATACTGCAATAAGTTTGTCAGGTGTGGGGTTCGAACCCACGCTCCCTCTCGGGAACCAGAGCTTAAATCTGGCGCCTTAGACCACTCGGCCAACCTGACGATGCAAGATATGTCAAAATACTTAAATGGTTTCAGATTTTTTGGCAAAATGCCCAATCAGTTTTATTACCTATTTATTTTGTTGATAAATATATTCTAACATCACTGTATATTGCATTTTATTTTATAAGTATTTTTAGAGTTAACAGAATCGGCTTACGTGTCAATAATATAACTAACGCCATCTATCCACTATCTCTCAAAACAGTGAACCGAGCGGGTTTTACTTTAGTTCCGCCTACTTTCAGTAGATGGCGCTATTTTCAATATATTTCACTTTATTAATAATTATTATAATATTAGGTTTTGTACATAATAATGTAATATTTTTAAAATATATTTCTTTAGGAAAATAGCAGATATAAAATAAAGAAAACATTTACTTCACAAAATTTATTAGTCAAATAAGAATAAATATTTTATCTCAAATCTACAAAACTGTTTTAAGAACAGCAAAAGCAACCAAAACCGCGGCAGCTGTGGCACTAGAAGCACCATTACATCCATCAGTGAAGCATTGGCAGACTGTTTCGAGGTGGTCTTCGTTGTCTGCCTTATAACATTCCTTGTGATGCCGAACCCAGCCGCAACCGCGGGTCACTCGCACTTCTGGCTCGTAACCTTTGTGGAAAACTGAAATAAGAAGAAATATGCATCAAACACTAATAAAACATCATAATAATTGAGGCAGTGCGTTGCTTTTTGTGGCATAAGTCATTATGCCACAAAAAGCGCAAGCTTTACAAATTTGTAGCTCAATTCATTTTCGATTTTCACAGTCTGTATTTATTTAGTTCATGCGCTTTTCCGTTAGGGGCGCTGTTTGCGTTAACATTTTTAAACAAAATACCTGCACATTTTTCTTAGAGGTGTTTCTGACATAGGCGGATCCAGTGGCTTGGCCCCCCGCCCTGACCACTTATCCCTCCACCGTAGGCATATTATATAACATTTTGGTTTATAAATTAATAATTATAGGAAGGTAATCGTTTATTCTTAAATATTTACTTTATGTATTATTTTGAAGAAATAGGTACCTACTGTTTGTCGAAGCGCAAAACAGGCAAAAAAACATCTAGGTACCTAATATTATCGTAATTAAAGTAATTAGTAATAATTATACACATGTTTATTTAGACTTAATTACAAATCTTATCTGTAGAAATACTGGGTCAAGTCACAACTCGACATTTGAAAACAAAGATTTGGAGCATTTATAGAAAATAAACAATAATTTTAATAATATAATATATTAGAATAATATAAAAGGAAAACGTGACCAAATGACTGACTGATCTATCAGCGCAAAGCTAAGACGCGCGTAGTTAAGACTACCGAAGAATTTAATTATAATTTGGCATAATATAGAATATAGGTAGGTAAGTACTTAGATATAGTGACGCAGACATCCGCTAAGAAAGGATTTAGTGATGCAAGCCGCGAGCATAAGTTAGTTTATCATTTATCTTTAAATTAAAATAAATGGACTATTGCCCTAATAAAGGTTTAATTAAGTCATTGAGGTTGGGCGGAGAATATAATCTTACAATGTATCACACAAAAGATCTCTTTGTAAACTGCAAACGGCTTTTTCCGCTTGCAACTAAGGGCATTGACATCTAAACAAAGTATCGTGTCACCTCTACTGCATTTGGAATTTGGACTAACTAGGGATTCAGAATAATGGTGAAAGCACATCTAGTATCCGCATCGACCGCGCCGAACGAATCGAATTTTGAATTCTTTGTATGAAATGTCATGAAACCTATCGCACACTTGCCGGAGTCGAATCGTCCGAATCGGAAGAAGAGTTCCTATATATATAGGAAATCTTCAAGAAGATTCAAGAATGTTTGTACATATGTACAAACATTCTTTCGGCGCGAGCGATGTGGATGTGCGTTGCATCAACGCTTCTTACTCAAGGACTCATGAGTCACAAGGGCGGATCCAGGATTTTTTTCTGGGGGCAAAGGTGCAAACGGGCAAAAATATTATAATTTTGACTACGAAAAGTGTGTTTCGCTCGCTCCGAGTGGTAAGAAAGTCAAACAGCCCCCTGTATCCGCCCTTGATGCGTCATATAAGATGTTAAGAGTTTTCATCCCAGTAGTTTAGTAAAATCTTACTAGTCTGAATAATCTTCCTGCAGAAGAAGCCGTGTTGGTCGGCGGAGTAGACCCCGCGGCCGCACGAGCTCGGCGGGAGGAATCTGCGGATGGTGTCGTCATCGTAGATGGTCGGGTCCAGGCACATCGAGTTGTTCATACTGTTGCAGTCGAAGCATTGGATCGAGGATGCTGGGGAAGGAAAATCATTACTATCACTACATAGAACTAAGTTAAGGACAATTAATTATATATGTCATGGACCAAGTGATTAATGCGGGCATTATTAATAATGCCCGAGCATTATGTATAATGTCTAGCTCTATCGGGCCAAGTGATTAATTATTATCTAAACTTCATTATTTATCACAATGCACGGGCATTATTAAATGGCTATGTGATAAGTGGGCAATTTGATAATTGTGCTAAATTTATTTTTACTGTGGTGCGGTAAAAATTTTACTGCGGTGCGGAGGCGGTGCGGGGAGAGAAGAACGCGTGACACGCTTGGACCAATCACATACCGCCGTTCAGCGTGCGGTACAGAATTAAATTTAGTACTGAATTATAGGCAAACCGAAATCAGTCGGTTAGGTTAGGTTTGAACAGTGACCACAATGCGCGAGCCGAGCGAGCGAAGCGAGCGTGTTGCGGCAGCGGCCGGCGAAGCGCCATATACGAGTTGTTTTTGATACCTTGTATTACTCTGCCCAAAAGGTGATAAACATTATGTATAATGCCCGGTCGAAGTGATTATTTGAATAATTATTATTAAATTGCACTCTCATATTGGGCATTATTCATAAGGACCGGGCAGTATGTATAATGCCCAATTTATCATTTGGTCCATAACATATATAATTAGAATATTTTCAGCGCTATTGCATTAGGTAAAAAAACCTGTAAAGATAGTGTTAAGTTTTAAATAAATAAAAAAAATACGTAGCATAAGACAAAGTCGCTTCCCACTATCTGTTCCTGCTCAGATCTTTACAACTCCGCAACGGATGTTCATGCGGGTTTTTTCACATAGACAGCGTGATTCAATAGGATGTTTTATATATGTACTAGCTGCGCCCAGCGGTTTTACCCACAGTACTTATGTAGCCTATGTGTTATTCCAGGGTCTAAGCTATCTCTATACAAAATTTCAGCTCAATCGGTCCACCCGCTTAGGCGTGAAAGAGTAACAAACATCCCGACATCCAGACGTCCATTCTTATAAACTTTCACGTTTATAATATTAGTAAGATAAGATAAACACTGATAATATTTTTCGTTAGGCTCAACGAAGTGAGCGCGGGTCTACTAGTAGTCTATAAATTAATTTATTTTAAGACATCCGTTTTATTTTTGGACATTTATATATTTAAAAAGAAATCCATAATATATCTGCATGCCTAAATATATTGCAACCACCGTCGTCCTTATTTTATTTTCCTTCCCTGTTTGGTTGTCTGGAAGAGAAAGACAAGACCGCCAATTGTTACACTTTTATATTATAAATTTTTTTAGTTCTCTGTATCTGTTTCTGTTCTGTATGTTTCTATTTCTGTGTTTATGTTTCTGTGGTGTCACAATAAAGTATTTTCTATTCTATTCTATTCTAATATTTTGGATTAGATTTTTTTTCATTATTTATAACCTCTTTTAATTATTTTTTTATTATTTAAAACCTCCTCCGGTTCCATGAGGAAATGTGCCCATAACACTAGGCTGCGTTTTCGAGTTATGCAACGACGTGTCTGCCTTGGCTCTCAGTTTTAGGGCTTGTTCACGGGAACGCGCGGGCGCGGGCGCGAGCGCGGACGTGGGCGCGGGCGCGAAATATCAAACATATGACGTGCTATGAAGGTGTTCACGTACAACGCACGTGCGGTGTGAGCAAAGTCTGTCGCGCCCGCCCCCGCGCCCGCCCCCGCGCCCGCGCCCGCGCCCGCGCCCGCGCCCCCGCCCGCGCCCGCGCCCGCGCCCGCGCCCGCGTGTTATAGCGTGAACAAGCGTGTTATAGTGTATTTCTAAATTGTCATATGTTTCAGATACTATACACAATGTTAATATGCTACTTGAAAATTCTGTAATACATGTGATGTCGAAATACTTATTAAATAAATAAATAAATAAACAAGCACTTACACACCATCTCATGGTGACTTCTCTTACTTTTATTCTCATGGTGGCATAGGCAAATACGATTTATTTTCTTGCAATAAAGTTTCGCGTAGAGTTCCAAAATCCAGATTAGGAGGCTACATGAACACTCACAGGAGATAATTATTTTAGAGACAACCTAACTCGTTACTCGTACATAAATGGGTGTTTAAAATTATAGAGTTAGTTCCCCTTAAATATATGAATACACGTAAACTGGATACCTAGGCCACATAATGCGTAGTCCCAAATATGAGCTATTACAGCTCATAATACAGGGAAAGATACAGGATACAGAATGAATGAATGAAATCGTTTATTCGTGTACAAACATCTTATACATGTAAAAAGCAACCATGGATACAGGGAAAAAGAAGTCCAGGAAGAAGGAGAACATCTTGGCTTAAAAATCTGCGCCAATAGTACTGCAAGAGCACGCGTTCCCTATTTAGAGCTGCTGTGTTGAGGGTTCAAATTGCCATGATGATCGCCAACCTTCGTTAGAAGATGGTCCCCAAAGAAGGAGAAGAGAAGATATGAGTACAAATACTTGTTACATAAGTCGTATAATATCAGTATAGCATACATGTTCGTTTAAAGACCCAAATTGTTAAATTGGACCCACGACTAGTGCTAATTGTTAACAGCACGTCATTTAGCAGCGGTAGTTCTAATCTTTAATTAATGGTCTGAAGATCGTGCTCATTTATTAAATACAGCTCCCAAGATTATCATAGCTTACGAATAGGTACCTTTATACCCGCTTTGGTGGGGTCTACGGTATAGGCCTAGGCGTCATAATCTTACTAAAATTAAATACATAAGTACCTATATTATGTAGAGTGCTTTTCACGAAAGGCCACTTTCGCTTTCAGCCTCAATCGTGTGTTTTAAAGTAAAAATTTCCATTACATTTTGACTCCTCATAATTTCTCATGTTTAATTTATTAATTAAATAGGTATTTACTTTAAAGTTTGTGTGTGTGATCTTAGTCAGTGTTATGTTTGTTGCTCTATCACGTCACGCCAAAACAATTGTACCCTTTTGCGGTAAAACTACGTACCTTTATAGCAGGTAATCTGGAAGCACATAGGTATTATAAGAGTATATCTTTACACTGTAAAGAGTAAACACTGTATAGAATACTTTTAAGTACTTACTTTAATGGCATTTTACCTGACTGGCATAAACTACGGCTGGCCGCTCCGCAACGCATAACATTTACCTCACAAAAATGCACTTGCATCACTTCTGTCCCTTTTTATTATGAACTAACGCACACTACTTACAGGAGTGCCACATCGAGCCGCATTTTATACACCTTTATCTAATATGCGCAAGCGCATACAAAATGTACGCAGGAGGATTTTTCTTTTGCAATGGGCTGCGGTGCGACCCGCTCTAGTTTGTGCCAGCCTTAATAAGAATATGCAGTGCATAGGAAACTTGTGTATGACCTCTTAGTTATTGTATCGAATCAAAGGTTATAAAAATAGATGTTATCAATGTAAGGTCATTGTTGTGCATCAATGTTTATAAACTTATCAAAAACACGTGACAAAAACATACCGAATCGGACGCAGATCGATAACAACACGAGTGCAAGAGTTTCCCTCAACATTATCACGAAATTAAATAAATAATTTAATATTTATAATATTATTTAAGTAATATTTATGTGTATTTATCACAGTTATTCCTATGCGAGTAAAATGTGTGAGAGATACGGTCGGACTGTGTCAAAAAGCTCTTTGAAATGTATTCGATGGACGATATCCCTATTCTGTAATTTTCTGACCATTTAGTGAACTAAGGCCCACTCTACACTGGGCTAAAGCGATTCTCAAGCGGACAAACAAGCGATGTCCTTGAGAATCGCTGACGCCCAATGTAAGGGCAGCCTTACGCCGATTTATATCCATATGTCCATTGACCATTACGTGCTACATTAGCATACTACTTTCGTTTACAAAAGTATGATGATTGTGAGAAAATATGTAAAAAGCATTCCAGCAACTGCCAAGATTCAAAAAATGTCTTATGTTTTAAACATAATTTTATAGTGTACCTATGTACCTACTCATTATATGTCGTAAAAGAAAACAACGAAATAAATAACCAAAAAATTTAATAATTTAAAATAGATGCCCTCTCCAAGTCCTATACATGGCTAGAAGAGCGGCTACGCCTCCTAAAACTGTCAATTTGACGTGAACGAGCGACGTTGCCGCGTTGCACATGTCTCCGAAGCATTGGCAGACGGTTTCCAGGTGGTCTGCGTTGTCTGCCTTGTAGCACTCCCGCTTGTGCTTCAACCAGCCGCAGCCGCGCATTATGCGGACTTCGGGAGTATGGTCCACGTGGAGAACTGGAAAGATATGAGAACTTGATAATAAAATAAATAAATATTTCAGGACGTTTCCAACAGCGCCACCTAACCCCAAACTAAGCAACTTAATGCTTGTATTATGGCGGTTAAGATAACAATCGTGCGCAAACATCCGCCATTTTGAGAATATGACTTCTAAGTGGCCATTTTTAAAGACGCAATCATATTTTAGAAACACTGGAACCACAAGTTGATATAAATGGTTATTTGGCATATCATGACCAAGAGTTCCACATTTCCTCATAAAGCTAGCCTATCTTTCCAAGTAATCCTAAATATTCAAGAATAAATGTATCATCATCAGGATGTAAACATTATTAATTTATACTCCTGGATACTGGACGTTTATATGAAAAAAAAATACGACGTATTTTGTTTTGTCGTATAAATGAAATGATTTCCAGAATAGGTCTCTACACGCACTGTTAATCAAACGCGTGTCATTATGTAGTTAGCGAGTACTAAACATTAACAATCGAGCTGAATCACCAGCAATAGGACAATGGTGCGGCCATGGGGAATGGGGACCGTGCTGATTGTTCGTTTAGCTAGATAGCTCATAGATAGCACTTGTTGAAGCTCTATGGGCAATTGTCATAGTGGAAATACACGGACATTATTATAAGTACAGAAAAACGATACATTTCATGTCAATCATTCATCGTTCATCTTAATCATTCCGCTGGCATTTATTGTATTTATTGCAGTGATGTGCAAACATTACTGAGCTTCGGTAGGAGGGCACTGTAGCTAGTGAAATTACTCGTCATAACATAACATATTATGACTCTTTAGTAAGGAGCGTTGGTGCACCCAGAGTTTCACATCATTGTGAAATCCTAGGTGGCATATTGTACTGATTACGGGCAGCATTATCTCTTAACATCAGGAGAGCGTCTTGCTCGTCTTCTTAATTCGTCGCATAAAAAAATATTGTACCTTCTAGTAAGTGTTGCAAAGCCAGTTAAAAGTTATTTAGGGTTCCCTTTAAATATTTGTGGTCAAAGGCTAACCTATAACGAATAAAAAGAAAACATCTGTAAGAGCATTCTTTCCCTAGTGACAGTCAAAATATACTCACTAGTCTGAACCATCTTCCTGCAGAAGAACTCGTTGCTAAGTCCAGTGGGCATGGTCTGTTGGCAGTCCACTACTGGTATCACTGCTTGCATCTTCTTCACGTGCATTTCAAGGCACGCCGAGTTGTTTGCGCTGTTGCAGCTGAAGCATTTTATTGATTCACCTGAGTTAAAGTAAAAAATATGTAAAAACTAAATAGCTTAGCTGTTCTACCCACTGAAAAACAAACATCCAGACAATTTTTCGCATTTATAATATCAGTAGGATAATGGATAAAAGAAAAAAAACCTCACGCAAAAACATAACTAAATATGCTTAAGTAAATAAAGTACTTAATTATAATATTACCTTTATTTTGAGGGTGAAAAGAATTACTTAAATAACACAAAAAGTAAAAGATAAAATAATAAGATTGATCGAGATTTTGAGAAGAGCAACCTGTTAACGGTATCGAAGATTTATTTAACGTTATAAGCCTGCTTTTTAAAGTTATTTAATAAAAAAGAAAGTAAATAAAAATACAATAATTTTAAATGAAAATCTATAGGTACCTAAGCGCCACAAAATTCGAATTGGGAACTTTCAACTTAGATACTAATCAGAATCCAGAGCAGTTTCAGACTCTAGGGCAGTTTTGTCTGTGACTGAAGTTACCTAATTGAAAAAATTATAATAAAAAATCATACCTACATGAATTACAGAATATCACAGTAAGGAAAACGCTCCAAACTCCAATATTTGCATTTAATTTTGTAGCCATATTAACGCCTGTTTCAAAAATTAGCGCAACATGCACTTCGACTTACTATTTCTAACAGGCGTTAAATTCTTAATTGCAAAACTTTGTGATAAATACGTATAATTCGTAAGTACTGCATTCACATTATATTTAAAATAACTATGAAGTAAAATATTATTTTAATAAAATTAGTAATTAATTGCGTAATTAAATACAAATTCGTAAAACAATCGCGCACTTTTTCAACAAAATTTTCGTTACTTTCTTTATTCTCAAGTGAAATTCGCGGGCGTATAATAAAATGTTGTAAGTAGTAAGATCAGTGTGAGACTGTTCATCTGTCGGTTACTTCGCAGCTTATAACTGGGGCATCAGACGTAGTTTGAGAGCCACACAAAGGGACAAACCGGTGCATTTCGGTTCGAAAAGCGCAGGCAGGATATATTAATAACGCCTCGTGATTCTAACAGCTACATGTCGCTCTATAAGGATGCGAAAGTATCAAGAAATCCTGTTTACTTGAGCCTCGAGGTCTTTTACTTGAAGTAGGAAGTTTGAAATGAACTGGCGCGGAATCTCGTGACTCGTGTGACTAGAACTGAGTGGCATACTGCAAACTGGAGCCGTATTGGCTAATTTACAATGGTGGAAAACACAATAAGCCGACTGAAATCATATTATGTAGCTAAGCATTAAGTTGCTTAGCTTGGGGTTAGGTGGCGCTGTGTGAAATGTTCTAAAATATTTATTTTATTATTCTTATTTATATGTTGTTAAGAGAAAGAATGGATAACTGGTTTAATACACTCCTTTGAAGCTTTTTAATAACGCCTAACGATAACAAACACTTACCGACTTGCCACTAGTGTACTGATATCAGTGTCAGTATTGAGTGTAACCAAAAATGGAAAAAAGTCATCCTACTCTTCTGGAAACACGCTCTAGAGTCTAGAACATAGAATCACAGAAGCTAGCTTCTAGCTAGCGCCACCTTATATTAAATAGATATTAGTGGATCACTTAATCCAATCAGATAGGTGTAATTTAACAACAGTTTAACATCTTCGTCTTTAGCGCTTTATAGAACTCAACGTTATGGAATGCTTATCTATCCGCAAAATATTTTTTGTTGTTGGTTTTGATAGATTGAGACTGAACAGTTTTAAATTGCATCTATCTACCCAACCCCAACAACATTTTCCGGAAGTTACGGGAACACTGTGCAATTTATGAGTGGCTGAAATATAACGAGTTTTTATACAAAAAAATACAAAAATATTTATTTACCAATTATAATTAGAAACTAAGTTTACAGTTTTCCAGTGGTTCCCGCACTAGGGCTTGCCTGTATCGCGGGAAACCTTATAGTTTGATCAGAACGATATTTTCAGACAAAAAAATAAGACTTGTGAGTCATTACAAAGGATGATCAGTATCAAAGAATGAACATAATGAATAGTGGTTAAGTAATTTTCAATTATAAAATTAGAGGAGCTAAGTTTACACTCGCTGTTACAGAAAAATTTAAATAAAAAACTAAAAAGAGGTTACTATGTGAAAAGTGTGTGTGTGTATGTATGTGTGTGTGTGTGTTTGTGATGTGCGTGCTATATTTGGACTGTCAGCAAAGACTCCGTTTCACCGTAGTCCAATGTAAGGAGCCATCCAGTAGCGGCGCTAGGCGTCAGCGACGTCGGCGACCGCCGACGGCCTCGCGCTTGAGGGGGCCTCGCAAAATTTTTAATTGTTTAAAATTTATTTATTAATTTTTTTAAACATATGCGCGAGTTAAGTGATTGAGAAGTACCTACTTAAGGGCATTCATCAAAATGCATCAAAAGAAGACCTTTTCAAGTATAATGATGAAAAATGATTTAGGTAGGACTTAAAATATATTTTCAGGAAGGCGAAAACGGCGACATACAGCCTTGCGAACTATACATATAAAGGTACTACTAACTCCATGTTAATATCAGGCGCTGATCCAGGGCTCCGCGGACATGAGAGCCAAAGAAATTAAGTAATTTAACGTGGCTTTATTTTTTTTCTTGTCAAAATCAGCGGCTAGCAAACTCTTTTTAAAATATTCTCGGCGCTCGCAGCTAAGTGCTCGCTCTCTAATAAGCAAAATTATTGTAATCTCGTGACTCTTAGAACGAGCTAAACGTACATCTTTCGCATTCAAAAATACAAAATTTTCTCTGGGTACGCTCTTACTAGATAGAATATTTAATTTTAATTCAGTTTCCTTGCCCAGCTGCCCGCGCTTTTATACATAAGAATATAATATTTAAATTCCTAGCCACTCGGAGCAAGCAAAGCGTACATTATTCGTACTGAAAAATCTAAATCTTTCTCGGGGTTAGCAACGAGCTGCTCGCACTTTTATATAATAGATAATGATATTTAGTTTCATAGCCACTCGGAGCAAGCTAAACGCACATTATTCGTGCTGAAAAATTCAAAATTTTCTCGACGCTCGCAGCGAGCTGCTCCCGCTTTTATACATAAGAATATAATATTTAGATTCCTAGCCACTCGGAGCAAGCAAAGCGTACATTATTCGTACTGAAAAATTTAAATTTTTCGAGGTTAGCAACGAGCTGCTCGCATTTTTATAGATAAGGATATTTAGTTTCATAGCCACTCGGAGCAAGCTAAACGCACATTATTCGTGCTGAAAAATTCAAAATTTTCTCGGCGCTCGCAGCAAGCTGCTCGCTCTTTTATACATAAGAATATAATATTTAGATTCCTAGCCACTCGGAGCAAGCAAAGCGTACATTATTCGTACTGAAAAATTTAAATTTTTCGAGGTTAGCAACGAGCTGCTCGCATTTTTATAGATAAGGATATTTAGTTTCATAGCCACTCGGAGCAAGCTAAACTCACATTATTCGTGCTGTAAAATTCAAAACTTTCTCGGCGCTTGCAGAGAGCTGTTCGCGCGTTTATAAATTAGAATAGAGATATTTATTTAGTATCCTTGCCACTCGGAGCAAGCTAAACGCTCATCATTCGTACTGAGAAATGCAAGAATTTCTCGGCGCTCGCAGCGAGCTGCTCGCGCTCCTACAGATAAAAATGCTTTTATTACCACTCGGAGCGAAATAAACGCATACTTATTCATACTCACAGAATTTAAAAATATATTATCATCGCTCGGAGCGAGGCGTATCTGAGGCACGAAGATGAAGTAAATACAAGTGAGTTTATGCCGTTAATTTACAAAGATGAATTTAACGAGTCGTTTAGTGTAAAAAAGGTGTAAAGTATTCAAAATTGTAAGACTACGCTTAAATGTGTCCATTCTTAGTTTGAAAAAAAAATCTAGCTGAAAAAGGGGGGCCTCGCGAACCTAATTTCGCCGACGCCCATGCGTGGTCTAGCGCCGCCACTGGAGCCATCTCCTTATTCTTTCTTTAACGCCATGTAAAGTACTACCCGTGAGGTTACATAATATTATAACGCGTCGATAAAGGAACGGTATGGCGTAATAGCAAGATCTTCTGGCAAATGCTGTCTTTACTATTGGGACGGGTATTTTTCTTCTACGAGGTTTGGCATGTGGACTTAAGATTTATATATAATATATATTTAAGATAGATATAAACAAAGGTCATGGCTGAAGCTGAAATAACTGAGTTGTGGAGTATTTCACGTTACGACTGAACTTTACACTTCATTATACCAACACAGACTATGTAATAATGGCAGATATCGCGCATATAAACCATAAATAACCCTTTTTATGCATATAAATTATAAAAAAAAATTGTCTACTAAACATCAGTCACACTTGATTTATCATTTATCACAAGTCATAAAAAATAGGTGAGGCCGACATCGATCTGACTTTCAGAAGCTGAATGCGAAACTTTTTGGTTTATGACTTGAAAACTGCTGAACCGATTTTGATGAAACATTACTACACTGCCTAAGTTGGACTAAACGAATGGTACCTAAAAGGCAAAGTTCGACCAGTAGTTTTTGAAAAAATCGAGGGGATACATTATTATAACTTTTTAAGTTTTGTAATAATTATGACCTTCCTACTTCTTAAGAATCCTTAAAGGTTTGTCCTATTATATATTATGAACATGTGTACAGTTCCAATAATATTATTACATAACTTCATATCGAACTTCCTTTTTAGAAGTCGTCAATAAAATAGCAACGTGATGTCGTTTGGCAGGTATACTCTAATAGGGAAATCGTACGTTTTAGTATAATTAACAGCAGGCGACAGTGTCGAGCCAAGTACGATATCTGCCTATATTCTGTGGCCTCGTGGAGTTAATGGTTCAAGTGAAATCAGTTCGATATGGAGCGTAAGCGGTGAGGTAATAGCCGCTTGAGGCTTGAAGACTGTGGGGAATGGGGAATAAGCTTGTATTGTTTGATGGTCACTGCCATCTATCTATGTATCTATTCTACTCAGCCCGTATCCACCCACTGCTGGGTATAACCCTCCTCATGTTCACGCCACACCTTCCGATCCTGTGTGAGTCTCATCCAGTTCCCTCAGACATATTTCACACTATCGTCTGACCATCGGGCTGGTGGTCTGCCATAGGAAGGCTATATTATGTAGTGTTGGGCGCCTATGGGCGATTGACGATGATATCCGGAGGGTCGCTGGAGTTGGGTGGAGGAGAAAAACGGAGGACCGAGTTGAGTGGCGTGCCATGGGGACGCCTATGTGGACGAGCATAGGCCGATGATAATGATTATGTGGGTTTGTCTATTTCACATCTAGTTCGTAAAAATCATATAAATAACGTTTTTTTTTCTTAAATTTTTACACTAGATCTCTACAAAGTTTTTTTAACTGTAATCTCACTATTTTAACTGAAAATTGTACAAAAAAAACGACTTAAAAGACTTTTAAAGAACTAGATATGCGCTATGATAACGGTCTATTGGTTTTCTTGTCTATTGTAACTTTGTAACCGTCCCTTTTGATGTGGTAGTGTGGTAGTGCCTAGAGCTATTTTGACTTTTGACTAAAATCGCACTGTGTCCTAAGTGACTTATCACCCGTATTTTTAGTCGTGTCCTCGTCCTCGACTCTGCTCTAATCAATTTTTTCTAATTAAATAGAAAAACTTGCGTCCTCTCGACCAATTTTTAAAACAGAATTGAGAGCGAGGGCGCGACTAAAATGCGGGTGTAAAGTAAGTTAATGTATGCCAATAAAATAACAATGGTCAAAATGTTAATTAATAGTTTCAAGAAAAATCAAGGATAAACATTAAACATAGGTACTAGGTACATACAAAAACAAAACAAACATCTTACAATTTATAATACAAAACCTTTTTTTTTAAGTTTCAGCTACACCTAGGCTTAACCTACTAAACCTGGGTGTAGCCGCACTTCAGGCTTAAGCCATGACATAATAAGTACCTATTATGCGATTGAGATTCTTAAAGACAAAAAAGAAAAAGAAAATTGTTAAATTAAAATCAAAACAATATTTGTCTCATGCACAGCAAGATTATAGGATTTGGAAGCTACGAAAGCTTCCTGATGAGTTATTTCCTGGTATCCGAGTAAACATGCGTGCTAGACGATAGATCGGTGGACACGATACAGATGCCAAGTGGCATAATAGAGCTCCTCGTCCTACATCAGGATTGGAAGGAAGCGTGCGTTCAGGCAATTGTGAGGGCAATCAACATGAGGTGTCCTACTGGGGAATGTACACGCGCTGGTTGGATTGGAATGGCTGTAACACTATAATAAGTAGGTACACAGGTTTTGTAGAAGTTTCTATTGAAGAGGCCGTCTGAGGAAGTACCACAACTTTGCCAATTATTTTTCCCACTGGTGGATCCAGGACTCATTTCTGTTGCGGCGAGGGCTGGGGGCAAAACCGGTGGGCGAAATCTCCATGACCATGTATTCTAATTCGCTGTTGCAGTCGGAGTCCAGGGAGGTCAGGCCAGGCTTGTCTGCGGCTGGCGAGGGTAGGGGAGGCGGGCTGATAACATAAAAGTATTTGATTTTTTATAAGTACACGGGCAGGCAACGTACAAACAGGCAAAACAACATGGGCAAACAATTTAATTTCTTCAAATCAAATTGAATTTGATTAACTGTATTTGTTGTTAGGAATTTAATGTATTTGTGCAATAAAGAGATATCTATTGATATATACTTCAAATTTATTATTCTTCTTTTATTAAAAAAAAAACTAGTATAAGGTAGTCTTAAAACTAGGTCCAAAGTGGAGCATCAGTTTGTCGTGCAGCACAATCAACAGGAAACCGACAATGTTAATCTAGCGACGTGACACGGGCGCGGCGCGAGGGCGGACAGACACACACATACATTATATTGATATGTCGGATGGGAGCAATAACTATATACCACTATTAATACAAATTATGATATTATAGGAGAATATTTCCGCGAATTCGACGTTTATTTTATTTTGTCTTTACTTTAGAGTCTACCTATAGACTCTATAGATATCCACTGTTACACAGCTTAGCAAAGACCTCCCCTAAATCCCTCCATATGTCTCTTTCTTGTCCCACCTCAGCCCAGTCGGTTAGTTTAGAGTGTAGGTCGTCTCTCCATCCTTATCTGGGCCGTTTTTCCATTGGTATTCATTCTGTGGTGTCGCAAATATGTGGAACTTTCCCAGCCAATGGCATCTGCAATATAGAGAGGAAAGGCTATCACTATAAAATCATTATGAGAGAAGCATCCATTCATATTAGCAATTGATCTTTTTTGAAACAAAACATATGTATATACAGAAAACTTTAAACTAAAACTCTAAAATCTCTTCCAGACATTCAAGAGGGTCAGCAATTACGGTTTACTTTATGAAAGAGCATAGAGTTATAATATCTAAATAAGTCCCGTAGTTTCATAGATCTGTTTGCGTCTACATGACCACCTGGTGCCTTCCAATTTCCAAACAAACAAATACGACCCAGCCGTATGAAAGCCCAAGTATTTCAAACACTCATAGTACCTTATCCATGTTTTGAGGTTAACAATACTTGGCTGGGCCAATAGTGGACATGTATTATATAGCGTGTAGTAAGTAGAGGAAAAGAGACCACGAGGACGCAGCCCAACATGTTGGTCCGATCTAATCCGCGCTACACTGGACACCACGGTATACGATGCGATGCAAGTGCCAAGCAATCGGGATCGTTGGCGTGACATCATTGGGAAGAAGATAGTGAGAAGAGGTCATGACCCTCAGAGTTGAGGAATACGACGCAAGGAGGAGGAGGATAATATAGCGTCCGTGATCCAGTTGTCCGGCATTATTCCGGAAAAACTTAACTTGACATTTGACTCTGACAGTGTAAGTAGGGTAACCTGTTCTGTTGGAGTATAAACCTATTATAAAATATTTTATTTTTCATACCGATTACTTCTAATTATCTTAAGGAATTTTGTAGGTAGGTAGGCAACTCTTCAAATTACAGGTCATCTCCATAGATATCTGGAACGTTTTATATAAAATTCCACCTATTTTACTATAACCATAGGTAAGGTTGCCCATGGAAAAGTTAGTAACAGCCTGAGCCACGTACGGGGAGATGTTTTTTGGTCACGCAAGTTTTTCCAATTGAGGCACTTAGGTAGGGATACGAGTATACCTCTACTAAATATGTTGGTCCCAATAGATATGCGAATACCGCATGACAACGAATATGTTATTGATGTAACAGGCCCTAAAAATCTTTAGCTTTACCGCTTACCTAACAGATCTTTACCTACATAATATTCTGCCCCGAAAGAATCAATTTCAATGTAAAAAAAATCTTTTCGACCGAGCGAAGAGAAGATTTTTTATAGATTCATTTATTTCGGGTGACATTAGAAGAATTTTTTCTTCGTCTTCTAATATCAAGATAACCGGGAAAGTTACTGGGCATACAAGCTTTTACTTTTCACCTTTTTGCGACTAAAGAGCACACTGTTAACAGGGTTAACAGTGTTAAAACTGACAGTCATATAATTTAAGCTTTTTATTAAGGTTCTACACACGGGTTCTACGCAACACTGCTATATTAAATGCCTAATTTCTTATAAGTGCATTCGAGATCTTCTCGTAACTCAGTTGGTGCCTAATTCCTAAGTACAAAAGAAATTTTCATCCCACTATCTCGGAAAGTGTAGTTTTACTCATCGATATCTGACTGGAAAAGTCTATATTTTCCTCTAGAGAAATTCAAACTTACTTTACCCTCTAGAGACAAAAACATAATTAAACCTATTTACTTCCACCTCTATGGTACCGAAATAAGCGTACAACTTTTTTAAATTTGTTAAAAACTCGGAGTAAGAACCTCTTTAGTAAACTTTTTTTTTTTTATTTGCTTTGGGCGCACCGTCAGCCTTGCCAGTAACTTACTTTTGTAACATATTACGTTTCTTTTGAACTATATTTACGTTAGTTGTTTAGATATAAGTTACATTTCGAGGCAATAATGTTTTTAATGAATTATATAGTATTGTAATAGTAAATAATAGTTGAGTTAATTTAGCAGAGTTAATAGAATAAGCCAATTTTTTATAACTTTATCTAGTTAGTAGCAAGATTTTTTCTAAGTATTACTTTTTAGTAACTTTTTTATTATCGATTTCTCACTGTAATAAACTGAAAATGAGAAAATAATCACTAAAACGAATAGGTAGAGTGCTTTTCACGAAAGGAAACCTTTTTGCGGGACGCCACTATTGCACATTTTAAATACCTTTACCTTTTTAACACCTCATAATTTCTCATATTTAATTTCTTAATCAAAAAGGTATTTATTTTATGTAACAAATAAAAATGATTTAAAATATGAAGTCCAATAATAATAGAATAAAAAATTAGTTCCGCTAAATTCCGTGGGACCTCTTTCGTGAAAAGGACTCTAAGTAAGCGTACCTACGTAAATTAAAATTGAATACTGGTTATTTTTGAAGATAGTGCACTGGCAACGCTGTGCGCATCCATGGTGAGAATAATTTAAAAAAAAACTTTTAGCATTGAGTTATTTCCTCGCTGAGGGGGGATGAAAAATTATGTGTCACACTCGAGTGCAAAGATTTTTGACCTTGTGCTCTTTTGATTCCCTCGCTAACGCTCAGGATTCTAATTAATAAATCACTCGCTACGCTCGTGATTTAATTTTAGAATCCTTCGCTCGCTCGGTCATACAAACTGAGCACGCGGTAAAAAAGCAACTTTGCACTCTTGTATAACAAATAACTATTAATCTCTCAGTCTACGCGGTTAATTTAGTTAAGTAGGATGTTTAATAATGCTGCTATTACAAGTTCTTATGAACTCGTGCTTGTTTGGGTGGATTTATCTAGATTTTTCTGGCAAAAACGGAAAACGTGAGATAAGCTTGATTCTTTTCCTAAGAAGAACATCTTATTCAAGAGAATCTAAGTCGCAAATTTACATTTCAGCATGAACTAGTTCCTTGAACAACTTCATTGTACAAAAAATGTTCTGAAAATATTCTAAACTCTCAATATAACTGCGCCTGAAGTTCCTGCAAGCAATCATTCAAATCCAGTCGTACGACAAATAGATGCACCTTCCGCCCTTTGATTAAGAAACCGATAGCCACAATTGATATTAAAGGTAATTGAATAAGAGGGTTGCGAGCCGGAATGCCGCGTGGGTAACCAGGGTACCTATAACCTAGCAAGGTAACTGCTAGCTTCAGTCTGTGACAGTCAGCTGCCCCAAGCGCGCGGCTTTCAGCGGGCGAAACCAGTGATAACCAGTTACAAAACCAGCATGGCCGTCGCGTTAGTTTGCTTTTTGGCGGTAATTTGCAGTTTGCTACATCAAGGTTTGTGGTTTTATTTTATTTGGGAGCGGCTGGCTATTGTAGCCATAGTAGGTATGTCAAAGGATGTCAATAGCTGCTTTTGTGAAGGAGTTTGGTCTATTATGTGATCTGTGACCCGAAACCGCGGGTCACAGAAAAAGCCAAAGAAATACCTATATGTTGATATACAGCCTATATGTTGGTAGTTACCTACATAGGTAACTATTTCATAGGCTCTACACCTATTATCAGCTAATAAGTTACTTTTTTTCCAAGTGATTAATTTTTGATATTAGTTTAGAAGGAAAGAGGCAATCAACATAGATAGGAATTTTAAGCTTTCGTATGTGTAATAGTTATTGACATAGAGTATATTTAGTGGAATATTGTAGAGTAGTAGTTCAACTAAGCGTAAGCGTGTTTAATGTTTATGGCCTATTTACGTCGTTCAAGATTATCGTAAACCCAGAATGATGCTTCGAAAGAAACTGTGTGTCTACACAATGTTTTCAAAATAATCCCAGATTTCAGGATACAAAGCCTAACTGAAACTGATGGAGCATCATGACATTGGACATTGTACCTACATATTCCCGGTTTCATATCTGAAAAGAACTCTACATGCTGTTTCAGGAAAGTGACCATTAATGTATAACACTGAACAAATAATTTGACCTCTGTGGTACCGGCTAGTACTATCTATAGGGTATTTTTATAGTTACGAGTACCTTAATATCAAACTTCAGTCCAAACTATTAAGCCGAAATAGTAGCAACATATATAATTGTATGTATATTAATCTGTAAGGTATATATGATATGGGCCTCTGGTACATTGCCTCTGTGGCAGTGTACTATTACCTGAAATAAATGAATTATTATTATTTGTTTGTCAACCTTTAGGTATCTCGCGCCAATAATGTCCCGGTCCTTTGGTGGGCGTGCGTGGGGCCGAAGCCAACACGTAGAGGCCCCTTTGACAATTTGCTCTAAATTGTAATGTGACAATAGCTGATGATTAACCCCTGTGTGCACTATAAAAATGCACCCGAGAAGTATAATCACCAACTATTGTAGGACTATTGTGAAAAATGTGGTTTCTAAAATGCCTGGTCTACTGAGATGAGTTGTTAATGGACTGGTGATCTGGTGCTATGGAGGACTATGGCGTCTGCCCGTAATGTAAATGTTAAAAAACACGTACAAATGGGCAGACATTATTATTATAATTTATCAGTTTTGGCACAATGAGGTAACGAACATACATCCAATGAATCCTAGTCTGGCCAAGTATAGTTTTGTTTTTAATGTCGACAGGAACATTAAAAAAATAACGTCCTTTTGTTTCCACGTTAGGACGCTATGACTTTTATGACTCAGACCAGAATGGTGTGATATTAGTTCTATTTTTGGTTACACTCATTATTATCGCATCTCTAGTAGAGTAGCGATATTCAACATATTATTATGTTTTTTGTTCATGTTGTATTGGTCGAACTATAAGCTAATTTATTCTAATTTGAAAACCCTAGTGCATGAAGATGTTCGGCCTATATGATTGGCGAGATAAAATCTCATCGATTTCGCTAGCTCGGCCACGTAGAGCGTATGGGGGAGGATCGGGGAGTGAAAACGGCGTACTTGGGACGCGCTATCGCTAAACAGCCGGTAGGGCATCTAAAGTACCGCTGAAAGTATACTGAAAGACCTGAGAGCGACCAATCTGAGTCTTGGGAAGTGAACGCGCAGGACAAGCAGGAATGGTGTCTTCTTTTGTCGCAGGCCAAGACTGAATTTGGGTCGCTGCGCCAACTTAGTTTATTAGTAGTGAAGAAGAGGATGTAACGGCATGATAATGGCTGAAATATCTTAGTAATAAGTAAAAAAACATAGCAAATAAATTCTTTAAGTTGCTATATAAGACCTACGTGTACCTGCAGTGTACGTACATTATAGATAGATAGATAATCCTTTATTGAAACACAAAAATGTACAATAACAACTTAAAACTATAATATAAAACTAAGTGTTACAATTGGCGGTCTTATCGCTAATAGCGATCTCTTCCAGACAACCGTGCAAGGAGAGGAGAGCAATAAACAAAGTACAAAGAGTTAGTAGTTAGAGTTTATAACAAAGTACTTATTTTCTTGATTTAATTATTATAATTTATTGAGTTTAAAACTGACTATTTATGTGTATAAGTGTCGTAGTGTGAAATTGTATACAATTTAAACAGTTTGATCATAGTTAAATAATGAATAGACTTAACGGTCTACGTAATAAGCAAATGAGTGTAAACATCGATTACCTGACGGATAAAAGAGGCTTAGCTGATCCTTTACATGTAAGTTTGTGAAGGGTACATGCCAAACGAAGATGCTGTTAATACTATTGTAGTTTTGTTATATTATTGTAGTTACTATTCAGTCAATCCCCTTAGATCACCTTAGAATAGGGTTATAAAATTACTAACAACTTAGTGTTTTTTTTTTCCGAAATGTAACACTAATGGTGTTGCAGACTTCTTTAGACGACGATAACCGCTCACCATTAGACAATCAACCCGAATGAGTCTTAAATAAAAAATAAATTATGCAATCATCATCAGCCCACGTTCGTCCACTGCTGGACATAGGCCTGCCCCATGGCACGCCACTCAACTCGGTCCTCCGTCTTTCTCCTCCACCCGCTCGCCGCGACTTTCCGGATATTGTCACCCCATCTCGACCAAGAACGCTCTACACTTCGTTTACCGAGACGCAATCTCCACTCTAGAACACACCTACCTAAAACTGTAAAAGCCATACATACCAAACTATGCAATAGTAAAATTTTATTATTTCTCTTGATTCAGGTTTAGCAATAACCTGCTACCAATGCAACAGTCACAACGACTCTCGCTGCCTGCTGACGAAGCTGCCAGACTCGCTGAGGCTGCCGTGTGGGCCCAAGGATACCATGTGTAGGAAGATCTCGCAGGTGGTGGAGTTCGAGATGAACGGCATGCCGCCTGACAGCCGCGTCATCAGGGGCTGCGGATGGGACGAGTCTAGTTATAAGGTGAGGAAATATATAAGCCAGAATTTTGTCTGAGGGGACATATTATAGGCACCTACGTAGGTAATAGGCCAGAATATTATGGCCGGATTGTTTGACATATAAGGATTGCATTATACCTTTGAATTAAAATACATTGCTAGCTGACGCAACGAACTAACTGACGCAGCATAAGTTATTTCACTTTTTTAGTTCAAAATAATCAAAAGACCATCTAGGGTCTTGTTTGGCCTCTACCGACTCTACAAGACAAAAATACTGCTTATAACTAAAGTTCTGTTGGGTGATGGATGGGCTACAAAATCATCAATAACCGAAAAAGCTCTCCATAAAATAAAAGCGCCTTCGCTCAATGACTTAATAGTAGTTATGACCGCTTTTTTCGCTCGCTCTATCCATAGAGCGAGCGGCAATAGGGCGAGCCTTCAGGCTTCGGCTAATTACCACCCACTGGAAAAAGCTGTGTTGCCAAGCGCACAGTACGCTCGTGTCATGTCACGATAGTTATAGATGCCAGAGATTTACCCTACATACTCGTACGTCGCGGCAGACGGCAATGCGGCATCCTTACTTAGTGGCGTTACCAACTGCCCGCACCAAGCGTTTTGCTTCGTCGTTTTTAATGAGAACTCGTCGCATTTGGAACACTTTGCCGTCATCAGTGTTTCCCGAGCGGTACAACTTGGGTATCTTTAAGGCACGAGTGAATAGGTACCTTTCTAGGCATCTTACGTGATCCATCGTCAACCGCATTTTCACTTTCCATCAGGTGGGATGTGGTCAAACGTAGGCCTATTTAGTATTAAAAAAAATATTTTGGGTCGGTGATGACTGACACAGAGTCAGCAATAGCTCTGATATTTTATAAGCGACGGTAACCACACGTCTGCTTGTGTGTCTATGTCAATGTCTCTAACACAAAACAATATTCACTTGGAAAAGATTCTAGGCAAAGGATGTCAAGAGTCAGATGATGATGAATAAACTCTCAACAGGTGTGATTGTATGCAGTTGAAATTGAATGAAAGATTAGATCTAAACGACAGTAATGGATGGAATCGTGGACAAGGACGCACCAAGGTCGGAAGGTTAAATCAATGTTACATTACTGGCCGGATTATGCAACCATTGTTGCCACTGTCCTATTTGCATTACAAATGAAGCTATTCAACGCACTAGGTAGACCTAATTTGCAGTACCACCCACCCACTTTTGTTTTATCACTTACTTTAACCTAATAAATTACAAACTTTTAACCTTGCTAATGCTTAAGCATTAATGCAGAATCAGGATCATCAGCCCTAAAGTTAAAAGATTAATATAAGATAAAATTAGAAACTGATCCACATATAAAGTAAATTTTACAAACAACAAAATTAAAATCAAGGGTGTATCAATTGGCGGTCTTATCGCTCAAAGCGATCTCTTTCAGACAACCGTGCAGGGAGAGGAAACATAAAACACTGGAAGGACAGTGGGTTCACAAAACTTCAAAAGAAATATAAGTAAAAATAATTTACACAAATACAAACGTAAAAATATTTACTTACATAAACATACATACATAAATAGACATACAATATTATAAAATAACATATCTATAGATATAAAACCATTCCCATCGGCCACCGCTACTAACACGCACCTTCGGCCACCTCGGCGGCCGTTTGAGCGGTGATCGATGGTAATAAACCTCTGAAAAGCCCATATTCCTTAGTTTACCATGTACCTTAGTAAAGTAATGTGTATCGGTCCAAATTAAGTCTCTACAAAAAAAATCTACCCTGACAGAAGATGGTTCTCCAACTCAAGCTCTGTTCTCTTTATTTATTTATTTTAGCCATTGTCGTCCCACTGCAGGGCAAAGGCCTCCCTTCCCTTCTTCCATTCCTCACGTGCAAGGGCCATGGTTTGCCAATTGGGACAAAAGGAGTCCAGTTCGTCTCGCCATCTCCGCCTGGGTCTGCCGCGGCGTCGTTTAACGGTGCTAGGCATCCACTGAGTGGTACACTTGGCCCATAGCTCGTCCGACATGCGGCAGATTCTCTTTAACCTAATTTAATTTAATTTTCTTCCCCAGGGTCGCTGCTACCAGCGCTCCGGTTTCGGAGGCAGACAGGAGGTGTGCTCATGCGTAGAAGACGGCTGCAACTCAGCTTCCATCCCAGCAGGAGCCACTGCACTAATGTTGCTCACATTCGCACTCTTGAGGTTCTAGGTTAAATGAGATAGGTAGTACAAAAACACGTATGTGTAGTATGGCTGATACTTGCAGTTAGAGAAAATTGAAAAGGGTCACAAAATACTAGATTGATGTGATAATTCCTTTTTATGCCTTTCAAAGTTTTGATTAATGGAAAGTAAATTACTGGGCATTAATGAGTGCCGTGCAGAATTTTGAATTTCAAATTTTCTAAGCATGGAGTGACACTCTGTATGATCAATCGTGATGCTTACCATCAGGCACGTAATTTGCTCATCTTGTCCCTCATTGTCATAAAAAAGGCAATTTGTAAAATCACGCATCTTTAATAGTTCCTAAGTATGTACCTTGAAAATACCAAATTATTTTATTTACATTCGTTTTTAGCTGAATCAAATTTTATTAAAATCTGGGGGCACGGTAGTGCCCCCGCCAAGTCGAGCGCGAAGCAAGCATCTGGGGGCACGGTAGTGCCCCCGCCAAGTCGAGCGCGAAGCAAGCACTGCCGTACCATCTTTACAGGAACCATTTCGTCGCATTTTCAGGCCCCTATTTGAGAACCTCTGGATAAGACCAGAACACAGAAATTTTCGTCATCCAGTAAGCTATACTTACATACTTAAAATCCAAAATTTCAAGTCTGTAGGTCATTAAGTTCCGAAGTTAAGCGAAAGCAAAGTTTCGCATTTTCGACACTCACTCACTC
The DNA here is from genome assembly GCA_947507615.1 of Hemithea aestivaria. Classification (NCBI taxonomy): domain Eukaryota; kingdom Metazoa; phylum Arthropoda; class Insecta; order Lepidoptera; family Geometridae; genus Hemithea; species Hemithea aestivaria. The sequence continues at coordinate 14,466,335 of OX382338.1, forward strand.
ATGATCATCAAAATAGAACTAGTACTTCCCATAAACTCAGAGAGCTGAAATTTGGTACATACTTAGAATTTATTCTATAAACCATAGAAAAACTAAAAAACATGCAATTTCGGTCTCGTTTTCGAGATAATTAATCTGCATTAATAACTTTGTAATCTCATATAAATGTATGGGATTACAAAGTTACATTTGCAGTCATGGTTAAAATTGTGTAATATTCAAATTATTAATTAAAAATATAAAAAAGCCATAGTATATGTGTCGTAAATCGTCAGTTATGATCAGGCGATATCGTGGTCTAAGGCTAACCTATAACGAATCTATCACAAGAGCCCAACCAAACTATTAGAAGAGATCGACATACCGCCTTTATTACAAGCTTTTATTTACTTTCACCTGTCTGTCTATCTGTCGGTCTGTCTGTCTGTCTGTAATTAAATCTTGCAAGTTTAATTAGGTATAATATTATAATGCATTGGACTAAGAGTGAACGCACACGTATCTAGATGGCGCTGACTGTATTTTAAAAGGCGCTTACGGTTAGTATTTCTGATAACCTTATAATATAGCGTTTCTACAAAAATAAGTGAAATCCCACCAAAAACATTCTGTAAAAAACTAGCCAAGTCTCGATGGAGCTGCTTGTTTATCTCTAAAAAGTAATGAAATCTAGACAAAGTCGTGCCAAGTATAAGGTTCCTTACTGCGATATCTTTATTATTATAGTTAATATTGTGTGACTTGGCCGTTGAAGGGTAAGGGCCGTACAAGGGTATTATACCAGGTGCTCCATGACACCATTGCACCAATCTGTCCGCTACCCATTCACGATAGAAAATTGCCACTTGGAAAACGTTGATTGAATAACCAGTCAATTGTAGGCTTGATAAAGCTGCGTATTTCAATAATACTTCTGTTTAGGCGATCCAAGTGTCATGGAGCATCTGGTTTTGTACCCTTGTGTACCCTTCAACGGCCAAGTCACACAATATTAACTATAATAATAAAGATATCGCAGTAAGGAACCTTATACTTGGCACGACTTTGTCTAGATTTCATTACTTTTTAGAGATAAACAAGCAGCTCCATCGAGACTTGGCTAGTTTTTTACAGAATGTTTTTGGTGGGATCTATTTTAGAGCCTAAAGCTATAAAACCAAAGATCTGATAAGTAACGTTTATTATATTTGTAAAGATTAAAGGTTAAATGCTATCTATGAAACTGAAATTTTGACTTTTGAAATTTTCTTTCTCATATTGTGAAATTCTTTCACAGAACGTTCAGTAAAAGGGCACCCTTATTCTTGCTACACCGTTTTAACATCTTGTTTATTAGAATACCTAAATTTGTATAGAAGTGCTAAATCTAGACTGCCATTGTAAACAGACTTATCATTCAAGTGTAAATAGACGATAATGTTCGCTCTAAATGACCTAGATATCTAGATTAGATGCGAATCTCCTAGGATCTGTGTAGCTGTTGTTATGTTTGTAATTGCGGATGTATTTATTAAAAGTTTTTCATGAGGACGTCTTTCATTTACTTTAAAATTAATTTTAATATTATGTTCGTCTTTTACATCGCCACGTTCTTTATTATTGATCTCTAATACATTTTAGTTTGTTTTGTCATGTTTCTCTTATGTTGTTTTACACTTCTCTATTTCATTTATAATCTCTGAAATGCTTTCTTTTGTCCTCCAAAATAAGGCTCATTTCACATTATAGTTGTAGAGATCATGTATTTTGTTCAAAGTATTCTCATTACAAACTACAAATGTATCACTTGAGATTATAAAGACCCTATCGCTTGTCATATAAACCAGGTTCTCAAATCTGAATAGGTCCAAATATTCAAACCTAACTAGTTTACCAATGACGTAATGGTAAAATGATCTAAATCGGCGACATCCTCTGCCGTGGACTCTTTACAATAAGTGATATCCTCTGAGTAACCCAGAGGTACCTTGGCGTTGAGACTTCTTACCTACCCCATTTAATCGCTGGACGTCTTGACGACTAGGGAGCAGTGGACATGATTCGAGTCCTGACATTTTTGGTACTTTTCGGACTTTTCCAATATGGTAAGTGGGTTTTTAATTTGATAATTTCTCAGATAATATCAGTCATTATAATAAATTTGTATTTGCTTGAAGCCTGTAATGTACATTGCTGTTCTTGACCAATATCTAAAGCCAGTTTAGCTAAGATTACAGCCAGCCTAACTAAGTTTGATGATTTTGATTGATCATTTTGCATCATTAAAATCTCTGTGTGTATTTTCTGTATAGTATACTTTAACAGGTATAATATTACAAATCAGTTCTGTCGTAATTGACCAATTTAGTTATAAGTCAGTCAGTCAGTTTATTCAAGGTTTAGTTAGTTGAAATCACTATAAGCCGATAAAAATAAAACGTTGTTAGAGACATAGACCGTTTAAGAGAACAGGCGATTCTAAATTTAACCCAAACGTATATTACACGCGGTATACTTTACGATTCTACGTCTCTAAAAATATTTTATTTTTGTCGGTTAATTGTGATAGCCTCCAGTTAAAATAAGCCTATAATATACAGCCTTTGATGAATGTAATAAAAAAGTTACATCAATCGCAAAATAATTAAAGTTAATATCAATACATAATTATAAAGCAAAGCGCTTAGTAGAAATTGTAGAACATTTCCGATGATGAATAAATTTTAATTAAAACAGACATTTAATCAATTAAATTCAATAAAGCAAGTTATAAAAGTATAACTGATCAAGAGACATCAATATAGAGACATTATTTTTTATGACTTGTGGCAATATATCTACCAAGAATCGCTTCTAGAGACGATTATAATCTGACATTATAGTAAAATCACCACTGGAAGATTGCCTTGGACTATCAGAGAATTAGAAGAGAACGCAAAATTATTGCCAATGCAATATTAGTTAAAAATCCGAAGCGCCTGATATAATTTTTTTCATTAGAAGTATGTGTTTAGATAGGCCGATATTTTACGCAAAAATTTCTGTTTAGGGGACTTAGACATGCGCAACCGCTTGCGCCTACCGCCTAACATCCATATCCCAATACATTTTTTAAGAGTCAGCCACAGGAGATTGCTTCAGTTCATGAAAACTTACATAAATTAGAAAATTCATAGCTAATTTGGCTGGAATTGTTATTTAAGACTTGGTTTTGTTCCTCTTATTTTGTTATTATTTGTTGTATGAAATCAGACAGGAATTCAATCTTTGTCACATGGCACTAACAAATCCTCAGGTTCAACAATATTGTGTTACGAGTGCAACAGCGCAACGAACTCGCTCTGTGCTGAGAAGGTCCTTCCAAACACGCTGAAGAGGAACTGTTCTGAGCACGACCGTGGGGTGACGCATACCTTGTGCAGGAAGATCATTCAGCATGTAGACTATGGTGTTAATGGCAGGGTGCCGGAGAGCCGGGTCGTCAGGACTTGCGGCTGGGATGAGAGTAAATTCAAGGTAACCATTAAAAATTGTTTTAAGATACCCTTTGACCACGATCTCGCCTGATCTTCAGTGATGATGTAGTCGAAGATGGCAGCAGACTAAATCTGGAAGATAGGATATAAACACCACTGTTCTGAGCACGACCTTGGGGTGACGCATACTTTGTGCAGGAAGATCGTACAGCATGTAGACTATAATGGTAAGCTGCCGGAGAGCAGTGTCGTCATGAGAGTAAATTCAAGGTAAAAATAAAAAAAAAGACGTGTGGCACTCGGAGACTGCCGCGGTAAAGCTATTGCATAGCATTTTTATCTATAGATGGAAAAACTAAAAAGTATCACCGCTGTGCGGAGTGGGGGGTGTTAGGTTTTTTTCGTTACGGAATTTCTGGATTCGGTCCCCACGCTCAAGGCCCGCGATAGAAGCTATGCAATAGCTTAAAAATATTTCATTATCATCATCTCAGCCATAGGACACAGCATATAAACACCATATTATGACGTCCACTGCTGAAGGGTTTGGTCTTTCATATATGCCGGTTGGAAGCAATCTGCATCCAGCGTTGTCCGGCGACTTTATTAACCACATTTATATTTATTTTTGATTCTTTTGACCAGGGTTTGTGTCCTCGGAACACAGGATCAGAAAAATTGGCAACTAGAAAAACGACACAGTTTTTCCGTGGGTTGTAAATTAACCTTGGAATTGAATAGCACGAGAAAATTAATTGGCACAAGACTATTATGTTGCCTAAAATAGGCTCCTAATTATATGACTACAATAGAGAAAAATATTGGTCATATATTCATCAGTATACTTTCTCATTATGACAATAGTCTTTTTGTTCCTAATTGTTTTATGACTCATCAACTTTCACATTCATTAGTGCTTTAAGGTGATATTAGACTGGAGCATTCACTTGTAATACACATCGAGCATTCGCCGTTTTTAAATTTGTCGACCTTAACAACGAACAGAGCCAACCATAGCGCACCATCGCTACGAACAATTTCATGATGTTAATGAACGCTCCATAACGCTTGACAGTCGCAGTGTCAACGAGCCCTATGTTCCTTTTCGTCAACCAATGACGTTCAGCGCTTGATTTCCCTATTAGCTCGACTTGTTGGACAGAGCATAGTGGAAGCCTGTCAAAAACGGTGCGAACCTTTGAGAATAGGAAGATACGTAGGACGATAGGGAGGGCGCGGCGCGTCGACGAAATAATGACAGAAGTTCGGCTGGGCAAAAAGCTCTAAGCAATTTTATACTACCTTCTCTAAAATGGTTGACAGAACGCTCGATAGAATGCTCGTTAAAAAGCATTCTTGCAAATGTTACATTATAGAAAAATCTTACTAATATTATAAAATCTGCCGTGGGGTGACCGGCCTTAGAATAGTCCCCCACCATATCGTCCCGTGGTTGCAGTAGGAGCCTGCTAAGGGAATATACCGGGAGATGGGCAGCAGCATATCCCGGCTTCTTATCAACATAATAAAAAACTGCGCGCGCCAACCCGCCTGCCAAGCGTGGCGCGTATGGCAAAACCCCCCTTACAAATGACGAGCAATATATATACCAGGCCCCCAGTCCCCGGCAGCTCCCTTGTTCCTGACGCGGGTAGCAGTCAAGGTAACGGCGGAGCAGGGGGTGCTAAGAATCACCGGCAGATGCCCGGCTACCCATCCCCACGACGACTGGCCCTGGTAACACACAACATACGCACTCTGAGGACTGACGAAAAGATCTGCGAGCTGGAAGAGGAACTGAGCAGGTTACGCTGGGACATTGTCGGGTTATGTGAAGTCCGTAGAGAGGGGGAGGACACCGTAACTCTGAAGTCCGGTAACTTGCTCTACTACCGGGAGGGCGACCAACAGTCCCAAGGTGGTGTCGGGTTTCTCGTTCACAAGTCCCTCGTAAACAACATTATAACCATCGACAGTGTGTCGAGCAGGGTGGTATACCTAATACTCAGAATATCTAAAAGGTATTCGCTGAAGGTCATTCAGGTATATGCGCCGACCTCGTCACACTCCGATGATGAAGTAGAGGCTATGTATGAGGACGTAAGTAGAGCCATACATACTTCCGAAACCTACTTCACTGTTGTTATGGGGGACTTCAACGCGAAGTTGGGCAAGAAAAGCGGCGATGAGTTGAGAGTGGGGCGATTTGGGTATGGGCAACGGAACCCTAGGGGACAGAGGCTGGCTGATTTCCTGGAGAGAGAGGAACTCTTTATGATGAACTCTTTCTTCCAGAAGCCGCCTCACAGGAAATGGACCTGGATGAGCCCCGATGGTTCCACGAGAAATGAGATAGACTTCATCATGACCGACAAGAAACGGATATTTAGTGATGTCTCTGTGATCAACAGGGTTAAAACCGGCAGTGATCACCGACTTGTACGAGGCTCACTAAATATTAACGTTAAGCTAGAAAGGTCCAGTCTGATGAAGTCTACGCTCCGACCTACCAGTGCCCATATTCAAAACCCCGAAAGCTTTCAACTCGAGCTCACAAACCGCTTTGCTTGCCTTGAGAACTTAGCATCAGTGGACGAGATCAACGACGGGCTAGTGGAAGCTGTACGCACGGTAGGGTCTAAGTTTTTTAGACCCCGTCGTAAAGATAGACCTCAGAAATTGGCTGATCAAACCATAAACCTCATGGCTGAACGACGCTCGTTACAGTTGCAATCTCCCGACGACGCCGAGTCTTATAGGCAGCTCAATAGACGTATATCTAAGTCCTTGCGTCATGATCTGCGTCTCTTTAACACTAACCGTGTTAAGGAGACAATTGAGCGAAACCAAGGCTCCAAAGTGTTCGCAAAGGACAAGTCTATTGGGCAAAGCCAGCTGACGAAGCTGAAACGGGAAGATGGCAGCATTGCGTCGACCAAAGCAGAGGTTTTAGGGGAGATCGAGAGGTTCTATGGACAGCTTTACACTTCGGTCGCAAAGCCCGTTGACAGCTTGGTAGGAGATCCAAGAGCCAAACTGTCCCGACATTATACCGAAGATATCCCGGACATCAGTCTTTACGAGATTAGGATGGCCCTGAAGCAGCTTAAGAACAACAAGGCGCCGGGCGAAGACGGAATCACTTCAGAGCTTCTGAGAGCGGGTGGAACACCGGTACTTAAAGTCCTCCAGAAACTTTTTAATTCCGTCTTGTCCGATGGCAAAACGCCTGAGACATGGAGCAGAGGCGAGGTGGTGCTATTCTTCAAAAAAGGTGATAACAGCCTATTGAAGAACTATAGGCCCATTACGCTTCTGAGCCATGTTTATAAGCTGTTTTCAAGGGTCATCACGAACCGTCTCGAACACAGACTTGATGACTTCCAGCCTCCCGAACAAGCCGGTTTCCGAAGAGGCTTTAGTACCATAGACCACATTCATACGCTGCGGCAAGTTATACAGAAGACCGAGGAGTATAATTTGCCACTATGCTTAGCGTTTGTGGACTATGAAAAAGCCTTTGATTCGGTGGAAACATGGGCGGTGCTCGAGTCACTTCAGCGATGCCGTATTGACTATCGGTACATTGAAGTTTTGAAGTGCTTGTATAAAAACGCCACTATGTCAGTCCGAGTACAGGAGCAGAGCACGAAGGCGATTCCATTAAGAAGAGGCGTAAGACAGGGAGACGTTATCTCTCCGAAACTGTTTACTGCCGTAATGGAAGACACCTTCAAGCTCCTGGAATGGCAAGGACTTGGCATCAATATCAACGGCGAATACATCACTCACCTTCGGTTTGCTGACGACATCGTAGTCATGGCAAAGTCGATGGAGGAACTCAGCATGATGCTCGATGACCTCAACCGAGCTTCACAACGGGTGGGCTTAAGAATGAACATGGACAAGACGAAGCTTATGTCTAATGCCAATGTTGTGCCCACCCCAATATCTGTTGAAGGATCGGTACTCGAAGTCGTGGACTCGTATATCTATCTAGGACAAGTAGTCCGATTAGGTAGGTCCAACTTCAAGAAAGAGATCAACCGCCGAATCCAACTCGGTTGGGCAGCGTTCGGGAAACTACGCAATGTCTTTTCGTCCGATATACCTCAGTGCCTCAAGACGAAAGTCTTTGATCAATGTGTGTTACCAGTGATGACTTACGGCACCGAAACGTGGTCCTTCACCAATGGCCTCATCTCGAAGCTCAAAGTCGCCCAGCGTGCTATGGAAAGGGCTATGCTCGGGGTTTCTCTACGAGATCGAATCAGAAATGAAGAAATCCGTAGACGAACTAAAGTCACCGACATAGCCCGGCGGATTAGCAAGCTGAAGTGGCAATGGGCAGGCCACATAGCGCGCAGAGCGGATGGCCGATGGGGTCGAAAAGTGCTCGAGTGGAGACCACGGACTAGCAAACTAAGCGTAGGACGTCCACCGACAAGGTGGACAGACGACCTTATAAAGGTCGCCGGAAGACGCTGGATGCAGGTCGCTTCCAACCGGTACATATGGAAGTCCAAAGGGGAGGCCTATGTTCAGCAGTGGACGTCCAATGGCTGAGATGATGATGATGATGAATATTATAAACGCGAAATTTTGTAAGAATGTATAGACGTCATTACTGTGCTCCGGTAGGAGGGCACTGTAGCTAGTGAAATTACTGGGCTAAAGAGTCTTAACATCTTATGACTCTTGAGTAAGAAGCGTTGGTGCAGTGCTCCTAGAATTTCACATAATTGTGAAATCCTAAGTAGCACTGTACTGATTATGGGCAGCCGTTATCTCTTAACATCAGGAGAGCGTCTTGCTCGTCTTCTACTTCACCACATAAAAAAAAAGTCTGAATGTATGATTGTTACTCGTTCATGCCCAAACGGGTGGACCAATTGAGCTAAAATTTGGTATAGAGTATAGAGATAGCTTAGACCCTTTTTTTTTTTTTTTTTTTTTTTTTTTTTGACCCAGGAAAAATGCGTTACGCATCATCACCCCACGCCGGGGGGCGCGAGGCGGTATGTGGGACTCCCCCGCCAAAGATGGGAGCAGATAGCTTAGACCCTGGAATAACACATGTACAGCGGGTAAAACAGCTGGGCGCAGCTAGTAAACGATATATTTTTCTGTAATGTAACATTAGCAAGAATGCTCGTTACAAATGAATGTTCAAGTTTATCAGCACCTTAAAAACTAAGTGCTCATGCTCATTAAGATTCGACTACTTGACCCAGACCTTGTCACTTGAAGTCGTCACCCTCTTCAACGGTTATTTGGCTATTTGCATGTAACAAGCGAATTTGACCTTTATGTCCTCGACCATAGTTAGAACGTGCTTCATGTCATGGTGTTATGGTGGCACCATGTCAATAACGGTTATTTTTACTTGAATCTTTACTTTCCCTTAACTAAGAGAAGAAGATTCGTTTTTTCTGTTCCTGTGTGTGGTTTTCTGTGGACCTGAAAATAAGAAGTTCTTGACTTTATGACTATATTATTTTGAGGTTGTAATGAATTCCTTTATCTAAGGATTACTGTAGATTAGATAAGATAATTGGAACATCACAATTTTATACAAGAGCTTAGAACTAAACACAATAATTAATATTATAAAAAAGTGTAACCATTAGCGGCTTATCGGTAACACCGATCTCTCTCAAACAAAAAAAAAGTTAAAAATATATAGAAAAATAAAATATTTATTTGTTGTAATATTAATAATAAAATTGTTCATTCAGCCAATTGAGACCATAATTTGTTAGTTACATTTTTTTCTTTCATCTTCTTTTAGATATATAAATATCTAGTGTTAGTTTACATTTTAATTTTGTTATAAATTTTTTGTTGTGTGTCAAATTATTTTTTTATGAATTTGTAGGGGAAATGTTACCATCGAGCCGGTTTCGGAGGCAGACAAGAAGTGTGCTCCTGCACGACGGATTATTGTAACAGCGGTCAACAGGCGACGGCCACCGTTACTGTGATGGTCACTACCGTTTTTATGGCCATCTTTGCGAAAATTTGTGAATGATATTCACAAATTTTCTATATATGTTTAATTAAACGAATTTATTAGTTTTATTGAGTTTTCATTTGCCTTGCTGAGACTTGCGGAATGGAAGAAGGGACCTTAGTTGAAATTATTATAAGTACCTACTTAAACTTTTCAGAAATTAGGAAAAGGTTCATTGATAACTTCTTATCAAAGGTTATTTAAAAACGTAAAAATATGTATCGATATCATACCAAAATCAAAATAAAGCTTGACGCAAAACTAAGGTGTACCGCACTGCAACGCAAAGTGTGAGTTAGTCAAATTCATACCCAGTGGCGGATTTACAGTCTAGGCCGCCCTAGGCCCATGTAATACCTGCACCTACGTCGTATATAACATGTCTACTCCTACTTACTCCTTAAACAGTGGCGGACCCAGAATTTTTTTTCTTGTGAACAAGGTAGGTTTGTACATTTCAACGTACCTACAATTTGAATCTCTAAAATAGGAAATGTTATATCTCTGACAAGAACGTGTGCGTTAAATTCATTCCGAATAGAATAAAATTTTAAAAACCTTGTAATGCGCGAGCAGCTTGCTGCGAGCGCCGAGAAAATTTTACGTTTCAGACTACAAAAGATGTGCAATCAGAGCCGGTTTTAACATTACCAGCGCCCTGGGCGAGATTTCTACGGCGCCCCCTAAAAAGCAATTCAAACCCATACTAAAAAGTAAAAAATTCCAGGATTTTTTTCTGGGCCGATTCCGATGGGCAAAATCATGGGCGTATCTAGAAAAAAATCCACCTTTCCAGCTTGCTGCGACTTCCGAGAAAATTTTGAATTTTTCAGCACGAATGATGTGTTTTTAGCTTGCTCCGAGCGGCAAAGAAACTAAATAAGTATACTTATTTATAAAAGCGCGAGCAGCTCGCTGCGAACGCCGCGAAAATTTAGATTTGTTCAACACGAATGATGTGCGTTTAGCTTGCTTCGAGTGGCAAAGAAACTAAATGTCCTTATTTATAAAAGCGCGAGCGCCGAGAAAATTTTGAATTTTTCAGCACGAATGATGTGCGTTAAGCTTGCTTCGAGTGGCAAAGAAAGTAAATGTTTTCATTTATAAAAGCGCGAGCAGCTCGCTGCGAGCGCCGAGAAAATTTTGAATTTTTCAGTACGAATGTTGTGCGTTTAGCTTGCTCCGAGCGGCAAAGAAACTAAATAAGTATTCTTATTTATAAAAGCGCGAGCAGCTCGCTGCGAGCGCCGAGAAAATTTAGATATTTTACAGCACGAATGATGTGCGTTTAGCTAGCTTCGAGTGGCAAGAAACTAAATGTCCTTATTTATAAAAGCGCGAGTAACTCGCTGCGAGCGCCGAAAAAAAATTGAATTTTTCAGCACGAATGATGTGGGTTTATCTTGCTTCGAATGGGAAAGAAAGTAAATTTTCTCATTTATAAAAGCGCGAGCAGCTCGCTGCGAGCGCCGAGAAAATTTTGAATTTTTCAGCACGAATGATGTGCGTTTATCTTCCTTCGAGTGGCAAAGAAACTAAATGTTCTTATAAAAGCGCGAGCAGCTTGCTACGAGCACCGAGAATATTGAATTTTACAGAACGAATGGGGCGCCACGGGCGCCCCATTATAGAGCCTGTGGCGCCCCTTTTATCCGGCGCCCTAGGCGGTCGCCCAACCGCACCCCACCCTAACGCCGGTACTGTGTGCAATGAGCTCGTTCTGAGTGGTGAGCAAAATACATAACATTCTATAGGTATTTATGATTGCGCGAGCAGCTAGCTGCGAGTGCCGAGAAAATTTTATATTTCAGGCTACAAAAGATTTGTTCTGAGCGGTGAGAAAATAAATATTCTTATTATAGAGCAGAGCCGCCGAGAAAAATCCATGGCCCCTTGAAGCCTTTAAAATATTTACGTTCTTTTAGTTATTTCTTGTCATCAGTGATTTTTTTTGTCACGATTGGCCGCCCCTAATATCTGGCCGCTCTAGGCCCGGGCCTACTGGGCCTTAGGGCAAATCCGCCACTGTTCATACCTCATATGTACCTACCTACGCAGCAGAATTTTTGTCATTATGACAAAAATTCTGCTGCGGGCCGAATTGTAATGCATGACTGTCATGCATTACAATTCGGCCCGCCCTAGTTTGCACCTGTCTTAAAAGAATATCGAGATGCAAACAAAACTGCATGGTTACAATACAACCGCCTTTACACCAAAAAGCAAAAATAGAAGATGTCACAAAACAAATGAAGCAAATCATATGATTAATTTCAAGGCATTGCAGTAAATCGGCAAGTCACACATCATCTTGTTCACATCTTAACTTGTGAAAAAATATTATAATGATAAAAAAGAACTAAAAATATCAAACTTTAGGCAGTAAGGAAGCTAAGATAACACTCCAAAATCATCTGAATCGAGTGGAATTCTCATTATTCGTAAGATTAAGACTTAAAACGACGTTTAATATTTGACAATCAGCTTGTAGGATTAGGATTGAAACATGTTTTGATCGCGCTAAAAGAATCCTGGCGAAGGATAACGGCAGGAATTCATTGGTAAGTAGAAAAACAAACTAAATTATCTACCCATTAGAACTGTATCTTAAGCTCTAGAATCGTCATTCATCTATTTCCCTTGAATAAGCACAGTAGCTCAGAAATCCCCCAATTTTCCGAGAAAATTGGTAAAATACCGTTTTTACGGAGAAATTTGGTACTTAAACCTGGTCTTTTCATCTCGGGGTCGATACCAACTAGATCGATTTCAAATACTTTTTCGGTCTTACGTCAATCGGGAAGAAAATTTTAATCCCATTTTCCATTTAAAAATACTTTAGATCTGGTTAGAAATATTCCCCGGAAGATATCGCAGATGGTAAGATTATTTTTGAAGATAATGTAGTAAATACTTATCCAAAAAGAATATTAATAAACATATTACGGCAAATAAAAAAGCTATATTAAGAAGCGTTTTAGTAGTTGCAATTTTGATTAAATATATTTTTATGAAGCAATCGAAAATTCTTCGTAAAATAAAACATGAATGAAAGCCGAAACTATTGCAAACAAAATCAAAAAGCTAATCTCGAACAATAGCCAATAAAATCGTCGTGAATCGGAAATTAAAATATTTTTTATCGATATGCTTAATTGGCGAAATAATTCGATATCGATGGCGGCTTCTTTGATCTCTGTGACGTGGCATACACGTTTACAGATGTTCCAGATTCTAGATGGTTATTTGCCTAGAATCTATTAGTATTATAATATAAATTTTACTATGTAGAGACAAATGATTTTGAATCGATAGCAGATTTGTAGGTTTTAAAATAGATATAATGAAGACAATTTATCTGCGCTGCGCTTCGAATTCTGAGCTGATTTGATGGGTTTGGGATAGAAAAGACTAGATAAAACTTTATTGAAATACCTCGACATAAAATTAAAATACAATACAATGAGAGAGTAAAATGAGATCAGTTACTAATAAGCAGAAATAAAATACAAATTTATCAAGAACTTCAGAAATTAAATAGATATTTTTATAATGAAGAAGCTCGGTTCTGCAGTGCAGCTCTAACATTACGAAAATCGTCATAAAAGTTAGGTGTATGTTGTAGGCATCTGCGGGCCCAATGCAAGAGTATGGAGGCCCCTCGAGCAAGCAAGGGGAGTACCGCGAACAGAGCGGGGAGGCGTGGGACCGGGGAGAGTACCAATCCTATGTGATGCAACAGAAGAACTATGGTGAGACCTATGAATTATAAGTATAGTGGACCTAGACTAATTAGCGGGGAGGCGTGGGACCGGGGAGAGTACCAATCCTATGTGATGCAACAGAAGAACTATGGTGAGACCTATGAATTATAAGTATAGTGGACCTAGACTAATTTGGAGAAGATTTAGAATAACAGAGATTCAGCAGCGATAGATATTTGACTACGAAGTACGCCTACTTACTCACAGCTTGTCAGTGACACACACACAGATTTTGTCGTACGTAACTATAGTGACTACTTGTTGCAAAATTTCCAAATAACTACCTTTATTTTTAAGTATACGCCACTGCGTCATTTTCGGTCACATCAAAGGGTTTTGATTATATGTTTACAACAGATATAGTAGATATTAATGAACTAGGAAGAATTGGCAATCATAAAACTGAAAATAACGAATTATCTATACCAATAACCGATGACAAGTGCCAATAAACCTCCCTGATGTGACGCCGTTACGGTGGAGTCATACGTTGCAAACAAGTGTGACTGATAACGTGACTAAACGATTGTACTGCTTACAAAGCTTGCACAATAGCCACAGGTCGATGCCACATTATGCATAATGATTTTTAAAGAATCACTGCAGCGACCAGTACCAGCTGCATATAAAAGATTAACTGTATTGGCTGACAGTAAGGTACAACTTCGTTTTCAGCATGTTCCAGCAAAGATATCTCCGATCAAAACATGGCAACATACTGCCGCATCGCAAGCAGCATATACGAGGCCACCTCTTCCACACAGCAGTATCAGAACCCGAGGTACAAAAGTCCAATCAACACCTTTGTCCCATCCATGCTAGAGTTTAAAATTGAACTAAACTTACAGATACAACAATCCATCGGCTCCTACGTTTAGCTCGCCTCCGAACTCGCCCCTGGTCGGGCTGGTGTTCGATCCGTCGTCGCCGAACTACGGCGGGCACGGCATGATTGGTGACCGCAGCGGAGCCGACCGCCGACCGCAGAGCTGGTCCAATCAAGAACCGATCGGAACCGGCGCCAAGAAGAAAATTGTAAAAAGCCAGGACAAGCGGAACGCCTACAGCGGAGATCCTCGCTACCATGACAAATACAAAGACAACTCGACCCAAGATTCTGATCGTCAAAAGAAACAAGATCGAAACCTCACATCAGAATCTACTTCGAGCCTTGACTTCTTTGCCGAGGGGGAAAGAATGGTCTCCGAACTGTGCAATATATCAGATTCTAGAACTGAAGGTAATCAAAAACAAAATCAAAAGCAGATTCAGGAGGAAGACAAGAGCAAGTCATCCGCATCCAATTCATCAGAGTTACTGCTCAGCGTGCTCGACAAAATCGTTATTCATGATCAGATTCCTAATCAGATAGTTCAACTTGCAATCGAAGCATGCACTGATGCGGAAAACATAGCTATTGCTCATCATAACAGACCTTGCTTTAAGAATATTCATTCAATTTGTGCGAAGACACGCTCCAATGTACAAAAACCCGACAGCGCGGTGGCCAACCTTCACTCTCAGGGTATTCCATGGGTCATTAAGAATTTTATATTTTCGTTTGTAAGAATTTTAGATGGGTGGAAAGGAGTCAAGGAGCTTCTCAGCGAGAAACACGACACATTCTCTAGAATCGAAAATAAGTATTATAGCCCCAATATCAGGGAATGTTTCGTGCAATGGCAGGCGGTCACCAAGGAGATGCTGACGCACATTTACAAAACTTTTAAATGTCTCGATCAAGGATTTACTATGGAGCAAAAGAGTTTTACGCACAACTATTACGCTACAAATTCAGCGGCTCCGCGACACCAAAATCAAAAATTTCCGCCGACGAAGTCTCACGTTAGCACTCCGAGGCCGGTGAATGCTTCTCCTCAGCCTTTCAATGCTATACAGCCGCCCTGGGTACAAAGTCAGAGCCAATCCACGTCACAGAGCTTTAACGAGATTCCTTGGCCGGTAAGGCCCGGAGTCGCTTACAAGAAATTCCCGGTGGTGCCGCCACCAAACTCTCACAACTTCTATCCTCTTAGTGAGCCAGGTGACATAGATGCCTATCAGAAGTCTCAATATAAATGCGATCCGTGTACGGTACGTGAAGCTAAACCGCGGCAATCTTGGACTATCACCAACGTGCCTGACTTTCGGGCACTCGAAGGTATGTGCCATGCAGAGCAACGTGAACTGTACAATCAGCTGAAACACAAAATGGACGCTGAACTTGGTAAAGCGCCCGGACAACCTCTGTTAGGAAATATACCCTGCGATTTATTGCAGCGTAGAGACATGGAATTGAAATCAAAAATGATACCTTTAAGTCACGTTGAAAAAAACTTAATACCCAGCATGGCCACAGCTGCCGACATGCGTGGGTACGTGCAGAAAAACAATAGCTGTGGCGATACTAAAGAAGAGGCTGATTTTTTTGCGGCGTGGGGTCAGATGGTCCAAAAAGAACCTAATGATTTTATAACTCATCACTCTCACAACGTTCAAATCCCATCGAACGTCGTGATCTCGAATATCTCTGGCCCCGTGCAATTTATTGATGCTGAAAACGATGAGTTTCACGAAATGTCTAAAGTTTATATGAAACCTGGGAGTTACAAAGTTCCAATTAAGCCTTCCGATCCTATATCTTCCTTTGTGGCGGGCGTCTCCCAAGATGTGGCTTTCGACAATGTCATCAGTGATGACGTCAAAATAAAAGCTGCGTTCTCACCGGTCACGCTCCCGCCACAACGTGAGTCGTGGCCATGTTTGGTACCTAGAAGAAGTGAAGAAAACCTCAACGATGACCCAAAATTCATACCTAGGCACGGTATTGCTTGTTTGGACATCAGAACAGCGAATGCCTTTGATCTATTCGGAGTTATAACAGAAGACCGCGCCTGGGAAGCTGCTAAACAATCTGCGCCTAAATTAATGGACTTCATCCACGAGGGCTCCAAATCAGACACCGCACGGTTGTATGATGCTTTGGGTTTAACCACTGATGAATTATGCGAAGATTTTAAGCAAATGAAATTGGGCATGGATCAAAATAATGCTTGGAACATGGGTTTGACCAATCATTTTATGTCCAAAGATTTGACCGCTATATGGAATCAGTGTACAGATAAAAATGATTACCTAAAGGATCAGAGTATTTTCGCTGATGAAAATAAAACAAATTGTTCAGAAGGTAAATCTGTTGACCCTGATGATCAACTTGATACACCAGATGTAAAAAATGATGAAACCAAAGAAAACAAACGTTGTTCAAATTTTGATCATTCAGGAAATTGCGTAAGAGATGAAAATCAAAAGAAGCCTAAATCCAAAGTGACCGCATCAGGGATGTGGTACCATCCTAAGAAAAAGAAGCCGCTGCTGATGAATACTGTTAAGAAATTTGAGAACGTTATTCACAACTTGTCTCAAATAAACGAAGCTACTTTTATTCAACATGATATGGACATTAAAATGGTAATTTTTAAAACAGAAATAATTATATAATAAAAGTTACAGTATCTAAAGAGGTATTTTCCTTTCAGGCACCAAGGTTTTATGAAGTGGTCAAGTATCCCATGTGCTTGCACGACATATCTACAAAATTAAAGAATTCGTCATACAACGAATATGAGCAAGTCGTGCAAGACTTTCGTCGGATATTTAACAACGTTCGAATGTATTTAAAGGTAGGTAAAGCTACAACTTAATAACTAAACATTATTGTGTTCCGGCACAATGTTCATTAAAGCCAGGTAGGGTATTCTATACTTGATCGAAAATACGTTGGCAATGACCAACACCATGTCGACAAACAAAAAAGTGTCTATATAGACTACGGTTGCCGCTCATCATCAAAATCAGGCAGGCTAGATAGCCTAAGGAGATCCTTATGTCGATGTCAAACTTTAACTACTAACTACATAAAATTATTATTATACCTCTATTTTAATAACCTAAAGATTTTAGTGAAATTAATTGAGCTAAAGAATATTTAACTTTTCAGAGCCATCCAGATTCTGCAATGAAAAAGAATGTAAATAAGGTCTCGAACGAATTCGAGAAGATTTTAAATGAAGAGTTCCAGCACAAAAGTGACTCCAAAGCTAAATCGCAAGAACAGTCTGACTCACATGAGAAGAAAGATGGTAAAGATACCGAAAAAGGTGTAGATGCTAAAAATGACGAGACAACCAAGAAAAATGATCTCAAAACGAACGGAGATGACAAAAAGTAAAACATACAATATTTTATTCATTAAATTCTTGTTGTGTCGCCATTGGAAATTTTGTACAAAACATTTTTTTATTTAATTTTTATTTTATTACGTTTGTTTTCAATAAATCGGTTCGGCTCTATACAATCTCTGTACATTATTATATATTATATAATTGACCGAATATACCACGCAGGTTGTTTTGTACGCTTAAAAGGTTAAATCTTGATTCTAGTCAAATATTATTTTGTAAACAAATGTCAGTGAAGTAACCAGATCTTGTAATACTTAAGATTTACCAATTAATATGTAAGCGCTTGCCGATTTTTCTAATGGACTTTATTATAGCTTCGTATCGGAGCTAATTTGATTGATTCCTTAGACTGTCTTCTTCTTTTCTTTCACGTTTAGTTTTTAATTTCGTTTTGTAACTTATTTTGTTCTTGTCCCATTGTCTAATGATGCTGTTCATTTTGTATGCAGAAAAACAAATTTATGTTTTGATGCGACGTCCCAAAAAATAATGTTTTAAATAGAAAACAATATTCACGTAGCGGACTGGAAACGAACGTTAAATAAATATTAGTTCTTTTTTATCTCTATCTGTGATGTATGTTTAGGTAAAAGTTAATAATTTGAATCGTTTTTCACTATTGATTGCTAGTTGTATGATTCTGTTGACAACGCTGTAAATACTGCATCTGAACTAAATTAAGTTAACGGATATACAGATTGTCTTCTATAAATTCAGTAAATATGACAGACATGCTAGAAATTGTTATTTTCGCATAATAAGAGTTAATATCGATGTTTATTGTACCTATTGTAAAGATGTGCGTTAGCTGCGTGTAGTAGAGTTCATGTCAATCTATGGAGTTTAGGAGACTGGTTGATGTTCTAACAGTAGTGAATGCTCCGTTTATTTCCATTAGTTCCTTTAGATAGTTCCTTCAAAAAAACTAATGGGATTTTTTCGAACTAATGGGAAGGAAATACCCCATTAGTTCCTTTGATGGAACTTTCTAAAGGAACTACTAAAAATAAACGGAATGCTCAATACACAGGCAATAAGCAATGCGATATTTTGAATTTGTTCGTTTGGTGTATAAACCATTGGTATTTAAATATTTTTAATTGATTTTTGACTTCCATTTTACCTGCCATAGGAAATAAGTGAATTACTATAGCGTCAATGTTCGATCGTCCGTTCTCGATACATTTAGATCTCGATTGTTGATTACAATTTGAAATTCAAAATTTCAAATTTGAATTTGTTGACGTGCGAGTTAATTTTAAGTATTCATTAAGTTGTGATTTTATTATTTAACTTATTTACCCTAAAATTATGGCAAGGAACTCCTATGATAATAAAAGAGTTGTTTCGTATTTTGGTTTTTCTTTACACATTTTTACTTTAGCACTATCAAAGCACTATAGGTACACATAATTTCTGCGCAAACGCATAAATATAAAGTTACACGTACAATGTGCTGTAATTTGTGTGTTTGTTTTCTGTAAATCAAATCGTATGTGTACTTTACCTACATACGATTAAGTATGTATACTGGTAACAAATAAACCAATTTCTTAATTAGTACAACAGGTTTACCAGGTACCAGGATTACCTACTTAGTACCAGGGCAGCGAGCAGTGTTACCAGCAGTGTTAAGTAGGTACTAGGTTTACTAGTTACCAGGCGTTATAATAGCATCCTGAAATGAGGTGATCCGGCAGAGAACCAAAGTTACCGATGCCAAAAGGATTAGCAAGCCGAAATATCAATGGGCTGGGCACATTTGCCGTAGAACCGATAACCGTTGGGGTAGACGAGTTCTCGAGTGGAGACCACGTCTCGGTAAACGTAGTGTAGGGCGCCCATGGGCGAGATGGGGCGATGATATCCGGAGGGTCGCTGGGGGTGGGTGGAGAAGAAATACGGAGGACCGAGTTGAGTGGCGTGCCATGGGGAAGGCCTATGTCGAGCAGTGGACGAACATAGGCTGATGATGATAATAGCATCCTTGTCTTGCTCTACATTATTTTGACAGGCTGACAACAAATAACTTTATTTCTTATCTCTTGGTTAGTAAATCGATGGTAATAGAATATACCTTAGACCGTATTTTCTCTTTATATTACGTAATTATACAGTGAGGGCTAGAAAGTTTATTTACATTAAATATTAATAATTTATAATTTTTGACTGTTTAAGTACTTTTTACCTAATAATTTATACGCTAATAAAAACTTTCTGATCTTGCGCAATGAACTTAACATTGCGCTTCATTCAATTAGCAGGAATCAACTAAAATTGCATTTCTTTTACATCCCATATTGTATTGCCTATCGCAGAAGTCGTTGACATAGACCTCATTGCAGAAGACGACTTGGGAAGTACCATACCTTTACCAGGGTGATGGGGCAGTGCAGTGCCACTAGATGCAGAATTGCCATAATATTATTTTATGAAACAAGGGGTGACTCTGCCTTATGGGCAAACACGATGCTTACTTATAGTGCTAGCACATCTCCGCATCGACCGCGCCGAAAGAATTTTTGTATAGGAAATCTTTTTCCGATTCGACTCCGGTAAGTGTACGAGGCCTCATGACATTTCATATTAAGAATTCAAAATTCGATTCCTTCGGCGCGTTCGGCTCTGATGGATTTGCTTTTACAAGCATAGTAGTGTGTCTTTTTGTCATACATAACGAATCATACAGACTTTCCACATTTCCCTAAATCATATAATATGATTCATGTTAAGGCCTAATACATGCCTAATCTTAATTTCTCAACCGCCACGTTGATTCATCGTTCAGTCATAACACGAGCTCCTATAGATTTCTAGCTCTACGCTGCGCTGGTTGAATGCTAAACCGGTGATTATCGGAGAATACGGTCAATAAGATCGATGGTGTTACATTGCTAAACTCTAAACAGGATAACATGTGTATATTATTTTATTTATTTTTTCATAATTGACTATTTTTTTTTCATAGTTATTGCTATTAATTTTTTACTTATTTTACTATTACTTTTTCGCTCTTATTTTACTTTTTTATTTTAAATATTTTTTTATTTTTCTACTTTCATAGGACATATTTTACTATCTATTTAAATTTATTGCTAGCTCATATACTTGCGACTTTATGGTTAAGTAATCCTTTCTTAGGGGATGGCGGATGTTTTCTTCTGAATGACTATCTCTGTTCCAAATTTCAAATTTATCCGTTTAGTCACAGATAAAAGAATACTAATAGCCCAGCGGACCTTTCTCGTTAAAAAGTAGCCCATTTGTTATCCCAGGTTTTATACTAAGTTTCAGATTAATTGATTAATCGGTTTAGACGGGCAGAGGTAGCAAACACATCCATGATTTAGCATAATTTTCAAAAATATTGGGATACTCGTAATTCGTAATCCATAGACAGCGGTAACCGCTCACCATCGGGCAATTTCCTATAGCGTTTGGTATGACTCTAATGCCGAAAAATAATTTGAAGAAGACAGGCTTAATCTTGGTTGATTAAAAATAATTAATTTAAGGACAATAGGTCAAATATATTCTAAAATAATACCAGTAGTATATATATATAAGGCTAATAGCTAATTAATGATAAAATCAATTTGAAACAGTAGCTTAAGTTATAATATTAGAGTCTACAATTCCAAAATCTTTATGTATTGGAAAAATTGTTACAACACCGTATTTTATTGGTGAGGATCGCACACTGATTTATACCAACGCTCAAGTCAAGTTAGAATAATAAATAGGCAAGTGCGAAATGATTCTGTATTAAAAGGGTTCCGTGCTACTTAAGAGTATTTTGAATAAGTTTTCGGCAGTATTTGAATGTAAGTACTCTTTCATTTATTACATCGGAAATTAGTATGTACGTGACTTACACACCAAATACATTTTTAATGTGCTTTCTTGACAAAATATATGTGTCCCACGCAGTATATTTGCTAAAAGTAAGTATTTTAAGCGCATTTTAAGCATTCTACTTATCACATAAATTTTCAACAAACAAAAACTTGTAGACGATATCGAAAGTTAAATTCAATAAAAGCTGTCAACACTTCAAAAATAAAAGTGCAAATATATTGAATTCGTTGAACCACTTAATCCGGCATTGTGCCGCTAAGTAAATTAAGTTTTTGCACAACATTCAGCGGTGGGTTAGCCGCGGTGATTCAATCCGATTTAGAATTTAGGAGAAAGTCAGAGCAAATCAATCCGTTTGATTAGAAAGAGCGATTCGTTTCCCTTCAGTTAGTGGCCGGCTGCAAACCGCGGATCACACTTTATTAAATTGCTTTATTGAAAAACCGCGCGCATTCTACAAACAAAAACCTACCAGCATCCAAAAAGGTTCAATACTTTTTGGCAAATATTCAATCGTGCGCGTTTCTAAAAAACCCGCGATATCCAAAAAGTTTTAATTTTTTTTTATTGTTTTACACATTACCGGGAAAAGTGATAAAGTTTATTAATTTTCAGTGTTCAATAAAATAATAAAAATTAACTGTGAACTTGATACGGAACGGAGTTTTATTGTGAAAATAAATTTTATGTTTTGGTTAATTGTTTCGGAATGTGTCATTGGTCGGTTATCGGTGATATCGAAAACTAAGGGCAAGGAGATGGTTATCACTAAATTATAACTATCTACTGAGGGTAAGTAATAAATTAAGGAAATTGCCGATGAACAGTATCTGTAGGTGTATAGTACTTTTATATAGAGGTAGGTATATGAAATACAAATTAAAGAAGAAAAAATATCAACATGAAATACCAAACACATAATATATTAAACATACATTTAATTAATGTAAGGCGGATTCTATAATAAAATTTAGGGTTTCATGTGTTTAAAAGGTTTAACCTAGCGTTCTACTTGACGCAAATTTTCGCGCGAAGTATACATAGGTAGAGAAGTGTAAGTAGAGATTACAAAAAATAAAGTTTTATACATATCAACTAAAATATTTTTTTAATTTAAAACACAAACTTACGTACGTAGTAATGTTATGCCTGCCCTTAACTCTATTTTAAGTACCTCTATAGGTATTCTAAATTCTAAGCTATCTTTTTCAATGACGTCTAAAATTAATCTAACAACTAATACCAATAGATATAAGAAATTCCCCACTTGAGTTATTTTTGCGACAATCATTATTATATGAATGTTTATTACTCATTACTCGCAGTTCATCGTACCTTCTGATAAACGTGAAAAGATGAAACATACAAATACTGTTTTTTCCTCTGTATCACCGGAAGTATGTATGTAAACAAAATATGACAGACAACGGACATAGGTATAGTATACTTATGTTGAACAAATATCAATAATTTATTTGAGAGCTATTAATCCGACATCATCGCACTACATCCGATTGGAATCCGTCAAAAATCCTGTGGCTTTTCATGCCCGTTCTTTTCATAGAGGTACTTTCCGAATGGGTGGTACAGTCTTAAAATATCATAATTTATGAAAAACTACCTGCGCCCAGCGGTTTTACCCGCTGTACTATGTGTTCTTAAACTATCGCTATACCAAATTTCAGCTCAATCAGTCCACTCATTTAGGCGTGAAAGAGTAACAAACATGCATCCATACATTCTTACAAACTTTCACGTTTATAATAATTAATAATAGTAAGATTGTCTCGTACTTGCAAAAGTGCTCCAATAGCCTATTTGAATAAATACTTTTTTATTTGATTTGATTTCTGCCCTCATCGGGCTGTTAATGACGAAAAACGTCATAAAGGAATCGGACCGAAGCGTGGGTAGTTCGAAAAGCAATATCCGAGTTCGGTCCGTGATGCGTTATGAGCGCGTCCAGTTGGACGTAGAGCGGAAACGCAAATCAATCTTTTTTACATCAGACGTTTCATTCAACTTAAAAATTTGAACGTTATATTATTTCCTGATGGCTGCAGCTCTACATTTAATAATTGAGGCAGTTAATTCACTGTTGTGTATTATATAAGTACTAGATTAATAGAGGAGACCGCTAAACGGATCAACAGAACGGCGGTCAGTTAGACTTATCAAAAGCTAAGCCTGAGTGATATAATATTATGACATGGCCGATAGAATCATATACCTACCTACGGAAAACAAAAGAAGATTTATTTTAAATAAGGAAATAAAATCAACATCACGATTTTGATGTGAAATGATAACAGAACAAAATTAAAATAAAATCTACTTAGATTAGTTACGTAACTAATAATAAAATATTTTCTGGTTATATTAGGCTAATTTAATTCTCTTCAAATTGTTTCTTATAACACTATTCGTTCCTATCTATAATAAATTATAGTTAAACCAGTTATTAAATGAATATACTCGTTCATGATAGTCACGCAAGCCTCTTCCGTTGCTGAAAACGATCTGTTTTCAGAGCAGTTGCTAAACGTGTTTTAAAGATTAACTACTTAAATTCGTAATGGATCATTTGGTAGTTAAATTGAACTTGGATATTTTGTTTATT
This sequence comes from Hemithea aestivaria, assembly GCA_947507615.1. NCBI lineage: Eukaryota > Metazoa > Arthropoda > Insecta > Lepidoptera > Geometridae > Hemithea > Hemithea aestivaria. The sequence continues at coordinate 14,490,289 of OX382338.1, forward strand.
GACAGTTAAACGTTAGTTAGGTGAGTGTAAGTTTTTTTTGCTAAACAGACTTTATGGGACTAAAACTGGAAACTCTCTACCTACTAGACCAGGTTGTCTGTAAGAAATTGCCTAGTGCGATAGGACCGCCGATTGTTTACCTGGCATTAAGATATCTAGATCATTAAGATTCTTTGTAATTGTTTGGTATGCTATAAAGTAGATATTATTCTATTCCTACTATAACCGCGTAAAGCACGAATTTAATATTTAATTAATTAATTATATTATGTCCGATCCAAATGCGATCGGAATCCGTAAAATATGTTATGTGATAACTATAATGCAATACCGTCATCCGATTTCTGTTCGTAATTCGACTGTTTTTGAAGGAACCGCCCGCCATATCTCTGCTCCGTGTAGAGTGTAAACGTCCCTTACTCTCGTATTTAACAGTGTTCTTTTATAATGGAAAAAAATATTACAATATCTCAAAAACCGTCTTTGTTAGTTCAAATTTTATTGTGGACAAAAAATTTAACTTAGGTACTTAAAGCCACTGCACAGTGAAAACAAAAATATGTAACCAATAAAGATAGTTGTTTAGGAAGCGATGAGATAATGTCACATCGTTCCAATTGTTTTGATTTAATCTATTGCCATTAACACTTGTAAAGTACATCGATAACAATCAATTTGATAAGGATTATGACTAAATGAAATGCTATAAATATAATAAAAGGACCAAAAATGTCAGTTACTTTTGTTCATTAGTGAAGAGTAACCGCCAAAGGTAGGCTTTGTTTAAAAAATATATATTTTTTAAATTTTGTGTCCTAAATTTTGTATGCTTATGTGGTTTTGAATACAAAATATGTGAAAAAGCTTTTGTTATGATTTAATGTTTGTTCGTCCATAAATGAAAAGTCCCTTTGAAATTTGGTTTCATTTTAAAATTTTACTGCGACTCAGTGTCTCGCAGGGAGCTTGCATGTAGGAAGTACAAAAAAAATAGAAATAATATATTTAACGAGAAAAATATAAAACTAATAAAAAAATCCAAAATTACTTACGAAAAATGTCGGAAATCATGGTCCCTGTGTCACCTCATCAAATTACCTACATTTTTTTTTTCATACATAATTTTTTTTGGTATTTTCATAGGCTATTAAATACTAAATGATTTTCATAGGCTATTAAATAAATATTAAATACTAATGTATGTTTACTAAAAAATTAAGTAGGGTATACCAACCTACTTACTAAAAATATATAACGTCATAATAAGAACCTTCTCCAAATTAGGTACTTTTTTTTACGAGTACGAACGAACACCGAAACATAACTTGGATACGGAACCCTAAAATGTTGGATTATTTAACGTTTTATTAAGTAGATGTACCTATTAATAAAGTATCTAATACATAACAAATATTTATAGAGAGCGGAAAGCCACGCCGCGTTTTCAATTAAGTAGGTAGGTACGTACCTAGTTTACGTGATTGTGAATGGATATTATACTTGAAGTGATATAAGTGTGAAAAATAACCGTTATCCAATTAATTTGATATTATATTCGTAACCATTGTTACGACGTTAAAATCAAATCATCAATCTTACTAAAGCACGCTTTTATTACGGGCGAGCCTGTTACTAGAACTAGACAGTAAAACAGTAACTGTTGAAAACCACTCGACCGATTTCGATAAAATTTCACCAACTAAACCCTTTCAACAACAAAAAAAACTGATAACGTCCCCCCGGCCCCCTTAACGCCCTTTCAATTCGGTTGAAGGAAATCGCTTCAAGCGATACACCGCTTGTTCTAGCCTAATACTTTAAATGGTGTGCAACTAAATGTAGGGGAAACTGGGTAACAATGGATAATGGGGAACAGTGAATAAATTCCAATAAGTATCTGTGCTTTAGTTATTCACTCACACCGAATGAACTGAAATGAGCCGTGGGTGATACCAATCGTTCAATCCAGTCCACACTGAGCTGTGGTTGGAGAGAGACCCGCTGCCGAAAATTGGGGAACAATGATTAACAAAAGTAAATTTTCACTACTTTTTGAAAAGTGTTTCACGTAGTTCTGGATTCAATTTTTATTTTTCTGATAGATAATTTGGGATCGGTAATGTTTTAATTTTGTGTTTTCTGTTTTACAACTTTGATACTCGTGATAGAATATTATTTTTTTTAATTAGTTTGGTCAAACGGTCGTTGGGCAACAATGAATAATCGGCCGCTGGGTAACAATGAATAGGTTATTCATTGTTCCCCATACCAAACAAGCATGGGGTACAATGAAAATTACCTCGTTCTTATTTACTTTTGAATCTTATCCTTTATTATTTAGGTATATAAAATGGCACGTAACTACATTCGGAAGACATTTAAAGCTGCGCAACGCTCTATCTCTGATAAAATTTTAAAATGTAGCCAAATAGATGAATTGGAAATGGATTCATTGAAATTTGAAAAAAAATATAAAATTGACTTGCAAATGTACCCTATTGTAGCCTATTTGAATAAATGAAGTTTGAGCCTCGGGATGCCGGACAACGGCATATATCGACACAATGTCGATATGTTCAACATCTTCAAATTTCAACCCAATCAGTTCCGCGGTTTGGGCTTTGATTTAATAGATCAGTCAATCAATACTCTGTCAGGCATTCCTTCCATATATTTATTAGACATAGGTTGTGTATACAAGTGAAATAAAAATAAAAAAACTTAAAAAACAAGCTTTTATAATTCTAGAACCATGCTATGTACTTTCTTCAAGAAATTGTCGTACGAATCAAATGAGCCCAAACTCGATGGGGTTACGTCGATTAATTACGGAGTTCGTATAGCCATCATCAGATCCAGCCTTCTAGCTCCATCATCAGATCAGCTCCATGTCATAATAATATTGCATTGTCATCCGATTTGCACGCAAATTTCAGCTCAATCGAAAGCGGGAAGTGGGTATTATTTAACTTGAAAGATTTGATTACAGGCAGACAGACAACAGATAGGTGAAAGTAGCTAAAAGCTTGTAAAAACGTGATTTTTATACTTTTAATTACGATTTAAATTACAATTGAGAAGAGATTGTTTTTTAAATATATTTTTGATGAATAAATGCAGTTTTTATGTTACAGCCTTAAGAGTTAAATACAATTTGATTTTCAATTATTCAAAGAAAGTTATTTTCCAAGACAAACTCAAGTTTTTTTCACTTTTTGTGCCTCATATTTCCATTAAAATTCATTGTACCCCATTGGTTCATTGTTACCCGAGCAGTTATTCATAGTGACCCAGTCCTGGGGAACTATGAATAATTTCCCATTTTTTGTTAAATGCCTCACTGAGTCGTAATTATTGAAGTTAGCGTCCAAATTATATGCTCCCCTTGTGCTTCGATAATGTATCTATAGTATTAGTGTAAAAATAATTTCCTAGATATAAAGAGTATAGTAATTTTTAGCGTTAGAAAAAACGTTATTCATTGTTACCCAGCTTCCCCTAACCTAAACCCAAAGTTTTTAGTCAAGTCTTCGCCGCGACTAAATAACTCGCGGAAAGTTTTTTTTTTTTCAAATGGTTAAGAAGACACATTTATTTCGGCTTCGAGGTTGAGTAGAGGGCAAGGACACCAGAAAATACGGGACTCTTTACTCCTAAAAATAGAGGGTTTTAGGTGCCTAGGTCTAAATAAATTATAATAGGTGTACATAATCAAGGGTTTATTCCAGATGTGGTCCCAACTTCTAACATTAGCAGCAGTAGCTGTCCTAGTCAACAGTCACGGTCGAGTGCTGGACCCACCGGGTCGTGGTGGGTTGTGGCGGGCGGGGTACTCTACCAGGGCAGACTACGACGACGACGGCCTCAACTGCGGCGGCTTCTATCATCAGCACTCTGTTAACGGCGGCAAGTGAGTATACTTAGCTTTAAGGCGCTGTATTAGCTATTCAACAGATACGGTCGAGTGTTAGACCCACCGGGTCGAGGTGGGTAGTGGCGGGCGGGGTACTCTACCAAGGCTGACTACGACGACGATGGCCTCAATTGCAGCACCCTGAGATATTAATGGTTGAATCTCGTCATTTCCAGTTATTTTGCCAGTAAAATTGCCATTTAGCCCGGAACACAGTACCTAATACTTGCTCATTACTGCTTGGTAGAAAAGATGTGGTACTTTCCCACGGGGCTTCTGACTTGACATTAATTCTTATGTATATATTATATTCTTATAAAGAAATAAAATATACAACTTAGTACAAACCTAATCATGTTTTCGACCTCAGATGCGGGATATGCGGCGATCCTTACGACGCAGCCAGCCCCCGCGCACACGAGCGCGGAGGCATCTTCGACTCGGGCATCATCACAGCCTCCTACGACGCCGGCTCCATCGTCACCATCACCGTACAGATCACTGCCTACCACCAGGGCTACTGGGAGTTCAAGATATGCCCTGACCCTGACAATAACGAACAAGACTGCTTTGACGCATACCCAGTGGAACTAGCTGAAGGTGGCACCAAATACTACCCGAAAGGAAGTGCCTCATACCCAGTGGAATACAGGATCCCAGAGACTCTGAACTGCGATCATTGCGTCCTTCAATGGAGGTACACGGCTGGTAACAACTGGGGTGACTGCAAGAATGGAACCCAAGGTCTTGGATGCGGAGACCAGGAGACCTTCGGAGGATGTTCAGATATCTCTATCAGTGGAAGCTCGCAGTTCATTGAAGCTGACTCGCTGCTTTTGAACAAAATTACCAATTTAGGTAAAAAGTAAACTCTCTTGGACCTCGGCTAATTTTCACTATTTTGGAGTGTCTTCGAAGGTTGGACACGACTTGGAAGTCCTTTGATGCTTTTTTATATGAATGTTGAACATCATTTGAGTTATATCTATTTAATTCTTCTGTTCTCAATTTAATTCTTAGGATATGGATGTCTTATCCAGCCATAGAAAGAAATTTTCTCAGGAATAGTGTGAATTAGCCATTTTATTATCAAAAACTCGGTTCATAAAATATATGACCAGCCTCTCCTATTAAATCAACCCCCGACAACGCCAAGACCTCCCTTTTTCTAGTGTTTATAAAGGAAACTACCTAAGGAAGTTATTATCAAGTACTTAATACTTGTTAGTTAGATTTCTAACCCGTCAGTCAAGTTTGAAGAAAGCAAGGTTGTTTAGGAAATACGGAACTACATAGTTAGGGAGGGGCGTGTTTTTCGATATTTTAACTATACGTAAGGTGAAAGAAAGGTGACTATTTGGGTACCTATATATTAGTCAAATTAAATGACTTGACAAAAAATTCAAAGCCTTGAAAAAAATCGATTTCCTATACAATTTAGACTAGTCAATTTGTATGGATTCTCGATTTTATTTTCGTTTACCTTGGTATAATGTTGACTTGTTTAATTTGACTGACCCACTTATACATAAGTATATTATATGACATTATGTAGCGTTACCAAAGTAAATAATATAATAAGTAGGTACATAAAGGGTTGAAAAATTTACCCAGGGAAATTCACAATATGTAGATGTAGTAAAAATAAATTATCGTTGGAAAGTTTTAACAGTATCTACCTAATTAAAAATAGTCATAATAATATAGTATTTTATAGTAGATATGTGATAAAATGGTTAGTGAATTTCTAATACTAACCAAGTCATAAGTGCCAAAGGTTTTGTCTAAAATAAATATATTTATGAGTTTTCATAATTGGCGTTTTGAAATCTACCCTTTTCTACGAATACCTACCTACTTCCTACCACGTACAATAAAACAAGTTTTTAACACAAAACATAATATTTAACAATGACTGTTAATTACTTGGAATCACAGTTAAACCTATATAAGTTAGTTACAATAATTTAATTAATTAGGTAAGTACCTACATTGATTTAGAAACAAATTAACTTACTGATACTAGGTACTTTATACAATACCAAAACAGCAGAACTTATTAGTCAAGCAGATGTTACACTTGTAGAACGACGAATATAAGCAAATTGCATTCTTGGATTTGGACCAATTGGCCAACTATCTTCCTGACAGGACAGAGGGCCTATTGGCTATTGCCCAATGACATGGTAAAACACTAGAATCCACAGACAAAACTGCGAACATTACTTGCTTAAACCTCACGATTAATACGAGTAAAAAAACAAACGCAGCAATGTACATTGAAGTTGTCATCAATCGTATTGGGTGAGAATTAGCCACCTCTGGTCGACGGTCGATCTCAGAAACAGTGAAAGCACACACATGTAACACAATTTAAACATAGATCTTAATATTTAGCCAGGTTTTTTTTTTCAATTTTTAATGACTGTAAGTCTTAATTTATCATGACGGTTTTCGTACAAATAATAAAATGCTATGGCTACTTCGGTCAGCTATCGAGCATCCGATGGGGGTCAATAGGAATATTCCTATTGACCCCCACATCAATTGCCCCCAGGTGGCATTTGTGAATAAATTCCAAGTCGCAGGGTGATGAGGGGGTTTGGCGACCAACACACCAGTATAAAGCAATTTAAAAAGGGGAACAATAACATCCGAGTCGCCATTCAGTGGTAATTGCCACCTGGGGGAAATCGATGTGGGGGCGACTGGAATTGTACCATCTGATGATGGACAAATACAGACGGTACAGCCATCCGTATTTTGTTCATCATCGATGCATAAATTCCTATACAAATAGTTCTAAGACAACAACGGAGCATCATGTCTTCATCATCAGATCACGTTCGTCAACTGCTGGACATAGGCTTCTTTCTTCTGTTGTATTTTATAATTTTCTTGACTTCAGGGTTTCGTACCGAAAAAACGTAACCCTTATAGGATCAGTCGTGCGTCCGTCTGTATGTCCCTCAAGACCCTTTTTTTTACTCCAGAACGTAGAGTTATCGAGTTGAATTGTTTTAATGTCGTACTGCTAAGTTTATTTACTTCTGCCCCATCCCTTTTAAAAATTTGGGTACAGTACGCCCATGTGGTCGAAAAAAAAATGTCTAAAAAAATATTATTATGTAAACAAACGCCTAAAACTCACGGAAATAATGGTCGAAACTAAAAAAAACGGATCGGGATCGGTATGGTCTAAAAAAAATGTTAACACATCCTTCCTGTACAGGTCTGCTTCACCTACTCTACAACAGTCACTCAGCTCCAATCTTCTGGACACCAGCCCCAACTTACACGAGGGTTCCTACTAAGAAGGTTAAGAACAAACGCCGGAAGCACAAGGGCAAGAAAAAGGTCAAGCCTTATAAGTCGAAATGGGTGAGAATAATTTACTAGATTCATAGTAATTGTTGGTCTAACGATAGAAGATGTTATTTCTATTGCAGCCTGAGGGCCTATTGGCTATGGCGAAACGACATGTAACACACTAGAATCCATAGACAATTTCGCGTGCATTACTTGCTTAAACCTCCTTATTAAAATGAGTAAAGTAACAAAAGCAGCAATGTACATTGAAGTTGCCATCAATCGTAGTGGGTGAGAATTAGCCAATAGCCCCTCTGGCTGCTTATTTGCCTCCTATGGTAAATAATGGGCTAGAATTTTTTAGGATGCAAAACCGCTTTCAGAGTTCACGTATTCAAAAAAATAATATTTCAGAAATACACAGAGATATATTCAGTTACAGAAGTAATTCATAGGGGGCAATTACCCCAATAATTTTTAGAAACAAAAACAAATATTAACGCAAACTAATCCATTAAAACTAATATCCATCCGACAATTTCTATTTATTAAGTTTATTCATTGTTATTTCCAGAACACCTACTGGCGATGAAAAAAAAGTTACAGGAGACAAGTGAATTAAAAGCCAACAAGATGTCGAATAAGTAGTGATAAGCAAAAGTTACCTTAAGTAAATAATATAAATAACTTAAAAATCACAAATTAGAATAAATATTTAAGTGAAGTTTTAGCGAATTTATCTAAGAGCAATATAATTTATGAAGATTTTAAAATCTAGGCTTCAACATCCAGTAATAGATATAATTATTGTATTGTATGATAAGATATTCCATTTATTTAAACTTTAATTTATATACCTTTATATTATCATTATACCCAATTTGTTCAACTACATAATAGTTTTTGTTATAAATTGTACATAAGTTATTATTATAGGAAATTGTAAGACAAATAGCAATAAACAGTTTAAATTTCATTTATTGCTTTATTTACACAATAAATATGTTATAAATCGAATAACGACCTCACTACTCAGCAATTAATATAAAAAAGCCGACTCGAATGCATAATTTCATATCCCAAACAATGGTAGAAAATGGAAATATAATGATAAATTATTTTATTATTACAAAAATGATATTAGATAGATAGATAGATAACGCTTTATTGTACACAAAAGTTACAGAACAAACAATATCCAACATTAAATTAATAAATTTGAAAACGTCTTACAATTGGCGGTCTTATCGCTAATGGGTTCTCTTCCAGACAACCAAGCAGGAAAGGAGAGTAATATATTAGTCGCATCCCTTCAGTACGTCCACTAAAAATTGCTAAAGAACCGGCCCCACAAGTAACCAATCCTCTCTAGTTGTTTAGATACTATATTAAGAAAATATTTTCATAACATTTGGTGTAAGTTAGAACTGATGGGGTTAGACGATGCTATCCGAGAAAAGCGGTCTAGAATTGACCAATCACAGCAATTGAAATATTTTGACATCTCTATCCCAGGACTGTGATTGGTCAATTCTATCCTATTACGCTAAACGTACTCTTATTGTAGAGTCAACCTCTATTATTAAGAAATTATTGTCTCTATACAATGGAAGAGATCGCTCTAAGCGATAAGGCCGCCCATTGTGGACATTAACATTAGTACTTTAATTTAGTTTTAAGTCTATTTTGTTATTTTTTGTCCCAATAAAGAGTATTGTATTGTATACAACATTATTTATCCATTTTCTACCAAATCGTCACTTTCATGTGTAAAGCGAATCTACATTAAATAAAGAAAAACTTCATTTCTATACAGTATTTTAATAGGAAACAATATTTTCAGTGTTTTTGTCCAAAAGTGACGATTAACAAAGCAGTTTGACCGCAAATAACATTGCACACCCAAAGGCAGGCACAAAAAACTTCTATATCTAATAGTTTCTAGATCTACATAGAACTTTAAAGTAGATAACACTTCAATATAGAAAAACACCGAACTTGAGGCCGAAGTTTTTAATCTTTCTATCTAAACGAGTTCAATATTGCACACCTTGTGAAATACTGGCATAACACAAAAAAAATAGTTTTCATAGTAATACCCTTATATAAGTAGACAAAAATCTTACTTTTTGAGTTAAGCTAGTGTTTCATTTGGAGTGCGATAAGTTTTGTGCAATTCTGTGATTACAATATGAGAAGTTGACATTTGAACTTGTATTTTTATGATCATTTCTCCTGCAATATTTACAACCACCTTATTAACAAAATAAGCTTCAAATTGTCACAAAAACCTCAAGCAAAACTATCGATACAAATAAGAAAACTAACAATTTTCGCAAAGAAAACCTAACAATTATCTTTTGAGATAACCTAACAATTTTCTCAAAGAAAACCTAACAATTATCTTTTGAGATAACCTTACAATTTTCTCAAAGAAAACCTAACGATTTTCTCAAAGAAAACCTAACGATTTTTGCAAAGAAAACCTAATAATTTTCGCAAAGAAAACCTAACAATTTTCGCAAAGAAAACCTAACATTTTTTTCACAGAAAACCTTACAATTTCACGACACAGCCCACGTCATACCCTGAACTAATAACTATACAAAATAAAGTAAAAAACAAATGCACTCATATACACAACTATATCTACAATATATAGCCTAGCATTAGCAATAGGGACGTACTTAGGACATTTACATAATATAAATTTCATTTTTCAAGGTCCCCATAACAAAATTTGAACTAGTAATAGGGCCTATAGATTCATAATTTTTGTTGTGGCGTACTTTTTGATGAATTAATTTACTTAACTTTTAATTTTAAAGGACATAAAATTGAAGAATGATTACATTTCTAGGAAGAAGAACTTCCCATTGTAATATTATTTATAAAATATTTTTATAAAGCGTTAATATTTATATTATGTTGTATCTTTGGCTATTTGATTAATATTTTATTTCATATAATATACAAATATTATAACCACTTAAAAATAAATTTTGATCCCCCCTTAAGGTCCTGAGTACGTCCACATAAAGCTGTCAAACGCTGGACTTTACAAAACATATATGAAAAAACTAGTTACAAAATCAACTATTATATTTGAGTAGTGAAAAACAATGGTTTAAATATACAAAAAAAAAATTAAATAGTCAACTGAAGCCATATTGGCTATTTTATACTGGTGGCAACTATAAATCGACATAAAATAAAATGTTGTAAGAGACACTGAAACATTAAATTAAAAGAGGTTTCTTAAAGTTGTCGTATAATACACGATTGTAAATAGTAAGAGTTGTGTTTGGGTTATGCGACTAAATTAAGAAACGCCTATTATCTTAACCTTTCTATGTCTATAATAACATTTTATTTTTGTCGGGTTAAAATGATTGCTATCAGTCAAAATTCGCCACTACAGCCTTTAGTGTGTCGTAACGCGCCATACCACAGTAGTGTGGTTCTAGTTTTAAGATCGTGTCAAGAATATACTAGTTTTTAGTGTTTTAGTCCATTTTACATTACTAACAAGAAACTAACCCAACTTTTATTTACAATCAAGACCTACGATAATATTTTAAGTCCAACAATAAGTAAATAATTTCTCTGATATACATAAAAAATTTGATGTTTTTGAAACCATCCTCTCTCAATTAATATCAATATGGAATATAGAAGTTTTACTATCCTTCCCGATTTAGCCAATATTTTAAAAATAAACCATTTATGTATAATTTAAGTGTTTAATTTATTAAACGTTATTAATTTCATTATTTCCATGACAAAATCGGGAATAATCATAATCTTTTATAAACATGCATAATTCTAACTCCATTTTTAATCACTTGTTTTTGGACTCCCCATTTTTGTCGCAAGTTCATTTAGTGAAGTATGAACAATATTTAATTAGAAATATGACCGTAATTCATAGCCTAATCACCACTTACTTTTTGATAGGTATTTTAAAGATTTATTGCTAGTGAGTGCCTTAGTTTTTGAAACTGAGCTTTCACTTGGTAATATTACGTAAATTTCAGTTTGAAAAATAAACCCGTAGCCCTAGGTGGACGACAAACGCAGCAGGCAACGGAACGCAAAAATATCGAATTATTAATCATATAATATTATATTTTATGTCATAAGCAAATCGTATGATAGTGCATTTCACACATTTTTATTATATTCTTTGGAGTTGCCTGTTTCCAAAGACGAGTTGTTATGATTTACGTCTAAGATAAAATGTAAATAGACTATTGCCGAGTCTTTATATTATGATATGCCGAAAGACAGTTGAACAATTCAAAAGTTACACCGTTCTTCACAAACTGCCACGGCAAACACTAAGGTAGTCATGGTTAGAGATTTTCGGAAACTCTTACAAAAAAAAAACACAAACTACTAAACTTATTCGCTGACTTTTTTTGTGTTATGTAACATACGTTATCGCCTTAATAATAATAATTAGTCTGCGACAAGTCGCCTAAATCAATGGCCATAAAAAAAAATTGGGGTTTATACTCCAACAGAACAGGTTACCCTACTTACACTGTCAGAGTCAAATCACAAATTATAGGTCGTGTGGCCAACCTTTATGTTGCAGTTTCAGGTCGCCGAGATTCCTACAAGGCCTGCAACATGACCTAACGACTGCCTCCTACATATCTTATAGGAGACAGCCAGGACCCACAGTTTTACGTGCCATATTGAATCGCGTCGTTTTCCATCGCTCACCTAGGATGACGGGTAAGGCCAGAATTTCTACGAACAACCCACAAAAGCACTGATATTTTCTACATTATTCTAACTAATCCATGTTAAATTTGATATATATCTAACACGATGGTAATTAGGTCAAATATCGCACGAACACATTTGACTTTATACCCTAGCCTTAATATACAGCCAGAGACGCATTCAGAACATAAGGTAAAGAGGAAAATATATATATATATATATATATATATATATATATATATATATATATATATTTTTTTTTATTTATTTAGGTAAACCAAAAGTTCTATTATTATGATAGCCCCTTTGATTTGTATTTTTAAGTTTTATTAAATCAAGTTAATAAAATTATTACAGATTAAATAGAAACTATACTTGTCTCACGTAATTAAGTAGGTAGATTATGATTTTTTTTGAAATTCTGACACCTAAAATTTTTAATTGCCATACCAAAATCACTTGTTAACATTGATTTTATTGCAATAAAGCAAAATAATAAATGGGTATCTAATAGAATCACGCATTGCGAAGACTCAAAAATCTGTGTCAAAGCACTTGGAACACTATGGCTGAAAAAAAAAATTGTATTTTTAATTCTCCCCCTTGCCCCTGTCCTGAATCCGACCCAGTTTGGTAACTCAATCTAAAACGGCGCACAGCGCTCTATTGACTGTAGATCTCAGCAGCTAAGCGTTAACACTAATCCTTTGGCTGCAGATATATCTGGAAATAAAACACATTTCATTATAATCCGATAAATAAACAGGCCAAGCGCTAGACGGGCTACGCGCAATGTAGCCTACATTGCGCGTAGCCCGTCTAGTACTGGAAAATCGTATATTAACTGCCTTAACTTTCATCAACGACATCTTTAAAATAATTAATGGAACTAGGCGTTACTTTGCGGAAATCCATCACAACAATTATTAGTTATTATTTAATATTTAGTGTTAATTCCGCTCTAAATAAATTTAGAGCGATTTAGAGCGGAATTATTACTAAATATTAAATAATAACTAATAATTGATATCTTTAAAAATAATAAAGCTATATTAACCGCTATAGAATTTCTGGAAAGTTCATGATTGAATCTATTCGTGATTTTTTTCAGTGTTTGAAAGCCAGTAATTTAGATTTTAGAGGGGGGGGGTGCTCAAAACAAAGTTTTAAACTTGGCCTCCTTCAGCTTGTTGAGCGAGAGGACGAAATATGTTTTACCCCATTATTAGCATAGTCAATGTAACAAAATGTCATTGGCAAAGTACATATACACGGTGACTGGTAAATCACTTAAAAGCTTCAAGGATATGATAAATTATATAATCACATTATGTTTACAATTAACAAACAAAGACAATACTAATACATTTAAGAGAAAATCTTATTTGAATTAATTCGCCATGTCCCAAACAAAATGGTAAAACTACTGGCGAACAGCTGACGCAGGTAGGTAAGTAAAGCTACATACAAAGTAGGTATCGACACCACCGACAAAGGACGCGATCTGTGACGCGACATAGCTACGCGATGCTACACACTCACGTGATGTTAAGCGATGATGCGGCCGCATGTGGTAGCAGACTAAACCTAGAAGGCGAGATAAATCCCTCCCTGGCTTCACTGAGCTTATTTTCCTTTGCTGGTTATCAATACAAGCCGCAATAGAAATGCCATGCGTGAATGAAATGGAGCGCGGTGCGTTGTGATTTTCTTTCGGCGGCCGGCAGCAAGGTGGCGGCGCGCCGCCACCTTGCAGGTTGGATTGTACCTACGCACCTACGATTTGTGCAGATACCTACCGCATCGCAAAAGATTTTGAAACGTGAATAAATAATAATGATTTTGTAATATGAATTATGTTCTTATTTGATATTTTTTGTCAAAATTAGATAGGTAGGTACCTATTTTTACGAATCGTGGACTGGGTACTCTGTTTCAAGGTTCTAAGTTTTAAATGCACGTCAAATTAAAACTTTCTGTAGTTTTCTGTAGCTTCTGTACAAGATAGCCGGTCGGCTGGTAGATTTCGATAAAGTACCTACGTAAGAGGGCTACAAACCTATTAGGTACCGACTATGACGGTGATTTTTGCGTATACCTATTTTATTAATACAAATTACACATACCTAATTTCCTTCTCCTGTGTATCCAATTAAAGTATCACCACGCACTTATCAAAAACCTTCACAATTATTTACTATTAGTGAACACCAGACCACTTTTAACATCACACCACTAATAATCCTAGTTATTTGAGAACGTCACACGATACCTACAACATTAGTGATTGGAAACATATGTTGTGATATCTATGTGAGCGAAGCAACTGAGCGGGGTGGCGGCGCGGGCGCGGAGTGGCGGGGGATAGGCACGCTTCACCTTTCGCTAACGTCCAGGCGCGTGAGAATCGGCCCGTTTAGATTACAAATACTTTATAGAACACAGGATATTTTACCCAAAATTTAAGTACCTATTTTTATATTTTTTTTAGAATGAGAATCGTTAACTGAGTTCCCTGTTTTAGGCTTCTAAGTGATTTACCAGTCACCGTGTATATTACTTAACGTTGAGGTTGGTTTTAAGTTTTTATAAAACTAACATAAAAATAGCTACCGGGGGTAGACTTCTTCTGCAGGAGGTCGACTAGGTGGGTACCCCAACAGTGCCAGTTATTCTACCGCCTGAGCAGTGATGTGCAAACATTACTGTGCACAGGTAGGAGGGCACTGTAGCTCGTGAAATTACTGGGCTGAAGAGTCTTAACATCTTATGACTCTCAAGTAAGAAGCGTTGGCGAAGTGCACCCAGAAATTTACCTTTGTAAAATCCTGGGTAGCACTGTACTAATTATGGGCAGCGTTATCTCTTACCATCAGGAGAGCGTCTTACTCGTAAAAAATATACGCGATAAGATACAATTAACCCGTCAGTCCCCGAGCGGGATTTTAAAGAAGCTAGAAATAATAGATGTCAATTCTGATTTGAACTGGAAGACCTTGATCAAAGGGTTAATAAAAAGTAACATACTGAGCTGCTTTAGCTTTTTAACGTAGTGTAGGGCGCTCACGGGCGAGATGGGGCGATGATATCCGAAGAGTCACATGGGGTGGGTGGAGAAGAAAGACGGAGGACCGATTTGAGTGGCGTGCCATGGGGGAGGCATATGTCCAGCAGTGGACGAACATAGGCTGATGACGATGATGATGAACATACCTAGTCGAGTTCAATCCTGGCAGAGGGGGCCAGCGTGCCGCACTGTATCTTGGCCTCCTTCAGTTTGTTGAGGGACAAGCGCAAGTCGTCCATCGTGATGGGCCGCACGCAGTCTACGAACTCATCGTCTGACTCTGATCCGTTCGTTTTAGCCTGGAATGGATAGTTACATATTAGGATTTCTTTTTATTTAAACAACTGTGATTCAGTAGCATTCTTCAGAGATAACAATATCAAAATGATATCTCAAAGACCTGTCACTATGCCTCGGCCTGACCTACTTTCTCAATTTTACGAAATAAATTGAATAAATCGAAAACTTTAAATTTTATTATATTTCTGACCATGAAAGTTACTTATGCTACTTTACTTGTACTATATTCTCTACTACTATAGCTACCCACGAACTTGCTGCAAGTACCAAGAAATGTTATATATTATAATATATAATGATTACAAAAAGTGTGCATTTAGCACGCTCCGAGTGATGAAAATGAAATATTTTTGCAGGGGTGATTCAGGGATAATTGCTCTTATCTATTTACAAAAAAGTACAAAGTTGAAGATTATTGTTATAATATGGTGCGGATCACCATAATAAATTGTGTACTTTGAGTTATTCCTTGTTTTTGTCGTGTTTCAATAAAGAGTTTTCTATTCTATTCGGGAATTTTTATGTCACGATTGGCCGCTCTAGGCTCGTGCCTACTGGGCCTTAGGGCAAATCCGCCACTGTATAGATCATCGAGTTTATTACACAGCAGTTGACGAACTTGGTCTAATGATGATGATGAACAGATAGATACCTGAGCTTCGGACTGGATGCAAGGCTCTGCCGATTCCCAGTCTTCCGTCGCAAAGACGATGCGGGAGTGCCGCCGGGTTGTTTTAGTGGGTATACCGTGCAGTCGCTCTGCACGGGGAGTCCCACATAACCTTCTCATACCCCCGTATGGGAGGGTATGCGTAAAGCATTTTTTCATGGAGAACAGTTAGATACCTGTGCTTCCTTGTCCATCTCCCCCCTGGCCAGGTCCCGCACGCGGTACACGGCCGCCTGCCGACACAGCTCGTGCAGGTCCGAGCCTGAGAACCCCTCCGTGCTGCCCGCCAGCCGCAAGTAGTCTATCTGTAATGTTACACTACATTTTACATCTAACTTTACATACTAACATAGAACTTAGGAAACATACTGATAATAATTAATCGAAACACGTGTCAGCGTTGTAGTCTATTTTTGCGTAGCGACCGGCAGCGGTTTATCATCGTCGTCGTCGTCGTTTCGTATCATTTGTTCTAGCTAAGTATCGCGTAACCACATAACTAACACTAAAAATAGTTATAACCCTTAATGCATGCATATGCGGGAGGGCGGGTGGTGCACTCGGTGGTGGAATTATGCTAAATACTATTTTGGTATCGTTTGAATTCCTCGCCATCTCTTAAAACTTAGTTAAACTCACAAATTTAGAGCGGAATTAACACTAAATATTAAATAATTGCTAATAATTAAACGTAGTGATGATATACTAATATTGGAGTGGCAAAGTGAAAGGGAACAAGTGAAACTTTAAAAATACTTTTAAAAAAACAAGCTTTAATTATTCTTACCATCTTGCATCATAAAGTACTCGTCAAGACGAATCAAATGAACCCAAACTCGATGGGGTTACGTTGTTTAATGACAGAGTTCCTATGGCCACCTTCCAGCTCCATCATCAGATCAGCTCGATGTCATAAAAATATTGCATTGTCATCCGATTTACACACGCATGCAAATTTTCAGCTCAATTGGAAATCGGGAAGTGGGTCAAATTAAACTTGCAAGATTTGATTACAGACAGACAGACAGACAGACAGACAGACAGACAGACAGACAACAGACAGGTGAAAGTAATATAAAGCTTGTAAAAAGACTCGATGAGCGAAGCCTGATGCGTTGGTCCAATCGTTGTTCGATAACGAATGTCATCTCAGTACATTTTTTATCGATAGCGACAGACGATTTGCGCTTGTCTAGGGCCCCTGGTTAGACCAACGCATCAGGCTTCGCCCATCGAGATGGCGCGTACATAATAATATGTGCTCTTCGCTTACTCAAAAAGTCACACTGACAATAATTGGCACTTCTATTTGATATTTTTTCTTAGGGTCGTATTCTTCATAAGTAATTTCATTTTTTTTTTAGATATTTTATGTTTATTCACATCAATACTAAAATAAACCGAAATTAAAGTGTCCTCACATCGTTGGCGGTGGGTTTCTGCTTGAGTATGAGCCTGAGGATGGTGTCCCGCTGTTTGTCGCTGGGCATATAAACAGACTAGCTTATGCTCGCGGCTTTGCCTGCATGGTAAAATCCTTTCTTAGTGGAGGTCAACACTATAAAACCTATCTGTTCCAAATTTCAACCCAATTCGTCCAGCGGTACAGTCAGTCACTCTTTCCTTTTATATATTTGATAGAAGATAGTAAAGTAAAAGTAAAATTTATTTATTTGTGAGAGTATTGTAGGTACAACATGGTAATTCATTAAAAGGAGTCTCAAATACTCTACCGATAGTCCGGTGCACAAATGTTAAGGTATAATACTAAATTAGTAGGCGAACTTACATTATAATAATTAAAAGTAAGGTGTTCTTACGTCATTAGCGGTGGGTTCCTGCTTGAGTATGAGCCTGAGGATGGTGTCCCGTTGTTTTTCACTCGGCATGGGCACATGGAAGGTGGCCGGCATGCGGCGCTGGATCGCCTTGTCCAGGTCTTGTGGACGGTTGGTGGCGCCTGCAACCATTATATATTACACATGTTACACCTTAATACCATAGTCTAATTAAAGCCTATATAATAATGAATTGGGGTTTATACTCCAACAGAACAGGTTACCCTACTTGCACTGTCAGAGTCAAATCGCAATTTATAAGTTGTGTGGCGAACCTATATGTTGCAGTTTCAGGTCGCCGAGATTACTACAGGGTCTGCAACATGACCTAACGACTGCCTCCTTGATATATCTTATAAGAAACAGCCGGGACCCACAAATATACTTGCCTTTCAAAACACGGTAGCGTTCAGACAAAATATTTTTCTATGCACAGATTGAACCCAGAGCCGTCAGAATACAATCCGGCTGTGCTAACAATGGGCCACGTACGCTCTCATTCGCTCTCTCTCTCTTTACTTTTCACTATATCTCTCCTTTGTCACATTTGCCATAGAACCGACAACCGTTGGGGTAGACGAGTTCTCGAATGGAGACTGCGTCTCGGTAAACGTAGTGTAGGGCGCCCATGGGCGAGATGGGGCGATGATATCCGGAAGGTCGCTGGGGGTGGGTGGAGAAGAAGACGGAGGACCGAGTTGAGTGGCGTGCCATGGGGGAGGCCTATGTCCAGCAGTGGACGAACATAGATGACCGAAATTTCAAAAAAAATCGGGAATTCGCGGGATTTTCGATACCGGGATTTCCCGGGAGCATTCCCTAATTCACAAGTCAGGTGTACTAACCCTGGGCTGCGAAAGCTTTCTCCTTATTCGATCTTTTCACTTCCTCTGTCTTTGTTCGCTCGATCTCTCACTTTCTCTTGCACACTCTTAAAACTTGATAAACTCACCCATGATGATAACAGTGCAGGTGGGATCAGTGATGAGTCCGTCCCACAGCGACATGAACTGAGTCTTCATCATGGCCGTCGCCTCGTGGTCGTGCGCCGTGCGCGTGCGCAGAAACGATTCGATCTCATCTGAAACAGTAACATTTATGGATGCGGTACTTTAACTGGATGGGGTTTTGGCAATGCTTGTAATTGCCAATAATATTCTCGGAGAAGGTGCGGAGTTAAGAATGCTTGAGGTTGACTGAGTGATTTATTTAACTTAACTCTAGCTTATCTGCTAAATAACTGCCCGCACGCGTACACTAACTTAAGACGAACAATAGTGGATGAGGGAGACGGAAGTGCGAGTGAGACGGATAACTGCCCGCACACGTATCCTAGTTCAAGGCGTAAAGTAAGGGATGAGCGAGACAGATGGAAGTGCGAGTGAGACGGATGATTTTCAGCTCAGTATGCTGGGATGCTCCAGTGCGGTCGGACGGACTTTGTCCTGAGCTCCCACAGGGTATTACTTATTACAATAATTGAAGACGAGCAAGCCGCTCTCCTGAAGGGAAAAGATAACGCTGCCCATAATTAGTACAGTACTACCCAGGATTTTACAAAGGTAAAATTCTGGGTCAACGCTTCTTACTAAACTTAAACTGGATGCTGTATTTTAATTGGATATCTTATGTTTTGGGTGGGCGCTACGTCACATCAACGTGCAATATTTCAAAGCAAAGTTGCTCTGAAATGTTACACGCTTTGACATCACGCTCCTACACCGAGCATATTACTATTTTTAAGAAAATTGTGTGTTAAATATCGGCTACTATTTTTTTATTAAATCTATAAAGAAATATATATAACGCTGGTCGTTACTAATATAAATACAATTTCTCTCACCAATAAACACGATGCAAGGCTGCAGTTTGACGGCGAGGCTGAACACAGCCGCGGCTAGCTTCTGTGTCTCTCCGTACCACTTGTCGGTGAGGAGAGATACGTCCAGGTTGATGAAGCTCATGTTGGCTTCCTTTGCGGTCGCCTTGGCTATCAGGGTCTTGCCGCAACCTGACAAAAGTAAAAAATAATTATTACACACAAATTTCACCGTGGAAAAAAATCCTTTGCAGAAGGTCGACTAGATGAGTACCTCGACAGTGCCAGTTATTCTACCGCTGGTGCAGTGATGTCCATACATTACTGTGCTTCAGTGGGAGGACACTGTAGCTAGTGAAATTACTGGGATAAGGAGTCATAGCATCTCATGACTCTTGAGTAAGAAACATTGGTGCAACAACTAGAATTTTACTACATTGTGATATCCTGGGTGGGATTAAACTGATTATTGGCAGTGTTATCTTTAACATTAGGAGAGCGTCTTGCTCGTCTTCGTACTTCTTTGTACAAAAAAAAACTACACAACGCTTGAACTAACTTAATGCTACGATAGCAAATTTCAGTTGGCTGAAGAAAATGTACTAGAAATGATTGTGATCTGATAAACTGGGATAAGAAAAGTAGAATGAGCAGGAAGTACTAACCAGGTGGTCCATGTAACAAGACTCCTTTAGGTGGTTGCGTGAGGCGACTGTCGGCGAACAGCTCCCGCTTCTGAATGGGCAGGATGACAGTCTCGCGGAGCTCCTGGATCAGGTGGTCCAGCCCCGCAATGTCTTTCCAGTTCACCTGCAGATATTGTTGCTTGATCGTTGTTGATTGGGATTATCTTAAAATCTTAGGCATCACTGCAAATGGGCAGTTTTTTTATCCTAAATAGGCCAATGTTTGACCACATCTCACCTGATGTTTGAGTTAGTGCTTAACATCTGCAGGGCAAAGATACCCAAGATGATATTATTATGTTGTTTGAGTTTTTACGTGAAAATTATCTTACTTGCATTTACTTATGACTTGCGACATGACTGGATGTTCAGCCAACAACATAAAGTATAGACTTTGCATGCGATACCTATATCGTCTTACGCATCTTAGCCCTGCAGATTTTCCATACAAATTGACTAAATAGCTGACCCACTTCTGGAACGGATGTGTAAAATATGACAATACTAACGTTAACCTACTTGTTTCTTTAAATGGGTCAGTGTACAGCAATTTTCCCTAGATAATGGTCATTTTTGCGTGTAAACTTGCGTGCATAGTGCGTGTAATCATTTGATAATAAATAATGGGCGGGTCGTAAGTGTTTAGACCTTCATGTGTGATATTTATTATGGCCGTGCAAATGGTCTACATACAATGTATTACGAACAAGCTGCGCCCCTCGGTTTTACCCGCTTTTCGCAGCCATATTCCAGGGTCTAAGCTATCTGTAGTGGACCTATTGTGTGTGGTTTACAGGCGTAAGTTGTGTGCGGGATGTCTCATGCAAAATGAAACAACGAATTGCGGCGAAGGCTTGCCAATGACTGAATTGTAAAATTTATTAATATTATGTACAGATTACAAGTGCAACGGTGTTGACCAAGTTAGGGTTCATTAACAGGGCTCCACATATCTCTATACCAATTTTCAGCTGAATCGGTCCAACCGTTTAGGCGTGAAGAACTTTCGCATTTATAATATTAGTGTGTGTGATGATTTTTTTACCGAGATTTTTTGCGCTTTATGGTGAACGCACATCTATCCGAGTCGAACGCGTCGAAGGAATCGATAATTTTCATCATTATTACATAGTAAAAAACATAGTCGCAACCCCTCTGCCTGTTTGTCCCTATGTATGCTGAGATCTTTAAAACTACGCAACAGATTTTGATGCGGTTTCTTTTAATAGGTAGCAGGTAGAGTGATTCAAGAGGAAGGTTTAAAATGTAACATGCGTAATGCGTAGCAGAGCAACACTGATCATTTACTGTTAGGCGCTACGAAGTGCGCCCGGGTCCCCGCCCTAATGGACACTAGTCACTGATAAAATTAAATGAAATGAAAATAATTTATTGGCTCTTATCTTACAGCTTAAGCTTACATAGTGAGTTAAAGTTTTAGTGTAGGTACTCGCCAATGGGAACAGGCTCAGCGTTTTGTCAGATTAACCCTGGGGCTAACCTGACTACTGATTTTCAGCCTGCTCCCATCCTCGATGCAGGTAAAATAATAAGTATAACTTTTTTAATTGTCAAAATAACATTCATAGTTAAAACTCTTTACCGATCCACATTGTGGCATACAATGACATCAATTGTATTAATGCAGTTATAAAATGTGTACTAATTATAATCTTGCACACAGGAAACTTGCAGATTACATTAAACTGTTTTATTTTATGTACAGACTAAATATATATAATGCATATGTAGTAATAAAATTATGATGAGCTGATTCATATCTTTGAATTAATTGTAGTTCTGACTAGTAAAGAAATAGCAAAAATTATGGATTTGGATGAAATCACATTCAAATAAAATGAAATTTTGTACCTGAGAAGGATCTTTAAAGAAGTTTAAGTCATAATTTAATCAATTTTATACTGTAACAAATTTTTTTTGTGGCCATTAATTTACCTAGATGCTATAATAAAATTGTAAAATATGCAGATATCCTCAATTAGCTAGGGTACTTCAAAAAGCTCCTCAATTATACAAACTAGGGGTAGTTAAGGGTTTCCAAGCTTATGTACAATAATATAACTTCTTAGCCATTGAAAACACTAAAAATCCATAGTTTGTATGGATGAATGAATGTTTGTTACTCTTTGATACTTAAATAGCTGAAATCCTGTAATACATAGGCTACATTTTTATGGGTAATCCTTAGCTTTTTAGCGATAAAAAGCTGCTGGTACATTTTATATTTTGTCAATAATTCCCTGAATGTAATGTAATTCTCTTTTTCTGTGGTACAATGAAGCATGATCTATCTAAATCTATCTTTTCTGGTGGGCGCACTTAGTAAACAAATACATTTTTTTTTGTTTCACTAGATTCAGACTACAGTATTATGTATAATGCATGCTCGCACAAGCAACAAGTGCCCTATCAGGGTATGTAGTAGTACCTAAATTTTACACAAGATCTGTGCAATGTAATTACCTACATGTGTTTGAAATAAATAAATAAAAACAGTAAACTTACACTGATTTCCTCCGGAACCACCAGCTGCGAGGCGATGATCATCTCATGGTCAGTCAGCTTGTCCAGCTCCACCGAGTGCTTCCCTCCGAGCCCGGCTCTGCAAGACATCCTTCACACATGCATGCTTTGTACTGAGCCTGGCTTTATAACCTCCATTAATATACAAGCGAGAGATGATGATGAAATTAACGAAAATTATGACAGAAAATTGTTTGCTACGTTTTACGTTATGTGACATCAGAAGAATGTAAATGACTCGTTTGTGGTTTTGAAAATGAATTTATAGCATTTAGGAGGTATGAACTTAGCACATTGACTACGGTGGCATTTTATAGAACTATCTCAGGCTCCCGAATTTAATTTTGTATGGATTAATCTTTTGACAAAACACAATATTTGTGTTTTTTGGTCGCAAATCAACTATTGAAAATTAAAAACTTATATGAGAAAACGACTGAACTGCAATAAAACACGACAGGTGTGTTTTAAACAGCTATAAATTCTGAGATTGGTATGAAACCTAGAGAACTTTGTTTACAATTTCAGTATTAAACCAAGAATTAAAAAGAAGGGAAGATACACAGCTTCATATACTGCGCCTGATGATGATCATGCCAAGGAAATACTACTAGAAATTAAAAGGAGAATTCAGCAACAAGGTCAGTAATGCATATTCTTCTTAGAAAATGCCAAAGTTAATCAGAATTCTGACAAAGATAGAGATCGATCAATACTGCACTCACTTGCGTAACTGTTCCCGCGCTCGCTCCTCAGCCTTCTTCCGACTCTTCGATGTAGGGTCTATCTGGTTCACGAGCCATTTGATCGAGAAATAAGTCACTGCAGACACGAAGGCAACTCGAATTGCCATTTGGAACACATCGGTCCTGGTAAATGCTGACCCTTCCACCATCATGCCGACACACTAACAGATTTCGGTTCACAAAATAGTCACGGAGCAGTAGCTAAAATTGGTGGGCTCTTCGATGTTGGACACTTTTAAGAATTTTAGATTTCAGTAAAAATTCTTTTTAGCCGTCATGCTTTTGTGAATTTTGATCAAAGACAAAATGATGAACGTCAATGTCAAAATGACAATTGACAGCTGTTAAGTATCATAGACAGTAGACTTGGTTTTAGAAACGTAGCATTAATCTACCTATTTCTTTCTTTCAAGGCACACATGTTCAACTATCTCACTCAGTAACAGTTATGCCACTGTAGTACTAAGTACTACCTACTCTGGAATCTGGAATATAACATAACCAAACAAAATCCTAACCTAAAAATGTGTGATGGTTCTAGATTAATTATAAAAACATTATTTTAAATTCACATCAAAATGTCGAAAAATAAAGGAGCCAAGACAATAAAACGGCCGAAGGTTGACAATTCTCGGAAAGCACAGCGGAAACAGAAAAGACTGCAAAAGAAGGTGCACCGACAAGAGCATTATTTATTAAAGACGAAAATAGCTAAGGAAGCCCCTAAATATACTCCAGGAAGGTTCGTGAAGAGACCAACTGACGATGCAGAACCGAAGACAGAAATTAAGGTAAGTTTTACATGTGTTAGACTTTTTAACTCTAACCATTACCAAACCACCTTTAATGGGAACTATGGACAAACATAAACTAGTTTTTAAAGATATCTATCTGAGATATATCTAGTGTGAGCTGCTAAATCATCATCATCAAAAGCCTTTGCGTATATTACAGACTTACAGAGAGATTTAAACAGTGTCTGATGGGTTTACTCAGCTCTTCCGTTAATAACTAATAAACAACCTAATCAGACTAAGATAAATAACTCCTTGCATTCTATCCGCATTGCCTTGTTCTTGTAACATCATACCTAATGCTTATATGATACGATAGGCTAGATATAGGTAAGTACCTTTTTTTATTCAATAATTATTAATAAAAATAAAAAATAAATCAAAGCCTTTAATCTATAAAAATTAGGCTTTGACCATGATCTCGCCTAATCAGGATATTTGTCTCACATCACATCTACTATGCACTCAGTCTTACAATTATTTATAACAGAAAAAGAAGCCCAACCAGCCATCAGTCCAAGATATCCTCGGCAAAGAGCGGGCAAAAGACATTAAAGAAGCGAACAAGCTAAAGTCTGCAATGGAGAGTCGCCGTAAGAAGATGCTACTCCAAGCTAACGAGGATGAAGACAAGGTCATCAAGAAACTGGAGAAACAACTCGGGTTGAACAAGTCCAAGAATAAGAATAATTTCTTTTCTAGCGATGGACTAGATTGTATCCTTTTTACATTACAGATGTATATTTTTACTCTGAACAAAAACATGGCAATCTTGTGATATTTTTACTAAGTCTTATGGTACCAAATTGGTAAAGTAATTAAGTTGTCCAAAATCAGATTTCCACTCAATAATGTGGTATAATTTGCCTGATATATACATATGTAGTTTAATTTGCCTATGGTGCACATATCTTAAATTCTAACAATACACTGTAAATCTTACTTTTTAAAATAATTTAGTACACATTCAACTAATTCCCACAAATCCAAAACCATTCTAATGAAAAAAAAAAACATTTTTTTTTTAATTTAACATTTATTAGTAGGAAGCGAAAGAGGTGTGTCAGGATCCCTGTGAATTTCTTGCTAATTCTTCTCATAGAGGTGCCTTGTGAATAAGCAATAGAATATTAAAATGTAGAATTGACTTGCAAAAGTGCTCCATTGTAGCCTATTTGAATAAATGAATTTTGGTATTGGTAGTCTCTGTCTACCCCAACGGGAACCAGGCGTAATTACATGTATCTATGTACATATTATGTCAATTAATTCCTGAACACCTTATTATGGACCTCTCTGAAGAGTAAAGGCCTCCTCCAAGTTACTCCAACACTCTCTATTTTTTGCTGTTTGAAGCCAGTTTTCACCAGCAATTTTTTTAATTTCATCTGCCCATCTTTGTTTGGGTCTTCCTCTTTTTCTTTTGTTTAATGGTAATAATAATAATTCCTGAACACCTTAACAGACCTTCTAGAAATATGCGACAGATCAACAACGGAGCAAATAGTAGCGGCTGAGAAACATCTAGCAGAAGTTGAAGGAGACTCAGACTTTGATGAAGACTTAGCAGCAGTGACTGGCAAGAAAATAACTAAGAAGGACAAGAAATTAAAGAAAAACAGTGAAAATAACGATAATGATGATGAACTTGGTGATGGAGAAATGGATGATGAATTAAGTGACAATGAAGAATTAGGCAGTGATTTTAGTGAGAATGGAAATTTAGGCAGTGAATTAAGTGACAATGAAGATTTAGGCAGTGAATTAAGTGGTGATGAATTAAACGATGATGGTGATGAACTTAGTGGTGATGATGAAGAAATAAGTGATGGTAGTGACAATTCTGAAGAACCAGAAGGTAATGTCTTAGTTTTCTTTTACTTATCTAATACTTATTATAGTAAGACAATATTATTGATTTTCATTTTCAGAACAACCGTCTAAATCTCAGAAGTCAAAGAAACAACAAGAAACTCCTAATAAAAGTGAGAAATCCACAGAAAAATTAAAAGAAAACAAATCAAGCAAAGAAAGAATAATAAAAGCAGATGAACTAAGCAAAGTTTTTAGCGATGATGAAATATCGCATTTATCTGGTGATGATGATGATGATGAAATTGGTGATGAAATAGATGATAAGAAGAAAGAAAAACCAGATGTTTGGGAGGATATTTATGGCAGGAAGAGAGATAAAGATGGCAATGTTATTAAAGTAAGTTAATAAGAGAGTTGTTAAAAGAAAATTGTTTTAAATTATGATGTTAATTCCGCTCTAATTTGCGTCTCCAACTAAGCTTAACTGGATCCAAAATTGGAGCCGAATTAATACTTAATTATTATTTAATTAATAAAAAAAACTGTTTTGTTTCTTATTCCTAGGAAGAAAAAGGAGTTTACATTCCACCACATCTAAGAAATAAAGATGCAAACACTGATAAGAATCTAATACAATTAAAAAGGCAAATTAAAAGTGAGTATACTCCAGTATATTCCAATTCTTTTGATTATTTTTATATTTATAGGTAAAATAACAGCTAAAATAAAATTAATAATTTGCAGTTTATACGCCATACAGCCAATTAAAGGTTCACACGTATATAACACAAAGTATTTTATAGAAACTGTGAGCTTAAGTATAAAATCATATAGATAAAGACAGCAACATTGAAGAGTCTTAGAGAAAAATTCTATACTCAACCGTCGTTTCATTGTCGCTTCACTTGTTCAAAATATACCCCTCTTATTACCCTCAGATAGTAATTGATAGTAATTACCACTGATTAGGTAGGTATATTTCTCTTAAATTATACTGGATGTAAATTTAAATAAATATTTTAATAATAACTTCAAACTTCCCCATTTCCAGGTGTACTAAACAAGCTGACAGGCACAAACTTACACTGGGCGTGCACATCAATAGAACAACTGTACAACTCTAACAGTAGACACTCAGTGAACAGTACAATGACGTCACAGTTGTGTGAGTCCACTGTAGTGACGTCACACACGCCCGACGGACTCATGACGGAGCATGTTGCTTTGTTGGCTGTACTACATGCTAATGTTGGAATGGAAATTGGTGAGAATATACTTTTAATATTAATTCAAGGTAACTTTTGGGTTTTGAATCCTATTACTGTAGATTGTAGATATTAAACAACAATATGTATCAAAGATGGGAGCAGATTTAACCTAGAGCGTGGGTAAGTCTCTTTGTTGCTACACATCGCCTCAATACTACTATTTCAATTTAGCTAAAGATGGTAATATAAAAACAGGCAGTTTACATAGTATTCTATATCATCCATAGTAATTTTTAGATTAACAAGCTAATTTTCAGCTAGCGTAAGACGTCCACCCACAAGGTGAACAGACGACCTTATAAAGGTCGCCGGAAGACGCTGGATGCAGGTGGCTTCCAACCGGTACATATGGAAGTCCAAAGGGGCCTCCCCTTTGGACTATGTTCAGCAGTGGACGTCCTATGGCTGAGATGATGATGATGATAGTAATCTTAGCTTTATAATTTCCAGGGGCCCATTTCCTACAAGAGTTAGTGAAGCAGTTCGACGAGATGACATTGACGCAGCAACCTCTGGAAGACAAACGGCTGGACAACCTCGTCGCTTGTCTTGCCTTGATGTATAGCTTTAAGGTAGGCCTTTATTTATTATGTATTTTATTTTATTTCGACGTGGTTTGTCCTAGTGCTGGGTAAAAGCCTGCGTTCCCTTTCTCCATTCCCCTCGACCCTTGAACAAGGGCTATAGTTGACCAGTTATTTCAGAAATAATCTATTTCATCCTGCCATCCTACTTTGTATTTATTACGAAAGTTTGTATGAATGTGAGAATGTATAGATTTGTGTTTGTTACGCCTAAACGGGTGGACAGATTGAGCTGAAATTTGGTATAGAGATTGCTTATACCCTGGGATAACATATAGGCTACTCTAAAGCGGATAAAACCGCTAGGCGCAGCCAGTCTCCAATATGCTCAAAGTTTCCTTAAATATACAACACTTTTCATTGCTATGACATAATTGTGTTCACGGAAACATGGTTAGTACCGGAAATTTCCAATAGTGAATTCATTGATCAAAGATACTCAGTATTTCGCAAAGACAGAGATCGTTTAGCCACAGATAAGCGGGATGGAGGAGGGGTTTTAATAGCTGTTCGTAGAGATTTAAAAGCTACGTTATTGGATCTACCTTTAAATACTATTTCTCCTCCTAATATTGAATTTTTATTTATAGAAATTACATCTAGACAAAACAAATTAACTAATAATATTATTAATGTTACATATATACCTCCTAAAACTAACCCTTGCATATATACTCAGTATTTTAGGCTCCTACAGACCGTCTTAAATAACAATTCAGACATTCTGGAAAACTTTCTTATAGTAGGTGATTTCAATTTACCAGATTTAAAGTGGAAAGAAGACCCTGGCCATCCAAAACGGCTTTACCCCATATTCAATTCCAATGAAATGACTAACGAGTTATTAAACTTTATGTCCTTAAACAAGACTGCTCAATATAACAATATTTTTAATTCTATGACTAGACTACTAGATATATTTTTATCGAATGTTGATTGCTCTGTCTATTCTCCCACGGATTATTTAACGAAAGTTGATTCCTATCATCCACCCTTTGCAGCAATAGTTCCACTAGCTATTAATTCATCATACATGCCCCGCTGTCCAATTACCGTATGCAACTTTCATAAGGTTGATTATGATTTAGTTAATAAAGCTATCGACGAAATTGACTGGAATGAGAAAATTGGTGAATCATCTTCAGAAAACGCTGTTAACATATTTTATGAAATTATCTACGAGATTATTAAAATTCATGTTCCAATGTCAATTAAAAAACCTTCTAATTATCCCATATGGTTCACTCCTGCTTTAATTCATATATTTAAAAACAAATCGAAGGCATGGTTAAAATGGAAAACGTACGGAAATACATCAGATTACGAAATTTTTTCTCGATACAGAAACAGCTTTAAATTAGAGTGTGATAACTGCTTTGCGAAATATTTAGACTCAATTCAAGATAATATATGTAACAATGTTAAATACTTTTGGAAATATATTTCCAACCTCAAAAATAAGCCTACGATACCTGATAAAATGAACTTAAATGATCAAACTGTGAACACTCCTACAGATATTTGTAACTTATTTGCTAAGTTTTTTCACTCAGTATATGAGCCATCAACACTGAATATGGACTCATGGTCAGTTCCCGAAAATGTATCTGAAAACTGCAACCTTATTAGTCATATGGACATAAGTTTTATAAAAATTCGAACAGAACTTAGTAAACTAGACCCTACAAAAGGTAAAGGACCTGATGGAATACACCCGATTTTCTTAAAGAATACTGCCTCTACTATTTGTAAGCCCCTTCATATTCTCTACAACAAATGTATTAGAGAAGGCGTGTTTCCTGACATATGGAAACAAGCCAATATTACACCAATATTTAAATCTGGTTCAAAAAGTGATATATCTAATTATCGTCCTATTTCTATATTATCTACTTTGTCGAAGCTTTTCGAGAGACTTATTCACAATGAGCTATACCCAATACTCCATCCAATTATCATTAAAGAACAGCATGGATTTGTTAAAAGAAGGTCAACTAACACAAATTTAATGACATTTACCAATTTTCTATTTGAGAATATGGACCGAAGAGTACAAGTCGATGCTGTCTATACAGACTTTCGAAAAGCCTTCGACAAAGTAGATCACGAAATACTCCTCAATAAGATCGCGTACAACGGTATCCGGGGTAATTTATTACGATGGTTCGCTTCATACATCTCTAACCGCACACAAAAAGTTGTCATCAACGGATTTAAATCAGATATTGTTAAAACTACCTCCGGGGTCCCGCAGGGATCAATATTGGGTCCATTATTATTTATTATTTTTATAAATGATATAAATACTTGTTTTAAACATTCTAAATTCCTGTTATATGCAGATGACCTAAAAGTATACAGAAATATCGATAATTACAACGATAATATTCTACTTCAAAATGATTTGGATCGTCTCACTGAATACTGTCATATAAATAAATTACATTTAAGTCTGTCAAAATGTCACTATATTAATTTTACTAAAAATAGAAATATAAAACAATATCAATACAAACTCTGTAACACTTTACTGGACAAAGTTGATTCACTGCGAGATCTCGGTGTAGAATTAGATACTAAATTACATTTAGATCTTCATGTACAAAAAAAAATTAAAAAAGCGTTTCAAATGTATAGTTTCGTTTTAAGGTCTAGTAAAAACTTTAAGCGAACTAAAACATATATATACTTATTTAACACAATTATAAGACCCCAAGTAGAATATGCAACTTGTATCTGGAACCCACTATACAATAAATATAAAGACTCAATAGAGAGAGTGCAAAATAAATTTTACAAAACCATGCATTATAGATGTCACCACGAAAAATTAACATATGTACAACTTCTTAGCAAATATAAAACTTTAAGCTTATATCATAGACGATTGCTTCTGGGAGCAGCAACAATTTATAATCTTTGTAATAATAAGTATGATTGCATAGATCTCACAAGTAAATTATGTTATAGTGTCCCGCGCACAGTGCAAAGACGTTCAGTTAGACCTGGTAGATTGTTCACTACTTCTCGGTGTCGAACAAATGCTGGAAAACGTGCACCTCTATATCAACTTATAACTGCCTATAACACATACTTTGAACGCATAGATATCTTTGCACTGTCCGCCTCTAGTTTTAAGAAATTGGTCTCCGATGTTCTATTTAATTTAAGTAAATAAGTAACAAGCGAGTTATTGTAACTACAAGGTGTACCCTACTCCATAACATATATGTGGATAATGAAGTAGGCTACGCATTTATATTAGATATATTATTATGTTGTTTTTGTAAGCTGTAGTGTGTAGCTGTTAATTGTCCCAAATAAACTAAATAAAAATAAATAAATAATAAATATTAATTTATTATAATTTCCAGATATACGAATCCCCCTTAATAATGGACATGTTAAACCATCTCCTACAAACTCCGTCTGAAAAGCACATCGATTGTATCATCAACATTCTCCGTCACTGTGGCGCCACGCTGCGGAAACAAGCCGCGAATGAACTCAAACTGTTCGTTCATAAAACGCAAGATATCACTGTTGAGGAAGGGAACTCGGCTGGGTATGTACTTAGTATATAAATACTATGTATTTAATACAAACTTTTTAAAACTTTTTAAACATGCTCCGTTAGTGTGGTATCACACTGCAGACTCGATTTTTCCCTTTTACTTTCTTTATATCACCTTATTAATAATGTTTATTTTTAAAATAATGTTACTTTGGTCGATTCTGTGGTGTCTGGGTCAGTTGTATGTGATTTTCATGGCCTCGTGAACGGAAGGTTCTAGGGTGGTGCGGATCTAATCTGCCCAACGCAACGCTTCGGACTACGACTCGGTGACCTCTTTCCTTCGATTTTGCCGGTGACAGTGATCTTCTCTAGGTTTCCATCTCCTTTCTAAGCTATATGCTGCTTATAAGTAGTTAAGCTTTTCCTATGTTTGTCAGCCCCCCTTTATTTCTAACACATTTTCTCCTGCCTTGCCCGACAACTGGTAGAAAATGCTATTGTAGCATTAAGTTAGTCCAAGCTATGTGCTGAATAATAAATTTAAAAAATGGTCGGTTCGTTCCACTTCAGGACAAAAGTAGACAATATCTTCCTTCCACTTTCATGGTGTTGGGCTATTAATTATTAGACAGTTTTTTTTAAAGTACCGAGGTATTTTACATCCCTCTCATCTTTTTTCAGATCCCGTATAAAATTCCTGCTAGAAGTTCTAAAAGCTATAAAAAACAACAATCTAATGAAAATACCGAACTACGACCCGAGCTATCAGGAACATTTGAAGAAAATGATCAAAGGGATCGTTAGAAAGGGAAATTATATCACTCCTCTAAATATCAGGCTCGAAGATCTGTTGAAAGGTGAGATTTTTATATACTAGCTGACTCGAGAAACTTTGTCTCCACTGCTTAAAAAATATTTTACACGACTTATTTTCAGATAGAAGAACCCGTATTTTTGCATTTAATATTGTTTTATTTTGTTTTTAAAAAATCATCATCATCAGCCCACGTTCATTCACTGCTGGACATATGCCTCCCCCATTGTTTGACATTCAACTTTGTCTTCTGTCTTTGTCTAAAAATATCGCCAGAATTTTGATATCTAAAATACTTGGAAAAGTGCTCCATTGTAGCCTATTTGAATAAGTTAATCTTGAGTTTGAGATATCACCTGTAATTTTCGTAACTAAATAAAGCTCACCAAGTCGTATCGAATATATTATCGAATATATAAAAAAAATAGTTTTCTTTGCCATAATAATTTAACCCAACATATTTCAGCGGACGAAAGAGGCAAGTGGTGGGTGGTAGGGTCAGCTTGGGAAGGTCAAACCCGGCCCGACACACAACCTGCCGTCACTGCCACGTTTGATAACAAGCTGCTAGAGTTGGCTCGCAAACAGAGGATGAATACCGACGTCAGACGGAATATATTCTGCGTTATTATGGCGGCTGAGGTGAGTTATTAAGATATTTAATTAACTTAAAAACTCGTCTTATTTATTTATTATTTATTTACAGCATTATATCAGAAGTGTATGTTATTTTGATTTTTTCTTTACAATCTTCTAGTCTGCGCATACTTCTGTGTGCCTTCGGGCAAAGGCCTCCCCCATTTCTTTCCATTTTGTTCGATCATGTACCAGTCTTATCCAAGTATTGGTTTTCCAATTAAATACTCTTTAATTTACATTTTTTTTTAACTTAATACATTTAATTTACTAGGATTTTCCCCGTAGAAAAGTCTATGTGCTGTAATTATTCCTGGGTCTAAGCTTTACACATTCTGCATACCCAATGTTAACTCAATCGGTTCAGCTGATTAGGCATGAAGAGCTAACGAACACACATCCAAATTTTATATGGAGTTCATCATCAGCCTATGTTCGTCCACTGCTGGACATAGGCCTCCCCCATGTCACGCCACTCAACTCGGTCCTCCGTCTTTCTCCTCCACCCACCCCCAGCGACCCTCCGGATAACATCGCCCCATCTCGCCCATGGGCGCCCTACACTACGTTTACCGAGACGTGGTCTCCACTCGAGAACTCGTCTACCCCAACGGTTATCGGTTCTACGGCAAATGTGACCAGCCCATTGCCACTTCAGTTTGCTAATCCTTTCTGCTATGTCGGTAACTCTGGTTCTCTGTCGGATCACCTCATAAGTCGGAGTTACCATATAATATTAGGTTTTTCGTATAATTCCCAACTCTCCCCGGACTATAAATTTTAACTTCTCCTTCCGTCTTCCGGGACCGAATAATGAATGAAATGACTATTTCGCCAGATAGCTTCATTCAAAAGGAACTTGACGTAGGATTTTCAACTTAATCTACCACTAAATATTACAGAAAAATGCAAAAAATCGCAAGAAGTTGTTTTGTCGCTGATCCACGTTCCGGCAGTAAATGTAGACTGCGCGGATCCACGTTCTGGCATACGAGAGGTTAAGACCTTTTGTATATAATTATTTTGTGTGTATTCAAACAAATAAATGTTTTGATTTGATTTTTGATTTTGTCTTCTCATCTGGGGGGAAATGGGACTAGAAGGTTTGACTTGTCCTACTATTTTACTTTAATAATATAGCTATTTGATTTATTGGTTGAAAACTCTTTCTTTAAACACCACAATACACGGAAAAACTAAAACTTAAAACAACAATATATATTCTGTGTAACAGTTGGCGGTGTTATCTAATAGCGATCTCTTCAAAACAACCGTGTAACATCTTGGGTTTATATGATTTTAGGACTACATGGACGCTTTCGAGAAGCTCCAACATCTGGGGCTGAAGGGACAACAAGAGAGAGAAGTCATCCACGTCCTGTTGGCTTGCTGTCTGCAGGAGAACAAATACAACCCGTACTACGCTGTACTGGGGCAGAAACTGGCTGATACTGATAGGAAATATCAGGTAATGTGGGGTAGGGATTGGAAATATCAGGTAACAAGGGAAAACTGACCGATAGGGAAGGGAATATTAGGTAATGTGGATAAACTGTGGGGTAGGGACTGGAAATGTCAGGTTATGTGGGGAACTGACCGATAGGGCCTGGAAATATTAGGTAACAAGGGGAAACTGAGGGATAGGGGGACCGTAATTATCAGGCAATGTGGAACAATTGTGTTATATTCACTGGAAAAATCAGGTAATATTGGAACAGTTGTGGGATAGAGACTAGAAATATCACGTAATATGGTATAACTGAAGGTACTGGCTGGAAATATAAAGTAAGCCACAATATTGGAGAAGCTGAAGGGACAACAAGAGAGAGAAGTCATCCACGTCCTGTTGGCTTGCTGTCTGCAGGAGAACAAATACAACCCGTACTACGCTGTACTGGGGCAGAAACTGGCTGATACTGATAGGAAATATCAGGTAATGTGGGGTAGGGATTGGAAATATCAGGTAACAAGGGAAAACTGACCGATAGGGAAGGGAATATTAGGTAATGTGGATAAACTGTGGGGTAGGGACTGGAAATGTCAGGTTATGTGGGGAACTGACCGATAGGGCCTGGAAATATTAGGTAACAAGGGGAAACTGAGGGATAGGGGGACCGTAATTATCAGGCAATGTGGAACAATTGTGTTATATTCACTGGAAAAATCAGGTAATATTGGAACAGTTGTGGGATAGAGACTAGAAATATCACGTAATATGGTATAACTGAAGGTACTGGCTGGAAATATAAAGTAAGCCACAATATTGGAGAAGCTGAAGGGGCAGCAGGAGAGAGAAGTCATCCACGTCCTGTTGGCTTGCTGTCTGCAGGAGAACAAATACAACCCGTACTACGCTGTACTGGGGCAGAAACTGGCTGATACTGATAGGAAATATCAGGTAATGTGGGGTAGGGACTGGAAATATCAGGTAATGTAGATAAACTGGGGGATAGGGACTGGAAATGCCAGGTAACAAGGGAAAACTGAGGGGTAGGGACTGGAAATGTCTGGTAATGTGGGGAACTGACCGATAGGGACTGTAAATATTAGGTAACAAGGGAGAACTAAGAGGTAGGGACTGGAAATATCACATAATGTGGGAAAAAGATGCGATAGTGAATTAAAATACAATGTTGCCTTTGAAAATTATTAACATTCTGAGCACGCAATGTTGGTTCTTGGGATTCACATACATTTTTAGATTATAACAGCTTTTGTACTTTTTTAAAACAACCATTTAATTTCACAAAAACGAGTACACATAGTAGACAGATTGAAAACTGTTAATAATATTGTTTGTTATCTTTTCAGTTATCAATACAATTCGCAATATGGGACAAAATAAAAGATATAGAAAACCAAAACAAGCAATGTTTGAGCAATTTAGCTCAATTTGTGACACATTTGATCATGGAGAAAGGACTGGCTCTGTCTGTTTTGAAGGTATGTAACTGGTAACACTGGCAAATGAACGATATCAAGTCAAATAAAACCCAAAACCATTTATTCAAGTATGCTACATTGGAGCATTTTTGTAAGTCAATTTTACAATTATGCAAAGACATCTTACATGATTCATTATTGATCGCATCTGCACTTGCTATCAGGTGCGACGTGGTACTTTTTTTTTATGAACGTAGGCCTCCGTTAGTATATATGTACAAATTGATAATTATTTAATAATAATAATTGTATTTTATTTTTCAGGTGATCCAATTCTCCGATTTAAACAAGCATTCAGTGCGTTTTATGCGTCAAATCCTGCTCTCAATAATAATGAACGAAGATCTACAGACATCTTTGGAAGTGTTCCACCGGATATCAAAACCGCCAAAACTCCACATGTTCAGGGAAAGTTTGAAATTGTTCATACAACATTTCTTAGTGAAAAATGCGGGGAAAAAATCTAATGTACTGAGCGATCAAGATATGGCAACACTGAAGGAAAGAGCGGCCGAAGTAAATAAGATATTGACATTGTATGAAACTAAGTTGAAATTTTGAATAAATTGTATTATTGTTACTTTAGCTTTTTAATATAAAACACTTTGAACTTTCGCTATATAAACTCATCTCATTACTGGGCTTACATCTTTTGAGTAAGAAGCGTTAGTGCAGTGCACCTAGAATTGCACATCATTGTGAAATTCTGGGTAGCACTGTACCGACTATGGGCAGCGTTATCTCTTAACATCAGGAGAGCGTCTTGCTAGTCTTCTTACTTCTCCACGTAAAATAAAAAAATCTTAACATAATTAGTCGATCATGTTACAGGCCCTGTAGTAATATCGGTGAACTGAAACTGCAACATATAGGTTCGCCACACAACCTACAAATTGTGATTTGACTCTGACAGTGTAAGTAGGGTAACCTGTTCTGTTGGAGACTAAACCCTTATTATTATTATTAATGGCGTAGATATTTTAATGTTAGTTTTATAAAAACATACCATAAAACTAACCTCGATATTTTGGATCGGTAACATGAGCCGTGGTCACGAGATTACACACTTTTTAGTCTACTTGAAAAAGGACGACTGGCAACTTTTTGGACACTTCAAGTCGCTGTAGAGCGTATAATATCGAGTGACGCTCTCTCGCTCGCACAATTTGACAAATTTTGAACTATTTATCAAACTGAAAATACTTTTAAAATGTGTGCAATAATATTATGGAGCGCTGGTCTGTTGAAGTCTGTTGAATTTTGAAAAAAAATATTCTATGAATTTATATTTCAAAATTTGTCAAATAGTGCGAGCGAGAGAGCGTCACTCGATATAAACAATCTTAAGAGAAAAAAAAGTTCCCATTTGCCACCTAGTAGCAATTTGATTCCACCACAATTGCCACCTTGGGGAATGTTATCTGTTAAAATCTTCTTTATACATGAAAAAAAATAAACTTGTTAAAATACATGACTCTAAAATTAAATAATCTTAGATTAATAATAAGAAAGCTAGGCAATACATATCAGAATCGTCCTTGGAAAATATACTTCAACAAACATTTTTTGTTCAAGTTAGGTATTAGATACCTAATTCAGATTAATTGTAGGTAAGAAACTAAACAGGTTCGTTATCACACTAATGACTAATGCATAAAATAATAATCACTAGCACTAATAAAATTAATTAGACACGTCCAAAAATAGACGTCGCGATACTAAACATAGACAAAAACTTAAAATAGAATTTAGAAAATAAATGTGCTGGTTGCCTATTACTCAATAGTTTCAATACTCAATAGTTTATTGCCTCCTTAAAATGGAAGGTAGAAACAAGATCTTAGCTAGTAAGTACTAGGAGACCAGTATTTGAATAATTGTGTTTTTCACCCGCTATACTGGTGGTAGGCTTCGGCTCTGTCTAGTTAGTTACCACCACAGATCATAAAGCTAGAGATGGAAGCTAAAATGAGGTAACAGTCGCCAAGTCATATGCCTGAATCAACATAAGCTCGTAGCTCCGCCTCTTTTTCGTGTTCATTCCACGGCCGACATTGACAGCGTGACATTCACATACTTAATGAAAAATAATTAATAAAAATGCCGTATTGTTCAATAAAAAGGCGCGGAAAGACTAGCGCTACATTCAGTTACGCAAAAGACGAAATCTTATTACACAGGCAAGTTATTATTCCGATAATAATCATTGAAAAATGTTTAACATAAAATGCAATATAAAAATGGCCAAGTTTCTTTTCGTCTCATTCTTTCTTGGTAAATTTGTATAACATTATCTCGTTCTCTCTTACGCTCGGATAAACTAGTGATAAGACACAAATTTAAATTTACACCACAAATTTTATCGACAAAAATGTTATTGAAATTTTTGAAGTAGGTAGGTATTAGGTATATTAAGGTACCAAAATTATCAGGGTTTAATATTATACAGGGTTACTGGTATTTAATTCATGAATGGTTATTATGAAGCTTTATAATAAGAGAAGTGTAACGAAGCTTTTAAAATACATAATGTTAAATTTGTCACTAATTTAAAAACAAATAATTCGCTATCTAACATTTATTGTTTATTCTTATAGGGTGCGTATTCGCACGCAATTTTTTTAAATTAGGACTAAAAATTTTATGCGAGCGATGGACCTATTTATATTTTAGTGAAACCATATAAAATGTTTATTCGGGTACTTTGGGAGGTAATAGAGATGAGAAAATATTTAAGCTATAATAAAACAATAATTGAAGTTATATTAAAATATCTCTCGTATACAATACAACGAACTTTCTCATTAAACTTAAGAATAACAGTAACTTATATTTTCTTATCGATACGATATAGCAACTTTACCACATCACTAGAAAGTCATGTTATGCCTCTAACTATTACCTAATCAGTGGCGTAACTGTGACGTCACCTTGAACGAGCCAATCAAATCTAGCCACCCATCCCCCGCACCCCACCATGTTTTGGTGACTTTGTTTTCATACAAAAAATGACCTAAGCGCGGTATATATCTCTCTTGTATATGGTTACCACCCACTGCTCAAAACCGTGTCACAAAGCGGTCATTATAACTGCTGGAGTGGACACTTCGTCCTTCGTCGCGCTTAATAGAAAATTATCCGTGTTCTACTATATTATGCATGTATTATACATATAAACCTTGCTCTTGAATCACTCTATATATTAATGAAAACCGTATCAAAATCCGTTGCGTAGTTTTAAAGATATAAGCATACATAGAGACAAACAGAAGCGGGAAGCAACTATGTAGTGATTACTGCGTTTGATAATAATTGGGGTTAATACTCCAACAGAACAGGTTACCCTACTTACACTGTCAGAGTCAAATCACAATTTATAGGTTGCTACAGGCCTGCAACATGACCTAACGACTGCCTCCTACATATCTTAAAGGAAACAGTCGGGAGTCGGGACACACAGAGTGCCTTCCGAAACACGGTAGCGACCAGGCGAATTTTTTGCCACACACTGAGATTTGAACCCATGGTCTCCGGATTAAAAGCCAGACGTATGACCACGGACGCTACAAATATTTTATATTATACGCTACAAATATTTAATACTAGCTGACCCGCGCGCACTTCGTAGCGCGTGACAGTAAATTATTCATATATTAATGAATTTGATGCAAACCATTTAATTCGATTTCCAATTCCACGGAAAAGAGGGATTCAATTCACGGGTTTTCTGCGACTTAATGGGCGTAGAATTAGTAAAGGCTGGCAAACCTTGCCAATATGTAACTACGATCGAATCACCTACTATTCAAAATGTCTATTGGACGTTTCGCCTACGTTCATAATAACTATTGGTTGAAATCAATATTGGACGATTCGCCTACGGTTAACTCAGCTACGGTCGATTGAGCTATGGTTGATTAAACTATTGGACGATTTGCCTATTTTTGACCGAACTAACGGACGTTTCACGTATTTTTAGACCATGTTTCCGGCTGCTAGTCAGGTATGACAGCTAAAAAATACTTGTTTATAGTACAGAATTCAGAAACGTGTTGTTTTTGATACCTGAATGATTTCTATCTGTAGGTGCGCAGACAGCTTATTATGCCACTTTGCCATGATGAGGTAGATGAAAGAAGATGCCAAAATGCCTGAAGATGCCATGACACAGGATAAATAATTCAGTAATAAGAAAAATATCTGGCGCTTCGCCGGCCGCTGCCGCGGCACGCTCGCTTCGCTCGCTCGGCTCGCGCATTGTGGTCACTGTTCAAACCTTTTTTTTTTTTTTTTGTAACCCGGGTAAAAATGCTTTACGCATACCACACGCGCCCGGGGGGACGCGAGAGGTTATGTGGGACTCCCCCGCCGGCACTACCAAACCATCCAATCCCGACCG
The DNA here is from genome assembly GCA_947507615.1 of Hemithea aestivaria. NCBI lineage: Eukaryota > Metazoa > Arthropoda > Insecta > Lepidoptera > Geometridae > Hemithea > Hemithea aestivaria. The sequence goes on from OX382338.1 coordinate 14,530,685, forward strand.
ACAGGGTATACCCACTAAAAAACCCGGAGTGTTTCCACCTCGCGCCTTAGTGCCGGGGCAACGGGTACGCCGAAGCACTCGTCCGCGGCCCCAGCGGCGTTGGTCCTAAGGGACCCCACTCCTCACCGAAATGGCGCACGGAAACACCGCGCGCGCCACCTCCCGGACCTGTTCAATGACAGCGAACGCCCCCGCGTCCTCCGTCCAGGTCCTGGGATTCAGAATTGGACTCTCCGACCTCCCAATGCATACCACCCTGCAAAAGGGAAATCAGAGAGTTCTCTTCTTCCTCCCCTCCTCCTACGGAGCGCCGGAGATGTCCGGAAAACGACATCCCTCTTATCGCCACCAGACACCTCCCGCGATCCAGCGCCACCCTGCTCGCCGCCTAACGGCCGAGCCCTTTGACCAGCCTCCCGGGCCTGGTCCCACCCGACAAGGGGCAGTGGTGTGGCCCATCACTACGCGAGGGATACGTAGGTACGGTCTACCGGTCCACTGCCTCCTTCCACCACGGCGGCGCTCGCGATGAGCCCGCTCGCGCCATCCACTGTGCCCTATGCTGCCTTCATAGGGACACGCGGAGGCGCAACACCTACATCGGCCGCAGAGGATAGGGAGAACGGCGCACCGTAATACCGGCACTCCTCTTCCCCTGCGGCCCCACCGCGTCCGCCATCAGACGGAGGCGACCCCGTTAGGGCCGCGGAAGGCAGGGAGAGTGGCGCATCGTGATACCATCACTCCTCTCCCGCCGCGGCCCCCGCCATTGACCCACGGTGCGATGGTCAACGCACCGCGGTCCACCTCGGTTGGGATGCCCCCGCAGGAGGCACCGCAACCTACTCGGCCACTCGCACAAGGGCTGCTGGAGTTCAGCCCGGCGTGGAGCGGCCGACCGCCTCGGGTTCCTCTTAGTTTCACCGTGGTCTCCTCTTACCACGGCTACTTATCCCCACCGCCACGCAAAGGCGGGCGGACGGGTTTGTGAAATCCTAGGTAACACTGTACTGATTATGGGTAGCCGTTATCTCTTAGCATCAGGAGAGCGTCTTGCTCGTCTTCTACTTCATCACATAAAAAAAAAAATATATATATGATTATCTATAACACAGATAAAAGGTTCTATAATAATCATTGCAAAATTTTACTAACATTATAAACGTGAAAGTTTGTGTCTGGATGTATGCCTAAATGGGTGTGAACAGATTTTATGTCTGTGTGTCTCCGGATAACCAGTGATTTTTACAAAAGATCCCCCTAGATGGAGCGCCACAATCGCGTGATTTTAAGTTAAAATATCTACAGATTTTTAACAATTCATAATTTCTCATATTTAATTTCTCAATTAAATAGGTACATAATATTTAAATAATCTAACAAATAAAAAATATATAATAAATGAAGTTTTCACAGTAATTATAAATCTATTATTTAGTTCCGCTAGGTTACGCGGGACTTCTTTTCTTAGGGCATTAGTTCCATTATTTTCCGTGGCGCTAGCTTGTATGAAAAATAATTTACTTTTACAATGAACTTTAAATGAATTTTTCTATTTATCTTCAGATGATTTTACATGTTTTAGAAATTAAAAATAAGCAGCAAAAAGATATTTATTACTGATATTTACACGCATCATGCGCACATTAGATTAGTTCCATTATTTTCCGCTGGCGCTGATTCATATGAGAAATAAGTTACATTTACTAATTTAAATGAATTCTAATTTGTTTCCTGATGATTTTACATGGTTTAGAAATTAAAAATAAGGTGCTAAATGATACCTACCTATGTACAGACCCTGGCTACTATATAGCATCAAAGTACTCGTCAAGACGAATCAAATGAGCCCAAACTCGATGGGGTTTTTTCTTTTAATCACGGAGTTCCTATGGCCACCTTCCAGCTCCGTCATCGGACCCTGGTTACTATATAGTATCAAAGTACTCGTCAAGACGAATCAAATGAGCCCAAACTCGATGAGGTTTTGTCTTTTGATTACGCGGTTCCTATGACTACCTTTCTTGTTTATTAGCATTTTATATGCGAATCTTTAGATTGATATAACTCTTTTATTTATGAACCGATTTGACTAAAACCAACACTAAGGTTCAAGTAGAGAAAACTGCAACGTATTAGTGAAAATTTTATTCAAATCGGTGGTGTTGTTTAACCACACCAGTGACACAAACTATTTACAAATTTAGCCCAAATTAAAGGTTTCGTTTACAGCCACATCGATAGATGGCGTATTTTTAGTTTGTCGCAGTTTGTCGCACCATATTTTTTTGAATTGAGTTTACTTTATATTCTATTACTTTTATTTAGAATTTTTGATGTAAATTAGGGGCAATGTGTCCGATATAAATGATTATTATTTATTTTATCATTTTATTTTACGTTTCCCTTGGAAAAATTGACAAAATGTTTTACGAATTAGATCGCGCAAGCGACTTTTTCGCGTCGTTTTGTTCATATGCGTATTTTCACGATTCATCTTAGTAAAGGATCACAATGAATGGGGAGAAATTTCCATTCTTATTATATGTATGGATATGGATGGATATGGATGGATTTAACTCATATTAATAAGGAAATCTAAACAAGTAACAGTCCTGCTGGGAGGGTTTATCCCGCCTTCTAGGTTTAATCTGCTACCATCTTCGGCCGCATTATCGCTGATTAGACCGCCTGATCGTGGTCAAAGGCCTTTTATGAATAAAAATATCGTGATTTTTATAAAAACTTAAGTACATAGGAATTGCATACAACACCTATAGGTATACAATTTTAAGTATATAGGTAGACCTTGTACGAGTATCTTATCAGAACATGACCATCCGTCTGCCTAAGGAGTGTGTTATCATGGTTCCCACAATCTAACCACGATCGCTATTTACTTAGACGAGGGCGCTAGTTTCTTCGCGTAACGACTAGAAAATAAGAAGTATTTTGTGATGTGAAATATGAACGTAGTAGAACGTAGTAAAATTAGAAGGATTCCAAAAAATATTCTAAATTTTAAAAGTTTCTGTTAAATTTCTTTTCAATCGCTGATCAGACTTAAGTTTCTAATCGTTCAATTATTAAGGTCATAATTTCATCTAAATCGATTCACTAGTTTTTAAGATAAGATCAAGACTTGCGCCTCACGCTCTTTCCCCTCGTTTTTTGTTTTTTTCTTCTTATAATAGAAAAGTACCTACCTAGTCCAATCTTTAGCCACGTACTTTAAGATCGTGGTAACGATAAGGCTTCTAGTACTTAGGGTTAGATTCTAGGCTTTAGGAAATCGTTGTCAGGTAGACAGCTGTGTTTACTTTTTCCTTAGATAAATAGGTTTGTTTGTGGAGTATTTCTGACGGGACTTAGATAACATAAAATACCTAAGTAACATCTTCTAAATATATATAAAAGAGTGACTGACTGATCTATCAACGCACAGGCTAAACCGCTGAATAGATTGAGTTGAAATTTGGAATATAGATAGGTTTTATAACGTAGCGTCCGTGGCCCATTGGTCATACGTCCTACGGAGGTCCTGGGTTCAAATCTCAGTGTGGCAAAGGTTTTCGCCTGGACGCTACCGTGTTTCGGAAGGCACGTAAAACTGTGGGTCCCGGCTGTTTCCTATAAGATATGTAGGAGGCAGTCGTTAGGTCATGTTGCAGGCCCTGTAGTAATCTCGGCGACCTGAAACTGCAACATAAAGGTTCGCCACACAACCTATAAATTGTGATTTGACTCTGACAGTGTAAGTAGGGAAACCTGTTCTGTTGGAGTATAAACCCCAATTATTATAACGTAGACCTGCGATATGAAATGATTTTGTCACGCGGGCAAACCCGCGAGCATAAGCTAGGAAAATATAAGTACTAAGTAAATAATTAATATAAAAACCCTATAGTTACTAGCTAGGATAATTAGGTATTCTAACATATTACTTAGACACTATTTCTTTTTGTAATTTTTAATCGACTGCACAAAAAGAAGGAGGTTATAAGTGATTGATTTTTATATAAGTGGGTTTATGTATAATATTATGTTCATCGATTAATTAAAGACTCCTGTTTCACACCTATCTACATAATATAATCACGCCTGAATCCCGTTGGGGTAGGCAGAGACTATTTCGCCGTCGGGGCCGCGGATGAGTGCTTCGGCGTACCCGTTACCCCGGCATTATGGCGTCCCGCAGGAACACCCCCAGGTTTTTTTATTGGGTATCCCCGCCGCTCCCATCTCTGGCGGGGAAGTCCCACATACCGCCTCGCGCCCCCGGCGTGGGGTGATGATGCGTAACGCATTTTTCCTGGGATAAAAAAAAGGCAGAGACTATTTTCTTCCACTTGGTACGATCCTGACACACCCCTTCACAACTTTCATCACATTTTTCATACACGCTCGCCGGTTCTTGGTACTCAGTACTCTTGACCTGTTCAGGGTTGTGTTCCTGTTTCGGAAGATAATTATTCACAAATCCCATTAAAATTTTATAAAAATTCAATTGAATTATTACCTAAGTATATAATTGAATTATTTTTTCATAATACCTAGAATTCTAGAATCCAGACAATATTCTTTCTCCAGACATTTTACTTCCTGCAAAGTAAATCTACTAACAAAGGTCTCTGATAAGTGATAACACTCATTAAATCAATATTTATTAATCAAATATAATATTAATTAGGTACACATAGTTACATAAATTAGTACCTATTTATACTTAGTAACATAAGGTACTTGGCGCTGATAAAATAGAGTGCTCGGCGGTGTCATTATAAGATAAAGATTTTATTAGGTCTATGATAGACTGGGTGTGCTAATATAAGCGGTGTTATCCGATCAAAAGTTGCCTATGTGATAATCTAGGGTCTAGGGTACCTAGGTGGCAAGTACGGGGGTACTAGTTCTTATAATATGAGTAAGATGTATAGCTGATGGCTAAACAGAAAATGTATATTATTATAAATTAAAATATTTTATTCAGTGACACCCATCTTTATTTTCTTCACTTCTATATTCGAATAACAGACCAGAGACACGAGGTGGCGCGCGCGCCCCTTGAGAGGCTAGGGCATAGGCGAATTTAGGGGGGGATCCAGGGGACCAAGCCCCCCCCCCCCCCCCAGAAGCATTGTAGAGTTACGAATTTAGCACATATTTCATGGTCAAGACTATATTTTTTTTGTCACTTATTATTAAGGATATTTGAACTTTCTAACTGTTCAGAGCAAGCTAAACACAATTTTCGTAGTAAAAAAAATATTTTTGCCCGTCTGCACCTTGGCCCCCCTAGGACCAAACCCTGGTTCCGCCCTTGGGGTAGGGTGAAACTCCTCTTCACCCCACCGCGGAGAGGTCCTCCTGTCTGTGCCGTCGGGGCCGCGGATGAGTGCTTCGGCGTACCCGTTGCCCCGGCACTATGGCGTCCCGCAGGAACACCCCCAGGTTTTTTAATGGGTATCCCCGCTGCGCTCATCTTCGGCGGGGGAGTCCCACATACCGCCCCGCGCCCCCCGGTGTGGGGTGATGATGCGCAACGCATTTTTCCTGGGTCAAAAAAAAGAAAGGGTCTAAGGTACCTCCGGCGTGGGGTGATGTTGCGTAACGCATATTTCCTAGATCAAAAAAATAAGGGTCTAAAGTACCTGCATACCTATCAAATTTCAGCTCAATCGATTCAGCCCGACCCTGAAAAAAAAATCAAGGGTAACACAACATTTGCGTGCGACTGTCATGTTCTAGGCCCTATAATCTAGGGAAAAAAATCATCACTTTCTAGCAAAGTGAATACCTAGTCCAGTTACAAAGATTCATAACTTACATCATCATCCCCTCGCTAAAGTAGAATCAAGTCGTAATAATATCAATCGCACCTAACGACTAACTTTTAACGCGTTCTAGATAAAAACTACTTGGTGACAGATGAGTCATTAGCTAAGCAATTAATTATATACCCACCTATACTTAGATCTAAATAAAAAAGATAGTTAGGTACTGTACAGACGTCTCGCAAATGGGCTGCTCCAATTAGGTTCATACACACAATTTTACTTAAGTGCGCGGTGCGAGTCGGCGTGGCCCGGCAACCGACACTTTCTGGCCTTAGAGGGCCTATTGGCTAATTTTCACCCACTACAATTGATGACAACTTTAATGTCCTTTGCTGTGTTTGTTATTTTACTCATATTTATGAGGAGGTTTTTAAGCAAGTAATGCACGCAATTTTGTCTGTGGATTCTAGTGTTTTACATGTCGTTTGGCGATAGCCAATAGGCCCTCGGCAGGCCCAAAATTGACTATAGTACCTAGTATTATTTTTTATCTGTGACTATACCAATGATAGCGCGTACTGTATCTGCACCTTTTATTTTAATCTAAGCCTACCTATAATTATACCTACCTATAATTACAGTTGCCCTTGATTAGGGCAACCTTGAACAATAACAATACTTTGTTGATTACTTTATGTAATAGTGACCTAATTCTATGCGGGAGGGTATTTTTATAAATATACATTTTGAATTTGGAATAAGCGTACATAATGTCTTATTGATATTATATTAGCTGCGCTCAGCGGTTTTACCCGCTGTACTGTAGCCTATGTGTTATTCCAGGGTATAAGCTATCTCTATACCAAATTTCAGCTCAATCAGTCCCCCCGTATAGGCGTGAAAGAGTAACAAACATACATCCAGACATCCATACATTCTTACAAACTTTCACGTTTATAATATTAGTAAGATTAATAAATATAAATTATTGATTTGAATTTAAAAATTCTAAGAATTTACTTAATACTAGCTGACCCGCGCGCACATCGTAGCGCGTGACAGTAAATTATTCATATATTAATGAATTTGATTCAGACCATTTAATTCGATTTCCAATTCCACGGAAAAGAGGGATTCAATTCACGGGTTTTCTGCGACTTAATGGGCGTAGAATTAGTAAAGGCTGGCAAACCTTGCCAATATGTAACTACGATCGAATCACCTACTATTCAAAATGTCTATTGGACGTTTCGCCTACGTTCATAATAACTATTGGTTGAAATCAATATTGGACGATTCGCCTACGGTTAACTCAGCTACGGTCGATTGAGCTATGGTTGATTAAACTATTGGACGATTTGCCTATTTTTGACCGAACTAACGGACGTTTCACGTATTTTTAGACCATGTTTCCGGCTGCTAGTCAGGTATGACAACTAAAAAATACTTGTTTATAGTACAGAATTCAGAAACGTGTTGTTTTTGATACCTGAATGATTTCTATCTGTAGGTGCGCAGACAGCTTATTATGCCACTTTGCCATGATGAGGTAGATGAAAGAAGATGCCAAAATGCCTGAAGATGCCATGACACAGGATAAATAATTCAGTAATAAGAAAAATATCTGGCGCTTCGCCGGCCGCTGCCGCGGCACGCTCGCTTCGCTCGCTCGGCTCGCGCATTGTGGTCACTGTTCAAACCTAACCTAACCAACAGATTTCGGTTTGCCCTGAATACTGTACTAAAAACACGCGTAGCAAAGAATTTATAAACCGTAGGTGAGTCGTCCATAGTTGAATTAACCAATATATCAAACGAACATTGGCCGAATCGCCCATTAGTTCACATGCCCATAGTTTAATCAACCGCAGGCGAGTTGCACTGTAAGCGAGTCGTCCAATATGTGAAATGAACTTATGCGAATCGACCGTAGTTATATCGACCGTAGTTGAAACGACCGTAGGTATTATGAAACGTAACCCGTCCATGCGGGCAAAGCCATGAGAATAAGCTAGTGACTGATGTATCTGTATAACGTACAGCCTCAACCGCTAGCTGGATTGGGTTGAAATTTGGAACATAGAAAGGTTTCATGACGTAGACCACTGCTAACAGAAGCGGGTGCCACGCAGCGACGGGCGGACGTCGCGATAGTTTTTTGCAAGTATTTAGTGTAATTTACGTTATTTACTTTTGACGTATGTATACATAATATAATAAATTATATAAAATGTCAAAAAAATAGCATGCGATATTATGCTGTTTTTGAGGTAAGTTTGTAAGTTATTTTTTTTATTTTTAAAAGTATTCTGCTGAAGGAAGAGTGCGAGTAAGAGACCGAGTAAGAGTCCAAGTAAGAGTCCAAGTAAGAGTCCGAGTAAGAGTGCAAGTGAGAAACTGAGTAAGAATTCGAGTAAGACTGCGTGTAAGTGTCCGAGTAAGAGTGCGAGTAATAGTCCGAGTAAGAGTGCGATTAAGATTCCGAGTAAGAGTCCGAGTAAGAGTGCGAGTAAGAGATCGAGTAAGAGTGCGAGTAAGAATCTGAGTAAGAATTCGAGTAAGACTGCGAGTAAGAGTCCGAGTAAGAATGCGAATAAGAATCTGAGTAAGAATTCGAGTAAGACTGCGAGTAAGAGTCCGAGTAAGAGTGCGAGTAAGAGCCCGAGTAAGAGTTTGAGTAAGAGTGCGAGTAAGAGACCGAGTAAAAGTCCGAGTAAGAGTGCAAGTGAGAGACCAAGTAAGTGTGTGAGTAAGAGTCCAAGTCTTGTCTCTTGTCTCTTGTCTTGTCTCTTGTCTTGTCTCTTATCTTGTCTCTTGTCTTGTCTCTTGTCTTGTCTCTTGTCTTGTCTCTTGTCTTGTCTCTTGTCTTGTCTCTTGTCTTGTCTCTTGTCTTGTCTCTTGTCTTGTCTCTTGTCTTGTCTCTTGTCTTGTCTCTTGTCTTGTCTCTTGTCTTGTCTCTTGTCTTGTCTTGTCTCTTGTCTTGTCTCTTGTCTTGTCTCTTGTCTTGTCTCTTGTCTTGTCTCTTGTCTTGTCTCTTGTCTTGTCTCTTGTCTTGTCTCTTGTCTTGTCTCTTGTCTTGTCTCTTGTCTTGTCTCTTGTCTTGTCTCTTGTCTTGTCTCTTGTCTTGTCTCTTGTCTTGTCTCTTGTCTTGTCTCTTGTCTTGTCTCTTGTCTTGTCTCTTGTCTTGTCTCTTGTCTTGTCTCTTGTCTTGTCTCTTGTCTTGTCTCTTGTCTTGTCTCTTGTCTTGTCTCTTGTCTTGTCTTGTCTTGTCTCTTGTCTTGTCTCTTGTCTTGTCTCTTGTCTTGTCTCTTGTCTTGTCTCTTGTCTTGTCTCTTGTCTTGTCTCTTGTCTTGTCTCTTGTCTTGTCTCTTGTCTTGTCTCTTGTCTTGTCTCTTGTCTTGTCTCTTGTCTTGTCTCTTGTCTTGTCTCTTGTCTTGTCTCTTGTCTTGTCTCTTGTCTTGTCTCTTGTCTTGTCTCTTGTCTTGTCTCTTGTCTTGTCTCTTGTCTTGTCTCTTGTCTTGTCTCTTGTCTTGTCTTTTGTCTTGTTTTGTCTCTTGTCTTGGGTTTCAATATACGCCGCCACGACATGATAGGTAAGTAGGTAGGTATAGTAGGGATACTATGCTGGAATAAAACCTATTGTAGTTCCCAGATTAGGCTTCTTTATTATGAACCAACTTTAGTTTTAATCTACCTGTTATTATGTACCTACTTTTTATTGAATTGAAGAGTGATCAATCGTATTTATTTTTAACTCCCGACGCAAAGACGAAAGGGTGTGATAAGTTTGACGTGTCTGTCTCATAGATTCGATTTAGATTTTGTTTGAAAAGTAAGTTAGGCGGAAGTGTTCTTAGGTATTTTTAGTCATAGCCGCAAAAAACGCGGCTTCATCCCGCGTGTACTAAGTTTGATACAATACATTTTCAAATCTCATTCGACTGTTGCATTTTTGTAACGGACATTCAGTGGTTCCTAAGCGGACGTAGTAAGGTACATATAGGTAGGTAATATGAAATAGAAATAAAAGCTTGTAAAAAAAAATATCAATAAATGTACAAAAATAATATAATTAATTTATAATAACTCATCTAGATATTAGCTCAAGTAAGTAGATGATATGAAATAGGTAGGTACCTACTGTATGCGGGCAGCGGCTGCCCGGCAGCCCTATGACTCGCGCATAGACCGCGAGACTGTAGGTATTTATGTTCAAAAATCACGCTCAGTCAAACTACTGTATATCTCTTTACCGTGCTACCACTGAGGTGTATACCTAAAATCATAGGCGGATCCAGGATTTGGTTTTGGGGGGGGGGGGGGGGGGCGGCAAGGTGCAGACGGGCAAAAATATTATAATTTTTATTACGAAAAGTGTATGTTTAGCTCGCTCTGAGCGGTTAGGAAGTTTAAACATCCATTACAATAAGTGCGCGAGCAGCTAGCTGCGAGCGCCGAAAAAAAAATTTAATCTTTACCATAAAATATGTGCGAAATTCGTAACTCTACAATGCTTCTGGGGGTGCCTTGGCCCCCTGCCCGCCCCCTAAATCCGCCTACTCGCTCTGAGCAGTAAGAAAGCTTAAACATCCTTTATAATATGTGCGCGAGCAGCTTGCTTAATGACTCGGGGGGGGGGGGGGGCTTGGCCCCTTGCCCCCCCCCCCTAAATCCGCCTATGATTATCTATAACACAGATAAAAGGTTCTATAATAATCATTGCAAAATTTTACTAACATTATAAACGTGAAAGTTTGTGTCTGGATGTATGCCTAAATGGGTGTGAACAGATTTTATGTCTGTGTGTCTCCGGATAACCAGTGATTTTTACAAAAGATCCCCCTAGATGGAGCGCCAAAATCGCGTGATTTTAAGTTAAAATATCTACAGATTTTTAACAATTCATAATTTCTCATATTTAATTTCTCAATTAAATAGGTACATAATATTTAATTAATCTAACAATTAAAAAATATATAATAAATGAAGTATTCACAGTAATTATAAATCTATTATTTAGTTCCGCTAGGTTACGCGGGACTTTTTTCTAAAACTGTTTGCAGAATAAACGATATTTCTTTTTCTTAGGACATTAGTTCCGTTATTTTCCGTGGCGCTAGCTTGTATGAAAAATAATTTACTTTTACAATGAACTTTAAATGAATTTTTCTATTTATCTTCAGATGATTTTACATGTTTTAGAAATTAAAAATAAGCAGCAAAAAGATATTTATTACTGATATTTACACGCATCATGCGCACATTAGATTAGTTCCATTATTTTGTTTCCTGATGATTTTACATGGTTTAGAAATTAAAAATAAGGTGCAAAATGATACCTACCTATGTACAGACCCTGGCTACTATATAGCATCAAAGTACTCGTCAAGACGAATCAAATGAGCCCAAACTCGATGGGGTTTTTTCTTTTAATCACGGAGTTCCTATGGCCACCTTCCAGCTCCGTCATCGGACCCTGGTTACTATATAGTATCAAAGTACTCGTCAAGACGAATCAAATGAGCCCAAACTCGATGAGGTTTTGTCTTTTAATTACGCGGTTCCTATGACTACCTTTCTTGTTTATTAGCATTTTATATGCGAATCTTTAGATTGATATAACTCTTTTATTTATGAACCGATTTGACTAAAATATTCAATAATTTTATTAGGTATCTAAACTTTGAAAGAAGGAATTTATGGACTGAGCTTGCTTAAGAAATAAATGAAGCACCTGTAGTAAGCCCACTTGCTTGTAACTATATATTTTTGTCATGTACGGAGTACGGACGCAAACACTGTATAATCCATAGAGATAAACGTATAGTTCAGTGGTATCATCGTGGTCATTTTCAGCCCTTCTCAGCAATGTACGCATATAACTCGCGCAAATCTTTTAAAATGTTCTGAAGTTAGCAATTTAGATGCGTCGCTGTGGCTAGTTTTGGTCCTTGGCTCGGTTTTGCATTTGAAAAACAGAAAATAAACTATTTAGAATAAATAGGTGTGCAAGCAATTTACTGTAAGATCTCACACACTAATATTATAAATGCGAAAGTTTGTGAGTGAGTCTGTTTGTTACTTCTTCACGCCTAAACGGGTGGACCGATTGAGCTGAAATTTGGTATAGAGATAGCTTAGACCCTGGAATAACAAATATTCTACAGCACTGCGGGTGAAACCGCTGGGCGCAGCTAGTATAGAGATAATTATTGAGGTGGAGGGATGAGCCTAACCTTCCCTAGGCTCTGCGTCTGCCACTCGTTTTTACTATAGGTGCCTCATTTGTTATTTCAGCAAGTTCATTCCAGAAATTTCCTTCGTCCATTATCTAAACTAATATAATAGATACAGCCAACTAGCTCGTAATATGTGGGTGTGGTAAGTGATAATATAACATAATATTTGAATATAGCCAATATACGTCAATGCTCTATAATTTAAGCAAATATAAATAAATAATACAGTGGCTATATTTAACAAAATAATAGAGAAATCATTGTTTATGTAATAAGATGAGTTATACGAGTCCTACGTTCGCCAGATGTTAAGCGATAACACCTTTACTACCCCAGTAGGTAGCTAAGTAAAACCTAAGTAATTAATCGTACCTCTTGTCTATAAGCCTAATGATTTTTCTGACCACCTTATGTTTCCGTCGAAAAGAACAAATTAAAATAAATGTAGGTACCTATTGTTAGAAATTGTGATACATAACGATTTAAATGCTTAATAAACGATGCGAAAAAGCAAATCAACCAAATTAAAAAATAAACAATATAAGAAATGACATAGTCTATGGCACTATGGTCTGACATAAGTCATGATGACAAGGCGGCTAGATAAAAATGTATGTGATAAAATAGCAACAGAAAAATAGAAAACTATGTAATTGCCGAAAATATAATACAGTTCAACAAGTAAATATGTACTTTTATTCAGGATCCTGTTGGTATGTATGTTTGATACTATTAGTTCAGAAGCGGGATGAACCTGACGAACGCTAACATGTCCAAATGCTGTTAGTGGGAGCTGTTCGTGACGGAATGGATATTGAAAGAGATTGGGTATGTTTTTCATTAATAATAGTTCTAGTGAGTTACTAGGTAATTGTAGATCGATCTGGAAATTTGGCTGAGCGGTGAAATGCGCGTCAGCGATGTGCACTGCTTTGCGCTTACGACGCAACGCTATGGTGAGTTGGCAGCAACTGGTTGTGCCCAGGTATTTATTTTGCTCACTTATTATTGTGTTTAATATTTTGTATCAAACGATAGCTTTGCTGGTCTGTGTAGTTCAGAGTTCGGAAGTCTAACAAATTTTATTGGTTTAATTTTTTGTAGTGTAATAATAATTACACACACACATTACAGTATACTTAATAATAATTAATTATTAAAATAAATAAAACGGACAGTTCTACCTCTATATTATGGTGGGTTCGTGTACAATGTCCTACACACATATTTTGGTACCTACATTTTCTGTGAGGTACTTGATTAGACAAGTTGTTTTGTGTTGCTGATATTTTATGTGATATTGCTCTTCGGAGCAATGACCTTTATGTTAAATTAAACTAAATTTTAACAAACCTTTACTGTAATCAATGGTAAATAATAGTTATTTTGCTATAGCGAAGTTGCTAGAATAAGCAAATTTTGCATAACCTTATTTGATTTGGTGAGAAGATAAAGGAATAAATAAAATGAATTACTGTTCATGTTAAGGCGTTTCTTGTCATGCTTGAGGAGGTCAGTTTTGAAGATGGGGCACTGGCCGCACTGATCTGTCAAGTTTTGCTTCTTTGTCAAGAATAGCTGATAGTATAATATATTTTGAATTTTGCTAAATTGTACAATATGTTTTCCAATGGAAGTAAGAGAATCTTACTCTAGCATTTATGATGAAATTATTACTGACCATATCCTTATCGCAGACTTTCCTAGCACAGTGTTTATGATACCTTGAGAAGGTGGACATTAGCAGAGCTGCGGCACCCAGCCACACGTTGGAGCTACAAGCAGAAAAGAGGAATGTTCAACGTGTGGGTTTTGAGTACCTTCTTCTTGGTCGTAGCCTCATGATTGAGGGACGTGATCATGGTGCCTCATCAGCTTTGACACCACTTCCTTCCATCGATGCCGGTCCTGCGCCATTTGGATTGACGCTTGTAGGGTGGCTCCCGTAGCATCCTGGGTCACATGCGTCCATCGCGTGGGTGAGCGCCCTCTACCTCTCTTCCCTTCTACACTGCCAGTAAGGATAAGTCTCTCCAGACTGTCTGGGTCGCGCCTGACGGTGTGTCCGAAGAATTTGAGGACTCTCTGCATGCAGATTGTTGTTCGAGTACTTAAGGTATTATGAAACTGTTTGTCAATGTTACCTACAAAATATGGCATCGGTTCACATTAAGTTCATTTTAGACTTTGTAACAATTCGGTTCGTAAAGATTATTTTATTAATCTTCTATGCTTAATACTGAGACGGAATGTATAGTGTACCGTAAAGTCTATTACTATAGTTATTAATCAGTCATATTCCCATTGGCAATTAATAATAAATCTTGAAGCTTAGCCCCTGAAGCAAGGAAATATGATATTAGAGAACCATTTTTAAAACTAAAACATTGAATGTGTTTTAAGTAAATTATATCTGCATTAATTATATATATCTGTATACATGTAGAGATGATGTACCTATACCCAGTAGGTATTGACACAAAGTATTTTTACATTTGAATTACTATAGCTATAATATTGGATACAGAGTTTTCTAGAATCAAATTGAATTTTAATATCAGTGAACCAGAACAATATTTTGGTTCAGAAAGTAAAAGAAAAAAAAAGTGTTTAGTGAAATAAAATGACAGTAAAAGCACGGCTTATACTAAATGTTCCCAATGAGGTCAAAGTGACTGTGATATTATAATATTGTTCTGTCAGTCTTAGGTCCGTCTAAACATAACATTGTACCTTGAAATGTGTCTTTTATTATTATTACAATTTGCATGCTGAAAAGCGGACTGTAGCAGACTATTATATTATAGAATAGAAAACTCCTTATTGTTCACACAAATACAGCAATATAAACTTGGAACTAAGGTTGCACAGAAGGAAGTGTTACGATTGGCAGTCTTATCACTGATGGCGATCTCTTCCAGACAACCATATTATAATAACTTGTTATCTTTTGTATACATACTCTCGCAATGAATAACTTTGAAATTTGAACTTTGAGTATATAATGTAGACTTATTAATAAATGTAGTGTATTCCACAATGAATGATGTTGACTCATCAAATTGATATTTTATGGATATATATTCTCACATATTATTTGGGAGGCCTACAGCTATGGTGCATAAATAAAGTAGTGAAGAGCCAATAAATAGCTTCCACATATAAAGTGATAACACCATTATATGCAAAAGGAATAAGGATACAATATTATAACAGATGACATATTATCTTTTTGGAAGGGTTTACATAATTCTTATCATAGACTTGAGTAAATGAAATGTATGTGTACAATCATTTGAATGCTCTTAGGGCAGGTTGTCTATTACAGAATGATTTACGGGTTACCACCAAACTACTAATGGGGGGATTTATACTGCTCACTACATAGCTCAGATTTCATATTATTGAATGGTACAGAAGAACAAATAATAAAATAATTTTGTGATAATTTGTATTCATAGTTGGAATTCTGGATTTGCCCCAGATGTCATAAAGTAGAATTATTGTTATGACACTACATGATTTATAAACGTGAGCATGTAACCTTTTGTAAAGAAGACATTTTTTTAATTATTGCAATTGTTACTACCTACTTTCTATGTAAGGCAGATTTGAAATTTAATTAGGTAAATTATTTAGATATGATTACATTTAAAAGTAACGGTATGCAATGGTTACCTGTCGTTTGAACTATCTAGTACCATCTTTATAGGATAGTAGTATCCAGTCATTAAGTTAAGATTACTAGTAGTACTAGTTTAAAAGTATGTTCAGGCTACCATATTTACACATTGTTTGTTGATAGAAACACTTCAAAAGTAAGTGTGAAATTACATGATCAGTAAATATCAATGGTCCATCTATGAATGTAGTGATCAATGAATATCAATGGTCCATCTATGGATTTAGTGATCAATGAATATCAATGGTCCATCTATGGTGTGTATATCTAGGATGTGTATATGAAGTCACTTAAATTATATAACATTAAAGCATGAAGAGTTTTGTGGGAAGTATTATATAAATGAGAATTTACTTAATATTTATTCATAGGTGAATAAGAATTGTTTTAGATAAAGATATAATTAGTCTTCCACACTGTTAATAATATTATTTTGAATGAATGGTAAGAGACCAACAAACAAATGATGAACTGAAACTGTCTTTTACTATATATGTAAATATAGGTTACATATATACACATTGGTATACATGCACAGAATGTTCTCGTTTAGATCCATTTGATAACTAGGTGATATAGTAGAAGGCATATCAAATATAAAGACTAACTGACAGTTTATATTTGGAGGACCATAATTAAATATTGATGATATTGCATTTTATAATATAATATGGTATTAAGTTTCATTTCACAAACTTAAAAGTTAACTAATAATTGTATGAGCTTGGATGAAGAAATTCCCACAGATTCGAGGTCCTTTGGCCGCGACAGACATAACCAATGTAAACACCACAATGCATGACAAGTGATGGCAAATTTTGGTATTGTCATTTAGAATAGAATGTTGTTTTTAAGATTTGATGAATTGGGTATGTTGATATTGTTCAGACCTAAATGATGGTACATTTCTTCATGCTAATAAGATGGTGCTCTCAAAGGGAGTCATTGTTCACAAATTGTCACTATCATATATCAGTAACTTTCTGAAGGGACTTACTTTATGTTTTGGACATCGTCAAGATAGAAAATACTGTTGTAACCGGTATGGAAACTCAATTTATGTGGAATTACTATGAAGCATTTGTGTGACTGTACAATTGTACAATGTCTATAATATTAGCAAGTGTTAGTAAAGAGTTTGAGTTGTTATAATAATTAACAGTTATTGACATATATATTGAAAAAATGGCGACTTGTGTATTATGTATGGGTTATGGGAGTCCGTTGTGTTCTTATGTGAATTACATTAAGACTTGGTGACTGTTACGAGTTAGAACTCATACCTACAATAAAATATATATGTGACCCTGGTGAGGGAGTAATATGTTGAACTTATACCTACTATAAAGTATATATGTGACCCTGGTGAGGGAGTAATATGTTCTAAGTTGGCCAGATTTTATCTGGCAAAGTTATGTAAATGTGACCCTGGTGAGGGAAATATCTGTTGTAAATTGGCCAGAGCTGGCAATGTTTTGTAAATGAGACCCTGGTGAGGGAAATATCTGTTGTAAATTGGCCAGAGCTGGCAATGTTTTGTAAATGAGACCCTGGTGAGGGAAATATCTGTTGTAAATTGGCCAGAGCTGGCAATGTTTTGTAAATGAGGCCCTGGTGAGGGAAATATCTGTTTTAAATTGGCCAGAGCTGGCAATGTTTTGTAAATGAGACCCTGGTGAGGGAAATATATGTTTTTGGCCAGAGTTGGCGAAGATTGATGGCTAGAGCTGCCAAAGTCCCGGTTGGCCAGAGTTGGCGAAGATTGATGGCTAGAGCTGCCAAAGTCCCGGTTGGCCAAAGTTGGCGAAGATTGTTGGATAGAGCTAGCAAAGTAATCAGTGGCCAGAGCTGGTAATATGCGATGATGATATCATATGGTTCAGATCAATATGAAGATTTTGTTGATGAGACACCGACACACCGTAACAGACATTTGACTTCACTAATCGTACTATGATATCAAGAATGCAACAGCAAAGCATGAGAATCGTTATTTAAGAAAGACAAATCTTAGTGCTAAGCAATGACCTATCGAGTTTTCCGGAAAATGATTCAGTCTTCAAGAAGTTCTAAATACTGGAAACGGAGATGAATGAGGTATTGTTAGCTTAATTTATATGGTCATATAATATCTACTTGAATGTAATAGAATATCTATGGCCTTTATGAAGAATAATGGTTGCCAAGGATACTGTTGCTCATAATGTCATCTATGTTTTAATTATTGAAATATTATGTAAATGCAAGGAAATGTATAAAATGAAGATATACAAAGAATTCTGAAGATATCAAACAAGCTTTCAGATGTAATATACTAGGAATAAAGAATATCCTTTATAGATCAAAAACGTTGACCAGAAGGAAAATCTGCTATACCTAGCAAATAGATCAATAAAACCAAGATGAATGCCAATGGGTATTGTACACATTATATCATAGACCGATGATAAAGGATATTTATAAACAAGACAAGGACATTGATTACATTGAGGTCTATGCTCCAGTGGTCTACCACTCGCCTATAAGATACCTGATCGGATGCCAAGAAGGAACTAGAAACAGATACACCAAATGGATGGAGTCACAGCATTCTTACTCAGCAAAGTTACTGAAGAAACTTACATTTAAAACCTGGTTATGAGGATGAACATTATGATTGTAAACTAAATATGTCAATGTATAATAGACACGAGCCAGCGAACAAACTATTGGCACAGACAATTAAATATTGCTTTAGAATTTGGGATGCCTTGCTCAAGAATAAATCCATATGTTTATATTGTAAATGGAAAAGATGTGATTGTTATAGCAGTATAATATATCGATGATATAGAATAGATCTTTATAACATTGAGGAAATGTCATAAATTATAAAAAGAGATACAAAAATAAAAAAGGAAAGGTACCTGAAGGATTTAGGAACAACCAAACATTACATTGGTTCCAGAATATCACAAGAATACAAAATTTAATTTCAATTGAATAAGCAATATATACAAAGATATTACAACAGTCAGCCCACTAATGAATATTGGGCGGCATGAGGTATCAGAAGGCAACAATGCTTATGAAACTCGTCTATAATGTACCTAATTATAATGGAAATGTTACCAGTTGTTGTGATGCAGACTAAGCAAATGATACTGAAGATAGAAGATACATATTTTCACTCCCATTATGCCATAAGCTAGAATTATGGAAAACAAAACATAGCCTTATCTAAAGTGAAGCATATTATGGAAAAAGTTATGCCATTTGATAAGTCAATGTGATAATATAGATGGAGATGACTGGAAGCTCCTTCGTCGGCATATTAGCAGATGACTGTCTTTAAATAAATAGTCATGATAAAAGTAATCAAAATTATAATATCTCTTTAATAAAATGCCAATTTCACTAAGAAAGTAACTTCGCATGATAAAAGACGTAGTGCCATTCAAACGAAAAATTAATTATGACAATAAGATGTAAACATTTTAAACTTAATAAAACAAACAGCAATATCCATGAGTTTCTTGCTCGTTCTTCTCATGGAGGTGCTTTGCGAACGAGCGGTAGTCATTTACTAACATAATTCTCAAAAAAAAACGTGTTAAATTTAAAATTAATTAACTTGAGTTTTTCTTTTATTAAAATGATTTACAACAACACAACGCGAATATGAAGCTTAACTAAAAAGTTTTTATTTAATCTAAATCAAATTATTGCTCTGTACCATTAGTTGTCGATATTTTAAAAAAAATGTACTTGCTCAAATGTATTTACTATCCCGAATACGATGTACTGTCGGTAGTATGGGGACATACACCAACAAAGAATGGCCGAGATGTGTTTGGGGATAGGGACATCCCCATGGCAGAACGGCCGATTGTTAGAAATTGTGATACATAACGATTTAAATGCTTAATAAACGATGCGAAAAAGCAAATCAACCAAATTAAAAAATAAACAATATAAGAAATGACATAGTCTATGGCACTATGGTCTGACATAAGTCATGATGACAAGGCGGCTAGATAAAAATGTATGTGATAAAATAGCAACAGAAAAATAGAAAACTATGTAATTGCCGAAAATATAATACAGTTCAACAAGTAAATATGTACTTTTATTCAGGATCCTGTTGGTATGTATGTTTGATACTATTACTATGTACTTAATCGAGTTAGAATAAATGTACCTATACTCCTAAAATTATACCTACCTTCCTAGAGTCATAAAGTAATACAAGTAGATACACTTTCCATGACTCTAGGAAGGAATAGGTTGAGCTGAAGACACCTATAGATCTAGGATATCGGTGTCGAGTCGAAATAACACTTGTCTATCGGTATTCTCTGTCGCGCTGAAGTCGCGCTCGAAAAGTAATTTGACTATCTTAGTGCTTTTCACGAAATGAATCCCTCTGGCGAGGCGCCACTATCGCGCGTTTTGAATTTTAAATATTTTATATTGAATCCTCAACAATTTCTCATTACAAGCTTTTATTTACTTTCACTTGTCTGTTGTCTGTCTGTCTGTCTGTCTGTCTGTAATCAAATCTTGCAAGTTAAATTTGACCCACTTCCCGGTGTCCGATTGAGCTGAAATTTTACATGCATGTATAAATCAGATGACAATGCAATATTATTATGACATGGAGCTGATCTGATGATGGAGCGGGAAGGTGGCAATAGGAATTTCGTAATTAAATGACGTAACCCCATCGAGTTTGGACTCATTTGATTCGTCTTGACGAGTAGGTACTTTATGGTAATCATAATAAAAGCTTGTTTTTAAAAAGTTTTTTTTAAAATTTCACTTGTTTTTAATTTCTTAATAATCAGGTATTTACTATATACTAAGATCCTTGACTATAATATCTAACAAATATGAAGTATACACAGTAATGACCGAATATATTAAATTTAGTTCCGTTAAATTCCGCAAAACCTCTTGTGTTAAAATGAGAAAAGCACTCTACTGCTGCTGCTGCTGCTTATATTAGGGGAAGGCTTATAAATGTGCTTTAAAGTCAGAAAGAACATAAAACAGCAATCAGTAATAGTAATAAGAGCTTGTTGTGAAAAAGTAATTATATCAAGAATAAGCTACACAAGCTTTTCCAAATTTAAA
This sequence comes from Hemithea aestivaria, assembly GCA_947507615.1. NCBI lineage: Eukaryota > Metazoa > Arthropoda > Insecta > Lepidoptera > Geometridae > Hemithea > Hemithea aestivaria. Next base: position 14,551,498 of record OX382338.1, read on the forward strand.
AATATTTCACTACAAACATTGTGATATTAACTGATACGATATTCTACGCAAGGTAGTAACCGAGCCGAAACATAAATATTAAATACATGAAAAGAAAATAAAAACCACTATTTATTATATTATAGCAACTTAGTTAACGCTAACTGCTTTAAAAAATGCTGCTAAATAGCAGAGTTAAAATATTTTTAGTCTGTAATTATTTGTTACTTAACAGCGCCATCTAGATTCATACCAATGAAAACCAGAGTGGTAGGTATTGTCCTGCTAAAAAAATATTTAATTATAAATTTATTTTATTACTATGGAAAACGGTAAATAAAAGTAGCACTATAAATTTTAACGAATATAGTGATCGTAACAAATATTATCAGATAGAACTTCCTCGTTTGATTTGTTTTAAGTTCAATATTAAGTTTGATAGTGTTTCGATTTGAAATGTGGCGCCACACGAATCAACAGCACCAGCGCCACCTTGGCAACAAAAATGCAACTATCCTGAACAAAGAGCTGGGAACCAATACTAGAAAATAAGGTTGTGTTTTATCTCTGTCGTTTCCAAACGTATCAAAGTGGAGCGAGCGAGATACGCGATTCACTTTCGGCCGTCAATCCGTCAAACCATCTTTCTTTCTTGTGCAACTTTGATTCTCTTCGTCCGTGTTCTAGTGCACTGCAAACGCAGGATGGACGCCATTCGCGCGAGATAATTTTCGGTTCGTTCGTGAAGTGAAATCCGTGAGGTCATAGTGGCGGGCGTGGAGCTATGCTATAGTGCGTATCGGCGCGGTGTGGTGGCGGAGGCCTGGGCTGTCTCGGCGGCGGTGCTCTCGGCGTCGGGGAGGCATGGCGGGCGCGAGCTGAGCGCCGGCCGCGGCCGCTCGCGCTCCGCCGCCGGCCCCATGAGCGCGGCACGATCTGCGCGCCGGAGGTTATTTTATGGGTATTTGCGTGAGCTGCCGGCGTCGCGACCGGAAGGCACCGGAGAAGAGAACGGCGCCGGGAACAGGCGGGCCCGCTAAGGGCACAGCGGCGGCGGAGCTGCTGCCGCGCCGCTCCCACCGCCTGCCAACAATGGCCAACTCCATGTCCAACATCAAGATAACCAACCCGATCAAGGGCATCGTCAGCAAGCGTCGGAGACGCTACCAGAAGGACGGATTCAACCTGGACTTAGCCTGTATCCTTTTACGTGATGTTGTGAAGTTACGGCTTACAGTGAAGTTTTGTTCCCTTGGCGTAAGATCGATTCGGATCAGGTGAGTGAGCCCCCTTCGTCCCTTACGTGTTTGGGTTCCGGCGTCGTCCCGTGACGCCCCGAGCGTCCCGCGACCGTCCGAATCTCGCAATCGTTTCGGAAACGTAGCTGTGATAACCTGACTTGACCATCCTTATATTGTCAAGGGCACTCAGTTTATAACCTATAAATTACGTTCATAAAGCTGTGCTGATAAAAAATCGTGGCTATTTCAGGTTAGAAACGACTATGGCATTTATGGCTATTATTTTAATATAATTTGGGCTTCTAATTTGGCTACATAAATGTCAAAATGGCCATACAGTAGAGCCATTATGTTTAGACAAGACAAGGTCTCAACAATAGAGAATTTGTGCAATAAGTCTAAAGTGGGCAATAAAAACTAAATGAAATGTGGATTTAGTTAAATCTTAATATAAACATTGAGCATGGTGGAGTGAATAGTTTTGTAATGGGCAGCATACTGGTAGTTTATCAACCAGTGGAGTGTTGAAACTCTGCATGGCAACAGCACTTGCATGCATTCATCAACCATAAACACTAGAGACCTGTCACCGTGTGTGTTTTGTATGGAATACTAGCATTTGTCACAGTGAATAAAGTGTTTCTATGGGCTGGAATACTGGCATAAAGATATATCATCTTTTAGAAATGTTTTAAGTGTAGAAAATCTATAGTTACTCTGTCTAGCTAGCACTTAAAGACTATAATAAGTTATAGGTTGTTAATTTCCACTTCAAGATACCAGATTTCTCAAACAGATAACAATGTTAGTGTGAATTGATTGAATGGCTTATACTTGTGACTTGTGAGATAATGACATCTTTACCATAATATCCGTAGAAGATTTATTGGACAGTTTAATTTGCCTTCTAAATCACATTATGCATATAGTTTACTGTCTTAAACACTGGTGTGGCTTTTACTCCTTGAAAAATAATAAATAACCATATTCCAGGATCTCAACCATGTTCCTACTTACCAAATTTCAAACCTCTCCGTTCAGTATTTAGCATATGAAAATGTAGCAAACATTTAACTAACAAAGTTTCACTTTTATAAGTTACTAACTGCACCCAGCAGATTTACCTGCTGTACTTATAGCCTATGTGTTATTCCAAGGTCTAAGTTATCTCTATACCAAATTTCAGCTCAATCAGTCCACCTGTGAAAGAGTAACAAACATGCAGCCAGAAATCCATACATGTTTACAAACTTTTTAATAATATTAGTAAAATAAAATAAGTATTATGTTTATTACCTCCTACAACAAAACTACTAAACTATGACGTTGAAATAACACAACATACTTCAAAGCAAGTAAACCACAGAACATAGGTAGGCTATATAATATAAAAACACTGTTAACACATTGAATGCAGTAAACACAACAACTGTGTTTTTGAGGTTGTAATGTGAGTGCTGAAAAACACAAACATTGTGTTATGTCAAAGGATTTTTCCATACAAAATTAATTTAAAACTTCTGGGATAAAAAAAAAAAGTAATTGGGGTTTATACTCCAACAGAACAGGTTACCCTACTTACACTGTCAGAGTCAAATCACAATTTATAGGTTGTGTGGCGAACCTATAATGATGATTAAAAATATGTACTTATGTCTCCTTATATATCTTTATAACCACCGTCGCTCTATTTTATGTATTTCCTTTCCCTGCTTGGTTGTCTGGAAGAGATCGCTATTAGCGATAAGACCGAAAATTGTAACACTTCTTTCTGTGTAATCTTAGTTCTAAGTTTATATTGTTGTATTTGTGTGAACAATAAAGAGTTTTCTATTCTATTCTATTCCTATATGTTGCAGTTTCAGGTCGCCGAGAACTCTATTATATTTATTGGAATAGTTCTATAAAACACCACCACACCCAATGTGTTAAAACCTCGCATAGCAACAGCATTACACATTCATAACCTATAAGTATGTACACAATACATATTTACTCTGTACATAGAAACTATCAGATTATCACCGTTGAGTGTTGCAGATACCTTTGAAATCATTATTTCTTTGCCTTTTATCATATCAGATTAGAGTTGTTACCAATATTGAAATAATAGTGTTGGTAATGTGAAAATCATTTCTTTACATCTTTTATACTAGGACACTATACTCGGATTGAACAAGGAATATCCTTTTTGTAAACAAATGAGTTCCCACACCAAAAAATGATTAACTAAATAAATAAAATAAATATTTCAGGACAATTCACACAGCGCTACCTAACCCCATACTAAGCAACTTAATGCTTGTAATATGGTGGTTAGGATAACGGATATAATACTTATATACTTTTCTTTTGTAAATACATACTTATAATAGATATTGAAAAACCACCCAGACCAGAAACAAATACCTGTGGATCACACAAACATTTGTCCCATGCGGGAATCGAACCCGCAACCTTCTGCGTTGCAGGCGGGTATTAGCCCACCGCGCCACAAAGGTCGTCAGGTATTGAAATAATAGTGTTGGTGGTAATGTGAAAATCATTTCTTTACATCTTTTATACTAGTAACTATACTCGGATTGAACAAGGAATATCCTTTTTGTAAACAAATGAGTTCCCACACCAAAAAAATGATTAACTAATAGAAGATAGACAGGAGAGAATGGAAGAGACTGGAAATAGCCTTTCTCCAAAGGTTCACAATAATAAGGGACATCCTATAAATCAAACTTCACTCAAGGCTGGAGGAGGCCTAGTGTTTTTTATGACACGCTGTACATAGTTAGTAAATAATCCAATGTTAAATTTAGGTTTTAAGTTAAACAGCAAATAAAGGCTATTTTAGATGATTTTTCCACTTTCTGTTGAACTTTGGCAGTACGCGACTCATTGGCGATCTCTCTCGTTTTGTTAAAGAATCGGACCGTAATTTTTGACACTGACACATTGTGACATTACTGTGCTTACAAAAAAGATCTAAGTTTTTCAAACGAGGTATAGCTCACTTGTATAACTTCGTCTATGTCCGTTAACGCATTGACTGCGTAAAACATAACTGCTGTGTTTTTGAGGTAGGAATGGGTGTATTGGTATGCGGGCTGGTTTTCGCAATAAGGCCACTCGGCCCATTTTGGGTTTTAGGAATGGGTGGACACACACAAATGTTGTGTTTTGTCTACTGATTTTTCTATACTAAATTAATTTGTACCTATTAGGGTCAAAGTGGGTAAATGTAAACAGAGGTAAATGGTAACGCTGGCCATAATATCTTTATTTTTACTTATATAGGATTCTGAGTGCATCAGAATTCATTAATAGGATTTTATCTAATAAATGCATTTCAATATTTAAGTGTTAGATGTCAAAAAATATTATTTTGATGTGTTTATTAATTTTCGGCAAAATCCATTAAAATACAGTTTTCAAGTGGTGAACAGTACTTACTTTAGTACGAAAACTATAGAGGTTAGCTATAATGTTAATTAGCTAGAGAGATGAAATTGAATTAAGTGGCACGTTTTAGGTGTTGTTTTCTCTCTATATGATATCCGCAATTTTTTAAATCTGCGTTTACAATTACCTCAATATTTAGTGGCTTGGGTAAAATGTAAACATAATTTGGGGTAAATGTAAACGATGGGGTAATTGAAAACACAATACTTTTTGCTTTCAATATGTTTAGTGATAATGAGGGGGTGATTGTAAACATTTCATTTCAAGGCTAAAGTCATATGCGGAGGGCAAATGTATGAAAGAAAGAACTACTACATTACTCTCTGGAAGGTATAGATGTTATGACTTATAAAAAAATGCATTTCAAGAAGCCTGCGAGTTTTATGTATTTCCTACTACGGTTATATTAAATTCTGAGTAGGAAAAAATATTTCAAGAGAAAATAAAATCTCTAATTTGCGTCAGGATGAAAAAAGGGAAAATGTTTCAGAGAATAAATGATAAAACTGATAAGGAGAGTGAATAAATTATGAATAACTAAGGGCATTCATGCAATTAAGATCAGGTTTAAGTTAGCATAAGATGAAATTAAGAGTTTATGTACATATTTATGTCCAGTAGTAGTGTAATTTGTTTATAATTTGTTCAGTAGTAGTATTTCTTAATGTTTTTTTAAGTTATTAAGTTATTCATATACTTACAGAGACTGTTTACATTTACCTCCTTTTATTAGTTAAAATTATGTAAGGAAATATCTTTATGTTTACATTTACCCCAAAATAAATAATTTTCCTCCTGTTATAGATAAGGACTTTTTACTATTATATACTCATTAGAGAGATCAAACCTTGCACCAAATAATCTTTTCTTCTGTGCTATGTAGTAACAGTTAAGAATTGCGTATTTACAATTACCCCAAAATGGTAGTTTTTGAAATTTTGCATTGGGGTAAATGTAAACTGGTAATAAAAACCAAAATAAATGTGCTAGAAGGTTTTGTTATATATTACTTCGCATGTTACTTCACTCTGAGTCCCTAGAAAAAAGAAATCGTATAATAAGTCGTCACAATTTTTTTTTACGATGATGAAAGTACTGCTACCTCCAATTTTTTTCAAAAGTGTTTACATTTACCCACTTTGACCCTATATGTATTATACCCCTTTTATTTGTATTTATTTAGGTACTTAATATTATAATCCAATTATTATCTATGTATTGTAAGCTATAATTTTATGTTTCTCTGTTATCCTATATTAAGTAACTTTAAAACCACCGTCATTCTAAAACTTGTATTTTTTCTTTCCTTTTTTTTTTTTTTTTTTTTTTTATGTGGTGAAGTAGAAGACGAGCAAGACGCTCTCCTGATGTTAAGAGATAACGGCTGCCCATAATCAGTACAGTGCTACTTAGGATTTCACAATTATGTGAAATTCTAGGAGCACTGCACCAACGCTTCTTACTCAAGAGTCATAAGATGTTAAGACTCTTTAGCCCAGTAATTTCACTAGCTACAGTGCCCTCCTACCGGAGCACAGTAATGTTTGCACACCACTGCTCAGGCGGTAGAATAACTGGCACTGTTGGGGTACCCACCTAGACGGTTTCCTGCTTGGTTATCTGGAAGAGAACGCTATTAGCGTTAAGACCAACTGTAACATTGCTTAACTGAAATTTACTTATTTATTAATTGTTTTTTTTTTGATGCAATAAAGAGTTATCTATCTATCTAATTTGCCGTCCTTTGGATATTACCTACTAAAAATGCCACCCTGCCAGTGTTAAAGAAAAACTTATGATCATTCTCAGTCTACCAGATATAGGTACATACATAAAAAATGTATAAAAACAGTCAAACCCATAGATTTATTAGGTACTAGCTGCGCCCAGCGGTTTTACCTGCTGTCCTATAGCCTATGTGTTATTCCAGAGTCTAAGCTATCTCTATACCAAATTTCAGCTCAATCGGTCCACCCGTTTAGGCGTGAAAGAGTAACAAGCATACATCCAGACATCCATTCTTACAAACTTTCATGTTTATAATATTAGTACAATAAACAAGTAGATAAACTGACATGTGCATCATTTTGATTGGTCCTAAAACAAATTATGAATAGACAGGACTTTTAATAATAATATTCATACAGAACCTGGCAAATTTGACCCATTTTAACCTCCAATCCAATATTCTATACTCAATATTGAGGGTTAAAAAGTCACCTTTGACACAGTTCAAGACCTCTAAACAAACCTTTTCAGGGTCAAAGTATCAGCCTAATAGAATTTTTAAAACCTAAGTTATTGCCATTAGAAAATCATCTTTACGGCTATGAATATAAAGTAGAAAGTCGTATTTTAAAGATAAAAGACCACCAAGAGAATAATTTGAAGCAAAAAGATTGGCTTCGCTCATATATCATAGACTAATGGCAAGAGTCCAAAAACTTTGCATAGCATAAATTCATTATTGAAAGTACTGTACATTTAAATTGTGTGATTTAATATTTTATCTTGATTTTTAACATGTTTTTTATCAAGTTTGCATTAATAGGTACCTATTTCCTATTTATTAGGTACTAATTTATGTTCAAAAAAATTTTGTAACTCTGTATCTACTCATTTAATTTTCATATTATCTACCTAAAATCTGCATTGTGATATCAACCAATAAGAACCATTATTAATTGCGCCAAATTATGATACACAATTTATTTTGAGTATAATAATTAACATTATAACAGGTCTTTTGTGTGTTTGAGTGGAGAACATTGGTCTATTATTTTTGAAAGTGATGAAGTAGGTAATGCAATTTATCTATAACTTGGTCACCTTGAAAACATATTTAATTTTACGATCATTGTTACAATAAATTAATTATTGAAAATTATTAAAGTGTCTCGTAAAACTACTTATTAAGAAATCAGTTTTTATGACCTAGTTTTTAAACAGGATGTGTTAGAATATGAAAACTTGGCTTGTTATTAAACATATCAAGCGTAACAATATAATTCCATTTATTTTTATTAACTTGGCCTTTTTACCTGCTGAAAATAAGTCTTTAATTTAGAGTCTAAGATAAACTACCTACATACCTATATTATTTTTATGCAAAGAATTAAGAAGACGAGCAAGACACTCTCCTTATGGTAAGAGATAATACCTATGCTGCCTATAATATCAGTACAGTGCAACCCAGGATTTCACAATTATAATATGTATAATGTAAAACTAGCTGCACCCAGCTGTTTTACCCGCTGTACTGTAGCGTATGTGTTATTCCAGAGTCTAAGCGACCTCTATACCAAATTTCAGCTCAATCGCTCCACCCGTTTTGGCTCATTAACAAACATACACACTCACAAACTTTCGCCTTTATAATATTAGTGTGATTCTTGGTGCACTGCACCAAACCAATGCTTCTTACTCAAGAGTCATGTTGTTAAGAATCTTCAATCCAGTAATAATTTAACTAGCTACAGAACCCTTCTACTGAAGCAGAGTAATGTTTGCACATCACTGCTGCTCAGGCGGTAGAATAACTGGCACTGTTGTTACCTACCTTGTCAACCTTCAAAGGAAGTCTACCCCCGATGCATTACCTATATAAAACTTTATCTATCAAATGCTAGCACGATTGGATCAGCTATTTACAAACATTGTACCTACTTACTATGAATTCACTTTGCTTTATCCATTTTGTAACACAAAAAGGTTTGGATGAACTGTGTGAAAGATGATATGCGTGCTAGGGGAGTGGATGCAGATATGAGGGATGATAGAGCAGAATGGAGGAGAAAAACGTGTTGTGCCGACCCTACCTAGTGTGGGATAAGGGCAGGAAGAAGAAGAAGTAACACAGCATTACTTGAAAAATGGCAAGAGAAAAGTATATGTAGATTTGTCAATCTTCAAGTTATGGATACTATGAATGACCTTAAAGCTGACTCTTACTTGGCCAACATATAATTTTAGTCTTACAGAGAGGGCAGCTTTTTAGGCACGTTACCTACCTGTAGGAAGCAAACTCTACTTACGTCTAACTCTATGCAACAATTTTTTTATTTAGCCTATATTGTCCCACTGCAGGGCAAAGGCCCCTTCTCTCCCTCCACTCATCCCTGTCTATTGCGATTCGGGTCCCATCCGGTAAATATGAGTCAAGCTCATCTATGCAACTATACTTACGTTTTTTAATCCTACTAATATCTTAAATGTGAAAGTATGGATGTGTATGTGTTTCTTACCTCTGAACTCCTAAACGTCTGAACTGATTGAGCTGAGATTTAGTAGTATTATAAAGGTAGTAGCATATACCCTGAACAGCCAGTCTTTTATTTTAGATAGGTTAATCTTATCTTCCTGTAGATATGTAAATAAAAACGTTTTTATTGTTATTAATGTATGCCTCAAATATAAAACTGTGCTATACACTGTCTTAAAATCAGTTGTCCTTAAAAGACACATTAAGTAGGTATCAAGTACATTACATCACATTACGAGTTCTTAAGGAAAAGACAACGCTGAACGTGTGAGGTTAAAAAATCGTGCGTAGGTACTACAACGGTATCGCCACAGTGTAACACGTTGCAGAAGGAAATGTGCAGGGAAATTTTAATGACGTACGATATTGCTCATTTGATTTACCTATTTATAGTTATTCCATCTGAATCTATCTGAATATTATATAAAAGGATTGACTGATCTATCAACGCACACCCCAAACTACTGAACGGATTCGGTTGAAATTTGGAACACAGATAGGTTTTATGACCTCCGCTAAGAAAGGATATTGCCACGCGGGCAAAGCCGCGAGCATAAGCTAGTAGTTAATAAAAGTAATATAATGAATTATACTTTATTAATTTAATGTTAGATATTGTTATAACAACTAATATAACCACCTATGGTTTAAAATGCTATGCGTTCTATATCATTCTTGTGTCTGCCCATCTGTGCCAAATACATATTGGTTGAAAGGCACAGGCAAAGTCGTGTAAACTAACATAATGAGTATCTTCGCAATTTTGAAATGAGAGCGTGTAGTTTTTGATGACGATGACCCCACCTCCATGTGATATATTTAGCCAGGTAAATACAGTATCTTCGCCACATACTGCCATCTAAATCTTTATTTTCATTATAAAACTTTCATAAAACAAGTTTGATCGCTTTGTCGATAACAACCGGATGAAATGAATAAATTAATTATCCTATAGTAAGTGGGTGTCATTTGTTATAATTTATGTGACTTTTATCTTCGCATGATGCAACTTTTTGGTAGCAGCATGTAATATGGGTACAGTGAACAGTGCTTCGATCGTAAGTTGGTGGTGGCAGTTTTACAAACTAAAAAACTTGAGAGGTGTCAAGGGACACCCGGATGGAACGAAGTTCCCACGATTTATACGATCCTCCCCACTCTCCCCCTCCCCCCTCCCCCTTTAAAGTAGTAAGTCTCTAAGACCGCTGTAGCGGCTGTAACGTTTAACTCAACTTTTTTTCGGACCGCTATAGCGGTCGGGACGTTTGAGTGGATAGCAAAAAGTGTCTTGACAACTTTTCGTACCAATTTTTTCCGTCTAGTCCCCTTTCACAACGCGCGATAAGGAACTTCGTTCCAAAAAAATCAAATAATATATATCTACCTATTTGAGCAATCTGTTAGGCGCTTGACTGCGCAGTAGCAGCCCATATATACCTAATTTTCTACTACGCAACCACTTATTTCAGATCGTTATAAATGATTTACAATGAGGAAACTATAACAGATAATCTCGACGAAGTCCTAAACACTGCGCTGCAGTCGTCTGCTTGAGACCTAAGACCACATTATATCGCCTTAGTATGTTCTTTAGCCAAATAAAAAATTACAACCTGAGCGAATCTTGACTGAATAATGAGAATAATTATGTAAATTGATGGTATGATTTTTTTTTTTTTTTTTTTAATTTCTCTCTCTTAGATATTCCCTGACAGAATCAAGGCAAGGTATGATTATTAAAATCAATATAACTAATTATATTATACCTAAAACGCAAAACTTGTATCTCCAAACATTACAGAGCGCAAAAAATGTAAAGTTAAAAAACACTGTTATATACCTAAATCTTAAAGGTACCATATAGCTGGAGAGCTACTGAACCCTAGGAGTAACGGTCACCCTGTAAGGTTAGAAATTTGTATACTTACGATTTATGGCATGCTAAGAGCAATAGCCATGACCTGGCAGGCGTCAGCCCTGCACGTCATCAGCCCCTTTATTTTTTAAACTGTTAAGTAAATTGAGTTTCAAAACTTGTTTCTGTAAATTTGAAAATTTAATAGGATAAAGTTTATTTATTGTACAACTTAAAAAAAAATTGCCAGGCGATTACAATAAGCAGAAGTATATGACAGATCACTTAGAAAACGCACAGTTGATGAGGTAAAATAAACTTTATCCTGTATACTTGAAATTTTTATATGTTTTCAAATAAACGTCTCAGAATAAGTATGTACAATGCCAGGCGGTTTTGAACAGCATAAGACCTTGACAGGCGAGGGGACAGCTGCTAAGGGCGTGCAAATAAGAAATGTTACATGAACGCATACAGCAATGCAATGTATTTTATTGGGTTTTATATGCAATCTACATTATTTTTAACATTCATTTTCTTCTTCAGCATCATCCGAAATTTCGCTATCACTGTTTTCATCATCATCTGATTCTTCAACAATGTTTTCCTTATCTGAAACAAGTGAATTAAATTAAAAATTTAAAAAAACCCCCAACGCAATACGTAATTCACCATTTTTTGATGGCGGCCATCTTGGATTTTAAATTTTAAATAGTGGGCTGTATTCTACTCGTTAAGCCCTTTCATTTGATACCCATATTGAGGGGGTCGTGGAAGAAAAAAGTAATCCGCCATTTTGTAGCGGCGGCCATCTTGGACCGATTTTCACCAAACATAGCTAAGAACACTCTCGACTAACTCTACTTTCAAACAAAAAAAACTAAATCAAAATCCGTTCATCCGTTTGGACGCTACGATGCCACAGACAGACACATACACACACACACAGACAGACAGACAGACAGACAGACAGACAGACAGACACGTCAAACTTATAACACCCCGTCGTTTTTGCGTCGGGGGTTAAATAGTAAAAAATATATTTTAATGAATCAATAAGGTTGCTAAGAATTAAATATTAAGCTCAATACATAGGACTGCATATTCAATGTTACGGAATAATATAGTTGTATGTTACCTGAAATGCATTCCTCAGTTTCAGTCGATTGCGCTGTGGCAGTATCAGCAGGTCCTTGTAAAAGTATGTCGTATATAGAAGATTAAACCGTATTCCCCTCAAACCAATTAATATCGTAACGACTATCAATTAAGTTTCAACCGTTATTTTCAGGTGTAAGAATTGATGGTTCTTTTAAATGACAATTTCGCCATATATTTGCAATGTAGGCAGTTCTCAACAATTGTTGATGTAGTTCACGTTGGCAGGGTGGTAAATTCGATGAATCATAGCTCACTACTTTTTTCACAAACACTTTAGGATTAGTTGTGTTGTACGTAGCAAGGAACTTTTCATAACGTGCATTATTTAGTTTTGAATATTTCAAATCATACATTTGGCATACAAATTTCTCTAGTATCCCCTCGCCTGTCAAGGTCTTATGCTGTTCAAAACCGCCTGGCATTGTACATACTTACTCTGAGACGTTTATTTGAAAACATATAAAAATTTCAAGTATACAGGATAAAGTTTATTTTACCTCATCAACTGTGCGTTTTCTAAGTGATCTGTCATATACTTCTGCTTATTGTAATCGCCTGGCAATTTTTTTTTAAGATGTACAATTAATAAACTTTATCCTATTAAATTTTCAAATTTACAGAAACAAGTTTTGAAACTCAATTTACTTAACAATCTAAAAAATAAAGGGGCTGATGACGTGCAGGGCTGACGCCTGCCAGGTCATGGCTATTGCTCTTAGCATGCCATAAATCGTAAGTATACAAATTTCTAACCTTACAGGGTGACCGTTACTCCCAGGGTTCACTAGCTCTTGGACTAATACTTGTGACATAAAAGTAAGTACAGTCATACAGTTTAACTTGCTACTATAATATATATATTTCCTCACTGTGTAGTCCATAAAAGTAAAATCAAAAGCATTTATTTGTTAGAGTATTGTACATACATAGGTAATTAAATTTCGAAGTTTCAAATACTCTACCGGAGCTCCGGTGTACAAATATTAATTATATTAAATTAAATAAAAAAGATGGACATGCAATTAATGTAACACTTCTATCTATCTATCTATCTTTAACGGGGGCTGGCAAATAACCAGCAACACGTCGACCCATTGGGATCTATTGTGTTTACCCCTACCTTATCGTTTCTTACTCATGGAAGAAGTGGGTTATTAAGGCGGTGGTCCCACTTAGAGGAAGAAACCTATACTCCTCTGGTTTGGGAAATGCATTCCCAAGGAGCCTCATGCGTTTCGTAGCCAATACGTCACATTCACATAGAATGTGCTCCATTGTCTCCTTGACCTCGCCACAGGCTCTACAATCGTTTATTGTAGTCAGCCTCATTTTGAAAAGCATGTCATTGGTTTCATAATGCCCGGTTAAGGCACCAATGATAGCTCGTCCTTTGCTTCTTCCATTATTTAGTATATATTTGGAAGATTTTCTGTAGCTGTTACCTAGGAATTTCTTCGAATGTATCAGCCCTTCGCTGTTTTCCCAAACTTGCCGGTGTTTTAGATCAGCATATTCCTTTATGGCCGCATTGATTGTGCATGCTGGCAGACCCATACATGGTTCTGGTGCATAGCATTTGCTGATCCGCTTCTGGCAAGCTCATCAGCCTTCTCATTCCCTAATATTCCAACGTGGCCCGGTACCCAAACTAATCGTACTCTGTTGCTGTGGCCTAATTTATTTAGTGCCTTAACAGCATCTAAGACCAATCTTGAGCTGATCCTGCAGGAATTTAAGGCCTTTAGTGATGCTTGACTGTCACTGAGAATGTAGAAAGTCTTATCTTTTACATTCCTATTTATATTCTCATGAGCGCATGCTATGATAGCATACATTTCTGCCTGAAAGACGGTTGTGTATTGACCCAAACTGTTCCAAAGTTGGAAAGTATTTGAGTATATACCTGCTCCTGTACCAGATCCAGTTTTTGAACCATCTGTGTACCATATGCTGCAGTCTGCGTCTGGTGGTCGTAGCTGCTGCTTCCAGTCCTCCCTTGAGGGGACATGTATTTTAAAATTCCTTTTGAAGATTTTAATCTGCGGCATTACGTCGCTAATCATGTTGATCTTCCTCTGTAGCTCTTCAATGAGCTTCATTTTTGTGTGCCTTGTTGTTGGCCGATTGAGGTCATGAACTCCTACCGCTTGGAGTCTGTATAAGGCTTTCATTGCCTCCTGTTGTATGAATATATCAAGAGGTTTTAAGTCTAAAATTATGTCAAGCGCCATACTTGGCGTGGACTTAAACGCTCCTGTTATGGCCATAGTGGCCATCCTTTGAAGTTTGCTTAATGTTCTTTTGCACACTGCGAGTTCGGTTCTAGGCCACCATACCACGCTACCGTAGGAAAGTATTGGGCGCACCATCGAAGTGTAGATAAACTTTAGTATCTTGGGTTTAAGTCCCCAAGTTTTACCATAAGCTGATCTACACATATTAAAAGCCCTCATGGCTTTATCTGTCACCTTCTTGGCGTGCAGATTCCATGTAAGCTCCTTGTCTAGGGTCATTCCAAGATATTTCACTTCGGTAGACCATTCCAACTCTTTGCCGAATAGTAGTAACTTCTTCAGACTACCCAGTTTCTTCTTCCTTGTAAATGGAAGAACCGTAGTTTTACTTGGATTGATGGTAAGGTGGTTTTCAACACACCATTCTTCCACAATATATAAAGCCCCGATGTAGTTTCTGGAAATTTGCCATTGATCATTACTACTATGTCATCTGCGTATCCCACAGCATAGCATGCTCCACTGTTCAATTTTGTAAGGAGGTTTACCACCAAACACCATAGTGTAGGTGACAATACCCCTCCTTGAGGGCAGCCTTTTGTTGTTGTTGCATGAATTTCATCTCCTAATAGAGATGCCCATATTCTCCTACCCCTCAGCATGGAATCAATCCATCTGCATAGGGTAGGGTTAATGCCGTGTTCATTGGCGGCCTTCATGATCGATTCGAATGTTGTGCGGTCAAACGCTCCCTCAATGTCTAAGAAAGCCGCCACACAAATTTCCTGACCATCAATAGCTTCTTCAGCTTTAGTGACTACGTGGTGCAACGCAGTTTCTGTTGATTTTCCAGGTTGGTAGGCACACTGTAGCTTATGAAATGGTTTCTTTTTTAGAGGCCCATCCCTTATGTATTGATCTATGAGTTTCTCCAGGGTTTTTAAAAGAAATGATGAGAGACTAATCGGACGAAACGCCTTAGCCTCTTCATAGCTTCCTTTACCTGGCTTAGGAATGTACGTTACCTTTACCTTCCTCCATATCTTTGGAATGTGCCCAAAGGCTATGCAGGCCTTGAACAGCCGCAATAAGTGCGGACCTATTATGGGAAGACCCCGTTGTAGTAGTATTGGGTATATGCCATATGCAATGTAACACTTACATACACAATAAAATAATTAATCCATTTCATGCACAAAATTACAAATCAAAATAAATTACAATATTAAATTAGATGTCAAATGGAATAAAATGTCAGATTATACACCATGACTTTTGCAGTGTTGCCATTGGAAGAATTAAATTTTAAATAATATAATCAAAATAAAATAAATTAAAAATTAAATATCTATACCAATTTATAATGTCAAAAATAATAAGAAATAATAATACAAATAAAAATTATAAATTAGATTTTAAAATAATTATTTTCACTCAAAAAGTCATTTACTGTATAATAACATTTATCCATTATAACATAGTTTTAAATTTGTTCCGATTTAATAATTTGAACTCTTCTAGCAGCTTGTTATAAATATGAATGCCCATGCAATAAACATTTTTTCTGTATACCTGAACCCGTTGCGAAGGGACACATATCTGATTTGGTTTACGACGTAACCTAGCTGCTGTTTCTTTTGTTTTAAACAAATGTCGATTTTCGTGGACAAATACACTTACTTCATAAACATATAAACATGGAAGCGGTAAAATGTGTAGTTGTTTAAATAATGGCTTGCAAGAGTCTGTACCGCAGGCACCGCATATTGACCTTAAACATTTTTTTTTGCGCTCTAAACGCTCTAATTGCATCAGTTGAATTACCCCATATGATTAAACCATAACGCAAGAGTGACAATACGTACGCATGGAAAGCGCTGAGTGCAGCTTGGGGCGAGGCTATCCTTCTCAACCTGTTTAGGACGTACACATATCTTTCTAGTTTTGAGCAAAGTTTGTGATATGCTCCTTCCAATTACAGTATTTATCTATAATTATTCCCAAGAATGTAATTGACTTTACCTCTTCTATAAAAATACCGTTATTTTCAACGCGCAATTGAAGTGGGCTACTATTGTATATTTGAAATTGCATAATTTTAGTTTTATTTATGTTGATATTAAGTTTATTAGTATTCAGCCATCCGATAATAGACCCAAGTGCGTTAATGTCGGATTGAAAAGAATGTATGTTATGTCCTTCAACAATAAGGGTCGTGTCGTCCGCGTATAAAATGTATTTATGTTCCGTAATGTCAGGGAGGTCATTAATATACAACAGAAACAATAGAGGACCCAGAATACTTCCTTGGGGTACTCCTCGAGCATTAACTGTATAGGGGGAACGTGTAGCTACTCTATTGTATCTGTTGAAGTTACATATTTCCACACATTGACTTCTATCACTAAGATAGCTTTCCAACCAATTGAGAGCTATTCCTCTTATGCCGTACCGTTCTAGCTTAAATAATAATAGATTGTGATTTACATAGTCAAATGCCTTTGACATATCTAGGAAAAGCGATACCACTGGAGTTTTTTTATTTAAGCAGTCTGTAATTATTTTTATGAGAGAGAAACATGCCATTGCAGTGGATTTTGTTTTCCTAAAACCGAATTGTTCTTCCTTTAACACGTTGTTTAGGTTGACGAAGCTATAAATTTTGCAATGCATGACCTTTTCAAAAATTTTTGAGAAAATTGGTATGAGTGTGATTGGTCGATAATTGTTGAGTTCATTGGTCACTCCTTTTTTGTGCAGGGGTTTAACTATCGATTGTTTAAGTCGTGTTGGAAAAATACCTTGTGCCAGTGATAGATTTATAATGTGTGCCAATGGATATGACAATACCTTTGAGCATAATTTGATAATTCTGGTTTGCAGATCGTCAAAACCAGTGGAGATTGAATTATTAAGGGATATTATTTTATGAATGTCATTATTATCTACAGGGGTCAAGAAAATTGTATTATTAATATTTGGAATGTCATAAGGATATTTATTATTAGAAGATTCGAAATTAATATTAGTGATGTCAGTATTCAAGTTGATAAAAAAATTGTTAAATAATTCCGCAATTTGGCTAGGATCTGTGTATATTATGTCATTTACTTTAATTGAGTCAATAAGCGATGGTTGTTCCATTTTGCCCACATTATCTTTTATGATTTTCCAAGAAGCTCTACATTGATTTTTCGCGTTTACAATACATTTTGTATTATGTTTTTGAGCACTTGTCACGCATTGCTTAAGTATTTTATTGTATTTCAAGTAAGTCTTCCTGTTTTTCTCTTTATTTGCTTTTGATAAGTGATATTTTAGGTATAGGCTACGCTTGATAACAGTTGATTTCTTTATGCCCTTAGTGAGCCACAGATTTTTTATTGGTTTATTCGTTTTCTTGATGCGAAGGACGGGAAAACATAGGTTATAAAAAAGAGTGACAATGTCGTGGAAGTTTTCAAAAGCCGCATTAAGATCATGTGATTCGTAGACCTCAGAAAATGACAACGCAGATAAACAATTTATGATTTTTTTTTGTTCTCTTTACTGTAAGTTCCAATTTTCAAAGGTTCAATAGAAAAAGTAGTCAGTTTCAAAAATTTTAAAAGGTTAAATAGAAAAAGTACAGTCATACAGTTTAAATTGCAACTGTAGTTTCCTCACTGTCTAGTCGACACTGTGACTCGCTTCGTTCGCTTTTGACCTTCGTCCGGCGGCCGCCTTAGCAACAGTAATTCTCAATTGATCCCAAAAGGTATCATTAAACCGATCTTAATTTAGAAGTTACCTTGCCATAGCTTGAAAAAGTTAAGCGGTTATGGGCTGTACACACTGACTTGTACTCTTTTTGGGTTCCGCATAAAATTAAAAACTTTTAACAGTTTACGTTCGCGACTTCGCTCCCGTTAATAAATTCTTTGTTAGTGCTTGTGTACGTAACGATATAATGTATACCCTATCTTTGTTCTGAATTTTAACTAAGTAAAACCGTTTTATAAGTTTTAGCATGTTCCTAAATAATTGCGAAAGTTTGTGTGCATGTATCGATGGATCTTTGTTACTCTTTCGCGGCTAAACGGCTGAAGCAATTTGGCTGAAATTTGGTAAGAGTGTAGCTAACACCCTGGGATAACACATAGGCTTTTTAGGCGAGTAAAAGTTGGATGTAAAATCTAAATATTACATTGTATTAAAGCTAATAAAACATTTTCTATCATACTATGTCGACTGTCGATCTTTTCGTTGGTTAGCGACGAGATTAACCGCGATCACTTAAAAACAAGATTTTATTACTCACGAATAGGTACGTACATAAATATAATTTACATAAACGCACATTTTAGTTTATGAAAGATATAAAAAGGCGTATCTGTTAATACCGTGTACCTATCTATCTAAACATCTTAAATGCATACCTACAAATAACTGCCTAGACGAGTTAAAATTAATGGATTTGTTTGACCAAAATTTTGTGGGAATTGGCTGAAAAAATATTGTTAGAAAATACTAGACAACGCTATGAAAGCTTTTGGCTAAACCAGCTTTAGCTCTCAATTCATAAAACTATTAAATGTAGCCATACAACTCGACCAGCAGGGCTATTCACTTATCTGTCAGGGAACCGAACCGAGGACCGAATTGTCAAAAATGTATGAAATTACGTATTACGGCGTATCGATTTAATACGTCATTTCATACATTTTTGACAATTCGGTTCGATTCCCTGACGGATAAGTAAATAGCCCCGCAGAAGAAGACTTACTTGTAGTTGTCCAATAGATGATGAAGCTGATCAAAATGGGCGGATTAAAATACTCTTATGTACATTTATGTAGAGAAAGAATTCAGAAATTCTCCCTGGCGCATATAAAAATCATCGAAATATTACGCTGTTAAGTGTAAATTGAACCCTAAAAGTAGTGAAAACCAAGGCCTTGCACATAATAATAATTATACCCAATTAAAAACAAATTAAGTACACAGAATACATTATAACTCGTACATGCCCCTTATGTGCGTCGGTTATTATCTTCAAGTCAAATCTTCACACAAAATGTTATTTAAAATGAATCAGATCTTAATGCAGTTTACACGTCGTTAAATTAACGTTATTCAATTTAAAAGGATCGCAGGGTCCTATACGAGGGTCATGCCAAAAGTAATTAGATACTCAAAAATTATTATGTTAATCATGTTTTATTATTATGTATCATTTAAAGGCATTCAATCTAAACACGTATACACATTTTCATGCATTTAAACCATTTTAAAAATACTTTAGTCTACTACTTTTCAGATAGCTTAAAAATGACATAATTTTGGGCTCTTAGCACATCTTCCTTGCTCTCTAATGGCTTGCCGCTTAAATTTTATTTGATTTTGTCAATCAGGTAAACTTTGCAAGATGTCATGTTAGAGGAATATGTAGGGAGAGATAGAAATAACACATTTTTTTACTTAAAAAATTAAATGTTCTCGCGGAGGTGTGCGGCGCGGCGTTGTCGCGATGTCCAAGAATGTGCCGGAGTCTAGACTTTGGTCGATTGTCACATCAAGCCAATAATACTGCTGGAGCCCAAATTATTACCAACCATTCAAAATGTACTGTTCTATGATTTTCTAGCACCGGAGTAGCAATATGGCAGGTTTTATAAAGAAAACATACCGACGATTTGTTTCTATGTGCATTGCTCACGGCGACATTTTGTTGGTATTTGTTAATTTCCAAAGCACCATGTGGTTGATTTTAGCTTTGTTTCGAGAACGTAGTTATAGAGTTATGCTTCAATGCTATTAAGTAATATTGTATATGTTTTTATTTTTACCTCCGCCGAATTTGTCTATGATAAATGGGCACCGATCTACCCGACGGTCTCGCTACTCATCGGTCAGTTCATGCGGCACCCACCTCGAACAACGCTTATGGAAAGAAGCGTGATAATCAATAATGGTTTGCATTGCTGCTGATTCGTTACCCAATTCACGCATGTAGAGCCACTTTTATATTGCAAGTCGTTGCTATAGATGCCAGGAACATATTGTTCGATTAATAGTTGTAATTTAAAAATATTTTATCTCTACACATACCCTACATTTATTCATCTGTATTTAAACTTATTTGAGATCTCCGCGTTATCTGGGTCTAAACTTACTCCCCACACTCCCTACTTTACTAGTGAAATTACTGGGCTAAAGAGTTTTAACATTTTATGACTCTGAGTAAGAAGCGTTGATTAACCTATAGGTACCTAATTTCACATTATTGGGAAATCCAAGGTAGCACTGAACAGATTATGTGCAGCGTTATCTCTTAACATCAAGAGAGCGTCTTGCTCGTCTTCTTACTGCTTCACTGAAAAAAATAACTGAATTTAACATCTACATTTTCACCTACCTACCGAAAAAGGATAGCGGACTGATCTAACTAATCGTTAGGCAATCAATTAGTCCCTTTTCCTTTGATATACCTACCTATTAAGTATTAGCTAAAAGGATATTTTTTATACACACAACGAACTAAGAAGACGAGCAAGACGCTCTCCTGATGGTAAGAGACAACGCTGTCCATAGCTAGCACAGTGCTAACCAGTGCACTGCGCCAACGCTTCTTACTTGAGAGTCCATAAGATGTAAAGACTTCAGCTCAGTAATTTCACTAGCTACCTTTGATGTGACCTCATACCGAAGCACAGCAATGTTTGAAAAGGATATATCCCAATATAAAGATACAAGCGCGTTGAGAACATCTTTAGTCCCCAGACGTGTCGTGACCTCCAGGAGATAAGTTCTTTGGCACCACGCTTCAGAGGTTGAACACTCATTAGCTTGCTTGCTGCTTGTAGATCACGAACATCCTTGTGTTACTCTTGTCCTCTTCATGTTAATGGAATTCCGCGTTACTTTGCGGAAATCCATCATATTAATTATAAATCATTTAGTTTTAGATAAAAGGATATTATATCCCAATATAAAGATACAAACGCGTTGAGAGTTGAGAGTATCCTCAGTCGTGTCGTGACGTCATGACCTCCATCAGATGAGTTCTTTGGCACCACGTATCAGAGGTTGAACACTCATTAGCTTGCTTGCTGCTTGTAGGTCACGAAAATCCTTGCGTTATTCTTGTCCTCTTACTGAATAAAGAAGAATGAAAAATCGTTTATTGCCACACAAAAATTTCTAGAAAATAATTATAATATATTATTAATTGATGGAATTTGGCGTTTTCGGAAATCCATAATATTTTTAGTTAAAATATTAATTAGTGTTTATTCCACTTTCATTTGTCTCATTTTATCCGGTTTTTCATACGATATTCTCCTATAATATCTTTTTAACTTTGTTGAAAAAGTTACTGATTGTTTGAGTTCAAACCGCTGCGCTGAACTGATTTATAGTTGAAAATTTTGCACGCAGATATAGATCTTATGGAGGTATTTTTAGCGTTACGTGCAACAAATATACCTACATCCATATTTTCGCATTTATACCATTGTGACGATGCGTAATGCATTTTTCCTGGGATTACAAAAGGTATTAGAAGAATAGCTCTCGCTCCTATAGCATATTATGCTGCATACACATTATGCTCAGTCGTCAGCCGTTTTTGAGTGAGCAACGGCGAACCTTTCCCTACTTGGACGGATGACCATTTCTGTATTATAAAATCTAGGCTCTACTGTTATTTGAAGGTACGTTATACGTTTGCCCTCCGTTACAACCTTAAATAAATAGATAAATTTGTTTTACTAAACAAAAAACTTAATGTAAAAAAAACCTAAATTTTGTCATTACGAAAGTTGACTTTTTGAGTTAAGCTAGTTTTATTAAGGTAAGAAACTCTTTATTGATCTACCTACATATAAAGTAAAATTTACAAACAAAAAATTAAAACTAAAGGTGTATTAGTAATTGGCAGTCTTATCGCTCAAAGCTATCTCTTCCAGACCGTGCAGGGAGAGGAAATATAGTATATAAAGACTGGAAGGACGGTGGTGGTTTTATTATTAGGTGTGCGATGTATTTTGACTCCTTAAAAGGTTATTTTTGAAAAATTTCGACATAGCGTTATAAGAACCGATTCAGCCACACCGAAACAAATCTAATTAACGAATAGTTAATACTAACTACAGGTTTTAAAAGGCCTATGAGTATCGAGTATTTTAATCGTTTTATCACGGTAAAAAGATACACAAAATTACACAGTAATGCGACTCCCTAGAAGCGGTTGAACTCAAGGTTGCGCGAGTTTGCAACGATTTGGGTAGGGTTCGGTAGGCAGCGAGTTGCCGAATAGACGTTTTTATGCAGTGAGCTTCCGAATAATTGTTGTGAATTAGTAAAAATATCACAAAGTATTTAATTATTTTTGATATTTGGAGTAATTCACAATAATAACGCCTATTCGGCATCTCGCTGCCTACCGAACCCTACCCAAATCGTTGCAAACTCGCGCGACCATGAGTTCAACCGCTTCTAGGGGAGTCGCATTACTGTATTAATCTCTCTAACGTGGTTCTATTGACGTTCCGCTCACAGTGCCCGATACATTTGCAAGTTGCTCGTGCGAAATCTGACCACGAATAAATTAAAAAGTGTAAACAGGCGCTTAGGATTCTGTATTGGACGCGTTGTGAAATCTTGTGACTAAGTTAGGTTAAGCAAACGTATCGACAGTTTTTTTATACATTATAGAGCCTTATATTACGATCTCGCGATGTTAAGCGTCTATGCGTCCGAAGATGATAGCAGACTAAACCTGGAAGGCGGAATAAATCCCTCCCTGGCACTAATCGTGCCGGAGCAGTCATACTGACCGCTTGGCGACACGGTTTTGTCCAGTCGGTAACTAGCCAAACCTTACCACCAGTATGAAGATGCATTTTTCTTTATTTTCGTTTCTTCTAATTGCGCCCCGCGGTTTTATCCGAGTGAGTCCTAAGGTCCCATTGGATATCGTGCACGTGTCTATCACAATTAACCCACAAAAATACAATAAAAGAAAGCTGCGAGCATAAGTTAGCAGGTATTTAATATAACGTTGCAAATTAAAACATTTTACATAATCCCAGTTACAAATATCACGATAGAATAAAACTCCCTCATCATCATTCTCTATGTCAAGCAAAACGTTTGCAGTCTAGACTAGACGTTCAGCCTACTTTGTGAAATTGTGACGGCCACCATAAAATAAAGAAACGTGGAATTCAGATGCTAGACTTAGCCATATTTATATTGGAATGACCTGATACACTTTCAGGCCAGACGCTCTAGTATTATAGAATAATGCACACTCAATACTAATGTAAATTACACATAAAACAAATATAGAATATAGTCGGCTATACACGTGAAATAGCTAAAAAGCATAGTAGAGACTACCTATCACTGCAACGTGGTATGAATATGAATTTGAATGCGCTGAAATTTGAACTTCTCGATTGTAAGCAACCAATGGCACATGTGATCTACATATATACATTTTTAAATGGAATATTACGTACCTGATGTGTAGTGTATAGTCAGCTTAATAAAAACTTCACCGGACCATATGTATGACATCAGGTCAACGACCTCCGAACATACGCGTATTAACTATGCAATTGTAAAAATCTTTATACCTAATCCCAACGTTAACAATAAAGGTCTGCATTATAAACAATGGATGTTAGCAATAAAAAGGAGGTTTTTAACCGCTCGATTGTTTCGACAGTGTGTACTTGACATTATAAGTAATGGCACGTCGTAAATACGATTGTTGCATGTAATACGATGCACAGAAATTGGGCAGCGTTTATGTCGACGATAATTTATGTCATAAGTCATATGCTGCGGTTGCGACGTGCACCTAAAGCGGTAACAATGGCTCGTCGGCTCAAGTACACCTTAACAAGTGTACCCGATGTATTGACTTGTTCTAAAACCAAACCTCCCCCCACCGCGCTGTTGCCGTGCCATGCCACCGCTCGCGACACCACTGCCTGCCTACTTTTCCTAGATCTTTAAATATCTTTCAAACAGGTCTGACCTTTTAAATTAAACAGCCTTTTTCAAACTTGACTTACCGGTAGCTTTCTATTTAGCAAAAATAAATGCAATTACGTATTTTCAATTTGCGAAACTTTCTCTACCCTTTACGAGCCAGTATTGGACGACGATCCTACGCGTCTACTGGCTCAACTAAAATTGCCATAATTTGTGCCGTTCGCCATATAACATGTTAGTTCAAGGTTGCACGAAGATGTGTAGTGAAATGTTTTACGAGTGGAACGTGCATAGCAACAATGCTTCATTTACATAACTGGGCTCTGAACCTTGTTTTTAATTAACTTTTAGGCTGCGGACAGGCTGGCGCTGCCGTTTTTTGTCCCATTTCAGAATAAAACGTGATTTCTTAACTGAATTAGATGATTACGCCGATTGTCTGCTCTGTGACCTTTACGCTCGACGGGCTCTCGACTCGTGCCCTTATTTCGTAAACTGTAACAGAAAAGTCATTTAAAATATATGTTTTACACCGGCATTAAAGTTAATCTGTCGGGCCGAACGATAACCACATGTAACGGTATCGAAACTAGTTTGAGCTGATGAAAATATTATAACCAGTCCGATGGACAATGTGGATCAATTTTACGTGGATCCACGCTATTTTTGGTGCGCGTCCAAGGTTTGTGACAAATGGCCCAGAGAGATATTGTCGTTCGTCATCACCACGCCCATTTCGTGTCGTTCATCAAATACCTACTGGTTCGATCGCAATTCACCGTCGCCACATTTTTCCTGTAAGTGGCCGAGACAATGTATCAAATATTCTATCATTAGTTGCCTAGCGATCAGTCGGTAATATAAACCTGGTCGCCTTGAAGATTTCCTAGTTTATAAGTGAGGAAACAGACGATGGCGCCGCGGCGTGGGCACTCGGTTTGGTACTCGTACCTTTTGTACCAAGCTGAGATTTATAACGACTCGCTCAAAGGGGCTTACAATAAAACAAGTAACATCATTAACCTTTTAACTGCCAAGCTACCTCGAAAGGATGTGCCCCTAACGCCTACGCGTACTACCAGGCCGAAATTATAGAGCTGTATATTAAGAAAATATGTTATTGCGAAAGGATAAACAACACCAGTTGGAGAATAACTGAATTATCCTAAGATTCATTGCCTATTTTCTGAACATTGTATCGTAGACAGGTTAGCATTTATCCTATCTATGCGAACAGGAATATATTTTTTGAGGTACCTAAACTCGTAGGGTTAAGTTCTAACGAAGCCACGTAAGCCAGAGGCCAGGAAGCGAGACTTCAATTGTTTGTCAGTCAATCAATACAGATTTATTTAGATAGGATATTCAATGGTAAATCATGTGTCTATCTCGGTATCTGTAGCTGTCACATCAATAAGAGTTCAGGGATCATTTGAACAGCAAAGGTCAGCTTGTACCTGCCTGGACCTTGTCGTTTTGATTCACGATAATATTGAACGTAGCTGCGGCCACGGTCCGGACTCATTTTACAGTCAGATCGATGCAAGTTGATCGACAAATTATGTGCGGTTTTATATCCATGTTTCTCTACTAGAATGCGCTAGAAAATATGGTAATTGCAAGGTTTAATTCTTATCTTATTTCCTTACTAGCGAGTTGTTTTACCCGCTGAAAAGTATCCATATGTTATTCTAGCTAAGCTGACTACATACCTACCAAGTTTTAACTCCATATTAGCCTTTTGAAGACCCGGGAATAAAATCTAAGTTTTCATATTCCAGGGGCCACGGCTGAGCGCATTTTGTTGAACAAAAGTGAAATTATCTACGGTTTACGGATTGCAGCCACTGTAAACTGTAGTTTCTAAGGAATTTTCTCATTGAGGATGCTCTAATTGATGAATTTACTGAAAGTATAAATAATAATTTAATATTATTATCAGTAAAATTATCACTGACTACCATTGTAGTTCACCTGCTTAAAATCACCCTATGTCCAGAATCACGCACACATCCACACTTTCGTGTACAACATATTATGTTGTCATATGTCACACACGTACAGGGCTGGACGCGATTAATTTCCCTACGTCATCAGGTACACAATTACACGTATATGTACATAATATTACGTGTCCATTTCCCAGAATAGACATACGTGCGTTTAAGTGACTGATAAAGCCCATAGTCGAAGACAGTTTGGCGTCACCATTGTCAGACTGATATAGAATATTTGGGTTTCGGGACCCGTATGATTACTATTTTTGGACAGTAATATTCCAATGTTTGAACTTGCGAAAATAGCCTTTGAGATTTAATTTATTGCTTGGAATTAGGCTGACCCTACTGACTAATTGTACTCTCATGCTTGTGACTTTGTGACCGATGAGATCGTCATGTAGTCGTCGCGAGAACTTGACGTCGAGATTCGTCAGCGTGTGTGGTGTCGCTGGGAGATCGCTGCGACGACGCGACCTTATCACTCCGACTTCCCAGCGACTTTCCTCGCGAGAGAAACACTTGCTCTCGCCATATGCGAAGCCACCTCAGTCTTACCAATGCTCTAGACTCTGTACTCTGTAGACGACCAATCTTAAGTGCACGCCGTTCTAGAAAACGTCAGAAGCATACCATAAACCCAATAGATGCATTTTAAAGCTTTATTAGTTACAGGAACATTTCAAATTCATATTTTTATCTACCTCTTTTAAATAATGCTCCTAGATACACACCCAAAAGGGGAAATTGATACATTAAATGAGACAACAGAATATTACCTTATCTCTAACATCCATTAGTTTTACATTTTTAGTATATTAATTATCAAACAGGCTAATTTAAGAATTAAGAAAACGTGTAATTTGAAATTTTATTACAACCCGTGTTGTTAAGGATTCCTATGCATTAGGTATGTAACTACATGAAGGCGGTCTAACTAATTAGCATTTAATTCAGGTTACTTGAATTTAATTTGTAATTATTGTGGGATTTCTGCGAATTAGAACAATGTAATTTTGGGTCGTTTCAAGTTTACTGATGTTCTTTCCCTTTTGTATTATAAATTTCAACGTAAGTTTAGCCTGTCGATTTTCCGTGGAAATGACTTTACAGATTGTTATTTATCTCGAATTTTGATAGATTGGTAATTAAATAGCCATGATGTCAGGTCTTAGCGCGTGTACTGTCTGTCTTACAGTTTACTGAAGATGATTTAAATCCCCTGAACCTGAACGATTTTCTAATATTGAAAAATTGCACGAACACAAAACAAATGGCCAATTTACTTAAGTTATTCGAAGCTACATAAGCAATGTTGGTTACCAACGAGGGGTTAGCTTAATCCAGTTTCATGGAGGAAAAAAATTGGGCAGGCTTTGTCCAGTAGCGGGGTCCCGTAATGGTTTACGATGCTTATTAAATCGAGCGGAAAGGTTATTTGGAATAGGTACCTTATTTAACTAGTTTCCCTGATGGGGTAGTTACTCGCCTCACATTTACTGTTTCCCCCCTAACGAGAAGCCTGTCCAATTTTCTTTGTGGTCGGGGGAGACATTAACCTAAAACTTCTTGAACAAAAATGGTACTTTCCTAGCAGAGCGTGGTTCCGATCCACGGACCTCTGTGTTATGGGCCCAGCACGCTTCCACTGCGCCACTCTGCTTGTTGCCAAGCGCCGCGAAAATTGGCTACACGTGTAAACCTTGGTACAGTCTAGATTAGGTACTTGTGGCACAGATTAGATAATGCCGCTTCGTGTCGAGATATTCAAGTCATTGCCCGATGTAGAGCCGAACTTCGTAATTTAATACACGATCTCGCTCAACATTCATCGCTCGAAGGTTAATAGGACAGAGTAATCACACTTTAAACTAGACCCCATATCAGTTAACAGTTTTGCGTTTAGGGACACGCATTAAGAGTTAACGACTTAATTAAAATGTAATCTCGAGTTTTGCGCCCAGAGCGTCGATGTTAACGAAATTTTATTCATTATTTTACGAGGTGGTTGCCCTAGATAGTATCATATGACGTATGCCACTCCCTAGGGACAGATCTCGAGTAACGAAGCTTCGGAGAGGTCGACGGATGAGATGTTATCAGAAATCACGTTTCACGCGATCATTACCGTACGAGAGTACGCGGCTGTCTTCAGATGCCTACACTGATTGGGCTGTAACTCTGTAACGTGACGACTTTACTTGCTGCCACCGCCTACCCGCCTTAACCTACTTGATTTTTGTTAACCTCGGTGCTCGGAGATAAACTTGATACCCTTTTGTAGAAAGTACAAAGAAGCAGCTACAATATAGCCATACGACAATGTTAGGTCTTGGTTACATGACGACGTGAAAACATTTTGCTTGTCATACATCCCATACTGAATGAAGTGCAGTTGTAACTTTCACAGATTCAAGTCAAATTCGTACAAGCTATGCGAGGCACTTTTATATTCTCTTGTATAAACGTGTAGCAATTGAAGCATATGTCGCACGCGCGATCGATTCCCGTTATCACCGCGTCTGCTACCATCAGGGTCTTCTTCAATTGTATTATTTAATCGCATATCGATCGTAATCTAGAACTCTTTGGGATACAGTAGGGGCTGGTAGTCCCTTTACAATATTGCATATAATCCCAATTGATCATTGGGATAGGTCCCAGAGAGGAAACTCAAGGATAAATCCTTGGTCCTTAGGTCTCGTATATCGTCAACCGCCGACAAAAGATTTCTAAATGGTTTGAAATAAACTGCGTGAAAGCACTAGACTTTCACAGTCCATACTGTTAATAAAGGGTGAATCATATAAAATGCAGTACAATTTGCATCGGCGTTGATAATCCCTCTTCACTTGTGACAGAGCGACGTAGAGTGACATAGAGCTTGTGATGTGTCAGCGACTCGGCTCTTTGTGTAATTGGATTTGTTTAGGTTGTTGCTCTCTATGAAAGTGCATTTCTTTGTTGCCATTTGATATTTGCTGTCTGGCAGCGAATTGTGAAGCCTTGCGGAAAAGCCGGGGACTTGGGCTTTATGCGCCTAGACGCTTTGACTTTCATACCTTTACAAGTTCTCTTTCTAGTTGTCTCTAGTCTTTCACCTAATGTGATTGATTCTTGTACTTTAATAGTTGTAAAGGATAATAGGTACCGCTTCTCTGCAGACTGCGTAACAAAACATCTGATTCTAGAGAAAAAAAAACTGTCAGGTCATCCCCTTTATTTTCTTGTTATCTTCGTGTCCTTAATTTTATATTAAAAATATGATAACTACATGATTTACTAGCATTACCTTAAATATTGAGAGGATTTTGCCATTAGAACAGCAATATAATCTCATCTATCCACTCGTCACCAATTCCCCAATCATCTTACTTCTTACCTTAGCAATCTAACTTGTAGCTAGTCCGCTATATTTTACAGACTACATACCTGTCGATTAATTCACAATAGGCACAGATTAAGGTCTAGGGTCCTCTCCCATCTTCTGGTATTACTTAGTTGTTTACAGTTTAACATTGCATGTTTCAGTTAGTTAGTCGATTGGTTACCCTCATGCAAATTTGGCCTAATGGACGCCACTTGGACCAAAAAACACGTCGTAAAAATGCTTTATTGCCACAGCCTGGAGTTATAGCAATCAAAGCGACTCTTCCACGGATTACTTTGATATTGGATTGGAGATCATAAAATTTTTTGGCGTCGTCAGTTTAGAAATCGTCGTCTTGTTTGAGTCAATTGTTGGATAGGCGTCTTTCCTATTGTGATCTTTTTCTTATTCTTTTCTCTCGACTCTCGTAGCCTAATCTTAACTTTATCGTAGACTCACAGCCAGGTAGTCTGCTAAATTTTCCTTATCAGGGCTTACATTAAACCGACCAATAAGCGAATAGGACAGCGCACACGATGTACGTAATATGAGACGACTTATGACTTTAGACTAGACTAGGCTTTGCTCACACTTCTGGCGTGTTTTAAATATTACCACGGCCATTCCCCTTCAATATTTAGTCATTGTTTCTGTAATTTTAGGTAGAATGGATACGAACAATCGTGGTTCCATAAACAGATAGCTTGTGTACTGGCTATTTAGAGCCTGAATCTAAGATACAAGAAAAAACATTCTGCACGTTTGGGTAATGAAACTACCTCAAAAGGTATAATCTAATAAATTTAACTATGTACCTGAAAATATTGGATCAATAAAATCCGTTCAGACGCATAGTGCCAGAAACGCAAATTACCTTATACGCGGATGACCAGATTTTCATACGCAAATTACCTGGTACGTAGATGGCCTGAATTTTATTACGCAAATGGCCAGAATGCTTTAATCACGCATAGTGCCAGAAACGCAAATTACCTTATACGCGGATGACCAGATTTTCATACGCAAATTACCTGATACGTAAAAGGCCTGAATTTTATCACGCAAATGGCCTTCTGGCCATTTGTCCAGGATGCTAAAAAATACTCTTTTGCCAGAAATTCAATCCCCCCCAAAAGAAATTGCAAAAAAAAAGTGTTCGTGCTGGGACCCCGTAGTTAATTTCAACTCTAAATTGTACAAAATTGTTGCTCTCTCTCTCTCTTCGGAGGCTTTCCGCCATTCTGTCCGCTTTTACATACTTGTTCAGTCAGCAGCAAAAGTGACTGAGCGGTTGAAGTGTTCGGAATGAGCAACACGCGTTCTTATTGTCTAGGAAATAAAGGCGTGTGGACTTAATTTTTGACACCTCAGCCGCTTAGCTACTTTTGCTCCTGACTGTATGATATGACTTTGTCAATTGATTTGATAATGCATGTACTACAAAACTCCTTACTACGTTCCTGGCCACTTAAAAAGATAATGCTGAACGACGAATGACGAGACGCCGTCATACACGTTCCTCATGCATTCTCATTATTAACGTACCTTTTAATACGTAAATAATTATGTCGAAGGAGGCATTATTTTTTACTGAAAATCAATTCGGTAATCCTTTATTAGTGCACAATGGTTATCGTTACAATTTTAATGTGGCAAATAAGAATTCTAATAATTGGCGTTCTAATAATTGCGTGCGTGCGTGCGTGCGTGCGTGCGCGTGCGCTTGCGCGTGTGTGTTTGTGTGTGTGTGTGTGTTTGTGTGTGTGTGTGTGTGTGTGTGTTTATGTGTTTGTGTGTTTTTGTGTGTTTGTGTGTGTTTGTGTGTGTGTGTGTGTGTGATTGTGTGTGTGTGTGTGTGTTTGTGTGTGTGTGTGTGTGTGTTTGTGTGTGTGTGTGTGTGTGTGCGTGTGCGTGTGTGTGTTATTGTCATGGTAAATTTCGTAGTCACAGTAAATATGCCATAAACAAAATCTGATAATATGCGTATCTGGTTATTTGCGAAACATAATCTGGTAATATGCGTATCTGGTTATTTGCGAAACATAATCTGGTAATATGCGTATCTGGTCATCTGCGTAACTGGTTATTTGCGAAACATAATCTGGTAATATGCGTATCTGGTCATCTGCGTAACTGGTAATTTACGAAATGCAAATCTGGTCATCCGCGTATAAGGTAATTTGCGTTTCTGGCACTATGCGTCTGAACGATAAAATCATTGGAGCGCTATTCCGCGTTCGCTTTTATCACGGTAAAGAGATATACAGTAGTTTGACTCCATAGAAAAGGCCGGAATTTGGGAGTGAGTAGATGTGGGCAGATGTGGGTAGAAGTGGGTATATAATCCAAAAGCGGGTGCCACGCAGCGACGGGCGGACGTCACGATAGTTTTTTGCAAGTATTTAGTGTAATTTACGTTATTTACTTTGGACGTATGTATACATAATATAATAAATAATATAAAATGGCAAAAAATAGCATTCGATATTATGCTGTTTTTGAGGTAAGTTAGTATGAAGTTATTATAACATTTATTTTTTTATTTTTAAAAGTATTCTGCTGAAGTAAGAGTGCGAGTAAGAGACCGAGTAAGAGTGCGAGTAAGAGTCCGATAAGAGTGCAAGTAAGAAACTGAGTAAGGATGCGTGTAAGCGTCCGAGTAAGAGTGCGAGTAATAGTCCGAGTAAGAGTGCGATTAAGATTCCGAGTAAGAGTGCGAGTAAGAGACCGAGTAAGAGTGCGAATAAGAGTAAGATTCTGAGTAAGAGTTCGAGTAAGAGTTTGAATAACTCTTGTCTTGTCTCTTGTCTTGTCTTGTCTCTTGTCTTGTCTTGTCTCTTGTCTTGTCTTGTATCTTGTCTTGTCTCTTGTCTTGTCTCTTATCTTGTCTTGTCTTGTCTCTTGTCTTGTCTCTTGTCTTGTCTCTTGTCTTGACTCTTGTCTTGTCTTGTCTCTTGTCTTGTCTTGTCTCTTGTCTTGTCTCTTGTCTTGTCTCTTGTCTTGTCTCTTGTCTTGTCTCTTGCCTTGTCTCTTGTCTTGTCTCTTGTCTTGTCTCTTGTCTTGTCTCTTGTCTTGTCTCTTGTCTTGTCTCTTGTCTTGTCTCTTGTCTTGTCTCTTGTCTTGTCTCTTGTCTTGTCTCTTGTCTTGTCTCTTGTCTTGTCTCTTGTCTTGTCTTGTCTCTTGTCTTGTCTCTTGTCTTGTCTCTTGTCTTGTCTCTTGTCTTGTCTCTTGTCTTGTCTCTTGTCTTGTCTTGTCTCTTGTCTTGTCTAGATAGTAGCTTAAGTAAGTAGATGATATGAAATAGGTAGGTACCTACTGTATGCGGGCAGCGGCTGCCCGGCAGCCCTATGACTTGCGCATGTACCGCGAGACTGTAGGTATTTATGTTCAAAAATCACGCTCAGTCAAACTACTGTATATCTCTTTACCGTGCTTTTATGCAACAAACGTTGCCCATTAAATAAATATAATCACTCTGAGAAATGTGTTTCTCCAAATCGTGTGTAAAAAGGAATCTTCTAGAAATCTACTGTCTCGTCAACACTATCCATCTCAATATTGATTGAACCAACAACTTGAGTGAGCAAGTTTCATAAACCTACAAATTTCAGTGGTCAGATTACCCTTCCAACTGGAGCGAATCGCGGCAGAATAATTAGCAAGGTCGTGGTAACTAACCTAGACGCTCTCTAAGAAACCCTACTGATGTGATGATTGTACTGTACGCGCCAAAAGATATACCTATACCTATTACCGTGGCTATAGTTACGTCAGCTATTGAGGAGGTAGAGCGAACGCCGCATAGCAACAGCCAGTTAGTTACGTGGCCGTATCTTTGTCGGCAGCCATATATCGTTTTGTGAAATGACTGTTATTATATTTCGTGCAACAATCATCGTCTTCACCGACTGTGACAATGTTTGCAATTCAACCATATTCGGTCCGCTGCATAAGAAACTTATTTTGCATGTTTTTGGTGCGGAATTGAATAATTGAGGCGTACACCGCGCGTTGATAAGAAAAGTGAAGACATCTTCACACATCGAATCACATTGTTATTGAAAGTTTTGGTGTGTAGTGTGTACCTAATTCTTCACATGTTCTATTTCACGCATAAGCGCCTGAATGGAATAACCTGATATTCAGCATGTATTATTGTTTGAAATTACTGTTCTAATCTTTTTGGAAACTGTTCTTGCTAAAAACCCTACATTATGATAATCTCAATAAAATCTCTCAAGGTCAATTAGGTCTTTCTTCTTCTTAAAATAGATCTTTCTTTAATATGGGTAGGTATATAATTAGTTTCGCACTGACCGACAAACCGTATTCTTTCGTTATTTATAAAATCAGTTTGTCTATGGACCGCGGTATCTAAATTTATCACTATAATCTGTGGTTTTTGGTTGGTTTTAGGTCAGCACTTGCAACCCAAATTTCTTTTGAGCATAATAAGTAGTTGCCTACTTGGTTTGATGCACGACAATATATTAGGTAGGTACCTAGTATGTATGTAGTACCTATGTAGCTCTATACAAAAGTAGACGTGACGTCATGATGATACTCAAAACTAGTGGTACCCTGTGGCTTCATTCGCTATATTATAAATTATTCCAAGGCAACCCCTTGGGGGTTTACCGGGGTGAATACCTCCTTTTTTTTTTTTTTTTTTTTTTTTTTTTTTTTTTTTTTTTTTTTGACCCAGGAAAAATGCGTTATGCGTTGCGTTAGGTCTCTATAAACTGCTTCTCTTCTCTACTTAACTTATTAAAAAAGACTCAGCGCTAAAACACTGCCTAGTAACCAAGTAGATACCTAAAGACAAATGTCCTACGTGTCATTCCCTAGTTATTTGAGCACGTGCTAGTCGGATCCAAGCTGTCTACTGTAAATAATACCTACAGGTCTAATTACACCTTCAACTACTGTAACCTATAGGTATTATAGCCGTCGATGACTAACCAAAAGATGTGAAATAATATTACTTTATTGCGAATTTACGACTTACGATTATAGTATACCTACACGTACCTACGTAAGTTTACCGACTTGTGTTTATGAAAAATACACTTAGTCGGAAGATCAGTTTTTAAGTAGGTAATGTTAGACCCAAGAAAAATGCGTTTTGTATCGTCATCCTATGCCGTAGGGCGTAGAACGGTAAGCGGGATCACCCTAGAAGATGGGCGCGGCGGGGATACCCACTAAAAACCTGAGGGTATTCCTGCGGGACGCCTATGCGCCAAAGCGGCTGGTACACCGAAGCACTAGTCAACGGCATCTAGCTTAGCTTGGGGTTAGATGGCGCTGCGTGTAATGTCCTGCAACATTAATTACTCTACTTAAACTAAGTGAATAATTAGCTCGGTGATTGAAACGACTGTTATAATCATATCCATTCAGCTTAGCATGAGATTTTTTCATACAATTTCAAACAATACAATTATTCTGATGATGCTATAATAACTCAGATTTGACAGTGATTAATGAGTGAATATATTATAATGAAATTATTTTAGACTAGCTGACCCGCGCGCACTTCGTTGCGCGTGACAGTCAATTGATAAAGCGAAAATTTGGTGGAGCCATTTAGAATTTAGACTATGATTGTATTTCCATCCCGCGACTTTGTTAGCGTATGTATATTTGCTCCCGCTGTAGGTAGTGAAGTATTCTTCTTTCTTCTTCTTTTATTCTTATATCGGGCTGGGTATTTCAATGCAGTTTTGTTTCGCTGCCGTAGGAACCAATCCTATGTCCTTCCCTACAGGTCAAACTTTCTCGGTTTAGCGGTTGTTGATTGCATTAACAAATTTTCACGCCTTTTTTCAGGAATTAAAACTATTTGTAGTCCTTTCCCGGTAACTCTTTAACGTATCTCTATACAGTAGAGATACGTTAAAGAGTTACCTTAACTTAAATTATTATTGGTAACTATTTTCTCACACTATCCTTCCCGCGACTCAAATCAATTCCGTGGTTTCTGAATTTCCATTAAAACTGACCCTCCTTCCCCCCTCCTTTAATACTGATTCTCCCTTAAAGTTAATTTCAGACATAAATAAAACGGTCAAGTACGAGTAGGACTCGAGCACCGAGGGTTCCGTATAAACCTACGGCATTCTACGGAACCCTAAGGAAAAGTGGGTATAATATTATATACTGTAGGTTAGATTCCCTTGCGAGTACTTGCGAGTTTGAAAATATGCGGCTAAAATTGCTGTTTCTTTTGATTTCGTTGACATAGATGTTTAATTTTTTTACAGCCTAAAGTTATTATAAAGCTGAGTATTTGGTATGAATTTCAATTGTACTTGTACCTGTACGCGTTCTTGAGGAAAGGGATAGTAAATACAAAATTATTAAAAATATTTTTTATATGATGTAACTAAAAATTTACAGTTTTCGCAATTTTTCCTGTGCCTGTGATTTAAAACGTTGCTGCGAACCAAATTTCAAGATTCTGAGTTAACGGCAAGTAGGTTTTGATTCCCTTGAGAGTAGTCGCGAGTTAAAAAATACGGCTAAAATTGCTGTTTCTTTTGAATGCGTTGAGATAGAGGTTTGATTTTATTACAATTTAAAGGTATTATAGACTTTAGTATTTGATATGAATTTAAGTTTAATACCTGCACGCGTTCATGAGAAATAAGGTAGTAAGTATGAAATTATTAAAAATATTTTTTTACATGATGTAACTAAAAATGTACAATTTTCGGAATTTTTCCTTTATCTGTGCTCTAAGGAATTGCTTTTTACCAAATTTCAAGATTCTACGTTCACGGCAAGTACCCTGTAGGTTTTGGTTTTTTGAGAGTAGTTGCGTGTTTAAAATTTCGGCTAAAATTGCTGTTTCTTTTGAATGCGTTGAGATAGAGGTTTGATTTTATTACAGTTTAAAGGTATTATAGACCTTAGTATTTGATATGAATTTCAGTTTAATACCTGCACGCGTTCATGAGAAAAGGGGTAGTAAGTATAAAATTATTCAAAATATTTTTTTCATATGATGAAATTGAAAATTTATGGTTTTCAAAATTTTTCCTTTATTTGTGCTCTAAGGAGTTGCTTCGTGCCAAATTTCAAGATTCTGAGTTCACGGGAAGTGCCCCGTAGGTTTTGATTTATTTGGTAATGTCGAAAATTTGCTGAAATTTGCGACATATTCGACTATATCTTTTGATTGCGTTGGCCTAGAAGTTTGAATTTTTCACAGCTCTAAGAAGCAATGGACCTTAGTATTTCCTATAAATTTCAGCTTGTTACCTCCACGCGTTCCTGAGAAAAAGGGTGTTGACAGACAGACGGACGGACGGACGGACAACAAAGTGATCCTATAAGGGTTCCGTTTTTTCCTTTTGAGGTACGGAACCCTAAAAACTATTCATTAACAGAACTTAAGCTATCGCTTAACATCAATTTAGCTCATTTTAGGTTCAGCGGTTACTGATTTCCATGCAAAGTTTTTCGAAAATGATTCCCGTTCTCGTGAGAATTTCACAAAATTCCTCCTTATCGGTCGCCTACGTTACATAAAGAATACGTTGTCCAAATTTCATCTAAAACGAAGAAGCGGTTACCAATCTACCTTTTCTTCCTTCTTCTAAACTGAAACTCAATAGTGTCAGCGGTTTCTGATCTCCCATACAAACTTTGACCCTCCTCCAATAATAGTAAAAATTATTCAATGTTCCTAAACACAATCTATACAACTAATTGCCGCACCCGTGGGAATTTCGCAAAATCCCTTCTTATGGGTCGTTTGCGTTACTTAAAGAACACGCTGTTCAAATTTCAGCTAAAACAAAAAAGAAGGTTAACGATTTCT
The DNA here is from genome assembly GCA_947507615.1 of Hemithea aestivaria. Classification (NCBI taxonomy): domain Eukaryota; kingdom Metazoa; phylum Arthropoda; class Insecta; order Lepidoptera; family Geometridae; genus Hemithea; species Hemithea aestivaria. Next base: position 14,588,867 of record OX382338.1, read on the forward strand.
TACACAAACTTGTATGACCCCCCCCAACCCCTTAAAGGTTGATTTCTGGAATAAAATGTATCGCATATCATTGTTTAGGATTCAATCTACCTCTGTACCAAATTTTAGCTCAATAGGGTCAGCGGTTCTAAATTTCCAGTACATACTTTGACCCCCTCTTTACCCACCCTTAAATGTAAATTTCTGTCATAAAAGCTATTCAGTGTTCCTAAACACCGTCCAAACAATCGTTTTACAAAATTTCAGCTCAATCGGTTCGGTGGTTACGGATTTGCATACAATCGTTTTTCGGAAATAATTCCCGTTCCTGGGGGAATTTTGCAAATATCTCTTTTTATCGATCACTTATGTTACCTAAAGAACACGCTGACCAAATTTCAGCTTAAACAATGTAGCGATTAACGATTTCTTACACAAACTTGCACCCCCCTTTCCCCCCTCTTAAATGTTGATTTCTGGGATAAAAAGTATTCCATATCATTTTTTAACACTCAATCTACCTTTGTACCAAATTTTAGCTCGATAGAGTCAGCGGTTCTAAATTTCCTATACAAACTTCGACCCCCCTTTACCCCCCTTAAAAGTAAATTTCTGACATAAAAACTATTTAAAGTTTCTAATCACAATCCCAACAATCGTTTTACAAAATTTCAGCTCAATCGATTCAGCGGTTACGGATTTGCATACAAACGTTTTTCGGGAATAATTCCCGTTCCCGGGGGAATTTTGCAAAAATCCCTTGTTATAGGTCGCCTACGTTACCTAAAGAACACGCTGGTCAAATTTCAGCTTAAACAAAGAAGCGGTTACCGATTTCCCATTCAAACTTTGACTTCCTTTATCCCGCCTTAGAAGTTGATTTTTGGGATAAAAAGTATACCATACAATTTTTTAGGACTCAATCTACGTTTGTACCAAATTTCAGCTCAATAGGGTCAGCGGTTCTAAATTTTCCATACAAACTTCGACCCCCCTTTACCCCCCCTTAAAAGTAAATTTCTGACATAAAAGCTATTTGATGTTTCTAATTACAATTCCAATAATCGTTTTACAAAATTTCAGCTCAATCGGTTCAGCGGTTACAGATTTGCATACATTCGTTTTTCGGGAATAATTCCTGTTCCTGAGGGAATTTCAAAAAATCGCTTCTTATTGCACGAAGAAATTTTCCTAGGAATACACTGTCCAAATTTCAGCTCAATCCGTGCAGCCGTTTGGGCTGTGCGTTGATAGAACAAAAGTGTATTAACGATTTTATATAATAGAATAAGTAAATCTTTAGATAGATATAACTCTTTTATTTAAAAACCGATTTAAATAAAACCAATCCTATTTACAAATTAGAGAAATTTGCAACGTTTTAGCGAAAACTGCATACAATTCGGTTGTGCCGTTTTATCACACATAAGTAATAACCTTTTTACAAATTAAGCCTAATAAAACTACTCTGGTAAATTTTCGTTTATGGCCACATCGATAGATGGCGTATTTTTAGTTTGTCGCACTTTTTGCTTTTTGATTTTTTTGAATTGAATTTACTTTATATTCTATTACTTTTACTTCGAAATTTTGATGTAAATTAGGGGCGATGTGTCCGATATAAATGATTATTATTTATTTTATTATTTTATTTTACGTTTCCCTAGGAAAAATTGACAAAATGTTTTACGATCTAGATCGCGCAAGCGACTTTTTCGCGTCGTTTTGTTCATATGCGTATTTTCACAGTTCACCTTAGTAAAGGATCACAATGAATGGGGAGAAATTTCCATTCTTATTATATGTATGGATTGCTTATATAATTAGCTTGTAGGAATTGGTATTTCGTTTTAGAATGAAAGAAACAGATTGTTCTCTGTCTGATTTGGCTGGAAATTTTCACCCGCCTAGCAACAGGATTTCGAATTCTATCACACTGATTTCCAGGAATACTGAAGAATCCCATTACAAAATTGTATCTTACAATCCTGGAAATTACACAAAGCAAATGTTGAATAGATAAACAGGATTAAAACGCCTCCAAATGTACCTATTATAATTTTCTTCAGCTTTTCTGCATATCCTTATTCCTAGCATTTCATCTTTGCACAGTGCACCACTCATTTAGACACGCGGCAGCGAGTCAAGCCAAGTTCAAGCAAAGGAACTGGCGACCGCGCCGTGTGTTATATTACACGAACCATCCAAAGCGCGTTTTGACGACTTTTTACACCCTCGTTATACAAAAACTATTACACATAGACAAGTCAAATTTGGCACATATACTTAAATATACGAACTATATCTCTGTTCCAAATTCCAATAACACAGCTCAAACGGTTATTTAGATATAAACATCCAGTAATCGGTGAAGTTAATACATACTGAGGGATAGATCAAAAGTAATATCCCAGTTCCAGATGACCTAGAAAGCTGAAATTTGGCATCCCGATAGGCATAGTCATAGTAACAAAGGAAAAAATCAGAAACTAATAAATTTTAATGATTTAATAATATTTTTAAATTTAATAAAAATTGTTAATTTTAAAGTATGGTAATTATTTTTTTTTTTTTTTTTTTATGTGGTGAAGTAGAAGACGAGCAAGACGCTCTCCTGATGTTAAGAGATAACGGCTGCCCATAATCAGTACAGTGCTACTTAGGATTTCACAATTATGTGAAATTCTAGGAGCACTGCACCAACGCTTCTTACTCAAGAGTCATAAGATGTTAAGACTCTTTAGCCCAGTAATTTCACTAGCTACAGTGCCCTCCTACCGGAGCACAGTAATGTTTGCACACCACTGCTCAGGCGGTAGAATAACTGGCACTGTTGGGGTACCCACCTAGACGACCTCCTGCAAAGGAAGTCTACCCCCGGTAACTTACAAATTAACTTGCAAATTAAATATGATCCACCTTCCGGTTTCCGATTAAGCTGAAATTTGGCATGCCTGTATAAATTGGATGACAATGCAATATTATTGTAACATGGAGGTGATCTGACGATGGAGCTGGAAGGTGGCCATAGGGACTCCGTAATTATATGACGCAACCCCATCGAGTTTGGGCTTATTTGATTTGTCTTGACGAGTACTTTGATACTATATAGTAATCAGGGTCTGATGATGGAGCTGGAAGGTGGCCATAGGAACTCCATAATTAAGCGACGCAACCCCATCGAGTTTGAGCTCGTTTGATTCGTCTTGACGAGTACCTTTGTGCTAGATAGTAATAATAAATGCTTGTTAAAAAAAATGTCATGTTACCTACTATAAGTACAAACTACCTCTATGATTGATAATAATGGTATGGTAATTTTAAGTATATACTTTTGTTATATTGTTTATGAGTCACGATAAGGAGTAAATACCTAATACCTATTCTATTCCACCGTCCCATGGCCGGTGCACCGGAAATAATTAAAATCAAATAAATATAAATTAAGTTCTAGTAAGCCCAAAGGGCTTGATAATTAATCTATATGATAGGGCTTACTATGACTATTTCATTTCTGATATGCGTCTGGTATTGGCTCAGTTATTTATTACATGTGGATTTTAGAAGAGCTTCACGTGAGAATAATATTATAACGAATGGAGTAGGTATTATACCACCTTTATTTTATTTAACCTTACTCTTATCAGTTTTAGTATACTTACATACAATTAAATGATAGGTATTTCGGACCACGCCAGCGCATTAGGTATACATCATTAAATTATGGATAAGTACCTACCTACTATTAAATTCTGTACAAAAAGAAATGATATCCTATCAAAAACATAAATGTGAAATTAGAGCCAAGTTCAATATTACGATATATGTATTATGTAGGTACCTATGCGTTAGTTGTTTGTTGACTTCAAAGACAAAAGAAGGGAGATCTAAATTGGTGCCAAGTTCAATGGTTAGTCCTGAAATATATTTATAACATAAAATATTCTATTACAACTTAAAATATTATTTCTTCTTATAACTTAAGATAAATATGTTATAGCTTGAGATCTGACTTGGCTTGTTCTCATATTGTATTATGCGAAATATTATAATTAACTTGCCTTCTAAAACTGTCTATAAAACTAGCCGCCGTGGAACATAGGGCTCTTTCGTGACTGTTTTTGTATGCAGGTATCTACTTAATAATATGTCGTATATGAGAACAAGCCAAATTAGATCTCAGGCAATAACATATTTATCTTAAGTTATAAGAAGAAATAATATTTTAAGTTGTAATAGAATATTTTATGTTATAAATATATTTCAGGACTAACCATTGAACTTGGCACCAATTTAGATCTCCCTTCTTTTGTCTTTGAAGTCAACAAACAACTAACGCATAGGTACCTACATAATACATATATCGTAATATTGAACTTGGCTCTAATTTCACATTTATGTTTTTGATAGGATATAAATTACTGTAAAATACTTTAGGCCCATCCCACATTGGAAGAAAGCAACTCTCGAGTAAAAATCGTTGAAGATATGTAGCTGTCGTCTAGTTAGGGGTCTATCTTGGAATATAGGTACCTACCGTAAACCTTTTCCACACGCGATCACACAAACCTTTTCCCCACAATTGAACGTCATAGAAAGAAACGCCCACACTCATCGCAACAGTGACGTAAGCAAATAAGGAATGGACGCGGTTACAGCTAAGCCACCATATTTAATTAGCGCTGATAAAACTTCTGCGGTCGTGAGGAAAAATTGCTTGCCTTACTCTTATTAATTTGTACCTATTTAGTACTAGTTCTTAGCCACATTGGCTGAAATAAATGGATGAAGTAAGGGGTAGTAAAGGGAACGCTGTGGTATATTTTAAGATGTAGTGGCAAAAATAGAGAAAGGAATGCTTAGATGGTTCGTACATGTAGAGACAGTAAGTATTTTATAAAGCAAGGCGAAATACGGCAAGTGTGAATGGTCAAGCCGCAATTGGTCGACCTAGGCGTACTTTCCTTGACCAAATAAATGACATTCAAAGGAAAGGCCAGGTCAAGAGTACCAAGAACCGGCGAGCGTACCTATATGAAGAATGTGATGAAAGTTGAGGAATCGAAAGAGGTGTGTCAGGATCGTACCAAGTGGAGAAAAATAGTCTGTCAACTGCCTGGCCCAGCGGGTAGGGGCGTAGTTATATGTTATGTAGAACGATACGACTTGGGAATGCACTATCATAGGCCAACTAATCGAAAATCTAAAGACCCACAACAAGATGGAAAGACGTGGTTCTAAAGAAAATACGTATGATATATGAAAGAAAGTGATTCCGACGCGAAGCTTTTAGAAAATTTGATCCCATCACCATAAAATATGCAAAGGAGTAGAAGAGAGAAGTTCAAACCTTTCATTAAAACAATAGGTAAAATATGATTGATTTACAATGAGGATAATATTATTTATGGAGAACAATAAATCTACGTATTATTATCCGTTTGGCCAGATTATTGCCCATAAATGGACTCATTTGATGACACACACGTATTTAGAGCGTACGTATTACGTAGGTAATCAGCTATAAATATGTGATTTGTCTCATACCTACGGAATTTAATAAAGTCATGTTGCCTTATATCACCATTTATACCTAAAATATAGGGATATTTTTGGGAAATGATGAAGGAAGGAACAATTGTTTTAACCTACGATTTTACAAAAATTATTCCGATCTTAGGATTTCTTCTAGGTAGGTAGTCCAATAATTACCGAACTAATAGTTTGATATTAGAATATAATTCAAATTACGTAGACATTAGGTAGTAGGTATTATATTAGTAAAATGATCATAGTTGGATCCTACATGCGCCTGTATTAGGATTTAACTGCGTGATGAACATATTTATGGTTATTCTTCATTTGGTTCAATATCGTTCTTATTGCAGTTCACAAGTACCTATACCTTCATATGTTTTGCATTTCACGAACAGAATTTGCACTAAACTTATCAAGTTCATTTGGCGTATGAGTCATTAATTTGACTGCAGTTGTTGGCCGTTGATCAGGAGAATTTTCTCGTGCATCAATATTCATTTTTGGAAATTTATTTTTGTATTTGGCAATAAACGGGCTGATTTACAATCGTGCGCTGCACAATTGGGCATTACATCGTGCAGTGTCATCGTTAAATGTGCACATTGAATAACAGATTTTAATATTTAGTGCACGCACTATGGGTGCAATGACTCGACTGGCCTCGAATGGAGATGTCATGAATCTGCATATTGTAACCGTGTCACAATCTGTCACAGAAATGGAACAGGGCACTATAGCTAGAATTTAATTTTTTGTGAATCCCATTGTTAAATCACGTTATCTCTTAATATCATCAGCGCGTCTTCTCTTACTATTGTATAAAAAATAAATATTCGATGTATCATTTCCGCTCTTTACCTTTATCACATTACCGTGAATTACCCAAACAGAACTTTTCGAAATGATTTACGGGGTTTCTAAAAGTCCTCTCTCCGGGTAACGAAAATACGCTCTGGGTATTTCTATATTATGCAGTATGAAGTTTTGTTTCGCTACCGCAGACTAGATGGTAGCTAAAATCGCTCAGCAGTGTTATTGAATAATTCATAGCCACTAAGTTTGATCTCCACTTTAATGTACATTACTGCGTTTGATATATTACTCATACTAAAAATGAGGTTTGAGCAAGTAATGTACATTAAAGTGGACATCAAATTAAGTGGCTATGAATTAGCCAATTGCCCTGCTGGCCTGTAGATATGTTAAACTTTGAGATGGAGATATGCTAAAGATCTATCGGAGTTGGCAACAGCATCGTAACCAAACTCACGCCAAAATTTCACTAATTTGACGTCAGTGGAGCTTACACTGGAGAGATGAGAAATACAAAATAGTTGTCATTCTGTCAACTGTAAGACATTAACCACTCTGCATGATTGATGTTTTTAGAACTTTTAACTGACTTAAAAAAAGGAGACGGTTTTTAATTCGACTGTTTTTTAAATGTTTGTACCTCAGATCTTTCGACTGGGTGAATCGATTTTGACTTTTGACTATTCTTTTTTTTATTTCAAAGCTTATAGGTACTTCCCGTGTGGTTCAATTTCCATTTGGTCCAGTTATGACGGCATCCCTAAGAAAACCATAAAAGTCTTAAATTTGCATTTAGTATAAACGACGAATGGACGAATAACCAACAATACGAATAACTCGGCTATTCAGTGAATTAGGTTTTTTTTAATTTTATCATACATATTTCTTGTCCAAAATAGTTGAAAGCCCAATAAAATTACAATGAACACCTAGTTTTGCCATGTATAGTCTGAACTACTTATGGTGCGATCGTAAACCAGTCAGTATGGACTGTAAATGTGAGACTTTACTGTTCTTTTTTACTTTCTGACCAATTTTGTATTCAGTCAGGCCATGTAGAGAACCCAAAACTAAAAATCCATCTCGATCTTACGCCAATTAGAATGGAAGAGAAAATTTCTGTAAAATCTGAAACGAAACCAAATTACCACATATCCGGGGGCATGGCAGTGCCCCCGCCAAGTCGAGCAATAATAATTTTATTGGATTTCAGTGCGGCTATTGGTTAACTTAATTATAAGCCGACAAAAATAAAATGTTAAATAATCTTAGTTTTAAACTTTGTCGCAATTGTATACCTACAAAAAAAAAATTAAAAAACACGCAACTTTACCATAAGGGTCTTCACTGTCGACCCTAAGAACTACATTTTTGTTTTGTCGACTTTTTTCTAGTGACTTTAATTAGCCTAAAGCCTCATTATTGAACTCATCTACTTCATGATTTATTCAGCGGAAAATATTTTAATTACCTATAGCGTTATTATAACTTAACTACCTACTATGATTGACTACTTGTATTGACCTAATTCCATGCGATATTTTCCTCAACACCCCGTTCAGACATAACAGACAGGCTGATAGCGATGGGCATCCCCGCGGAGAAGCTGGAGGGAGTCTACAGGAACCACATCGACGAGGTCGTCAGGTTCCTCGAGCACATGCACAAGGACCACTACCAGGTCTACAATCTCTGCTCCGAGAAGACCTATGATGAGAGCAAGTTTCATAAGAGGGTAAGTCTACTTTTTCTACCTTTAGACTTAAAAGTTCACCTAAAGTTTCACCTAGTTGTAAAATCCTTTGTAGCACTGTACTAAATGGGCAGCGCAGCGTCTTGCTTGTCTTCTTACTTCTTTGTATAAATTTTGGGGGCTGATCGGAATCGGTGAAATGACGATCCGGAATAGCCGTAGAACGGTTGCTTATACACTATTCCATCCGATTTTTGTCCAACATTGATCTGTTTTAAACCGAGGCGAGGGAAGGAAGGTTTCAATTCTTCGGAATCTATATCGTTTCTTTTGTGTACTTTCCATGCTTTTTGTATAATGACTAGACTTCCACAAGAACAAGTCTAAACCAATTTCGCAAACTCTATTTAGAAAGTGGCGACATGCTCATAGATTTTGCACGTATGCTTAGAGAAGAAATTTATCTAACCTTAAAGCTTTTATGTTTCACTTGTAGCTCGCGACTTTGCACTTGTAATTGAGCATGCATTCTTAAAACTTCAAATATTTTAAACGGATTTCGTGCATAATTTCAATCCAATCCGTTGAGCGGTTAGAGCTGTGCGTCGATTCAGAATTCATTGTACCTATTCGAGTTGCGTACTACAGTTGCTCCATTTTAAAATGTTATCGCGGTCGGACGCACCGTGACGTAAATACTATCTCTGAACTCAGATATATACCTATAGTATTATATGTATAAAGTCTAGGTATCAGCTCGTATTCAGATAAAATACGTAAAATGTGTCATCGGTCACGTCCACCCGGATTCCGAGTATTTTTCCCCCATTCATAAAAGGAACAGGTTTTGAATATCCCTGACCAGTTTTATTTTATCTCCGTTTGAAAAAAGATTGCCTTTAACCGGTACACAATGGATAACCGGTAGCTGCATCGGGCTATTGGCCATTATCACTGTTAATGTAGCAGTATTCTTTTGAAAAGTGTTAATCTTTCTACTTGGATAAACAGTGGTTATGACATTTTTCCGGCTTGATGTTTAGTGAAGCCAATAAAGAATTAGCTTGCTTACGTTTGATCGGCAACGCGTCTTCACGTTCTCAATACGTCAATTACTCAAAGACCCCTGTGGCCGTAGCATGACGTATGACGTATGGGATCCCGACGAAAATTCAAGAGTAGAACTGTCATCACATTCATTGTACTTTTGTGGATGTATGGGATGACAGTTAACTTGGCAGTTGGCAGCAAGACAAGTCTACGCAGCGTCTGTGCTTGAGGGGCTGAACCGATTTGGGAAATTGAATAAAAACATAAGATTTTTTTTTTGGTAACCGTCGCCTATAGTCGTCTACAACACCAGTGATGGGCGACATGGTTGCATGATGTGTTCTTAGCGACACGGTTTTAGTTCAACGTTAGTCATTTTTTTAGAAAATGAGCAAGACGCACTCCTATGGCCTGATAAGACACAACGCTGCCCATACACTGAAATCAGTGCGGCGCCACCCAGAATTTCACAATGATGTAAAATAGGTGCACTGCACCAACACTCCTTACTTTAAGGTCAGGGCCGGGATTCAAACTCAAGTGATCCAGAATGACATCTGCACTACGTAGGTAACCTTTTGCCCTTTGACAACTGCCGCATTAAAACCCCTTAGCGGTTAAAACAACTAAGCACTAACTTAGCTTCATAATAATATGTACCTATCCAACAAAACTGGTTGCCAAGTACTAGCTCACATTTCTATATTCCCAAGACCTTCGATTGACATAAGGTCTCGGCCCGACATAGTTAAAGTTAAACTTACTTACATTATGTCGAACAATATTGTCGTTAAGTAAAATAAAGGTCAGATTCAATGTTGCCGGTTGCTAAGCTTTGGGTACTAAGTAATTACTACTAAGTAAAGTACTGATTAATTTACTTTGACGTACCTATATTTTTATTATTTTTAGGGTTTCGTAGCCAAATGGCAAAAAACGGAACCCTTATGGATTCAACATGTCCGCCCGTATGTCACAGCCACTTTTTTCTTCCGATTGACAAAAGACAGTTTCAGGTGCTCATTATTCTTATACGATAAAGTTGAAGTACCTGCAATAGAAAATATAGCGTCCACGAATTCATTGATTTACAGTGAGATCCAAGCAATGTTACGCATCGATGATGTATGTGTATGATTCTCGATGTATGAGACTCGTCTTCTGCACCTATAAATTTTGTAACAAAGTACCTACTATAATAAAATATTCCAATCAAATGCAATTATAACAATTCAAATGCAGACGGGAAATCCTTGAAAATTCGGTAAAACATATTTGGCAGAGAACAGACAAATCACGAACTAATTCTGTAAATTAACGAAGCATACTGCCCTATGACTTTGTGAAAGGATTGTGGAAACTCGACGACCTTAACACCTTTGTTATAAAGTTCAATATTGTTTGATTGATGGACGCCCTGCAGTCGCTATGCTAAATTGTCAAACTATAGTAAAATGCAGAAATCGCGCTCCATTTAATAAAACGTCAACTTGGTACTAGAGAATACGTTTCAGTGAGCTTTAAAATAATCTTAATAAAAATTGAGACATCGTTATGTGACTACAATAATTAAATACATATTTAATTAGAAAGTTTTTAATGTAGTAGATGCTACTTTTATGGGAACCAAGTCTTTCAAAAAGAAAAAAATACATATGTACATTTATTATGTATTTGGTTTATGACTGAATTATGCGTGAACAAGCTCAAAAATACAGACAAATAAATTAAAAATGGAGGAGATTTTAAACTCTTTTATAATTACTAAAACTAATGAATAATATATTTTTATTTATTTGAATTGTATAGAAATCAGATCAGTTAAACAATGCATAATTTATACCTCTTATAGAAGACCTGCAGGGTTATTCACTTATCCGTATTTGGGAACCGAACCGATGGTTAAGGAACTTAACAACGGCTCCCGATTTTGAGCTATTCAAGTATCCGTCAGGGAACCGAGCCGAGACCGAACCGATTTGATACGCTATAAATGTATGAAGTGACGTAAAAATCGGTACGATGGCTATTCACTTATGCGAATTTTATACCGAGTCGATGGTTTTTGACGTTGATTAAATCAGTACAATGACAGACTTTCTTCCGACGCTTATTGGCTCCCGAATAAAAAGTATCCGTTTGGGAACCGATTCGCGGTCCGCGCCGTGCCAATTTAAAACGTCGAAATGAAATGACGTATCTATCGATATGATGGCTATTCACTTATCCGTATTTGAAACCGAGTCGAGGATTTATGACGTAAAAATCGGTGCAATGGCATATTTTCTTCCGGCACAAATTGATCCGCGGAATGCTTTCGAATCAAAGTTTTATACTTAAAAAATACATATTTTGATGCTATTATCGCTTTTTTAATGGGGTTTTAATATGTGTGATAAATTAAAAATATCGTACTTTACTTCAATTACTATTATAATGAGTTAAAAGCAAATTTAACTTTTACATGTCGTGTAAAATTAAATACGCACTTTGCAGTTGACCGCAGTGCGGACCAATGTAAATAAAACGGTCAAGTACGAGTAGGACTCGAGCACCGAGGGTTCCGTATAAACCTACGACATTCTACGGAACCCTAAGGAAAAGTGGGTATAATATTATATACTGTAGGTTTTGATTCCTTTGCGAGTACTTGCGAGTTTGAAAATATGCCGCTAAAATCGCTGTTTCTTTTGATTTCGTTGACATAGATGTTTGATTTTTTTACAGCTTAAAGTTATTATAAAGCTGAGTATTTGGTATGAATTTCAATTTAATACCTGTACGCGTTCTTGAGGAAAGGGATAATAAATACAAAATTATTAAAAATATTTTTTTATATGATGTAACTAAAAATTTACAGTTTTCGCAATTTTTCCTGTGCCTGTGATTTAAGACGTTGCTGCGAACCAAATTTCAAGATTCTGAGTTAACGGCAAGTACCCTGTAGGTTTTGATTCCCTTGAGAGTAGTCGCGAGTTAAAAAATACAGCTAAAATTGTTGTTTCTTTTGAATGTGTTGAGATAGAGGTTTGATTTTATTACAGTTTAAAGGTATTATAGACCTTAGTATTTGATATGAATTTCAGTTTAATACCTGCACGCGTTCATGAGAAATAAGGTAGTAAGTATGAAATTATTAAAAATATTTTTTTATATGATGTAACTAAAAATGTACAATTTTCGGAATTTTCCCTTTATCTGTGCTCTAAGGAATTGCTTCTTACCAAAATTCAAGATTCTACGTTCACGGCAAGTACCCTGTAGGTTTTGGTTTTTTGAGAGTAGTTACGTGTTTAAAATTTCGGCTAAAATTGCTGTTTCTTTTGAATGCGTTGAGATAGAGGTTTGATTTTATTACAGTTTAAAGGTATTATAAGCCTTAGTATTTGATATGAATTTCAGTTTAATACCTGCACGCGTTCATGAGAAATAAGGTAGTAAGTATGAAATTATTAAAAATATTTTTTTATATGATGTAACTAAAAATGTACAATTTTCGGAATTTTCCCTTTATCTGTGCTCTAAGGAATTGCTTTTTACCAAATTTCAAGATTCTACGTTCACGGCAAGTACCCTGTAGGTTTTGGTTTTTTGAGAGTAGTTACGTGTTTAAAATTTGGGCTAAAATTGCTGTTTCTTTTAAATGCGTTGAGATAGAGGTTTGATTTTATTACAGTTTAAAGGTATTATAGATTTGAGTATTTGATATGAATTTCAATTAAATACGTTTACGCGTTCATGAGAAAAAGGGTAGTAGGTATAAAATTATTCAAAATATTTTTTTCATATGATGCAAAAAAAAAATGTTGGTTTTCGCAATTTTTCCTTTATCTGTGCTCTAAGGAATTACTTCGTGCCAAATTTCAAGATTCTGAGTTCACGGGAAGTGCCCCGTAGGTTTTGATTTATTTGGTAATGTCGAAAATTTGCTGAAATTTCCGACATATTCGACTATATCTTTTGATTGCGTTGGCCTAGAAGTTTGAAATTTTCACAGCTCTAAGAGGCAATAGACCTTAGTATTTCCTATAAATTTCAGCTTATTACCTCCACGCGTTTCAGAGAAAAAGGGTCTTGACAGACAGACAGACAGACGGACGGACAACAAAGTGATCCTATAAGGGTTCCGTTTTTTCCTTTTGAGGTACGGAACCCTAAAAATACAGCTAAAATTGTTGTTTCTTTTGAATGTGTTGAGATAGAGGTTTGATTTTATTACAGTTTAAAGGTATTATAGACCTTAGTATTTGATATGAATTTCAGTTTAATACCTGCACGCGTTCATGAGAAATAAGGTAGTAAGTATGAAATTATTAAAAATATTTTTTTATATGATGTAACTAAAAATGTACAATTTTCGGAATTTTCCCTTTATCTGTGCTCTAAGGAATTGCTTCTTACCAAAATTCAAGATTCTACGTTCACGGCAAGTACCCTGTAGGTTTTGGTTTTTTGAGAGTAGTTACGTGTTTAAAATTTCGGCTAAAATTGCTGTTTCTTTTGAATGCGTTGAGATAGAGGTTTGATTTTATTACAGTTTAAAGGTATTATAAGCCTTAGTATTTGATATGAATTTCAGTTTAATACCTGCACGCGTTCATGAGAAATAAGGTAGTAAGTATGAAATTATTAAAAATATTTTTTTATATGATGTAACTAAAAATGTACAATTTTCGGAATTTTCCCTTTATCTGTGCTCTAAGGAATTGCTTTTTACCAAATTTCAAGATTCTACGTTCACGGCAAGTACCCTGTAGGTTTTGGTTTTTTGAGAGTAGTTACGTGTTTAAAATTTGGGCTAAAATTGCTGTTTCTTTTAAATGCGTTGAGATAGAGGTTTGATTTTATTACAGTTTAAAGGTATTATAGATTTGAGTATTTGATATGAATTTCAATTAAATACGTTTACGCGTTCATGAGAAAAAGGGTAGTAGGTATAAAATTATTCAAAATATTTTTTTCATATGATGCAAAAAAAAAAATGTTGGTTTTCGCAATTTTTCCTTTATCTGTGCTCTAAGGAATTACTTCGTGCCAAATTTCAAGATTCTGAGTTCACGGGAAGTGCCCCGTAGGTTTTGATTTATTTGGTAATGTCGAAAATTTGCTGAAATTTCCGACATATTCGACTATATCTTTTGATTGCGTTGGCCTAGAAGTTTGAAATTTTCACAGCTCTAAGAGGCAATAGACCTTAGTATTTCCTATAAATTTCAGCTTATTACCTCCACGCGTTTCAGAGAAAAAGGGTCTTGACAGACAGACAGACAGACGGACGGACAACAAAGTGATCCTATAAGGGTTCCGTTTTTTCCTTTTGAGGTACGGAACCCTAAAAACCGCAGTCTTTGTACGCACGGTAGTGCGGACGTCGTACAGCCGGATGCTGCGATATCCTACACAGTACCTACGCGTCCGGCTAGCCGCAATTTAACAACCGTGTCCCAAGTCCCACGGACAGCCGGACAATCTGCCGTCTGGCTAGCCGCAAAATGCGTATTACATATACATACACACACTAGCTGCTGTGTGGTTTTGCTCGCTTTACAGTAGCCTATGTGTTATTCCAGGGTCTACGCTGTAACAAATTTTAGCTCTCAATCGCGCTTTTACTCAATTGTTCCAGCCGTTTAGGCGTGAATGTGTAACAAACACACATCTATACAACCTTACATTTTTACAAACTTTCACATTTATAATAATATTAGTAGGATAATTGTAACAGTAACAGTACCTACGTACTATAAGTACAAATGAAGGACAACAATAAATAACAACAGCAAATAAAGAGTGTTAATTATCATAATATTATTTTTAATTAAATTAAAGGAATACATTATAAATAAGTAGGTTTACCTAATTGAGTAATTTAAAGTAAAAAACTTGCAGTTATTAAAGGGGCTATAAAGTTAGATACATTAACATAACACATACACAGTAGGTATAAAACAAAGTTGTTTATGTTGTCACTTGTCTGTTTGTCCCTATGAATGCATAAATTTTAAAAATTCTGCAACGGATCTTGATGCTTGAACGGATAACAGCCTTAATAAAATAAATGCGTCCATTCCCAAGAGTCAAATGTATCAAAAATATAGGGAACGGAAGAAATTTGTTGTGTATCACACTCGTCTTCTGCTAGAATCATTTCCTCGTCCTCTGCGGCTGTGCCAGTCACCTTTGATGCTTTTAGTAAATGTGCGGACGCTTGTATGTTTGTTTTTGTACACAGGCAGCATCTCACATCAACACTCCAAGGAATCAAAATATTAACAAGACATATTTTATTTCTCTACTAGTCGTCCAACTTTCTTTTACACGTCATGTTAGCGTCCAAAACCTCGGCCTCTTGCAAGATTAGGATGTTCCAATTCAAATTTATTACTTTACTGCTCTTTTTCTCTTAAAAAATCTAAATTTCTTTAATAAATTGTACATTCTAAAATTCCCAATAAAATTGGCTGAAACCGACATTTAATATTCGTACTGACAATCAATGGCACTGATATGTCATTTTAATAATATTACCTCTTTATATCACAAATTTACTGCCGAAATGCCGTGTAAGTGGTGCCTTACTCGGTAGGACCCGAAGATTGCCGATGATCCTTACCAATCGGTTTTGTGAATTGCATTTGACGTTACTATCGGTGCCTTTTCGTTTCGGAAGAGTCATTTTGATAGATTCACTTGATTCGATACCGAAATCCTGTCATTCTTGCTTTCATATTTACGTTTATTTAAATAAACGTAAATATGAATTTTATATACGTCAATAACTGAATTTAACAGTAAAATGGAAATAAAGATCAGTGAGCCGGAGAGGGAGTCACCGCTCTTTTCTGAGATCCTCAGACCGATCTCCTTAACGAAACCGCGCGCTTCACTGCCCCAACTGCCCATGGTCTCTACGGCAACGTGGACGAAATGCCATGGCGTACTTAAGCCTCTTCTTCAAACTGGCGTCTTCCGCGGCTGCTGACGGTGAGTGGATGGTACGTCAAGTGGCTGGCGGCGACAGTGCAGGCACAAGTAGCGTCCCACACTAAGCACTTCCCGTTCTTCCAAGGCACCGGAGTCAGCCCCTTCGGCCTCTTACTGTCGGATCTACTCAGACCCGGAGGCTCGAGCACGCAAGAGACGTTAGCCAGTATTAGGGCTATACGTACGATTTTTTTTTTTTTTGTTTTATTAGTTAACATTAAATTAGTACTTTGCTTTCAGGCTTGCAACTCAGTTGAGCGGTGCTTTGGAGTTTTAAAGAGCCGTTTTAGATGCCTAAACAAAAGTTCCGTGCTGGAGTATGCACCAGAAAAATGTGGAAGAATTGTTATTGCATGTGCAACACAATGCATGGCATATTGTATTGTGCATATTGTGTCCTACACAATATGTGCTTAAAAAATGGCCTAACTGCGAATATGATACCAGCAGTGATGACTCGATCGCAGAACCTATGGAAAGCCAAGAAAATAATTTCCTATTACAAAGAGGATTACAGGCCCGAGTAGCCATAATTAATAGATTATTATAAATTATCTGCAGGGTTGTATACGCTGATATAATATTCTACTAATATTACAAACGTGAAAGTTTTAAAGAATGTATGTATAATGATGTAGAATGTATTTTTGTTGCTCTTTCACACTTGAACGGATGGTCATCCGTTCAAGTACCGACCCGATTGAGTTGAAATTTAGTATAGAGGTAGCTTAGACCCGGGCATATAACATAATGTAGGTTAGTGCGTCAAACTTGTTAAGTATTGTTACTTTGCGTGCGTATAAGTAGTAGTTTTAAAACTCAGTAAAAATTAGGTACCTACTTGCATTTTGTTGCAGTAAAAATAAAAGGCTAAGAATTATATTGAGTTTTTATTGGCTTATTTGAGGTGTTTTTTAAGGCATTGAACTGAGACAATGAATATTAATCTAATTTAAGACATTTACAAACAGCTTAATGATCAAAATGTAAGCTGTACCAATGTGTGTACCAATTTTCATTTTAAAGCCTCTTCTTGATAAGTCGCGTACGTTTTAATAGTTCTTGCTATATTCCCTAGCGCATTTACTAGATTTGTTGATAGATTATTGCACCCCTCGGTGATGGCCTTGGAAAGGTTCTGCACACCATCTGCCACTCTTTCGAGAGCAGCAGCTTGCCGCTCCAAAGAAGCTTCCAATGGATCTTCTGTGCAAAAACGTAGTAAATGAGAACTAAATTTATTTTATATATCAAACTAAACATTACTTTTACATAACTAATCCTAATACGATAGCGCTGTAAAATATACCTACAATACAAATATGGAACTAAATGCTTACGCATCACATCTAATTAAAGTAACTGAAATTATTAGCAAGTAAATTTAAAAAAAACTTTTTAAAACAAGCTTTCATTATTATTCATGTAAAATTTCAGCTCAGACAGACAGACGGACACATTAAAGTAAAGTGTGAAAATTAAGTGAAAAACTTGTATAAACCATTATCTTCTCGTGCTTTTTCAATTATACAATAACGAAAGAAATGTGCCTTCAAACCATAACTGTAAAAAACCAAGTCTCGCAGCTCGCAGTTCATCTACCGTAAAAATTGTGAGATCCATGTATTACCAAATCGATAAAATCTTTTATGTTTTATATTAATAGAACGACTTGGCCATCGCATGAAAACACAATGTAGGTATCTCACAAGTAATATACCGACACAATAGTGGTTACTCGTGTGCTCTGAGAATACGAACAATTTTAAATCAAATTAATACTCATTACGGATATGAACAGGAAGGAATTGTAAGAAAAGTAACTTTATTCATAATTTTAAAATTTAGATAAAATAGCAAATAAAAATCCGTCGATTGGAAACAATGATGATGATTGACATAGACAAATTATAATTTGAGTTGACAAAGATGATTGATGCTTGACAATGAATGACTGGGGCTCCTGTCATGAGTGATATAAGTCGAAAATCGCCCTTTTCCAGGAAAGAAAAACAAGATTAAAAAAAATCTCGTGTACGAACTATGTATGTGTGCTACATTAGTTTTTACTTAAACTTTTACTTAAAAGAGTTTTTATCATTCCGCATTACAGTTTTTCTTAAAATTATTTCATTATTTAAGTAATTTATGAAAAACCAGTGAGTTGTATTCGCACCTACGATAATTTTATCCAATCAATCGTAAATAATAATACAAGTAATTTTTTTAGTTTCACTTCTAAGTATGGGGAGCCCCAAAAGTTTATTTTTTTTTCTATTTTAGTGTGAAAATCTTAACGCGGTTCACCGAATACATCTACTTACCAAGTTTCAACAGCATAGTTCTTATAGTTTCGGAAAAAAGTGGCTGTGTCATACGGACGGACAGACAGACATGACGAATATAAGGTAGGGTAGGGTTCCGTTTTTTGCCATTTGACTACGGAACCCTAAAAACCATCTTGATATTATCATTTATTTAAAAAAATAATAAATCATTTACCTATTAAATTGTGTTGTTAGTAATATTGTCCAAGATTGCAGATATCTCAATATTGAGCAAGTTGTTGAACAAATGTTCGATCTATAGGTTTACTGTTAAACTTTTTTAAAGAATATGTCCCCAATTTTGGACTTTAGATGAAAATTGCCCCATTACACATTAGCCATTAGGTTTTAAAGTTTTATTAGGCCTGATATTGATTGGCGTTAAGACTTCAAATCTCACTATTACACATAGTACTTTTTTTTTTGCTCACATTTAAAAAAATATTCTATGTATTTTTAGATATAATTTAAATTGTTCCCTGGCAAATATTGTAAAAAATCGTGAAAAGTAATATATCAGTAATCTTATTAATATTATAAAAGTGAAAGTTTGTGTGTATGTGTGTGAGTGTGTGTGTGTGTATGTTTGTTACTTCTTCACGCTTAAACGGATGAACCGATTGACTTAAAATTTGGTATGAAGATAGCTGAGACTCTGGAATAACACATAGGCTACTTTTTATCCTGATAAATGAAACAGTTTCTGTAAAAAAACAAATATATATTTAAAAAATGACAGTTCTGAAATTTGACAATTAATTGTCATTTTGACATTTTCGATTTTCAATTGTTTTTGAAAAATTTGACAATTAATTGTCATTTTGACGTATTCGATAGTCAATTTTTTTTGAGAAATTTGACATATTCGATTTTCAATTTTTTTTTAGAAATTTGATATTTGAGATTTTTATTTTTTTTTCGAGAAATTTGACATATTGGATTTTTAATTATTTTTTTGAGAAATTTGACATATTCGAATTTTCATTAATTTTTTTTTAAATTCGACGAGATTTTTTTTTTTTCGAGAAATTTGACATTCGATTTTTAATTTTAGAAAAATGCTAGAATTTTTAATGATAGTTTTTGGTACAATTTTTTTTTTGGATTTAGATAACTCAAACTTAATGGACTTACTATGAGTGCTTCATTTGTGGTAAATCAAATGGGCTTACTATGGGTGCTTCATTTGGGGTTTATCAAATGGGCATACTGTGGGTGCTTCATTTGAAAACTAAATGGGCTTACTATGAGTGCTTCATTTGTGGTTTATCAAATGGGCTTACTATGGCTGCTTCATTTGTGGTTTATCAAATGGGCTTACTATGGGTGCTTCATTTGAAAACTAAATGGGCTTACTATGAGTGTTTCATTTGTAGTTTATCAAATGGGCTTACTATGAGTGCTTCATTTGTTGTTTTATCAAATGGGCTTATTATGGGTAGAAATTAGACTTATTACTTATAAGACCAGAAACATGTAGGAGATGTTTGGCTCAGTTTGTGAAATTCGTTTTCTTATTCGGTTCGGTTTTTGGTGAAGTTAGGATTTGACAAATTTATTTCGATTTAATTTTTTTTTTCGTAGTTAATTTGGCTGATATTTTTTAATTCCTAATGTAGTAAACTTATAAAGTGGATTTAGTTTTTAAAAGGTAGTTAAAATTAGAGCAATTATTATAAACAAGTTTTATCGGCAATAACTGTGCCGCGGGTAACACCGCGGGTCGCAGCTAGTGTATTAATATTCAAGAAAAAAAAGGGTTTTTATGTGAAAATGATTATAATCACAATTGTACCACCAACCACAAAATACTGATTAATAATTGAGTAGATGAAATCGGAGATATAACTTGAAATATATTCATAACCACTTTGTTATTGCAAAAATAGTGCACTTGTATCACTTTTCACAAAATTATCTCCCAAACTATAGAAGATAGAACGTGAGTAAGACGAAAAAAATCGTTATTTTGTTTCTCATTATTTAAATGTAAAAATCTCAAAAAGGCTAAAACTCAAGTTACATCACTTATCACTGGAGGCACAGATGGGAAATGTTTACGAAGTGTGCTAGCAAAATTTATGCACATTAACTTTTCAACAGATTATATGGGTAAATATTTTTACTACAATAAACCACCAAAATGAAACTATCTTCGTAAACAGTTAGATCTGTAATCTATGCTCTATTTTACTGTCCAATTGCTGTGTAGGTGGTTCCTTACTCGGTAGAGCCCGAAGATTTACGAAGATACTTTCCAGTCGGTTTTGTAAAACGGAATTGACTTTTCGATCGGTTCCTTTTCCTTTCGGTAGCGCACTCGGTTCGGTTTCGGTATCGGATAAGTGAATCACCCTGCTGGATTGGATGCGAACTGCTCAGAACAGAGATGCATAGCATGAAGGAGTGGAGGCATTTGTCCTACAGTGGGACGATTTGGGCTGACAATGATAATGATAGTAATATGCGGGACAAGTTTATGAAAACGGCTGCAGAGCCTTGAACACCGTAGAATGGTCGCTTCGCTATCAGTCTTTTAGGATTCATTTGGGCGAGTGTGCGCAGGAATTACATGAACTAATTCCTCCAAGCCCATTCTACCGACGGACGTCACATGACATCCTTACTTTGTGGCGCTACCAACTGACCGCACCAAGCGTTTTGCTTCATCGTTTTTAATGAGAACTGGTGGCATGGTACCTTTCTAGGCATCTTACGTGATCCATCGTCGACCGTATTTTCACTTTCCATCAGGTGGGATGTGGTCAAACGGTCAAACGCAGGCCTATCTAGTATAAAAAAAACTACTTTTTCTCAATTTGAAATTGGCTTCACTTTTGTGTTTAGTGCGCGATTTCTGTCGTTATTACAAAGTTTGCGACTAAACATGGGTGCGATTTACGTCACATGCGCGTGCGCCGCGACACGTGTGCGACACGTCGTGACGTCATCGTGTGAAAGTTTCAGCTTCAGACTTCAGTGTCATTGCCAAGGTGGTTGAAGTTACGTGTTGACAACCTCGTCAACTTTTCATGTCAATCGACATCGAAAAGAGATTTTGAGGTTATATTTTTGAAAAAAAAAATTATACTATTTTTTTTTTGTATGTACAATGTACATGCCTACATATTTAGCTGATTGGAACCAAAATAAAAAAAATATATAAAAATCACAAAATCGATAACTGTTATGAGAAACTTGGCGTGCGGGCTCTTACGGAATGTCAAGACTACAATATACTAAGTAACTATCCCATACATTATCAAAAGTGAAATGTATGGAATAGCAACCACAGGATCCCGCTAAATCCCGCACGCCATGCTAGAAGGATAAGAGATTATTATTAGCTAAAATAAACTTATAGATCAAAAATCAAGACCACAGAAACTCAGAACCTCTCCCAATTAATTCAAATAGGAAAACCGGTGACAAAACCAGGATCGAAGTCAAAACCATCTTGACCTCTCTACAGTTATCAATCCAATGCTTCCAGAGGTCTTAATTAACTGGTTACATGGTAATTAAACACTCTAATAATAGCGGAAACGGGAGGATAACCAATGAACCAATGTAGATAATGAAATGTCCATTGTATATTGCGAATATACCTAATACCTATATACTATACCTACTCGTTAACGTGACTTGACTCACTAGTCACGATATGTTATGTATTTTGTCTTATATATAGGTATGTATTATGTTACGGCTAAAGTCCGTGGTGCGGCTACACCTAGGTTTAGCCGGTTCAACCTAGGTGTAGCCGACCGCAGTCGGTTAAAGTTAGGTGTAGAAGATTTATTTTCAGTCTCACGCATTTAAAACCTGAGACAAGTTGTTATCAACATGTTTAATTGTTGTTGTGTGGTGATCTTAATAAAATTAAGATTAAATATTCCTTAATGATGAAATGAGAACCCTGGAATAAGAACAAGTCGGATCTGGTGCTTCGTCGGCTGCTGCCGCAGCACGTAGGTAATCAGGCGTTGTGAAATTTCCTGGAAAACGATATAATTGTTTAAAATCTTTTGGATCACTGAGTTCTATTACCTTGCCCAAACCAATGACCATAATTAGTTTTGTGTGGTTTTCCATTTCCTATATTGGTGGCTGGCTTGCCATAGCTAGTTACCACGCATTGGATGATATATAGCTACTTTGGATCGGAAATACAAGAAAATTACTGTAAAATATATTATACATATTAGTATCTAAATACATACAGGACACCTGACTGAGTGACTAATCTATCAACCCACAACTAAATTAGCTGAACAGATTTCCGCAAAAATAATGATCCGTAGACATCATCTAAGAAATATATTAATGCGAAAGCCACGAACGAACACAAGCTTGTTTAAATAAAATCCTAGTAAAAATAGATGGATAACTCTTTGAACGTTCTCTCTCATCACTTTTTACTTTATTTTCTCATTTTCTGCAAATGTGTGCATTGCCTGATTTTCCACATTTCCCGCAACATACACAAGTAGGTACATACGTGCTCCATCTCACGCGCATGTAGTATATAAAACAATCTATTTTGGATCTAAAACATAACTAGATAAGGTATACATTTCTCTGCACATACTGACAGGTGGAAATTCTCCATCTGTGCTAATTCTGACTAAACCTTTTATTAATTTTTCGTACTGTCTCCAAACACTTGTGATATTAAAAAATCAGCTGTTCAATACATATGGAGCTGTGTTTACTTTTTTCGAATGCCATTTTCAAGGAAGTTTCGTGTAAAGCATACTTTCTGTTGCTCTTCCTACTTTATTAACTGACATCATGAAAGGAGGTTCTCAATTTGTCGAAAATTTTATATTCTTAACTGGGATAAATTGTTTGAACTTGAACCGATTTCAAAGTTCTTGTTTTGTTACAAAATATCGGTCACTTACTCTGACAGTGAAACAAATTTAAAACCATGATTTTGAACTTTGTATCTACCAAGGTTATTTTTTGAAATAATATTATAACGCTTTCTACTACTATCTTACACCGACACCATTAAAACTACACATAACGAATGTTATGGGCGGGCTTATCGTTTTACATCAAGCAAGAGTCGGGCTCGTCCCGTTCATCAGATTACATTAAAAACCATAAAAGATCTGCCATTTTGATTTTGTTCAAAATAAATTTGATCATTTTTCATGATAAAACAAGATGCTCCTATTGGCTAGAAACCGACAGGTATGAAAGACAAGGATAGATTTAGAATATACGCTAAGTGGGAAAGAGATGCAATATTTAGTTGGCGCTAAAATACTCACTAGGGACTGTAGATGGCTGAAACGTAATCCCCCTGATTTAATGGTTCAAGTAAAATACAAATCCTGACATGGACGAGGTGCACAAAAAATAAAACATTCACTGAAAATGCTGTGGCATTATGGAGCATATTTTCCTTAGTTTTGCAAATCAATTTTTAACACATTCTATTTTAAATTATAGTTCTTTAGACTTCTACAGCCTATTCGTAAAGTTCTTCCATAGAAAAAAAAAACAGTCAAGAATCATAAATTTGTGGAATTGAATACGATATTATAGATAACTATAATATGATAAACTAGCTGCGACCAGCGTTTTTACCCGCTTTACTGTAGCCTATGTGTTATTCCAGGGTCTAAGCTATTTCTATACCAAATTTCAGCTCAATCGGTCCACCCATTTAGGTGTGAAAGAGTAACAAACATACATTCAGACATCCTGACGTCCAGACATCCATACATTCTTACAAAATTTCACGTTTATAATATTACAATACAATAATACCTAGTCAGGTCATAAGTATTGTCACACAGTAAAAACTTTTCTTTTAGAATGCTGGCCACAAAAAAGTTTATTGAATTCGAATTTCGAATTGTTCATGAAAATAAAAATGTATACTTTTTAGAATTTTACTCATTTTTAAATATGGAGTGGACGCTTAAAGAAGACCGTGTTGCAGTTATTGCGTTGCATCGTTGCGGTTACGCGCCAATTCAAATTTTTGACATACTGAAAAATTTGAATATAACCAAAAGATTCGTTTATCGTACCATCAAACGATACAATGAAGACTCTAGTGTAGATGACAGGTCAAGAAGTGGTCGCCCTCGGTCTGTTAGGACTCCAGCAGTGATAAAAGCTGTGAAGGCGCGAATTCAAAGAAATCCCAAACGTAAGCAGAAACTGTTGGCCCTTCAGATGGGGTTAAGCAGAACCACGGTGAAAAGGGTGTTAAATGAAGACTTAGGGCTTCGGGCATATCGAAGAAAAACAGGACATCGTTTAAATGCTCGTCTAATGGACCTGAGACTGAAGAGATGCCGCGCTTTGTTGAAGCGGTACGCGAGAAAAAAATATCGAGAAATTCTTTTTTCGGATGAAAAAATTTTTACCGTAGAAGAGAGCTACAACAAACAAAATGATAAGGTGTACGCACACAGTAGTGAAGAAGCGAGCAACCGTATTCCGCGTGTCCAACGAGGTCATTTTCCATCCTCGCTCATGGTATGGTTGGGAGTTTCTTATTGGGGCTTAATAGAGGTATATTTTTGTGAGAAAGGTGTAAAAACGAATGCAGTTGTGTATCAAAATACAGTCCTGACGAACCTTGTGGAACCTGTTTCTCATACCATGTTCAATAACAGGCACTGGGTATTCCAACAAGATTCGGCGCCAGCTCATAGAGCGAAGAGCACACAAGACTGGCTGGCGGCGCGTGAAATCGACTTCATCCGGCACGAAGACTGGCCCTCCTCCAGTCCAGATTTGAGTCCGTTAGATTACAAGATATTGCAACACTTGGAGGAAAAGGCGTGCTCAAAGCCTCATCCCAATTTGGAGTCACTCAAGACATCCTTGATTAAGGCAGCAGCCGATATTGACATGGACCTCGTTCGTGCTGCGATAGACGAGTGGCCGCGCAGATTGAAGACCTGTATTCAAAATCACGGAGGTCATTTTGAATAAACTTTATTGTCATAAGAATCTATGTTTTGTTAAGTTCATTTTGGTATATAAATGGTTACATAATAAATAAACTTGTTCCAATAATTTTATATTAAACATGTGACAGAATTTATGACCTGACTAGGTACTTTATTGCAAACCTGGTTACAAGAAATTGTTTCATAAGTAGAAAATACACATAAAGCTAAAGGTATACAATCGGCGGTCTTAGCGCGCTTTTTCGTTATTAGTAACATGGTAACACAAAAAATCGACTGGGATATTTGTACTGTAGTTTCAAATCACAATCCTTCGTCTGAATTCAAAGCACTCGTAGTTGGTACGTTCACTGATCTTTCAAGCTGTCCATTTCCGTGCCGGCATCTGTATGATGTCAAATGGAGATTATGTGGCCTTGACACGTAATGAGAGCACGTGTATGGAGATATACATTATATGAAAATTGATGACATAATCACGCTTCCAGTACTGTAGGTATTTTTAGTCCTTGAGATATTAAATTACTCAATTATATATGTGGGTTTTAAAATAATTAACCAAAATATACTGAACTTTACGTCAATTATAAGAAATTAAGTTAATTATAGTGCATAGCAGGCTGGGGTTATTTATATAATTTTAATCGACTTCAGAGAAGGAAAGGTTTGCAATTCGTCAGAATCTTTGGTTTTATGTATGAACTTATGTACATAAAAACTGATTACTCAAAGAATAGCACCGATTTCAAAAAGTCTACTTTGTTTCCCTGGTTCTAATTTTTATCTTAGCACACTGGATATAATACCACTTTCCCCTTACACCATACCCCTTTCGCATGTGATTTGTCTTCTTTTAAAAATTATTAGGTTCTAATCTGTTTTCTGTAAAATTGCAGTTTTTGAGATGTCACACTTTTATCACAAGTAGACGAATAGCTTCATCGATATTTTATGTAATTTATAAAAAGTCTCACATAGGACTTAGAGCAATGTTTTCTGTAAAATTATGGTTTTTGAGATGTCACACTCTCGTCTCAAGTAGACGAATGTCATCATACCTCTATAACGTATCTTATGATATGTCCATAAATGTCTTACTTAGGGCACAGTTAGTATTTAGTATACCTACCTATAATCTAGTCTCAAGTCATATCGAGCACGCGTGACGCGCTGTCCAGAGCACATTTCAAGATGGCAACCCAACCACGCCGTGCCGTGCTGAATACAATTATTATTATGCAAATATAATATATTCCGCCATGCATGCATACGTTTCCTCAAAGAGCACGTGGACTGTACTGGCGTTCTATTTAGTTTACAATAGGTATACAAATGCTATGCTATGGTAGAGTTGTTCATTTTAGTCTTGAGGAGATTCGAGCCAGGAAAAAACTGCAATAGACTAGCGTTGCAATGTCTGTAACTAGGGATACTTGATCCCGATTTTCAGGGGTCGAGGAACAGTTCCCAGTCCTTTATCAATCCCTTACCAATCATTTAGTTTAGGTTTTATTCAACTATCCTTTGAAGAATCCCATATCTTGTCTCGAAGAAAAGACCACAGGTAGACGTGTAGCAGTTTGTACTTTGCAGCACACATATGTGGGAGATAAAAACAGAAGTATCTTCTGGTCATAAAACCAAAACTTTCTCATAGTTGTTTCACCCTTCTTTGACATTATTAAACTCATACGCTTCGCCTTCTTGGTTAGTCTGTTTATTATAAATACTTAATTTAAGATTCAATTATCAAATCCAAAGAGATGAAGTGATTAGTGTGTCAGGCTACTAAGTGCGTATAACGTACTAAGTGGCAAGAAATAGTCTCTGCCTATCCCAAAAGGCACCAGGCATGATTCTACGTATCAAAATCTAACCTATAGCGATTAAAACGATTGGCTACGCACCAACTCACGAAGATATTAAACTATTCCACATAAAACTTCGCTCCAGTTCCTAGCCTTTAAATCAGTCATCGAGTGTATCAATTCGCACATGGAGCCATAAAGACATCCCTGGTGACGCATGCCTACTCTCCTCTCACCACTGCAGCATAGATTAGCTGATAAAATAAAAACTACCGCGTAAAACGTCCATGCTTGTGATTTGTGAGTTCTGGGACATAATGGCCTAAGTCATGTATTGACGTATTTTTTCTGAACTTGAAATTAGGAGAACATGTCAGCAATCGACAATAACTGACTCACAGACACCCTTAGTGTCTAACATGAAAGTCTTTTCTTAAACAAGAATAAGATTTTTTTTGTGTTTAAAAGTATTCCGTGTATGACATTTGAAAATGGCAAAGGGATAGATATAGGTACCTATTGTAGTTAGTGTAGTTTTCATATAACTGTTTTAATAGCAGTTATCTAGTAAGATTTCTAAAAGTCCCAACAAAAATCTAATGTAACTGTGAACACAAAATTTGTTTGATAATATTGATATCTATTGTATTGCTGCCTTTTTCTAAATTAACAATCAAAGAAAAAATATTACCTGCTCTACCTATTTGTATAGCAATAAGCCTTCTAATGAATAAAGTGTAAAAATGCGCTTAGCCACCTCTGTCCAACAGCTCCTCAATAATCAAGACATTTTTAGCCCCAGGAAACACTTGAAAATCCGTCAGACCAGTAATATAATCGTGTAGACTTCTAGGTTATATCGACCACCTAATAATCTCATATTTATTAGTGCTTAGCCGCCTGTTTGTGAATTATGATGGTTAAGTTATGATATTTTTTTGCTACCTTGATAAATGGGTTTTGATTACGCTCTATATAGATAGGCCCCACTTGGCGCAGATATTAGCGCGCAGTGTCAATTTTTCAAACAAAACAACCTATTTGTCACATCCCTGCCTGCACTCTGCACACACAGTTTATCCAAAATCACAAACCACTTTCGGACGCCCCCTTCCCGAATTCCCATTATCTTGCTCGGTGCAAAGAACACGGCACATAATATACCAGTAAGTTAACAATTCAATTATAAGATTGACAGTCTAATAAATATTAATGTAACTTTATTATAATTGTTTAACTTTATTAAATTCAATAAAAATAAACAAATTGTGACCTTTTTGATTTTTGACACAGCATCCGCTTGATAGTGGATTACACGTACCTATTGTATTATGTCATATATTATGGTTCGCATAATTATTATATTAAGTAAGTGAGATTTATTACAAATATATTCAAATTTTTAAATTACCCTATTATAAAATTTGCATATTAGTGTGTTAAAACATGCATCGTATTGGATTTGACATAAAATCATATTGCGCAAGGACATTCTAAATTAATCAGGAAAACTTTGTATTTAAACGCTGATTGACAACTTCAATAAAGATAAAAATAGTAGTATACACACAATTACTTTAAATTCCTATCCAGATATTAGCATAAATATATTTAATTTACTAACTAGTAGTGCCCAGCGGTTTTATGTAGCATCTCTGTTATTTTGGTGCTTAAAATTTTTTAGCTCAATATGTAAGGCGTAAAGACTTTAAATACACATACTGTATGCACTTAAAATTTTAGAAGAATAACATAAAAAAATACTACTTGCTCGCTACTGGGTATCCACTCTCTCTCGGGTTTTCCAAAATTGAAGATTCGAAGATTATAAACTGTAACATTTCGGCGACCATCTGCAGCGAAGGCGAGGCGATACAAATTTTATTTGAAATTCATTCTGTGACAGCAACTGCCAGTGACATTTTAAAAGAAAGATGTGTCACGTGTCGATGGATGTCGTCGCCTGCAGTCGTCGACGACACGGCACCTTAAATTGTGTAAAAGGAGACGTTTCACCATTTTTTCTACATATAAACTAGCCTTATGATCCAAAGGAACATTTTTCTTGTGCTGGACATTAAATAAATTAAATAATTAACCGTTTGTTGACAGTTTTTTACATAGAGGTACTATCCGAATGGGTGCTTTCGAATGGAGTTAAAAAATAATACTCAATTTTATTGAAGCCTAGCTGCTCATTTTATTAATTTACCAAGTAGGGTTGTGGGCCTGGCACGAAGTGTGCTGGCAAGTTGAATTATCACGACCACTCTTGAGAAACTGCACTTTTCGTGCTAGTTCCCTATAATAAAATGTCAGAATTTATGTCGATTAACAGCACAAATGTGGATCTTTGTTGTTATACGTGCCTTGTTATGATTCAGACGGGCAGGCACAAAGCATTCTGCCTGTAAGTCTGCCATTCTTCCATATCCGTCTATATTTAGTTCAAGTCATCATTATCGCAGCTTGATAGTGTCAATCAGTGATAAAACGAACACTGAACTGTAAAATAAATATGTACAGAAGGCAGGCACCTTTCAACGACCTGAAACTGAAATATGACGCATACATGCAACTGAACAAGGTATTTGTTGGAAAATTACTGGTCAAATTGGCAAGGAGATTTAGAGCGTCATTTTCTTTTACAATGTTAATTTTTTTATGATTCTCGCGTACTTATGTCTTGGTTTAGACTTTAGACATCGACTTTAAGGTTATAAACTGAAAATCGGATAGCGCTGACTTTCTGTTTTTATTATTTTCTGAACTGAAGGAATGTTAACGACTGAGGGCTTACACACCAACCGTTTAAAGAAGTGTACTTTATAAACATTTCGTTGTAATCCACAGTGTGATACCACCCTAAAGCCATTGGCACACGCGCATTATAGGAAAATTTTGAAGTTTTGCAAGTAACGTACTCTTAGAGCTCAAAGGATTACCAGCCTGAAGTGGAAATGTCGGTGAACGGCACTACATGACGTTTGGCTGAAGTTCAACGATACGACGACCGATTACACTCGCAGATTATGAAAGCATCCGAACATTATCCTATTTCTGAACATATAAAGAATAAAGAGTGACTGATTGACTGACTGATTAATATATCAACAACAAAGGTGGACGGATTGCATTGAAATTTGGAACATAAATAGATTTTATGACGGTAACTTTGAGACAGGATTTCTCGCCGCAGGCAAAGTGGCTAGCATTTGCAAGAAATATAAGCATTCGCATAAATAAAAGAAATGTAAGCAAAGCAGCTGCTTCTGTGCCGAAATCCTTTCTTAGCAAACGTCATAATATCTCTGTTCTAAATTACAATTCAATCCGTTCAGCGGTTTCATCTGTTAGGCAATCAGTCAAGATTTCCTTTTAATACTCATTTATTTATTCCTGTGATATCCCATCCAGATTCACACACAAGTTCTTTGACAACAAAAGTATGATTGTTCCGCGGCAGACTAGATGCCGCCTCCGTCGCCCTTCCGACCGCTATCAGCTCACTGATAACGCTTATCAGTGCGGCCCTGTCAGTTTCCACTGAAAACCGATGCAATTCCTTGAACCATACGCACCGGTGTTATGCTATCTAAGTCTGATTCCTTACGATTGGTCATAGGTAGGTATTTCATATCTGAAGTGTGTGATTGCTACTATACGTATAAATAGACTGTGATAAAGGATTTCTCATTAAAATATTGTAGAGCTACTTTTATTGGGTAAATGCAAAGGTTTTTGTTAGCAGCAAGTAGATTTGGCTAGTCTTTTTCGCATCCGAATAAAATGCGAACTGTCTTACCATTAGAATGTTAATATAATATCTCTACTAAGATATGCTGTGACTGAGAGATTACGCCCCCTGTAATGCTTAGGGGGCGTATTTCTATCCCTCAAGGCAGTTCCTCATCACCAGTCTGGAAGCCCTTTGAAACTCCATAACGATCGGCACGTTTGTATCCAAAGCTTGCTACATATTCAAACTAGCGTATGGTCGCCTTTGCCTGCAGTGACAATCCTTTCTTAGTGGAGGTCTACGTCATAAAACCCATCATCGTCTTCCTGCCCTTATCCCACGTTATGGAGGTTCTGCACAACACGTCTTCTTCTTCCATTTTACTATCATCCGTCATATATTCACTCCTCTAGGTCTGGCACGCATATCCTCTTTCACACAGTTCATATAAACCTTTTTTGGCCGCCTCCTAGTTTATCTGTATTCCAAATTTCAATCCAATCCGTGCAGTTTTAGGGGTGCGTTGATAGATCAGTCAAATCATAGTTGCCGGCAACTTTTAGATTTGTCTATTATAAATCTAACATGGTTATTAGATTAATTTATGTGTGTATTATTTTATTGTATTTTGACTTGTAATGTTTATTTTTCTAAATAAAAACTTAGGTTTTGTAATTAAATATCCTTTATCATTATTCCAGGTGGTGAGCATATACGCGTTCGACGACCACACGCCGCCGAAGATAGAGGACATCCAGCCGTTCTGCGAGGATGTGGACAAGTGGCTCAACACCGACCCCAACAATGTTGCCGCGGTGCACTGTAAGGCGGGGAAAGGACGCACTGGTAACACATTTATAATTTTATTATTAGACTAGCTGCGCCCAGCGGTTTTACTGTACTGTAGCCTATGTGTTATTCCAGAGTCTAAGCTATCTCTATACCAAATTTCAGCTCAATCGGTAGTAACAAACATACATCCAGACTCCAGACATACATTCTTACAAACTTTCACGTTTATAATATTAGTAAGATAAATAGATATTTTATTTGTAGCGACCGTGGCCAGTGGTCGTACCTCCGGCTTGTGATCCGGAAGCCCTGGGTTCAAAACTCAGTGTGTCAAAAAGTTTTCTCCTGGACGCTGCCGTGTTTCGGAAAGCACGTAAAACTGTTGATCTCGGCTGGTTCCTATAAGATATGTAGAAGGCAGTCGCCAGGTCATGTTGCAGGTCCCGTAGTAGGTAATCTCGGCGACCTGAAACTGCAACACATAGATTGACCACACAACCTGTATAAATTGTGATTTGACTGTTGACAAGAAATAGGGTAAGTAACCTGTTCTATTGGATAATAAACCCCATTTTTTAAAAAATCTGAGAGTATAGCGCGATTACGCGAACAGGAATAGCTAAATATTAAAAGCTAATATAATACCTAAAAATATAAGACAGAAATGTTATAATTTTTGGTAAATTGTCACTTAGTCGGTTTTCGCAGTGAACCCTCGATATGTGAAGTCCTCGACACACAGTATGTAAAGTGCGAATATTACGAATAATTGCAAACAAAGTAACAAGCAAGGAATGCACTTCAACTGACACCCTTGACATTGAATGGATCCTATGAACCGTGCAAACCCATAAAAAAGATATAAAACTTACCGCCCACACATAAGGTGTATTATGTACCTATTTGATTAACGATTTCTTAAGTAATTACTTAGCTTTGTTGGAACTTCGACCTTGGCACCTTTGTAATAAAGTACGGAATTTGGTTTTGAAAGTTAGGTCACAGGCTCGACATATGGTTTGTTGGAACTAACACGTGTAATCAGTAGCCAGGTTTCATTGATAAAACAAGTGAAATTAAAAAAAACGTGTGGTACTCGGAGACTGCCGCGGTAAAGCTATTGCATAGCATTTTTTATCAACTTATGTAATTATAGTATCACCGCTGTGCCGGTCGGAGTGGGGGGTGTTAGGTTTTTTTCGTTACGGAATTTCTGGATTCGGTCCCCACGCTCAAGGCCCGCGATAGAAGCTATGCAATAGCTTAAAAAAATCTTTTAAAAAACAAGCTTTTATCATTATTACCATCCAGCACCAAAGTACTCGTCAAGATGAATGAAATGAGCCGAAACTCGATGGGGTTGCGTCGTTTAATTAAGGAGTTCCTATGGCCACCTTCCAGCTCCATCATCAGATCAGCTTGATGTCATAATAATATTGCATTGTTATCCGATTTATACAGCATGCAAAATTTAAGCTGAATCGGATACCGGTAAGTGGGTCAAATTAATCTTGCCAGATTTGATTACAGACAGACAAACAGACAGACAGACAACAGACAGGTGAAAGTAAATAAAAGCTTGTAAAAACAGATTTGGATAAGGCTAATGTATAAAATAGAATAGAATATAGTATAACACTTTTTTGAATACCAAGTGACAAGAAATAGTTATAACTGCAATACAAACTGAAATTAAGATAAATAATTGGCGGTCTTATCGCATAAAGCCAGAAGTATGTAGTAATATCTTACAGACAACCTAATTGAAAATAAATCTAAGAACATGTACAGCGGTGGTGTGCAAAAATAGCTTTGTATGGACAATAATATTATCGTAACTATGTACATAATATTTGGATAAAAATAAATAAATATGTGTTTACCTGTCTCACTGAGGAAAACAAGTTCCGCTATTAGGTCAGGGTTATGCTGCTTTCAGGATATCTGTACCGCTTTCTCAATTTGTAATTGACAAAGATGACTTTTTAACCCCCGACGCAAAAACGACGGGGTGTTATAAGTTTGACGTGTCTGTCTGTGTGTCTGTGGCATCGTAGCTCCCGAACAGATGAACGGATTTTGATTTGGTTTTTACAGACAAAAACACCGCAAGTGTTCCTCTTTAACTTCAATAATAAACGGTTACGATAGTCTTACAAATTACATATTGTGTATATTGGATTTGTGGACGAGGTGACTCAAAGACATGAAAAGTCAATGTCGGGTTCTTTGTGAAGAGTTGCGAAGTCACCCTTTGTGAAGCGGGCTTATCATAACATGGAGTATTTATGTGTCTGCGGATCAGGTACATAATCTGTACAATAGGCAGTCATGTCTAGCGATGTACACCGTGGAATTAGTATCCAAAATATGTGACACAGAAAGAGTGAATAGGTTCTTACTGAACAAGCGTGCTACAACTTCGACTGCATCGTCACTTACCAACAGGTGAGATTGCGGTCAAAAGCATGTTTAGTCTGCTATAAAAAAAAACAGGATACCTATCTATCTATCTTTAACAGGGGCTGGCAAATGAACCAGCAACACGTCGACCCATTTTCCCCTACCTTATCGTTCCCTACTCATGGAAGAAGTGGGTTACTAAGGCGGATACCTTAGTGACACTGCGGCTGAAATAGGCAGGTGGTATTGCTGCCTACAAATCAGTCGAACGTCTCGTCTTGATCATTTATTAACATTCAAACTTCAAATTGATTTTATTCGCAAATCTGTCTGTATTCTGTCTGTTGTGTGGGAAACGCCAGTGACGGTCTTTTGGAACGTGTAAAATTGTTCCTGTGCAGTGGTTTCGGCTGTTTCTAATTATTATTAGCTTTCTAAATATATTAGCCACACAAACTGTAATATTTTTTATTGTGATTTGTTTATGACATACTCTAAATGAAAAACTTGAGAGGTGTCAAGGGACACCCGGATGGAACGAAGTTCCCCCGATTTACACGATTTATTATTTACAAAAACCTGTATACACTCAAAACTCAACAAAAATATCTCCCCCCCTCTCCCTCCCCCTCCCCCCTTTAAAGTAGTAAGTCTCTAAGACCGCTGTAGCGGCTGTAACGTTTAACTCAACTTTTTTTCGGGCCGCTATAGCGGTCGGGACGTTTGAGTGGATAGCAAAAAGTGTCGAATTTTTTCCGTCTAGTCCCCCCTTTCACTATTCACAACGCGCGATAAGGAACTTCGTTCCAAAAAAAAAACTCCGCATTCGAAATCAGTGAACACTTAGGTCAGTTGCTAAGATTTATATTGACAGAACGTCACCCGTCCGTTTCAATACAGTCGTCTTTCTATCGACGAACATCAAAAGAATAAATTACTGTTCCCAGATGGAGATCGTAAAATTTAGCATAATAGGGCCCGAAACTCCGGCCCGAAATTTAAAGTAACAAATTATATGTGGCCGTCCTATAGAATCTGCGGTATTGTCCGCCAAACAAAAAGGAAACCAATACTCCGAGGCGTAATTTCGAAGTTCCCTCGGTATAATTGGGAGCGTTATTACGCTTTCACATCTCACTCGTAAATTAAACTAAGGTCCTTTTCAAACCGCCTTTTGTGACCGGCGACGTAAAAAATATGGCCGCCATTGACGAAAAAACTACCCAAGCTTTCATCTATTATGATGTAGCGATGGAGAGTTTTATGAAAAGTCTTTTTTCGGGAGCTAATTGAATTTCACGGTTTCCTGGTTTATTTTTTACCTTTCTTCTCACGTTTTTGAGATATTGTTCTTTGGAGCGAAAGTTTCAATTTTTAGGAGTCAAATCTAAATCTTCGCAGCCGTGTTGTATTCTGGGTGTAATTTTGTTATTTCTATTCCCTCGTGTAACTCGGGTATATTGTGACTTTAGAATTGCTTAGTAACGGGGCAGTATCAGTGACAAAAACTCAGTACAATCACACCTTAAGGTGGAAACGTGCTATATCGTTAATCGTTATCCGCTATGATGCTACTTATAACAACTCCGGTACTACTTATAACAATCTGCTATTTTAATATCAAATTGAAAATGTGATCATATACGGCAGATTCGTTGTGTGTTGTGTGTAGATTACATCTTAGGCTTCCTACATATTGGGCTACCGCGACACTCGACGACATCGCATCTCCGCGACACCTCGACATTGTGGTAGCGACTCTACGACAACTATCGTCACTCGCTCAAGAGTAGCTGTCGACCAGTGAGGAGTTAATCTTAGAAAAAACTTAAAAAGTAGCCAGCGGGTATAACAGGCGAACACAGCTATAACAAGTGAAATATTAAAAAAACTTTTTAAAAACAAGCTTTTATTATTATTACCATAAAGTACTCGTCAAGACGAATCAAGCGAGCCCATACTCGATGGGGTTACGTCGTTTTATTACGGAGTTCCTATGACCACCTCCCAGCTCCATCATCAGATCAGCTCCATGTCATTATAATATTGCATTGTCATCCGATTTATGCATGCATGCAAAATTTCAGCTCAATTGGACACCGGGAAGTGGTTCAAATTTAAGTTGCAAGATTTGATTACAGACAGACAGACAGACAGACAACAGACAAGTGAAAGTAAATAAAAGCTTGTAATAAGACAAATTTTATCAGCTTTTATTCCCGTCAGCGCGACTATTTGCAAGTGGGACGATTTTCGCCTAATCCATTCTTACGGCCGGCCATGTTTAACCCCTTTGGGGATCATCGGATTAGTAACTAGCGCATTGGGATCAGTTATTCGAGGCATTTCGAGAGATTTAGCACGAAATTGAGATTAAGCAGCCTGGATGCTGGCGTCTGGATTAATATTGGTATTAATAGAGGTTGGATTAAAAATGTAAGTCGTGAAGATGACGCAAGAAAAAGTAATTGAATTGTTTTGGAGAACTAGTAAATTTCATGTTTTATTTCCTAAATTCAATAGCAACATATAGTTAGCCATACTACCCGAAAAAGGTTTGGATGAACTGTGTGAAAGAGGATATGCGTGCTAGGGGAGTGGATGAAGATTATGACGGATAATAGAGGAGAAAAACGTGTTGTGCCGACCCTACCTAGTGTGGGATAAGGGCAGGAAGAAGAAGACTACCCATAGCTGTGATGGTGATTTGACTCTGACTCTCTGGCAATATAAACTACCCTTGTAGGTATACTTACTTATTATATAGATACTTTGTAACAATATTTTTAAGTTTTTCATTAAGTGTTTAAAAAAAAATAATG
The DNA here is from genome assembly GCA_947507615.1 of Hemithea aestivaria. Classification (NCBI taxonomy): domain Eukaryota; kingdom Metazoa; phylum Arthropoda; class Insecta; order Lepidoptera; family Geometridae; genus Hemithea; species Hemithea aestivaria. Next base: position 14,625,759 of record OX382338.1, read on the forward strand.
TATCTGTACAGTCGTGAAAAATGAACGACTACATTCTAGATGCAATTTTCATCCTTGTAAATGCGTTTTGAGGATTGCTAGTGGCTAGAGGGTATGTTCTGTTGGAGTATCAACCCAAATATTGTTTTGTACCTAATGTCTCGACTGCTTGTTACAAAAGAACTTATTTCTGTAATCTGAAGTAATTTTGGCCAGTATTTTTCTAATCTCCCTGCGCAACTATTAACTCAGCCAATAAAATAAAAAAAACTGATAAAATTGTAATAAAACAAACAGTGGATCTATTGGGGGTCCACGGTCTTTAATTAGTTCTTGGAATTAAAAACAACCTAATTTTATAATGCCCCCACTAAATCAACTCTAACCTAAATACTTATCTGCAATCACTGCACCACGATAATACTAGAAGTGGTAAGAATTGGAACTAAAATGAAACTATGCAAAGATAGTATTGAAGCGTAGACGCCAGCGCCGTTCGTTAAGTTTGTAAAGATTAGACAAGTTGTAAAGATAACGTTTTAAGGTTTCCGTAACACATTAGTGTAAGCCCTTAGGATAATAAGTTCCAAATAGTACATAAAGAATGGCCACATAAACCGATAACGAGGTAATTAAAAGTTTTTATTGCCGACTGGCCTTTTACTCGGACCTTTTCCAACGCCGGAAGTCAATAGAACATTTGGAAAGATCAATGGGTAATTACGCCCTTCCCATGAAGGCTCTTTTGAGACCCTAATTTTTATTGTTGCTAAATAGCCGTGTCCTCGTTTTGGGAATGGGATTTTTGGGTGATTTTTTTTTCGGTGTAAAAGTTATGGTGATAGGGGATGGTCTGAATTTAAGCTGTGTTATAGTGATTTTGTGGTATCATCTATCGGCGAACTGATCGTTATTATTGATAGCCAAAACAAATGTAGACCATAGTTCATTTTGCCGTGATATTGGTATACATATTTAAAATATACGTCTGTCAACTTGACTTCGTAATTATTACAGCATTGTAATTTCAAATGGCCTATTTGCATTGGCCATCGTTTCGATACATTCTCTTTTCTTGTTTTAGTTTTATTTTACATCTCTCATTCGGAGAATATATTACAAAATAAAAGTATATGTAATACACATATCCGTTATCCTAATTCCTAATCACCTTCACAAGCATTAAGTTGCTTATCTTGGGGTTAGGTGGCGCTGTGTGTAATGTCCTGAAATATTTATTTATTTTATATTAGTCGAAAGTCAACCCAAAGTCACAAAAAAGCGAATGAACATCGGATCTGAACTGAACCCCTTCAAAATTACTATTAGGCATACTTAGCTTTAACTATGTATGTAACAATGTCCTTCGTAAATGTTTCAGGTACAATGATATGCTGTTACTTGCTGTACAGCGGGCAGAAGGCGACGGCGGACGAGGCGCTCAAATATTATGGCAACAAGAGAACACACGATGACAAAGGTGAGGATTTTTATCTAGATTTCAGGTGGAAAACGACCTTCAATATAGGCGCCTAGCTTTGGTGAAACAATTTGTAATTTTTTAAATATTATTTGGGGCAGTGTGTGTACATGTGCAGTGTATCTTGAATTTTGCGTCATTGTGAAATCCTGGGTACCACTGTACTGATACTATATATGAACAGCGTTATGTCTTGCCATCAGGAGAGCATCATGCTCGTCAATAATCATTAAAAAAGAAAAAAAAAACGATCACAGTCGTCTGACTCTTCTGCAATGTAGCATTGGGTTTAGTTTAACACTTTGGCTGCGATTGTTTTTTAGTACTACACGGAAATTACTGTAAGATATATATTATCGCGACGCTGCCGTTTAAGTAATGCGAGTGCAGCAAAACGCACCGGAGCAGCATACGGTCCCACACACACAACCCGCGCGTGAATCTCATCCCGTGTAGCGAAATACGTATACCGCATATGCGTGTGGTCTGATTTCCTCAATCAAATAGTGTTTTTTTTAATTTAAATATTGTATTTTGTGTTCGCAGGTGTGACGATACCGTCTCAGCGTCGCTACGTGGAATATTTCTCGTGGGTGCTGCGGTCCGGCATCCAGTACACGCCCAGCAAGGTGCAGATACGGGAGGTCATCATGTCGCCTCCCCCCACCATCAACACCGGACACTTCTCGCCGGAGATCACCATCGCACAGGTACCCTCATCATCATCATCATCACTCATCAAGGGATTTGAACGATACAGATGTCCCCACTAGTAACGACGACCGGGGGTAGACTTCCTTTGCAGGAGGTCGTCTAGGTGGGTACCCCAACAGTGCCAGTTATTCTACCGCCTGAGCAGTGATGTGCAAACATTACTGTGCACAGGTAGGAGGGCACTGTAGCTAGTAAAATTACTGGGCTAAAGAGTCTTAACATCTTATGACTCTTGAGTAAGAAGCGTTGGTGCAGTGGTCCTAGAATTTCACATTATTGTGAAATCCTAGGTAACACTGTACTGATTAAGGGCAGCCGTTATCTCTTAACATCAGGAGAGCGTCTTGCTCGTCTTCTACTTCATCACATAAAAAAAAAAGACGAAGTGCAAGAGTTCATCATATCCATCATATTCTATTGTCCCACAGAAGTCCCCGATAGTGTATAGTCATGTAATCCATGCTACATTGTCCCACAGAAGTCCCCGATAGTGCACAGTAAACACATATTTTAAGAAAGCAATCCCTATGAGTATCTTGCTCGTTCTTCTCATAGAGGTGCCTTGCGAATGAATGGTAGAATATTAAAATAAAATGGAAAATTGACTTGCAAAAGTGCTCCATTGTTGCCTATTTGAATAAATGAATTTTGAGTTTGACAGTCATCTAATCCACCTCATACATTGTCCTACAGAAGTCTCCAATAACAGTAACGACGAAGTGCAAGTAACGACGAATTCATCAAATCCATGATATATTGTTACAGAAGTCCCCGCTAGTATCAACGGAGTGCAGCGCGGGCAGCGTGCGGCTGTCGCTAGCAGGGTGCACGGTGCTGCGCGGGGACGTGCGGGTGGATGTGTACAACAAACGTATGAAGATGCGCAAGGAGAAGCTCTTCCACTTCTGGTTCAACACCTTCTTCGTCACCGCTGAGATGGGCAACGCTGTCAGGATACCGCCGCTGCACGACAGTGAGTATATTCTCTATAAAGGAAGATGTGTACAACATCGTATAAAGATGCGCAAGGAGAAGCTCTTCCACTTCTGGTTCAACACCTTCTTCGTCACCGCCGAGATGGGCAACGCTGTCAGGATACCGCCGCTGCACGACAGTGAGTATATTCTCTATAAAGGAAGATGTGTACAACATCGTATAAAGATGCGCAAGGAGAAGCTCTTCCACTTCTGGTTCAACACCTTCTTCGTCACCGCCGAGATGGGCAACGCTGTCAGGATACCGCCGCTGCACGACAGTGAGTATATTCTCTATAAAGGAAGATGTGTACAACAAACGTATGAAGATGCGCAAGGAGAAGCTCTTCCACTTCTGGTTCAACACCTTCTTCGTCACCGCCGAGATGGGCAACGCTGTCAGGATACCGCCGCTGCACGACAGTGAGTATATTCTCTATAAAGGAAGATGTGTACAACAAACGTATGAAGATGCGCAAGGAGAAGCTCTTCCACTTCTGGTTCAACACCTTCTTCGTCACCGCCGAGATGGGCAACGCTGTCAGGATACCGCCGCTGCACGACAGTGAGTATATTCTCTATAAAGGAAGATGTGTACAACATCGTATAAAGATGCGCAAGGAGAAGCTCTTCCACTTCTGGTTCAACACCTTCTTCGTCACCGCCGAGATGGGCAACGCTGTCAGGATACCGCCGCTGCACGACAGTGAGTATATTCTCTATAAAGGAAGATGTGTACAACATCGTATAAAGATGCGCAAGGAGAAGCTCTTCCACTTCTGGTTCAACACCTTCTTCGTCACCGCCGAGATGGGCAACGCTGTCAGGATACCGCCGCTGCACGACAGTGAGTATATTCTCTATAAAGGAAGATGTGTACAACAAACGTATGAAGATGCGCAAGGAGAAGCTCTTCCACTTCTGGTTCAACACCTTCTTCGTCACCGCCGAGATGGGCAACGCTGTCAGGATACCGCCGCTGCACGACAGTGAGTATATTCTCTATAAAGGAAGATGTGTACAACAAACGTATGAAGATGCGCAAGGAGAAGCTCTTCCACTTCTGGTTCAACACCTTCTTCGTCACCGCCGAGATGGGCAACGCTGTCAGGATACCGCCGCTGCACGACAGTGAGTATATTCTCTATAAAGGAAGATGTGTACAACAAACGTATGAAGATGCGCAAGGAGAAGCTCTTCCACTTCTGGTTCAACACCTTCTTCGTCACCGCTGAGATGGGCAACGCTGTCAGGATACCGCCGCTGCACGACAGTGAGTATATTCTCTATAAAGGAAGATGTGTACAACAAACGTATGAAGATGCGCAAGGAGAAGCTCTTCCACTTCTGGTTCAACACCTTCTTCGTCACCGCCGAGATGGGCAACGCTGTCAGGATACCGCCGCTGCACGACAGTGAGTATATTCTCTATAAAGGAAGATGTGTACAACATCGTATAAAGATGCGCAACGAGAAGCTCTTCCACTTCTGGTTCAACACCTTCTTCGTCACCGCCGAGATGGGCAACGCTGTCAGGATACCGCCGCTGCACGATAGTGAGTATATCTTCTTTGTCGTATCCTCATGAGTGAGGGACGTGACTGATGCGTAGTCCTCGCCACCAGTTCCCTCCAGACGCTTCTGTGTTGCGACATCTGTATGGAGGCTTGCAAGGTGGCTCCTGTACCGTCCTGGGTCGTGTGGCTCCATCTTGTAGGAGAGCGCCCTCTGCCCCTCTTCCCTTCGACACAGCCGGTGATTGTATCTAAATATATAAAAGGAAAGAGTGACTGACTGATCTATTAACGCAGAGCCTAAACCGCTGAACGGATTGGGTTGAAATTTGGAATATAGATACGTGTTATTATGTAGACCTACGCTAAGAAAGCATTTTACCACGAGAGCAAAGCCGCGAGCACAAGCTAGTTATATATAATCAGCTTCTCCAGACTGTGTGCCCGAAGAACTTGAGGACTCTCTGCCTACATATAGTCGAGACACAGGATTTGACCTTTAGTAACTTGAGAATTGATTCGATTCGTTCCGTGCGTTCCGTCCAGGAGTCGAGGTAAATCCAGGCTTTTGAAAACATGAACACAAAAGGCCAAGCTAGTTTATCTGTCTTCTACGAGTACATGTATGCTAGCTAACTTTAACTCCTTAAAAATATAATATAGTTATTTACTTCAACTGCTACAGTTTCATCAAGTACCTAGCTATAAACTTCCATGATCCCGCTGAAACTACTTTTGTAACTACTCGACTAACACCGTCGCTCGAGTATGGGACAGACTGAAAACCAGCGCTGCGCAGTGGTTTCTCCCTGTGCCGCACAAAGCTCAGTCTTTCCCATTTGACAATAGAATTGTTCAAATTGTATACTTTTTTCGTGTTTATTTTTTCTGTTTTTTTACTGTCAATAAATAGCTTTTTATTTATTGTTATGATATTAATGAGATAATGTCCAGGTCCGGAGCTGGCCACGTACAAGCTGACGCTGAACAAGTGGGAGCTGGATGACGCACACAAGGACAAGCAACACAAACACTACAGCCCCGACTTTAAGGTACGTTATTACGTATTTAGTACAGAATAATCTTTACAAAGGTTCTGAAAGGTGCTAGAAAAATCTACATTAATAGTTAATAGGTAGTTTTAAACATTCTTCTGATTTTCTTGTAATTCTAGGATAAAGTTTCATAATAAAAGCCATGTTTGAGACTGAAATGCTAAATTGATGATGTCGTCCTGGCCGTATTCGGCCTCGGCGACTGTTAGGACTGGATAGGCTTTGAAATATAATTCAGGGTGTTGGCTGGTAGTCAACCCTTTGATGTGCTCGTTGATGGCTTGCGTACCCCACCTTGTTGATGAAGGTACGTGCACATTTGGGGCATTTTAACATCCCATTGTCATAGTTATATGTTATGGCTGCAGGAGGTCGAGCCTCCAGATTACTCGGCTTTACAATGCAGGAACAAAAAATAATGAGAATGAAATTCAACGGAACAAAACGATGTAAAATTGGTACCAAACTGAAGAAGCTGCTAGATTCTTGACCAACTTACCATATGTTAATAAACTATGATTTAAACAATTTCCATATTCATTGTTCAAATCTTACGACTTCGGTTACTAGTAAAGTCGATACGAGAATATCATCGCCGACTGCTTGATTATTTTAATCAAACGAATTGATTTTTCACCAATCCCACTTAACTATTATCTCTCGTCCGCAGGTGGAGTTGATAATCCAGAAAGTGCCGGAGACGTCAAAGTTCCGCGGCGCGTGCTCGCGGCAGTCGTCGCCGCCCTCCTCCCCCTCCTCCTCCGAGCCCGACACCGAGCCCGCCGACTGGGACTCCGGTGAGATATCCTACATGCCGCTGCACGAATACAACCAACACGCTACCAAGGGGAACTATTGTGAGGGGACCAGTGATCTGTGCGCGGGGAAAAGTGACCTTTGTGCGGGGAAAAGTGACCTTTCCGCGGGGAAAAGTGACGTTTGTGCGGGAAAAAGTGACGTTTGTGCGGGGAAAAGCCATTTTCCCACGGGAAAAAGTAACGCTCGTGCGGGGAAAAGTGACAGAGATGGTGGCGAAACGAACGCCTTCCTCCCCGCCGGCAGCAAACAGCTCGCGCTTGCGATCAAAAAGGATAAGTTCCACGACAAATCCGACGCGTTGTACTCCCCCGACGGCAAACCGGACGCGTTTTACGATCTCGCGAAGGATTTCTATAAGGACGACTATTTCAACATCGACATGGGCACGAAGGCGTACAGGAAAGACACGGACTCGGATTATTTTAAAATCGATTTTAGCGAAGTGAAAAACGACCTCCCTTGGTTGTCAGAATGTTGCAAGCGCGGGGAGGGCTTACCGGCAGAATGTTGCGAGAGTAGTCTCAGGTGTAGGACTGGCAGCGGCGACACACAATCCTCGGAATACGATAAAAGTAGCGACTCCAAATCGGACGATAAAGTTAGGGACGGGAAGTCTTGCAAAGAATGTAAGGACCCCGACGATCGCAAAAGTAAAAATCATCACAAAAGTAGGGATAAAGAGGCCGATTGTCACAAGAACGGTAAGAAATCGACACGATTGACGCTCGGTGACGTCCGGGCTTCGTGGCGAGGGCTCAAGTTTACTGAGAGTAGAAAGAAGAAAGACGAGGACAAAAAGAAAGATAAAGATGAGTTTAGCGAACGATGGGAGTCACTCGATCGTTAGTAAGTTATTAGATCATGAACTGGAGGTAATTCTGTATTTGAGTTAGATACTCGATCGTTCTTGAGTCGCTCGACCACTTTGAGAACCCCAGATGGATTAATTTATATCGATGCTATACATTTTGTATCGATTATACATTATCCTTTACGAGAAGGCAAACTTATTTGTGTACTAAACGTTGTTTTACAAAAATTTAAATTATGAGTTTCAAAATTTTGTATAAAATAAGTTTGTCAATGAATATTTTACACAAATTTCTTGTACAATCGGCTCTTACCGTATACGATTATAAATGGAATAATTTTGTCTGAATATTTACGCGTTCTAACGGTCCGATGTAGATTTTCGATATTTAGGTAAACTTTAGGTAGGTTTTTGTAATATAATTTCACATTTGGTCATAGGTATTGATTGTAGTAAAACAGTAAAAAAATATTGACTTTCAGATTTGTTTGTTAATTTTGTTTTTACTGTCTTAAACTCTTTACAAAGTTTATTAAAATTATGTCTTTATTGTCATGTTCAGATTTATTATAAACTTTTTCAAGTCAATCTCTATGACCTTATGTTTGTTAGTAACTTCTAAACCCTTATAGTTATCGTGTCAGACTATAGTCTAACACAACAATTAAATAATAACTGTTTCTTTAATAATTTTATATTAATCGTTATTTTTTTAATGCGAGGACGTCAATTCGTTAAGATCTCCAACCGATAACGAATTTTACTTAGGCCAGTTTCTAATAGCAGATCTGCGAGGGGTTAACATATTTTATACCTTATTATGTACTACGTAGGTGCTAGTTTGGAATATTTTCGAATAGGTAGGAATAAATTGATAATAAAATTTTGACTGAACACACAGAACACCTAAAATCCACCTTGTACACCAAGAAAATAAATCGCAAATAGCATAACTTGTATCCAATTTTTTATTCATAAAAACGCTTGGGGTCCCAATAAGTAAATACACAAGATAAGTAATAATTTATTAGCTTTTAATTATTCTATATTTTTCAATTCAATGACAAATTTCTCGATCAAGCTAAGGGCTTTGACAACAACCGCCACTAATAACTGATAACAAACACCATGTTTGTGTGATTGTTTGTTTTGTGTGTTGCATTATGGGTTATGGATAACATTCATGTTCAATTCGACAAAAATTTTGTCTTTTTCTATTGATTTTCTTCACAATATAAGCAGAGAGTACCACAAGGGAGCGTTTTTATCCCGCTTCTTTTTATAATTGTTAAAATTGATCATTACCAATTGCAATACTTTAATATCACAAGAAAATAAAATGACAAGTGATCGGACTACCGCAAGGCAGCGTTCTCGGTCCAGTTTTCTTTATAATTGACGTGATTTTAGTTTTTTTTTTAAATAAAATGTGAAGTAAAGACATAGTTTTGATGCTTAGGCGTACGCGAGCGTGTCGGCCGCTACCACCAGCTGTCGCCCGAACACACTTCGCAAACGTAACTATTATAATACACGTTATTATGATGGTGCGGTTTTACTATCAATGGAGAAAAAAAATTGAAAATGATGTAATTAAATTGCAGACTTTGACGTCTATCTGCGCTTGCCTTTTTATTTGGCAGTTTTTACATGCCCATAATTCTTTGGCAGTCATATCGACAGCCTTCATAGAGCGAAAATCAATTCTTAATATCAAATATTTTTCATATTAAAACCGCATTATCAATATTCTAGCACGTTTCACGTTTCGTTACTTACGCTCGGCTTCCGACTTTTAAAGGCTACGTCGCAAAATGTCCCTTTCTCAAAATGTCCCTCGTTCGCAAATGGTCCCTTTCGCAAAATGTCCCTTTCGCAAATGGTCCCTTTCGCAAAATGTCCCTTTCGCAAATGGTCCCTTTCGCAAAATGTCCCTTTCGCAAATGATCCCTTTCTCAAAATGTCCCTTTCGCAAATGGTCCCTTTCGCAAAATGTCCCTTTCGCAAATGGTCCCTTTCTCAAAATGTCTCTTTCGCAAATGGTCCCTTTCGCAAAATGTCCCTTTTGTCTGTAAGCTCGCTGAATGCAAAAATAACCCTTATGCAAATTTTATATTTCAGATAAAAAAAATGTTTTATAAAAATACCTATATAAATTAAAAGCCAATAATAATAATATTAGCGAAATTGGGCTCTTAAATTATAATATAGTAAAACAATATACAAATTACCATTTTAATTACAATAACTTTTTTTTTATCCTTTAACTTATCGATATTTAATCAGTTTCGATTAAACCAAGTTACTCTACGGCAATCAAGGTAGGTTTTATTTTTATAACTTATGAGATACTATGTAGGTACTAGGCGTTCAGAAATTTTAAAAGGTCTTTTCAAATTTAAAATTGGGTAAAGATTTCAAAAATCATATAAATTAAATTATTATTTAAATGCAGGCTAAATTCAAAATTTTGGGAAACAATTTAATTAATAAATTTTATTTATATAATATGAAAAGACCTCTTTTATAGTTTCTGGATGCCTAGTACCTAGTTATAAAAAAACCTACCATAATTGCCATAAAGTTACTCGGTTAATCGAAACTGATTAAATATCGATAAGTTAAAGGTATATTGTAATTAAAATGGTAATTTGTATATTGTACTATATTATAATTTTTGAGCACAATTTCGCTCATTATTATTATTATTGGTTTATAATTTATATAGGTATTTTATAAAACGTTTTTTATCTGAAATGAAAAGTTTGCATAAGGGTCATTTTTGCATCCAGCGAGCACAACAGACAAAAGGGACATTTTGCGAAAGGGACCATTTGCGAAAGAGACATTTTGAGAAAGGGACCATTTGCGAAAGGGACATTTTGCGAAAGGGACCATTTGCGAAAGGGACATTTTGAGAAAGGGACCATTTGCGAAAGGGACATTTTGCGAAAGGGACCATTTGCGAAAGGGACATTTTGCGAAAGGGACCATTTGCGAAAGGGACATTTTGCGAAAGGGACCATTTGCGAACGAGGGACATTTTGAGAAAGGGACATTTTGCGACGTAGCCCTTTTAAACAGCTTGAAGTTCGTCCATTCGCTTTGTGTGTATCATATCATTCCCCATTTTGTGTTTACCTCACATGGTTTGTCAAATATATGGTGAAATTTATCTCAAATATTCGACAAATCATTTGCAACAGCATGTCGTGTGTACATTTGTCAAATTGCGTCAATAGATGTGACGTTTTACCTTTAGGTTTTTTTTCTGAATTTTAGTACTTTCTGGAAACCTAGGTATGGCAGACATAGTGCCATCATATCAAAGAACCAAAATGACCGCGTTTTGAGCAGGATTAATACGAGAGAAATGTACAAAAAAATCCACACACTTCCCTATCAGCACCAAGGTTTAGACCCGATATTGATTACCACGCAGGGTCCATGTTCTTTTAGCACGCACTTTAGTTCGCAATGATAGTAAAAATCGACTTAAAATCTGTGCTCATTTTGAGTAAACCGCATCATTGCTTAAGATCAGGCGAGATCGTGGTCAAAGGCTGACGAATAAAAAAACCTTTTGAAGAAGGTAATAAATAGGTCTGAGAAACAGCACATCACAACAGTGTCTAAAGCTAGAGAAAGTAGGCTTTTCAAGAATTCTACGACGACGTAGTTGAAATGAAATGAAAATAATTTATTGGCTCTATCTTACATAAGTACAAGTGTGGTATAAAAAAAAAAGAAAAATGTACTCGCCAATGGGAACAGGCTCAGCGTTTCGTCAGGTTAACCCTGGGGCTACCCTGACGACTGATTTAGTTACTGTTAGTATCACCGTTCATGGTTTCCAGATGTGCTATTTTTTTGTTTGGCATAAATTTATTTCATTACTCAGAAAAGACATAGTAACATCATTCAGGTATTGTATGATGACTTTCTGTTGTCTCTTCTGCATTATTCTATGACCATATTCATTAAAGCTTTAAATTAAAAAAAATACATATAATTTATTTTGTTTAGTTTTTAACCTGCTTTAAATATATTCTAGCGGATGATGAATATGGTCGAATGGTATGTTTTATGTCAGTGGTGATTTGAAAATATCCGTGTGCATGCAAATTTTTAACTATTTATTTGTAAAATAAGATATTTTAATAGTTCCCGTGTGAATATTAATTTTAACTAACTTATCCCCGAAAAAGTTATCAAAGCTTTTAAAAGTGTGCTCAAACGATACTGTTTAATGAGTATAAAGCGCTTTTGTTGAAAGTTGCATAAAAAACTGCATAACTTTTATTTGCTTCGATAATTTTCTACTTAATCCGTTTCACGAAAGTAAAACTCATAAAATCTTACATAGTGTTAATTCCTAAACATTTGTACCTACAATAATACAACGTTTTCCTCTTCCAGAGTCGGACTCTATCATACTTTTCATTCATTCCCTTAGTATGCATACACAGTTCGTCCAAAACTTTTTCGGAACCCCCGAATTCTCACCTATCACCATATTCATGACCTTTCTGGTCACAAAAACCAACTAATATTATTAATAATAATTGAAAATAGGACAAAAAGAAATAGAAGCCTAAAGTATTGTATCTTTTTTACTTTCGTGAAACGAATTCTCTTGTTTTGATTCCATTTTGTGGATTGTGTTATGTGTAAATAATACTAAATTATCACTTTCATATGTTCTAACAAATCATTGCCTATCTTTACATTGCTCGCTTGCACAGTCTACGCAAAACACATGCCACAATTGGTCATTTAAACGCCTGTTTTTAGTAATTATTTTGCATGTGATAGGTGATGGAACGAGTTATAAACACTCAGCTCCTTAGGTACCTGGAGGATCACCAGTTGATCAGCGATCGTCAGTACGGCTTTCGCCACGGTCGATCGGCTGGTGATCTTCTTGTTTACCTCACTCACCGCTGGGCTGAAGCCGTTGAGAGCAAGGGAGAGGCACTCGCCGTTAGTCTGGACATCGCCAAGGCCTTTGATCGGGTGTGGCACCGGGCACTTCTCTCCAAGCTACCTTCTTTTGGCATACCCGAGGGGTTGTGCGAATGGGTTGCCAGCTTCCTATCGGATCGGAGCATTCAGGTCGTTGTCGACGGGCAGTGTTCCGACAGTAAGCCGATCAATGCCGGTGTCCCTCAGGGCTCTGTGTTGTCACCGACGCTGTTTATCTTGCACATCAATGATATGCTACAAACTAGTGGTATGCATTGCTATGCGGATGACAGTACTGGTGACGCTCAGTATTGTGGTCGCATCAATGCCCCCCGTGCCGTAGTGGAGGAATGCAGGAACAAACTGGTGTCAGACGTTGAAGCTTCTCTGGAACAGGTCTCAGATTGGGGCTCGCTGAATCTGGTCCAGTTCAACGCAACCAAGACACAAGTTTGCGCGTTTACCGCTAAGAAAGTCCCTTTTGTTGTCGCTCCTCGCTTTCAGGACACTCCTCTCAGGGTCTCGGATAGCATAAAAATTTTGGGTGTCGACATTTCTGCTAATGTTCAGTTCCGTGGTCACATTGCAGGTAAGGCCAAGCTCGCTTCCAAAAAACTTGGAGTGCTCAATAAGGCGAAGCGGTACTTTACGTCGAGACAGAGACTGCTTCTTTATCTAGCACAAGTCAGACCTCACGTAGAGTACTGCTCTCATCTCTGGAATGGAGCACCCAAGTATCAGCTTGACCCTCTTGATGCATTACAGCGTAGAGCTGTCAGAATTGTTGACGACCTCAAGCTAACCGAACACCTAGAACCGCTCAGTTTTCGTAGGGACGTAGGATCCCTTTGTATCTTCTACCGTTTATACAATGGGGAGTGTTCTGAAGAGTTATTCGACCTGATTCCGGCCTCGCGCTTTTATCACCGCACGAGCCGTCACCGCTCGAAAGCCCATCCACACATTATTGATGCTTGGCATTCTCGCACTGTGCGATTCACTCGCTCCTTCTTGCCGTACACCTGCAAATTGTGGAATGAGCTTCCGCCCGCGGTATTTCCGATGAGCTATAACATGGGACTCTTCAAAAGGCAAGTGAATAGAGTCTTGAAAGGTAGGCAACGTACCAGCGGTACCCCTGGTATTGCAGGTATCCATAGGCGACGGTAGCCACTCACCATCAGGTGGGCCGTCTGCTTGTTTGTCACCTATTACATAAAAAAAAAAAAAAAAAAAAAAAAATGTATGTTCAAGGCGTTTAGAGAACATTTTATTGAATTATTTGAATTTTTGGTTATTTTTACAAGTAGTATAGTTTGCTTTACAGTCTCCGTCTTGTGTTTTATCCAAAATAAAAAGTAGTTTACATTCTTTTATTCTCTTTTTAGATCATAAGATCTTTTAAATTTAATTATTACATGAATCTTTCCAAAATCTTCAATTTCAATATTACTTATTCATTTCTTCTTTAGTGAAGTTAGATAGAATTTCTTGAACCAAAAATTCAAACAATACAATGAATACCTAAGTGGCATATGTTATGTAAAGACGCTTACATGGGTTTCTCATTTCAGGTGAATCCACGTACTTGTGAGGACGTCATCGATCAGCACTCCTATATAAATACACCCCGCTTTTATCCCTTATTAGTGGCGGTCTTAACTTGGTGCCCTAAACTTTGGCCCCTTAACTATGCCCTAAAAATACACTTATAATACGATGCCCTTGTTGGACTTTTAATATGTGGACTTATAATAGGACCCCCTTAACTCGGAGCCCTAATAATTGGACCCCTAAACTCGGTGCCCAAAATCTTGAACTCTAGTGACTTCGTAGTGTTTATGTGTTTAACTGTGTAGATACGTGAAAAAAAACTGAATGAACTATTTGTGATAAATAAATTGTGTGCTGCGCGGCTATTGGGTTACTCGGAAACATACGAACACTATTATAAACCGACAAAATAGAAAAGTTCTCAGTTAATATTTAAATGAGGCAAAATGTTCGTTTCTCAACTTTGCCGCATAATATTATGCGACTAAGTTAAAAAAACGTCGTGTGAACATTTTGTTTTTGTCGGTTTATAACTATTTTAATGTTTGTAGTGATCCAGCAGCCCTTATAATGGACTTAGGACGATATTTTGGTACTAAATGTTCGTTTAGTTACGTATTTCGGATGTTATGGTCACAAGGTATGTTATATGATTCTTATGACTGATAAGTACATTATGTATTATTGTCAACTATTGTTTTACATTGGGTGTGGTCTGCTGACGTGGATTTTAGGACGGTATACTCTGGAAATTTCGACTGGATACTACTGGATCGCTTCTGGAAATACTCTATGAAATTTCGGATTAAAAATTTATATCAAAAAAATAATAATGTATTTTAAAAACTAAAAATATCATAAATACTTGGAGAGTAGATTTTTTTAATATTTTAAGAATAATTGTTACTAACCGACTGACTGATCTATCAACGCACAGTTTACAGAATTTTTTTATTTTACATAAAAAGAAAAGGTTTGGGAAATCAGATTTATTTTCCAGAAGTTGTCAATAATTTTAGTTGGGATTTCCAGAGCGATGCCCGCAGGACAGGTTTTGTACGTTTTTATTAACATTTTTAAAGTTTTCTGAGTACATTAGTCAGTTTTGCCATAATAATTTGTCGTATATGAATCGAATTTGTGAAAAAAAATAATTCCGGGTAGGTTATAAAATCGCCTAGTGTGTGCCGGCCAGTCGATAGTTGATCGATTTAATCGATTAGTCATGACTTATGTATTCGGATTTGTAATGGGACTATTCTTTGAATAGGTAAGGTAAAGGATATGATTGCTCTGTACATACCTACTTCTTAGTATTCAATGTGAAATTTTTGATGATGGCTCTTGAAAACATAGAGAAAAATCATAGAGGAAAATTTTAATTAAGTCCTATTCAAACCTGAGTTATCTACGTTCCCGCTCAGTAGCAAATCAGGTTTGAACAAGGCTTTATTCTAGCTACTTAGTACGCCATTTTATTGGCTGAGACTGCAATGACAGGTTATGGGCCCAGCATATAAAAGCAACATTTTGAAAACTCTATGATAATTTCTCTATGGTTAAGATATGCCATCAAATTAAATATAGTCGGTGTGAATATGATTTGAGAAAATGTTATTGTGAATAAGGGTATTCGCACACGACACTATGTTAACACTTTCTTGTCACTTCAAAATGGAAGGGATTGTATCTAAGTGACAAGAGAGAACAATTATAAGGGCTTTAACATACTGTAGACTATCCCTTGGCGAACAAAACATAGGTTTGGACAGACTAACAAAACCTAAATGACCTATATTAACTTTGCAATGTCACAGTCGCCGGCGATCAGTCGTCAATGTGAAAGGCTTATAGTGTAGTTTGCGAAGACCTTTGTAAACCAATTTCTAGGTGGTGCTCTTATGTTATTGAGATGTCATTGTAGTGGATCGACCAACGAATTACTCAAACAGGTTGCTTTATCTCGCACCATCTTTAGGACATTTATTTGACGCCTTTAAAACTAACAATTTTATAGAGTAGACTTTAGAGAAAGTTTAATTTTTTTTTATGTGGAGAAGTAAGAAGACAAGCAAGACGCTCTCCTGATGTTAAGAGATAACGCTGCCCATAATCAGTACAGTGCTACCCAGAATTTCACAATGATGTGCAATTCTAAGTGCACTGTACCAACGCTTCTTACTCATGAGTCATAAGATGTTAAGACTCTTTAGCCCAGTAATTACACTAACTACAGTGCCCTCCTACCGGAGCACAGCAATGTCAGCACATCTCTGCTCAGGCGGTAGAATAACTGGCACTGTTGGGAGTTGGGGTACCCACCTAGACGACCTCCTGCAAAGGAAGTCTACCCCCGGTCAAAACCCATATCTCTAGCCAGATTAAAGTGAGAGAAATGATCCGATATTTCAGTGTTTATGGTATTATCTCACTGGACAAAACCGTGTCGCAAAGTGGTTGTTACGACTGTTTCGACACGATGTACAGTGAAGTCAGGGAGGAATTTATCCTGCCTCTAGGTTCAGACTGCTACCTCCATTTTTAAAGTACTCATTTGTGGTGCGGCTATAATATAACTGCGGTCATGCTTGGCCTATTGAGATAAAGTAGTAACTATTCTTATACGAAGTAAGAAGACGAGCAAGACGCTATTCTGATGGTAAGAGATAACTCTGCCCATAATTAGTACAGTGCTACCCAATGCACTGCACCAACGCTTCTTACTCAAGAGTCATAAGATGTTAAGACTCTTCAGCCCAGTAATTTCACTAGCTACAGTGCCCTCCTACCGAAGCACAGTAATGTTTGCATATTCAACTAAATCTTTTACTTTAACCTTTTGACCGCCAAAGTCACCTATACTTGACAAGTACTTGCGGGTCCTGTACGCCAACAACGTCTATAGACGACAAAAAACCCAGTCTTAATAAAGTGATATAAATATATTTATCGACTCTTGGCAACACTAGTTCTTTCGTAGGATTTTTTTTTTAAATTGTGCCTTGGCGCACAGGGCACGAAAATGCGTTTGTGCCGTGGCGTTCAAAAGGTTTAAAATTGTTGGTCTTGAAGGCGTTGAAATTAATTGTCTTTACGTTTAGATGTTTATATATTAGTATATTTAAAGAACTACATTGCCGTATGAGCGAGGCAGTCTCTCCCACCAGTTATTGACTAAGTCCACGGCGGACAGTTTTTTTTGTATATTTTCTAAAAAGATCTCAATAACTGCCGTCAATTTTTTTATTGTTTTTAACGTTGTTACTGTCGGATTTTATCTTTGAACGTAACTCTGTAATTAAAACAATTTACCAGAAGGAAATTGTATGGATTGGTTAAGCAGAAACAAATATGGCTTTTAGTTTGTGACTTATCATCATGAACAATCTTCATATTATTGCGCACACGCAAATATTCATCGACTTAAGTACTTGCCTATTTAAATGTTAAATTTATACACTAATCATATTGTTATATTTATGCAGTTCTAAAATACATAAAATCTGAACAGTAACACGAGATTAAGTGAAAAAAACTTCCAAAAATATAGATTTGTTATTTTAAACGATTGTTGAAAGTCTCCGAAGATCTACAACCATTTTAAACCATAAAGTTATTAAGATCTGAGGGCCTATTGGCTATCGCAAAAGACATGTAAAACACTAGAATCCATAGACAAAATTGCGTACATTACTTGCTTAAACCTCATTATTAATATGTGTAAAATAACAAAAGCAGCAATGTACATTGAAGTTGCCATCAATCGTAGTGGGTGAGAATTAGCCAATAGCCTCTCAGGGGAATAAATTGAAAACTTTGCCTTATGCCATGCAATGTAGGTTCAAAATGGTTTGAAACACGTAAAGTGTGAGCGAGACAAAGCTACTAGGTCTTCGGGAATAACGCTGCGTGCGAAAGAGATGACACTAATGTGTTCGGCGAGGTTTGGTGTAAGATAACCTATTCAATTTCATTTATATGTTAATGATTTACAATTACTACAAATTTGACATGAAGTTTCACATTAAAAATAGTGTATTACTTCATATGCTTGGAAACAATTTGAAAAATCAGCTATCCTATAATAAAGTTAAATAAATAGAAAAATAGATTTTACAACAACAAAAATTTAAAGCAATTGACGGTTTTATCGCTCAGAGCGATCTCTACTAGACCTATATCTTACATAGCTGTTTTGGCTTTTTTGTAACTTTGAATCCTATTGGGTAACTAACCCTAACATTTTCAATTATTACGTTTTATTGGGTAAATTTTATCGGGTAACATTTATCATCACATTTTAAAAATAATTTCATTTAGTGACATTGAAAAGGTTATCAGTAATTGTGATTTGGAATGAGTTGTTAATAGTTCTATTTTATATTTTGTATTTCATATGCATATTTGTACAATTGAGTGCTCCAACGATTTATCTTATTACATTATAACAAGTTAGATTGTACTTTTTTATATATTTTGCACTGACGTTATTCCTGGCAATTAACTACTTGATATATTGATATAACCCTAAATATTAAGCCCCTTCTTAAATATATAACCACTTTTTAGCAATTTTTCAAATCTCAGTGTGGCAAGTTAGGAAGGCACGTAAAACTGGGTCCCGGTTGTTTCCTAAAAGATACGTAGGAAGCAGTCGTAAGATCAAGTTGGCGACCTGAAACTGCCACATATAGGTTGGCCGCACAACCTATAATTGTGATTTGATTCTGACAGTGTAAGAAAGGTAACCTGTTCTGTCAGAGGTCAGAGTATAAACCCCAATTATTACCTGTGGCCGTAGCATGCCACACGGGATCCCGCTGAAATGTCAAGAGTAGAACTGTCATCCCATACATTGTACTTTTGTGAATGTATGGGATGACAGTTCTACTCTTGAAGTTTTGTCGGGATTCCGTATGGCATGCTACGGCCACAAGTCTGCCCCCGTAGCACATTTCGAAATTGACATAGACTAGCAACTCCCGTCCCACTGTCAAGAGTAATTGACGTTTGTAAGAGCACAATGACATTAGGAGTAGCTACAAATTGTATGCAATGACAGCGCGAGTAGCAAGAGTAGCGTCTTGATATATTATGTCAGTTTAGTCTTGACAGTGGGACGAGTTACTTGTCTTATGTCAATGTCATACTATGCTAAAGGGGCTGTATGAAAATTATAACGTCAAAATGTATGTAAAAAGTACAGTCAAATTTGTCCATAACGAAAATCAAAGGTAATTTTTGTGCTACAGCAACACAAAGGTGTATGTAACGTTTTCATTTTCTTAACTGTAAATATTATTGTTATTGCATTACTTAGTGGTTAAACGAGATCTGTGTTTTTTCTTTAAAATATATTTAAGTGGGTTGTGTTCCAACCGTTAGCCTGAACATTTTACATTTTGACAATAGATATTGATATCTTAAATTAATTGAATAATACGTGTGGCGGGACCATACGCATTTACACAAAAAGTACTAAAAAGTTTGATTCTGTCCATAAAAAATCATGCGACGTTAAAAAAATCAGGAAACCTCAACTTTGATTGGCTCCAAAACGTCACTTCACGGTTTGTCCATCTTACCCATCATTCATTGGGATTTTTTTTTGGGTAATTTTGAAAATCAGACTCGAATATTCCATAAACATTAATGTCTCAAAATGTAAGGCTTCGTTTGAACAGAACAAGGCAGATTGTTTATGTTTCTATGACGTTTGGGAGTCCACGGTTATTGTGATATAGCGGCTTTGTAGTTGGCGGTGATGGCTCAAATTTTTTGATGCAAATATTAAATTATACGTGGCAAAGTTGGGTATATTACCAATCGTCCCATCATCGATTGCCCCCAGGTGGCAATTACCACTGAATGGCGACTGGGAAGATATTGTTCCCACTTCAATCGAGAGTCAATATAGGGATATTTGGGATGAGAAGGGTCTCACCCGGTGGCAACTGGGAATTGAAACCCAAATGCCACCTGGGGGCGATTGATGTAAAGGGATTTGGGAATATACCCGTAGTTGTTCTTTGGCATTGGCAAAAAATTTAAAAGAAAAGTATGTTTTGGGAAAATTCCCAAAGGTTGGGTATCACTTTAAATTTGAACAAAATCTCAACAGTAGCACATTGATCGGGTAAAAAATTGCAACAAAAATTCTATCCTAAATCTGTCAATTAAACTCCAAGATATTTGAGCCATTGTCGAGCTATCGGTGGAGTTTATCTAATATGTTATCAAATATATCACATTTGTCACTAACCAGGATTATAAGGCATCAATGTCTGACACATTGGGTAAACTTTGCAGATCTTTAGAGTTAGTGAGGGAGGCGTATGAATAGGTATTGTAGTTAGGATAGATCGTGTCTAGATAGGTTACGTCATAGAAACCGAATGAGTAAAAGAATGGAAAATTATAAAAAAAAGTGTTGGTTCGTTTAGTTACGTTAATGTTTATTTGGCTAAGGACAAGTCACAGAATGCTTCCAATTTGTGAAGATGTTAAGTGTCATGCATTGTTTTAATTAGTTTGTATTTTTTTTAATTGTATCGCTTCAGATTCGTATTAAGAATTTTGGCTCATATTCGAAATTGTTTTTTTTTTCTATGCGTCTTTAACTTGTATATAAATAAGGTTGGTATTTCTAAATCAATGTTTGGCTCTATTCTAAAACGCTGCGTGCGAATCACAATATATTTGGCGTCCGTTGTTGAAAACGCGTATATAATTAATGTCAATCCACAACAAGTACAAAATATTTAGGTGAAATGGTTTGGAGTGGACTAAGTCATTTATCTTTTTATCTCCAAAATGACGACTCCTTTTGAGAAATCCCACCCTGTGATTAAGTTGGAATTTCTGATATATTTTAAAAATCTCATGTAAGGTATTTTTTCAAAATTCGAATTGCCGCTATGGGGATATTTGAAATAATCTTCGTATTAACTACAGGGTGAGGATTTTCCGAATGGGTCAAAATAAACCACCTCTAGTATTAAAAAATAACCCCATTCCAATTGATTTTGCACGAAAAATTCGTTATCGGTTACTTACCCCTTTTCATGAAGAGTTAGCTTTAAACATTGTTGTTTGCCTTATATGAAAATGTGATCATATGACGATTATACTAAAAGGATTTTTGTAAATTGTTAACGCATATCTATTGTTGCAATATAAATTTTTGACTATAACTTCAGTACCATTAAGATTACGCATCCATTTATAAACTTCATACTCTAAAAAGTCACCTTTTTTCTACTCATCATATTGAATAACTAAGATAAGAAAAGAATTTCAACATTCTATGAATGAAAAATCTATTTTGTACTTTTCCACTGTAAGAAAAAACTTTAAAATTCTTCGTGTTCTTATGACACGTGTCTGGGCCAAATTTTCTGTCTGTTTTGTGTTTTTTTTTTTCAAGGAATAGTGAAATTCTTTTCGAAAGTTAAATTTGATGGCTAGTTTACTATCTGAAACACTTCAACTTGTATTTTTTTTTTCAAACTTGTATGACTATTATATAGTTTTTTGCAGCAAAAGATGTGCGTTAACAATATTTACTTATGTCATGCCTTGTATAACGATAACAAATTGAATTATCTAATGTAGTAAGTCTTGACATGTCACCGTCTATTGGATTATGTTAGAAGAGGGCTTTACAGGTGTTAAATATCGTATTTTTAATGTTAAGTTCGTGATTTTGAAATGTAGATGGCGTTATTATGAAAATTTTGTATAAATGGTGCCAAGAAACTGCTAATAATGTTTTTTATGAAGAATTTCTGGACGAACTGAACTTATTTTTTTTTTTTCAAAACTGGTGCGTCAATTTACATCCTAAAGCCTTCTTCTCAATAGTTTTCATTAAAAATAATTCGTAAGAAGTTCTTAGTTCCACAATAATTTGTAAATTTTTCTTATCTTAGTTAAAAGATCTCATATGTCTTATTTTTTTGTTTTGTCTTTTTTATATTTTGAGGAACTTCGGAATAGTCGAGTTGATTTAAAGACAACTAATGTAAAATAAAATATATTGATGTATATAATACGTTTGTTTTATTTGTACAGACCGACAACAGATCTTTAGTCAAATTTAAATTATACATACATACATATTATATTGTTTTTATTTATTTTGGTCATTTCGTTTAAGAAAAGCTTTTAACACAACTCTGCCGTGACACCACAACCGGTAAATTAACACAGAGGTCTGACTTCAACAGTTTTACTAATCTGAAATATCAGTGGGCAGATGTGTGCTAAAAGCTTATATTTTTTTTACACGAGTAAACAGATATGTTTGTCAAAAATGTAATTAAAAGTACAAAGAAACAATGATTACAAATTACAATGCAATGTCAAATTCGATACATTAAATTTATTGCAGTGACCGAAATGGAAAGACAAGTTAAAATTATGTAATTCATAAACATTTCATAATAAAAATACTGCATGTCATTGGAGAGGTATAAGGCTGGTCCCACAAACTTTGCAGCGATTTACGCTAGCGAGAATCGCGCACGCCTATTATGGGGTCAGCCGAACCCCTATATTTTTAGTAGTCTTCGTGCCCTGAACTCTGCTTTACACAATTTTTAAATCACAAAATTCGTCTTCTCGAATATTCCAGGGCAAGGACACGGCTAAAGTTACAGATATATCGCGTAGTACACAAAAATAGGCTATGGATGAATAGAAATACCATACAGTCCGATTTTTCTTACAGGAATAAATTTTCTCACACGAATAGAGTTAAATCACCTCTGGGGATTTAGACAAAATGCATTTGCTTGTGGCTAACGCTTAAAAAAATGTACTGGAATAACAGTCGTCGTTCGTTTTCCCATAAATTACTCAACCATAAGAGTGCGCATTACCAATCATGCTGTCGCTGACGATACGCATTGACGCTGCATAACACACGTCAAATGTCTTTGAAACAAAGATTTTCTACTTGGAACGAACCTAGACCTTGATTTAGATAAATTAGCCAACCGCCTCCCGCAATCCGCCATGTTTTTATAAAGATAATCACGAAAGCGGGGTCTATTGGTTCCATTATCTATGGTTTTCCCTCATGACTCATCCCAGTACATTTAAAGCGTTAGGTACAAGCTATTGGCGTTTGTCTAAGCTAGGGTCTAAAAAGGTCCTATAACGCCCCTCGGCCCCTTCCCCTGCCCCTAAAGCCCCCCCTGCCCCTAGGTCTCGTCCCCTTGCTAGTGTTAGGGGGACTCTTAGGTCTCAGTGCCTCTATCCGCTCAGTGCACCCGGTGCTCTCCCTTCCTTCAGTGAAGTACGAGGAGTACAGCTCAGGGTTGAAGTTAGAGTTGGTGAGGTCGTGGCCGATGGTCACCCAGCCGGGGCGGATGGTCGAGTCGCGACCGAATAGGTGGATTCTGGAATAAAGGAAGTAAAAGGTTTCTAAATAAAAAAGCATCAGATTAGAGTGATAAATTACACACATCCTCCATACATGACATGCATACATTTTCTCAATATTCCTTCCAACCAGAGGGGCCTATTGGCTATCGCAAAATGACATGTAAAACACTAAAATCCATAGACAAAATTGCGTACACGTGCTTAAACCTCCTTATTAAATCTTACTGCCAAACTTTTTACTCGTGCAGTCTGTGGGCCAACTATACACAAAAGGCACTCAACTCTCTTCGTGTCCAGTATAACAACGGCTTCAGAGTTATGTTTGGGCTTCCAAGGTATTGTAGCGCATCGGGGATGTTTGCTGACGGGAATACGGACTCATTTGGGGCGATTCTCCGTAAAAGAGCAGCATCCCTTATGCGTCGCATCCGGGGAAGCTCAAACAGCCTGGTAAGCGTGATAGGAGTAAAATTAGAGTCTCCCATTTGGAAACACTGGATGGAGCTGCATGTGAACCGAATGAAAGGCTGAGAGTGGTTCCGGTTATCGACCCGTTGCTCCTGTTACGTGATTTGTGTAATTATTGTTTTTGTATTATTTATAGTGCACTGAGCATGTTGTGATCGTATTAATTAATCTCTTGACATTTTTATTTTTATATCATTTAATTGTTTACAATTTATATTCCTTGACATTTTTAATTCTTAATTTTCTTTTTATCCATTTAAATTTATTAATTAACCCCATTATTAGACAAATTTAATTTTTAATAATAGTTTCTAAATTTGTACCTACTGTATTGTTGTTGTGGACATATGGGCCGTGGGTCCGAAATAAATGATTTTTATTTATTTATTTTATTTTATTAATATGAGTAAAGTAACAAAAGCAGCAATGTACATTGAAGTTGCCATCAATCGTAGTGGGTGAGAATTAGCCAATGGCCTCTGGTTGTCTGTAAGAGATTGGTCTATGCGATAAGACCGCCGATTGTATACCTATAGCTTTATGTGTATTGTCTACTTATGATACAATTTCTTGTAACCAGGTTTGCAATAAATAGTTATACCTACTATTGTATTGTATAAATTGTTACAAATTTTACATGGAGGATGCGAAAGTATGGATGAATGGTGGTGCTGTATTTATGGTGTGCAATAAGTAGTTTTTTATTCTATGAATATTAATAAGAACTGGTCGCATTTGGAACAAATTGCCGTCATCTTTGTTTCCCGAGTGGTACAACTTGGGTATCTTCAAGGCACTGTTTGTTACCTCGTCAAGCTTAAACCAGAGCTCAAGGTGCCAAGGTATATCTAAATACAGCCTAAACTAGATACTTTATAAGATATTTCCAAGGGGAGTTTTACCTTTTGAATTGTAGGCTGTATGTAGATCTAGCTGTTGTTAGACTAAAGATAAAGTGTCAAATATGTACAATAATTTACTTGTACATAATTTCTTGTAATAGAAAAACCTTTATAAATCTTTACCTTCTCCGTCCCAAACAGAAATGCTCCATAATATGGAATATCTCGATCGGTTTCTCAGTACTACCAAACTCCTGATCCTCAGATATGATGAGATCAATATCAACGTTGGCATGGATGAAGTCACCATCCACTGATCTTCTGACTGTTCCTTTGATACCCATGAGACAATGTTCCTTGGTCCTTTGGAACACTGCGTTGGTTTCCAAGTTCTTGGAGTGTCCGGGGTTTTTGATGTTAGTCTTGATCCAGCAGATGTCTTCGCAGCGACGGAAGCCCCATTTCTTTAGGCATTCCCTGCCCATGTCTAAGCCTGAAAAAAAAAAGCCAGGATTTTAGAATAGCTTCGAATACTAACTTGCAAAGGTATCTATTAAAAATACACACATTATAAACTCATAACAATATTATGCCTAATATAATGTCTAATTTCAGGGTTACTTCTTTTAAAGTTAACACAGACGTCACGGCAGACGGCATCCATATTTAGTGGCGCTACCAACTGCCCGTACCAAGTGCTTTTCTTCAACTTTTTAATAAGAACTGGTCCCATTTGGAACACATTGCCGTCATCCGTGTTTCCCGAGCGGTACAACTTGGGCATCTTCAAGACACAAGTGAATAGGGCGACCTTTTTAGGCATCTTACGTGATTCATCATCGCATTTGCACTTTCCATCAAAAAAAGAAAAAAAACCTGGAGCTTACTTGCGGTAAACTTTAGATTATTAACTAAGATTAAAACATACCATCGGAGCTGCCACACCACAGGAACAGGAAGCTGCGAGCCTGGGCCACATGCTGCAGCTCCAGGGCCACCACATCCTGCCAGCGCCAGCCCGCGCCCAGGGGAGGCTCTACAAGGATCACGTCGAACTTGTTGTTCATCTGCTTCAGGTCAAATGTCTGGAACGAGTCATGTAGTTTAGTGACTAAGGGAACGCATAATTTAAACAATAGATTCCAATGGGTCGATGTGTTGCTGACTTTGTCAGCCCCCTATGCAAGATAATATACAAGGGAAAGCAGCTGTAGGAAATTGGTAGCATGAGTTCAAGAATGGCAATATTCAAAGGCAGCAGAGATCCCAGTAGTGACATTATTTTTCCCATCCCATCCCATTATAATTCCCATCCTGACAACCACAACCATTCTGTTAAGAATAAAGTAATGTACTTATAGCAAATTACTCCTAGTCATCATCAATAAGCAGTCTTTTTATATAAACCTTTTTCATTATTCAGTTACCTATGATTGATTAAGCTCTTTAAATAAATAAATAAAAAAAGGTAGCACTCCGGGAGTGCCGGCAGAAGTGAAAACTTCAATATTAACGTTGTGTTTAATTATAAGTATAAAACTACTATCATTTATGAGGTAGAATACAATGTTTATTTATTGCGCTATCGTACACAAATATGACAATTTATATGTTGTTATTTATAATATTATATCGTTATTTATATATTACATTAAATTTTATCTCTCAGAAAAATCAACTTCCATCCATAATTTCGACGACTTTTACACCATTAACAGAGCAGCACACTCAGGCACGGTAGAAAGAGTGGGAGATACTAGTTCCTCTCCCTTCCCCTCGATCTTACGCTTTTTCGATCAGCATCACGTGACCCTGACGCGAGTTTTAAAGTTTTTACCCATACAAAAAAAAGTGCTCAGCGCCGCTAAAGAAGTTTTCACTTCAAAAAAATTACCCATGGCTGGGAAAAGGCCTCCCTTTGATTTTGTTATTCTCCAATGTCCTTTATTATTTAGCTATTCTCATTCAGCAACCTCTGCACTCCTGCTAAAGACTAGCAGATTGATGTCTACTAATAGGCACCTACATTATTTAACAAATACTCTATGTTTATAATATTTAGCTCTCTTGTAACTCGCCAATACCCTTTTTTACCCGAAATTCCTCGATTTATAAATAATATTTGTTATCATTCTAAACATGTTAAGATTATACCAATTTGTTGGTCTCACTAACGAGACATTGGCGGAATTGTGTTATGGCAACACAATAAGTGCCAAAAACAAAAATTGAAGTTGAGTTGATGATTAACTCACTTTCAAATCACACTTCAAATACATAGGCGGGGTGGCAGTCTCAGCGATCAAGTCATCCTTCAGTTTGATGAGCTCCCTCAGTTTAGGGTACTCCTCGAACCTGTCCGCAAGGCCCACGTCTCGGATGAAGTTCTGCGGTCGCTGGCCGGTGTCCACGAAGTGCTGGCAGTAGTCATTGTGAGGGTTTGAGGATTGGGTGCCCTGGAAGCATTTGTTTAATTACCCTTTGAAATTTGAGTTATTGAGAAGGTTGAAATGCTGTATATTTTTTCTACAATAACTTAGAAACTTGTTTTATTTTCACAGCCTCAAGGGTTTGTAGACCTGAGTTCATGGTATTAATTTAAACTTGATTTCTACATGTGTTACTGTAAACAGTAAAACAGTCTTGAAAGACTCAACAGTCTAGCTAAAAATTTAGTTTTTTTCCTTTAGAGGTACAAAACCCTAAAAATAACTTTTGCAGTGATAACAATCATAATTTTTCCCCATAACTGTCTATGAATAGTTTCTAAAAATATACAAACCTTCAGAAATGTGGAAGAGTCAGTATAAACAAGCTCATCTGGCTGTTCCTTGTCAGTTTTCTTGACATTAGCATCCCTGTTCTTGCCAGACTTGGTCTTCTTGACGGGGAGGTCAAGAGTGGCGCCGAGTGCATGGCGTAGGTCACTTACACTTGACACTCCAAGCTGAAATTGTTCACATGGTATTTTTATTGTGTGGAGAAGATTTTATGATGAATTCATTGTTTTCAACAGTTTATTCTTTCAGTACAGTTCTCGCATAAATGTGTGCCTTATTTACATAATGTAGATATTATTATAGAGCGTTAAAGTACACGCTTTAACACCAAACAACAGGAATATCTTATACGGGCGGTGAATAACACATTCACGACGCACTCAATTCTATTTTCTGATAACGCCAGGACGCCAGGATTCCAAGCACAAATTGACATGAGGTTAATAAATATAGAACTTGGAACTGTACCTATATAGAACTGTTATATTATGTTTTGTTTCCAAAAGCATCATTGGATAAACACCGGAGGAACTGTGAAAGTTAGCAGAATGATAAGGTTATATTACACAACAAAGTGGTACAAACCGTTTGTGCTAGCAGCTTCTTCCTCTTCTGAGACCTCTCTCGGAGTTCTTTTAGCTTTTCACTCATCTTTTTATCATCATTTGCATTAATTTCTCACAAAATTGTTAAATTATCGAGTAACTTTCCCGTAAACAATTTGTCGAAATTTGACAACATTGGATTCGTGCAAAAAGTACGTAGTTCACTGACTGTCACGCCAAAATAAATCTAAAAAAACTAATGTTTATGAACGGAACTTTTGTGACACTATCAAACGTGATAACTAAATATAAATTTCGTCAGAGCTGACATCATCTTCGGTAGTATAGTGGTAAGTATCCCCGCCTGTCACGCGGGAGACCGGGGTTCGATTCCCCGCCGGAGAGAACTTTTTGCCTTCACAACACAATAATATTTCAAGAATTCTTATGTTGAGCTATATTACCTACGCATATATGTACCTAGTCAGGTCATAAGTATTGTCACACAGTAAAAACTTTTCTTTTAGAATGCTGGCCACAAAAAAGTTTATTGAATTCGAATTTCGAATTGTTCATGAAAATAAAAATGTATACTTTTTAGAATTTTACTCATTTTTAAATATGGAGTGGACGCTTAAAGAAGACCGTGTTGCAGTTATTGCGTTTCATCGTTGCGGTTACGCGCCAATTCAAATTTTTGACATACTGAAAAATTTGAATATAACCAAAAGATTCGTTTATCGTACCATCAAACGATACAATGAAGACTCTAGTGTAGATGACAGGTCAAGAAGTGGTCGCCCTCGGTCTGTTAGGACTCCAGCAGTGATAAAAGCTGTGAAGGCGCGAATTCAAAGAAATCCCAAACGTAAGCAGAAACTGTTGGCCCTTCAGATGGGGTTAAGCAGAACCACGGTGAAAAGGGTGTTAAATGAAGACTTAGGGCTTCGGGCATATCGAAGAAAAACAGGACATCGTTTAAATGCTCGTCTAATGGACCTGAGACTGAAGAGATGCCGCGCTTTGTTGAAGCGGTACGCGAGAAAAAAATATCGAGAAATTCTTTTTTCGGATGAAAAAGTTTTTACCGTAGAAGAGAGCTACAACACACAAAATGATAAGGTGTACGCACACAGTAGTGAAGAAGCGAGCAACCGTATTCCGCGTGTCCAACGAGGTCATTTTCCATCCTCGCTCATGGTATGGTTGGGAGTTTCTTATTGGGGCTTAACAGAGGTACATTTTTGTGAGAAAGGTGTAAAAACGAATGCAGTTGTGTATCAAAATACAGTCCTGACGAACCTTGTGGAACCTGTTTCTCATACCATGTTCAATAACAGGCGCTGGGTATTCCAACAAGATTCGGCGCCAGCTCATAGAGCGAAGAGCACACAAGACTGGCTGGCGGCGCGTGAAATCGACTTCATCCGGCACGAAGACTGGCCCTCCTCCAGTCCAGATTTGAGTTCGTTAGATTACAAGATATGGCAACACTTGGAGGAAAAGGCGTGCTCAAAGCCTCATCCCAATTTGGAGTCACTCAAGACATCCTTGATTAAGGCAGCAGCCGATATTGACATGGACCTCGTTCGTGCTGCGATAGACGACTGGCCGCGCAGATTGAAGGCCTGTATTCAAAATCACGGAGGTCATTTTGAATAAACTTTATTGTCATAACAATCTATGTTTTGTTAAGTTCATTTTGGTATATAAATGGTTACATAATAAATAAACTTGTTCCAATAATTTTATATTAAACATGTGACAGAATTTATGACCTGACTAGGTATATTATCTGCTTTTGCATTTTTTTTTTTTTTTTTTTTTTAATTGTTTTCTCCGATACCTCATTGAGGGTGGGATGAGACGTTGGATCTCTTTCTGTCCTTTCATATCCTTTATTTTATTTGTTTATATGTGCGCTGCTATGCGCTTCTTGTTATGTTTCATCTAAAATTTTATGAATCCTAATTAACTGATTTTACTTTATATTATTTCCAAAAATATTTTATCAATTTTATTACTCTATTATATTCTTTTATTATATTTATATCGTTGACATTATTCCAATTTTTCCGTCGTTCAATTTCCTTTTTCTTCGCGTGTTGTGATCTTTCTGAGTATTTATTTTCTTTCCTCTTTTCCCTCCATTCTTCCACTCCAATGTGTGCCTTCCTCCAAAACAGCTTCAACTTTTTGGTTAGAATTCTTGATCTCCGGTAATTCTTCGGCTCTGTTATTGTCACATTGGAGTGGAAGAAGGTAGCCACTGTTCTGCAATCCTTATTTCCAAAACTTTCCTTTTTTGTCCTTTGCTTCCTCCGTGACAATCTCTCTTGCTCTCCAAATTTTCCATTTCTTATATTCTCTTTCCACCAAATTTGGGCCGGTTTCACTAAAAACCGGTCCCCATTTGCCATCTTTTCTTTAAATTTGCAATCTGCAATTTTAACATTCCGTATTTTCTTTCCCATTTGTTGTTCAAGAGCGATTGCCATGTTTACTTTTATTTCTTTCTCGTCTGCTGCCTTTTCCGTATACACTTCTCTTTCTCTTACATCCCTCTCATTCCTTTCGCAGCGAGCCCATCGTCCCTCTGTGTCTCTCCCTCCCGTTCTTCCGGCCGCGTCCACAGACTTGGTGTTGTCGTGGGCGCCTTCAGCAATATTGCACCGTTGATCGAGCGAGTGCATCCCAACGCCTTCTAATGGGACAATCCTCACTGAAGGCGTTGTGATCCACTCGATCCAACTTGGCGCCCACGCAATTGACACACCGCGGCAGAGAGCCATCAGCCAGCCCGGTGCACTCCGACCTGAGGTGCGGCCCCCCACAGTGGCTGCATACGTCCACGGGATCCCGACAGAATCGTTTCCCGTGGCCGTATCCAAGGCACCGCGCACACTGTATAAGTGGCGAGTGGTCTGCCACATGCACTCTCTGCAGGTCGATGTGCACCTTGCCAGCGTCCGTTAGACGGCGCCAGAGCTTCGGGGACACTTTGAGGACGATGTGCTCGGTGTGAGGGTTTCGTGTCCTCTTCCGGTATTTTATTTCGACCCTATCCTCTTCCTTTCCAAGTCCTTCAAATAATTGTCTATTTTGGACTCTAAGTCCTTGTGTCACATCCTCGTCTTTATTGTATTTCATGACCTCCCTGAGAATTACCAGGGGGTCACTGTTTTCCACCTCTTTCACACTCAAGTCCTTTCCCACTGTCCTTAACCTTTCCCTGATCCTTCTCAATTCCTCCCGCGATCCACATCCTATAATTACTTTGCCGTCTTTTGCCTTTCTTATTTTGTCTACTTTTATGCCTTCTTCTTTCGCATTAACCGCTTTCCTGACTTTTTCTAAAACCTGTTCGCTGGTCTCCGTGTCGTCGGAGGAGTTGACCACCACCGAGTGCACGGCCGTTCCTCTTACAGGTTTAACACTGGGAGGGTCGGCCGTCACACTCGCATATGTTACTTTTTCCTGGTGGTTTCCCAGCGCTTCCTTCAACTTTTCCATCTCTTCCTTGTTTTCCTTTAAGATCTTAGCATGCCCTTCAATCAATTCTACCATCTTCTTTTCTTCTTTCCTCCTTTCTTCACTTATTTCCGTGTTCCTAACCTCTCCTTTTTCCACCACTTTAGGTTTGACCCCTTTCTCCTCTTCCGATTCCTTTATCATCCTAAGTAGATGTTCCAAACACTCGATGATATTGGCCTTTACATCCCGCTTCATGTTTGTGTTCTCACTCATAATCCGTTTCGTCTCCTTTATCAGCTCCCTTGCCTCCACCACCCGCTGGGAGTCGGCGAACAACACTTTTTTATTAAGGATCGTGTTGTTCGCTAGTGGGTTGGTGAGTGCGGGGGCCTTCGCCTTGGTGACGGTCTTCTCCGGCAAGCGAGGCGCGGCGGCGGTGGGCGGGGTGACGCGGGTCGCTGTACTCAGCGACTCGAGCTCCCCGGACAACCGCCGCACGTACCCCTCCCTCACTGGAGGAGCCCGCGCCAAGGCGGCGGTGGACGATTCCCTGGGCTTAGGAGGCCCTTCGTAAGTAACGCGGGTTTTAGGCGGGGTGGAGAACATGATTACCTACCTAACTAGCAATGAACTTAAAGAACTTAAAGAATTAAATTAGATTAATATATTAATTTGGTTAAAAGCTCTGCGAGGTGTAAACAGTCTCGCAGAGGATCCAAATAGTTAAAATGTTGGTCAATAAACCACAACACGAACAAAAACACGCAAAAATAAATATATCACAGTCAAATCCTTAAAACTAGTGCTCTGCAAACTGTAAAGAGGTTTGCAAAACAAGAATTATGAATGACTATGATAATGTCGATATATGTTCCTATTGACAATAATAAATTGAATAAATTGTTCTAAATGTTGTCTATTTTTGTTTCAGGTGCAGAGCGATGCGACGGCAGCCGGGAGAGAAGCAGCCGCGAGCGGTCTACACCAAGTCTAAGTCCACGGTAAGTGTACCGAGGTCAGTCTTACTCTATTATAATCTAGATGGCGCTTCCGTCAAATTAGATCGCGCAAGCGATATGTTCCTGCTGCTTTTGCATTTAATAATAACCTTACCATACCGACAGACCTCCAAGACATCCAAGACAGGGACATAGACATCGAGGCCAGAGATGTAACGGAGCTTCGATTCCGGTTCCGTTAAGTCGGAACTTCCGATTATAATTACACTTTCGGTTCCGACTTCGGTTCCGATACTTTTGTATCGGATGTTAATCGGAGGTCGAACGAAACAAAACGGGCGGCGCGCGACTGTAATGTAACCAAATGTAACACGCTACTTTGGGTTTTAATTTAATTAAACTTTAAATTCATTATTTTTATCTTTTCTTTATTTGGAATTATGCCAATTGTTTTTCACAGTTATTTTTTATTTTATAATAAAAAATAAAAATGAAAAGAATTGACTATAAATCATGTTTTATTTGTCCTTAAACAAACTGACCCTGCCTCCGATTTCGATTCCGATTCCGATAAATCAAATTTGAAAACTCCGATTCCGATTTCGGTTCCGATAAAACTACCTCCGTTACATCCCTGATCGAGGCAGACCACCAGCCCGATGGTCAGACGATATTGTAAAATATGTCGGAGGGAACTGGATGAGACTCGCACAGGATCGGCGCGGTGTGGCGTGAACATGAGGAGGCCTATACCCAGCGCCCAGCAGTGGGTGGATACGGGCTGAGTAGATAGATAGATTACCATACCGACAAGAAATCTATAGATTTCCATTCAAATTATATTTCTCATCGATGCAACGGCGGGACCAGTAGTAATAAATCTTATGGTGTACCTATGTAGGTCAGCCCTTATAAGACCATTACTTACACTCCTATATCATGTTCTAGATTCTAGATACCCTATAGACTGTCTGTATGAGTTATGATGTCATACATCATGCCTTTATGTAAGGGCTTAGTCAAGGTTTAGCAATTGTTACATCAAGTTAGGTAGGTAGGTATAATACGAGTAGTACTTAGTACATAGGTATTAGGTAGATGCTTTATATTAACTACTAATAAGTACATACTTAATATAGTTACTTTATCTAAATAAATAAAATCTTTATGTACATACATACATTTCATTCAGAATAAATTGTAACACATTCAAAATTCTATGTCTTTTCACTAGTTCTAATCCGCCTAACGAGTTTTTCAAAATGTTTTTGAGATGTAGTTCAAATGCAGTGGCTTTTTGTATTCCTATAGGCAGTTAAAATTTTGAATTTAAGCCTTGTTTTATGAGTACGACTTAATCCGTAATCATAAAGCATTTTTATAACATGTTCCTTCTAATCAAAACTTGATCGATTTAATTCAAACTTTGTGATTTTATTATGCTCCCGACTCCCGTGTAAAGTAAAATTTTATAAAGGTATCCGAAGTTCATCGACATTTAACTTGAACTTAAAGTTAAAGTTGCACCATGACTGGGCACAACTGGGTTGGTCACCTACTGGGCGGTTGGGCAACTTCCTTATTCTCTTTTATTATTTTTATATTACTGCACGAGTTTAAGTGTGGATTAAGCTGTATTCTCTGTATTGGATGAAAAGATTTATTATCTAGAAGGCATGAGTTCTTTTAAGCGTCTTACGTGATTCATTGTCCACCGCATCACTTTCATCAGGTTAGATTTAATTGTCAAACGTAGGCGATTTTTTTTTAAATAATTAATTGAATTACGTGTTACTTTGCGGAAATCCATAAAATAATTATTAGTTACCTACCTATTACCAGTGGCGTAACTATAGGGTGGCAGGGGTGGCAAAATACCACGGCCCCCCCCTGGCCCCTGACCATGAGGTTTACTTTGTACCGAAAAAAAAAAAAAAATATGATTTATTGATCTCAAAATGAGCTTCTGGTGTAACTTTTGTGATCAGAATTATAAAAAAATCTTCTCTGTCTTCTCTCTTTTTTAACGCTCAGAGCGAACTAATTGCACATCTTTCTTATCCCCCACACCTCTTCAATCTTAACGATTCCATTATAACGTGACAATTTTTACTGGGAGGGCCCCATCCATAGAATTTGCCACGGGCCTCTTATAGTGTAGTGAGGCTACTGGTTATTACCTAATAATTAATACTTTCGCGGTATCGCTGGAAGGATGAGGTCGAGAAGGACCTGAGCAGTCTCCACGATGGCGGGAGGTGGCACAGGACAGATCGAGTTAAAGAGCTTTGTTATCGGAGGCCAAAACCCACTGGGTTTTCGCACCAACCCAGTAATTAATATTTAGTGTTAAAATTGTGAATATAAAGTTTTAGAAGGTGGTGGTCGTTTGAATTCCTCGCCACGTTTTACGTTAGTTTTTTTATGTTAGATTCACAAATTTAGAGCGGATTTTTTAACATTAAATATTAATTCATATCACTCATTCTGTCGCATGCCAGAAGAACGTTGGGCCAAAATTACATCTGAGTACGCGGCAGACCAAGGAAGAGATGGCGGGATGACCTTGGCTCACATGCGGAAGGATGGATATCCATAGCTATAGATCGTGACAGATGGAGAGAGGGTAGGGAGGCCTTTACCCTGCAGTGGGATCCAACAGGCTCATAATAAAAATAATTAATTCATAACTAATAAGATTAAAAAAATATAGGATTAAAATAATAATCGTAGTAATATTCAACAATTTATTTTACAGTTTATTATTTACAATGTAAATAAATATTCTATACTTAGATAAGAAATTATTACACACTTTACACAATAAATTTCCTAAAAATCATAATGGAAAATATAGGTACATAAAAGAATATAAAGTTTATTATTGGGGAAAAACATAAATTAAAATACCTTAAAAACTAACCTATCGTCTAAAACTTAAAAATACTCAGAAAACATATTATCTAAATCTAAATTATAAAAACTAAACTAAATCTAAACTAAATCTAAAAAGGGCCCCCGCGGCATCGTGCCCAAAATGCTGGCAGCATTACCTCTCTGGATAGCAATACTGATACGCTGTCCGAGGTAGCTGCCAGCCTTTTGGTCACCGGTCGCTTCAACCAAACGCTCAGATAAATCTTTAAATAACTTCTGAGCGCTTGGACCCCACGGACCCAGGGTCTCGACACCAAAAGGGACAAAAATGTATTGGTTGCCGAGACCCAGGTATTTATTAATTTTTCTTGTTTCAGCCGCCTCAGCAGCTGAGCAAGCTCTTTTTGTGGTACCGGGAAGATGTGACGGGGCCAATGTGTCTACGCAGGTGGCATCCCAAACAAGCACCCGCCCCATCCTCCACGGTACCAGCGTCATTCCGTCCGGTCTCTTGCCATCGTCTCTCGAAATCCCATTAGGCTCGAGAATTGCGGGAGCATTGGCGGTGGCAAGAGAGCGGCGAATGATGTTGTTGAGTGCGGCATGGCGTGATAAACGGCCGGCACTCAACTGGCAAGAAAGTCCGTGGTGTCCAAGTTGGTCGACGACCGAGCCGCAGGGACACTTATGTGGCACACAGACCGGCACCCCTAACCTGAGACTGATCGCAATGCGGAGAGTTTCTGGGTCCAGGAATGTACCAGCTGCCGGAGAAGGATAGGCATTGAGCCAAAACCCAGCCTCCCTCCTGGCGACAGCTAGTATTCTTGCGCGATTAGGGCCGAAACTTGAATTTAAAATATTATCAAAAACAATTTTACAAAGCGGATCATCCCAGCTCCGTTGGAATTTTACAGTTGTAGGAAAATTTTGGCCCGGACAAGCATCTGCCCAAGCGTTCCTAGCATCGCTCAAACCCGCTACTTCGTAGTTTGAAGGAATATTCCTTAAAATATTACCTACGAGAGTAGCAGAGCTATGAACAGAAGATAGGAACGCTGGGAGTGCCACACTGGAAATTTTGCGAATCCCGAGGCCACCGTATCTAATAGGCAAAGAAGCCTGTGACCAAGATTCGTCATTCAGCTGAAGGTTTAGAATCGATGTTAAACAATTTTGGATAATAGAATCTATAGGTATCAAAATGTTTTTGTAATTCCAAAAAGGGCAACAGCGAAGGAGGTAGGTAGATTTTGGAACAAAAAGGCAATACTTTAGGATAGTAATAGCTGAATGCGAGCTGATTTCTAATAAGCGATCAGAACAGTTTTGGAATACAAACCCTTTAAATATTACTAAAACTTTTCATTATCATAAAGGTCTAAAACTATCACAGAATTTAAATAAAGCTCTTCATAATAATGTTTTCATAATAGCCACTAATCGGGCACTCCTCACGGGTGACGCATTTGCCATTGGGTGCTTTTAAGAAGCCATCTTTACAGAAGCATCCAGTCTTGCACTTGCCGCAGACGGGTTCCAAGTCGTTGCAGGATTGCGTGCACTTCTTGCATTCTTTGTACTCCTGGTTGGTACCGCAAGAGTAACGGTATGGGATTGGGGGTGCTACGTTCCCTGAAAAAGGAGTAAAATAGGTATTAGGAAAAGAAAAATACACATGTTTGCAAATGCACTAAATGTGCGGCGCCAAACTTTGGTCCAGGAGTTGGCGAAAAAAGAAAAACCTCCCAATTTTAGATTTATTTTCATTTAATTTTTAAAGATTTCGGCGTTCGTTTTGTAGAATTTTTTCCGCGACGATTTTTACAAAAAGAAAAACGTCTTTAATTCTTCAAATGTGTCTTCTTTACTTTTAAATATGAACTTTTAAAGTACCTACAAAAAAACTCATATAGTTATTTGATTAGTTTAAAAATTGTACAAATTTATATTCTGTAGAGATATTATTATAAAATATTTTTTTAAAGGAATTTAGAATCTAATAAAAATTCAATGACTAAAAAACTTAGTTACCGATGATTCGCAATCAGCCTACATATACGTTCCGTCATCTATTTATTTGCTGACCTTGCATCTGAATCTTATTATCCAAATTTTATGCGTCGATATACCTACTTCTATAGGTGAATACTTAGAATTGAAGCCAAGGTTTGGTGGACAGATCTTTTGTTGGACACTCGGTATTTCCACTTAGTTCACTTCACTTATGACGTAACATTTAACATGTAAATGTGTTCTTGTAATGAGATCATGTTACTTTTCATTCATATTGTTACGCTAGATTTTGAGCTCGAGTAAAATTTGTTTTAGAAGGCTGCCATTTAAGTACAGTTGCTGACAGGTACTGTTTGGGGCTAAATTTATTATAGTTTCTTCATCACACCTAAGGAACTCTTCGATGGTCGAAGAACGTTGATGTGTTGGGCTGGCCACTCAGCTCGAAGTCTTACTTTCAGAGTGGAACAGATAAGGGGACTATAGCGGAACAGAGGAAACTACTCACTTTTCCTGCAACCGCTCCTATCGACTTGTCGAAATCAATACTTCATCTCTCAATTATTAGTTATTATTTAATATTTAGTGTTAATTCCGCTCTAAATTTCTGAGTCTAACTAAGTTTTTAAGAGATGGCGAGGAATTCAAACGTTACCAAAATAGCAATTAGTATCAATTCCACCACCGAGTGCACCACCCGCCCTCCCGCATATGCATGCATTAAGGGTTACAACTATTTGTTAGTGTTAGTTATGTGGTTACGCGAAACTAACACACACAAACACACAAAACTAACACTAACAAATAGTTGTAACCCTTAATGCATGCATATGCGGGAGGGTGCACTCGGTGGTGGAATTGATACTAATTGCTATTTTGGTAACGTTTGAATTCCTCGCCATCTCTTAAAAACTTAGTTAGACTCAGAAATTTAGAGCGGAATTAACACTAAATATTAAATAATAACTAATAATTGTTGTGATGGATTTCCGCAATGTAACGCCTAGTTCCATAAATTAACTTCATCTCTCCTAAAGAACTTCGATGGTCGAAGAACGTGGGGTCGACATGGATACTAAATATGTACTGAGGAATATACTTACTTTGTTCTCCAACCACTCTCGGTGAACTTTCGATCATCTCTGCTTCATCTCACCATAGGAAGCTTCGTTTGCCAAAGAACGATGACGGATCGAGCTGAGTAGACCATAAGAATGGCATATCCTGCAGTGAGAAATAATAAGCTGCTCATCATGACTTACTTTCCCTCTCCCTGATATAATCCTCGAAGTTGGAACACTTGTCGAAGGTTACGCAGCTTCCATCAGTATCCCTCAGCAGATCTCCTTTACAGAAGCATCCTCGAGCACACTGCGCGGGGCAGACAGGGTTGGGAGTGGCACAACTGCGGTTGCAGGGCTCGCAGTAACGGTACTCCTCGTCAGGTCGACACGGCTGGAAACGGGGCTCCGTTGTGTGTAGCTGTCTGTATGGTGCCACTGGAAGGATTGGAAAATCTTTTAAGAAGGAATTTCAAAATTAATAAAGAGGACAGTTAGCGGATTTCTAAATAGGTAGTCGAAGAAGTCTGTCCTTTGGTAAGATAATACGAAAGTAATCTCTTCTGGAAGATAGTTAGAGAACAGAGAGACAGGGATAGGGAATAATTTCTTTAGAATTATCAAGACTAAAACCAAGGGGATGAATGCGTCGTGCCAATTTCCATATTGAAAATCTAGGTCATAGGTTAGGATTGGATCAGGTTCAAGTGATCGTCGCGTCTTGGTCCTTTGAACTATTAAAAACTTTAGGACAATCAGTCAAATCCACCCAATAATGCGGCATATTCTCGACTTAGCCTTCCTTGCAAAAGCCATCTATAATTAATAGGTGTATGTGAATTATAATTTATACTGTCCATTGGTGCTTATTTAAATGTGTGGTAACTTACCCATAGGAGGACAGTCAGCCAAATCCACGCAGATTCCCTCATCGTTCCTGACCTGGCCTTCCTTACAGAAGCAGCCCATGGTGCAGACCCCGCGGCAGTCAGGTGCTGGGTCGCGGCAGGTCTTGTGGCAGCCGCAGGGCAGGAGGCGCTCTTGGGGACGGCATAGCGAGCCTACTTGACCTGGAATGATAGATACAGTTATAAATATATGGCAGTAGGGGTAACCAGAACAAAGTTAATGGGGGTTGATAATATTGAATTGCTGAATTGCTTTAAGAAAAGGATGGCCGATGAATGGATGACCGTATTGCCGCTTTTTTGTTCGACTAGGCGGGGGCACTGCCGTGTCAGGCCCATAAGTTATGGGCCATAACGTTATACAAACTTATTTTTTAATGGATAACGAACTTATAGGTCGCGCAAATCCTTTTGGATGATTTGAATCTCCGAGTTAGCCATTTGGTTGTATCGTAGCAAGTTTTACCAAACATTTACAAAAAGTAAATTCTACGCATTAATAATATAGAGGTAGAGGTACGTATCTAATTATTATCAAAATACGTCATATTGGGCGAGTGAGAGAGTAGCTCGTAAAGGAAAAACTCTTAACGGTAGACAGGTGCATTTTAAAGCTGGACAAACTCTACCTAGTTATGTATTTGACCTAACCAATGACCTACGTACCTAGTTTTACTTATCCTATTAATATTTGCCAAAACTAATGATGTTGTCAGTAGCAGTAGCAGTAACAAATAACAGCTATAAATAACCAGTAGATTACGGTCAGTTTTTTATCTGATCAGAAAAGAAATCAATCAGTCAAGAAGAGAATGTGCGTAGAAATCATGGAGGGCGATGGTGACTGGTACACTGTGAGTTAAAGTTTGTGT
Organism: Hemithea aestivaria; assembly: GCA_947507615.1. Classification (NCBI taxonomy): domain Eukaryota; kingdom Metazoa; phylum Arthropoda; class Insecta; order Lepidoptera; family Geometridae; genus Hemithea; species Hemithea aestivaria. Next base: position 14,665,816 of record OX382338.1, read on the forward strand.
AAAGCTTTTTTATTTTACTTTATTACCGTCCTCCAGTGTTGTAGATTTCCTCTCCCTGCACGGTTGTCTGGAAGAGATCGCTTTGAGCGATAAGACCGCCAATTGATACACCTTTAGTTTAAATTGTTGTATTTGTAAAAATTACTTTATGTATATGTGGATCAATAAAGAGTTTCTTATCTTATTAACTTCTTACTAATATTATAAAGGTAAAAGTTTGTTTGCTTGTACTCGTATGTTTGCGGCTGTTTCACGCAATAAACTAGTTATCCGATTGCGATTAAATTCGGTCTGTAGAATGTAAATAGCTGGAAGAACAACTATGGGAACACTGTGGGCGTTTCCGTCGGAACATCGCCTTATTTTTTAATTAACCCAACTTTGGCGAGGGAGTCCCTCATACCACCCTGTGCCTTACGACACCGCATTTACTCGGTCTTACTGGGTAAAAAAAAGGATTTTCCCGCAAGACACAGCTATCTATGCTTTGATATAATATGTAGTTTTGTTAGTGGAGTGTATCTACAATGTTCGTGTAGAGACTCGGTACAGATTACCCAAGACTAACTGCCAGAGCGTAACCGAACCAGATTTATAAGATTTACATAAAGCACACTGCACACTTGCATAGCCAGTAGCCGCGTACTGACTGCGAGCGGCAACGTTTTTTTTCTTTTCTGGATGGTAAGAGATAACACTGCCCATAATTAGTACAGTACCCAGGATTTTATATAGGTAAAATTCTGGGTGCACTGCGCCAACGCTTCTTACTTGAGAGTCATAAGATTTTAAGACTCTTCAGCCCAGTAATTTCACTAGACGGGTGTTCAGTCATACATCAAATGGCTTGAATGCTGAGCTACATGCTTGCTGAACATTCGAGTCATGTTCTGACTGACCGAGCACTTGGACTGTAAGGGTGCTGAGACTTGGTCTCGCCCAGTCAACACGCGGCTACAGCTGTACGCGTTTCATATTTGACTTGCAAGAATAACACACAAGCTGCGGGACGGCGTTTCATAGAACTATCTCAGGTGCCTGAAGTTAATTTTTGTATGGAAAAATCCTTTGTCAAAAAACTACTTTCGTGTTCTTCAGCACTCGCGTTCCGACCTCAACAACAGCCGTTGTGTTTTCAGCATTTAATGTGTTAATAATTTGGATCTTACGCCATTTCGCAAAACAAATCGTTCGGATCATGGTATGAAACGCCCCTTTACTAATATACACCGCTTCATGCAATGCGGTTTGAAAGGGCCCATGCAAAATATGGCGAATATTGGGGACAGGTGAAACTAATAAAAAGCTTGTAGCTTGTGTGTGCTTACGAAAGCGTTTTTTTTCTGTACATTTGTGGTGTTTTAATAAAAAGTTTAGAATAGAATTTCAAAAAAAAATTGCTATTATTTAATATTTAGTGTTAATGCTCTAAATACTAGCTACTCTTATATTAGAAGGAATTAACAGTAAATAAACACTAAACACCAAATAAGAGCTAATTTTTTTTAATGAATTTCCGCAAAGTTACGCCTAATTCCATTAATTATTCTATTCTCTTCTTGTAAAAACACTGCTAGTGAATTGTGAATGTAGCCGATACTTAGATGTGCTCATTCTGATTGGTCTTGTTAAATTGGCCACGACGCGTGACGAAACTCTACGTAACATAGGTAATGCGATTCTTATGCACAATAGCATTATTTTATAACATGACAAAATGAAGGAAAAATATAAATAATACTGCAATAATGTCATGAAATTGTTGTAAAACTGCCCCACTTCGCACAAATATCCGCGCGAAGTGTCCATTTCTTATAATAAGTGTGCCCCTTTGACATTTTGTTTTGTTTGTGAATATAATATTGTAAAAACATTTGTGAAGTGGAGCATTCTCTGATATCCTGTGAACTCCGGTCGGAACATTTTATACAAAAAAATACGTTGCGCGTCCTCATCAATATAATCTATACTTTTAAGTGTTATAATACTTATCTCAGAAATGTATTATAATATTATGTGTTAAAAAAAATACGTAACGTAACGTTATTTGTACGTTTTATATAAAACTGATGAATTAAATGGATATTCAATTTTCACATAGAGCTTTTTGACGAAAGGAGTCCTTTTTGCGGGGCGCCACTATCGCACATTTTTAAAATATCTATAACATTTAAATTCCTCATAAGTTCTCATATTCAATTTCTTAATTAAATCGGTATTTATTTACTGTAACAAATAAAAATTATTTAGGGTATGAAGTCCAGTAATGATCGATAAAATTAAATTTAGTTCCGCTAAATTCCACGGGACCTCTTTCGTGAAAATGACTCTAGCACCTCTATCGGAAAAAACGAGCAAGAAACTCAGCCTTCTCAACATCCCTATTCATAATTCATTGTTTACAAGAAATACTTATAAAAGTACCCACTATAATTTACAAACACCATAACAAGTAAACTATAAACCATTCTGCTCCGTAATGAGCAAGTTATAACCTAACACCATACTAGGTCATACAGAAGTACCTGAGTGACCTAAGTTATTGTAAGCGAGGTACATTTGCATGAGATAACATTACACCCACACTGTCATTTAATGATTTATTGTTTGAAAGATTTATGGATTACACTTTACAAAAATACTAAATTCTAGTAAAATAGTAATAAAATTAACTTGCTTGTACTATGCCTAAATGTGAACGCTTGTTTAATTTCATCAAAATCAGTTCAATAATTTATAAGATACTCGTATATGAATTCAACTTAGATTAAAACAAATAAAATTAAAAAAAAAAACTTTAAAAACAAGCTTTTATTATGATTACCATTCAGCATCAAAGCACTCGTCAAGACGAATGAAATGAGCTCAAACTCGGTGGGGTTGCGTCGTTTGCTCCATCATCATATCAGCTCCATGTCATAATAATATTATATTGTTATCCGATATACAGTACATACCTCAGTGCCTCAAGACGAAAGTCTTTAATCAATGTGTGTTACCGGTGATGACTTACGGCACCGAAACGTGGTCCTTCACTATTGGCCTCATCTCGAAGCTCAAAATCGCACAGCGAGCTATGGAAAGGGCTATATGCTCGGGGTTTCTCTACGTGATCGAATCAGGAATGAAGAGATCCGTAGGCGAACTAAAGTCACCGACATAGCCCAGCGGATTAGCAAGCTGAAGTGGCAATGGGCAGGCCACATAGCGCGGAGAGCGGATGGCCGATGGGGTCGAAGAGTGCTCGAGTGGAGACCACGGACTAGCAAACGCAGCGTAGGACGTCCACCCGCAAGGTGGACAGACGACCTTATAAAGGTCGCCGGAAGACGCTGGATGCAGGTCGCTTCCAACCGGTACATATGGAAGTCCAAAGGGGAGGCCTATGTTCAGCAGTGGACGTCTTGCGGCTGAGATGATGATGATGATGATGATCCGATATACAAATGCATGCAACATTTCAGCTCAATCGGATACAGGGAAGTGAATCAAATGTAACTTGCAAGATTTGATTACAGACAGACAACAGACAGGTGAAAGTAAATAAAAGCTTATAATAAGAGGGGAAAATGGAAAACACTTTTAAAATGTGTGCAATAATATTAAGGAGGGCTGGTCTTAAGGCATTTAAAAAAAAAATTCTATGAATTTATATTTGTGAATAAATCAAAATTTGTCAAATAGTGCGAGCGAGAGAGCGTCACCCGATATATACGCTCTTAAGCGACGATGCGGCCGTAGATTATTTTTTTTTTTTACACAGCGCCCCCTAACCCCAAAAGCAACTTAATGCTTGTAATATGGTGGTTAGGATAACGGATATAATACTTATATACTTTTCTTTTTGTAAATACATACTTATAATAGATATTGAAAAACCACCCAGACCAGAAACAAATACCTGTGGATCACACAAACATTTGTCCCATGCGGGAATCGAACCCGCAACCTTCTGCGTTGCAGGCGGGTATTAGCCCACCGCGCCACAGAGGTCGTCGAGTAGATGGATGCAGACTAAACTTACAAGTAAAGTAACAAAAGTAACAACAAAAACAAGCAAGTAAACAAGTAAAGTAGTAGTAAGTAAGTTTGGCTACATCAATATATGTATAGTGCGTACAGTATCTTCCCTATTCTTTAAATTCAAGAAATTAATCATAATAAATAATATGTCCCGCTCTCGGTTACTACTCGGAATAAGACCTTGATGTCGATTGTAGTTTATTTAGCAAACATCGCCAATCAGAAATGGTCCTATTTAAATTTTATGGAAATCGGTTGAGGGGTTTTAAAATCGCTTCTCGGCCTTGCTTTCAAGCCTGAATTCTTTTAATATATATTTTTATTTTAAATTCACTTGTAAAATGGAAGTTTATTTCATTCACTTCTTTTGGGTATATTTCTTACATTCAAACTTGTGCATTTAAGTATATACTAATGATGTAGTCTTGACCGTTTTCGGTATCAGTGACTGTTATGTGTCTGAACCAGCATTTTAACTCGGTCGAATGTCGAATTTATTATAGGTATATCATTCGTTTTACATAGTGAATTTTATTTATATATTATTTCAGGACATTACACATAGCGCCACTCAACCCCAAGCCTAGCAACTCAATGCTTGTGTTATGGTGGTTAGGATAACGGATAATTGCAGGCGAATCAAGTGGATCTACTACCTACATAGTATCAAGTATCCGTAGTCAACACACACAAAAAAGGGCAGGTAGCACCTACCCTTTTTCAACAGATAAACTGATTAATCGCTGATCTATTCTATTTTTTTCGGTACTTTTAAATACTTTTGTTTGATAGGCATGTATTACAATTTTGGATTTAAAGTCCGAGAATATGTCGTAAATCGTAAAGTATTACCATCAGAAGTAAAGAGAAGTTGCGCGAGACAGCTGATAAAAAAAAATATTGGGCAATGGTCACAATGGGTGCACCCTCTTAAATTTTACCATATTTTTTGAAGCTGGTAATTAAAGATTCATTTTTCGAACTTACCGAGCACACTACCAACGCACACGCACACTAACAAACCGGCCAGCACTCGTTTCACGTCCATGTTTAACCTTTACTGCTACACCACTGACAACACCGTTGCGCTTGCGCAGTATTTACGTAACCACGCTTTACATACTCGTGGGTACACTGTGGTCCACTGCACACTATGTTGTGGGGTGATCTGGTAAATCATTTGTTTACAAATTGACTTCAATTAAAAAAATATCTCACTTCTTTTGTCGTTGAAGTCAACAACCAAAGCATAGGTACACTTACATTATAATATTATAATATACAGTGGATTCTGCTTATAACGACAATGAAGGGACCACTCTAATTCCGACGTTATACCCGGAAGTCGTTACATCGGCTTGCGGTTTTTTATTTTTAAGATTTGGATTCAAAGCATTCTACTATTTCATCACGGTTTTTCCACATCGCAGATATTGTTGAATGGGAAACTTTGTATTCCTTGCATATATCAATATTGTTTTCACCGTTTTTAAATTTTGAAGTGGCGCCTTTTCTTACAGTGAATGTGCGTCTAGCAGCTATTATTCTCTCTTTCCACTTGTTTCTCCGGGAAGCGATCAGGGGCTAATCCGCGAGGAAAGATTCAAGCTCGTCTCTTCACCGAGCAGCCATACATATTTCAAAGCTAACTTTCCCCTGATATTACTCAGAATATCACTTTGAAACTGATCCATAAATGTAACTCTGAAACGTCTTACCTACTTAGCTGATATTATCTATGAACAAAAGATAAAGGTCTCCCTTGTTGCAGACCATCTGTGTGGATGTAAACAAAAGACAAGAAATGTTTGTGAAGGAAATAAATCTTTTGTGTTTTTGCAGACTCCGGTTACAGGTCGCAATATCTGCATGGGATATCTAGGATTTTTTTACAAATGATTCATTAAAACAGTCGCTGCACCCGAACTCGGCGTAACATCCAAAGTCACTATAGCCACATGAATTTTGTACTAAAGTATGCTTTAAATTCATGGGACTTAGACTTAACGTCACTATAGCCAAATAAGCGCTACAACGAAGGTCGTAATAAATGAAATCCACTGTATATCATAATATTGAACTTTTTTCTCATTTCACATTTATGATATTGATGGGATTACCTTTACTGCAACGGCATTAACAACCTCGGTGCGCTTGCGCAGTAGGTTATACTACATACGTAACCATGCTTTATATACTTTTGGGTAGGTACACCGTGGTTCACTGCACACTATGTTGTGGGATGATGTAGTTAATAATTGTAAGTTTGTGAATTGACTAGTATTTAAAAAATATGCAAATTGAACTCCCTTTGTTAATAATCACACACACAAATATTTGTTTGATATTTTAATGGATTTTGCAAGGGTTTCTAACTATTGCATTTTAGTCCGATCGAAAACATCTCAATTATCTATTTGTGCTGCAACATTGCAATTTGCAATACCAAAGGCATAGATAGCAAAAGGTAATAAATATATTTTGGGGTTTAATATAGGAAATAAGCTGTAAAAATGACATTAATTTAGTTCTTTTATCCACTTTCTAAGTCGTGAACTCAATTTGAACATATTAAATTATTTTAAAACTTTGACAACTATAAGTGTGTGCTATCCTCATCATTACCAGCCTTCAATTGTCCAAAGTTTACCACAAAAATACACAACACAACAAAACACCACATTTACCAACCAGCATTGCCAACATTTTTTAACATAAATTGTAATTATGCCATTTTTCCCAGCCCAAGCTACCTAGAAGAGATCGCATCTGTTTGAGCTATAAGGCCGCCCATTGTAGGCTAATAATTTGTTAATTATATACTTACTATTGTTTGATGCTGTAATGAGTTAAAAATAAACAAAAATTCATGAAGAATCTATGTATTTTTTAACTCTATGATTTAAATATAATATGTACCTATCTCAAATAAATTACGAGAAAAAATAATAATAATATTAAGTTGTGTTATGTATTTACTGATATAATTCATTGCAATAAATGTTATGTATGAAGTCATACAACGCGATGGAAATCCCTACATTAAACAGTTTCAAGATCAAGTAAGATTCATCTCAAACTGATCCGGTTGTAATTCCGTAAAACGTACCAAGGCTCCATCTCGACCTCTGGTGTAGAGATAACGTCTTATGACGTAAACGCGTAGAGTTAGTCCAATTTTAAAATGTACTTTCTTCTTGCTAGGAAGTTATACAAAAGAGTCTTTGTGCGAAATCTAATCGATAAATAAATAATAAGTCAGGAAATGCATTAAATGACCCATCGAAAATCTTGGACAAATAGCTACACAGTAAGTACACGGTTTATCACATCACATCGCTCCACTGGTTGCTCAACAGATCTGGTTACTCAACTTGTCGGTCGACGGTAGAAAAAAGGGGCTTTGAAATGTTGGACTGGACAAAAGTGAATTCTAAAATTTCGGACTGAACTATAATCTATCTCGGTGGACGGGAGAGAAGAGAAATTTAAAATTTTTGACTGAGGAATTTGAAATTTCGGACATTTCGGACTTGTGAGGAGAGGATTTTGAAATTTGAGATTTCGGACTGGAGAGAAGAAGAATTTGAAATTTCGGAATGGAGAGAGGAACCGAATTTTTTTTATTTTGGAATAAGGAGAAGAGGATTTTGAAATTTAGGACTGGAAAAAGAAAAGGATTTCCAAATTTTAAATTTCGATCTGAAGAGAAGGGGATTTTGTAATTTGAAACTGTGGACTAGAGAGAAGAGGATTTCTAAATTAAAAAAATTAGACTGAGGCGAAAAGGATTTTGAAATTTTAGATCTTATACACATTGTCAGAGATTAATGTTAAATGACTTCCCGGACGATGACTACCTAATTGTTGGTGATTTCAATACCCCGGATTTTTACTCGATTACTTATCAAAACCATTTATCGAACGCACCATCGCCTAGCAAGGAATGTCATATGCTAAACGAGCTCATAGCCTTATGTAATATTAAACAGTTTAACAATATCGTTAATATTAATAATCGACTTTTAGACCTTATTCTCTCCACTTTAGATAATATCTCAGTTAGTGAGGCATTTTCCTTGAGTCGCTTAGACAGTCACCACCCTGCCCTATCAATAGAGATTCCACTGTTTAAGTATGCAAAAAGTCTTAAACACCGTAACACAAAGCGCCTAAACTTTTCAAAATCAAACTTCGAAAAAATTAATCTAGAACTAAACTCTACATGTTGGCATGATATCTTAGACTCCCCTGACGTAGACTCCTGTACTGAAACTTTTTATGACACCTTATTACACATAATTAAAAAACATACACCACTTGAATCCAAGAAACAATCCTCCTATCCAATTTGGTACAGTAAATCGTTGGTTAAATGTAACACTGAGAAAAATAAGTATTATAAATTATTTAAAATATATGGTAATCCCCGAGATTATGATACATTTTCAATGCTTCGGTCTAGATGCAAAGATCTTGCTGATGAATGTTATTCTAAATACCTCGTGTCTACCGAAGAATCTTTAAAAAATGACATCAAATCGTTTTGGAGTTACATTAATAACAAGAAGGGTCATACTTCAATTCCGCAAACTATGTCATTTGGACATTTGACGTCGTCTACTGGCAATGGAGTTTGTGACCTTTTTTCCCAGTATTTTGGCTCTGTGTTTACGAGGGATGAGTGTTTGGATAGCGATCTCACGGGCGATACCGAAGAGGACATGCTGACTGTGAACGGTAGTCCTTCGATCTCATTATCAAACGTATAACTTACGTCTGCACATATGTTTTATGTTGTAATCAAGCTCTCTATTGAAGTTTTTGTATATTTGTATATTTTTCTGATTACGATGTGTTTTGTGCAATAAATAATAAAAAAAAAAAAAAAAAAAAACTTGGGCTGGGGAGAAGACGAATTTACGAATTTCGGACTGGAGAGAAGAGGCTTTTGAGATGTTGGACTGGAGAGAAGAGTAAAGTAAAGTAAAATCATTTATTCACCAAAGATTTACACAAGTATAAAATGGAAAAGGAAATACAGATATTAAGTGGAATTTATTGTTATTAGGTGCATTTTATAGAACTTAATTAATAAATTTAACTTTGGCAAATGGGCATAAGCTCAGCATAATGTTGTGGAGAAGTCCACAACGCTGATTTTCAGCTTAAACCCTGACTCATGTATAACACAAAACAAAATGCATTCTACAATACAATCAAATTGTTATTTTTACGACAACAAAATCAACATTTATTGTGAATTAAAAACCAAACAAAAGAAGAATTACAAAAACCAACTATCAAGCTAGAAAGAAACATAAAAATAATTATCTGTATACACATTGCAGCCTGATTTGTCTTTCATTAAGTGTATGAGTGTTGAGTGTGGGTGTGAGTCTGTGTGTGTGTGTGTGAGGGGAGTACAGCACAACTTACAAATATGGATGGCACTGCCACTCAGCCAAAACAATGATATAACTCAATAAAAATTATTCGGTAGTGTGATGAATCAAAACAAAGAAAAATATAAGAAATAATTAACATTTAAATAATAAATCATGAACCTAAGTATACCTAAGAAAAGAGGAATGGAGTTGCCCATTCAAGTTGACGAATTGAGTTGCCGACTAGAGTTGATGAGTTGAATTGCCGACTAGAGTTGATGAGTTGAGCTAACGACTTGAGTTGATGAGTTGAGTTGCCGACTAGAGTTGATGGCTTGAGTTACTGACTAGAGTTGATGAGTTGAGTTGCCGACTCGAGTAGCCGACTAAAGTAGCTGAGTTGAGTTGCTGACTCTAGTTGATGAGTTGAGTTGCCAACTCGAGTTGTTGAGTTGAGTTGCCGATTCGAGTCGCTGACTTGAATTGCCGACTCGAGTTGATGAATTGAGTTGCCGACTCGAGTTGATAAGTTGAGTTGCTGACTCGAGTCGCTGACTCGAGTTTCTGACTCGAGTTGATGAGTTGAGTTGCCGACTCGAGTTGATGAATTGAGTTGCCGAATCGAGTTGATGACTCGAGTTGAAGACTCAAAGTCAAATTGGAGTTTCTTCAGCTCGGGAGTTCGATTTTCAGAGTTTTAACGTATTTATAATACAACCAGCTCAGCGCCCAGCGGTTTTACCCGCTGTACTATACCCCGCTGTCTATTGTTGATGACCTCTGTGGCGCGGTGGGCTAATACCCGCCTGCTACGCAGAAGGTTGCGGGTTCGATTCCCGCATGGGACAAATGTTTGTGTGATCCACAGATATTTGTTTCTGGTCTGGGTGGCTTTCAGTATCTATTATAAGTATGTATTTACAAAAGAAGAGTATATAAGTATTATATCCGTTATCCTAACCACCATATTACAAGCATTAAGTTGCTTAGCTTGGGGTTAGGTGGCGCTGTGTGTAATGTCCTGAAATATTTATTATTTATTTATTATTATTATTGTGTATAGCCTATGTGTTATTGCCATGGTCTAAGCTATCTCTATATAACAAATTCAGCCTAATCGGTCCACCCGTTTAGGCGTGACGAGTAACAAACATACAGACTTTCATACATTCTTACAAACTTTCTCACTTATAATATTAGTAAGATGCACAAATAAATATAGTAGAGAAACACTGATTATTTTTGTTTTAGGCGCAATGAAGTAAGCTGTTTCCACTATTTTTCCTAATAAAACACAAGATTACTGATAACAAGTTCCATCCCGCAGTTTACTGGGGGTAGACTTCCTTTGCAGGAGGTCGTCTAGGTGGGTACCCCAACAGTGCCAGTTATTCTGCCGCCTGAGCAGTGATGTGCAAACATCACTGTGCTCCGGTAGGAGGGCACTGTAGCTAGTGAAATTACTGGGCTAAAGAGTCTTAACATCTCATGACCCTTGAGTAAGAAGCGTTGGTGCAGTGCTCCTAGAATTTCACATAATTGTGAAATCCTAGGTAACACTGTACTGATTATGGGCAGCCGTTATCTCTTAACATCAGGAGAGCGTCTTGCTCGTCTTCTACTTCATCACATAAAAAAAAAAAAAATCACCGCAAAAGCCGTCGATATCATCTTGCCTGGGAGAAGATACGAGAACGCAAGCCGATTGCAGATAAGGGATGCATTAGCTAAATTAAACGGTTGGGGATACTTTTGGGGTAGATTCAGATCAAAATGGGTGGTTCGCGTTACGGATGCCAGATGTTATTAAATCGTTATAATTTAAAAAAAATGTTTCTTGGTATAGCAGTAGATTTAAAAAAATTAAAAGTATTTATTTATTCTGTTTTTTTTACTTTTAATAAGGCAAAAGGCAAACGTTTTCAATAGTTGATCCTACTTCCCCTAATTGATACACACAATGTATAAACAATGTTATTGTCACTAGAGTTTAAGGTATTTTTTGTCGGTAGATATAATTAAGATAGCAAACTGGAAATACTTTATTTTTTTTTTATTAAATAGCGTGATATTTTTTTAACAAATAAATTCTATGAATATATTTTTTTCAAAATTCGTCACAACTTACGCGAGATAAGAGTCGCACCTAGAGAATAAATGCTTACTACATTTAAAATGATAATGTTGCAAAAAGTTCTCTCCGGCGGGGAATCGAACCCCGGTCTCCCGCGTGACAGGCGGGGATACTTACCACTATACTACCGAAGATGTAAGCGTTTAGTTGAAATAATTAAACGTATGTTCAATGTGATAACATAGAAAAGGAAGATTTATTTTACCAGCTTTTCTTTTAATTCCAGTTTTAACACATTGACCGCGGCGGCGTTTTATAGAACTAACCCAGGGGCCTGATTAATAAATATTTCAGGACAGGAAATTATTTTCGTATGGAAAAATCCTTTGACAAAACACATCGTTTGTGTTTTTCAGCACTCGCGTTCGGACCTCAAAAACACAGCAATTGTGTTTTACGCAGCCTATGTGTTAAGAAAAATTTTCAAAGTTTATATTTTCTTGTTATCTTTGCAGCATGATGCTTACCTTTCGACTGTGGTTGTGTGATTTTCAGCGCTCGCTGTATTTTTTTGTTCTAATTTTTTTTATTGCTCAATTTTTCTGTATCCTGAATAAATCTTAAAGTATTTTTGGACAAAATGACGTTAATTTTTTTTATTATTCTAACTTAGAAAGGGTTGTATGAAGGGGGGCGAAAATTTCGTTGTTTTTAGCCTAGGACGCACCGATTCTGAGTTATTTGAGGTTATTGGAAAAAAAAATCAGTTTTAGAAGCAAGGACGGATACAGGGGGTCCAGGGGATCAAGGCCCTTCGCAAAAGCATTGCAGAGTTACGGATTTTGGCGCTGTGAATAAGCCGATCGCAAATATTTCTAAAAAAATCTGGATCCGCCCTTGTTAAAAGAAGTATAGAATACTAGCTGTGCACAGCGGTTTAACCCGCTGTTCTATAACCTATGTGTTATTCCAGGGTTTAAGCTATCTCTATACCAAATTTCAGCTCAATCGGTCCACCCGTTTAGGCGTGGAAGAGTAACAAACATCCTGACATCCATTATTACAAACTTTCACGTTTATAATATTAGTAAGATGCTAGATTTGGATTGTAAAAGGTATCATTCTTATTTAGCGATTTTTTAATATAGACGGTGTAGATATTTCATAAATCAAATAATATTCTCTTAAAGTTAGGAAACTTGATTCGACGTAGAGACAAATAAAACACTCGCATAAATTCTATGATTTATTACACATAAGTAAGTACAAAGCTATACAATAGATTACAGTACATTAGTAAAGGACGTGTTCACACGAGCGCGGCGCGGTCGATGCTGGCGTACTCGCGGCCGGAGCGCGGGCGCGCGGCGTGCCGGTCCGACGACACGTCGCACGAACTGAACGACGACACGCTGAGGGACTCCATGTAGTCGCTCGTGTCGCTCGCGCTCGACGTGTGCGTCACTTGGCTGTGCCGTACGTGTGAATCTGCTTCCACTGGGGACAACACAAAAAATAGGATAAAAACAAGGGCAATAATTATAGTGTCTGAAATACAGAAAATAATATTTTTTATTTATTTATGGAAATCATATTTGCTTTCCAGCGAAAGTCGCAGGCAAAGTTATTTATGTCAAATCATGACGTCCTTTACGTGGAACAGGCCGGGCGCACGCAGCCGTTGCTCGCAATGTGTTTGTGTTGAAAAATAGTATGAAGATTTGGAAAAATCTGGGGGCACGGCAGTGCCCCCGCCAAGTCGAGCAAAAAAAGCGGCACGGCCGTACCATCCTTTTCTGGAAGCAGTTCAGGCCATTTTCGACCCCCTATAACTTCGTTGTGGGAAAAACTAGAAGCTTCAATTTAGAACAACCGAGTATGCATTGTATAAACACGATTTATTCCAAATTTCATTCAATTTAAACTAGTTTAAAAATTATAACTAGTCAAAGTTTTGTAATTTTGTCACTCACTCACTGACCGATCATCAAAAGTCTAAGGCACTTCTAGCAAACATAGAAGCTTCAAACTTGGAACATTCTTAGAGTTTATTGTATAAACCATAGAAAAACTAAAAAAACATGCAATTTCGGTCTAGTTTTCGAGATACATAAACTGCATAAATAACTTTGTAATCATATATACATGTATAGGATTACAAAGTTACATTTGCAGTCAACGGTAAAAATTGCATAAAATCCAAATAATAATGCCATAATATATATGCCGTAATAATGTATAAAGCCAGAGAGGGATTATCCTGCCTTCTAGGTTTAGTCTGCTCCCATCTACGGGCGCATTGTCACTTAAGATCAGGCGATATCGTTAACTAACTTATAACGAATAAAAAAAACAAAAAGTAGTGAGATACCTCCAAAAACATAACTTGTAAAAAATACCAAGTCTCGCAACTGCAGTTCTTCTACCGTAAAAAGTTGTGAGATCCATGTATTACCAAGTCGGTCACATCTTTTGTGTTTTAAATTAATAGATTTACTTGGCAATCGCACTATTATGTTGGTATATTACTTAGGAGATACATTGTTGTGTTTTCATGCGATGGCCAAGTCGATCTATTAATTTAAAACACAAAAGATGTTGCCGACTTGGTAATACATGGATCTCACAACTTTTTACGGTAGAAGAACTGCAGTTGCGAGACTTGGTATTTTTTACAAGTTATGTTTTTGGAGGTATCTTATTTATTTGAAACACAATTACTTCGGTATTCCCATTTATTTATCTAAATCCGTCGAGGGGGTTCCCTCACCTATTAAACGCGAGCTTATAGATTGAAAAGTAATAAAAATGTTAAGTTGAAAATCTGAATCGTTATAAGCTACGGCTGAACAAATTGAGCTGAAATTAGATGTAACATAGAACCCAGAATATCAGCACATAAGCTGAATCAGTACCTTATACTTACCTAATAATATTAATATTTTTTTTTTTAACTTACCATTTGGCTTTTTCCGTCTCGTCAGGGTATCGGCGTCGCAAGAATTTGACTTGGTCATAGTGGCGACTTCATCGAACTGAAACGTCAAGTTTTTCAACGGATCCGACGAGTTAGACTTGGGGAACCCGTTCACAGGCGTCATAGACCGCCTCATCTGCTTGCTTTTCATGTGTTTCTTCATAGATTTGGCATTAGTTATGGGCAATTCGAAGTCAAAATCACCTTTATGGTGCTTCAAAGACCCCGTGGACACTCCAGAATCGTTTGAACTAGAGGAGTCTCTGTTTTTATCCGATTTGCTCGGAACGCTCGAAGACCTCCTAATTTTGACCGCATCCCTAAACTTCGTCACCAAAGTGTCGTTTTTCACTTCAGGCACCTTAAACTTGTCCTTATCCTCGACTATGATTAAAGGCCCTTCGTTTATCCTGTCGTTTTTGTTCGCTTTCCTCAAAACTGTCGGCGTGAAGCATATTTGACTGTTCACACCGAACTCATCGTCCAATCTTCTCGTGAAGTCTGCTGAACTAGATCTCCTAGTACTCAAAGTGTTGTCCGTGTCAGAATGTTGTGTAGGGTCGGAAAAATGACTGATTCTGCTCAAATTATCGCAGTTTTTCGAACTGGAACTGCTTTGAAAATGGTCACATTCTGTGTGGTGAACTGTGTTGTTGGTGGCCGTTGATATATCGTCGTCATTTTCGGGGATGTCTTCCAAAGCTTCCAGTTCCTCTTGACTGAATCCAGCGCTCCTTAAGATCTGCAGGGAAGTTTCGAACTTCTCCAAGGTCGCGTTGAGGTCTATATTGGCGTAGTTTCCGTAGTCTATCTGTTCTGTTGGTTGTTTGTTGAGGGGTGTGAGGTTGACGTAGTTGGTTGGTTGGTTGTGTGGGTTGTCGCAGGCGCAGGGCTGACCGTTGATGAGGCATTTTAGTTTCTTTGGTGTGTCGTAGAGACTCGCGGCGTCTGTGGAGCCGTCTATAGGGTGCTCCTGGAATGTAACAAATGTACACATTAGTATTTTTTACATAAGTCAAAGTGTAGATGTGTTTTCTATTCGCGTCAAAATTTGGAAATCGAACTTGTTTTAAATATTGCGATGAGTTGTATTTATTGGTCTGGAATCTGAAATGTTGCGTTGGAGGAAATTCACTGGCAAAGATAGAATTGCAAATGTAAAGATTTGATTCTACTGAAACTACTGAATTTACTGAACTGTTACATTTGGGTAAATGCACCAAAACAATCCTTATGAGTATTTTGCTCGTTCTTCTCGTGGATGCTTTTCAAATGGGCGCTAGAGTCTTTTATGTGATTTGTTTCAATTTGATTTAGAAACATGTCCTCTGGTCATAGAATATTTATTTCACCCAAGAACTTGGTTCCGGGCACAGGGGCTTAGTTCATGTGATACAATTTTAATATTTTATACATATCTTTGATATCTCTTCATGGCAAATTCTTCAATAATTAGCCACTAGTTATTTATCCGAGTATGAAATGGAAAGTTAATATAAATAGTTTACCTGTATTAAAGGCATAGGCGTCTTTGGCACGTCATAGTTCTCGTAGGGTCCGTTGAAGAGTTTCTTCCGACATGTACACTTCTGCTGCCAACACTTGCAGCCGGACTTGGCTGGCACTGTCGGCGTACAGCAGCCCACCGGACTACCTGATAAATATTATTTATACAATTAATTTAAAATAATACTTAGTTTCAATTACGCTCTAATTATAATATTTAAATACTACATTTTAATTTAAAAAAAATCATACATTTCCTCAAAGTAACGCTAAATTCCATTACCATTTTATTATCTCTATGTGCCTGTGTGTTCTTTACTTAATACATTTTTTTTTCGTTTTTTCTTTCTTTTCTTTTCATATTAGTTATTATGCAACTGCGACCACATCGTGCCCCGAAAAAGCCGACGGCCGACCAATAGCTTTTGGTGTTAATCTGGAGGCGGCGGCAAGTGGAGTCCCATATAAAAACCGTGCCTTCTTGCAAAAAATATAAGTACACCAGTTTATGTTTATTATAATAATATTATGTCGCTCTTAAACACGGGCTAAGCCCGGGCCTTTATATAGGGGTACGCGGAGACAAAAAAAGTCCAACGTGCAGAGACCCTTTTGAGCTTTTAATATAAATGTAATGGGGGACACTTATTGGAGTCTGTCTGTGAGTCCATCTATAGAAAATGGGCTCAAAGACAGTCTCCGCCAAGTGACAGGACTATTGCTAATTAATGGAAACTACTTGAACTAGGTTATGGATGTGCATTCTAAATGGATGGTTAATGAGGCTATTGCTAGGACTACGGCACCTGGCACTTCCGTCCCATTAGGAAATATATAAGCAGGTGATGACTCGCCACTCAATAAACGGGCCCCCATAAAGGCCGGCATTACATAGCCGACGAGAAGGGCAACGTTGGTGCAAGTGGCTGGAGGGGGAGAGGTGTCCCTGGACTTTAAACACGTAGGCCAACTCGCCACTTATGCTTCACATCCTCCCTCCGAGCGTGCAGCTCTTGCGACTCCACTCTGGCGGCCAATGAAGGCAAGCACAGAGGTGGGGACTGTTCCTCGTCAGTGTTCACTCCGGCCGCCGGTGAAGGCAAGCCGGAGATGAGGAACAGAATCCTTCCCCGGGAGCACTCGGGTCCGTGGGGTCGCTACTCCCCAACAGCTCGCCATAAGCTGCCCTGCGGTTATATAATAATATTATTATTACCTCTCTTGGATTCAGTTTTCTCCAAGCCGCAGGAAGTCCTGGGCACGCTGTATTCGGAGGCACTGCCGCTTGATCGGGAATATATGGAGGCGCGGTCCGAGTCCGAGCGCTTCTCTAATATGTTGTCCATCGTCCACACCGGGGACATCAGGGAGCCCGGCGTCATTGTTGACGACCTGGAATGAGAGGTTTATTTATTTTCAATTAGAACGGCGACAGTGCCACTTACACTAATTGACATGAATTTATATATATAAAAAGAAATTGCAGAAAAATATAATAATTGAAACAATTCATAAAAACAAATGTCAATAAAAATATGTCAAAGATTCTAATAGAATAATGAGATGAGATGTTATGAGATGTTTATGTTAGACACCGTGACAAACGGTGGAAGCACCTAATGGTGAGTAGTGAGTGGTTATCGTCGCCTTAAACGTCTGCAACACCTGTTACCCACGGTCAAGTAGGCGGGGTTAACTTTTTTTTTTGACACAGGAAAAATTCGTTACGCATCATAACCCTCGGAAAACAAACAGCTCTGCACATACTATGCGACTGCGGCTCCCTCATGTTCAACAGAAGTATCCACCTGGGGCGACACATCATGCCCTCGGAAGAGATACAACGAGTCACTTTCCGAAACATCTGGAACTTCCTAGAGGCCACGGGTTTAAGCAGTGAATTGTAACTCAACTGGACTGCCACAAAAGATCAGAAATGGTCGAAACGGCTTAAAGTCCTTTTAAGGTTCCCCCAATAATAAACCCTGGGCATGTGGGATTCCCCCGACGAAGATGGGCGCGGTAAAGATGCCCACTGATTTACACGTCTTGTCACTCAGATTAAAAGAAAAGGGATGAATTGTTGCCCTTAGTTTTCCACAACGACTGTCATTTTTCATCGTCTCAGTATTTTTTTAGAATTAGCAACAAGAGCTAGGCGCTTCACAAAAGTGGTAAATCTAATAGCCGTTAAACCGTTTTTGATCGTTGAATGGATTCAGCAGTTCACAGAATCGGTTCGCACGTCACAATACAGTCTCTAATCAGGTCTCGCTATTTCCTCGAAAGCCTTTAACCTTACCCACCTTCGTCGACCGTTGATTTCATATAAGGAAAACGCTCAGATTAGCTAATACCAAGAAAATATATAGGAGATATGCCGCGAGTCAATAGGTATGAAATCAAGCATTCTTCATCATAACTTTGAAAGAAACAAGTAAAATAAAAAAATATAACCTCACTCCAAGGGAGCAAGATGAGCGATATGACCTTATTGAAATATGTGAGAAACGAGACGCACATTTTAAAATTCATAATATCTTTAAAATGTTTCTGAACCGATTTGGATGAAAATAGAACTGTGCCCAAATTTGGAGACAAAAACATCATCCATCCATTCCATTCCATTTTTATTTTTTTTTCCCATTTGCCTTTTTGGTTTTTTTTTTGTGGGATTTGTAAGTCAATAAAAATCCGATCGACGACTTTGATACTAGACTTTATGAAAAAATCTACGAAAAACATACGAACGTACATACTTCGAAAAATTTACCAAAAATCCTTAATATTTGGAGGAATGCTCCAAAAATTGACACACAAAAATGCTTTACAGAAGGCTTCTAACAAAACAGACATGAATGCCTAACACAAGTGTTCACGCGCGGCTGCGCTCGCCACTCGTCAGCCGGATCACGTTGATTACACCCTAATCAGGTATCCTTGGCACCGTAATTTGCCATGAAATGTGGTAACAGGTCACATTTAATTCATTCATTCTCATTTAGTATTGTTGTTATATATTATTATTGTGGGTGTTTTATGTTGTAGTTACTTTTTTTTATCTCACTTTTAGCATATTTTTTCTATTATTCATTGCGTCTGAAATAATTTGTTGCACAGATTTTCTCTTTAAAATATTAATATTTTAGGAAAAACTTAATAAAGGTATAGTTGACTTGAGTCAAGTTACAAGTTTGAGTTGTTTTACAATGTTACCTCATCAAATGGCTGATTTTCCAAATCCAGATTGAACAAGACAAGGGCGTTGGTCTTTGAACTTGTCTTTTCTAGAGCCTGAGCCGTGGATGGTCCCAATATATTATAGATAGGAGAGTTACCTGGTCAAATGGCTAATCTTCCCAATGCAGCTGGAGCACCTGGGCAAGGAAGTCGGCCTCCGGAACTTGTCCTCGCTGTCCACGCTGGAGTCCAGCTCGGAGAGGCAGTGCATGGTGTGGCTGGTGGGCGCCCAGCACGGAGACGCGGACCGCAGGGAGGGGTGGTAGCATTCGTCTATCGATGACGTGTCTGAGAACCGCTTATCTAGAACTGGAAGGAGGAAAGGACCTTCATTAGATACGTCTTTTTAGAAGCCAGATGGAGAGTTAGGTTGTTGATGTGCTGATGGGAAGTTAGTTGTGAGCAAACGATGAACGGTTTTTAACCCCCGACACAAAAACGGGGTGTTATAAGCTTGACGTGTCTGTCTGTCTGTCTGTGTGTGTGTGTAGAATACAACGCACTATGATAAATTTGAATTGCGTTGGGGTTTTTTAATTTTTTTTTATTTAATTCACTTGTTATACAGGTGGTAGGCTTCGCCTGTGACTAGTTAACACCCTCTGGACAAAACCGTGTCGCCAAGCGGTCATGACCGTGTCGATGGTGGCCGACATGATGGTCAGTGAAACCAGGAAAGGATTTATCCCACTTTCTAGGCTTATTTATTTTTCTGTTTTTTTTATGAGTCTGATGAGATCGTGGTCAAAGGCTAGGCTGCTTAGCTTTTTCTTAATATTTTTGCTTTCCTTTGTAACATCGCTGAAATATCTTTGACTTGATTCATTGATATTTCTTTATTTGAAACTCCATAATTTTTCAGAAAATTTCAAAATCACTACATCTCTGCAATGATTGATCCACATATTAAAATAGACAAAACCCTTACCAGATCCACTTCTAGAAGCTATAGAAAGCCTGGACTGGGCGTCATGACTGTACACGTTCAGCAGCTCAGTCAGTTCTCTGCCACCTTCGGCTGCGAACACGAATAGACCCTCCCCCTTGCCGCACCTCGACCCGCCTTCCACGCAGAACCGCTTGTCTACCACGCCGTATCGCCTGGAATGGAGAGTAGTGAGGTTAGCTCCTTGAGTTATTGGGTGCCTGGTACTATTGGTAAATTTTGGTGTATATTATCAAAAGGAGAAAATAGATTGTACAAAAAAACGTTTGTCAAAACATAATCTTAGCTAATACATACAAGGTTTTAACAGTTAAAGCGATTTCCTCCAGAGTTGTAATCAGTTTTTTTACTGCAGATGTACATAAATTTAAAAGCCTTTTAAATTTACTTATTTTCAGTTTTATTTTTAAAAAATAAAGTTCTTTACCACTTTTCTCCCCTCTCCTCTCTTCTCTATTTCTTTCTAATGTTTAATTGGTTCTAATTTTTAATTCTTCATAAGGAGGAAAAGGTAAAGAAAGATTTAGCTTGCTAACGAGATCAAAAAAACTGAAAACATTCAATATAATATTCAAACATCCAGTCCCGAGGTAGAGTAGGAAATAAATAGGTACTCAATTTTTCGAAGGGATTAAAAAAACAAGGGGTACAAACCCCTTTTTAAAGCACTCTCGTACCCTCAACGTAATTAATTAATTAACAAAAGATAACAACGTCCATTAATTCTGATATCCCATCAGTCAGACGCCCGTATGATCAGTTGAATTGGTAATTATTCCTTAATTAGTATTTCATTTGGTGCGTTCACGCCAACTGGTGTATGATTGATGATTGTTTCTTTAAATTGATCGTTTGGGGGCTTTGGAGTGATTTTATGTACTTCTTATTAACACCAATTGAGCTAACTGGTAAATGGTTTGCCGTACGTAACCAAAAAAGAAAGAACTAGAAAATTCTAGTAAATATTCATCCGTTTACTGGAGTAAGCTCATTCTGATTATGATCACAATAATAATATTATTATTACTTACATGAAAATTTATATTCCTAGTTAATGGCAAAAACACGAAAGTGTGAAAGTACCTATGTAGATGTACTTAAATGATTCAACATTGTAAAGCAATGTCTATCTAAAATCGACAATAAAAAAATGTGTATTAAAATGCGAGTCATTTTTATTTGAAAGTAAAAAACAAGGACTTAGTTTTTTATTTATTGTTTCTCACTAAATGCGTCAATATTTCCGCAAGATTGAACCACGAAGGCACAATGGCGTATCCAGTCCAATATCGTCTCGTAAAATCATCTTCCGAAAATAAACAAGAATATTTTGACTGTTTTAGATATTGGCTTGAAGGAATTTAATTTGCGGCGGTCGCGGTGCGAGTGTTCTGGCAATTGGCAAATTCTGGCGGCTGGCAATAACTGGCGGCACTGGCAACTGCCAGTCGCATCGCTGGCAATTTTCACAGATGCCCGAGACGCAGACCCGAGGTTCTACAGACTTGTAGTAGTTACTTACCGCGGATATAAGGAGTCACTGGATATGCTTGATTGAAAATTGAAAATTCTATTCACTTTTTTCTGTATTACCCTTCTTAAAAGAAGTCTGGCGCCGCATGTCAAATGCATTTTTCATTATCAAGTTTTATTTTCGTTATCGCCATGTCTTTACAATATTATGCAGTTATTTTTTGGCACCTTGTTCATTAGAATAACTAACTAGTATTAACTAACTATTCTATTTTGTTTTTTAAAGGTGTAAGGAAAAATTATGCATTTTTGTCTTTGTTATAATTCCGAAATCATAATTTAAGAATCTCTTAATTTTTGCTTGCATTGAACCTATATATTTTTTTCTATTTAATATTACGAGTATAATATGTAAAAAGTTCGTTTTTATATGTAGTAAGTCATTCAGCATGACATAATACTAAACACTGGCTAATACGTTTTCGCAGCGTTAGTAAATAAGTAAAAAATCATGTCTATTCCATATAATTTAGCTTCCTGTGAGTCCCAGACGTCCCGGCAGTACCGCAAAGGATGGGTATAGATGCTGCATCAGACAGATCGCCTTTGAGTTATTCCTACGTTTTCTTTGTGCCACGAAAATTGAACAAACATCTCAATTTTATTTCTCAAATGGAATTGGCGCGTTTTTAGACGCCGCCATTTTTTTCTTGAGAAAACACAGATAACATCAAGAAAAACCATAGATAATAATATTGTAATGAATATAAGAAAAACGAAACGTATTTAACATTACTCTTCCCTGTTCTTATTTTAAAATTTAAATAGGAATATAAAATCAACGCATTTTAAAATCAACGTTCCTTTTTAGAAGTCATAAATTTACACACGTGTTGACTTAAAACAGTGACGAAATAAATTATTAACTTGCTAAATAGGTTTTATTGTCGAGAAAACAATAAAAAGCCACCGCGTCCCAGTTGTAAAACCAAAACGCTAACAATAACGCTCCCCCCCATTAAAAACTTTTTAGAACTCTGATATAAAACTAATGCGTAACTTCCTGGCATAATAGAGGCACGTGCGACTTCACTTCATTAAAAAGAAATAAAAAATGCGCTGTCAAAATTCAACGCAGTCCACGTACGCAAACAAAAAGTTTGAAGTTGGAATTCAAAAGAGTTCAAACATAAAAATAATGGCGTGCCCATTTTTTTATTAGAATATTCAAGTACCAATAGAGTAAACAAAATTAGAGTGAGACTTTAATAATATTATTATTTGTTACAAAATGCCTCATGCTTTATTAAATAAATGTTATAATTTACGAGGATGGAAAAATATAGAGGAACTCAATAAATACTCATAATTATCGACTTTTTAACATTCATTTGTTTCATCAATAAAATTGCTGGAGTTTTGGCGGCAAGCCTTGATCATATCATTAGCTCCACGTCATTTGCTTAATAATCGTGTAGAATTTGATTGTTAGCGTGTAATAATGGTGGAATATTGCGTGTTAAGTGATTTTGAATGTGCACAGATGTAGGCAAGTGATATGGTGCTGAAATATGAATTTTGGTGCCCCCTCCAAAACTCCTCCGAACTTTCAGTAAAATTGCTAATAATATTCATTTGACACTGGCATATAATGCTTTAACGCATCCACAGTGCATGAATATCCCGTGAAAGCCAAATGCTATAATATAGTCTGCAGAAGTGATTAAAAAAAGTTTATTCCTTATTCCTTTAGCTAAATAGGCATAAAATAAAGCCATTTAGCTACCTAGGTTTATAGTTATTGAATACAATGTTAAATCAAGTAAAGTAACACGTCCCCGCCGTAGTCAGCACAATACATGTTCAATCCATTGGCTTCCCTATCGGCACACAAATCACGTAGGCGCTTTACTAGCGCGGATGCGACACAATGAATTTCAATACTATTTACACAGTTCCACATTATTTTTATTCATTTAAGCTTGGGGAATAATATTTTGAGTAATTTATGAAAGATTTTTTTTGTAGTTGCAACACTAAATTATTAGATACGAGTATAGTTGGAATAAACAGATTTGACACTTCAAAACAATAACTTTGAGAATACTCGCTATGATAACGAAAGTAGGTAATTATTTTTTAAAGTTTCGAATATTTTACGTTTATTAACAATAGGCGTTTTTCAAAATAATAATTAATAATATGTTCTATAACCTATACCTACTAATGATAATATAAGTAATTGCGTCTTGTCTCTAAAACTCTCAAAATGTGTTGATACAGAATTGAAAATTTGAATATTAACGTGAGACAAAGGAGCCTTATTAATTAATTATTAACTGTTAAAGCTTCCAAAAGTAATTTTAAAGCCTATTTTCACATATTACGAAGTAAAATTTATTTTAAACCTTTTTCCAATTTTCCCTCCATATATAAAATCGCTTCAGCCGTATTAGATCGATGAATAAAATATGTTCACCTCCTTTGTGGGCCTTATTTATGTTAGGGATTCATCCCCAATAATTCTAAAACCCTAAGCGACGGCGGAAAGCCAAATACGCGCTTGTACTTTGTCAAAATAATGTTAGTTTAGGATGAATAGAATACATATTAAACTGGAATTGAGATAAGTTCTGATGTTGCAAATATTTTGATAAAATTCTGTTGAATTCTACATAAAAACTAAATCTAAATCGGTTCATTCGTTTGAGAGCTACGATGCCACAGACAGACACACACAGACAGACAGACAAGTAAGAAATAAACTTACAATACCCCGTCATTTTTGTGAAGGAAATGAAAAATATAAGTTGGTACATCTTTACTCTATCCAGTGTTTAGATAAAACTATTTATGCTTTTGGGCTAGACTTGTCTAAGACGTCGCAAGCTTTCTGCATTTAGGTACCAGTTGTCCAAGAAGGTTATTATGTTGTTATGATTCATATAAAAACAGTAAGAAACACCCACCGTTTTTACAACTTTCGTAGTTTAATTTAAAAATGCATTGCACTGACAATGCAATTTTAATATTTAAATTAGATTCCTGCATTATTATAAAACTCACGTTTTTGTACCTATCTACTTCATAGATTAAAATATCTACCATCTATACTATCTATCTTACTCGTAATAAAGGAATTTACCGTATAAAACGGTAAATTCCTTTATTACGAGAAAGTTCCACAAAAGAGGGTTTACGTAATCAACCGAGCGCATAAGTTTTGTCACTTAAGTTACCTAACTTAGTAATCCGTTAATGCCCGTTTAGTCAACAGCTATTAGTTAAGTCGCGTTAAGTTAGTCCTTTTGTTAGTTAAGTTATTGCATGCAAGCTGTTAGTGGATTAGATTCGAGTACAGTTTCGTACAAAAGTTTGTTAGAATTGCAGCAAAACTGAGACTTTGGAACGTTATGTATTATACGAATGTAGTATACGAAAGCAAAAATAATTATTTTTTAGCACTTTTTAAATGTAAGCGCAACATATAATTAAATTCTAGTTTCTAGCCAATTAGATATTCCTAAAATATGTCAATAATTAGATTTTTATATTCACTGTATGCTAAACATTGACAAAAGAACAAATATAGGGTCTAAAGAGAAATTATACCCATTTATAAAGGAAATTACCAAACAAAAAACAGATCAATCCAAACCGTTAACTTCGGGGTAAAAGTATCGTTAAAAATGTATCCTCATTCTCATCAATAAATCCAGGGCGGAAATTGAAAGCCGTCCGTCCGACATTGTCACAATATTACTATGAAATGATGTAGCTTGACTACAGACGTTTTTCTAGTTGATTGGTCATTTTATACAAGTAAATAGTCTATAGATAACAAGTGAAAGTTAAAAAAAAAACTTTTTCAAAACAAGCTTTTATGCAACTCAATCGGAAGCAGGAAAGTGGATCAAATTTAACTTGCAAGATTTGATTACAGACAGAAAGACAACAGACAGGGGAAAATAAATAAAGCTTGTAAAAAAAATATTTCAGGACGTTTCACACAGCGCCACCTAACCCCAAGCTAAGCAACTTAACGCTTGTGTTATGGTGGTTAGGGTAACGGATATAATACTTATATACTTTTCTTTTTGTAAATAAATACTTATAATAGAATACTCATAGATGAATGCTATTTCAAATTGTGTTAGTGTTTTTCTTTTACATGAACTCCCCCGGATTCTATGTTAAGAATATACTCAATAGTAATATGCAAGATAAACAAATAGTTGTTCTCAATTTATCCCTTTTCTCCCTACATACATACATACATGTCCGAATTCCGATTTTATTGTCCGATGCTACATTCACTTCTTGTCCTATTTCAACATTCGGATTTCATCCTTCATTTATTTTCTTGTATTTGTGCCAAAAACAGGAAGTTTTCTAGTAAAAAAAACAAAAAAAAGAATGCCTTCCTTGTTGTGATATACAGACAATAAACACGCAAACACAACATTAGACAATAATATATACTTTAAAAAGTATCTTTAATTTTTTTTTAAATATCTACACGTAAACATAACAGTTATTATATTGATAGATGGACAACTCTTTGCAAACAATAATTATAAACAAAACAACGTTTAACGAAGTTCTTATGGCCAACTTCCTGCTCCATCATCACATCAGCTCCATGGCATAATAATATTGATTTGTCATCCGATTTATACATGCGTACCAAATCAGAAATCGGGAAGTGGATCAAATTAAACTTTCAAGATTTGATTGCAGACAGACAGACAGACAGACAGACAGACATACAACAGACAAGTGAAAGTAATTAAAATCTTGTAATAATGCTTGCTCGTATGAAAGGACCTTCTCAACGACAACGAAGCCGTAAGCGTAGGCTAGTTTTAAATACTGCAGTAGTAGTTCAGTTATATACAGTACAAATTAACGTTTAAAACATAACAATAACAATAATTAATAATAGTTATAACAATCCACTTAGCAATAAGCATCATAAATCTCAATGGGTTTACATCAAATCCACGCGAATCCCATCCAAACCAAACATATTCGATATATCAAATTAATTACACGAATTAATTACATATTACTTTGATGTAAGGCCTGGTACACAGTGGGAGCGCTGGCGGCTGTAGGTATGTTTCAAGTCCACTGGGAATGCGTCGTTAGCTTTGCGTGAACCAATAGCTTTGGGCTGTATTGAAGGTGTAGGTATTAAGTTGGAAAGGGAGAGCGATTTTATTTTATTGCAAAAAAGCTTATTTAGTAGATACGAGTAGTTTGGAAATGTATGGACAAGTAAACTATACTTAACCTAACCTTCAAATATTAACTTGTGTTTTAGATCAATAAAATACAAGATTAGGTAATTTCATACAAATTTCTCTAAACAAATTTATTTTTGACTAGCCAGATTTTACTGGATTTCATAATTGGTAATCTTGTACCTATTGATTACACGACTCAAAAAAAATAGGCCAAGCGCGAGTCGGGCCACGCACAATGTAGGGTTCCGTAGTTCTAGTAGATTAAATACACTGCACAACAGCATTTTGGATGATTTTTGACGACGATTTCAAATTTGTGACTGAAATTTCTGTACCAGCTCTAGTTAAAAAGATATGACACATATTATGTTGTTTTCGTAATAAAACGCTATAAATGTAGAGATCATCATCATCATCATCTCAGCCGTAAGACGTCCACTGCTGAACATAGGCCTCCCCTTTGGACTTCCATATGTACCGGTTGGAAGCGACCTGCATCCAGCGTCTTCCGGTCCTTTATAAGGTCGTCTGTCCACCTTGTGGGTGGTCAATGTAGAGATGATCCTAATTAATTTAAGTTTAAGTTGAAAAACTCTTTATGTTATTTGATTTTCTTGCTGAAACTGAAGGCAGAGCTATTCTAAATGCTATTCTTATTCTAAGGGCTATTCTAAATGCTCTAACAATATTCAGCCATCATATGTGCGTTCCAGAAGCCTTGATAGCATTACTTCATCGAACAAAAGTTCGGGTGGAATTGCTTGCCCAATTCTTCACTTAGCACCCCAAGATTGTCATGAATATAGTCTAGGTGGTCGTGGAGAGAGTGTAACTTGATGGTTATGTCACATTCGAGCCTTTGAAAGTGACGCATTAGTTTTTGGACGTGTTAAGAAAAGTCCAAATAATTCTTACTTTACAAAAAAAAATATAACCACCATTGGCCTAAAACAAAGTAAACCATTTTTAAATGAACACATTATGAGCCAGTTATGTTCCGCATACTTAATTTTTAATAAAATCAAAACAATAGTTTTATGTTTACACTAAGCAAAAATAACAGTCATCGTGATGGTTCTCGAGTCCTTTCCACATTATAGCGGTTTCGTACCAAAATCTATTTATTTTCTAATTTGTCCACAAACGTAGATACTCAACACACGTTTTGCATAACTTTTGGGGAATCCAAGGCTTGTCGTTAATTTCTAGGGAGTATCCAAAGTAATTTTTGTAAGCCTAAATTATGAACGTTGTCACATTCAAACGGAATTCTTTGAGCATAATATTCTCCGCAAATTAAAAAAAATATATCCGTATCATTCACACAAGTAGCCTTGACCATGCTATATCAAATCATGCTAATTTTATTATAATAAAAAAACTTAAGTTAGAAATTATGAGCTAAGTAACACTGTAATATGGTGATTTATTTGTGATAGCTATAACTCGTAAACAATACAACCATGAACAATTCGCTTGCGCGATCTAATTTTACTACTAGCGCCATCTAGTTATGCATTAATAAACTATAGGCTAGGTTAGCTTTAGGTATTCTTATTTTGCTGATTTTACCGAAACTAATAATTTTATCTTAACCGCTATAGTTTTCCTGGAAAGTTCATGGTTGAAAGCATACCTCTGATTTTTTTCAGAATTTTAAAGCTAGTAGTTCAGATTTTAGAGGGGGGGGGGGACGCTCAATTTTTTTTTTTAAACTTGAATATCTTTCAAACAGAACATGAAATCGAAAAAGTTTCTTAGCAAACCGTCCTTCATTTTAAAATACCTATTCAACGATACCCCACACGATGGTATCAGCCAGAAAAAAAAAATCATCCCCATCTTACGTGTACGGGAGGTAGCCTAAATTAATTAATTAAAAATTATTTTTTGTCACCGTTCTCTTACCCTTATTATTACTTACCTGTATACAAAATTACACTTTTCTAGGACTTATAGTTTCTCCGCAATGCCGCGGACAGACAGACGGACGGACGGACGGACGGACGGACGGACAAAGCGAAACTATAAGGGTTCCTTGTTGACTACGGAACCCTAAAAATGTATTCATATGAAAAACTTAATAAGCTAAATAACTAACTTATAGTTGAACATATTAAAATTACATTATAAATCTTATTAATTTTTTAACACATTTGTGTTCACGAATACAATGCATATACAACATAATTTAAATAAATCTACAATCTTCAAGTTCAATATCCAAATAAATTTAATCATAACTAAGCGCAACAACAATATTACGTGTATATTATGCATTACATAATCTTTATACCAACTTGATCCCACAGTCTTTAATCCACATTACACCGGCAGAGGCACGAGCGATCAACACAAGTTGACAACGATGGACTGTAGCAACAAACGCAGATAATACAGACACCATTAGCCACAGTGAGACCACGTTCATTTCAGTCTATTTAGTACTATTTTAGTACAATGTATAAAAACAGTATTATAATACTAGCTTGTGTTCGCGGCTTTGCCCGCGTACAAAATCCTTTCTTAGCGGGGGGCTACGTCATGAAACCAGTATTCCAAATTTCAACCGAATCCGTTCAGTAGCTTGGGCTGTGCGTTGATAAATCAGTCAATCAGTCACTCTTTCCTTTTATATATTAAGAAGAAGATTAAGGTTAAGTACGTAATAATGCTGGTTCTTGAGTATATGAAAGCTCTTTTAAAAAATAGCGGTATACACTTGATCTACATAAAATCTTATTCTCTACAATTACGAATGTAGTTCATGCTGATTGGAAAATGTTTTATTTAGTATCTACGAAATATGCAACGTCAGTTTTGTTTCAGGAGCGCAATTTCGTTTATTGTTAATTATAACGATACAGTTACCACATAATATATTTCTCGTGCTGTAATAATTAAATACAACAATCTATTAATTGATTACTAATATTGTAATGGCAAAAGTTTCTGAATAATATATTCATCTCTTCACGCTAAATTGAGCTGAAATAAGTTAATCATAGATATGAGTTTTCAGCCAACCGCTATTCGTAAAATAAGTGTTAATAACATAATCTCTCGCAGTGTGCCCTCACCCTAGCATCTATTGACGCAATTCATTCACTGTATTTACCGAGGGATCGCTTTAATTGGATAGCATTCCGGAGCTTTGTTGCTTCGTTTAATATAAGGTGTACTGCAAAGAATATTCGAGAAAGTGCTTTGAAGGTTTGCCTTTAATCGGAAGAATGTCTTGAAACTGCACAGATTTCAATGAGATTTTGTATTGAAATAGGAACAGAATTCTTCTTCTTCCTGCTCTTATCCCACACTAGGTAGGGTCGGCACAACACGTTTTTCTCCTCCATTCTGCTCTATCATCCGTCATATCTTCATCCACTCCCCTAGCACGCATATCCTCTTTCACACAGTTCATCCAAACCTTTTTCGGGCGTCCCCTTCCCAGATTACCACTTATTACCATATTCATGGACTTTTTGGTCACATGATTTAAATATAACAGAAAAGCTGAGAAGTTGGTAACTGTAACTGTACAAGCAGCGGTCTTATCGCTGAAGTCCTTCCTTTGGGCATTCGCAAAACGACAGTGTAGTTGGCGCGAATGGGCAAAGCTATTCATGCTTACCAAGTGAAGTTTAAATTTGCAATTTCTTCAAGATAATGGATGGAGAAGATTAACAATTACTTAATTGTATTAGTCAAATTATTATGCGACTTATCAGAACATTATTTTGTTAACCAGTTATTTAGCCACCATTATACAAGCATTGTACTGGGGTTAGATGTCGCTGTGCGATTTTTTTTCTCATTATTTATTTATTTAAACAAATTTGTTAAAATCTTTCACCACTATCTAACAAGCACCCTGTACAGTTGTTACATTTTATTTCCGCCAATAATAGCATCGGAAAGCAATTGACTCGGTCATGCGACACCGCGCCACGAAAGTATCAAGTGACATCGGTCCACACACGAGTTATTAATTTGTCCTGGTATTGGAGCTGTCACTTGGTTATTATTGTTGATTGGTTGGTTAGTTGTAATAACTACTAATAACTTATTACTGACTAAATAGTCAACAAAGGAAGTCTGGGAGGTAGTAGGAAGTCTGGGTGCTTAGTAATTAATTAAATAATTGGTGTTTATACTCCAACAGAACAGGGGGGTTAGGCAAGTGCTTAAAACACAAAAAAAAATTACGTACAAACTTGCCACATTGAAGGTAACTTTTGTGGTTAAAATCTAAAGGACTAAGAGCGGACTAAACAACTAATCCTCTAAGCCTCTAAGTCGTCAGGAAGAGATCGCTAGTGATAAGACCTCTATTTGTAGCTTCATACGTTCTTTTTGAATCTACACTTTCCACCAGCATAAATAGGGGATTTAGCATACAAGTCTTTGACATAAGAGTAGCAACTCCCGTCCCACTTTCAAGACTAATCTGACATAATATTACTCTTGCTACTCGCGCTGTCATTGCATACAATTTGCAGCTACTCCCAATGTCATTGTGCTCTTACAAACGTCAATTACTCTTGACAGTGGGACGGGAGTTGCTACTCTTATGTCAATGTCTTATTATGCTAAAGGGGCAGAGTAGGATGTGATTAAACGTAGGCTTATTTACTATAAAAATCCTGTCAATTTATTCCTAACCAATAGAAGACGGCTAACGTCAGAAACGATAAAATTTATTTAAAAAGACGTTCTTCCAAATATAAAGGTTCGTGAACAAAAGCAAGATATTATTGAATGAAACGTTACTCGAGATAAGGACGATCAAAGCGACGTAATGAACATAAAAATCTCAACGTAGACAATAACTGTGTAAATAAAGGGAAAATCTCGGCGCCATCTTCCATCGTAAATTATAATGAAATCGCGAAAAATCCTCCAAAATTCTCATAAAGGGGAGCCTTCGTAGAAAGCAGCTCAGGGATGTAATTAGGGCAAAGGTTACGGGGTATACATACCTTAAGTGCTCAGTTTACTGTTTTAGCCTAATTGAATAAATGCGATTTGCTCTTCTAGCGTAATAAACCTGGGGGTAATTCCAGCGCCTCTAGCATGGATAATGCGTAGACTTGTCTAGCTGTCAAGTCAAATAGTCATCCCATATATTCATAAAAGTTCAATAAGTGGGATGACAGTTTGACTTGACAGCGAGACAAGTCTAAGAAAATGCTTGGCCCTTATCAAATTCATGTTATAGAGACTCGCTCGCTAAACTGTGTTTTGTACAAGAAGAAAAACGAGATAAACTCTATATTTTATGTGACGCCGGGGCCGGGGCTCTACTTCGCGTTAATGTAATTGCCAAGTGTTATTTTCTCATTTAAAAAAATACTAGACATTTGATTGACATTTGGATTTCATAGAAAATTTGGCATTTGTGTCAAAATTATCCTTTTTTTCGACAGTAACCACTTACCAACAGGCGGGCGACCTGCTGTCTCTAACTTAAAAAAAATATGGTAAAAGAAAGAATGGCTCATCACGGTAGAACAACTGGTACTGATGGGGTACCCAGTACCCACCTAGTCGACCTCCTGCAAGAAAGTCTACCCCGATAAAACTATTAACATTTTAAATTTTTTGGTTCTCCCTCCCCCCCCCCCCCCCCCCATTAAGCCCTTAATCCATCCCCAAAAAAATACAAGCAAAATAAGGTTCATAATGAGTTAACTTACAGCTTATTAAAATGTTAGAGAACCCGTAATTGGTCCGGCAAATTAAATTAGGGATCTCTGTTCCCCATGTTTCCCTTGCCTTCGATTTTGGCAATTTCTTTTTACTGGAAGTAATTTTTGGCTTTTTTTCCGTAGCCTATTTTCTTAAATAGATATTGAGATAGGTTTTTTAAAGTAACTTTTTTATCCTTTCCTTAGATTATATTACTCCTAACTCCTAAGTAAACGATTTTCAAAATCTATTCAAACTCTCGTACTTGCAAAAATATCTTCACTTTAAAAATACGTATTGTACAATAAAATGGAACTTTTTTTTCATTTAGTTTATTATAATCTGTAGATTGCTTGTTGCATTATTATCTAGGTGGTAATACCTACTTTTTTGTTAATTAGGTACACAAGATTAAAATATTATTAATAAAATAAAAAAGCTTTTATAAACAACTTTTTTAATGCATCCTCCGATCTCAATCACCCAACCAACAAACTACCCTACACCCTACCCTCCCACCAATCTTTCCATCAACCTTTTTTTCATCACCCACTTCTGTACTCACTACTCTATACTCTCATCTTCATCCTACTCTTTTTTTGTAATGTGCAATGTAAGCTTATTCTATTGTATTTATAGTGTACATAAAGAATTTCTATTCTATATTTTCCAATAGCAAAACTCCAAAGCCAAATCGAACTAACGAAATCTCGACACCTCAAAGCCCGAACACTCGTACACCGGAAAGCTGACAATCCCGAAGATAAACAGGAAAAATACATTGGGTATTGTTTTGACAGTTGTAAAAGTGAACCGCGCTCGCACCGGTTAAAACCGCGGTAACAACTAGGTCAAACCTGAGAATTATCCTTGTTAGGGTCAACATACACTTGAGCAGAACTAGAACAATGGATCTAGGTCGCAGTTTAAGCTTGCACTTGCATCTCTGGCATGAATTTAAACTCTTTTGCAAAAAAAAAAACGGGCACTAACGGCAAAGAATAGATACTAACGGGCTCCTAAAGAAACAAGTGAAATTTAAAAAAAACTTTTTAAAAACAAGTTTTTATTATTGTTATTACCATCTAGCACCAAAGTACTCGTCAAGACGAAGCCCAAACTCGTTGAGGTTGCGTCGTTTAATTACAGAGTGCCGATGGCCACCTTCCAGCTCCATGTCATAATAATATTGCATTGTCATCCCATTTATACATGCATGCTACATTTCAGTTCAATCGGAAACCAGGAAGTGGATCAAATTTAACTTACAATTTTTGATTACAGACAGACAGACCTGTTGTCTGTAAATAGGTGAAAGTAAATAAAAGCTTGTAATTTACGTTCCAAGGTCGAATTTAATAAAAGGAGTTAATTTAATAAAATTTTATTGTTTGACGTACTCTGTATACTTATAATCGTGTAAATTAATGGACGTGAAGTGTAAAGTTAAAAATCGTTTCAGCAATTCGCGCCATTCGATAACAATCAATATTTTTCTTATTTTTTAACCCCCGACGCAAAAACGACGGGGTGTTATAAGTTTGACGTGTCTGTCTGTCTGTCTGTCTGTGTGTGTGTGTGTGTGTGTGTGTGTGTGTGTGTGTGTGTGTGTATGTGTCTGTCTGTGGCATCGTAGCGCCCAAACGGATGAACGGATTTTGATTTAGTTTTTTTTGTTTGAAAGTAGAGTTAGTCGAGAGTGTTCTTAGCCATGTTTGGTGAAAATCGGTCCAAGATGGCCGCCGCTACAAAATGGCGGATTACTTTTTTCTTCCACGACCCCCTCAATATGGGTATCAAATGAAAGGGCTTAACGAGTAGATTACAGCCCACTATATAAAATTTAAAATCCAAGATGGCCGCCATCAAAAAATGGTGAATTACGTATTGCGTTGAGGGTTTTTTAAATTTTTAATTTAATTCACTTGTATTTACACTGAAGGCTGGCACGAACTACAGCGACCCGCGCCGCAACGTGAAATATCATAATTATTATTATCTAGGCAACAATTTTGTTAAATTATATTGAGATTTGGATCCAGATCTCCGGATTTATTCAAGATGTAGATACACGGACCACTGGTTCACCGACGCGGAAGAATATCGTCATTAAAACAAAAGAATATAATGTTAAGAACAAGTACATAGCACATCTTATTTGCAAGTTTTATTGAAAAGGAGTAAAAAAACAAGTAAATGGAATCTTTTTAAAATTTTAAGCACGTAACTAAATCAAAAGGACAGACTAAATCATGAATCATCACTATCTACATTAAATCCTGGATGAAAGCATGAATTACACAGTCCCGGTGGATACCGAGTCGCCCGTCCGTCGTCCGGAACTGAAACGGCCGGGATCCGCATGAAAAATGGGCCTATTTTTCAACCGTTCAGATTACCCAGTTACACAACTTTCAAGGTAAATGTGATTACTCTCATTCCGCGTAAAAACTTCCAAAATGTTGAATAATCCCGGATTAAAATTCGAGTAAACGTATAATCACTCGGTTTCCAAGTAATTGGGGTACATTAAGATGATTACGCACTTAGATACTTCCTTTAGGTGCTATGGGCTTAGAAATGGATTAAGCAATTGGAAAGCATTAACATCTCGAATTGGCTTGGAGTTTCTTTGCTTAGTGAATATTATTGCAAATTTCTTCAAGGTTCATAAGCATGTTAATATCACATCATATTGTATAATATCATATTATATCATGTACCTATCTGTAGCTTATATCATGTATCATTATAATATCATGTATTGTATAATATCACATTATATCATGTACCAGCACCTCAAGCACCCTGGCAGCACAAAGAGCGCGGCACTTTCCTGAATTAACTCCCTTTGATGATGGAGCTGATATTACAACTATCAGCTCCAGCATCTCAGTCGGCCTGGCGGCACACAGAACAAGTCTGAGCAAGGCACGCTCCTGCCTTGACTCTATTCTATGATGGAGCTGATAGTACAACTATCATAAACGTACCTCAAAAGTTTAACATCCCACAGCGCCAGCACCTCAGGCGGCCTGGCGGCGCACAGAGCAAGCCGCGGCCCACATGCGTGCAACCGCACTGGCCCAGCCTTGGCTCCGTTCGATGATGGTGCTGATATTAAAACTGCTGCGAACTCTTTACTGCTGCCGAGGTTGTGTTGAACCTGAAGAGAGAAAATATCATTATAATAATTAGTAATATAGTCTTTTAAATAATTATACATCAGGCTGCCAAACGCTCCAGAGAGCAGAGCTTCCAGGCCACAAGACATAGCACATAGCTTTTTCTTACCATTTACAAAATATTTTTATATTTTGTAAATGTAAAATTATTTTACCTTTTTTTGTCAGTATCTACAACAAACATTATATTTTTTGTGAGACGATATCGTACACGAAATGACATTACCAGCATAACACAAAAATTATTTTTGTATAAACCCAACAGCCGGGCTAAGAGTTTCATTAGGCGAGCGATATATAATATATTGTTCATCTTTTGAAATACCTAATATATTATTATCGTCTTGTGTCCAAATAAATTTCTTTCTTTCTTTATACCCACAAAAAATTACTTATTAACTACCTTTCTATCTTATCTAGCATAATAATGATACAACAGAAAGAAAAAACAGAGAAAAATAAACAGCAGCTACTATTTTGGCAATCCTTCTCATTTCATCATCCTTTGGCTTATTTTTTCTTGTATGAATTTCTGATATATCCTCACCTTAACCCTCCACTGGATCAATATCTCCCTGGTATCAAAAGCCAGTACAGGCACCACATCCTCGCACAGGATGGCCAGGGTGTTGGACTCCTTGTCCAGGGTGAACCCTGATTCGAAGCCAAGGTATTGCTGCAGGGATAGGGACGCTTTCGTCTGCCCGTTCCTCTGACGCTCCTTCAGGTCTTTGTATAGCTGGAGGTGCACGCAATCTGAAACAAGAGGACCGTTTTAATATTGCGTCTATCAGTGGAAGATGATGTTCGTAACCTCTAAGAGATGGAACTGCAATTTAAAATGTTCAAGTAGAATTCTAGTTCATTTTCGAATTGCGCATGTAACCCGTACAAAATGTGTGTGTCGTCTATGCCCGGAGACCCACAATTCTAAAACGGTAGAACTTTATGTCGATGTTGCAAGTAACTTGGCGTCTTTTGACACCACTGCGCTTGCATAAAATGTACTTTTGAATTATTAAAAAAAAACTTTTCTAGCCTTTTATTTCTTTCAGTATTATTAAAACATAGAAACTTCGCTATTCATATCTTTGTTGTATGTAATAGTTTTTACAATATTATTATTAATTTCTACGAATATAGTTATGTATGGCTTTGGGACATTGTACAAAATACATGAAGGTACTAAGTGCTTTGGCGTCGCACAACTTATGCATTTGCCAATTTCTTTGTAAGTCGTGTCTCTCGCTTTGCGAAAGCCTTTCCTCTCATTATAATTTTCAAATCAAAGGAATAAGAACTTTATTCCTTAGACTCAAATGATGAAATTTCCTTGAAGCGATCTGTCAAAGAGAATGACAGATGTCACTACATCAAAATAGAGTGTTCCATTTTCAAATTAATTCGCGCGCTGTACAACCGTTTTAATTGATGCGACACTGTTCGAATTTCGAATGTTCGAATCTAATCAGTGTGTTTGAATTTGGAACGTAATTTGTGGAACGATTGTGCTTTGTGCCTGTTACTAAATATTGATAGTGTAATGTGGAATGGATTTAGCGGATTTAGCGAGTAATTATTTATTTAGCGAGGTATTGTGTACACGTGATGGATAACGAGCGAGATGTAACATTTAATTATTTAGAATGTAAATAATTCCAAATAAATGTTATTAATTCAAAATTGATTACATAAAAATAATTATCCTTTGGATTGTTTATGGTATAGTAAATTTAGTCCAGTGAAATGTACTAGTTCAAAAATGGAGACCTGAAAATGCGTGGAAAATCTTTAATAATTATAATTAAACAAAAAGACAACTAATTAAAAAGGCTTTTTAAATTAAAACAACTTGAATATAGAAGTGTTCAAAAATCAATTTATTCTTCTAAACGACTTGGATCGATTTAATTTTTTTTGTTTGTTTTTTTTTTACGTAGGTGACAATAGAAAATAATTATTTTTCAACAGATGCAGGGGGACTGTTAGTTTAATAATTATATTTAACATTACATGAATGTTCTAAGTTCTAAACTAGGTACATTTTTTCAAAAATAGAACGGTAAAAGTTGTGCCCTAAGGGCAGTTGTCTATGGATCAAAGTAGCACAAGTTACGCAAGTAAACTCACGGATCTCTACTATTTCGTGACCTATGTAATGACATGACAAAGGTTCTATTTAACATAATAATATATTGGTCACGATTATAAACAAACTTGACACACTAATGGTTTTAATGTATGGAAATGTCTTTATTATAATGTTAAGAGGCAGTTTTCTACGAATAAATTATTTATTTATAGTTTTATAAAATTCTGGCGCCATTGTTGCACAATGACGAGGAATTTCCATAGATTAGTTTTTACATCGTGTTTATGGTCATGGCGTCACGTGATGGTCCATTTGACAGTGTTAAGCATAAATTTGTAATTGAGATGTTAAACGAAAATTTGACTTCCAATATGAAACAGATTCTTAATTACCAGAAGAATTTACAAATTATTAAATAAAATAAAAACTTTATTGATATAGTCAGGTATGTAGTTACAATTTAGGATCTAGTCTTTTCCGAGTTTTTTAAAATAGGTCATTTTAAAATCCATTGTGAGAATAAGAAGAGAAGCCCAGATAAGCTAAATTTAAATAAGTCGCGGATTTAGGTATTACGTTTGTATGTACATTTTGGGCCCTTTATTCGACACAAAAAAGGCCTTACAAAGTAGGTTAAACATCAATTTCCCGATAGTTTTACCCAACATTAACACGGTCCCGATTTCCGAAGTCAAGTGAAAACTGTGCCGACGAAATCATTACCTACATAAAATCCAATACAACTGTGCCCTTAAATAAATAAAAATATTTAAAAAAAACCTAAGTTATACCCGCGACTTTGCCCACGTAGAGATATCCTTTCATGACGGGAGGTCTATGTCATAATCAATCTATTAATATAATCTATTATTCCAAATTTAAACCAATTCAATCAGTCAGCCAGGCTTGATTTTATACTTATCCGTAAAAGTATTTTTTGTCCTGCTCGGCTACATTTCTCTATGTTCTCAGTTTTACTCTATTTTATTTTATAATAGTCCTCAACAAGGAAGCCTTAAGTTTCGCTTTGTCTGTCCGTCCGTCCGCGAGTTTGCGTTGAAACTATAAGTCCTAGAAAGAAATTTTGCACAGAGGAGGGTAATAATTAGGGTAAGAGAACGGTAACAAAAATTAACTTAAAATTAATTAATTTATTGTACCTCCCAAACATGTAATGGGGATCCGACTGGCGCTTGGCCCGTTTTTCTTTTTTCTATAAACACATTTGCCCGAAAAAGGTTTGTTTTGTAAATTTCTGAATATACCGCTATAGTAGGAACATCTATAGGAAAGTAGGTGTAGTTTCACAAATTCTCTTTGTGTCGACAATGTTATTAGGGGGCCGAGCTCGAGGCGCGTTTTATTGTTTGTGAGAGGTTCTTTTGGAATACGTAACAAGAGCTCATATTTTTATTGTTTTCTTCAAACTTTGTTGATAAACATCTCTCTGATTTTATGTTTTGCTACCTACTTACTAAGAACTTATTATAAATGCGAAGTTTTGGATGTGCCTGTGTTTATTTTTTACCTCTTCACGCCAATTTAACAGCTGAATAATTGATTGAGCTGAAATTTGGTACTTAAAGTGTAAAGTGTGATGACCAAATTTCAGTTTCGCATTTATAATAATATAAGTATAATAATATTACACTTATATTATAAATGCGATAGTGTGAGTGCGTATGTTTATTACTTCTTCACGCCTAAACGGTGGACCGATTGAAATTTGGTACAGAGATAGCTTAGACCCTGGAATAACACATAGGCTTACAGTATAGCGGGTTAAACCACTGGGCAGCTTATAGTTATAAATATACCAAAGGTAAATAGGTTACGACTTTTTTGGCTTGGTAAAATTGCGTTACACATCGTCACCGTACGCAGGGGGGCGTAGGGTACCCCCCTGTGTTGAAGATGAGGGTGATTCCTACAAAAAATCTGAGGTATAAATATGATGAGGTTTTAAAAATGGGAGAACCCACTGGCTCCTGAAACACAGTGAAAACTAGTTCAGGAACCAATAGATTCAAAAAAGATTGTACAATAATTTATTGTCAAATAAATATTTGCGTATTCATTTGAGTACTAGCTGATGCTCGCAGCTTTGCCCGCGTGGGCAAATCCTTTCTTAGCGGAGGTTTACGTCATATGACCTATCAGTGTTCCAAATTTCAAACCAATCCATTTAGTGGTTTGGGCTGTACGTTGATAGATCAGTCAGTCAATCAGTTACTCTTTCCTTTTATATATTTAGATTTGAGGATGTACCTACTAAAAATGCGGGGGGCGGGGAGCTATTGTAACGGGCCTATGGGTACGCCGAAGGCCGAAACAGTCATCCGCGGAGCTAGCTTAGTACCAGATAGGGCTACTTTTCAATGGGTTAAACTTACCAGTTAAGCAATAAATGTATCTACGCATTTAAATAAATATTAATAACTTAAACTGAAAATGCATTAATTTAAATAGGACGCATGGAGTTGGCATTGACATGTTTTTCACCACAATTCACATGTGTTGCCGATTGTCATTAGCCATACATTTGCGTATCATTATCGTGCCCGTATGCTTCTATACATATATACTACATACATACATATATAATACATACATACATATTATCAGATGCTGTGTCATGGTCGTGAGATAAGTGAGGTCATATCGACACTATTCTAATGTTCGATTGATTAAAATACATAATATATTAAACTAGCAACCCGCCCAGCTTTGAGCTTCGTTGTACATATCTAATCTAATAATATTAAAAACGTGAAAGTTTGTAAGAATGTATGAATGTCTGGATGTATGTTTGTTACTCTTTCACACCTAAACGGGTGGACCTATTGAGCTCAAGTTTAATATAGATATAGCTTAGATCCTGGAATAACACATAGGTTACAGTACAGTGGGTAAAACCGCTGGACGCAGCTAGTAAATAATATATTAAACTAGCAACCCGCCCAGCTTCGACCGTGTACATATCTAATATTATTAACCTCCCCCTTAGAGAATCACTCTCTATATTGTTGAAAACTCCATTAAAATCTGTTTAGTAGTTTAAAAGATCTAAGCGAATAGACAGCGGAAGCGACTTCATAGTTTGATACTATGTACCTAATAATGATTATTATGGATTAAAACCTTAATCGTAATATTAGAACTTATTAGGATTACCAAGAATGTGAGATAAATCTCTTATTGGCATTATAATCATGGGGTGCCGAACAACGTAATAATGACTGTATGGCGACCGGCGACCATAGATTTAGGAAATTTGTCTATGACATTGGCGACACAGTTTTGTTCAATACGTTTTAACTTATAGCCATGGCCCTAATAAATAACAAATGAAACAAAAAAACATCTTTTGTCTTCTTACAATCTAGCCTAGAAGTCATTTAGTGCATATCTTTAGGTTAAAAAATATGACACGAATTTATTATTCAGTATTGCACTGAAGGTCTTCTTGGATTTGGCATCTAAAAACTCGGTTTTAAGAATTTATTTAGCTATACATTTACATCTTATATCTAAGGTCATTACGCGTTATGTTTTCAGATTTTCAGACAAATTACTTTGTTAAGAGAAAGAGTACAATGGTAGTATACTCGTAGTAGCTGTATTGTAGCTTTAGGTACCTATATTAGGGGCTACCTTACGTCCTGAATTGTAAAATAACTTACGAGATTTTTTTCAGAAATGCGTGTCTTTTCTACGACTATCACACTAGATTTATCAGAGGCACAGGAAAGCGCTTATTTGCTCAATTAAACAAATCAAATAAAAAAAATAAAAGAAAATTAATATTTTTTCAGCGGTGCCTTGCGTAACTATTCTAAAAGTTTCATAGTGAATTTATTAGCGGTGTTATACAACGCTGTTTTTGCTCAATTAACAGATAAAATAAAAAAATTGCTGCAAAGATGAGCGATAGGTAATGTTTGTGTCTTCAAAGTTTTTGTCATTAGTTGTCACACAAAATAGCGTGTGCGTTTATCTAAACACGCTCAAATGGCAACAAAAAAGATTAAATGAAATACGATTCATTCGTTCATCTGAATCGCAACATTTCAAAGAAAACCCGTGGAGTAATTTACGTTCTAATTCATGTCAAAAAGACTCGTCAATTTCTAACAAAATTTTGAAAAATTCGCTTGAAAACTCTCACCATTCCGTTACGAAATCAAATGCAACTTTGACTATTATAGAATAGAATAGAAAACTCTTTATTGTACACACAAATACAGCAATATAACTTAGAACTAAGATTACACAGAAAGAAGTGTTACAATTGGCGGTCTTATCGCTAATAGCGATCTCTGCCTGACAACCAAGCTGGGAAAGGAAATACATAAAATAAAGCGACGGTGGTTATAAAGATATATAAGGAGACATAAGTACATATTTTCAGTATATAGGTACTTCACGCGGGATCGTGGTCAAAGGCTAACCCAAAATTAATAAAAATATTTTTACGCATATTTAGAACCTTCGAAAAGTCGCTTTTCAAAAAATAAAAAACACAAATTCGTCAAGCCTTCTTACAGAATCAACATGCATAATTATTTTCTTTGATGGCGTGCGGACAAATCACAAGTAAAATGGCGGAAAACGTTCCAGTGAGCACTAATTAGCCATTCAGCCCTGGTCAGGAGCAAACACTGATTGAAATGTTGCCAAAGATTGTGCTCATTAAGTAATTAGGGATGGGAACATTTTGCTTCGTTAGATGTGCCCCGTGGGCAATCTAATAAAAAGGTACACTCGTACTTAAATGGAATATAGAGGTCATTTTTTCGTGGCTTTTGTAAATAAATAGGCCAAGCGCTATTCGGGCTACGCGCAATGTAGGTTTCCTTACCTATATGGGAGGTAGGTACCCTAAATTAATTAGTTAAAAATATTTTTTGTTACCGTTCTCTTACCCTAATCATTGCCCTCCTCTGTGCAAAATTACAGCTTTCTAGGACTTATAGTTTTTCCTCAAAGCCGTGGACGGACGGACGGCCTTGTTAACTACGGAAGACTAAAAAGGAATAATACTGCAGATTTTCACTAATTATTAATTAAAAAGTGATTCTTCTTCTTTAAGAGTCAGTTGGCTATAATTTATATTATTATGTGAACCCTATATCTGCTTAAAAACTATTGATAAAGTGATAAAAATCTCACTAAATCATGTCAATCTACAGTAAATTCAAGTACCTATTTACTCTGATTGTTGTTACTTCCTAGGTAACAACAATTAATCTAGTAACGGGACCCAGTTAAATTTAATCAAAATCGATCACACAGTTTTTAAGTTATGAATTAATTTACCGCTTGGTAATTTAAACGTAAAATACTTATACAAACGTAATTATCCACTTAAATACACATTTTTTAAAATGTTTGTTCAAGTAGGTAAAGCATTAAAAATGTTTTTGAATTAAAATAACGTCAAAGAAACGTAAATTTCCCGAATCTTGTTTTGCCAATAACGTTGGACACAGCTCGTAGTAGCGGAGTCACGGTGTATGATTTTTATGAATGTAATTCATAACAGCGAGGACCCCTGCCTATTTTTACTTGATTTGAAAACATCTATATATTAACCATTTATATAACAAGCGCGTTATAATACGAAAGTCTTTAACATTTACTCTTATATTGAAAGTGTAATCTAAATATATAAAATGAAAGAGTGACTGATTGACTGACTGAATGACTGATCTATCAACGCACAGCCTAAACCGCTGTATGGAACATAGATAGGTTTTACGACGTAAACCTCCGCTAAGAAAAGATTTTGCCATGCGGGTAAAGCCGCGAGCATAAGTTAGTAAAATAATAAGTACTTATGTAAAGTTAAGTAGGTTAATGTATAGGCTTAATAGATAATTATCATTAACATTTATTACATTTTTACCTATTTTTACTTATTATTTGCTCAAAAAATAAGTCTATGCATTCAGCGGGGCAATGCCACCAACATTCTTGCCACCTTTCCGTCCTCCACCTGTTTATTAGATTAAGTTTTGTAGTTAGTTTTAGTTTTTAAGTGTTAAG
Source organism: Hemithea aestivaria (assembly GCA_947507615.1). Taxonomy (NCBI): domain Eukaryota; kingdom Metazoa; phylum Arthropoda; class Insecta; order Lepidoptera; family Geometridae; genus Hemithea; species Hemithea aestivaria. The sequence goes on from OX382338.1 coordinate 14,709,704, forward strand.
TTTATAAAATTTTACCAATTAAGTTTTTTAGTTATTAAGTTTTTAGTTATTAATCTATTTATATAGGGTTGTGTATAATATTTTTTATATATTTTTTTAGCCGGTTGCCTGGAAGAGTTCGCTCTAAGCGATAAGGCCGTTCATTGTAGATCAAATTTTATACCAACATATAGTTCTGTAAAGATGTTAAGTTTTATTTTTTAATTTTAAGTCATTTATTGTAAAATTATTTTTCTGGTCACAATAAATAGTATTTGTATTGTATTGTATTTATTATACGAGTACTTGACATCAGGTGTTATATCAGTTTACTCAGATACAAAAAGTCAAAGATTCGAGGCGTGAAGACAAACAGAAATCGATCGGTATCTACGCATACCTGTGCAGTGAAGCTTGACCGATGTGTTAATGGTTCTATCAACAAAGTTCCAAGAGCCGTGAGAACTTCGGACATCGAATGTTAATCCGATTTGATCAAGTTTCGACTCCATCAAGTCACCACGTTATCATAATAAAATTATTCGTCTGTTCACTAGATAATAACTGAGTATTATGTTATTAATAAGGCTTATACTGCTGGACGCTATCTCGCTCACACTATTTGATTATTATAGAATAGAAAATTCATTATTGTACACACAAATACAACAATATATACTTAGAACTAAGATATAGAAAGTAGTGTTACAATTGGCGGTCTTATCGCTAATAGCGAATCAATTTAAGTTTGCTATTGTATTATTGTTTTGTTTTATTTAAATTTTAATTAATTTTCCTTATGAAACTTTGTCAATGTTATGTGTTTCACAATTGTCAAATGAATCAGATCAACGACCCACCATGTTATACTATTTACCTAATTATAATTCATTTGATGTAGAAATACTTTATGCAATAAATAAATAAAAATAAATAAATAAATAGCGATCTGTTCCAGACAGCCAAGCAGGGAAAGGAAATACACATTATTATTATGAGCCTTTTGGATCCCATTGCAGGGCAAAGGCCCTACCCTTTCTCCATCTGTCGCGATCTAGGGATTTCCATCCTTCCGCATGTGAGTCACGGTCATCCCGCCATCTCTTCTTTGGCCTGCCGCGTGGCCGTTTGATACTAGGAGCCCACTCAGATGTATTTTTGGCCTAACGTTCTTCTGGCATGCGATAGACATGTCCTGCCCAGTCCCATTTAAGAAATGGCGTTTTTTTGGTGACGTCAGCTATCTTGGTTTTGGTACATTTTGAAATATGTGTGTCTCAGTTTAAGCCGTCGAATAGATGTGTTTTCTTTCTTTCAATGATCATACATTTCTAGCAGTTCCTACAATATTACATACATACTACATACTGTTACATACACCATATTATACATTATTCAATAGACAAGTAAGTCATTATCCCCTTTTTTAAGTTGGTTAAAAAAGGGGTATAGCACAAAAGTGCGGCCTGTGTTAAGAATGACCTACCTATTCTTTTTAGGGTTTTTTTCTATCAGCGCATAATACAAAAAATTATCTATAATTCGATCGAAAAGAAGCGAAGGCTCTCATAACGTGACATTAATGACGTTTATCTCCCGTAACGTTTATTGTAACGAGCGCCGTAACGATACGTCACACGACTACGTTCAGTATCGACGTAAATATCGCTCAATTAAATGATAAATATCGAGAAAACTTTGAATTTATTTTATCTTCCATGTTTGGGAGAGCCAATAATAATAAGTGTTACCCATTACATTTATATTCAAAGCTCAAAAGTGCCTCTGCGCGTTGTGCTTTTTTTGTCTCCGTGCACGCCTATAAAAAGGCCCGGGCTTAGCCCGTGTTTAATAGCGACAATATAATAATAATATCCACGTATTATTGTCCGAGCTTTTACTTAAATATTACCTAAGTGGTTTTCAAAATTGGTAAACTTTTTTAAATAGCTGATCCTAGCTTTTACACACTGAAAAGTATCCAGACAAAAGGTTTTCACGCCTTTTCTAAGTAAAAATAAATAAATCACGGAATATAGAGTCATTCAAAAAAGATTTTGAATGACTCTATATTCCGTGATTTATTTATTTTTACTTAGAAAAGGCGTGAAAACCTTTACACACACATGGCACGCTTCTTGCCTAAGAAGGCAAGAAGCGTGCCATGTGTAACTGTAATTTTAGGATTATTCAATCGTATTTATGGAGTTCAATAATGAGTAATGTTATCTAATTTCTCGAGGTCTTTAAAATACTTTAGGTTAGAATCCCTCGCCTATAGAAAATCTTGGTTCAGACTCTCACTTTTATTCCACATAAGGTATTAACGGAAGAAATCCAGAACCGAGTCAACTTTAACATTAACTCATGATTCCAGCAATCGTGTCGACCCACATCCGTAATTCCCAAGTTATATCCAAAATAAATAAATTAGGCAGAAGTTGTTCGACTGGCAACATCCACTGGAACGAGGAGTTAATCTGCGAAGTTTCTAATTTATGGAGTAGCTTCCTCTACGATGGTAATGTTTTGGAGCTGGGTGCTGGCAACATTTAGCTTTTTCGTTGAACATGATGGAACCATTAGAGTGTTTTCCTGTATAGGTACTATCCCATCAAAAACATATGAAATGAGAGCCAAGAATATAATTACAGGCACAGTGATCTAAATGAGTGCCAATTTCAATGGTCATTCGTGAAATTTATTTAAACCAACATAGCCCAGTCCATGAGTGCCCAAAAAGGGTATGTGGATCGAAAAGTCGAAAGCAGAAAAACTAACTTAGTAACTTTGTTTGGACTAGTTAGGAGATAAACATACTAAAAGTCCCCACCCCTCCGAGGTGAGCCCGAGTGGGGGGAGGCCGAAGAAGGTCCCATTTTCAGGTTTTTTGCTTATATGTCAAAAACTGTGCGTTGTACGATATTTTGTTGTGCTACATTATTAAATCTCATAAAATTTTCTACAACTTCGGCCTTAAAACTTTTTATCTATCTCCAATCGTTGTCCAGCTATGAGCTTCCAAACATGGTCTATTTTGAAAACGCTTAAATTAGTTTTCCATACAAAGTCAGTAAAAAAATCTTAAAAATAAAATTTTACCAACTTCTGGTTGTCGTATCATAATGAAACTTTGCAAATGTCTAGAAATCTGATGACAGTTTAATAATCTGGTACCACTGAGCTGATCTGATGATGGAGCCAGGAGGTGTCTAATGAAACTCTTCAATGACTATTAGTAAACCCGTCGAGTTTGGGCACATTACATTCGAATCGATGAGACTTTTTCATTACACTTGCTGTCGAGGGTCTGATAGTGGACCAGGTGGTGCCTACGTCTCATCAATCCGAATGTAATGAGCCTAAACTCGCCGGTTTTACTAATAGCCATTGATGAGTTTCAGTAGACACCTCCTGGCTCCGTCATCACATCAGCTCAGTAGTACCAGATTATTAAATTGTCATCAGATTTCTAGACATTTGCAAAGTTTCATTATGATACGACAACCAGAAGTTGGTCAAATTTTATTTGTAAGATTTTTTTACTGACTTTGTATGGAAAACTAATTTAAGCGTTTTCAAAATAGACCATGTTTGGAAGCTCATAGCTGGACAACGATTGGAGATAGATAAAAAGTTTTAAGGCCGAAGTTGTAGAAAATTTTATGAGGTTTAATAATGTAGCACAACAAAATATCGTACAACGCACAGTTTTTGACATATAAGCAAAAAACCTAAAAATGGGACCTTCTTCGGCCTCCCCCCCCTCGGGCTCACCTCGGAGGGGTGGGGACTTTTAGTATGTTTATCTCCTAACTAGTCCAAACAAAGTTACTAAGTTAGTTTTTCTGCTTTCGACTTTTCGATCCACATTTCTTCTTTTACTGGACTAAACATGAAATATTTTATAACTCAAAATATTTTTTTCTTAAGACTTAGGATAATATATTAATAAACGTAAGGTCCGACTTAGTTAGTTCTCTACAAACCTAATTAGGTATGTTGGTAGCTTCTAAGCTACCCTAGATTAGTATTAAGATTTTGATAACTACTATACTATCGCATTGGGCCTGTAATGATTGTATAAGTTTTGGTTAAATAAATAAATATTTTTTTTATATGACTGACAGTGCCTATACGGTAATCTGTTCTGTCTGTTTGAATCTAACCCCTACTTTTTACATAATATTTTTTCTTCTTCTTTTTGTTATATCATTTTTCTATGTCTATCTATCATATTCAATTCTTAAGTTTCTAACTCCCTGTACAACCCGATAGAAATTAATAAACTCAAATCAACAGTACCCAAGTTGTGTAAATTAGACCAACGATATTAATCAACATTCGCTGCGCCTAAAGTAAAATACACACAGGATATTGAAAATTGATTCACTTGGTGGAAACAAGGATGGAGAACTGCTGGACTAAACATCCTGAAAGTAATGAGGTACCCAAAGTCAGCCTTCGCGCTGTACTTTTAGTACGAGACCCATTTGCAAAAAAGTCTTCAAATAACGATTTTCGTGGGACACATCTCCGCCATACGAATTTTTGGTATGTACTTATTCGGCATATTTTCCTGAACACGAAAAGTGCGGTAGTCACTTCCTAAGTGTATGGAGGGGGTAGTTATGACGTCACAAAGATGGCCGCCGGGCCTTATCTATTGTGCGGGTTATTTAAATATCTACTGAACCGATTTACTTAAATAGGGTGTCAAATGAAAGGTTATTAAATAAGCTTTATTTTATTTCTAAGAACTATCAACGTGATATAAGTACCAAAGGAAATATTTCCAAAAAACATAATTTGTAAAAAAAAAATTTTTCGTCTTATGTTTATAACTTGGTAACCGTTAGGATAATGCAAATATAGGTTATTATAAAATATTTAGTTCCTTTCACCAGCTTTCTAAAAAACCTTTAATCATTACAATAAAGCTATAAACAACGGAACTGCAGCCGTTTGAATGAGCCTCGGTAGCGCTGAATTCATAGCGGTAGCCAAGCCATTAGACGGGTTTTCTATAGAATGATAATAGAATTTTGAATAAAAAGCATGTGCGATAGTAATGAAAATATAAAATAATATTTAAAAGTAAGCTGCTATCTATTCATAAGTTGTATTTAGAAGTATTTTCTGATGTGATCAGCATAATAATAAGTAGGCATGTATGTGTTTGTATTAAACTTACTGAAAAAATTATTAAAAATAAAAACATAATTTTATCTAATTAATGTCCTCAATCTGATCTGTATCTTCTAAATAATTATACTGGTTATAACAATTTAACCGACATGACATATCCCTTCTAAGCACTTTTGTTTTTTGTCATTACATCCACAACGGGATGAACGGCAACAAGCTTAACATTGACATGATATAAGTTCGAGGTCTTTCAATGAGATTGAATTTACGGATGAAGTAACTGGCAATAAAAGATTAGTATCCTCGATCATCCAGCCACAGCCTATGAGTTCAGGAAGCGTGGGCTTTGCTACGTTCGCGTTCTGCCAACATAACGTCTGGTAGTTCGATCTTAGCGCATGCTTTCGAAAGGCTTTTCGTGTCGGCGGTAACTTATCAAGTTCTTTGATGTTCTGGAACATTATTGCTCTTAAATTGACTATCCAGTTCTTGGTATACAAACAAGAAACCCGGACTGGGTTTCTTGTTTGTATACATAAGAATGACAAATCTTTCAGCGTTACAAAATTGTTCTTCTTTACGCTGTGGGGTTACACCGAAATTTGAAAGGAGTTGATAATGTTTTTGGAAAATCGGCCAGCTTGATTTTTTTGTGTGACCTGACAACGCGCTCGTAGTGTCACACCCAGTTAGAGTGTGATAAGCCAGCAATGATTCCTCTTATCGGTTGTCATGTTTTCTAGTATATATGTCGCTCTTAAACACGGGCTGAACCCGGGCCTTTTTATAGGCGTACACGGAGACAAAAAAGTCCAACGCGCAGAGGCCTCTTTGGGCTTTTATTATAAATGTGATGGGTGACAATTATCGGAGTCTATCTGTGGTGAGTCCATCTGCCATCTATACAAAATTGGCTCAAAGACAGTAATTAATGGAAACCACTTGAACTAGGCTATGGATGTGTATTCTAAATGGATGGTTAATGAGGCTATTGCTTAAGACTTCGGCACCTGCCATTTCCGTCCCATTAGGAAATATTTATATAGGCAGGTGATGACTCGCCACTCACTAAACGGGCCCCCATAAAGGCCGGCATTAAATAACCGACAATAAGGGCAACGTTGGTGCAAGTGGCTATAGGGGGAGAGGTGTCCCTGGACTTTAAACACGTAAAAGGCCAACTCGCTACTTATGCTTCACATCCTCCCTCTGAGCATGCAGCTCTCGCGATTCCACTCTGGTCGGCCAATTAAGGCAAGCCGAAGATGAGGAACAGGATCCTTCCCCGGGAGCACTCGGGTCCCGGGCGTGGGGCCACTACTCCCCAACAGCTCGCCATAAGTTGCCCTGCGGCACTAGTATATATTATTAACGTTAATAAATTTTGGTTTTTTGCTAGTACCAAATTTAATCCACACAACACTTGGTAATTCCTCAGAGAAGTGCAGAACGAGGAGTAGCACGTCATTTACTATTAACCGTTCAAAGCCCGATTGTTTACAATCAATCCCATGTAGTATGAAACGGGTATCAGCTTCTTCTTGAGTACCTCTCAAATGATCAATGAAATCAGAGGAAATCATAGCTGTTTTATTACACTCTAACTGGGTGTGACTTGTGACGCTGCGCTGCGAGCGCGTTGTCAGGTCACACAAAAAAAATTAAGCTGGTCGATTTTTCAAAAACATTATGAACTCCTTTCAAATTATGATGTAAGCCCACAACAGCTTACAGACGAACAATTTTGTAACGCTGAAAGATTTGTCATTCTTATGTATACAAACAAGAAACCCAGTCCGGGTTTCTTGTTTGTGTACCAAGAACTGGATAGTCAATTTAAGAGCAATAATGTTCCAGAACATCAAAGAACTTGATAAGTTACCGCCGACACGAAAAGCCTTTCGAAAGCATGCGCTAAGATCGAACTACCAGACGTTATGTTGGCAGAACGCGAACGTAGCAAAGCCCACGCTTCCTGAACTCATAGGCTGTGGCTGGATGATCGAGGATACTAATCTTTTATTGCCAGTTACTTCATCCGTAAATTCAATCTCATTGAAAGACCTCGAACTTATATCATGTCAATGTTAAGCTTGTTGCCGTTCATCCCGTTGTGGATGTAATGACAAAAAACAAAAGTGCTTAGAAGGGATATGTCATGTCGGTTAAATTGTTATAACCAGTTTAATTATTTAAAAGATACAGATCAGATTGAGGACATTAATTAGATAAAATTATGTTTTTATTTTTAATAATTATTTCAGTAAGTTTAGTACAAACACATACATGCCTACTTATTATTATGCTGATCACATCAGAAAATACTTCTAAATACAACTTATGAATAGATAGCAGCTTACTTTTAAATATTATTTTATATTTTCATTACAATCGCACATGCTTTTTATTCAAAATTCTATTATCATTCTATAGAAAACCCGTCTAATGGCTTGGCTACCGCTATGAGTTCAGCGCTACCGAGGCTCATTCAAACGGCTGCAGTTCCGTTGTTTATAGCTTTATTGTAATGATTAAAGGTTTTTTAGAAAGCTGGTGAAAGGAACTAAATATTTTATAATAACCTATATTTGCATTATCCTAACGGTTACCAAGTTATAAACATAAGACGAAAAATTTTTTTTTTACAAATTATGTTTTTTGGAAATATTTCCTTTCGTACTTATATCACGTTGATAGTTCTTAGAAATAAAATAAAGCTTATTTAATAACCTTTCATTTGACACCCTATTTAAGTAAATCGGTTCAGTAGATATTTAAATAACCCGCACAATAGAATAGGCCTGGCGGCCATCTTTGTGACGTCATAACTACCCCCTCCATACACTTAGGAAGTGACTACCGCACTTTTCGTGTTCAGGAAAATATGCCGAATAAGTACATACCAAAAATTCGTATGGCGGAGATGTGTCCCACGGAAGTTAAATTTTTTTGTATTGGGGACCGTACTATTTTATATTATACGCATTCTAACTCATACTGCGCGCTCACTTCAACATTCCTCCTCTCCTCGTGTCGTATTCCTCAATTCTGAGGGTCGTGACCTCCTCTCACTATCTTCTTCCTTATGGTGTCACGCCATCAATCCCGATTGCTTGCCACCTGCATCGCATCGTATACCGAGGTGTCCAGTGTGGCGCGGATTTGGTCAGACCATCGTGTTGGGCTGCGACCTCGTGGTCTCTTCCCCTCTACTTTACCGGTGACCATTAGTTTCTCCAGGTTGTTACTCCACTTCATCATTACGAGTCAGAAATAATTCCTGGACTTCTTTAATCCATACATATAATAAGAATGGAAATTTCTCCCCATTCATTGTGATCCTTTACTAAGGTGAACTGTGAAAATACGCATATGAACAAAACGACGCGAAAAAGTCGCTTGCGCGATCTAGATCGTAAAACATTTTGTCAATTTTTCCTAGGGAAACGTAAAATAAAATAATAAAATAAATAATAATCATTTATATCGGACACATCGCCCCTAATTTACATCAAAATTTCGAAGTAAAAGTAATAGAATATAAAGTAAATTCAATTCAAAAAAATCAAAAAGCAAAAAGTGCGACAAACTAAAAATACGCCATCTATCGATGTGGCCATAAACGAAAATTTACCAGAGTAGTTTTATTAGGCTTAATTTGTAAAAAGGTTATTACTTATGTGTGATAAAACGGCACAACCGAATTGTATGCAGTTTTCGCTAAAACGTTGCAAATTTCTCTAATTTGTAAATAGTATTGGTTTTATTTAAATCGGTTTTTAAATAAAAGAGTTATATCTATCTAAAGATTTACTTATCTATTATATAAAATCGTTCGTACACTTTTGTTCTATCAACGCACAGCCCAAACGGCTGGACGGATTGAGCTGAAATTTGGACAGCGTATTTGTAAGAAGATTTCATCGTGCAATAAGAAGCGATTTTTTAAAATTCCCTCAGGAACAGGAATTATTCCCGAAAAACGAATGTATGCAAATCCGTAACCGCTGAACCGATTAAGCCGAAATTTTGTAAAACGATAGTTGGGATTGTGATTAGAAACATCAAATAGTTTTTTTGTCAGAAATTTACTTTTAAGGGGGGTAAAGGGGGGTCGAAGTTTGTATGGAAAATTTAGAACCGCTGACCCTATTGAGCTGAAATTTGGTACAGAGATAGATTGAGTCCTAAAAAATTGAATGGCATACTTTTTATTCCAAAAATCAACCTCTAAGGCGGGATAAAGGAGGTCAAAGTTAGAATAGGAAATCGGTAACCGCTTCTTTGTTTAAGCTGAAATTTAAACCAGCGTGTTTTTTAGGTAACGAAGGCGACGTATAAAAAGTGATTTTTGCAAAATTCTTCCGGGAACGGGAATTATTCTCGAAAAACGTTTGTATGCAAATCCGTAACCGCTGAACCGATTAAGCTGAAATGTTGTAAAACGATTGTTTAGATTGTGTTTAGGAACATTAATTATTTTTTTTTGACGAAAATTAACATTTAAGGGGGGGTAAAGGGGGGTCGAAATTTGTATGGAAAATTTAAAACCGCTGACCCTATTGAGCTGAAATTTGGTACAGAGGTAGATTGAGTCCTAAAAAATTGTATGGTATACTTTTTATTCCAAAAATCAACCTCTAAGGCGGGATAAAGGAGGTCAAAGTTAGAATAGGAAATCGGTAACCGCTTCTTTGTTTAAGCTGAAATTTAAACCAGCGTGTTCTTTAGGTAACGAAGGCGACCTATAAAAAGGGATTTTTGCAAAATTCCTCCGGGAACGGGAATTATTCCCGAAAAATGTTTGTATGCAAATCCGTAACCGCTTAACCGATTGAGCTGAAATTTTGTAAAACGTTTGTTTAGATCGTGTTTAGGAACATTAATTTTTTTTGACGAAAATTAACTTTTAAGGGGGGGTAAAGGGGGGTCGAAATTTGTATGGAAAATTTAAAACCGCTGACCCCATTGAGCTGAAATTTGGTACAGTGGGAGATTGAGTCCTAAAAAATGATATGGGATACTTTTTATCCCAGAAATCAACCTTGAAGGGGGAAGAGGGGGGGGGGGGGGGTAGAAGTTTGAGTAGAAAATCAGTAACCGGCCATCTTTTAAAGCTCAAATTTGAACAGCGTATTTTTTATGTAACGTAGATGACCGATAAAAAGGGATTTTGCAAAATTTCCACGGGAACGGGAATTAATTCTAAAAAACGTTTGTATCCAAATCTGTAACCGCTGAACTGATTGAGCTGATATTTTGTAAAACGATTGTCTGAAGTGTGTTTAGGAACATTGAATAGTTTTTATGTCAGAAATTAACTTTTAAGGGGGGTAAAGGGGGGTCAAAGCTTGTATGGGAAATTTAAAACCGCTGACCCTATTGAGCTTAAATTTGGTACAGCGGTAGATCTAATCCTAAAAAATGATATGCAATACTTTTTTCCCAGAAATCAACTTTTAAGGGAAAAAAGGGGGGTGCAAGTTTGTGTAAGAAATCGTTAGCCGCTTCTTTGTTTTTGCTGAAATTTGGACAGCGTGTTCTTAGTTACATAAACTAAGACGACCGATAAAAAGGGATTTTGTGAAATTCTTACAGGAACGGGAATTATTCCCAAAAAACTTTTGTGTGCAAATCCGTAACCGCTAAACCAATTAAGCTGAAATTTTGTAAAATGATGGTTTGAGTTTTGTTAAGGAAATTTTTAATAGTTTTTATATCAGAAATTAACTTATAAGGGGGGGTCAAAGTTTGTATGGGAAATTTAGAACCGCTGCGCTGACCCTATTCAGCTTAAATTAATTTAGTGCAGAGGTTGATTGAGTCCTAAAAAATGGGATACTTTTTATCCCAGAAATCTACATTAAAGAGGAGGAAAGGGGGGGGGGGGGTGCAAGTTTGCGTAAGAAATCGTTAACCGCTTCTTTATTTGAGCTGAAATTTGGATAGCGTGTTTTTAGGTGGTTTTGGCGACTCACGAGAAGGGCTTTTGCTAAATTCCCACTGGAACGGGATTTATTTACAAAAAACAATTGTATGCAAATCCGTAACAACTAAACCGATTGAATCGAAATTTTGTAAAATCATGGTTTGAGTTGTGTTTAGGAACATTAAATATTTATTTTGACAGAAATTAATGGGAAATTTAGAACCGCTGACCCTATTGCGCTTAAATTTGATACAAAGGTAGATTAAGTCTTAAAAAAAGATATGGGATACTTTTTATCCCAGAAATCAACCTTTGAGGGGAGGAAAGAGGGATCCAGTTTGTGTAGGAAAGGTAACCGCTTCTTCGTTTTAGCTAAAATTTGGACAACGTATTCTTTATGTAACGTAGGCGACCGATAAGAAGGGATTTTGTGAAATTCTCACCAGAACAGGAATTTTTTCACAAAAACGTTTGCATGGAAATTAGTAACCGCTGAACCGAAAATGAGTTGATATTTTGTTAAGTTCTGTTAATGAATAGTTTTTTTATGTCAGAAATTAACTTTAAGGAGATTAAGTATTAAAGGAGGGGGAAGGAGGATCAGAGATTTAATGGGAATTCAGGAACCATGGAATTGATTTGAGTCGCGGGAAGGATGGTGTGAGAAATTAGTAACGAATAATAATTTAGCTGAGGTACATTACAGTAGAGATAAGTTAAAGAGTTACCGGGAAAGGACCACAAATAGTTTTAATTCCTGAAAAGAGGCGTGAAAATTTATGAAGGCGATAAACTACCGCTCAACTGAGATAATTTAACCTCTGGGAAAGGACATAGGATTGGTTTCTACGGTAGCGAACAAAACTGCATAGAAATACCCAACCCGATATTCTTCGCTACCCACAGCGGGAGCAAATAATATATAGCCATGCCTTATTTTACGCTTACAAAGTCACACGGATGGAAATACTATCATAGTGAACATAGCAGCACCAAATTCGCTTTATTAATTGACTCTCACGCGCAACGAAGTGCGCGCGGGTCAGCTAGTATCATAATATATTTATGATGTAAGGTGCATTTGTGATGTTCGATTGATGCCCACCTTTGTATGTCGTAGCCCCAGAAGCTTTATTATTGTGAAATACAAGATCTTCTTGCGCCCAATGACCGAACTGCTTTTAACTGCGTAATGTCTTGTCATGTTTTTTCTCTTGACCTTTTTATAGAATCGAAGAGAATAAGTGTGTGTGTGTGAACTGTACAATAAAGATGAGTATGCTTCATTTCTGTATGAGTGACACTACTTCCAGTATTTATTTGGTTCCTTTGCATTGGAAATTAAAATTGGGAACATACATATTAATGACGGGATCACCTTTGAACGGCTTTTAATTAGTTTAGCGAAAGTATGGCAGACACGTAGCCTAATTTATTTTTTGTTAAGTTTAACTAAGTCGATTTTCGAAGTCGAAAAGTTAGATAGGCAAAAAGTCATTTTGCAAGTAATATGAAGTTAATTTGCCACGTCTCGAGGTTTTTCGAGATAAACAATTTATTGTAAGTTACAAAGGACTACACAAGTAAAATGTGTTTATTCAAATAGGGATTAATTAACATATTGAAATGTTCAAGTTTTTTATGACAATGAGTGAAAATATAATTCCAATTGTTACACTAAGATTATTAATCTATTAAATTGTGTCATTATTTTAAGAATTTCTGCATGTTCTGTGCTGTCTCAATATCTTCCTAATCTTACGTTTGTTAGAATGTATGAATGTATGTATGCTTGTTACTTTTTCGCTGAAATTTGGTATGGAGATAGCTTAGACTCTCAATAATACATAGGCACATAACATATTATAGTACAGCAAGTAAGACCGCTGGGTACAGCTAGTAGTGTTATAATTCCCGGGGTGTTACAATTTTGTTTATTTACCGGGGGTAGACTTCCTTTGCAGGAGGTCGTCTAGGTGGGTACCCCAACAGTGCCAGTTATTCTACCCTGATGCATATGCCTGAGCAGTATTGTGCAAACATTGCTGTGCTTCGGTAGGAGGGCACTGTAGCTAGTGAAATTACTGGGCTAAAGAGTCTTAACATCTTATGACTCTTGAGTAAGAAGCGTTGGTGCAGTGCACCTAGAATTGCGCATAATTGTGAAATTCTGGGTAGCACTGTACTGATCATGGGCAGCGTTATCTCTTAACATCAGGAGAGCGTCTTGCTCGTCTTCTTACTTCTCCACATAAAAAAAAATAATAATAAAAAAATTCATTTATTCTTTGGTTAGTGAAAATTGGGGTCTTGCGTATGTGTGTTTAAACATTGTATCGAGTACTGCAATGTGTATATAAATATGCCAATGTATGTTTGTTCGTCAGTGTTATTTCTAGATGTAAGTCACCTACATACCAATTAGTCTAATTAGTTCAGTAGATTTGGCGCGATGAGGCAGGAATACTAACATTTACTGAATACTGACAACTATTTCCACTAAAACATAAATCTACACGTTTTATTACTTAAACTATGTAAGTATTCAATTTCTATATGTTTTTGGAACAAATATTCGGAATTTTTATTTATATTATTACTAGCTGGGTGCTGCTATTGGTGGAAGGATGAGGTCGAGAAGTACCTATTGGCCTATTGGCTATCGCGAATCGACATGTAAAACACTAGAATCCATTGACAATTGTGCGTACATTACTTGCTTAAACCTCCTCATTAATATGAGTAAAGAAACAAAAGCAGCAATGCACATTGAAGTTGCCATCAATCGTAGTGGGTGAGAATTAGCCAATAGCCCCCCTCTGAGCTGTCTCCACGTGGTAGAATGGCGGGAGGTGGCGCAGGACGGACCGAGTTGGAGAGACTTGTTATCGGAGGCCAAAACCCACTTTGGGTTCTCGCGCCAATCCAGTAAGTGAGTACTAGCTGACTCGTACAGCTTCGTCTGCATCTTTTGCAAAATAGTCTATGACTACGTCCTATGCCTACCTTAGGTACTCCAAAAAATTCATAATCATCAGTTAAGCTGCCTCAGAGGGCAAAAATTTTAGACCGATTTGGAAAAAATATTATTTTTCAAAGTTTCCCTTTATTACACTTTCACGTCTAGAGATCATTGAGCTGGACCGATCGAACTGAAATTTAATATGCAGAAATCGTAGACCCTCGAATAACACATAGGATTTCAGCGGGTAAAACCGCTGGGCACAGCTTATATACAATACAATCCTCTTTATTACAACCAAAAGATAACAAAAAAGACTTAAAACTAAACTTTATGAAGGTCTACAATGGGCGGCCTTATCGCTTAGAGCGATCTCTTCCAGGCAACCAGCTTTGCAAAGATTGTTTGAAACTAAAGAGTACGGTATAATTTTGTAGAGGAGTCAGTGTAACGTATCATATATATGTACATTATAATATCAATAAATATATTACATATGTATACCATGAAGAAGTAGCAGCAGCAGTGTGTGGAGTATATTGTCATGAAATACTATGAAAACAAGCGAAAGTAAGCCCATTAGCTTCTTCATTGAATCCTTGACCTTGTGTCATTGTATGTTAATGTCTGAGGCCAAGATCTACATTACAAGTATTATGCATACATCGCCGTAAGGTTGGCCACACATTCGGAATTACGAATCGTTCGGTATTTAAATTTGAATTTCGAACGCAACTAACGCATATTTAAGATCCTGCATACGTTAACGAAGAATCGAGAATGTTCTTCGTTTAAGAAAAATTTGCGATTCCGAATTTCTTATAAGTGACTAGTGGACCCGTGCGCACTTCGTCGCTCTTAATAGAAAATTATCAGTGTTTCTGTACTATATTATGCGTGGACTTACATATAAAACTTCCTTTTGAATCACTGTAACTATTGATGAAAACCGCATCAAAATCCGTTGCGTAGTTTTAAAGATATAAGCATACATATCACGGTAAAGAGATATACAGTAGTTTGACTGAGCGTGATTTTTGAACATAAATACCTACAGTCGCGCGGTACATGCGCAAGTCATAGGGCTGCCGGGCATCCGCTGCCCGCATATTATTATAGTAGGTACCTACCTATTTCATATCATCTACTTACTTAAGCTACTATCTAGATGAGTTATTGTAAATTAATTATATTATTTTTGTATATTTATTTTTATTGATATTTTTATTACAAGCTTTTATTTCATTTTCAAATTACCTACCTATATGTACCTACTTATTATGTCCATATAAGAGACAAGACAAGAGACAAGACAAGAGACAAGACAAGAGACAAGACAAGAGAAAAGATAAGAGACAAGACAAGAGACAAGACAAGAGACAAGACAAGAGACAAGACAAGAGACAAGACAAGAGACAAGACAAGAGGCAAGACAAGAGACAAGATAAGAGACAAGACAAGAGACAAGACAAGAGACAAGACAAGAGACAAGACAAGAGACAAGACAAGAGACAAGACAAGA
Organism: Hemithea aestivaria; assembly: GCA_947507615.1. Lineage (NCBI taxonomy): Eukaryota > Metazoa > Arthropoda > Insecta > Lepidoptera > Geometridae > Hemithea > Hemithea aestivaria. The sequence continues at coordinate 14,725,244 of OX382338.1, forward strand.
GACAAGACAAGAGACAAGACAAGAGACAAGACAAGAGACAAGACAAGAGACAAGACAAGACAAGAGACAAGACAAGACAAGAGACAAGACAAGAGACAAGACAAGAGACAGGAGACAAGACAAGAGACAAGACAAGAGACAAGACAAGAGACAAGACACGAGACAAGACAAGAGACAAGACAAGAGACAAGACAAGAGACAAGACAAGAGACAAGACAAGAAACAAGACTTGGACTCTTACTCGGACTTTTACTCGATCTCTTACTCGCACTCTTACTCAGATTCTTACTAGGACTCTTACTCGCATTCTTACTCAAACTCTTACTCGCACTCTTACTCGAACTCTTACTTGGACTCTTACTTGCACTCTTACTCAGACTCTTACTCGGTCTCTTACTCGCACTCTTACTTCAGCAGAAAACTTTTAAAAATAAAAAAAAAACTTTTTAAAACTTACCTCAAAAACAGCATAATATGCATGCTATTTTTTTGCCATTTTATATAATTTATTATATTATGTGTACATACGTCCAAAGTAAATAACGTTAATTACACTAAATACTTGCAAAAAAATCAATAATTCATTGCAAAAATCAATTGCAAATATCGCGACATCCGCCCGTCGCTGCGTGGCACGCGCTTCTGGATAATATACCCACTTCTACCCACATCTGCCCACATCTACTCACTTCCACATTCCGGCCGTTTCTATGGAGTCAAACTACTGTATATCTCTTTACCGTGTACATATGGACAGACAGACGCTAAAAGCAACTTTATTTTATACTATGTAGTATTGTACATTCTGTATCTGGTACTATGATATGGTAGTATCTAGAGGTATATTAGAAATGCACTCTTAAACAAGCAGTTTACTTCAAGTTTTAAATAGAATTCAACGGTTTTTTTAACAAATTGTAAAAAATACATAGATTTAAATTCTTTCTACAATACTCTACTCTAAAATAGCACATCTTTCGGTGAGATTTTAATTATTTCTTCAACTCCACTCTAATAGCACAGCTTTCGGTGATTAGACCAAAAATAGAAAATCTCCAATAAGTGTGTAACCTGCCTAAATAATTATCATAATAATATACTTTCTGCGTTGCCCTATTTAGTAAATCCTTGATAATGCATTCTTAAAAAGGGTATTAAAATTATTTATGGCTTTAAAATCCTTGCGAAGATAATTTTGTTTGTCTTTTAAAAGCACCGGAAATGTGTTTTATGTTGCACAAGTATTAAAATGTCAGTGTTTTAATTAAGCAATGATTCTGAGTTTTTTATGCTAATTTGATATGGAAAAACAAGTTTATTTTTAAGGTACCGCGTAGGTACTAAAAACTACAGAACCTAACCTGATTTTACTAATAATACAATAAGGGTGAAACGTATTTATGTTTGTGAATGTATGTTTTCTTCTTTCACGCATAATTTACTGAACCGACGTCAATGAAATTTGGTATGTTGGCAGCTGGATATCTAGAAAAGGACATTGGCAACCTTTATCCCGACTTTTCCACGGGATCGGGATTGACAGGAGAAATAGCGGGGTGCAGCTGGCATATAAAAAGGTAAATAAAAATGATTTCATTTAAAAATTTACAGTAGCATGCATAGATATACTACTCTAATACATATATACTATGTTAATTACTTTGTGTTATTTTTTGTATTACCAAAGGATGTATGTATATATCAATAGCTAGAAAGATATAGTAAACACGTGCCGTTTTCGAGCTTTGCAACACAGCGCAGCGTTGGGTTGAATCTTGGCGTTGGGTTATATCTATGGTAGCATGTGTTAATTTAGTGTAAATTAGCTATTTATTCAGCTCTATCTGTTCAGCCGTTGCGTGAAGAGACAACACTAACGCATCCATCCATACTTACATTATTAATAGTAGATAGATAGATATAATTCTTCATTGAAACACAAAAATGTACAAATACAACTTAAAACTATATCTAATATAAAACTAAGTGTTACAGTTGACGGCCTTATCGCCAATAGCGATCTCTTCCAGACAACCGTGCAAGGAGAGGAAAGCAATTGTAATTCACATATTATGTATTGTAATTAGTATTATTTTGGGAAAACTCTTTGAAATCTTTAGAAAATTAAAAAGAAAAAACATCTATCGTCAGGTACCAAAAGCTATCTGAGTAAAGCTCATCTTCGCGCGAAACTTTTCAGGACGATTAGCATTGCAAAATGGCAAATCTGTCTAAACATTCGGCGGTGTCGCATCTCAGACTGCTCTCGTTCAGACAGAGTTTGGAGCGGAATTATTCATGGATGCCGCCGATGTTTAGGGTCAACGCTCACTACACCCACCCGGGACCCACTCAGCACCGCCTCGCGTCGGGTGGACGCCGCGTTGACGCCGGGTGGACGCCGCGTTATAACCCACGAACGCCGCGCGGTCAACCCGTGAACGCCGCGTGACCAACGAGTGGACGAATCCACGAATTTAATTCCACAATAAAACCTTTTAAAGGTTTAATAAATAGTTGAATTTATAATTAACTTAATTTTTAATATTAACTTAATCTAACTATTGAAAATAATATTAGACATGAAGTAAATAATAATTTATCAATTTAATTTACCTTTTCCTGCTTTTTTTCATGGCAAATTGCGTAATTTAAATAAAACTTTCGTTATAAGAAAAAAATCGTAATTAAATTTAATATTTCGTAAGTGAGAAATTAACGCCTGATAAAAAACTATTACTAAGTACATAATCTTACTAATATTATAAAAGCGAAAGTTTGTGTGTATGTGTGCGAGTGTGTGTGTATGTTTGTTACTTTTTCACGCTTAAACGGATGAACCGATTGACTTAAAATTTGGTATGAAGATAGCTGAGACTCTGGAATAACACATAGGCTACATTTTATCCTGATAAATGAAACAGTTTCTGTAAAAATCAAATATATATTAAAAAAATGACAGTTCTGAAATTTGACAATTGATTGTCATTTTGACATTTGCGATTTTCCATTGTTTTTGAAAAAATTGACAATTAATTGTCATTTTGACATATTCGATTGTCATTTTTTTTTTATAATTTGACATATTCGTTTTTCATTTTTCTTTGAGAAATTCGACATGAGATTTTTAATTTTTTTTAGAGAAATTTGACATATTCGATTTTAATTTTTTTTTTTTGAGAAATGCGACATGAGATTTTTAATTATTTTTAGAGAAATTTGACATATTCAATTTATTTATTTAACCATAAAATCTTAAAAGGTAAAAACTAAACACTTAAAAACTAATTCTTAACTACAAAACTTAATCTAATAAACAGGTGGAGGAGGGAAAGGTGGCAAGAATGCTGGCGGCATTGCCCCGCTGAATACATAAACTTATTTTTTGAGCAAAATATAAGCCAGCATTCTTGTCACCTGAAGCCTCCACCAAACGTTTAGCGAGGTCTTTGTACAGCTCCCAAGCAGCCGGCCCCATGGACCCAAGGTTTCAACCCCAAACGGCAAAAATATGTAAGCCCTATCTAGGTTCACATACTTACGCCGTTTGAGGTTTTCAGCCTTGTCGGCTGCAGCACCGGCCTGTGACATTGTCCCTGGAAGATGGGAAGGGGCCAAAGTATCGACACACGTAGCGTCCCAAACCAAGGGCCTTCCCAGCTTCCAGGGAATGAGAGTCATGCCGTCGGGCCTCTTGCCGTCGTCCCGCAACAAACCGTTAGGCTCCAAGGTTGACGGGACGCCGGCACTTACGAGGGCCCGACGTATGATGTCATTCAGACCGGCGTGACGCGGTATGCGGCCGGCGCTCCTCGCGCAGGAGAGCCCATGGTGGCCGGTGCGGTCCACTTGTTCACCGCATTGGCATGTATGGGGCGCTGTACAAAGAGCACCCAAACGTAATGAAACTGCCAGTCTAAAACTATTATATTTGACATATTCGATTTTTAATTTTAGAAAAATGCTGGAAATTTTAATGATAGTTTATGGTAGATTTTTTTTTATGAGTGCTTCATTTGTGGTTTATCCAATGGGCTTACTATGAGTGCTTCAATTGTGGATTATCAAATGGGCTTTCTCCATAGAAAGGGTGCTTTATTTGAAAACTAAATGGGCTCACTATGAGTGCTTCATTGGTAGTTTATCAAATGGGCTTACTATGGGTGCTTCATTTGTGGTTTATTTATTTATTCAGATCAATTACATTGCGTACACTACATTACATTGTATACATTAATATCCATAAAATTATTTCAATAAAAAAGATCATTTTAAATGCCGCAATAATTAAAATTGAAGACCGCATGCATTTTAAAAAAGTATTTAAACAACATCAATTATTCAAAAGTCAAATTAAAAAATTATTAAAATTAAAAAATAATCAAAAAAAATTATCAGTTGCATAATTTTAGGCAATTTGTTTGCAGAATCATGCATTACAAAAATAAAATAATATGCAAATAAAAATAAATCCGACAAACCCAAATTAAAATGATTAAGAAATACATACATAAAAGATTACACAATAAAATTAGACAAGAAAAGAAAATTAATTGTTTACTATAATATGTCTCTTAAAGACGTGCATTTTATCAGAAAATATGTCAATATCAGATGCTTTAGAAATTTTGTTATATTGCCGTACAAGTCTAACAATCGGTGCGTTATGGCCAAGATTGGAATTAGAGCCTGAGACATGGAACAGATTGAACCTTGAGGCTCTGGGCAATATTCTTGGTGCAGATATATATAACTCCGAGAGTAGCTCGGGTGTAGTCATAATACCATTCACAACCTTATACAGAAACATGTTATCTAGAAGTTCCCTGCGATGCGTAAGAGAAGACATCTTGAAATATTCTAGCCTATCATTATAAGTCAACAGCTGCTTGCCTTTGTTGCAAGAATATGTCAAATGCCATAAAAACCGCTTCTGTATACGTTCGAGTCTCTTCTTATGAACATCATAGAACGGGTTCCATACCACACTGCAGTACTCCAGAGTGCTGCGAACAAGCGAGTTAAAAAGAGTAATCTTAGTACTCGGTGAGCGAAAGTCTTTGCAGTTTCGCAGTACAAAACCAAGCGACTTGAATCCCTTAGAAGCCATGTGGTCTATGTGGACATTGAAGCGCAGTTTCATGTCAAGCATGACACCGAGGTCGCGAATCTGTTGCACATTTGTGATAGCATCCTGTTCGATGTAAAACGTTGGACAATCAAAGAGTTTTTTCCTACTAAGGCACATACAGAAACATTTCGACACATTAAGACGCATGCAATTAGTTTTACACCACGAAACTAGCCGGTCAATGTCTTCCTGTAGTCTCAACCTATCGTCGTAAGAATTGAGATTCCTAAAGAATTTGAGGTCATCAGCGAAAAGATAGCAATTGGAGTTGACAAAACACTGTTCAATGTCATTAATAAACATGCTGAAAAATAACGGCCCCAAAATAGAACCCTGGGGCACGCCCGAGCTCATTGCGATAGAATCCGACGTCACACCATTAATAACAACTCTTGAACTGCGTTCCTGAAGGTATGACCGACACCAGCCCAGCAAAGGCTCTGATATTCCGAATAGAGTTAACTTTGAGAATAAAATTTTATGGTCAACTGAATCAAACGCCTTGCTAAAGTCGGTATATATATGACTCCTATTGAAGAGCGCTGGTCAAGAGCGCGGGACACTTTATTAACGAATGTGACGAGGTTTGAAGCTGTGGATCTACCCTTCACAAACCCATGTTGTTTGTGACAGATGAGGTGTTTGGTATGCCAGGATAATATAGGACATAACAATTCAACATAACAATTCGAAGACCTTACCAAAAACAGGCAAAATAGATATTGGCCTGTAATTAGCAGCCAAATGCCGATCACCGCTCTTATGTAGGGGAACCACTAAAGCAGTCTTCCACGCTGATGGAAACACTCCGCCACTTAACGACTTGTTGAAAATAAGTCGCAAAGGATATGCTAGAGCAGACGCACACCTCGACGCAAACACAGACGGAATACCATCCACCCCAGCTCCCTTAAAAGAGTCAAGTCTCTTTAATATCTTGAGAACGTGATTGTCCTTGAACTGTATAAGAGCAAGATAATTACTGGTCGGGACTCTTAAACTGTCTGAATCACGACTCATCGCTGATGGTGCGTTATTGAATGAAGAACTAAAATGTTCTGCGAAAAGATTACATATGTCATTAGTATTAGTAGCTGATTTATCGTTTAAGTTTAACTGAGCAGGATAATGACTATGATTTCTTCGTTTGTTCTTTATGTAGGTCCAAAACAACTTAGGGTTCGACCGCAAATTAGATTCCAGACACGTTATGTATACTTTATAGCAAACATTCATGAGGCTGTCAGAACAAGCTTTAGCAAGGTCAAAAGATAATTGGTCTCGAGGGTTATTATTGAACTTTCGCAGTTTTTGGTGAAATTTATACTTTTCTTTCAGCATATTAATAAGTTCAAAAGAAAACCAAACAGGGTACTTTTTTGAACGTGGTCTAGATTTCGGAACGTGTATACCAATTAATTCATGAAGCCGATCATAGAAAACAGTAACCATATCATCAACGTGTCTGCAAGACGAGAATATGTTGTCCCAATCAGTACCACTAAGCTCAGCAATAATGGCTTCATAATCTGCTTTGAAAAAGCAGAATCTAGGATGGTTGTTCGGTGGTAGAGATTCCTCAGGAGAGACCACGATATGGAATTCCAGCGGAGGATGCAAAGGGTCGATAGTAGAGAGAGGAATCAAGCTTTCACATAGGTTGACGATTTTCGAATAACTTAACACCAAATCTAGAATTTTGGCCTTGACATTGTTTATATAATTACATTGCTTAAAATCATTAAGTAGAACAAAGTCTTTAAGCATAGAAGCAAACAAGCCGCTGATATTTCCCATATCTTGCGTATTGTTGTTGTTAGCATCGAAATTCCATACAATCGAGCTTAAATTAAAATCTCCTACGAGGCAAACATTATGAGTCCTACTGTGTTCAATAACGCGATTAGTATTTTCGATAAACTCAGCAAGGATGTGTTGCTTAATTGGCGGAGGGAGATAGACTACACAAAGAAGAAGTCTATCCTGATGACCTTTACTATCGCGAATATCAAATTCAATCCAGAAGTCTTCGCATTTAGATTCAAAGCATTGCATGCGTCTAGGGCTAAATCTTTTCGACACAGCAATAAGAACGCCTCCCCCGTTCTTAGAATTATGAAAACCGCTCGTTTCACGATCTCTCCGGAAAACAACATATCTGTCATCAAACAACTTTGAATCTGAAATACTATTATTTAGCCTTGTCTCGGTAAGTATTATTAAATCATGATTGCAACACACAACATTGTTAAAGAAATCATTTGTTTTCGTTCTTAATCCTCTGACATTCTGATAATATACGTTAAGGTTATTCAATTTAGACATAAAATTTGAAAATATACAAAATCTAGTTTACGATATTAACGTTAAAATAAAATTATTACAATTATTTAATCTATAAACTAGGCACTAACTAAGTTTTTTTAATGATTCAGTGTCTTTCACGTGAATATAAGACGAACTTTCTGATTTCCGGACAAACACCCTTCCGTCGCGTACCCAGACAAATTTATATTTAAGCTATACGATTTTGGAAACTACCGTGAGTGTTATCCATATTATAAATACGACACGGCTCAGTTAGCGTCGGTTACTGCAGGCGTGAACTCCTGATGAAGGACATCGTAATTGTCCGAAACCGTGGTTGAGACGTATCTCAGCAAATAGACAACGTGAGTACAGCCGTGTCGTATTTATTATATTTAAGCTGTTTTGCAGCGTGACGGGTAGCTGCATGAAGCGCTTTTATTTCCGGCGTCAAATGCTCAGCTACGAAGACAGGGCTCTTCTTTGTACCTCTAATTCCTAGGTGACTGCTATTCAACTTTTCGCTAGGATTATTCTTGTTAAATTTCGCTACGTCCGCGAGAAAACTGTCACGAAGACGCCGGCTGCTGAACTTGACCAAAATCGATCGAGGACGAGGGCTTTTGTTATCCAATTTGGCAATTCGAGCGCAATACTGGATATCAGCGTCAGCTACGGGGCATTTGATCACTTTACTCAGCTGCTGCACTGTGCTGTAAATATTTTCCGTCTTATGTTCGGGTACGCACTGAATTTCTATGTTGTTAGACCGTGACTGCTGTTCAACCTGATGCAGACGCGACGATGTGAAAGGTCCTTGGTGGCGGCCCTTAGCACCTCGTTTTCAGTTCGCAGCTGTGTTATGGTGGCTTTCTGAGACGCACTTTCACGACTCAGAGTCTCATACTCGGCGTTAAAATAAGCGAACGACTCGTCTACCTTTGTCAATCTTGCAGTAATGGCCTGTATTTCGGAGTTGAGTTTCCTATCTAGTTCTTCTCTTATTATCTCACGAATGACGTCAGGCGACGCACAGCCACCGGAACAACGAGGCTTAGACCTCAGTGTCACGTTGTCGTACTGAAGCGGCGAATCCTTTGAAGACGATGCGATGTTAAGCGAGTGTGACACGGAGGCGCGGATAGGTGTATTAGAGTTGTCACCTTTCGGCAATTTACACTTGCAGGTCCAAGACTCTTTAAATTCCCTTGTGAAATTGTTGAATTGTTACTTGGTTATGTTCATACACGTATAATGGTACTTATCAGGGCAATGTTTGCAATTCAAAAATGATATTCCTTTTACCTCAGTAAGACACCCGGCACATTTCTGTTTATTCATTGTGCGCACAGCAAAAAATGCCCAGTCGCACAGTAAGAAATGCCCTTCGAATGAACGCACAGCAACTAATGCCCTGCCGCACAGTAACAAATTCCCTTCACAGGCGAACGGAAACCTTGCGGCAAGAAGGTCGTAAGCGCCGTGAATATCGTGGCGCTTACGCGTTTTAACACAAAGCTTCGGCAAACTTGATAAACGAGTAAAATATCGTTATTATCACTTTAATGCACTGATTTTTGATAAAAAAAAATTACTTCACTATATGGCCAAACAGTTTATACACAGTTTATGATAGCACTACACTGGGAATACTTTATAAAAACATTAGATTTTATAAAAAATAATTGCAGCACTTATTAACTGATGTTGTTTAAACGGCGTCCGAGGGTAGTCGACTATGAGTGCTTCATTTGTGGTTTATCAAATGGGCTTACTATGAGTGCTTAATTTGTGGTTTATCAAATGGGCTTACTATGGGTGCTTTATTTAAAACTAAATGGGCTTACAATGAGTGCTTCATTTGTGGTTTATCAAATGGGCTTACTATGGGTGCTTCATTTAAAAACTAAATGGGCTTACTATGAGTGCTTCATTTGTGGTTTCTCAAATGGGCTTACTATGGGTGCTTCATTTGTGGTTTATCAAATGGGCTTACTATGGGTGCTTCATTTGAATACTAAATGGGCTTACTATGAGTGCTTCATTTGTGGTTTATCAAATGGGCTTACTATGGGTGCTTCATTTGTGGTTTATCAAATGGGCTTACTATGGGTGCTTCAGCCCATATAGTTTTTAAATGAAGCACCCATAGGAAGCCCATTTAGTTTTCAAAAGAAGCACCCAAAGTAAGCACATTTAGTTTTCAAAAGAAGCACCCATAGTAAGCCCATTTGATAAACCACAAATGAAGCACCCATAGTAAGCCCATTTGATAAAATACAAATGAAGCACTCATAGTAAGCCCATTTAGTTTTCAAATAATGCACTTATAGTAAACCCATTTGATAAACCACAAATAAAGCACTCATAGTAAGCCCATTTAGTTTTCAAATAATGCACTCATAGTAAGCCCATTTGATAAACCACAAATAAAGCACTCATAGTAAGCCCATTTAGTTTTCAAATGAAGCACTCATAGTAAGCCCATTTGATAAACCACAAATAAAGCACTCATAGTAAGCCCATTTAGTTTTCAAATAATGCACTCATAGTAAGCCCATTTAGTTTTCAAATAATGCACTTATAGTAAGCCCATTTGATAAACCACAAATAAAGCACTAATAGTAAGCCCATTTAGTTTTCAAATAATGCACTCATAGTAAGCCCATTTGATAAACTACAAATGAAGCACCCATAGTAAGCCCAATTAGTTTTCAAAAGAAGCACCCATAGTAAGCCCATTTGATAAACCACAAATGAAGCACCCATAGTAAGCCTATTTGAGAAACCACAAATGAAGCACTTATAGTAAGCCCATTTAGTTTTTTAAATGAAGCACCCATAGCCCATTTGAGAAACCACAAATGAAGCACTCATAGTAAGCCCAATTAGTTTTTTAAATGAAGCACCCATAGTTAGCCCATTTGATAAACCACAAATAAAGCACTCATAGTAAGCCCATTTGATAAACCACAAATGAAGCACTCATAGTAAGCCCATTTAGTATTCAAATGAAGCACCGATAGTAAGCCCATTTGAGAAACCACAAATGAAGCACTTATAGTAAGCCCATTTAGTTTTTTAAATGAAGCACCCATAGTTAGCCCATTCGATAAACCACAAATAAAGCACTCATAGTAAGCCCATTTGAGAAACCACAAATGAAGCACTCATAGTAAGCCTATTTAGTTTTTTAAATGAAGCACCCATAGTTAGCTCATTCGATAAACCACAAATGAAGCACTCATAGTAAGCCCATTTAGTATTCAAATGAAGCACCCATAGTAAACCCATTTGATAAACCACAAATGAAGCACCCATAGTAAGCCCATTCGAGAAACCACAAATGAAGCACTCATAGTAAGCCCATTTAGTTTTCAAATGAAGGACCCATAGTAAGCCCATTTGATAAACCACAAATTAAGCACTCATAGTAAGCCCATTTAGTTTTTAAATGAAGCACCCATAGTAAGCCCATTCGATAAACCACAAATGAAGCACTCATAGTAAGCCCATTTAGTATTCAAATGAAGCACCCATAGTAAGCCCATTTGATAAACCACAAATGAAGCACCCATAGTAAGCCCATTCGAGAAACCACAAATGAAGCACTCATAGTAAGCCCATTTAGTTTTCAAATGAAGGACCCATAGTAAGCCCATTTGATAAACCACAAATTAAGCACTCATAGTAAGCCCATTTAGTTTTTAAATGAAGCACCCATAGTAAGCCCATTTGATAAACCACAAATTAAGCACTCATAGTAAGCCCATTTAGTTTTTAAATGAAGCACCCATAGTAAGCCCATTTGATAAACCACAAATGAAGCACTCATAGTAAATCCATTTAGTTTTCAAATGAAGCACCCATAGTAAGCCCATTTGATAAACCATAAATGAAACACCCTTAGTAAGCCCATTTGATAAACTACAAATGAAGCACTCATAGTGAGCCCATTTAGTTTTCAAATAAAGCACCCATAGTAAGCCCATTTGATAATCCGCAATTGAAGCACTCATAGTAAGCCCATTGGATAAACCACAAATGAAGCACCCATAGTAAGCCCATTTGATAAACTACAAATGAAGCACTCATTAAAAAAAATCTACCATAAACTATCATTAAAATTGCCAGCATTTTTCTAAAATTAAAAATCGAATATGTCAAATTTCTCTAAAAAAAATTAAAAATCTAATGTCGAATTTCTCAAAAAAAAAAATGAAAATCGAATATGTCAAATTTCGCGAAAAAAAATTAAAAATCTCAAATGTCAAATTTCTCAAAAAAATATTGAAAAACGAATATGTCAAATTTCTAAAAAAAAAAAGACAATCGAATACGTCAAAATGACAATTAAATGTCTATTCTTATTTTATGTATTAATTGTCAATTTTTTCAAAAACAATGGAAAATCGCAAATGTCAAAATGACAATTAATTGTCAAATTTCAGAACTGTCATTTTTTTAAATATATATTTGATTTTTTACAGAAACTGTTTCATTTATCAGGATAAAAAGTAGCCTATGTGTTATTCCAGAGTCTCAGCTATCTTCATACCAAATTTTAAGTCAATCGGTTCATCCGTTTAAGCGTGAAAAAGTAACAAACACACACACTCACACACACATACACACAAACTTCGCTTTTATAATATTAGTAAGATGAAGTAAATGCATCTTACGTGATCCATCGTCGACCGCATTTTCACTTTCCATCAGGTGGGATATGGTCAAACGTAGGCCTATCTCGTATAAAAAAAAAAAATGTTAATAATTTAGTTTACCTTTATCCTGCTTTTTCCCATGGCAAAAAAAAACATTTTGTTGTGTTTTGTTTCGTAGGCTTGTTTTTGTACGTATAATTTAATAAAATCATAGAAATATTCCACGCATTTTTTTCTATTCTAAAAAATGCAAAAAAAAGAAATCGTAGTATAATATTGGAAAAATTGTATAATTTTCATTTCCAAGACAATAATTTTGTGATGCTCTCAATCCGACCCTGCTCATCAACTCGGGACCGACGCAAGGCAAGCATGCGAGCCGCGAGTGGCCCACCCGCCGTCCGCGCGCGGACGCCTCGCGGCCGAGGCGATGCGGCGGCGTTCCGGAGTTGATGTAGTGAGCGTTAGCTCATACAAATCCATATAAAGAATACTAACCGCGCGAGGCGAGGCGGTGCTGAGTGGGTCCCGGGTGGGTGTAGTGAGCGTTGACCCTTACATTGAATTGGGCGGCCAATGTTAAATTAAATTTACTTTAATAATTATTATTTTCCTAATATTCCTGCTTTTTACGTGATTAAACTTTTGTTACGAGGTATAGGTAGTTGCTTACACTCATTAATGTTTTTGTGTTCGACATGGTCATTAGTAGACCAATACTTATTAAACTTTTGTTACGAGGTATAGATCGTTATCTTACCTGACGGCCATTTTCTTTCTGATTTTCAAACAAACATCTACATGATTTTAATACAAATTATAATTATCCAATGTAACATCGAATTATCGAGACTATTTCCCGAAAATTCGATCTTTTAATCTAAAATATCCAAAGAAAAAAGTAGGTTCAAAATGATCGAGTCAGATGCATTGGTATTCATACATTTGAAGTCCCGAAATTCGATTTTACATTGGATAATTATTTGTATTAAAATAGTGTACATGTTTGCTTGAAAATCAGAAAGAAGATAACCGTCAGTTAGATAACTATCTATACCTCGTAACAAAAGTTTAATAAGTATTAAGTATTGGTCTACTAATGACATGTCGAACACAAAAAACATTAATGAGTGTAAGCAGCTTACGAGTGATTCGTTTTCCTCAGCCTTGTCAAACGATGCGATACTATCGGACAGGTATGGACTTAGGATTTGCCCCTGGAATTTGGGGGCATGGGGGATATAATATTGTATGTGCCCTATCTTTTGGGCACAAACTTTTCTCGTTTTCTCCCTTTCTTTATGTCAAAAAGTTTAGTTTAGGTTGTTTTTTTGTTCAGGAATAGGCTTAGGTATTGGCCGTGGAGTTCCAAGGGCCTGAGGCCATTTCAAGCCTTTTATGGATTAATTCTCTAAATTACAAGGTAAACACACATAAGGCGGTTTATGGCGGTATAATGGCGGTTTTATATATTATTATTTTTCAGTAATATGTAAAAGATCTTTGTATTTTTAAAACTAGCATTACTTTGATACTTTAATAGCTACATAATCATCAGAAAAAGCAAACCTCGGAAAATTTTACCAAATTCTACCTTTCAAGTCATTAACAATTATAATCCATTTCATTTTACCGTTGTCTTAATTATGAACTGAAAATAAAAAGGCATGTAACAACGGTGCCAAATTACCCCCTGAAAATCGAGGCCCCAACCCTGAAGCCGTCCCTGCTAACTATCGACAAGTTCGGCAGCAAATGAGGGTGCGATCGAAAGCGCTGGTAATGCTGCCAGTCGCTGCGTCACTCGTTAATATTGGTTCAGGGCTGAAGTACGTACGAGTAGGTACTCTTGTACTGATGGCTCAATTTGTACACATACCTACAACCCTTGACGTTGAAAAAATTGCTCATTGCTACAAGTAGACTAAGCTGTAGCTTATGGTTTATAACCCATACGTACTTAAACCATTCAAACTCTGGGCGGCGATGTTAGTTATCGTCGTCATAAAGGTCAGTCCCATTTCGTACGAAGTGTCCAATTCTCAAAACAGCAAAAGTTATTTTTGACACTAAAAGATTCCTAAGTATTTAGATTCATCTTCGTAAAAAAAATACTCCCAAGCCGAAGTAAATAAAAGTGTGTTTATGCATTTACAAAGATGACGTCTTTATGAATTCACTTATTCGTGGATGCTTGAAAACAGCCGTTGAGGAACGGTCTAAAATGTGGGTTTTTTTAAAATAATATTGCATTTCTTTATGCAATAAGTATAGGATTGCCTTCAACCACGGTCTCTCGTGATTTTAAGCGACGATGAGGCCTTAGATGGCAGACTAAACCTTGAAGGGGGGATAAAACCCTCACTGTTTTTTATACTTCTAAAGAGACACAAGAAACGGGGTTTACTTTATACTTTATCGGGAGATACACCCATCAACCTTGCCCTATCTAGTTATCACGTAAGCTTAACCTTCATAAGGATTTCGGGTCTTTTTGGACCCATTTTTGCCTTAAAATACGGATAACTTTTCATGTATTAATTTTTATGATTTGTTACTTCGTGACTTTTATTATATTTTGAAACTCTACGTAAAAATCGAAAAAAAAGTTTAAAATGTTTATATTTGAGTGAGTTAAATATCATTTTACGCTAACGGCTTTCGGGTCCAAAAGGACCCGGCCTTATAAAATATCATGATATATAACAAATTATTCATTATTATATATTTGTAATTATTATATAATTATGTTGTTTCACTTTCAATACTAAAATAGTTAGTTTTTAGATATTTGAGTACAAAAAACGAATTAATTCGTATGATTTTCTAATATTTTCTTATATCAATATGTTCAAAGAATTGAGTAAAATATTTATTATATTATGAAAAATAAAGATCGTGTTTGAATATATTAGGTTCTAAATACTTGATTTGATCAAAAATTAGAAATATACTTAGTATATTCCCTGAAATCATTTTATAAAGCTTTGCATATTTTTGATAATAAAAATTATTTATCAAAATGTATAATATGAAAGAAATTTTAAATCAAATCATATTTAAAACACAATTAAAGATTATTTAGTAATTAAAAAAAACAAACTGTAAAAGAAATTCACATCATAATACACATGATTCTTTTTACACTCGTGTACTTTACATATACGCTCTATTTGGGCAAGAAAGGTATATTTTGCCATTATTATGATTATTTTCATTTTAAATATAAATAATATATTCATTATTAATATAAAATATCATTTTTGGAAATTTTTTTCATTTAAAAAAAAAAGAAATTTCAACGTTTTATACATTGAAATTTCTTTTTTTTTTCTAATCAAAAAAAATTGAAATAATTATACATATATGAATATTATTTATATTATTATGTTAGAAAATATTATATTAGTATAAAATCAATTCAAATAAACGGAATATTTAAAATTAATTTGCATTTTATTTGATTTTAAGAAATGAGTAAACTATACCGTTTTATTTCCTCAAAATAACTCCAGATTCTCTAAAATAAAATAAAAATAGATTTTTTTATTTAAAAAACTTATTTCTTTACACGTTATGAAATATTGACATGAAAATATAATATTATATCGTTATTTATATATTACATTAAATTTTATCTCTCAGAAAAATCAACTTCCATCCATAATTTCGACGACTTTTACACCATCAACAGAGCAGCACACTCAGGCACGGTAGAAAGAGTGGGAGATACTAGTTCCTCTCCCTTCCCCTCGATCTTACGCTTTTTCGATCAGCATCACGTGACCCTGACGCGAGTTTTAAAGTTTTTACCCATACAAAAAAGTGCTCAGCGCCGCTAAAGAAGTTTTCACTTCAAAAATTATAAAACAATCATGTTTTTAAATAAAATAAATCAAAATTGTTCACGGGTCCAAATGGACCCAAAGTCCCATAACGTCACTGGGTTTGAAAGTCTTATGAAGGTTAATATCATATTTAGTTCCCATTTCCCATACGTAACACCATAATTCCCAATCAAGCACAAGTGACCAGTAATGGTGTGAG
This sequence comes from Hemithea aestivaria, assembly GCA_947507615.1. Lineage (NCBI taxonomy): Eukaryota > Metazoa > Arthropoda > Insecta > Lepidoptera > Geometridae > Hemithea > Hemithea aestivaria. Next base: position 14,741,393 of record OX382338.1, read on the forward strand.
CGATGGTAAATGGTAACACACGGTGACTATCGAGATGTCATCGACCCCGCACGTGGCAGGTATGCGGTATCATTTGCATGCCATGACTCATGGTGTTCGTCATTACACTTTATTTATGGGGAAATTCCGAAAATACACGCGCTACTTTCATTTTATTGCTGCGGAGAAGATGCGTTGACAGATTCTGCTTAAAAAGGTGGCAATGGGTGTCAGTTAGAAGGAATGGAAGATAAGAAATAGGTACCCCATAAGCATTATGATATGAAAATATGAATATTTATTTTTTATATTATGGATTATTGTAAAACAAAAAAATATTAAAAATATATAAATTATATTGTAAATTTATAAAACCAACGCAAGACTCAAACTCAAAGCATTTTATGCAAGAAGCAACATAAAATGAAAAAGCAGAATAGCAATAAGCAGAGCAGCAATATATAGAATTTAAGAGAAAAAGTAAAATGTAGAGAATGTAAGAGTAAATAATTTAGTTTTATGATTTAATTTAAATAGTAAACGTATTGGATTAAGTCTGTAAGTTTATTTTTTAAATAAAAACATTGAATTAAATTGAAGAAGTAAGAAGCCGAGCAAAACGCTCTCCTGATGGTAAGAGATAACGCTGCCCATAATAAGTACAGTGCCACTCAAGATTTCACACATTCACAATGATGCATAATTCTAGGTGCACTGCAACTGCACTTAATGCTTCTTACTCAAGACTCTTCAGCCTAGTAATTTCACCAGCTACAGTGCCCTCCTACCGAACCACAAAAACAATTTTTTGAAACAAAACGTAGTATCTAATAATATTTTTTACGATAAGTTTTGATAGTTCCACGTTGCATCAAAAACACAACTCAATAAAAAGTTTGGAATTAAATAAGTTGAAGACAATAAAAACTATCTCATCTCTAAAGCAGTAAAACAATGCCTCCGAATCTGCCTTTTCATTGGCGTCTAGTTTTATTTGCGATGGCAATAAAAACATTGGAAAATAGTGGGCAACACTGTTCCGTAGTAAAAAATATGTTAGTCATACACTGAATTGACTTACTTAAAACCTAGGATGTTGAGATAGTACTTGAATATATACGAATTTAAAGAGAAGTAAAACATAAATTATATCCCTCACGACACAGGGTATCCTAGTGTGGGGACTAGTGGACTCCAAACACGTACTTTGATATTACGAAATAGATATAAAATATCAAATTTTTATTTTTTATCATTATATTCTGACAAGGCTTAAAAAGTCCGACCAGTAATTCCGGAGAAATTCAAGAACAAACATACACTTTTGATATTTTGTATACTTATTAAACTTAAAGTATACTTATTATTGATATTTTGTATACTTATTAAATCATAAAGTATATATTAAATTGTATACTTATTAAAAAACACCCCATCACATATCTCGCAGTTCAATTAATATTTATTGATTATTTGAGACACATTTAACAGACAATACCAAAACTTGGTTCAAATTCTAGTTATTAATTAGCCTAATCTAGATATTGCCTAACAACAAATGTACAGACGAGAGATGTGTGTGTAATATTTATTACAGACATAGGTACATATCGAAGTGATAACCTCCTTTTATTAATCGGTGAAAAAACCTATACTATCGGTCTATAGTCTATGGAAAGAATCGCACAATACCCGTCGATCCTCATTCTCTACAAGCAATAAAACAAAGTTGAACAACCCACTTCATTGTTATTTTACTAGCTACATCTTAGATTCAAATATAAAGGGAAGATACAGCACAGGCGTCTCGCAAATGGACCGCTCCAATTAGGTTCATGCACACAATTTCACTTTGGCGCGGCAACTGACAGCCGCCATTTTCCGACCCAGCAGGCCCCACTTTGACTATAGCAACGATAGCGCGTATCCTTCCTTTTTATTTTAATCAAGGAGCTACATAGAGTTTGCGAATCTCTATAGCCCTATATAGAGCGGCGTGTAATCGTGACTTGGCCAAAAATTGGCAAACGTACCGTGACTCGCGAATATTGATACAAATGATAAAATTGATCTGTTATTTGAGGCACGACTAGATTACTTTTCTGTATAACTAGCTGCGGTCAGCGGCGTAAATGTAATAAAGTAATCGCCTGGAGACTACAGTGTAGTGGAGGGCATGTTAAACTGTGGATCCTAGCTGTTAAGATATGTTCGAGGCAGTCGTTCGGTCATAGAATAGAAAACTTTTTATTGTTCACACAAATACAACAATATAAACTTAGAACTAAGATCATGCTGCAGGCCTTGAAGTAATCTTGGCGACCTGAAATTGTTACTCTACATATTAGAATAGAATAGACACTTTATTGCACACCATAAATACAGTAAAATAAGCTTAAAAAGATAACATTTTAGAATAAAAAGTATAAAATATAAATATTATATTATGGTCACCGCCCGGTAGCAGTTTCTCAGCTGAATATATGATTTGTTGAGGCTGGGTATTTCATTTTCCATCGCTCTAGCCTAGCTTTAGGAGTAAGCTTCTCATCCAGAATGGTCTGTCTAAGGAAGCTATGTGGCTGTTACGGGTTTTTAAGCGTGATTGCGGTGGATCTATATTATAATTGGAATATAAACCTCAATTATTATTATTTTTAAATAGAAATTACTCTCGAAACTAGATTTTTGAAGAACAATAGCGATACTTGAATGTAATAAAATGCTGCCTTACAAAGCCGTATAAGCGTCAGTTGAAATAAAACTACGCGAATGAATGGTCCGAAATATGGGCAATACACGACAAAACCACTCCATACTCCGTGCTAGTAAAATATTTGAACTGACTGACACGACAGGGCAGACTATGTCCGGGGAAAAAAACGTTATGGCACAAATGCATTAGAATTAAAATAAAACTTTATAAGAGAATTATTCGATTTTTAACCGTGTTTTTTTTACCGTGGTCGAGATAATCTCGACAATATGTATTAGACGTGAGTTGTGCTGTTTTAGTTAAAGAGAATTATTAAAAATATTAAAGAACGCGAGAACTCATAATAATATTGCATTGTCAACCGATTTGGACATGCAGGCAAAATTTCAGCTCATTCGGAAACCGAGAAGTGGATCAAATTTATCTTGTAAGATTCGATTATAAATAGACAGACAAAGGACAGGTGAAGTGAAAGTAAACTAGTAGTTCGCCGCGAACTGGGACCTTGCAGACCCAATTTCCCTCAAAATAGGTATACATGGGTAAAAGTTATAAGTATCTACGAAATATAAATGTATGGAAACTTTAACCTATAATATTCGTAAAAGGAAAGGAAAATGCCAAAATTGAAAGTAATGTTAAAACTCAAAATACGAATAAAATATGAAAGGTTATGTGTGTATTCACTTGCAGAAAATAATAGAATAAAATAATAAATATTACTATAGTTTTATGGTACGACAACCAGAAGTTGGTCAAATATTACTTATATAAGATTTTTTTACCGACTTTGTATGGAAAACTTTTTAATTTCAGCATCTTAAAAATAGACCATGTTTGCAAGCTCATAGCTGGACAACGATTGGATATAGATAAAAAGTGTTCAAGCCAAAGTTGTAGGAAATTTTAAAGCTTTTATAATGAAGTACCACAAAATATCGTACTACGCCCAGTTTTTGACATTTAGGCAAAAAACCTAAAAATGGGACATTCTTCGGCCCCCCCACCCCTCGGGATCACCTCGGAGGGGTGGGGACTTTTAGTATGTTAATCTCCTGAATAGTCCAAACAAAGTTCCTAAGTTAGTTTTTCTGCTTTCGACTTTTCGATCCACATGCCTCTTTTGGGCACTCATTGACTGGACTACTATTTGAGTAAAAAATGGGTTTAAGTTTCACCCGCACGATCATTTAAATTCATAATATTTTGAGTACGTCAACATGGCTATTTACTTATCCGTTAGGGAACCGAACCTAGGACCGAATTATCAAAAATGTATGAAATGACGTATTACGTCGTATCGATTTTTGACAATTCGGTCTTTGGTTCGGTTCCCTGACGGAAAACTGAATATCCCTGCAGTTCTCATAATATTATAATCGATAAACATTGTAGTTTTGTATTCTCTATAACTCTACAACCCTTGCACCGATTTGGCTCATTTTTGGACGTGAGAATTCTTTTAGTTTGTACTACCTGTTTAAAAAGTTTTATCAAGACTGGATCATCGGTTTCATTGTAATAAAGCAATCTCTTTAACTCTTGAACCCTTCGACCGATTTGGCTCATGTTCGAACTTAAAAATTCTATGGATTTATATTACGCGTTTGCAAAGTTTCATACAGATTGGACTATTGGTTTTCCAGTTATCGCGTAACAAACATACATACAAACATACACGTTGGCTAATATATTTGTGTCGCTTATAAAAAATGTGTATATGTTAGAAAAAAAATTATCAGCGGTCCAGTTTTGAAATAATCGTCAGACCTATCGTAAAGACTTTAAGTCACCTATATCTCTGCAACCCTGTAACCTATTTAGCTAATTTTTTCACTTAAATTATCCAATTAACCTTCTTAACTTGTGTGTAAAATTTCATTTAATTTGGATAAACCGTTTTCAAGTAAACGTCGACCAAACTTAAGCATCAGAGGTCAAGCGTTAAACTGGTCAAAACGCAGGCATTTCGCGGCTTTCGACTCTAAGACCTCGCTTCGCTCGGTCGATAAAATTTCATATAATTTGGATAAACCGTTTTCAAGTAAACGTCGACCAAACTTAAGCATCAGAGGTCAAGCGTTAAACTGGTCAAAACGCAGGCATTTCGCGGCTTTCGACTCTAAGACCTCGCTTCGCTCGGTCGATAAAAGCTTTTAAAATAGTCTAGTGCGTTCAGACCTTCATTTCGACTGGACATGCCGAATGCCGTCACTCGGGACTCGGGACGTAACTAAACGAACGTAGAAAAAGAAATAAACGCAGCCTGAAAACTGGCGCAAAATTGACGGGGAGACCAGATCTATGCGTTTTTTGACAGTTTTATGAACTTTGGGGTGTAAAAAGTGCACATTTTTGGTATAGTTTGGTATTCTTAGAATATTTTGTTCTTTTTGAATGTGTGTTCATGTTCTTTTACGAGTATAGTGTAGACGAAATAGTGGCGGTTATGTGAAAAGTATTCACTGTGATTGAAAACTGATGAAAAATGTATTTATTCATACTTTTGTTTTGTTTGTTTTGTAATTAGCATTTTATGCTAATTAATCTTCTAATCCAAAGGCAATCTGTTATAATGCAAAGACGCTTCATTTCCCGCTGTATTAAATTCGCAAATAAAAAAAAAAACGCTTTTATTGAGATTTTGACAATCCGCGCTAACTTTTTCGCGAATTGGAACTCCGCGAAATATTCTTTTTGATCAAGTGAATGGGCATGGTCTATGACATATATATAGTTTTTCGGACATTTTATTCTTTGAGATTGGCTTCGCTATAAAATGTATTAATTTGTCTTAAAAGTAAATTATCTAACCTAGTTATTTAATAAAAAAATCACAACCACCCACTCACTGACGTAATTTTAAAACAGTCACAAGCACCTAATATGCGCTTGTTACATGGTATCGATGGTGTCAATAGAATCTCTATATAAATTAATTATGCGGCAGTGAAGCTTGTCCGTCTGTTCTCGTGGGACAGCCCGTTTATTGACCACTTTGATCTTGCGATGGGAGCGGTTTATGCAAGAACGAGCCAGGAACAATTGAGATACTATTATAAACTAACTGCGTGTTTTAACCATTGAAAAGTAGCCTATATGTGTTAGTTTAACTATGTATCAAATTTCAGCACAATTTGGTTAGCTGTTTAGGCGTGAAGGAGTATCAAACAAAGATTTAGAAGCTTTTTAAAGTAAAGCAATTAAATATTATGCGCTTTAACCAACTTCAAATTGGTTATTATTTTCGTGCTAAATTTCAGCATAATTGGTTCAGCTATTAAGGCGTGAAGAGGTACCGGGCACTACACACACAAACATAAAAACTACAAACTAACATTAATACTTCGTATGCCTTTTTATAGGACTAAATTCCATAGTCAAGCCTTGATTTACCTAAATCTATCTCAGAGTGCATTAATAAGCCATCCCTACAGCATAACACCATCCTTGTCCACCGGCATCCAATTGGCTTTAATGGAGAAGCTGTTTACACTCTCCAGTGTGTACACCGCCTAACATTGTGTGTGCTCTGTGCTCCAAACGATTTAGGGCCTACACAGACTTAATCGAATCGGAAGTGTCTTTAGACAATTTAGATAGAATTTACCTCTATATTAAGTAGGTACACGTTTTTCAAGATCAAGAACATGTTTAGTGAAGCTAGGGAGGATTTATCCCGCCTTATAGGTTAAAGACGCTACCATTTACTGCCGATTCGCCACGTTACATCACACGAGATCGTGATCAAACCTATAATAAATGAATAAAAACTACCAAAATCTATATTTAATACGAAAATTGAATACCTAAATATTATGATAATTCATAGGCACTTATTCTATTCGTAATCCAAATTAAACCACTATAAATAAACAACTTATAAATATGATTATTTACGAGTATAAACACATTAACCTAACGAAGTTACGCGTAATAATTTCCATCCAAAATGTTTGGTTCAATAAACCATCTTACGATATTTATACACCCAATTAAAGCTTAAGGGCTTAATACTCGCTGGGCGACTGTCTCGCTCGCACTATGTGACGAATTTTCAAATATATTTTGTAGAAGTTTTGAAAATGTCTCTCAATAAAACCAAAGAATAGATACTATTACTACGTAAAACTCAATATAATATTTTTATTATTGTTTAAAGTACTCCAAGATTGCTATCTTAAATAGGCAGCAAGGTTATTTTTAAAACGAAGAATACATTGTATTTTTGAAACCTTTTGCTATTTACAAATTAGCAATACTTTTGAATGTTATACATTTGAAATTTGAACATACTTAGTAAAAAAATTGACGTAACTTCCGAACACATTTTCAAAAAGTAAATTGTAAGAATTGATATTTCAAAATACGGTATCGTGCGAGCGAGACAGACCAGCGTGTATTAAGCCCTTTAGTTTATTGTATATGGCAACAAACAAGATCTCCCATTTATCAACGCACTCCCTAATTTTTGTGACTGGCAACACTTTCAATTTTCAACCTTATCGTTGCCAGCTATAAAAAATAGATTGTAATAAACGTTGAAAGAGGCAATTATCTACAAATATATCATAAAGTAATAAATTTAACCCGTGCCGTAATAATTTTATCTCGTGTTATTAATATAACCATATTTCTATGGGAGACAGTTTTTATTAGACCCTCCTTCATTTGTTGTGGTGATACTTATATTACGCGTTGTGATCGATTTAAAAATATACGTAGAGGCAATATTATATAGGTAGCATTTAAGGCACTTTATCTAGTTAATCAAGTGTTGTTAAGTTAAGCTCTAAAAAAACTATTAGGTACATTACTAAATCTGAAAAAATAATCCTTGTTGAATTATATAGGTAATCTAAATCTAGAAGTAATTCAGAACATCACATTATTGGTTGCTTAAAAACGCATTGTATTTTTAGTATTTTTTTATTCTTTGTTTTCAATAATCATCGGAGGGCCAATTGGCGCTCCGGTGAAGAATATCATATAAACCTACATAAATAAAATTATTCTCAAAACCATAGAGCGCCATAATTAAAATACGTTTCTTAAATTTGTCGTGTAAAGTGATAACAGACACAAAATTCATTCAAAATTTAACAATTTCGAAGCAATGTTTATTTACTATTTAGATCAGTAGTACATTAAGATGCGGTATTTCATATTTCCTCAATGATGACCAAAAGCTCACGGAATCTCGGCTGCAGAGCCTTGAACACCGTAGAATGGTCGCCTCGTTATCGGTCTTCTATAGGATTCATTTTGGAGAGTGTGCGCAGGAATTACACGAACTAATTCCTCCAAGCCCATTCTACCGACGGACGTCGCGGCAGACGGCAAAGCGGCATCCTTACTTAGTGGCGTTACCTACTGCCCGCACCAAGCGTTTTGCTTCGTCGTTCTTAATGAGAACTGGTCGCGTTTGGAACACTTTGCCGTCATCCGTGTTTCCCGAGCGGTACAACTTGTGTATCTTCAAGGCACGAGTGAATAGGTACCTTTCTAGGCATCTTACGTGATCCATCGTCGATCGCATTTTCATTTTCCATCAGGTGGGATGTGGTCAAACGTAGGCCTATCTCGTATAAAAAAAAAAAAAAAAAGTCCACGTGTCTGGAGGTCGATGTGTTGTCCAATATTTACTAAATCAATATCAAGTAGATACGAGTAACGTAAGTGGGAAGATAACGGCAGTTTTAAAAAGTTTTGCGGGAACTCAAGAAAACTTAAAGTAAGCAATCTTAAGATTTTGCCTTTTGTAGATCCTACTAATTACCTACCTACCTGACTTACTACTATTTTTTTTTATAAAAGTGTGTACCTATAAAAGTGTGTTTTGTAACTTCTTACTTTAAAATATAGAGCTAAAATTTATGTGGTATTGCCATTTTGAAAGATATAGAATACCAAATTTCAGCTCAATCGGTCCACCCGTTTAGGCGTAAAGAAGTAACCAACATACACACTCACTCACAAATTTTCGCATTTATAATATCAGTGCGATTTCTTACATTAGCAAAAACTCAAACATATAAGTACTTATTCATCCCGCGAGAAATAACTTTTCTCATGAGAGCGTAAAGCGACTCACAACTACCAATTCATTTTATTTATACCTTGATATGGTTCCATTCCTTATCTCACCATAACACAGCAGTTATCAAAACTACATTTCCCCATGCAATGGCAGAGAAGGTGACAAATGATAAAGCGACCACTGAAGCGTGGATATCTTTCTCTGCCGTTTTATATCCCCTCCCTGCCTCGCCTTAACTTCGCCCTTTGATGCTTAACTTTTATTAGATAACTATTTTACGCTACAGTTTTTTTATGAAGTTTGATACTTTTGTACTAAATCTAAATATATAAAAGGAAAGAATGACTGACTGACTGACCAACCACGCACAGCCTAAACCGCTGAACCGATTGGGTTGAAATTTAGAATACAGATAGGTTTTATGACGTAGACCTCCGCTAAGAAAGTATATGGCCACGCGGGCAAAGCTAGTTAGTAATATTTTAAGTTACTAATGGACCCGTGCGCACTTCGTAGCGTCTGGCAGAAAATTATATCATTCTTTCTCTACCGTATCTCAAAAAATATCATAAAAACCTTCATCTTGAAGTTAAAATAGCATCAAAATCCGTTAAATCCGTTGCGTAGTTTTAGAAATTCAAGCATAAATAAGGACAGACAGATGTGGGAAGTGATTTTGTTTGATACTATGTAGTAAAAGAAAATATTGAAGATAATACCAGTATATATAATTTGTCTTATCTCACTAACCAGTTATAAAAACTACATTTCCCCATGCAATGGCAGGGAAGGTGACAAATAATAAAGAGACCACTGAAGCGTGGATATCTTTCTTTGCCGTTTTGTACCACCCTACAAGGTAGGTAGGGTGGTATATACAGCCTTAACTTCGCCAAAAAAAAAAAAATTTTCAAAATACTAAATAACTTTTTCAAAATTTGTCATATCATATGCGAGTGAAAGAGTCGCATGCAAAAGCGTGGCCCTTAACAGAATTCAATCAATATATTTAAATTTAATAAAAATATGTATAAACTATCAAGAATTTAAATTGAAAAATATCAGTATTTGAATATAATTTGTAAACATTCTTAACATCAATGTGGCAGCATCTTTCAAATAGATAGAACCAATTTTTCAGGAAAACCTGAGAATAGAGTATAGAGCTAGTTAGTCAAGTATTTTTCTCGGCAATATAGCAACAGTGATCATTGATTACAATTGTTTTTAATAAAACCTGAAAACAGCTTGTTTATCGGCTATTTTACAACATTTTATTTACTTTCACCTGTCTTTTGTCTGTCTGTATGTAATCATATCTTGGAAGTTTAATTTAATCTACTTCCCAATTTCTGATTGAGCTGAAATTTGGCATGCATGTATAAATCGGCTGACAATGCAATGTTATTATGACACGGAGCTGATGTGAGGAAGGCCATAACAACTTCGTAATTAAACGACACAACCCCATTGAGTTTGGGCTCATTTGATTCGTCTTGTACGAGTATTTTGGTGCCAGATGGTAATAATAATGAAAGCGTGTTTTTAACAAGTTTTTTTTTAAATTTCACTTGTTTTTAATAAAACCTGAAAATAGCTTGTTTATCGGCTATTTTTCTACTCATAGAAACAATAATTACAAAGTATAACGTCATTTGGTCGCTTTATCGCCTGCAACACAAAGGTGGCTTAAATTCTCATACACTCCCAATACAGGGTTCAATAACCGATAGGTAAATATGTAGATAGCGCCTTCACATACTCTATCCAAAGGATAACAAGTAACTATACATAAATAGCAGCAGAAACGGTGTAGGTTTACTATAATTTGTAAATTTTCTATTTATTAACGTCACAGTACAAATACTCTGTGTATTTGTGTTTTCTTTATAATAATGAGTGAAAAAATATGCCATAATATGCAATTTTAAAAGATTAGAATTCAAAAGAATACTGTTTTGAATTTCCATTGTAAAATCTTACTAATAAACGTGAAAGTTTGTAAGAATGTTTGGATGTCTGGATGTATGTTTATTACTCTTTCACGCCTAAACGGGTGGACCGATTGAGCTGAAATTTGGTAGAGAGATAGCTTAGACCTTAGAATAACACATTGGCTACAGTACAGCGGTAGATAACAAAATGTTATAGTATATAATTAAATAAAAAAGCATTATTAAATACAATAAAATGCATATAATATTATGCGTATTACATACTCGTATATTAAATCAAGGATCATAATAAACGCGTGAGGAAAATCACAAAATTTCGGCTAAGTGAATACATACTTCAGTTACAGACATTACCTTTATGTAGTAACAGGAACCCTTACTCGGCATAAACCCAAGTGAAAATATATTGAACTGTCAGAGGCAACCTTCTACACCTTTTTTATGTTAGGTTGAAAGTGACTTGAGAAACCCATCGAAATGACTTTTGGGTCGATTTGATTCAGTTTTCGATGGTGTTCCGTAAACTCATCATTTTGGGTCGAGGGTAAAATTTCATTTGTTGTCTTTTACCGGGGGTAGACTTCCTTTGCAGGAGGTCGTCTAGGTGGGTACCCCAACAGTGCCAGTTATTCTACCGCCTGAGCAGTGATGTGCAAACATCACTGTGCTCCGGTAGGAGGGCACTGTAGCTAGTGAAATTACTGGGCTAAAGAGTCTTAACATCTCATGACTCTTGAGTAAGAAGCGTTGGTGCAGTGCTCCTAGAATTTCACATAATTGTGAAATCCTAGGTAACACTGTACTGATTATGGGCAGCCGTTATCTCTTAACATCAGGAGAGCGTCTTGCTCGTCTTCTACTTCATTACATAAAAAAAAAAAAAAATTTCATACGATTTTTTGTGTGACATTATTTTGCATGAGAAGACTATATTAACTTTTTTTTTTTTAAATACCTTCAGAACATGAAATAGCGAAGGGGCAATAGGTACATAGATGAGTATGGCAGGAGAGAGAGTTTTAAGTGTGCCTAAACATTTTCTTTCGTCGGCACGCAGCCGAAGTAAATCAAGTGAGTTTATGCCGTTTATTTACAAAGATGAAGAAAAGTGTTCTTTACTGCTGTAGTAGCTGTAGTATTGTTAGTTTGTTTTTCTCAATAAAGGCATAATTTGCCACAAAAAAAGTTAATAAAATAATATACTGAACATTTGAAAAAGAATATGGAAACATCATGTATCTGTGAACAAAGATGTCAAGCAAATCTGGCAGCCGTACTTTACGAGACATCAAAACAAAATTTATGGAACTCGGCGTGAACCTTAAGTGCTTCAACAAAAAACATGATTTTTCTTGTAAACAGACAATGGGAATCATTTTGATTGCTCACGAATTGGACTTGACATAAGCTTTATAAATCTCTGTAACCGAGCTAAGTATTTTACCTACTTACTACTTAGCTCGAATGGTGACAAGATTTTACGACATAAAATTGTGTTATTTAATTTCTACTTAATAGGTTTAGTATAATTTATTTTCTACATTTTATGATTTACACTATGTACATAATATGGTCTAATCTACCTACATACCAAATTTCAGCTCTATCGTTCCAGACGTTTAGGGGTGAAAGAGTAAGCATTCATCATAATAAGTCTCTACTTCACTACATCTATTCAAACAATCATTTCGGAAAAATTATTAGTAGTCCAATAATAATTGTGTAATTAAAATGTTAAATAATTTCCTGTTTATTTAAAATAATATGAAAGAATATAAAAGAAAATTAGGTAAGTGTATATATAGTGGGTTTGTTTATTATTTAAGAAAATTAGTAAGAATTAGAATTTGATAGTTTTTTTAAGAACCTCTAACATTAGCAGAGTCTATAATTTTCTCTACGCAATCATTGCAGTTCTATCTTATAAGCTTCTCGTACTTCCGCGCTCCGCTCGATTTTGATAGTTGCATAATATTGAATTCACATCTTTAGGTAAGTAAATCGATGCGATAGACACAGTAAAATGTAGCGATGGTATCACCTGAGTGACACGCGTTTGGACACTCGCTTTTACAGATATGAACTTATTTTGGGGCTTGGGGGATGCGTAGGGGCCCAGCCCTCACCCTAGGTTAGATGGATGGTGGATTTTATGAAACGACAGCGATTTGGCTTAAGTATCAGTGTAGGCACCCAAGTGTGGCAGAAGAAAAGCAATTTTTTCCGAGAGTAGATAATAATATGTTTATTTGTTAGGCACGCTCTCCACGGGAATACCAGAAATGAAATCTACGTCCTCGATTAATCCGAAATTTGTATTAAATTATCAAACTTGACCTATTAGCTATAAGAGGTCTCCCAGATTTATTTAAACGAAACAGAGTGGCGCGCCCCTTTCTCCACCCCTCCCCCGTCAGAGGGCAACCGTGGGCTACTGATCTTAATCGGCTTATTTTGATAAAGGAAACCATTGTGCCAAGTTTCATACTTCTGCACGATAACTACAGGTTTGGCCTATTTTTGTCGCTTAGTGCCCGTGCTAAGACTTTTTTATACCCATTCAAAACGCTTGTTTACCATTTTCTCATAACTTGTACCCCAACCAAAGGTGTATCGAGTTCTAAACGAAATGCTCAGGACATTAAACATGAATTTTCCAACCCCACCTGAATGGGGTGATTCGGACCCCTATAACTTCACCTACAATTGTTTATTCCGTTTTGTAATATAATGAAATGTTGCTTTCGAATAATTTTTGTTTATTGCCTGTTGTTAAGCTTTGCACCTTTTTTGGTAAAAAGGAAAAATATTTTAAGGAATCGTTAATATTATTTATTTGATACTCGTGATCGTGAATCCGCGCGCACTTCGTAGCGCTTAACAGTAAATAACACAAGTCGACGAGAATTTTGAGTCTGGGTTCTGTATGTGTTATTTTGGCAATTAAGGCATAATACACGATCAGAATGCACAAATTCGTCAAAAAATCTCATTTTTGTTTTTTCGTTGTGTAATGTACAAAAGCAAACTTTATTTGATAAAAAAAGCAATTCACATTACTTTTCAATATAGCCAACCAGAATCTATGCATTAAATACCAGAACCAAAAAAAAACATTTTTTTTCTCGACTTGTGTAATTAGTGTTTCTCTACTATTTTATGCAATACATATTATAAACCTCTTGAAACACTCTATATATTAAAGTAACCACACCAAAATCTGTTGAAATGTTTTAAAGATCTAAGCATTCATAGGGAAAGACAGACAGACACACGTGAAGTGACTTCGTTTTACACTATGTAGTGATAGTGATTGGATACAAGGATGGTTTTTTTAAGCGGTAAGCGCATGGGTTGGCTTGCCATAGGAGGCCTATGCCCAACAATAGACGAATATAGGCTGATAATGATGATGAAATGACACCAAATTTCAAACACTTTCCCACCTGTGTGTGACGTCACCTTTAGTGTTATGATTGATTCATTTACATTACTAATATCTACGAAACAATGTATTTTACAGTAAATAGGTACCAGATCTCACAATAATTGCCAGAATTAAGCAACCCTTCTTAGCCAGGTGTTCTCCTTCACAGTGGTTCTCAAAGATTCGAGTCTTAAGCGATTGAAATATTAAATCAAATACGTCTCCTGCGTAATCACGTTTGGGCCCCTCTGTTTCGGGTTCAGAGATTAGTTATTAATTTTGGGGACGTCCCCTTAATATTCATTAGTTTGGTACAGGTAAGTTGGGGTGTATCTATCTTTAATGATACAAAACATATTATGATTTTTTTGTGGCAAATGCCTTTATTGAGAAAAAATAACTAACAAGTACTACAGCTACTACAGCAATAAAGAACACTTTATTAACCACAGATCGGCCACAAGCCGATCTACAGAAAATCCAAGTGCTCCAAACCACTCTCAGATGGCAGAGTGCTCAGAATGCTAGCAGCATTGCCATATTACATATGATAATAATGTAAATTTATAGAATACTAGCTTACCCGGCAAACGTTGTTTTGCCATATAAATAATTTCCAGTTACACTGAGATAGCAAAATAATAATTGTCAACGTTACTACTACACTTGATGCATAAACAATAATGATGGCCGACAACTGTGTAGGGAGTGAGAAAGAAAGGAGACCGGCTTCGTTCTCATCCCTACTCCGTGCTGTTTACTGGGTCAGAAGTGACACCTGTAGACATCTAGCGGGGATAACTAATTAAATGACGATTGATCAGTTTTCGAACGAGAATTTTATATATTAGATAATAGAAATAATTAAGTACTCGACGTCAGAACCTTAAGGTGGAGGTATCTCATTTAAAACCCATTAGATCCGATGTCGATAGTTGCTAAATGAGACATTCTACCTTATGGTTCTAACATCGAGTAATTATTACATAAAATATGGCGGTAACTTCGTTACATTTTTTTAAAATTATTGATCCTAAGAACTTTTAATTATAATTATATTATCAAAAAGTCCGGAAAATTTTGAAATGTGGGCGAACTTTCCATTATATTTTTGACCTTTTAATACCAAAGTTTCAGAATAATGACGCCTTTTAAATATTTTTTAAATTACCTGAAACAAACAAAAAACACAATAAGTAATAATAAACATGGTTGCCATAGGACATTTGCTAAAAAACAGGTTTTATTGAATATAACTTTTTCATATTTTTCAACCAGACCACGTCCACTGTCCACGCCTGATCTTAAGCGATGATGCGTGATACAGCTGAAGATGGAAGCAGACTTAACCTACAAGGCGAATCTATTTCATATTATAGCCAACATGTTCATAGATTAAACAAGCTACAATTGTAAACAAATATTCATAAAAAGAATCCCTACGAGTTTCTTGCTCGTTCTTCTCATAGAGGTGCTATTCGAACGCGCCATAGAGTATTTTAATACTGTAAAATTGAGTTGCAAAAGTGTTCAATTGTAAAATGGAACACTTTTGGAATGAAAAAATAAATAAATTTTAATGGATAAATCCATTTAAAAAAATTAAAATGGATAAATAAATTATAATTTCGAATTTAGAAATATAAATTTAAATTTAGAACATATTCATAGATTAATAGCATATCGCCTGACAAAACAAGCACGTCAAGCATCGAAGCCCTCTAGGCGCTCAGTCAACGTCACGCCGCTCCCGAGAATACATCATAAACAGTTTAGCAAACACTGAGATGAAATATTTCCGCGCGGTAAACGGTTTTTGAAAACGCTATTTTTCATAGGTAACTCGGAAAAGGTTTTACGTGACGATATGAAGTGTAGAGTATGAATAATAAAGAAAACGTCTGAAAAATGTGCAGTGTGCAGCTGTAACTTGTGTTGAAATTTTGCACACATATAGATATTTTGACGTAGAAAATAGCTTTACAGAATGGTCTTCTTTATAAAATAGATAACTCATTGTTGAAACACTAAATACATACAGACTCATTGTTGAAACACTAAATACATACAGAAAAATTAAAACAAGTTTATAAACCTAAGTATAATAAATGACGGTCTAATCGCTAAAAGCAATATCTTTCTGACTTTGTAGGTAGAGAAATAATTTAAGATATAAGCTAATGTAAAAAACTTTATGAGATAGAAAAATTCTGTTTTTTATTTGTCACAGAACTTAAATTTCGAATATTTTACTAAACTAAATAGAGTGAGTTCTTAACTAAATAGAGGGATTGAAATTTAGTAATTGTCGTAAAGAAAATCAAAATTAAATAGTAAATCAAGTTGGGATATCTGATAATGAAGTCAACGTCCAGTCAAGGCATATGATCTCCTACATTATAAAAGTAGTGAAACTACAATTCATTTCAGTCGCATCCGTTATTCATTTGTTCAGGCGGCAATCCGCCGTTTTGTTTGTTTTGAGGTAAATGTGTATGACGCGCCATTTTTCCTCCACTCACGCGTATTCATTCAAATTCGGAACGGAACGTCAATCAAAGATTTCCCGCCATTTTTCACTGACACCACCGGAAGGAGGGAACTTTTTAAAATAGAGTGGCGACGTAAATCAAGCCGCCATGTCGATAATGTGCCCAAATCTGTGCAGGGGAGAAAATATTTTAAAATGTTTTTTGTATCGTGGGGTCGTAATGTTTTTTAGTGCTGTAAACTCTGATTTATTACGTAAATGTTCTAACATTAAAACTATACTTAGAAGTAAGTTGATCGACGAAATTTTTCACTAAGTAGGTACGATATAATATTTTGAGTCGATTTTGTGAGTTATGTTAAGATCGGCTGTGATAACTTGTTTTAAATACTGAATTACTCTTATTATAATATAGATATTACTAGTTGCGTCCAACGGTTTTGATAATTAAAATATCGCACACCTAATGAAATACTGATATGACCCAAAAACTTTTTATAATTTCTACCTTAAAAGATTTGTGATTGTGAAATATTTTTCAGTTAAACGAGTATTTTATTACGTATGCAAAGCTTTGACCCTAAGCTATATACTAAATTTTACTTCAGTCAGTAAAACCAATTAAAACACGCATACAACTTTTCCCCTATAAAATCTTTTTAATAATATGGCAACATGTGCATTTTGCCAGTGTCGAGTAAAATTCGTGAATGTTCACGGGATATTAAATTATGGTCTCCACTTTCGTGTTTTGCCAGTGTCAAGTTAAATGTTATTTTTTAAGTAATAAGTTAGTTAGTCAGGTCAGAGTCAGAGTGAGCTTAATAGCTCGTCTAGTCACGTGAGTCTTCCAGTAAAATGGGTGGAATTTTACTGAAAGTTCGGAGGAGTTTTGGAGGGGGCACCAAAATTCATATTTCAGCACCATATCACTTGCCTACATCTGTGCACATTCAAAAACACTTAACACGCAATATTCCACCATTATTACACGCTAACAATCAAATTCTACACGATTATTAAGCAAAAGACGTGGAGCTAATGATATGATCAAGGCTTGCCGCCAAAAACTCCCCCTATAAAATGTTACTGCCACAAGTGACAGATTGTAAAAGTTCCGTATCATCCCTATTCACCTTAAACAGGGCGTGAATCGGATACATGCATCAGAGTTGTTTTCTTTTTAATTTATTTGCATTTAAGAGGGGCACACTGGCACACGGCACAATGGCGCTGAAAGTATTGCATTGACATTGACAATTGACATGTGTGTTCCGTTAACGAACGGAATTTTCATACAAATTTGATTTTGAAAATAGAACGTTTTTATTATACAATGTTTAAAATGTTGTAATATTATGACAATGGCAAATACAGCTACCACGTGACGCCAGATTTATTAACGCTCTAAATACCAATGAAAAAACAAAATATCACATTACTCGCGCATGTGAAAATAACAGGCGTTTTCTCGAGAAAATTACAAAATGGCGTCACGCGAACAAATACAAAAGGAAACGGAAACACGATAGTTCGGTATTTGAATCAGGCGCGCTAATTCTCTGGCGGCAGATCAAAGCCGGCCATGGGCGAATTGCATTGCGTACGCGCAGCGAAACGCTCCAGTTCTAAATAAGTTTGGATTAAGTTACATTTTGGACTGAAGAGTGAGCTGAAAGCGGGAAAAGTAGCTTATTATCAAAGAAGTTAGCAATAAGAAGGGGGAAATAGAACAAGAATGAAAAAAAAATACATTTTACGTATTTGGCTCATTCTCATGGAATCGATTCTCATCGTCACCTTCATGGCAATTCTTATTTATTGCTTATTTGTAATGTTTATGTATAATATCGTATAGTGCTGGATAACACGAGTAAACTTTTATATAAATGATTTAAATCGTACGTTTCGTTTCGAAGAAAAACAGTTTTGAAATTTTCGACGCCACGAAAGTGATTCAGTCATTATTTTTTCACAACTTTTTCAAATAACCCCCTTTTAAAAGACTCAATCTACCAAAAATGTACAATAAAATGACATTCTACGTAACAACAAACCTCACTACAGACGAAAATATGCGTAATTTGAGATATTACTTTACCTTTCACTTTACTTTTTTATTAGGCAGAAATTTGGTATGTATGTATTAAAACCCTAACATAACAGATAAAGTACTTTTTAGTTAGTAAAAAGGTCCTTTCTAAACAAAACAATACAAAAAAATCACTTTCGTGGCTTAAAAATCACCTTCATGGTAAAAAACGCTATGAAGGTGATGCCACGCTGGTGACGAAAATATCCCTTTTTGGTGAAATTCTAGAAAGTTTAGGTATAATGTATAAAATGTAATACTACATCTTTATCTCGCACATTTAGGCGTTTTGAAAAGCTAGCTTTGATTTAAATAACTAGAATATAATGCATAAAAATGTTGTCCATGAATAAATTGAAACTTAGCAATTTTATTTTTTCCCACGGCTCGATAAGTCCTATATCCTACTTCTACGATTGCAGAACATGACCATTATTGAAATGAATCGAACTCTGTATTGGATTGTTGATGTTGTGTTTAACAGCAGCCGTTAAACTAAGCAAATTTAAAGCACCTAAAATCGTGTGACCGCTACATTATGTCATTTTAAATTCAAAATAATAATAAAAGGCTTTTTTTAGACTGTATACCGTAAAGTGTATTTGTTTGCGAAAATTATGGTATATATTATATACAGATACACCGAAATTTGTTAAAGTAGTGCCCAAATGATTCACTGCAACGGAAAGTGTGAGAATACGAAAAATGGCCCCGTTTATGACCTTTTATGTTAAATTTTAGTATTATTTTTTGCATCTATTATGACAATCTTTATTTATTTTGTAGCTTAATATATGTTTTATCCACCTATCTAAAATTCATGTCCCTTTCTTTAACCGTTTAGGAAATATAACCGTGTGACCCTCAAATTTGAGCTAAAATGAGAATGAGCCATTTACTATTACTTATCTTACTAATATTGTAAACTTGACAGTTTGTAGGAATGTATGGATGTCTGGATGTCAGGATGTCTGGATGTCTGGATGTATGTTTGTTACTCTTTCTCGCCTAAACGGGTGGACCGATTGAGTGGAAATTTGGTATAGAAACCCGCTGAGCGCAGCTAGTTCTAACATAATTTGCAAAAAAAGAACTTTAAATTCATGTTTCTATCACTTTTGCATTCGAATAGAAAACTCTTTTTCACTAACTAGATTTAGAATCTGCAGTCATCTCTGTGTACACAAATTCAGCATGAATAGTGCTAATTTCCGTCTAAGGACCAAAACAAAGCAATGTGCCCGCAATTTCAGTTCACTTACCCTTCCACCCGCATATCATCCAATGGGCTGAATACACAAACGGTGTGAAACCATGGAGAAGATTCAAGTAGTTTCGCTCGTGGTTTAAACCATAGACTCAATGTTGCAAGCGAGTCTAATGTTCGGACGTTTTACCATTAAATTAAAAGACACAGAAGTACAGCAAAAGACAGCATCTCAGTGGATAAAGTTAGTAGGTAAAATATTATTTCGGTATTTTCCAAAGAATTTTACCTTTTTATTCTTTTAAAATAGGCGAATTTTCGATGTCCATCGTGTATAATCTTTGATAAACTCACCACCTACACACACATGTACATATCAATATTTCTCTCCCTGCAAGGTTGTCAAGAAAAGATCGCTTTTAGCAAAGATAAGACCGCCAATCGTTACACATATGTCGTGATTTTGTGTTTAAGTTTTAAGTCTCTGTATGTTTGTAGTGTTTCAATAAAGAGTTTTCTATTCTATTTATTTTATGAAAAATCGTTATTGTCTAGCATGAGAGCAGCAAGATTTTTGGGCCTTCTTCAAAGCGACCTGACAAATTAATCTAGATCTTTCTACACAGTTCCTTAACTTAAAAGACCCTTTCAGTTTTTAAATAGCTTCAGTCTAGCTGCTTTATTATCAGTCGATATCCGACAAAATACTTGTAAAGACTACAAATAATAATGCCTCTGTACAAAATATTTCGTTATAAAAACGTTCAAGCCCGTCTTCTGTATCTTAATATTTTCTGAGTGCAAGCTGATAAATAATGAGTGATTCTATAAGGGAGTGTATAACCCCACTACACAACTTGTTCCGATCCTGAATAATCGATGCTGATTGAACTCCGTGCAGCTTGGTTTAAGCTAATATAAATTGAGGAATAATTAAAATTCGATGTTGGCTAATGCTTGACACCTGCGACGTTCGAAAATAGGTTGAGCGATTATTTTACTTTTAAATAGCTTAAGTTAACTAAAGGCCTTAAATTTTAGGCCCAGCTCCATTTCGTGCACGCGTCACGCTCGCAGTGTCAAATTCTCAAACAATACAAAAAGTTAATAACAATTTCTTGTATGGGAATTTTACTGTGTGTGTTTGAAGTAGAGCTGACACTCAGGCACCTCAAAAGAATTGAAAAGCAAACTTTAAAGGAACAGAGAAAAGCTGCAATAAATCAAAAATTATAAAAGCCACATCGCAACTTCAAAACCCCAAAAAATCTCAGAAATGTATTTCCCCAAGAAATACCCAGAAGCGTAACAAAAGTGACTTTCCCTCCAAAATCCCAAACACAATCACCTCACACATTCGAGCTGTCACGAGTAATTTTTCTACAAACTAACTTCAAAGGCCGCCATTTTGAATCCTGTCACGTCGAGCCACTTAACCTTCTATGAAATACCATAAAGTGTGTAAAACTGACTGTTGAAATAAAGGCAGATGCCGCGCTCCAAAGACCAACGTCGTGCCATTTATTGTTAACAGTACGTTTCCTATCAACGTAAACATAAGCTTCGAGAAAATTAGAAGTCCCTTAATCAAATGTCACTAGTTTTTGGAATTATACTTAGAATAATAATAGACAAAAGCAACTTTTATTCTTCCACGCGATTATCGATTGGGTTAAAATTTTGTAGGTATGTACGATGAAGTTTGGTGTGTAGACTTTTTTAGTATAGTTTTTAGTACCACTTTTATATTAAGTAAAAAAACAGTTATACCATAAACTACTATTTTATAAAAACTTATTTTCTATACAAATCATCAAACTTGGCATCACTTTTGTGTTTGGTATGCGGCGTATGCCTTTATCACATAGTCTGCGAAATTCCATAAAGCGTCTAATACATCATCGTTTGAATCCATACAGAGTTCAAAATACCATGGGGAATAAGTGGTAAACTGTGAAGTAACATAGGAAAGTTCATGGTATTCTGCATGTTCATGTTGTACGTTGTACGAAGACTTGAGAGCAAGGCGATAGCTACGTATTTGTAGGTAATAAAACTGTTTTTACTTTAAAACTCCATTTGGAAGTTATTCAGATTTAATATGCGAAATATAAATAAAATTAAGTAGCATTTAATTTCGTATATTTTATTATATTTTACTAGCGAAGAGCAAAGTCGTCGCTTTGAAATGAATAAAATCGTGAATAATCACTTAGCTACAATAATTAGGTTTCTAATATGTTGAAATGTTTGCCTGAACTGATTTCAAAATTTATTTTTTATTTAAATTTAATCGAAATAGGTGAAGCGGTATTCAAGTTTTGAATTAAAACTGTAGTTAAATGAACATTTAATACTTATGCCTAGCTGAGAAACGCATGTTAAAATTAGACAGCACATTACGAAATGTACTAAACAGTACTAAAACTAAGTACATGCTTAAAAGTTAAGTATTCCATCCCTCGAAGAATAAGTCATGTGCCACAAATAGAAATTTTATACGTTTCTAAAATAGCTTCACAAAGCTCGAAGTAAAGCAACGCCGTCGAGTACAATTTATTCGGGCCCAAGTGAAACGTGCCAGTTGCACTTGGGAACTATTTTGTCACGTTACAAGGTTCCTTTGGGAATACAGTTACAAGACCTTGGAAAAAAAAACAAAAAAAAACATGGAAATAATTAAGATATACATTAAGTAGTGTTTTTTTACACCGCTGACTTGTAGCGATTAACAAACCTACGAAAAAATATTAGTTTTTTTTTGTATTAGCGTTTTTCTTCGTCCAAATCTCTATGATCAAATATAATATTTCATATAAAATATTAAATACCAATACAATATAAATTATTTTTTAGGCCAGTCTTGTTCATCTGAAACCTGATTGCATAAAAAACATCCTGACTTATAAACTTTTGTTTGTATAAATTCCAGAAATATCAAGTGGTCCTGAACTGGGAACTTGAGTTGGTACTCAAATTCTTATTTTGAGTACACGGTAGGTACGGTAGGTATCGTCTACAGAATCTACATAATCATGTGCACTTTTTTACAATTTTTGCCCAAATTGTTCCCAATAGTCTGTGCAACAAAGTGCACTTTAAGCCTGGACAAGCCATTTACCAACTAATGTTTATGTTACTAAAAATAAATATCCGAGCAAATTCATACATAAATCAGCTCCCTATTTACGGACGTCCAGACACTTATAGCATTCGGAAACATTATGATAAGCAACCACATTCATCGTAACTTCAATTAAACTTAGGCTGTACCCACATTGGGGGACTGCGACTCACGCCTAAGTGACATCGTCACGACACCTCGGCGTTTTTTCCGCGACTCTCCGAACTTTACTGACATGACTGAGTGGTCTCTTGAAAGTAAGAAAGAAAATAAATGTATTGCCAAATTTTACAACATACTCGTAATTTACAAAAAAAAAATACACCTACTCTTTGATGAGTCCCGTCACTCGCTTGAGAATTGCTCTTGTCCAATGTGGTGTAGGCTTAAAGCGACGTCGTGACTTACAACTACAACAGTTATTCTATAAGGGGTCAGCTTTTACACTTACTTGATAGCGTTAAAATAGACGTAATTTTCAAAGGTTATCATTTCATTTATGTTTGAATGAATGATGATTTATGATTTCACTATTAAAATTTGCATTTATATACTTACCAAAATATCAATTCTATTATCGAACTAATATTCAATTACAAATTTCATGTACAACTGATTAAATATTAATTACACTCATAAGAACAACTAATGTCATAAAATAAATTCATATATTTATTTTCGCAGTTTTTAATATACTGAGGTTTTCATCTGTTTTTTTTTACAAATTACAAGTTAGCAATAAGTGTGCTATGTGTATATTATGTACCTATTTTAATTAACAGTAGCTAAAATAGTGTAACAAAGAGCCAAATTTTGCTTAAAATCCCCTTTCAAAGGTTTAAAATCAAAATTCGTGGACAAAGTGCGGCGGCGAAAGACTGAAGGATTTTAATCATACAAAACACTAATTATGCAGCCTCTTTGGAACTGCCGTGGAAATATAACTGGGGAGAATGGACTAGAGGCTCTATTGTAAATTTTATAACGTTGACGGAAAAGTTATTCTATCGCACTTTGATGGTATATATACGCCAGCATTCTGACTACTTATATCCCTTCATGGTATGTGTCAGTCTTTTGGAAACATTTTTTTTGACACAGGAAAAATACGTTGCGCATCATCACCCCACGCTGGGGGCCACACATCCCTCAACCATACTTATTTATTTATTTTCAAGCACCTAAACGCACACACATACTTTATTAGATTTAGTTTTTATAAGTTTAAGGCGATTTGACACACGAAACTAGCTGTTTATAAAAAAATATATACCTACTCGTATATTGGTCTGTTTTTGATAGCAGTTACTAAAAACCAGGATGTTATTAACTAAAAACAATAACGGCACAACTCACGTCTAATATTGTCGACAATATCTCGACCACGGTGTTCTGCAGGCGTGAACTCCTGATGAAGGACATCGTAATTATCCGAAAGAATTAGACGTGAGTTGTGCCGTTTTTGTTTTTAGTTATGGAGAACACTCGCGATAGTTTTAAAAATCAGGATGTTATTTTTATTTGCATTTCACATTATTGATGCTTGGCATTCGCGCACTGTGCGATTTAGTCGCTCTTTCTTGCCGTACACCTGCAAAATGTGGAATGAGCTTCCGCCTGCGGTATTTCCGTTGAGCTTCAACATGGGACTCTTCAAAAGGCAAGTGAATAGAGTCTTGAAAGGTAGGCAACGTACCAGCGGTACCCCCGGTATTGCAGGTATCCATAGGCGACGGTGCCACTTACCATCAGGTGGGCCGTCTGCTTGTTTGTCACCTATTACATAAAAAAAAAAAAAAAAAACAAGTGAAATTAAAAAATACTTTTTAAAAACAAGCTTTAATTATTGTTTTCATCTTGCATCATAAAGTACTCGTCAAGACGAATCAAATGAGCCCAAACTCAATGGGGTTGCGTTGTTTTATGACAGAGTTCCTTTGGCCACCTTCCAGCTCCATCATCAGATCAGCTCGATGTCATAAAAATATTGCATTGTCATCCGATTTACACACGCATGCAAATTTTCAGCTCAATTGGAAACCGGGAAGTGGGTCAAATTAAACTTGCAAGATTTGATTACAGACAGACAGACAGACAGACAGACAGACAGACAGACAGACAGACAGACAACAGACAGGTGAAAGTAATATAAAGCTTGTAAAAAGTAGGTAAAATGCAATAATTATATTATGTATTTCAGTAAGATATAGAGTTTGATAAAGACAATACAAAAACATTCTACAAAGGGTACATTTTCAGATTATTCCTGATTTTCCTGATTATTTCTCCCCCTTTATCACTAAGCTGTGTTTCTGCTTTCATATTTTACATCCAAAAATTCCTTCAGGCAGTTCTATCTCCCCCAATAAATCTCTCGTAAAGAGACAACACACCCTCGCCTCGTCTAGGAAGTTCGGCCCTCCAGCCTGCAGCCTCGGATCGCGTCGGTTCTGTTTTAATTCTGATACAAGACAAACGCATTTGCCGCCAGACGGTGTTTGCCACTAATTTCGTACGTAATTTTGTTTAAGTATTTTGCGGTTGGATTTTTTGCTGAAAATAGCCCAAAATGTTCTATACTGGTCTTATTTATTAAGTGATTCTTGTTGTTTTGTGGTTCTTGAATTTAGTGTTAGTTCTATTCCATATTCAGAAACTTATTTAAACTGTAACAGTTATTACAGGCTTCGGCCGTGGCTAATAATTATCACCCAATGGAGAAAACGTGTTGAAGAACGAGTTGAGTGGCGTGCTATGGGGGAGGCCTATGTCCAGCAGTGGACGAGTGTGGGCTGATGATGATGATGATGAAAAAACGTGTCGCAAAGCGGTCATTATATGACCGTGTTCCGGCATGATGTTCAGTGAAGCCAGGGAAGGATTTATCCCGCCTTTTAGGTTTAATCTGCTGCCATCTACGGTTGCATCGCATAACATCACACGAGATTGTCAAGGGCTAACCTATAATGAGTAAAATAACATTTTTGGCAGTACTTTTTTAAAGTTCCGTACCTAAAAGGTAAAAACGGGACTCTATTACTAAGACTTCGCTGTCCATCCGTCCATCTGTGTGTCACCGGACTCTATCTCATGAACCGTGATATTTTTAAGGCACATCACAATCACGCCAAGAAGGTGACAGAAGAAGAAAGTCCCATGTAACAAGCCCGAAGTTCATGTTTATTTAGATTTATTATCCATGTATAGTTTGTTCGCATTGCTAGCGTTGCTGAGTGCGCTGTCTCTTTGTGATCGGAAATAGTCCAGCCGTCTTGATGTAATGGAATAATATTGCAGTTACTTATGTCTTTTACTACTGCTAGAATACGACTTGCACTCTTATAAAAAAAAATGCGGAACCTATTATACTTAACTTTAACGATTCAATTTCATATATCATTTCCAGTATTACGTATTTATTTGTTTTAAAACATGACCTTCTTTTTGTAAAAATGTATAGACGAATTTTAAACACATTCTTAATTTGAAAGTTGTTTTTTTAATGCCTTTATTGAAAAAAACAAACTAACAATACTACAGCAGTTAAGAACACTTTTATTAACCACAGATCGGCCACAAGCCAATCTATAGAAAATCCATGTGCTCCAAACCACTGTCAGATGGCAGAGTGCCCAGAATGCTGGCAGCATTGCCACGTTGAATGGCAATAATAAATAAATAATATTTATACATATTTTAATATTATATTTAAAGTTATTTCTCTGTCGTAAAGTGCACGCGCAGTGTGTAACCGTACCGAGCCGAACTCGCGTTATATTGCGTGTCCGTATAAATAAACATGACTGCACTGTTTTGATGTTTGCTGCGTTATTAACTCGATATCGTTCATTAACATAACACACTGTGATTATAGGCACCTGGTTCATGTTATTAAATCTAATTACCTACATTTTCACTATCACTACATAGTCTAAAACAAAGCCGCTTCTTATCTTTCTGTTTGTCCCTATGTATGCTTATATATCTTTATAACTACTCAACGGATTGTGATGAAGTTTTTAAAAAATAGAAATAACGATGCAAGA
Source organism: Hemithea aestivaria (assembly GCA_947507615.1). Classification (NCBI taxonomy): domain Eukaryota; kingdom Metazoa; phylum Arthropoda; class Insecta; order Lepidoptera; family Geometridae; genus Hemithea; species Hemithea aestivaria. The sequence continues at coordinate 14,768,470 of OX382338.1, forward strand.
TTCAAGAGATGACAATGCATAATGCATTTACGCACTGCTGATGGTACCAGCGGAATACCCACGTAGGTCATTCTTGGTCTATATAATATGCTGAGCTGAGACCTTTTTGCGGCAAATGTATAAATGTACTGTGCGATCTACGTAATAATAATATTGGCGGAGACTGTCTTTGAGCCCATTTTCTATAGATGGACTCACAGACAGACTCCAATAAGTGTCACCCATTACATTTACATATATTAACCTTTTGAACGCCACGGCACAAACGCATTTTCGTGCCCTGTGCGCCAAGGCACAATTTTAAAAAAAATTCCTACGAAAGAACTAGTGTTGCCAAGAGTCGATAAATATATTTATTTCACTTTATTAAGACTGGGTTTTTGTCGTCTATAGACGTCGTTGGCGTACAGGACCCGCAAGTACTTGTCAAGTATAGGTGACTTTGGCGGTCAAAAGGTTAAAAGCTCAAAAGGGCCTCTGCGCGTTGTACTTTTTTGTCTCCGTGTACGCCTATAAAAAGGCCCGGGCTTAGCCCGTGTTTAAGAGCAATATAAAATATACATATCAAATTGTAATTCGCCGCAAATAAAACTTTACTTTTTTCATTTTTCCTAAGTCATAAAAGGGTCTTTGCTACTAATCGTGAGATAATAATATTACAATATTTATAATTTCTCCATTACACAATAAAGATAAGACGGTCTGTTATCTTCGTTTACAAAACATTAAGTAATTATTGTGATGCTAAACCATTCGTGTTGAAACAGATTGAGAAAATTACGTGATTTGATAAACGGATTTATGTAGAGGTTTATGTTTTTTATATTTTCTATCTATGATCATCATTTACCAGCCCCACTATATATATTTTAGAATAATTTACAAGTTGTTATTTACTTTACTTTAACCAGTCTGTTTTTTGTCTGTCTGTAATCAAATCTTGCAAGTAAAATTTGATCTAATTCCCGGTTTCCGATTGAGCTGAAATTTTACATGCGTGTATAAATCGCTGACAATGTAATATTAGTATTACATGGAGCTGATCTGATGATGGTGCTAGAAGATGGCCATAGGAACTCCGTAATTAAACGATGCAACCCCGTTGAGTTTGGGCTCATTTGATTTGTCTTAACGAGGACTTTGGTGCAGGGTGGTAATAATAATAATAACAAAAGCTTGTTTTTAATAAGTCTTTTTTAAATTTCACTTGTTTGCTATGCGATGCATTGCGGTGCGGCTTAGTTTAGGCCAGCCTTTATTTTTTTCTTATTAAATGTAGCACATTTCACGGCTTATATCACAATGTGGCATTAGGTATTGTAATGTTAACAATCTTGACACCTTTTTATTTAGTTATCGAGTTGTATGTTTAGCATTTAGTCACGTATATGCTACATTTGGTAACAATGCCACTCGTCGGGTTACGCTATTGTTTCTACCAGTTTCTTGTGATAATTACTGATGTTATAAGTTTTAACAACCATAGTTTTATGACCTACATAATATTATTGCACAGGTATTAAGTTTTATCCCGCAAAAATTTTCACAACTTTTCGCAGAAATTATAATGTAAAATGTTGCCTATTTTCGTTTAATTACGTCCAGAATGATGGAATTTGGTATTGTCTAGTCGAAATGAAGGTCTTAATAATAATACATTGAACTATTTTTACTTTAAGCAAGTAAAATTAAAATTTTAGGAAACCAACACAAAAAAGCGAACATTTGAAAAGAAAAAAAAAACAATTAAAAAGTAAAAAATCTTAATCATATCTTAACAACCAACGCTAGAAAAACTATTTTCAAAAAGCTACGGTCCAACTGTCAGACACACGGAGCGATCAAACTTATAACACTCATCTTTGTGCGTCGGGGGTTAAAAATACTAGACATCTTCATATCTCCTATGGCTATAGCTATGGCGTATAGTCCCATATATGTTTATTTATGGCTCCCATAGCCATAACATACATATATCAATACTTGTAACTTACAAAACATTTACCATCAAAATCAATTTAACGATACAGATAACGTTTAAAATAAATATCATTTGACCACCAACCAGTAGAGGATATGTCGAAACCAGACAGATAAACAGACACACCGTAATATATAGGTATATATATTTATGACTATTTATTTACGAAGACGTTTTCGCAATCATTCTGGCGGCGGTTTAGAAATTAGGTGAATTGGTAAATGTTAACTGGTCATAAAAGCTATTAAAATATTGTTTTGTAGATTATTCGAAAATAAAATAAAAATCTTTGTGGTGTTTTTTTTATAACGTAAGTAATATGAAAAATTGATAAAACAGTTAAAAAAAGGTACGACATTTCATTGTCTTATATTATGTGGAAAATTAATATTATTGCTTTTTGTCCCAATCAAGTGTTTTCTCGAAAGTTTTGCAAGTAAAAGAAATAATAGATACACCTTATTTAGTTTTCAAAATGATTTTATTTTTAAAATTCAGCAACATGGATCCAAAAAAAAATCGGAATATACGAGTATTTAAGTTTAATATAGATTCTCGATTGCCATTGCCATCACGTACGCATGTTAAACGTACCAACTGAATATTCCTGTTTCCCGCAGTAGGTGTGACAGCGCCCTATACGTACGTATACTGCAGTGACGTGTGACAGGGGCCGACGTGTGATTTTATTCATAGCCTGCCATGTTCTTTTATCTGATAGCGATTTATGATTCGCCATATCGATTTTGGGATGATAAAATGATACGCGCTTTTTGGGAAAGAGTTGACGTCGAAGAATAAATTTATGTATTAAAATATACATAAAATACATTCTTCACGATCGTTCGTTGTACAATACATATTATGATACACTCTTTATTGAGACTTGAGACCAAGAAAATACATTTTACAATAAATAATTACATACTCAAAATTAAATAAAATTATATACTTCGTTTCAAAAACAAAGATAATTTTTGCAGGGTTCATAGGATCATTATCTTAATTTATCATAATATATCTAGTGGGGGACTTTAGTGCAAAACCTGTTTTTTTCTTGCAGAAGCAAAACTTGGCACATTGATTCCTTATGTCAAAATAAGCTGATTTCGATCGGTAGCCTAATGGAAGGGGCCCTCTGGTAGCGGGGAGGGGGGGTGGAGGGTGCGCTCCACCCGGCTTTGTTTTAAAAATTCTGGAAGACCACGCATAGCTCATACGTCAAGTTTGGTATCAATTTCGGATAAATCGAGGACGTAGATTTCATTTTTGGAATAAAAAAATGACATTTGTGATGATTTGTTAAACAAAAAAAATAAAAATTAGAATTACGTAACTTCGTTTTTATCGTTCAAATTACTGTAAATTCAAAAATACTAGTTTTTTTAATAAACAAAAAATATGTTAATAAAGTCTAGTTTATGTAGATTATAAAAAATATAATTTTATATTACTTTTCTTAATAACAAACCGCATAAAAAAATCTTTTGCTGTCCCGGGCCGCAATTTTCTTTTAACCGCCATGAAAAGGGTTGTTAGCAAAAAACTTACTATTTCATGTAGAAGTTTAAAACTTGCCACAATTACAATTCCTTACGTTAAAATAAACCGTTTAGAATCAGTAGCCGTTGACCTATTAGCTATGTGTGGTCTCCCAGAATTTTTAAAATGAAGCCGGGTGGAGCGCCTCTTCCAACCCCCCTCCTCGCTGCCAGAGGGGGTGCTACCGAGGGCTACCGATCGAAACCAGCCTATTTTTACATTAGAAATCAATGTGCCAAGTTTCATGCTTCTGCATGAAAAAAACAGGTTTGACCCATTTTTGTCGCTTAGTGACTCCACTAATCAGATACATATCGTCAAATATATTGGATATAACAGTTTTTGTGAATATAAATGATATTTTCATTGATTTATAACCTTCGAACCCTGCAAAAATTATCTTTGTTTTTGAAACGAAGTAAGAGAGACTAAATACACATTTTGGTCTACATATATTGTTATAGTATGTATTATTATTGTTTAAACGCCATAAAAGGGTAGATACGTAGATTTTATGTATGTTCAACGATTAAGTACTCGAAGATGTCTGAACCGATTTGGAAAACTCTGTTTTTGTTTTAAAGTTCAAAGCTACTTTTTTTTGTACGAACCTCTGACATTGGTAGAGTCTATTAGAGGCCAAACCTACTTGCATACTTCATAGGTTCAAATCTGTCGAGCGGTTTTCGTTGTGAGCAGTCGGTTTTTTTTGCCAGTGTCTGCGTTCCTACTCCTACCCTCTTATCGTTTCCAGATCACAAAGAGGTATGTTTAATATTTTATTGTCATTCCATTTTATATATTTCCTGGTACATATTATTTATTAGATTATCTTCATATTTATTGTCATCAAAAGCCTATTCCGCGGCATTATTGCCCATAATCCGGCCAAATATATTTCGTGAGCCAAACACATTACCGATAATTCACTGGCAAATCCTCTCGATGAAGAGCAAAAAAGTAATCTCTTTCCGATCGGATGCGCATTATCCCACTCTAGAGTTGGGACTGAATAGTTCATGTTTTCGGCCGGAGTTATTTATTATCCGGCAGAATAACCGGCAACTGTATGTTGTTGCTTATTTTATCGTAAAAAGTAGAAAATTGTAGTGCGGAGATAAGCTTAAGTTTGCTTTAGAGAACTGGTAATTACTATTTAAGACACATACTTTTAGTAAGATTACAGGAGCCATAATTCGAAAAAAAATCTTATATGAGAATTTTTAAGCATTTAGAAGCTATTTGGAATCTTCAAATCTGTGGCATTCATCTTCGGTCAGAAAAGACATGAATAGTTTAGAAAACTGTAGAAAGAAAAAAAAAATACTTGTTTGATAGAGAGATAGATAACTCTTTATTGCAACAAAGAAAACAATTAACACTAAATAAGTACATTCCATACACACACACACACACACACACACACACACATACACATTACATTACATAACGTTACATTTTTCCTTAAGTTGTTTCGTTTTGTATGATTTCAAGTATTCCTTAGGAGTTCAAGTATCCCTACCTGTGGGAAATGTTATTAGGGATAGATGTAATAGCCTGTTCTAATAAATCTGCCTATTACTAATAATAGGCAGATTTTACGTCATAGTTCCGGCAACTAAAACTGTCCGGTCACTTCCCATCCCCACAATGAACAGTTACAATTCCGCCCTTTGTCCAAACTCCCAAATGACTCTTTTCAATCCAAGAATGTTTTTCCCGAGCCATTGGGGCCTAAAACAATGAACTCTCCAAAGCTCCTGAAAAGGGTCCTTTTCTATAAATCCGATGGTACTTCTATAGTGAATTACTGCGTAATCACCTTTTTTATTCGGCTGTATAATTGATTTTATTATTGAGGTCGGAGGAACGATTCAATGGGATTTGCGCCTAAATCGAAGATTTTATTCAATAGACCTGCTGGGAAACATTTGGGAAATAGGCTTTCGGGGACCTTTGTAATGTTTTCTTTACCAATAGTCAACACTATGCCTTTTTTTAGCATGCATTGTTTTTTTCTCAAAGGACACTTGGACACTAGGACACTTGGACACTAGGACACTAGGATTTTAAGGAAATATATATATATATATATATATTTTAATGTAATAGGTGACAAACAAGCAGACGGCCCACCTGATGGTGAGTGGCTACCGTCGCCTATGGATACCTGCAATACCAGGGGTACCGTTGGTACGTTGCCTACCTTTCAAGACTATTCACTTGCCTTTTGAAGAGTCCCATGTTAAAGCTCATCGGAAATACCGCGGGCGGAAGCTCATTCCACATTTTGCATTGTATAAACGGTAGAAGATACAACGGGATCCAACGTTCCTACGAAAGCTGAACGGTTCTAGGTTTAGGTGAGCTTGAGGTCGTCAACAATTCAGACAGCTCTACGCTGTAATGCATCAAGAGGGTCAAGCTGATACTTGGGTGCTCCATTCCAGAGATGAGAGCAGTACTCAACGTGAGGTCTGACTTGGGCTAGATAAAGAAGCAGTCTCTGAAATATAGAGTAGACTAGACGTTGCTGGGATGCAAAAAATATGTACCTACTATCATTTATTTTATTAGACTCCTTAAATATGTTATTACGGACTAATATTATATACAATTTTTTTGACCATGTCTACATAATATACGAGTATATATCCCTATTTCACACAACTTATCTTCTTAGTCCCAAAGTGTTACTATAGTTTTACATAACCGTCTCTAAATGACTTATTTGTTTGTCCCTAATACATTTGTTTACATAGAACACTAAATCTAACACATAGTTCTAAGACAATCACGTAAAGCCTTATTTACATAGGTAAATTTAACATATTCAAATTTTACCCAGGTTTCAAACAAAAGCATAATGTGCTCAGAAAAGCAATCTTCTGAAATAACCAAATGGATACAAGAATTTTATGAAAACTGTTCCTACGAGAATCGGAATATGTTACAAAGGGAATAGCAAATAAGTAATATGTACCATGTAAGTATATTGTAGCTAATATACCGCTTATATAGGATATGGGCATGAAACGTAAGAGCACTTCAAAAAGAACTTTAAAAGTCTGAGTTAAATTAAAATTTTACAACTATGTATGTATATACATACATTAAATAAATAAAATAATAATTATTAACTAGTACTACACAGTAAGATCCCAATAGGCGGCCTTATCGCTGTGAGCGATCTCTAAAGTTTTTTGGTTTAGTAAAGTTTTTAAATGTGGCTAAAGCATAAAGTGTACCCAACACCAAACTAAAGTCAACGAAAGACGATTAGTGTTCGCTCAGATGATGAAATTGGTATAGAGATAGTTCATATCTCAAGAAAGGACAAAGGATAGTTTTTCATTTGTCGTATCCCATGGTATAATCTTCTTTGATAAAGTTTAAAAGACCAAATCATGTATTCCTTTGGTTTAGTTTCTAGGTACCAAGTACCACCACATCAAAGTCTAAAACTGTAAAATAGTTCGGCAGTCTTTTGTACACTTCAGTGGGATAACAAACTTAATGCCTCACATTAATGGGTAGGGATTGAGTATCAAAGGATTATAAGGGTAGCTTTAACCTGGCGTTTGATGAAGATCTATTTTAAATTCTACATCTAAATCGTGGCTTCCTTTTAAATCTATCACTTTTTTACTTGGAAATAGTATTGGGATAGCGAGATTTTAAAAACATGCGTTTTGTAGAGTTCTAAATGGGCAACTCAAAGCTTCTAAGTTAAAAGTTTAAATCATTTTGATAACTCTATGCGATGTCGAGTAAACGGGTCTTGACAAACATACATACGAGTAAGTGATCTTGCAAGGGTTTTGTTTTTCTTTTAAAAGTACGAATCCCTTAAAATGTTCAAAATGTGATCAAAAGTTTTGAAGAAATGCTACACCAAAATATACAAACACACGTTTCTGAAATTTTGTTTTTTGGTTTAGAATTCTCAATTGATTACTGTTCCAAGAAAAGTTCTTACTGTACTAACAATATTACTTATCGAATTCATAAACTCAATTTATCAGTCAGTTCAGTAGGAATCTCGGTGACCGGACCTAAAACTGCATAATATAGGTTGGCCACACAACCTATAAATTGTGATTTGACTCTGACAGTGTGAGTAACCCCAATTATTATTATTAAAATCCAAAACCTCCAAGTTCCACGGCCTAAATCTCTTAAGTTAGGACCTTCAAGTGAAACTAATAGTCGTAAGTCGTGTTTATCTCAATAGGATTACAACACGTAGATCACGTCTCGATTGTGTTTGCACTGATTACTGTAACTAGTCACGACAATACTATTATGATAAGAGATACACTGGTGGTCATACACGCAGTGGAATTTTAAACTAGGTGTGCTAATGAAGATTGAGAATGTTAGTTTTGTTTTTTTTTTTAAATGGCTAATGCCTTTATTAAGAAAAACAAACTAATAATACTTAAAAATAAGTATATTATGTATTCAGCGGGGAAATGCCGCCAGTATTCTTGCTACCTATCCCTCCACCAAAGGTTTATTAGATTTAAATTTAGATTAAGTATTTATAAGTTTTAGATTATAGGTTTAGTTTGCAATGTTTTTTTATTCATTAATTTTAATAATTAATAATTAATTTTAATAATTTAGCTGTTTGAATAAATATTTTATTTATTTATTTAAATATTGAGTGCATTATAATACTTAAATAAATTACTTTGTAAAAATTTACATTTTGTAGTCTAATCATTGTCATTTTGTTGTCTTTTGGTGTTGGTAAAACAAAATTTTGTTTTAATTTGGATGTTTTATCTTATTTGTCTGTCTGTTTAAAACTTTGTATTTTTGCGATAAATTTCAACTCAATCTGTTCAGCACTTTGAAGCAACACTTTGATAAGTCAATCAGTCAGTTTTTCATTTTTTATGTTTCGAAGATTACACGAGTGGTTATTGTGTAAATAGGAATAGGGTATGTTGTGAATACAAAAAAAAAGACCAAAGTAAACTTAGAAATAAAATAAAATAAATCATCATTTGTGGCCAAGTAGTCAATACTATAATATAATACTTATACAGTTATTGTGTAGATTATGTTGGACTATGTACAGTAAAGGTTATTATGTACCAATATCAGTATGTTCGGTATGTATTACACAAGAACATTTACGCAACGATGCGATAAACTTATCGGCAAACATAACCCTTGCGGCACTCCACGATATTCTATAAATTATAATAAACTTGCGTTTAACCGTGACTTCATACTTTGAAATAGGTTTGTATCGCCCGCGGCCGTTTTTTCCTCCACTTTTTTGTCCATAATATCATATTTCAGCCAATTTTCACAAGAATGTGTAGGGAGTAATTTACTCCGCTTATTCAAACGACAAAGCGTCGCTATAACACCAATCGTAAGAATTAAAATGAAACACAAAGAAAACATTTATAATCAAAAGTTGCTCCTAGAAATCGAAAATAAATAGAGTATACTACTCGTAATTTTCTATGTATTTTTCGATGATCTATCTAAGTAAACTGCAACCACCTTTCATTGGTTTAGGCGTAATAAGTGACTAACCGTACCTTCGCATTAATATTATTAGTAGAACAAATAACTACTTCACAGAAACTGAGCTGAACTTGAAAACGTGAAGATTTCGTAAGGTGATAAAAGTTAGTAACCTCAGTAATGATCTCAGTAAACACCCTAATGTTATTCAAATAACATTATTAGGCTTACATAAGGCCAACCTTGAACAACCAGTTATGGTAATACCGCCTGCAAGGTGGCCGAGAAAGGTGTTAACTAATTCCAATATTTGACGGCTCGTGTTAAAGTATTAATTAGAGGTTGTCAGAAACGGAACGTTATAATAATAAAAAATATAACATGAATATATGATGTGAAAAAACGTTAGGAGTGGTTTAGTGTTAGATATGTAGGTGCTAAGAAGATACACTTAAAATTGCATTCAGGTTGATCCACATTTTGTAAACTTCCGAAGCGATTGTCTAAAGGAAATGATTACTAGTATGCCATTAGTACTATTGGAATAAACTATAGCTCGACTTGGCGGGGGCACGGCAGTGCCCGGCAGTGCAGATAATATATGTAATATTAGGAATTAGGAACCAATATTTTGAAATCGGTCAATATAAAATACTAAAAAAACAAACTGCAGTGTAAGATGGTATACAATCTTCTTAGAAGTAAGACGTCTACACATCTTAAATATTATAATATTATATTCCATGATTCAAATTATGTTAATTCACATAATATAAAACTTTAGGTTCTGAAACAATCATGCAGTAACTTTTCCAAGAGAAAGTAATTGTGGACCTAAAACAGCACCCTGAGGAGCACTTATTTTTCTAAGAGCTTTTTGTCTCAATGTTACCTTTTCGAAACACAACAGACTCGAAATATTTATTTTACTATCTGTAAAGTGTAATAAAATCATCATCATCATCATCATCATCTCAGCCATTGGACGTCCACTGCTGAACATAGGCCTCCCCTTTAGACTTCCATATGTACCGGTTGGAAGCGACCTGCATCCAGCGTCTTCCGGCGACCTTTATAAGGTCGTCTGTCCACCTTGTGGGTGGACGTCCTACGCTTCGTTTGCTAGTCCGTGGTCTCCACTCGAGCACTTTTCGACCCCATCGGCCATCCGCTCTGCGCGGTATGTGGCCTGCCCATTGCCACTTCAGCTTGCTAATCCGCCGGGCTATGTCGGTGACTTTAGTTCGTCTACGGATTTCTTCATTTCTGATTCGATCTCGTAGAGAAACCCCGAGCATAGCCCTTTCCATAGCACGCTGGGCGACTTTGAGCTTCGAGATGAGGCCATTGGTGAAGGACCACGTTTCGGTGCCGTAAGTCATCACTGGTAACACACATTGATCAAAGACTTTCGTCTTGAGACACTGAGGTATATCGGACGAAAAGACATTGCGTAGTTTCCCGAACGCTGCCCAACCGAGCAATAAAAGCCGAGTAATAAAATACCTAGTCTAAAAATTAACATAAAATAAAAAGTGTTTACATCTAGATTGTAGAGGTCATTGTAATCAAACGCTTCGTAATTATCAAGAAAATTATAATTAAAATTGCTATTGAACTTGTTTTTAACATTGCAAACTGGTATTTTAGCATGAAATAATTAACAAATAGAACCACTAACGTTATACCCTGGCTTTACGCGTTGAAGAGGAAATACTAGAGCTAAATTTAAAACCAGCGTTTAAATTGCAAAGTGTAAAGGATTAAACGCAAACAGCGCCATAGGAATAAGAACTTTATTTTGTACCATAGAGAGATGATTTTAAGCAAAAGGTTATTTTAAGCTCTTCAATCTGCACCCTTGCATACAATTACGGTATCAAATTAAGTCAATAACAGGTTGGGACTTGTCGTAACCTGTTGTGCCACAGGTGCAAAATCTACCACCGCACCGGTGTTTTGAACATCTGCTATTTTTACTGCACAACCATACGCATATTAATTAGCCTGTGACTTTACATTTAAACGTCTTAATACGTAAGAAATAACGTCGAAAATGGATCAAATTTCACCTTCAGATGTTGATTGATGTTTTATAGGATGGATGGACACGGATTTTAAAGAGGATGTCGGTTTTTAGGCGTTTTTGTAACTTGTTTAAATGAAGGTATTTTGATTAAACATTCGACAGGAAACGCTGTTTTTCGTTAATTAAATTAATTTAATGGGTTTCGCAATAATAATGAACGGATTGGTATCCTGAGAATTGCAATTAGGTGCTGATTTTTTTACTTTGAGAACTTAGCCAATATCTTTTGATTTAAAATGAACTATGGAAAAGTTAGCAGTAAATGATCTATGTTTCACAAACATATCCTGCTTATATTATAAACGTAAAAGTTTGTAAGAATGTGTCTATGTTAGTATTTCACGCCTAAATTGATGGACTCATTGAGCTGAAATTTGGTATAGAGATAGATTAGCCTTAAACTGGAATAACATATACCTGGAATTACTTCACAGAGGGTAAAACGGCTGGGCGCAGCTTGTAGTAAAGAATATAGAGTCGATCAAACTCATAGATATCGTAGATATATATCAAAGATAATTTAGAACTTAATAATCAAAAACTTTCAAGAACCCAAATGAGTAGAAAGTCCGAAATAATTTCTAACGGTTTCGACCCATCAAAAATAATAATAGGCCCATCAAACTAACACGACAGTCACAATAAAAGTAGGCAATTTCATACACATACGAGTAGAGCCGTTTTAAAATTGCACTTGTGATCTAAACAAAATGTCTTTAATGTCTATGGGAACGATATGCAATTTAAAAATAGTAAAAATATACTTTAACAGGCAGCACTCACAAGAAGTAATACTTATTTTTATTCACAAACAAGTAGAGGTAAGCCATTTCAAAATTGGACTTGTCAAGCAAACATAATGTTCCGAACTACTATAATAAAAATCTGCAATTTAATAATGGCAAAACTTTACTAAACATAAAGGTAAATAAAAATTGTTGATGTGGTTATTTCATTCATACGAGAGATAAACCATTTTAAAATTGGACCTGCCTGTTAAACAAACTGTTACAGATATCTATAAGAGAATCAGCAATTTAAAAGTGGTTGAAGTGTCTAAATATCATAAAGGTATTGAAAGCGTCCATAACATTATGAACATGCAATAAAACTTGGTTTACATGCAAGACAACCTCGCTCCCTTTTGTGCTTGTAAATATTGTAAATTTTATTTGGTCAGGGTTCCATATTGAGTATTGTTCGGGCGATGTTAGGCCTTTCTGTTTAGGTCTTAGGTTTATGACCTAATTAAATGTTATAGGCATTGACGGAGATTTCCTAGTTGATCATTATGAAGTTATAGGCCTAACGGATCATAGATAATATTCTAATTTAAGTATATTTTCTGATTAACAAACTAACTGTACTTTATAGGGTTTCGTACCTCTAAAGGAAATAATAACTAAACCCTTATAGGATCCCTCGGTCTTTCGTCTGTCAGTCAGTGTCAAGGCCCTTTTAGTCCACAACGCGTAAAGTTATCAAGTTGTTTTTTTTTATTATTCATTATCGTTTAGCCTTTGACCTTGATCTCGCCTGATCTTAAACGATGAGGTGGTCTAGAATAAGAGAATAAGACTAAACCTACAAGGCGGGATAAATTCCTCCCTGGCTTCACTGAACATCGTCAGGCAGTCAGTCATAGAACGATGCTCAGCTCTCAGCGGCTATATTCGTAATGTAGCTTGTACCAATCAATGCTGATTAAAAAAACGTTTACCTTTTTTGTTTAATTTTTACAATAGTCGAAGTTAAAATTATGGGCATATATTATTATTATGCAAAGTATGAGCGCCTTTATTATAAAGAATTCGCAGCGAATTCAACATTTTTTTACTTGTTCCAGATGATTATACTTACTTTTATTTGCATCCCTCGAAACCTATCAGCACTCCTCATAATTTATTTTCATACTCACTTTTTAAACTAAAACGGTGAAGACAACGATGGTACATACCTGAAACAATAAAGTCTAATATTAGTGCCAAGTATAACAATAAACAGAGCCGTGCGCGTAATGCATCAGCTGACAGGTGTAATGTGGCTGCGCCAGCGCATCATGCCGTTAATAGGGTTGACACGTGAGAGAAAATTTTTATTTATCTATTTTTGACCTTACCAGCACGCAATGACTTAAAATTTCTTTGTTTTACCTTTCCATGCAAAGCCGGTTGCCTAAGCTGATAAGCAATATGGCCGCCCATATGAAACACAAATTATAACCTATACCTATTGTTTTGTATAGCCATTATAGTTTTAAGTTATTTATTGCAATAAAAAAAATTTCTTGGTCATAAACAGTATTTTGAATTGTGTATTGTAATTCGCATCAAATTTGCCGTTCCTGTAATTTCATATATTATAATTCATCACTTCTTAACCTGTTCGTGATTTAAAAACCATAATTTTTTACACTCTGCATGCACTTGATGGACAAAATAAATAATTATAATTAAAATATGGGTAACTAGCACCCGTATAAAATTAATAATGTAAGATTATCACAGATAAAAAAGGTAAAAAAATGTTTTTAAGTTAAACGGTTTTATTTTAAACATGTACTAAAAGCTAAAAAATAAAATCGTGAGGCACGTCAAATATCTAAAATTGTCAGGGAAAATGTTAATTAGAGATATTTGACTATTTGACGTGCCTCACGATTTTATTTTTTAGCTTTTAGTACATGTTTAAAATAAAACCGTTTAACTTAAAAACATTTTTTTACCTTTTTTATTTTAAGGCTTTTTAGTAAAATGTATTCTACTTGTCAAGCCCTTTCATTTGATACCCATATTGATGAAATTGAAAAAAAATAGGTTATCCGCCATTTTTTAGCGGCGGCCATCTTGGATTTTAATTTTGTATAGTGCACTGTATTCTACTTATCAAGCCCTTTCATTTGATACCATATTGAAATGATTAAAAAAAAAGTTATCCGCCATTTTGTAGCGGCGGCCATCTTGGATTTACAATAATATTGAATATACATAATTGTATTGTCACCAGAACCAAAGGCGTATACCAAATTTCAGATCAATCGGTTGACAGGAAGAGGTTGAAATTTCAATTACTAAATTTGACCCAAGAAAAAAGAAAAAAGAATAAAACAAACAGAGTAAGCTAAATAAAACCGTTTAAAAACCGTTTAATAAAAGAAAAATGAAAAAAGAATAATAAAAAAACAAACGGAGTAAGCTAAATAAAACCGTTTAAAAATACATACTAGAAAGGTTAAGTAGATACCTTTTTCAAATTATGTTATTTGGAGTGAGTCCAAAGGTAAACGACAGTTGATATTGGTTCCAAATTTATCATTGAGATATATAATAGCTTCTTCGATTTCAATAGAACTAAAGCTATATATTACAATGGAGCCGTTACAGTTGAATTTATGACTCCAGAAGCAATAGTCAAAGGTCCCTTTATCAATTTGAACGTGGTAGCCCTAGACTTAGGCAGGAAGCACACTTCAAAATGTTGACCATAAATTGTCGCCTCCAACTTATTTTGGGCTTGTCCACAGATTACTTAGAGATTAGATCATCTATCGGAGATTTTTCTTAACAAAGCAAGGTATTAAATTCATCTGCTAGCAGCAGATGCAAACAGAAACTAGCAGTTCGAACTTTATGAGAAAAGTTCAGAAATATAAACTGTGTTAACAAATACCCCGACAGCTTCCCCGCTCGTAGTGAACGCTAAAAAATTTAACTACTGAGATGACAATTTAACGTTTTCAACGAATGTCATCTGATACATTTTATAAGCATTTGCCATAAGGTGACCCGTTCTTACAGAATATAAACTGACGAGTGAGCGACACCCGTGTTTTTAGTCGAGTCCTCGCTGCTTTAGTCTACCATAAGTAGTCATTATAATGTATTGTTTAATTAATTTGTATTTTTTTGTATGTACTCGGCGACTCGAGCTATGTGAATCTGCCTATTTATTTTGTTAGTAGCAATAATAATTAGTAGAGTAATAATAT
Source organism: Hemithea aestivaria (assembly GCA_947507615.1). Lineage (NCBI taxonomy): Eukaryota > Metazoa > Arthropoda > Insecta > Lepidoptera > Geometridae > Hemithea > Hemithea aestivaria. The sequence continues at coordinate 14,783,560 of OX382338.1, forward strand.
CTTAAGTACTAAAGCTGTATTTTTTTAATTGGGCAATAAATGGTTATTTATTTTTTTACCATTTTCGAGGATAACAGTAAAATAATAATGGTCGAGAGAACTCCATTTTTCCTCAAAAAAGGTTGAATAAAGCAGAATCAAGAACGAGGACACGACTAGGGTGTAAGACAGCTCAGTGTTTTTCTTCATGAAAAATGCGAACTTTTTGTGAAGCTTTTAAAAGCTTATCACGGCCGTTCCGCTTCTCTATTTATGTGGTGCATGTAACAGCCTCTAGGGGCGAATAGAGTTTGTTATTCCATTACTTAGCCCCTTTGAGACAAGCAAGTTTTAACTAGTTGAAGAGTTTAGGAGTTAAGTGGAGGAGAATAGAATAGTCTTTAAACTTCTGCTTTTAAGTTGGACGTGTGTTAATTCGGACGTCGTGGGCGCTTTAGTTTCGGGTGATAGGGGCTGAATTTGATGGGACTTTGATTAGGGATGTTTTTGGTCTTTTTGAAAGATAGATAAGAATAAGTAACTCTTATGGCACCTTTTCAATCCTCTCGTTCGCACGATTTCATTATATTTTTTTTAATTTAAATTCATAGACTTTATTTTCTTAAACTTTTATTTTGGTGGAACTCTACTATTTTAATACATACTATTTTAAAAATAATAAAAAATTCACTTTAACGACAGAGATTTTCAAAAAATTATACTACAAATATGTATATTTCAAAATTTTTCATATAGTATGAGCGAGAGTGTTCCACAACAAAATAAACCCACGTTAATACAAATTCTTCCAAAAAAAACAAATACCAACTTCAGATAAAAATATAACACAGACAGACAATAAACAAAATAACTAATTACACGTGAAATTTTAATTAACAATACACGTTTATGATAAACGAAAGTGCTCTAAACAAAGACGGGAAAGAGAAAACGGGGGCGAGCTGAAATTCATGCGAGACAATCAACTTGTATTTAGACTAGCCTAGACTGCGCTGTTTAGAACTTAGGTACTTTGTAGAGACAATATGTAAGTGGAGTAGGTAAACGTTTATTGTGTATACTGATGACGATTTATATGTTTTTAAATACACTTACTCGTACATTACTATTTTTAATCGTGTCTCGACTGGAGGAAAAGTTTACTAAGTGGAAAAAAATATGTATTTTTTTATTCATATAGCCTTTAACCACGATCTCGCCTGATCTTAAACGCCATAGATAGTAGCAGACTAAACCTAGAAGTCGGGATAAATCCCTCCCTGGCTTCACAGAACAATTTTTTTAAACTTAGAATAAGCACCCATTTCCTTCCAAGCCTCGGGGCGAGAACCTCAACGAAGCGCCGCGCAAGAGTCTGCAGCGGGCAAGTAGAATAAGAAGTAGATAGGACGGAACGGAGTAGGTTTACCCCTTTTACTTGTCCAACAATACTTAGGCTAACCTACAGCGCGTCGGCGTCACCAAGTAAGAAGACGAGCAAGACGCTCTCATGATGGTAAGAGATACCACTGCCCAACATTCTAGGTGCACTGCACCAACGCTTCTTACTCAAGAGTCATAAGATGTTGAGACTCTTTAGCCCAGTAATTTCACCAGCTGCAGTACCCTCCTACCGAAGCATAGTATTGTTTGTACATCGCTGCTCAGGCGGCAGAATAACTGGCACTCTTGGAGTACCCACCTAGTCGACCTCCCGCAAAGGAAGTCTACTCCCGATTCCCGATAAAAGCTGCAAAAAGGTTCAAAATTGCGACAAAAGACGACAGGCTAATAAGAGAGATAATATGATCCTTTACATTTTACAAACATGCTGTATTGTATTTTCAGTTGTATTGTATATTCAAGATCAAAGGAGAAAGTTGCGCTTGTCAAGAACTTTTTGAAACAAGATTTGGTATGAGTTTAAATGATCAAAGGTTTCAGTTTGAGAATTTAAAGATATTAAGAAGACTTGGAAATAATTTTAATGAAATTATATTATTTTGGACTTATTTCGCATAACTGAGAAAGTGGGCGTGTCCTGTTTTGCAACTTTTCAATTTTAATACAAAAAGGTACCAGTATGCTATTTTGTGTAGAGGTTGGTATCTATTGCAGAGGCCATCTGTGGAACCTTACCAGTTATTCATTATTCATCCGCCAAGCAGTCATGAGTAGGTATTATTACAGTGTTGCGGATTGCAGGGCAATGTTATCAATCAAATTACTGGGCATGAAGCCCATAGTGCGATATTATCGCGAAAATTTTGCAACATTCTGAGATTTGAACCCAGCGGGGCTCTGGATTACAAGCCGACTGCTGGGAAGTAGCTACTAGCTGGAAGAACGACCACTGGGCTATTTCTTCTGTACTGACGAATGTTAACGAGAGCAAGCTACTTCTAATTTATCTATGAGGAAGATTTAAGTCTACAACTTAAAGTGTGTAGAAAGTGTCACATCCAGCATCCATTGTACGTGAGGATATTACGAGAGATAGAGCCACGAGATTTGGAGCTGATGTGGCTTGGTTCGATATCTTTATTATCTTGAATCTTGCAAACATGATGTATAAAATGCAATCTTTTTATACACATGTCTCTCTCTACTTTCCATTATTTTCCAAATTTTAAAATGATGTGGACAAAGTGGCACCTTTAGTTGATATTTTTTTATACAACGAAGTAAGATGACGAGCAAGACGCTCTCCTGATTGTAAGAGATAACGGTGTCCATAATCAGTACAGTGCTACCCAGGATTTTACGAAGGTAAAATTCTGGGTGCACTGCGCCAACGCTTCTTACTTGAGAGTCGTAAGACTCTTCAACCCAGTAATTTGACTATACATCGTTTTAAAAAACAAAGATAATTTTTGCAGGGTTCGAAGGTTAAATATCAATGAAAATATCATTGATATATTATTCACAAAAACTGTTATATCCGATATATATCCAAGAAGAAGAGGTATTTATGAAGATATCGATCCTTTAAACCCTGCAAAAATTATCTTTGTTTTTGAAACGAAGTATTGCTACAGTGCCCTCCTACCGAAGCACAGTAAGGGTCAACGCTCATTACACCCACCCGGGACCCACTCAGCACCGCCTCGCCTCGGCGTCCACCCGGCGTCAACGCGGCGTCCACGGGTGGACGCCGCGTTGACGCCGGGTGGACGCCGCGCGGTCAACCCGTGAACGCCGCGTGACCAACGAGTGGACGCCACTTATCCACGAATTTAATTCCACAATAAAACCTTTTAAATGTTTAATAAATAGTTGAATTTATAATTAACTTAATTTTTAATATTAACTTCGGGTTAAAAATCTTTATTTCTCATAAAAGAATTTACATTCACTTACTATGAGACACATACTAAAACTAAGCATAAGTTATAATAGGGCTAGTCGTACAAAATTTTGCAATGAACTTATAAAATATAAAATGTAGGTAGTCTAAGAAAAAGTTATAGGCAAATATTGCAAAAAACACTTAAACAGGTCCAACGCCGCATCGCGTCGATTGCATTGTTTTGTTGACATGCAGTAAACCACGGAGTCATAAAGTAAGCGCATCAAATCTGGATATGGCAAAATATTCAATTTCAATGTAATTTATTGTTATTACATCATTGTATTCCTTTATTTTTTCTCTTTGTTTAATTTATCTTCTTTGATAATATTTATTTATTTATTCATCTTTAATTCATTTCTTCTGCCTTTTTTTCTATAATATGTATATGTATATAAAATTTTTATATGAATATTGAAGTAAGTTTTGAAGGTTCTGGTGTATTTCTATAATATTATTTGTGTTTTTATATATTCTTTAGTTCCTTTCTTCTGCCTTTTTGTATAATACATAATATGTATGTAATATTTTTATATATGTATGAATATTGAAGCAAGTTTTGAAGGTTGTTGGTGTATTTCTATTATTTGTAAATGTTTCTGTTATATGTGTTTTTATATTCTTTAGTTCCTTTCTTCTGCCTTTTTGTATGATACATAATATGTATGTAATATTTTTTATATATGAAAATTGAAGTAAATTTTGAAGGTATTTAGTAAGGGGTGTTAATATTACTTATTTGTTAAATGTTTCGGTTATTTGTGTTACATTTCACAACTTTATAATCTCAGGTACGCCTTTTCTGTAACGTATGATAAGGTCTTTCTCTCCATCATCACACCGACGTAACATTTCATTCTGCAGAGTTTTAATGTAAGACTGTTGTTGAGGCGTTTTATCAGAATATGTTTTAACATTTGTCAAATTTATGTTATTTCTGTTACGTAAAAGATTAATAACAGTGCCCTGGGTTTTATAATATACTTTGATAGGACGATTTTTGTTCGGATCATATTTTCCGATACGCATGATTTTTTTTGGTTCTGGGCACTGTTTGTTTGCCATTCTTGTGATTTTAAAACTTCATTGGTGTCATTAGTTTTTCTATCAAACTTATTTTGTGAGAATAATTCTGGAACGCCGGTCACTATAATATTTTTGCTTCTATCTTCTCGCTCCTTCACTTCATTTACAACGGATTCTAGGGTAATGGATGAAGGAGTCCGTTTCGAGTCATTGAGTTTAAGCTTCACCATTTCTGTCTTGAGAGATTGTATTTGTTTTTCTGTATTTTCGTTCTTTATTTTTAGGTCTTGTATTTCTGATTTTATAGTAATTTGCTCTTGAGTTAGGTGATGTGTTAAAGCTTTTATTTCACTCACTTGATCTTTAATCGAAGCAACATCCATTCTTAGATTTTCTGCGAATTCCTTCTGACCAGCGATCATTACTTCCATCATCTTCATCATCTGTGATAAACAGGTGCGTATGTCTCTGATATCTGGGCTTAGAGAACTTTGCGAGTCACTGCGCGACATACCGCATCCAATAAGTTGATTTGTTGATCCGTGGTCACTCATTTTGACAGTAGAGCAGGCACGATGTATACTTGTCGTCTCCTTCGTTTGACTTGTTTTGCGAGATTAAATGGTGTAACCGGCACAAAGTAATTTTGAGTCTAATTACGATGGTTTTAAAGTTGACTTTGTTTTAATCACATGGTAAAAAATTTGTAACACGACTGCTTCGTACGACGCCCAGTGAGCGTATGAGTGAGTGAATCTAACTATTGAAAATAATATTAGACCTGAAGTAAATAATAATTTATCAATTTAATTTACCTTTATCCTGCTTTTTTTTCATGGCGAATTGCGTAATTTAAATAAAACTTTCGTTATAAGAAAAAAATCGTAATTAAATTTAATATTTCGTATAAAAAACTATTACTAAGTACATAATCTTACTAATATTATAAAAGCGAAAGTTTGTGTGTATGTGTGTGAGTGTGTGTGTGTATGTTTGTTACTTTTCACGCTTAAACGGATTAACCGATTGACTTAAAATTTGGTATGAAGATAGCTGAGACTCTGGAATAACACATAGGCTACATTTTATCCTGATAAATGAAACAGTTTCTGTAAAAATCAAAAATATATTAAAAAAATGACAGTTCTGAAATTTGACTTTTATTTTTCAACCATGAAACCATTTATTTTTCAAATAAGGCACCCATAGTAAGCCCATTTAGTTTTCAAAAGAAGCACCCATAGTAAGCCCATTTGATAAACTACAAATGAAGCACTCATAGTAAGCCCATTTAGTTTTCAAATGAAGGACCCATAGTAAGCCCATTCGATAAACCACAAATGAAGCACTCATAGTAAGCCCATTAAGTATTCAAATGAAGCACCCATAGTAAGCCCATTTGATAAACCACAAATAAAGCACTCATAGTAAGCCCATTTAGTTTTCAAATAATGCACTCATAGTAAGCCCATTTGATAAACCACAAATGAAGCACTCATAGTAAGCCCATATAGTTTTTTAAATGAAGCACCCATAGTAAGCCCATTTGATAAACCACAAATAAAGCACTCATAGTAAGCCCATTTAGTTTTCAAATGAAGCACCCATAGTAAGCCCATTTAGTTTTCAAAAGAAGCACCCATAGTAAGCCTATTTAGTTTTCAAAAGAAGCACCCAAAGTAAGCACATTTAGTTTTCAAAAGAATCACCCATAGTAAGCCCATTTGATAAAATAAAGCACTCATAGTAAGCCCATTTAGTTTTCAAATAATGCACTCATAGTAAGCCCATTTGATAAAATATAAATGAAGCACTCATAGTAAGCCCATTTAGTTTTCAAATAATGCACTCATAGTAAGCCCATTTGATATACCACAAATAAAGCACTCATAGTAAGCCCATTTAGTTTTCAAATGAAGCACCCATAGAAAGCCCATTTAGTTTTCAAAAGAAGCACCCATAGTAATCCCATTTAGTTTTCAAAAGAAGCACCCACCCATAGTAAGCCCATTTAGTTTTCAAAAGAAGCACCCATAGTAAGCCCTTTTGATAAACCACAAATAAAGCACTCATAGTAAGCCCATTTGATAAACCACAAATGAATCACTCATAGTAAGCTCATTTGATAAACCACAAATGAAGCAGTCTTAGTAAGCCCATTTGATAAACCACAAATGAAGCAGCCATAGTAAACCTATTTTATAAACCACAAATGAAGCACTCATAGTAAGCCCATTTAGTTTTCAAATGAAGCACCCATAGTAAGCCCATTTAGTTTTCAAATGAAGCACCCATAGTAAGCCCATTTAGTTTTCAAAAGAAGCACCCATAGTAAGCCCTTTTGATAAACCACAAATGAATCACTCATAGTAAGCCCATTTGATAAACCACAAATGAAGCACTCTTAGTAAGCCCATTTGATAAACCACAAATGAAGCAGCCATAGTAAACCTATTTTATAAACCACAAATGAAGCACTCATAGTAAGCCCATTTAGTTTTCAAATGAAGCACCCATAGTAAGCCCAATTAGTTTTCAAAAGAAGCACCCATAGTAAGCCCAATTAGTTTTCAAAAGAAGCACCCATAGTAAGCCCATTTGATAAACCACAAATGAAGCACCCATAGTAAGCCCATTTGATAAACCACAAATGAAGCACTCATAGTAAGCCCATTTAGTTTTCAAATGAAGCACCCATAGTAAGCCCATTTGATAAACCATAAATGAAACACCCTTAGTAAGCCCATTTGATAAACTACAAATGAAGCACTCATAGTGAGCCCATTTAGTTTTCAAATGAAGCACCCATAGTAAGCCCATTTGATAATCCGCAATTGAAGCACTCATAGTAAGCCCATTGGATAAACCACAAATGAAGCACCCATAGTAAGCCCATTTGATAAACTACAAATGAAGCACTCATTAAAAAAAATCTACCATAAACTATCATTAAAATTTCCAGCATTTTTCTAAAATTAAAAATCGAATATGTCAAATTTCTCTAAAAAAAATTAAAAATCTAATGTCGAATTTCTCAAAAAAAAAATGAAAATCGAATACCTATGTCAAATTTCGCGAAAAAAAATTAAAAATCTCAAATTTCTCAAAAAAATATTGAAAATCAAATATGTCAAATTTCTCAAAAAAAAAAGACAATCGAATACGTCAAAATGACAATTAATTGTCAATTTTTTCAAAAACAATGGAAAATCGCAAATGTCAAAATGACAATTAATTGTCAAATTTCAGAACTGTCATTTTTTAAATATATATTTGATTTTTTACAGAAACTGTTTCATTTATCAGGATAAAAAGTAGCCTATGTGTTATTCCAGAGTCTCAGCTATCTTCATACCAAATTTTAAGTCGTCAATCGGTTCATCCGTTTAAGCGTGAAAAAGTAACAAACATACACACACACACACACACACACACACACACACACACACACACACACACACACACACACACACTCACACACTCACACACATACACACAAACTTTCGCTTTTATAATATTAGTAAGATGAAGTAAATTATAATTTAGTTTACCTTTATCCTGCTTTTTCCCATGGCAAAAAAAATCATTTTGTTGTGTTTTGTTTCGTAGGCTTGTTTTTGTACGTATAATTTAATAAAATCATAGAAATATTCCACGCATTTTTTTCTATTCTAAAAAATGCAAAAAAAAGAAATCGTAGTATAATATTGGAAAAATTGTATAATTTTCATTTCCAAGACAATAATTTTGTGATGCTCTCAATCCGACCCTGCTCATCAACTCGGGACCGACGCAAGGCAAGCATGCGAGCCGCGAGTGGCCCACCCGCCGTCCGCGCGCGGACGCCTCGCGGCCGAGGCGATGCGGCGGCGCGGCGTTCCGGAGTTGATGTAGTGAGCGTTAGCTCATACAAATCCATATAAAGAATACTAACCGCGCGAGGCGAGGCGGTGCTGAGTGGGTCCCGGGTGGGTGTAGTGAGCGTTGACCCTAATGTTTGCACATCACTGCTCAGGCGGTAGAATAACTGGCACTGTTGGGGTACCCACCTAGTCTACCAAAGGAAGTCTACCTCGGTAAAATAATGATATAATTGGAACTAACGAGAGTAAAACGGTGCGAAATGGGACTAGTGCGAACTGCAACTAACCCTACTAGGTCAAAACGATGCAAAACGGGGCCAGTGTGAATTGTAAGTAAACCTGAATGGTTTTGTTGCACGGGAGCAAGCATTCCATGTAGAAGATTAAAGTCTTCAACACATAAAATGTGTAGAAAGTGTCACATCTAGCATCCATTGTACGTGAGGATTATTACGCGAGATGGAGCCGGGAGATTTGCATTAAGGACTGGCAGGGCTTGGTTTGATTGCCCTCGTCAAATGTGAGTGTGCTTTCTAGTATGTTATCTTGCAAACATGTATAAAATGCTGCCTTTTACAATGTCCTACCTTTTACTTAGCGGAATAAGATTAGCTAAATTCGTACTAAGTCAAAAAGTGTTGCGAAAAATTCAAGTTCTGCTCAGCCGTTTTGGCCTCGAAGCGGGATTTCTTTTCCTTAACGATACAGGCAATCAGGCAACCTAATGGAAAACCTGTCTCGCTAGCTTGTGTCCCTCTCAAACAAGCAAATATAACCCTTTCTTTGATGTAACCAAGCCAAACTTTGTAAACACCTTAATATTTCAAAAGCATCCCTGCGAGTTTCTTTTCCGTTCTTCTCCATACTTTCCGCATTCGTACTAGAGTCTGCAAAAGTGCACAACTGTAGCCTATTTAAATAAAATCCTAAAAAATCTATCTAAATCATAAGATTTAGATAGATTTTTTTGATAGGGTGGCAAATGCGTTTATTGAGAAAAAAAAACTAACAATGCGACAGCTACTAATAGCAGTAAAGAACACATTTATTAACCACAGATCGGCCGCAAGCCCATCTACAGAAAATCCAAGTGCTCCAAATCACTGTCAGATGGCAGAGTGCCCAGAATGCTGGCAGCATTGCCATGTTGAATGGCAATACTTATATACGTTGGGCTAAATATACCACAGAATTTTGGTCACATGTTTGATTTTGATTGATTTTGAGTTCAAGACAAATACACATCTTATCAGATCTAAATATGAAATCAATACAAACACTACAATATATAAAAGTTATCAGCTTGCAGCACCAATCCATCAATTCTGAAGAATTTTCCACCAGCGATAAGCAATCACTGATAAGGTGCGTACGCGCACCGTATCAAATTGCATTGTTGTGTTCTAGTGACGTCACAGCGACAGGTAACCTTGCCGGTAGAAAGGATGCAGTTTGCAAATGTGTGCAACGGTCACTCACAAAACAAGTTAACCAATTCATCTTTGTAAATAAACGACATCAACTCACTTTTTTTTTTATACAACGAAGTAAGAAGACGAGTAAGACGGTCTCCTGATGGTAAGAGATAACGCTGCCCATAATTAGTACAGTGCTGCCCAGTGCACTGCGCCAACGCTTCTTACTTAAGAGTCATGAGATCGTAAGATTCTTCAGCCCAGTAATTTCACTAGCTACAGTGCCCTCCTACCGAAGCACAGTAATGTTAGCACATCACTGCTCAGGCGGTAGAATAACTGGCACTGTTGGGGCACCCACCTAATCGACCTCCTGCAATGGAAGTCTACCCCCGATAAACTTGTATTTACAGTTGTATTTTCTTCGAAGTGCTAAGCGGGGCGCGGACGCCGCGCCGGCGCGTAACCGCAGCTACTCCCTGAAGCAGATCCGCGTACAGGATCGAAACGGTCGGCACGAAGCCGAAGTAAATACAAGTGAGGTACACAATGTTCTATATTAGGTACCTATTAAGTTACATTTTGCAGGAGACAAAGAATGTAATTTTCTAAAACTTGGACCTTCAGTATTATTACTATGTTTTTTATAATACCTTGTAAAGTACTCTCAGTACAATTTCATATTGTAAAACCCCATCACAACAAAAAAGGCTATCCATGGCTAAAATCATTTTAAACATAAACCACTCTTATAGCAATGGGGGAAAGATTTAAATTCCCATAACTTTTAATGATACTATGGCGTTTTTGTAAAGTGTTACGAAACATTTTTATGGCCTTTCTATAGGACAGTGTTATGATTGAGTTATTGAGCTGTCTTTTGTAAATTGAAAAGGAAAAATACCCATTTATGTTGTCAATGAAACTGGCCAAGTGCGAGTTGGATTAGCGCATGAAAGGTTCCGTGCTATTCTCTATATAAAATTAAACAGTATAATTAACCTTTTGTTTCGTTTTTAATTGTCCCGGTGTCTGTCTGTGACTAAATTTACAAAAAATCACGTCTGTTGTATGGAAGCTCGTTTATTTATATATTTTTAAAATTTTATTACATTTTAGTTTGTGTTATTGGAACTTATTTCCCTAATTCGTTGATTGGAACCCTAAAAACATCCAATTCTGATGTCAAAAAGGATTACTTAAAATATTTTTATAAGCTTTATAATTTTTTTGTCGCGGACCAAATTCTTACAAAGACCTACTTTCTTGCGTTTTATTAAGCCGTTTAACATGGATATGTCAATCGTATGACAACGCAATATTTTTGTGTTAAAATATACTAGTTCATGCTCGCGGTTTTGCCCGCATGGTTATATCCTTTATTAGCGGAATAATCTATCCATATTAGAAATTTCAACCCAATCTGCTCAGTGGTTTGAGCGAGCTGTGCGTTGATAAATCAGTCAGTCTAGTCAGTAGGCTCCGTTTATATGTATAATATTATAATATTGTCCATTATGTACGTGATACTTGATGCGACTGGCGGTTTACCCGCTGAAGATCCATTCAATAGCATTAAATATATTTTTTAAGTTATAATCTACAATTGAGCACTTTTTCAAAATCATTTTTTTAAATTAATTAGTTTCATAACTTTATATAAGTATATTTTATGAGCATAATGCAGGGATCAGACTTACATTAAAGATCGTTCTAGAAGTCGTTAAGAAAATTTTATATCATATAAAAACTTTTTACTACATTACTTCCCACCTAAGTTATCTAATACCGTAGTAAACCAGCGTGGGACATAAAAAATTCGTGTTAACACAAATATCCTGCTGTTAATCTGTCTGTCTGTATGCAAACAAGATAAAAACTAAAATGTCCACCTGTCGACGACTCGCTGTGGACTCGTTTGTAACCATAGTGATGGAGTAAACGTTGTTATCGACTGTCGATAAAAAAACTTGAAGAATAATATCATTATTTTGAAATCCTACTAAAATTTTTGATGCGATATGATTTGGCTCTGCTGTGAGTGTGCCTTATACACGCTATTTCACGAAGAAACCACTAAACAGATGGCGATAAAACTCTATTTACCTATATGAATAGCTAGCTTATGCTGCTAGCTATGCTAGCTTATGCTGGCAAAATCCTTAGCGGAGGTCTACGTCATAAAACCTATCTCTCATCCAACTTTCAACCCAATCCGTCTAGCGGTTTAGGTTGTGCGTTAATAGATCAGTCAGTCAGTCAATCTTTCTTTTTATATATTTAGATAAAATGTATTTTTTATTTAAAATGTATGTATTTAAGATGTATAAACCCACTTACCTCAAATAGAATAACAATAGTATCGACAATCGACACTAGAAAACCCGTCCCATCACTACAACAAAAGAAGTTTGTCGTTTTTGGGTTTCCGCGCAAATACGAAGCGAAAACCGTTAAAACTAAGGCTTAACTTTGTAATCCTTATTTATATAGCCATAAGGGTCAAAATAACTTAGAGAATTGTTCTTAACTTGCAGGTTTTTAAGAAGAATTTCTGAGGAATGTTCCGCAAAAGTCAGCATAATTTGATAATGTGCAAGATAAATTTAATTTGAGGTTTCTGTTGTTTCATTTTTGTTGCTAATCTCTAGAGGAATGTTTGAAAGGAGTGGAGACGGACTTGTTTTTCAAGGATTTATGTATTTTAAACTTGATTACGCTTGCGGCTTAGCTCTAACATGGTAAAGAGATATACAGTAATGTGAATCCCTAGAAGCGGTTGAAATCAAGGTCGCTCGAGTTTGCAACAATTTGGGTAGGGTTCGGTAGGCAGCGAGGTGCCGAATATGCTTTATTATTGTGAATCACTCAAAATATCAAAAGAATTAAATACTTTGTGACATTTTTACTAATTCACAACCATTATTCGGAAGCTTACTGCATAAAAACGTCTATTCGGCACCTCGCTGCCTACCAAACCCTACCCAAATCGTTGCAATCTCGCGCGACCTTGAGTTCAACCGCTTCTAGGGAGTCAAACTACTGTATATCTCTTTACCGTGGCTCTAAGCAATAAATTGTCATGGTGGGATTTTATGCCGCCTTTTAGGTTTTGTCTGTTACCAGTTACCATCTACGACCACATCGTCGATTAACATCACGCGAGATCGTGGTCAAAGGCAAACCTGTAAAAGGGTAGCACTGTACTGATTATGGGCAGCGTTATCTCTTAACATCAGGAGAGCGTCTTGCTTGTCTTCTTACTTCCCCACATCAAAAAAAAAACCTAGTGTATAATAAAAAAATTGCACTCGTAAGCCAAACGAAGTATTTCACACAGCTAAAACTCGACGTGCAAATAATTATTAAATATTGATCTAAAATCTAATTCTATTCAAAATGTAGAGACAGGCGCATGCATTATCATTGATCAAAATCCATCAATTAATTTAACCTCTGTCACATCTCTCAAGCAAACATTCGCTTTACATTACTGAGGATAACAATATCATGGGAAGAGCTCCGAAACAGAGCCTGATAAATTCAATTTTGCATTTTCTTGTAGACATCATTCTAATAATAATAAGGGCCCGCAGGGCAGCTTGTGGCGAGCTGTTGGGGAGTAGCGACCCCACGGACCAGAGTGCTCCCGGGGGAGGATTCTGTTCCTCATCTCCGGCTTGCCTTCACCGGCCGGTCGGAGTGAACACTGACGAGGAACAGTCCCTCACCTCTGTGCTTGCCTTCATTGGCCGGGCAGAGTGGAGTCGCGAGAGCTTCGTGCTCGATGGCAGGATGTGAAGCGTAAGTGGCGAGTTGGCCACTGGATGCGGGCACCCACTGGGTGTTCGACATCCTCGTTTAAAGTCCAGCGACACCTCTCCTGCCTTCAGCCGCTCTACCAAATGTTGTCGCTCCTGTTGCCCCCCCCGCTCATGTTGTCCCCCTTGTCGCTCCGAGCGTGCGACCGTTTGGGGGGCCCATTTAAATGAGTTGGCGAGTCACCGTCTGCCCATTTGTACGTGTTTTTTAACATAGTTACGGGCAGACGCCATAGTCCTCCACAGCACCAGATAACCAGTCCATTAACAACTCATCTCAATAGACCAGTCATTTTAGAAATCACATTTTTTACAATAGTCCTACAATAGTTGGTGGTTATACTTTTCGGGTGCATTTTCATAGTGCACACAGGGTTTTATCATCAGCTATTGTCACATTACAATTTAGAGCAAATTGTCAAAGGGGCCTCTACGTGTTGGCTTTGGCCCCACCCACGCCTACCAAAGGACCGGGACACTATTGGCCCGAGATACCTAAAGGTTGACAAACAAATAATAATAATAATTGGGGTTTATACTCCAACAGAACAGGTTACCCTACTTACACTGTCAGAGTCAAATCACAATTTTATAACCTGCAATTTTATAGGCCTGCAACATGACCTAACGACTGCCTCCTACATATCTTATTGGAAACAGCCGGGACCCACAGTTTTGCGTGCCTTCCGAAACACGATAGCGTCCAGGCGAATTTTTGCTACACACTGAGATTTGAGCCCAGGGTCTCCGGATTAAAAGCCCGACGTATGACCACTGGGCCACGGACGCTACAATTTCTATTTGCTTCTTTCCTGTTTTTCTGTCCTGTTTTAAGAAGACGAGCAAGACGCTCTCCTGATGATAAGAGATAACGCTGCCCATAATTAGTATAATGCTACACAGTGCACTGCGCCAACGCTTCTTACTTGAAAGTCATAAGATGTTAAGACTCTTCAGCCCAGTAATTTCACTAGCTACAGTGCCCTACCCGCACAGTACCGAACCCGCTGCCTACTGAAGCACAGTAATGTTTGCACATCACTGCTCACTGCTCAGGCGGTAGAATAACTGACACTGGAAGATGTTCTTAAGTACATTACAATACTCTTTATTGGGACAAAAAAAAACAAAATAGACTTAAAACTAAATTAAAATACTAATATTAATGGCCACAATGGGCGGCCTTATCGCTTAGAGCGATTTCTTCCAGGCAACCCACTGCAACCACTTAAATTGATGTTTCAGCAAGTTATGAGGTTATATCCCATAGCTCCTCATACGTAATAGGCTCCATTCGCCTACAATTATATCTAATACGGTACACCACTAATCAGATACATGTGAAGTGTTTCGCAATAAAGGAAGATGGTCGATGCTCAGCTCTCGTAACAAAGGGCGCATTCATGATCGGTCGGTGCACCATAGAGGTTCAGACTACAGCTTTCGATTCCTAGGGCTGCCATCTTGGATCCGTTTACCGTGTTTTTAACCGAAACAAGTGATTTTTTTGTAAAACTTTTTAAAAACAAGCTTTTATTACCATCTATGTAGCACCAAATTAGTCGTCAAGACGAATCAAATGAGCCCAAACTCGATGGGGTTGCGTTGTTTAATTACAGAGATGTACACTGTACACCTTTCAGCTCCATTATCAAACAGCTCGATGATATAATAATATTGCATTGTCATCCGATTTATGCATGTATGCAAAATTTCAGCGCAATCGGAAACCGGGAAGTGGGTTATAACTTGCAAGATTTGATTACAGACAGACAACAGACAGGTAAAAGTAAATAAAAGCTTGTTAAAAAAACACGGAGCAGGACTTTTTTTGATATGGGTAATTATGAGAGTTATAATCACGCACCTGATTTGCTTGTTCCGTCCGTGTGATTACAATGCGTCGGATTTATTTTTCTATTTATGAAAACTCTTTTCGGAACTGATTTGGAAAATAATTTTTTTTCGTTTCAAAAGCTATACTTTTCAGGCACCTAGTCCATTTGGATTTCATCGAAATCGATCTAGCAGTTCTCAAGTTATGAAATATGCCTTCCGCCCTCGCTAAATGAAAGCGAGCTTGAAGTCGCTCTAATATTATGTTTTTTAATTTTACTTGATATTCTAACACATCTAAAAGCCAGCATAAACTTAAATGCAAATGAACCATTATGTACCTAATTAGAAACTATCATGTATTACCAACAAAGTAAGAAGACAGCATTCCCGTCGCCTCCCATCTCCTAACTCGGTAGGAAAGCTATCGCGGCAACCATACCTAAGTGGGTAAGCCACAGATTAAACAATACTACATAGATCAGATAGCAAACCATAGATCACACTAACAGGAGTTGCCATGAACGCACGGTTTCTTGCAAGACACCTGAACAAGGGTCACGTGACAATAAGAAATTAAAGAGTACAGTTTTTTTTTTTTGCATTGCACAAATCTTGATTGCGTATTAATAATTGTGGTTTATACTCCAACAGAACAGGTTTCCCTACTTACACTGTCAGAGTCAAATTACAATTTATAGGTTGTGTGGCGAACCTATATGTTGCAGTTTCAGGTCGCCGAGATTACTACAGGGCCTGCAACATGACCTAACGACTACCTCCTACATGTCTCATAGTAAACAGCCGGGACCCACAGTTTAACGTGCCTTCCGAAACACGGTAGCGTCCAGGCGAAAATCTTTGCCACACTGAGATTTGAACCCAGGACCTCCGGCTTACAAACCGGACGTATGACCACTGGGCCACGGACGCTACTGTTACTGTGTTCGTTTCTGCCCGTGTGTGTTACAGCGTTTTTCTATTTATTTTGGTGTAACATCACCACGACAAAAACTGGTAGAAATAGTTTCAAAAAGCCGAATTTAACCATTGTTCATACATGAAGAAGAATTAAAAATACTTACCTACAACCAAATCAATAGACATGACGTCTGACGTACGAATAAGTGAAAGAGTTCAGCAGCAGGGCTATTATTCACTTATCCGTCAGGGAACCGAACCGAAGACCGAATTTTCAAAAATGTATATGAAATGACGTGAAATGTCAAGTCAAGTCGATACGACTTAATACGTGAATTAATTGTGACATGAGTGAATAGCCCTGCTGAGGTAAACACAAAAATACTAACCGAATAAATTGAGGTCCTTCTTTTCGATTGAAAATGAAGCTTGGTGGCACTTTACAACTCTCGTTACAGCTGCTCTGTGTATAGAATGTGAGCCTTGTCATACGCTACCGACTACAAGTCGGCTTGGATTAACCGATTAAGATGTTGCCTGCTCCAATTTAGGTAGCTTTAGTTATCCTCAGTGGCTTCAGATAGATATAGGTAAGTTATTGCCTTTTGGGACATTGAGTACTTAGTTGATCTGTGACTTAGAACTCTATAATTGAAAACTTTTAGTAGTGGCAGGTCCTTATTGCATAGGTCGCTTGGAAATGTAGGTACTACACTTTATTTACTGTTTTCCAGACTTAAGGGCATTGTTACCGGCGAATTTACTGGGCACGACGAAATTCAGCTCAGGAAGATGGCAGAAAGAGAATTTTGAGTTAATGTCACTCCGTACTCCGTGCTAATTAAAATGTGAAATGTGCCAAGTGCCAAGTGGAGCTAGACAGAAATCATGTTTTGGGAGGCATTTAAGATAAGAAACTCTTTATTGGTCCACATATAAAGTAAATTTTACGAACAAAAAATTTTAACTATAGGTGTATCAATCCCGCGTTCTAGGTTTAGACTGCTGCTATTTACGGCCGCATCGACGCTTAATAAGCACGCGGAATTATGGTCAAAATGAATTAAAAAAATCTTTAGTATCGTAATTCGTTCATTTTTTCACCGGGGGTAGACTTCCTTTGCAGGAGGTCGTCTAGGTGGGTACCCCAACAGTGTCAGTTATTCTGCCGCCTGAGCGGTGATGTGCAAGCATTGCTGTGCTCCGGTGGGAGGGCTCTGTGGCTAGTGAAATTACTGGGCTAAAGAGTCTTAACATCTCATGACTCTTGAGTAAGAAGCGTTGGTGCAGTGCTCCTAGAATTTCATATAATTGTGAAATCCTAGGTAACACTGTACTGATTATAGGCAGCCGTTATCTCTTGGCATCAGGAGAGCGTCTTGCTTGTCTTCTACTTCATCACATAAAAAAAAAAAATTGTACTATGTGTAATAATCTAATAAAATATAGTTTTTTTTTATAAAATGTGGGTAGTGTACTGTAAACGCCACGCTTTCCCCCAAGAAACCCTATAAGTGGTAACATAATCTTCGAAATATTAATGGGATCTCTAATAACACATCTTTTGTCTTCACAGAGGAAGGTTGACCACTTCTTCTTATATTACATCTGATTTTTGAGAAGCATAATGTTCATTTTATTTGTCACAAACATGGTACAGTATGGTGAAACAATGATCATAGCCTTGGTCAGCTGTACATGATATAAGTTATATTTTATGGTTCTACAAAAGACTATTTTTGTCCATCAAGTATACCTAGATTATTAATACACATATCGCACTCCCATATTAATACAGCACCAACTCAAAAAAATATTTTTTTATAATTTCAAACTTAAACCAGTAATAAAATTGCAATTGCTGTAAAAATACTTTTTGAGTTGACCTTGTATTGTACTAGGTGTGCGATATTTACACTTAGTAAATTAAAAACAAATCAGGTGAGATGAGGTGCAAACATACTAAACTCGTAACGTAGCTGTACCTAACAGTTAACAGTAGCAGTTTACCGGGGGTAGACTTCCTTTACAGGAGGTCGTCTAGGTGGGTACCCCAACAGTGCCAGTTATTCTACCGCCCGAGCAGTAATGTGCAAACATTACTGTGCTCCGGTAGGAGGGCACTGTAGCTGGTGAAATTACTGGGCTAAAGAGTCTTAACTCTTAACATCTTATGACTCTTGAGTAAGAAGCGTTGGTACAGTGCACCTAGAATTGCACATCATTGTGAAATTCTGGGTAGCACTGTACTGAATATGGGCAGCGTTATCTCTTAACATCAGGAGAGCGTCTTGCTCGTCTTCTTACTTATCCACATAAAAAAAAAAACAGTAGTCGTAAGGTAATCTACCTTAGACCCAGTAATATCACTACACGGCTATTTTTCAGCAGGCAAAACCACTGGTAATAGCTCGTAAATATTAATCCAATAAATCTGCCTAATCAAGCCTTGCCTTGATATCAGAGAATGCAGTCTATTAATGTAGTTCTCAGAGATCGCACGTCAGCTCCCTACTCTACGCAGCTGATGTCAGTGTTTCTCAGTAAAGGGCTCGGCTTGACGCAGAATAGATAAGGACCAGATAGGATTCTTAGAAATTAAAGATTAGCTATTTTTATTGTAGGTTCTTGAAGAATCTACGTAGTTGAAGAATCTCTATAGCTTTTAAGTTTAAACCTAAGCAGTATTTGCTACCACCTCTGAGGGCCTATTGGCTATCGCAAAACGACATGTAAAACACTAGAATCCCTAGACAAATTTGCATACATTACGTGCTTAAACCTCCTCATTAATATGAGTAAAGTAACAAAAGCAGCAATGTACATTGAAGTTGCCATCAATCGTAGTGGGTGAGAATTAGCGAATAGCCCCTCTGCTATATCGAAACAGAACTGCACAGAAAAATCTAGCGCGGTTTTTCCTATCCAGGTTTGTACCTCTCTATCTCTCAATCTCTGTTGACTTTAGACCATGTTTTATACGAAATGGAAATTTAGCATAAGGGTTATTTTTGCTTCTAGAGAGCTTATAGACAGAAGGGACATTTTGCGCAAGAGAAGTTTTACGAAAAAGAGATTTTGCGAAAATGGCGTTTTGCGAACGAGGAACATTTCGCGACGTAACGATTTTACCGAAATCGGTCGAGCAGTTTACGCTTATCGAAACCGAAGCGCTAAAATCGATTAAAATCGGTTTATAAGTTTTTCCGGAGGTGTAGAATTCCAAAACACTTACGCATATCATAATATAATTTGCAATTAGCGTGAAGGCCGACGTTATTTCGTCTATATAAGCTACAAGTTTCAAGAATAAACAATATAATTTTGCAATAATGATGCAATATTATTATAATTCGATTTGCATTCAAGTATCCAAGGTTTACTGACATCAACATGACATCATATTTACTTAATTTAGACATTATAAACGATATATTTATATAAACACTTATGCTTTTAAACTATTATAAAATTATTGGATTTCCTTGAATGTAAAATGGGATATAATAAACAATAACCTCCATAATAATAGCGATATAATATATAGCTCCCCTACGTCGAGGTAGGTTTTATTACGTTTTTGTAAAACTACATACATACAAATAATCTTTCATTCAGCTTGGTGTAAATTTACGAAGTGTCCAATTTTTAATAAAATAAATTATCCATTTTACTTTTTGTTTGAGAATATTAACAATTCGTGCGACCATTTAGGCGGAGTGGGGCTAGCGTTTAAGATTTATCTGTGTTTAAAAAAAACCATCTAATTTCCGAATAGTAATTCAAATTAAATTACAAATCAAATTAAATGAAAAAGCATTGGTTGATCTGTCCAAGTGCCTTTAGGGGTCTATCTAATATATAAAATTCTCGTGTCACAGTTTTTGTTGCCATACTCCTCCGAAACGGCTTGACCGATTTTGATGAAATTTTTGTGCTTATCCGGTATCTATGAGAATCGGCCAACATCTATTTTCATCCCCCTAAATGTTAGGGGTAGTCCACCCCTAAATTTTTTTTTTATTTATTAGACAAAAATTTTAATTTCTATTTTTTTATGATACAACATACAAAAATACATACAATCCTCAATTTTCACCCTTCTACGATCAACCCTTATTTTTTAATAGCCATTTTAGTAATTTAATCATTTTTCCTCTCCAGTCGAAAACTGATCAATCGTCATTTAATTAGTTATCCCCGCCAGATGTCTACAGGTGTCACTTCTGACCCAGTAAACAGCACGGAGTAGGGATGAGAACGAAACCGGTCTCCTTTCTTTCTCACTCCCTACACAGTTGTCGGCCATCATTATTGTTTATACATCAAGTGTAGTAGTAAGTAACGTTGACAATTATTATTTTGCTATCTCAGTGTAACTCTCATATTAACTTTTAATCATTCCTATTTTATCAATAATAATTAAATTATCAATTTTGAGTGTATTTTGCACGATTAGTTAATCAAGTGATTTTATAACCTCAAAAGTACTCAACACGTGACACGAGCTTCCAATAACAACGGATTTTGTGTTGTTAGTATACTTTTTTTTATTTATATCGAAAATGTTGTTGATCTTATAAAAATGTAATTTTAATTTAAATTTATTAAAAAAATGTAATTGAACAATTAAGATTTTCATAGTTTCCAAAAAATCAATCATTATGAATCTTTATTTTGAAATGTCAATGGAAATATTGGTTGTATGAAAAAATTATAAGAGACAATGTTTTCATAAAATTTAATTTTTTACTTTTGTTTGAAAAATTTTTCCATAAAATAATGCTTATTTCACGCATATACCACATTCTTACATACATACAATATACACATTCTAAAATACATACATACTTCCAATAAGTAAGCTATTTTTTGTCTACACTAGAAATTACTAGGAAATTATTTCTATGGCAAAACAACGTTTGCCGGGTAAGCTAGTATTGAATAAAATTGAGCTTTTGTTAATTTTATTATTCGGGTCTTTTCGCGTATTATTATTTTTATGTTTTGTAGTGTTAATCGCGAAAGTATAAAGTGTAAAATTAATCTTTTATTTAGTTTCAAGGTGTTGTGACAAAAACTATCTATTGCAAGTTTCAGACATTATATTTTTACATTTTCAAGGTGAAAACACGAAGAAAAGTGAAAACACATTCTTTCCAAAAATAACATGCCACGTCTACTCTACGTCTATAGTTTTTTCTTATCTATGAACCACACAATACTTATAGGAGTAGAACTGACATTATATTATGTACTTAAACTACTTCGTAGAAATACGAAGTAGTTGATAAAGCTTGAATTTTAGTCGGTATAGTAGCTAATATCTTATAGGTATAACACGTAGGCTACATTTTAACGGGTAAAACTTCTGGGCCTAAATATCTGGGCATATAATCCACCTCCTGTATAAAATTACACCCTACTCTTTAGTCATTTCATTTATTTAATTCACAAACAATAATTGATATTGAACAATTGATATTTGAAATATTACACAAAACAAAATTAAATCACAATAATGTCATTAACGATAATAATGATCATTATTAATAGTTAAATAATAACACAAATGTCAGAAATATTTTTTTTTTATAATACAAATATCACAATTCATTAAATTCTCAATTAGTCTCAAACACTACATGCAAAGCTGCCTGGAAGACGCTCTATTAGCAATTAGACCGCCCATTGTACCTTTAGGCCTTTATATAGTTTAGTTTCAAATATTTTCTTTTAACTATTTTTGGTCTCAAAGAGTATTATATTATGTCTTTACCGTGGCAGTACAGCGCTTACTGACACAGCGATCGCAAAATCAGAGCATTTTGACTGTGCTCACTTCTAGCGGTTTCCGAGCTTATAATAGCCGTTCCGCTTTTTATTTATTGTGTTTGTGACAAATATAAATGTGTCAAGAGCGGGTTAGTTATTTTTGTCTTCTGTTCTCTTAGATGAGTGTTGAGAGATTCATTATTTCTTGTAAGTCGTGGGCATAATAAATTCTATTATTATATTGTTTATGTGAATTTACTGCACGCTTCATAATTATTAATAAATAATAGTCACTTACTTTTAAAATTCATAAATGGTTTTTTTTTAAGGAAATTAGAATACCTCTGTAATGTATAATTTTTAGGCAAATACCTTAATTAACTACAGATCAGTCACACGCCAATCTACAGATATATAATCAATCCTTATACCTTTTTTTAACCCTAAAAAATTGCGTTACGCATCGTCACGCAGCACCCCCCAGCGCAGGGGCGGTATGTGGGACTCTCCCACCGAAAATGTGCGCGGCGGGGATACCCACTAAAAACCTGGGAGTGTTCCTGCGGGACGTCAAAATGCCAGCGGGGTTATTCCGGTCAAAAATCGCTTCTCGTTTTGCTGGCGCCCAATGTCAAATTTTAACAAAATTTTGAAAAACATCTAGAATTTTTTACGATGCCAGTACAAACTCAAATGCAACTTAATTTTTTTTTATTTAGCATCTTTAGGTCGCCTCAACGTGGTGTTTTTGAAATTAAAAATGTGTTTACAGGTTATTTTTTTTTTGCTTACGTTTCTATTTTGTGCAGAATTTAGGCCCAGGGTAGCGATTACGCCGAAGCACTCATCCGCGGCATTAATAATGTCAATCATACACAAATCAAACTAAACGGCTGAACCGATTGAGCTGAAATTTGGTTAATAGAGACCCTTGAATGACATAGGCTACTTTTTAGTGGTCAAAACCGTTGGTGCAACTAGTAATATTATAAATCTATTTACCTAACGGTATGACAGACAGTTACCTACATTCACAATGATCTCAAGTTTCGTGGGCGTTTGTTTGTATTGTCTAGTTTTAGTCATTTGAATAAATTTTAAAACTGTTTGCCGTTGCACAATGATTGGTCAACACTTTACTTTGGCATGAGAATTATTATTAAGAGTTGTGTGAAAAATATAGTTAAGACAGTTACTGTTCAGCTAGGGAAATTACTGGGCTCTTAAAGTCTTAACATCTCTGATCATGACTGAAGTAAGAAGTGTTGGTGCAAAAATTAACGAAAACAGCTGGTTCCCACGGCACAGTTTTACGTGCCTTCCGAAGCACGATAGCGTCCGGGCAAAATCTTTACTACTCACTGAGGTTTAAACATGTTCTGGATTTAAGCCAGGCATATGGAATATGGACCACTGGGCCGCGAACAAGCGCATAGAATTGCTAACAAGTAAAACCAAATACCGTATCTAGCTAAAAACTTTGCTACATCTACTAAACATGCAAAATGGAATACTTCAAGTTTTCCTCATTTTTTACCCAATCATTATGTAAATTCTACATCTCTACTTCAAGATAAAAAATCTACCTAAAGGTGATTTCCCTTTGACTGAGCCTTTTCCTAGAAAAATGATTAAAAGAACAAAGAGATGTAACACTTTGACATTAGGTTTAAAATTGTTCTAAACTTTTCAAGGTGACCTTCAAATTTTTTCAAGCGTCTTTAACAGGTAGGCAGGGCACTTGGTAGTTCAAAGAAGATGAGTGAAAAGATTTTATGCTTTGTGTCATAATTTATTGTACCTGTAACGGGACTCGGGACTCTCTAGGCTGGCGCAAACTAAAGCGGGTTACACAACTTATAGTGTGTTTGATACAATGTAAACCTACCTACACCTACCCTTTAAAAAATCTCAAATTTGACCCGACTCTACTACATAAAAAGTTTCGAATTTAAAATATAATTGTGCGTCTTTTCATTCCGAAATCGGTTAAGAAAAAGTTCGTATGTCTTCCCGTACAGTGTTCAATGAAGCCAGGGAGTGATTTATCCCGCCTTCTAAGTTTTGTCTGCTCCCATCTTCCGCCTAATCATCGCTTACAGGCGAGACCATAGACAAAAGAGTACATGAATAAAAAAGTTCTTTCATCCAAAATATGTCACGAAAATAAAAAGCTAAGAACTAAGAAGTTACTTAGAATTTTTTATACCCTTTAGCTTTCACAAAGACCTAAAATGGCCATTATTTATTCACGTAAGTAAAATGTTTGAAAAGGCTGAGTTGCTGAGAGCTTCGGGCCTAACTTTGGGAAGATAAGTTATAGTTAAGTAAGGGAAGAGTTAACTTAACTTTATAGTTATGTGGGTGGACCTTTTTTGAAGTTTTTAGCTACTTTTCTTGAAACTTGGTAAGAAAATAAATTGACATTTTAAAGGGTTTCTTAACTCTCTAGAGGTTGAATTTAGAAATTTTCTTTAATTTCTTCCGTAGCACATAGGGTCAACACACATAGGTAGGTATTATACCTGCGCAGACATGACAACGACTTTTTCTATTATTTGTTAAAATTGTCTCAGTCAGAAAAATATCGGTAAAAGCACGGTAAAGAGATATACAGTAGTTTGACTGAGCGTGATTTTTGAACATAAATACCTAAAGTCGCGCGGTACATGCGCGAGTCATAGGGCTGCCGGGCAGCCGCTGCCCGCATACAGTAGGTACCTACCTGTTTCATATCATCTACTTACTTGAGCTACCTACCTACTACCTACTTACCTATCATGTCGTGGCGGCGTATATTAAAATCCAAGACAAGACAAAAGACAAGACAAGAGACAAGACAAGAGACAAGACAAGAGATAAGACAAGAGACAAGACAAGACAACCTCCTCCCCTTCCCCTCCTCCCCACCCCCCCCTTCCTCTCCTCCCCACCCCCCCCCCCTTCCCCTCCTCCCCATCCCCCCTTCCCCTCCTCCCCTCCCCCTCCCCTCCTTCGCCCTCCTCCCCTTCCCCCTCCCCTCCTTCCCCATCCTCCCCTTCCCCCTCCCCTCCTTCCCCATCCTCCCCTCCCCTCCTTCCCCCTCCTCCCTTTCCCCCTCCCCTCCTCCCCCCCTTCCTCTCCTCCCCTTCCCCCTCCTCCTCCCCTTTTTAACTAACTGACCTTTTTAATTTTATTACCTTTCCATGTTGCTTGATAAACAAGTGAATTAAATTAAAAATTTAAAAAACCCCCAACGCAATACTCAATTCTTCATTTTGTGGTGGCGGCCATCTTGGATTTTTAATTTTATATAATGGGTTGTATCCTACTAGTTAAGCCCTTTCATTTGATACCCATATTGAGGGGGTCGCGGAAGAAAAAAGTAATCCGCCATTTTGTAGCGGCTGCCATCTTGGACCGATTTCCACCAAACATGTCTGAGAACACTCTCGACTAACCTTACTTTCAAACAAAAAAAACTAAATCAAAATCCGTTCATCCGTTCGGGAGCTACGGTGCCACAGACAGACACACACACACACACAGAGACAGACAGACAGACACGTCAAACTTATAACACCCCGTCGATTTTGCGTCGGGGGTCAATAATGTTATTTCTGGATTTCCTGATAAGTTCAATGATAAGTTCAAGCTACCAAAAACAGCATAATATAGTATGCTATTTTTTTGCCATTTTTATATAATTTATTATATTATGTATACATACGTCAAAAGTAAATAACGTAAATTACACTAAATACTTGCAAAAAACTATCGCGACGTCCGCCCGTCGCTGCGTGGCACCCGCTTCTGGATTATATACCCACTTCTACCCACATCTACCGACATCTATTCACTTCCATTTTCCGCCCGTTTCTATGGAGTCAAACTACTGTATATCTCTTTACCGTGGTAAAAGTAAAGTAAGTTATTATTATGTAGTTAAATAATAATTATTTGTATCTAGAATAGAATAGAAAACTTTTTATTGTTCACACAAATAAAATAATATTGCTTAGAACTAAGATTACACAGAAATAAGTGCTACAATTGGCGGTCTTATCGCTAAAAGCGATCTCTTCCAGAAAACCAAATGTATCTAATAATATTAGAATAAGTGATTATATTTACCTGCTACTGGTGACAGTTTCCGCATGACACACCATCGCGATTTCCACTGAAAAAAAAAAAAGAAAAAATAAGTAAACATAAAAGCACGGTATATCTCTTTACCGTGATAAAAGCATAATTATTATGTGTAATAAGTATTAGAATAGAATAGAATAGAATAGAAAACTCTTTATTGTTCACACAAATAAAATAATATAGCTTAGAACTAAGATTACACAGAAATAAGTGTTACAATTGGCGGTCTTATCGCTAAAAGCGATCTCTTCCAGACAACCAAGCAGGGAAAGGAAATACATAAAATAGAGCGACGGTGGTTATAAAGATATATAAGGAGACATAAGTACATATTTTTAATCATAGCTCATAGCATATTATGTGCTTAGTGCTTAACAAATATACTCCCAATGGATTAACAAACGTTGCGTTTTACTCGACAATGGCAAAATGCACAACCATGTGCCAAAATAAGAGGTGCGCACCTATTAAAAAAAAGCAAAAGTTGTTTTATTTTTTCTCTTCAAGCCCACAGCCCATCACAGCAGTCTCGCGCCGCACATATGCATTTGCCACTATCATGTAAGTTTTCATGTTTTTCATTCAAGTTGTTAATTCAACATGCTTGCGAAAACAGTAGCATAAAATTAACATAGTCGACAGTTGGCCGCGAATCACGTGGTTTGATTGTTGCGCGATAAGTGGCACGCAGGTCGCGTTGCCAGACTGCAACAATGCGGCGTTGCCATCGCGTCTGTCTCGCTCACTCGCCGCGATTATCGAGTTGCGGTCGGTGTAGTGTAGGGTGGCCATTCGACTACATTACATACTGTTTTTTTCCAGTGCTCTGTTTAATTATTTCACGTATTAATAATTTTATACAATTTAAAAGTAAAAATTAACGCTTGATTAAAATATCTGAACAAAAAAATTACTATTAAATTACAATGTATCTTGAATGAATGTAAGTATTATTATAATCATTACTATCAACAATAAAATGAGCGATTTATTTGTTCTTCAACTGTGGACTGGATTCGAAGTTTCGAAGCAAAACTGGGCCTGCTTTTTTTTGTTTTATTATTTTTTAAATGTTTTAAAGCGATCCCGTGACCCGACTATGACAAAAGTTATATTATAATAGAAGTGCTACAATTGGCATTCTTATCGCTAACAGTGATTTCTTCTCCTCTGCGATGATGACAGGACAAATCTCTTTCTTACACACAATTTTCTTAATATTAACAGCTTATGTACCTGGGTTTATTAGCCATTATTTTATTTAAGTACCTAATTCATCATCTCATCGTCTCTACAAATACGCACCAATATATTAGTATGTCCGACAAAATTGGAAAGCCTACCCAAACTAGTCCATAAAGCGAGAACGGAACAGTCGCGCGATCGTGGCGCCATCTTTAGTCGCCCAGTCTGCCCAACGACGATTGCACGTCAATTTCGTAAACAAACATTGTGTTTTTTCCAAAATTATTGTTATTTTTCCAAAATGTCGGACTTCAAGCGCATCCACGTGGATTCAGAGACGTTGATACAAGTGGTAAAAGCTCGGCCGATGATATACGACAAGGGGAATCCACATTATTATCTGAATAAGAAGAAAAAGGGGCAATGTTGGATTGATATCTGCAAAGAAGTTGTACCGAATTACGATAAGTTGTCGCCGCAAGCCCGCGTCGAATGCTGTAAGTGTGGCTGCCGTTTTATTTGTTACGATTTTTAGATTCCTATAATTTTAGTCATCGATTGTAAAGACAGTTACACACTATTGTGTTGTGGCGCGTCAGAATCATATTGGTATCATCGATACAGATCTCGCGCGAAATGTCCATTAAGTTTTTGTCGCTGTTACGAGCAAGTCGGTCGAGTTTGCATGTGAGATCATTTTGAAATAAAGTTTAGTAGTCTTTTCACTTTTACTGGGGATTAGTTCCTTAAAACTCGTTCCAACTTATATTTATTCGTAGGTACGAGTAATAGGGATCTTGACATGGTGAAAAAAAACTTATTAGATACGTATCTACATAATTTATTGGTTTGTGAATAAGATAAAAAATTACTGAGAGACCTTCAACGCTTTTATAATAAGTTTTTGGATGAGAGCGCGTGACGTCATTACGCGGTACAAAACTTAGTGGAGTGATGTGACGAGTGACGACAAAATCGTAACTTTAGTGCGTTCTATCTCACAGGTTTTTCATAAAATTCACAAAGAAAAAATACCTGTCTAATATATTTTAATTATAAAATGTACTTGATGGGCGAAAAAAATAGTCAACTAAAAAAAATAGTGAACTATACATCATTTGTGCCATAATGATATAATATGGCACAAATTATAGTACTTACTAATATTAGTAAAGTTTTAGATTTAGTTAAAAAGCTTGCCCACACGAGCACAAAAGTTTTGACACAGGTCAGATTGGATCCATTCATAAGTTTCATCAATCAACCGCAGAAATAAACAACGGTAGATAAATCAAAAGGGCAATAGGTAGTCAGGACTCGAACCATTAGCAAACATTCCTGTTACCAAAGTTATCTGTCAAACAAACGTTGACGAGGGTACGCCTGGTTTTGGACGTTCTACCCTTTTCTAGTTCTTCGGTTAAATGGTGAAAGTTTCCCGCTGAATTTACAATTTGTTAATGTAATACTGATCACCAATATTGTTTACAATATATAGAGATATTAAGTTTTCGCTTTGTTTCCTTAGTTGTTCTTAAGCTCTGAAGCCGCGTCTCCAGTGCGTGTTTTCGTTCAAACAATCAACAACAACATCACAACATTTTTACAAAACATCGTCAAACAAAAAGTTTGTTTGCTCAAACAATGTTTTTGCTTTCCATTCCCGATGGAAAGCACGTACAACAAAACATGATTAATTTCAATATTCATCAAAATCTCCGAAAATTGTGTTGATGTTGTCATGTTTTAGTTGCATGTTTAAGCCAAAACACGCGCTAGAGACGTGGCTTTAGTTAAGCAAGTCTAAACACTAAATCGGTCATTGTGCTGTACCATTAATCATTTAGTACATTGCTAGTCTTCGATATTCAATGATTTTGTAGACCTAACATGAATTTTACTTGTATTCCTACTTGACATTGATCTTTAAAATATAAGACTAACGATCGAATATTCAACAAAAATACCGACTATCAGGTATTAGGATTACTATTTCGGATTTCGTCCCTGTGAAGAGGCTAATTAATACACTCTTATTTCACAGGTCACGAAATACAGAAACGCTGGAAGAGTCTCAGAACATGCTTCGGTCGAGAAGTCGCCGAGCAGAAGAAAGAAGAACTAAGAAAACAAAGAGGTTTGTCCGTGAGGAGACGAAAGGTCTACGGATACTACAAAGACATGAGTTTCTTACTACCACACTTCAACGTACGACTTAAGTCAGATGACTATATAGCTGACGAAATGGACCAAGCTTCTGAAGATTCTGATGATCCTCTAGACGGTTCCATCAAAGCTGAAGTGAATTACTACGAAAGTGACCCAAAACACGACGACAGCATCATAGAAACATTCCCCATTTATGAAAACACAGATGATAGAGTAGAAATCTCATACCAGAAAGAAAGTAAGCATGAGGAAGAAGATGATGTCAAACAATTTCTATTGTCATTGGTACCGACGTTC
Organism: Hemithea aestivaria; assembly: GCA_947507615.1. NCBI lineage: Eukaryota > Metazoa > Arthropoda > Insecta > Lepidoptera > Geometridae > Hemithea > Hemithea aestivaria. Next base: position 14,813,324 of record OX382338.1, read on the forward strand.
AAGAAGTTTGATGTCAGACAGATGTTTGAAGCGAAGATTGAGATTTTGAAAGTGTTGAAGAATATTAGCTTTACGAAAGAAGGGACTTCGAGCTAACTTATCTGATGAGGTCGAAGAGGTCCTTATTAATGAAACAACTCTGGCACTAGATATTGTTTCAAAATGTTTATTATGGTACAAAAGTAATCTACTATAATTTGCCATATTATAATTAAACACTTTTAAAACACCAGAAATACAAAAGAAAAGCATTAAAAATTCAAAAAAAGACACATCAGAAAAAAAAAATTGAATCTGGTGAAAACTGCTTAATACAATTGGTTTTCAGTTTTTAGTGACATACTGAAAATCAATATAAAAAAGCGTAGTGTTGGCAACAAAAAAACTGATCAATGTTTAGCAACGCAATGGTAGGTGTATATTTCGTGAATATTTTCCAAATTGTGTAAAAAGCATTTTTGTGAGATTGAACAATAAATTTTGTTTTATTAAACAAAGCATTTAATTTCAAATGGAGCCTTCAGGAACCGGATATAAAGCCAACTTTAGAAGCGGAGTCAATGTTAGTATTTAATTTAGCAGAACCCTCGATCATAGAAATATGAAAAAGGAAGTGCAAAGGTTTAATTAAAACTGAGATCGGAACTAACTTAACTGGAATTGACTTGAGAGAGATGTAAAAACTTTGGAATAAATATATTAATAAACCTTCCTTCATATTATTTTTATAGTTAGAAAAAGGAAAATCTCTATCTAATATATAAAATTCTCGTGTCACAGTTTTCGTTGCCATACTCCTCCGAAACGGCTTGACCGATTTTGATGAAATTTTTTGTGCTTATCCGGTATCTATGAGAATCGACCAACATCTATTTTTCATCCCCCTAAATGTTAGGGGTAGTCCACCCCTAAATTTTTTTTTTTATTTTTTAGACAAAATTTTTAATTTCTATTTTTTTATGATACAACATACAAAAATACATACAATCCTCAATTTTCACCCTTCTACGATCAACCCTTATTTTTTAATAGCCATTTTAGTAATTTAATCATTTTTCCTCTCCGGTCGAAAACTGATCAATCGTCATTTAATTAGTTATCCCCGCCAGATGTCTACAGGTGTCACTTCTGACCCAGTAAACAGCACGGAGTAGGGATGAGAACGAAGCCGGTCTCCTTTCTTTCTCACTCCCTACACAGTTGTCGGCCATCATTATTGTTTATGCATCAAGTGTAGTAGTAACGTTGACAATTATTATTTTGCTATCTCAGTGTAAATATCATATTAACTTTTAATCATTCTTATTTTATCAATAATAATTAAATTATCAATTTTGAGTGTATTTTGCACGATTAGTTAATCAAGTGATTTTATAACCTAAAAAGTACTCAACACGTGACACGAGCTTCAAATAACAACGGATTTTGTGTTGTAAGTATACTTTTTTTTATTTATATCGAAAATGTTGTTGATCTTATAAAAATGTAATTTTAATTTAATTTTATTAAAAAAATGTAATTGAACAATTAAGATTTTCATAGTTTCCAAAAAATCAATCATTATGAATCTTTATTTTGAAATGTCAATGGAAATATTGGTTGTATGAAAAAATTATAAGAGACAATGTTTTCATAAAATTTAATTTTTTACTTTTGTTTGAAAATTTTTTCCATAAAATAATGCTTATTTCACGCATATACCACATTCTTACATAGGTACATACAATATACACATTCTAACATACATACATACTTCCAATAAGTAAGCTATTTTTTGTCTACACTAGAAATTACTAGGAAATTATTTATATGGCAAAACAACGTTTGCCGGGTAAGCTAGTAAAATATAAAAGTACTAACCAAATTTTCAGGAAAGTGAAAAAGGAAAAATGTCACAGTGAACCAAACTTTAAACAGCTTCGTTGCATTTAGGATAATTTTACAGAAGTATGTAATTAATTGCCAAAAAATGGCTTATTTCTAACCTAATGCAAAAAAGTAACCCGATTGCGGGTTGGTTTAGGAATTGAAAAAAAAAACATTATGATATTTAAATTCTGGGCTTTTCTTTTTCTGGTTACTGTTCAGTAAGAAAGAAAAAAAACTGCAACGCAGTACCCGGTACCCCCCTACCTACTTGCTTAAATAGTGTACCTATGTAAAAGAAGCACTTCCATTTCTCTGCAGCAGATGAACGATACGTATCGATGAATTTCAATATCCGTTCTGCCGCCGATCAGTTTAATTCGTTTTTTGCTAGACGCTAGTTTTTTCTGATGGATTAATCAAAAAATATATGAGTTACACATTGTTTTATTTAAAAAAAAATCATATTTACTTATAGCTTTCATATTTATTTTTTTACCAACAATATTTTTTTAGAGCTCGATAATATTTTCAGAAATGTTTATTACTGTAAATTTTACCCGCAAAATTATGTAGAGCCTCTATTGCAGAGTCGCCTGGGGAAGTACCACACCTTTACCAGTAACAAATATCAGCGAAATTACTGGGAATACTAGACTCTACAACTAATATCTCAAGGTTGAGTATACGCAGTGCAGTGCCGCGTAGGATTTTGAATTTTAAAATATAAACGTGAACGTTTGTAAGAATGTATAGAAGTCTGTATGTTTGTTACTCTTTCACACCTAAACGGGTGGACCGATTGAGTTGAAATTTGGTATGGAGATAGCTTAGACCCTGAAATAACACAAAGGGTTTTTATATATAATACAATTTTATACAATATTATATATAGTAAAACCGCTGGGCTGGGGCTGGGCGCAGCTAGTCTTTTATAAGGGCAATTATGATGCTTACCATCACGTCGTATCTGATTTTATACAAAATTACTACCACTACGTAATTATTTAAGTCCCTAACATGCAATATTGCAATATTAAACTTCCGTAGTAAATATTATTACATTAGATAGGTACTAAATATTACTCATCTAGCGATATCGTAGGACTTTGGTTAGCGTTAAAGAAAACAAATGAATCATGGCACATCTACTTGAGTTTTAAAATTGATTAGGTGACCGCTTTAAAATTGCACATCACTTCCTTTCATTTCAGGAACATTCTATTAGAGTAACAGGTGCATTTTTAAATTGGTTATCTCAATGTAATGGAAATTTGTTGTTTCATTGTTTAGTTATTTTAATAGGTGTTTTTTGATAAGCCGGATATCCGATACCAGATAAAAAAACAATAAGGAAGTAGTAAATGACTGATTGCAGACAATGTACCTACAGCCTTAGGTCGAAACTAGTATAACGTAAGAAGACGAAATTTCTTAAAAACAAAGCTGACGTATAGCCTGACTTCTTCAATTAAGTTTTTGTGAAGAGCTTCCGTATGAAAAAATCTTGTTATTTAATAGCACAGTAACTTCTTTAGCTTCTTAGCCCTTCCAATTAAAGAGAATTGACTATAGTCATCTTTTGAGAGAAGATAGCTATCTTTTGAATGCAGTTCTTTGAATTTAGTGTAAATGGGCAGTATCCTATATTATATCTATGCCAAATTTCAACTCAATACTTTCAGCAATATTATAAGCTGTGAGTTGATAGGTCAGTCAATCAGTGAGTCACTTTTTTCTCATATTTTTTGGAAGTAAAATAAAATTCCAAATGTCATGTTCATTCTAATAGGACACCTGAAGTACCGGCTCCAATTCTGATAACGCGTTGTTATCAGAGAGATAATGTTATCGATGTCTGGAAATATGTCGATCGATAGCCCCTCACAAACGGTAGTAGTTTCTGAGTATTTATTGCGTAATATTTTATTAGAGACCCTTTATTACTGCTAAAGTACATACCTATAAGTATATTATTATTATCAGATTTTGATAGGTATGTACATATATGTTACGGCTAAAGTCCGAAGTGCGGCTACACCTAAGTTTAGCCATAGCCGGTTAAACCTAGGTTTAGCCAACCGCTGTTAATTAAAGTTAGGTGTAGAAGATTTATTTTCGGCCTCACTCGTTTATTATGTGAGACAAGTTGTTATCAACATGTTTAATTGTTTTTGTATGGTAATCGTCATAAAATTTGGCTATTATGTATCCTAAATGTAGAATTGTGAAGTCTGGAATAAGAACAAGTCGAATCTGGTGCTTCGCTCGCTCGGCTCGGTGTTATTGTACAGTCATCAGCATCAAGACAGCATCCTGCTTGTCTTCGTACAAGAAAACGCAGAACTTTCAGTGTTTCTGAACCTTTAAAACCTTTAAATATAAAAAATCTCACCTTTTTCCCATCGCGAAACTTGACAGTGCCTTCAATAATAGAGATGGCGGTTGTGTCCGCCATTTTGTTCGGTAACGTCACGTGACCCGACCGCAGCGCCACCGCGGCGACATCATGCACCACACATTATTGGCACATCGCATTAACACTTACTACACTGATTTACACTCACTTTACACCTGAAACAAGAGAAAAAACAATCTTTAATATATGTAGTTCAGCGTAAAGCGCAAGTAAAATAAAAATAAAAAAAAACTCCCAACGCTAAAAGAAAAATATAAAAATATATTTTAGGACATTTCACACTGCGCCACCTAACCCCAAGCTAAGCAACTTAATGCTTGTGTTTTATGGTGTTTAGGATAACGGATACAATACTTTTCTTTTGTAAATAAATACTTATAATAGATATAATATAAGAAATGTAATTTGCCATTTTGTGGTGGCGGCGGCCATCTTGGACCAATTTCCACCAAACATAACTAAGAACACTCTCGACTGACTGATCTACTCTCAAACAAAAAAAAACTATGTAAATCAAAATCTGTTCATCCATTCGGGAGCTACGATGCCACAGACAGACACTGTTGTTAGAAAATTATCGAATATTCTAATACGGCAATTTTATTATTCGAATATTCGCCGTATTTTATTATTCGAATAATTCGAATATTCGAATGCAAGCCCTAACAGACACACACACAGATACACAGACACATCAAACGTATAACACCCCGTCGTTTTTGCGTCGGGAGTTAAAAACAAAATGGCAGTGCCCAAAAAACTAAACAAACACTAAAACAATTGAAAATTCACAAAGGCGACCTTTCAACGTTTGCCTGAACTTTCCTTATCGTACTTCTATTCAGCATCCAGTTCAGGTCCTAAATAAACATACCTATGGGCTTATTTGCAATTTGCGAGCTGATTGACCGCTCAAAGGAGAAAATTAAAAAAGTTTTAATGTAAAGTCGTTAGATGTACCTAGTACCTACCTAGTGACTAAGTTAACAACGAAATTATAATATTCTAGATTCAGTCGTTAATTTATGAGACCGTAATAAAAATACTTACATGGTTTAAAAACAAGTGAAATATTAAAAAAGAAGCCTCTCTTACTTTGACTATAATATTATAATAGCAATAAAAGAACTAAAAAGTTAAAAACTTGTCCAGAATCATACGAGCCCAAACTCAAACTTTTTCCTACTAGCAACAAGAAACCGGAAACCCCTCTTTTAAATTCCTTCCATTCAATTAAAAAATTTGGCAACTATTGACCTCAAAATCTATCGTCTTAACTTGCCAAAGTGTTCAAATACCATATCTCATAATCCACCCCCTGTCCACTCCTAATATGGCCCCCAAAGAGAAATGAAGCCTTGGCCCCATGTGGTCCGAATTCAATAAATGCAAGAGGCCCCCTGAGTCCCATTGTAGTCGGAATGGGCTACATTGGTGATTAATACTTTTGTAAATATCGCTCGCTTTTATTGATGCATTTAATATACGGGGTGATTTTTGGGGATTAAATTATTATTGATTTTTGTAGTCACAATTAATTGAAAAAATTGATTATTTTTCTATAGAATTATTTGGATAATTACCTCATATTTGATCTCGCTTTTATTGATGCATTTAATATACGGGGTGATTTTTGGGGATGTAATTTTTATTGATTTTTGCAGTCTCAATTTTTTTGTATGTCATTTGGTTTTATATTAGAATAGAAAACTCTATAACACAAAATCACGATATTTTGTAACTTTTTTGGCCTACTAGGTACTACTAATTACCTATTTTGTGTATATATAGTACATGGTTTTGGTGTCGTTGTAAAACGTATTATTTATTGTTATTTGTGTATTGACAATGACCCATTTTGATGAAGCACTAAATACACTTAAAAATAAAAACATACACGAATTATTTAGTTTAGAAGATCCTAATATATTAACTAACAAACTTGTTGAATTAATATCAAATACCATAAATGAACACACAATTACCATAAACATATCAAATAACAAAAAAATCAGGAAACCATGGATAACAAATGGAATATTACGATGTATAAAAAATAGAAATAAACTACAAAAACAATTAAAACGAGATCCAGATAATGATATACTAAAAATTACCTACCGGAGATATCGTAATTACTGTAATAACCTAATAAAAAAACTCAAAAAAGACTATGAAAGAGAACTGCTAAATAAAGCTAAAACAAATAACAAAACATTATGGAACTGTATAAAATCTATAACCTACCTCAATAAAACTAAATCTTTAAATACAGAACTTGTTAATATTAAATCTACTCCCTTTCAATCTGCAGAATTCATAAATAAACATTTTAATGAAACTGGTAAACTATTAGCTGAAAAAATCAAAACCCATAATTTCATTTTGGACAACTATTTTGATACATTACCTTCTCAGTTAAACTCTATTGGAGTTATTGAACCCGAACCTTATGAAGTAGATGCAATAGTCAATAATCTTAAAATGGACTCTGCCCCAGGATGGGACAATATTTCAACCAAATTTATTAAAATGGCTAAATTGGAACTAGTTCCTGTGATAACACATCTGTGTTCGCTTTGTTTTAAAAAAGGAATATTTCCAGTTACTCTTAAGAAAGCTATAATACATCCTATTTATAAGAGTGGTGACAGAGACGATATCGGAAACTATAGGCCAATATCGGTCCTTACAGTTTTATCCAAAATACTAGAAAAACTAATAAATAACAGACTTATAAATTATTTCAATAACTATAACATTCTTTCCAGTTCACAATATGGTTTTCGAAGAGGAATTAGCACCGAAGATGCAATTCTAGATCTGACAAAAGACATAATTAAACATCTTGATGAAAAAAAGAAAGTGCTTTGTATATTTCTCGACTTAAAAAAAGCGTTCGATACCGTCTCTGTCCCCACCCTTATCCGCAAGATCGAAAAACTAGGCATAAGAGGTACCTTTCTTGATCTTATAACTAACTATGTACAAGAGCGAACCCAGAGAGTGAAACTGGATAAGGACACCTACAGCAATGATGAATCTAACACTAACTATGGCGTTCCGCAAGGAAGTGTCCTAGGTCCAACTTTATTTCTTGCCTATATAAATGACCTCACTAATATTAGCTTGGTTCAAGGAAAAGTATTTTCATATGCAGATGATACGGCGTTATTATTTCACGGAGAATCATGGTCTGAAACGTTTAAATTAGCTGAAACTGGTTTGCAGAAAGTTATAACATGGCTTAATACAAATTTATTAACACTTAACACTGCAAAAACTAATTATATACCTTTCTCAATTGTTAACTCACAACAACCTAATCGTAACCTAACCATCACAGCCCATTATTGTCAAAATATAGATCCTACTGTTTGTGGTTGCCAACAAATAGAACGTGTAAAATCAACAAAATATCTAGGCATAATTATAGATAACAATTTAAATTGGCAACCACAAATAGAACTAGCATCTTGTCGAGCCAGAAAACTTATCTGGATATTTAAAAACCTACGTGATATTGCTGACAAACAATTAATAACATATATTTATAAAACTCTGGTCCAATCGATTTTACTCTATTGTATAACGATTTGGGGTGGAACCCACAAAACAAAACTTATAAGCATCGAAAGAGCACAACGTCATATACTTAAAGTAATGTTACACAAAAGAAAACAATTCAGCACAGAACTATTATATAAAGAAGCTAATGTTTTAACGGTTAGACAGTTATTTATACTGCAAACAGTGTTAAAAACGCATAAGACGATAAACATAACCTTATCTAAAAAAAGAAATAAACGTTTCATTTTAAACCAATCAATAACAAGAACCAGTTTCGCTTTTAGGCAATATAGTACTAAATCAATAAGAATATATAATACAGTAAACTCTTTGTTAGACATTTACACAAAATCGTACCCGCAATGTAAAAATATAGTCACAACCTGGTTAAAAACCCTAACATATCAACAAACAGAAAATATTTTGACGAAACAGTATTAGTAGTTCAAAATAAAAACTATATATATATAATGTTTGTGTATGTGCGTGTGTGTGTTCGTGTATGTGTGTGGAATTTATGAAGGAGTTTGTGTGTGTTATTGTAGATATGATTATGTTACGACTCAGGTACTTTATTAACCTATCTACTACACTCAACAAAAAACAAGCATATTTTTAGCAAACGCATATAAATACTAACTGACCTATCTATACCTATACTTATATTACCAACTTACCCCAAAACTCATCAATCGCAACAGCAATGACTAACTTAATACTGAACAACCTTTATGTACATAAACTAACAATAGTACTTCTTATACATAATATTTCTTTCTATTTATCTATCTATCAGTGACTTTATTATTTATCATGTACCTACCTACTTATAAAGCGACGTTTAAAATCCAAAACTACTTTTGGCAACCGGGATTATATTATAATCTATTAATTTTGTAAACTTCTTGTAACATAATATAATAACTACTGACTAGATTTTTTGATTAACTATTTGTAAAAACGGAAATAAACACGTAATGTATACGAGAAAGACTGCCTTATTGACAAACATTTAATGATACCTACTCAAACTCAATAAACTATAATACAACACACAAAAGAACTATAAATTCCGGTTCACAAGATGTTTGTCAATAAAACGGGCATGTTTATTACATTATCTTCAATATTACCAAAACAATTCTTTAAGTAATGTAAATTAGTTTTTTAAGTACCGAATCATTTTGTTTTTGATCACAGATAAGAGGGGGCTCTTCTAACACAGGTTATTGTAACTTAAAAGAAGAGCCCCAAACCCTGTAAACAATGTATATTTTGGGAAAATAAAAGATTTTTGATTTTTGATTTGTCACAGTGAAAATTGCGGATTTATTTATATTGTTTTTTTTCTTACCTCATTGTAAATAAATCTTTTATATATGTAATAAGACAATTTATTGCCTTTACTGATGATTATTTAAATTATTGAATATTGAAAATCATTCGATTTACCTACCTTACCTACTACCTATTGAGAATTTTATCAATGTTAAGAAGGTGTATAAAATTCTAGCTGAATCCAGCGGCTTAAGATTGCCAAAATGTGATGCCAGGGCTACCAAGGGCTTATGTACCTCTATATGAAAACACACTCGTTATCATAATATCACGTTAGTGTGACATCTGTTTTTTTTATAACAGTTTAGACTTCCGCGATTTAAACTCATATCTGGGGGCACGGCAGTGCCCCCGCCAAGTCGAGCGCGAAGCAAGCACTGCCGTACCATCTTTACAGGAACCATTTCGTCGCATTTTCAGGCCCCTATTTGAGAACCTCTGGATAAGACCAGAACACAGAAATTTTCGTCATCCAGTAAGCTATAATTACATACTTAAAATCCAAAATTTCAAGTCTGTAGGTCATTAAGTTCCGAAGTTAAGCGAAAGCAAAGTTTCGCATTTTCGACACTCACTCACTCATGATCATCAAAATAGAACTAGTACTTCCCATGAACTCAGAGAGCTGAAATTTGGTACATACTTAGAATTTATTGTATAAGCCATAGGAAAACTAAAAAAACATGCAATTTCGGTCTCGTTTTCGAGATAATTCATCTGCATAAATAACTTTGTAATCTCATATAAATGTATAGGATTACAAAGTTACATTTGCAGTCAATGGTTAAATTGTGTAATATCCAACTTATTAATTCAAAATATATTTAAGGCATAGTATATGTATATGTGAGTGTGTATATGTGTCGTAAATCGTCAGTTATGATCAGGCGATATCTAGCGTGGCCAACTAAAATAAGAGCCCAACCAAACTATTAGAAGAGATCGATATACCGCCTTTACTACAAGCTTTTATTTACTTTCACCTGTCGGTCTGTCTGTCTGTAATTAAATCTTGCAAGTTTAATTAGGCCCACTTCCCGGTATAATATTATGATGCATTGGACTAAGAGTGAACGCACACGTATCTAGATGGCGCTGACTGTATTTTAAAACGCGCTTACGGTTTGTATTTCTGATAACCTTATAATATAGCGTTTCTACAAAAATAAGTGAAATCCCACCAAAAACATTCTGTAAAAAACTAGCCAAGTCTCGATGGAGCTGCTTGTTTATCTCTAAAAAGTAATGAAATCTAGACAAAGTCGTGCCAAGTATAAGGTTCCTTACTGCGATTTCTTTATTATTATAGTTAATGTTGTGTGACTTGGCCGTTGAAGGGTACACAAGGGTATTATACCAGGTGCTCCATGACACTATTGCACCAATCTGTCCGCTACCCATTCACGATAGAAAATTTCCACTTGGAAAACGTTGATTGGATAACCAGTCAATTGTAGGCTTGATAAAGCTGCGTATTTCAATAATACTTATGTTTAGGCGATCCAAGTGTCATGGAGCATCTGGTTTTGTACCTTTGTGTACCCTTCAACGGCCAAGTCACACAACATTAACTATAATAATAAAGAAATCGCAGTAAGGAACCTTATACTTGGCACGACTTTGTCTAGATTTCATTACTTTTTAGAGATAAACAAGCAGCTCCATCGAGACTTGGCTAGTTTTTTACAGAATGTTTTTGGTGGGATTAATTATATAACTCGAGACTTATCGCGTGTTGTGTGTCGTGACAACCCTGAGAACATTTTTGATCAAGTGAAGGTAGATGTAAATCTATCGTCTCGAGCGCCGTAGGATGATCGTCCCTGCAGTATTCTCGTGACCACGATACATGCAACTGTATCGAAACGTCGAGGTTAGTTTTATAATGTTTTTGTTAAAACTAGCCTTAAATATCAACGCGATAAGTCCCGAGTTATATAATTAATATCTGTTTTTTTTTTGCACAATGACCAATGACCGGTATTCCCAGTCTAATGTATTAGTAAAATGAATATATTTGCGTGTATCACGCCACACACCTCGTTTTCCAGAACTTTCCCTGCAATGCAACATGTTAAACTATGCATGATAGAAAATAATTAATTTCTCACTTCCTGCGAAATAATACACTGACGGAAATTATGATTGTAATTAATTTTAATTATTGATGTAGCTAAAATTAAAACAACTGTAAAAATATTACAAAAAAAAAATTAAAATTAATAATAATCGTTTTAGTTTAAAGTTTATAGATTACCTACTAGCTTATGCTCGTAGCTTTGCGCGCGTGGAAAATCCTTTTTTAGCATAGGTAAAACCCATCTGTGTTCCAAATTTCAATCCGTTCAGTGGTTTAAGCTGTGCTTTGATATTATATCAGTCAATCAGTCACTCTTTCCTTTTATATATATTTAGATTTCCATTAGCCGGCTAAACCTTGGTATAGCCGCACTGCGGGCTTTAGCCGGGGCATAAATAAAAATGCCCTAGGGCCTTAAGACATCGATGATAATTTACATTCCATATATCATGGTTTAATTGAACAAAACTTGAACCTAATGTCATAAATGATCACCCTGTATATTCGAAAGCCGTCTATAAATTCATATTTGCCATTTTTCATATTAATTATACTTCCCCTTTGAACGCCAACTGTTGTTTACCCCATTTTGTATTATTATACATATTTATTGATATTGAAAACTATAATTTATGTGAACCTATAATCTTTAATAGTTCTTTGCTCAGCTGTTTTTCAATGATCGCTACTACTTATTAACAAATAGGCAGAAGTAGAGAGAGATAGAGATTTGCCTATGTGTTATTAAGGGGAGGGTCTAAGCTATCTATACCAAATATCAGCTCAATCGGTCCACCCGTTTAGGCGTGAAAGAGTAATAAACATACATCCAGAATCCAGACACCCATATTATTACAAATCCATTCTTACAAACTTTCACGTTTATAATATTAGTAGGATCAAGCAACGTAAAGTTTTTCAAGTAGAAACCAATAAGAACAATAATATCAGAATTTCTAAAATACTTTGTTACAATGTTGCATACCTCACAATCGCTATGTTGTAAGTCAGCCTTGACGGTAACGATTCAAAGACAATAATATAACCAACCAAACAAAAAGGTATTATGAAAATAAAATGTTTCTAACGAAATATCTCTCAAGCCTCCTTTTACCGGGGGTAGACTGCCTTTGCAGGAGGTCGACTAGGTGGGTACCCCAACAGTGCCTGTTATTCCACCGTCTGAGCAGCGATGTGCAAACATTGCTGTGCTCCGGTAGAAGGGCACTGTAGCTAGTGAAATTACTGGGCTGAAGAGTATTAACATCTTATGACTCTCAAGTAAGTAGCGTTGGCGCAGTGGACCCAGAATTTTTACCTTTGCAAAATACTGGGTAGCACTGTACTGATTCTGATTATGGGCAGCGTTATCACTTACCATCAGAGAGCGTCTTGCTCGTCTTTTTACTTTGTTGTATAAAAAGTTGGGTACACACCAAAATTCGAAAGCAAACTAGGGTTGACCAAAGAAAGCGCATGTATTTTTTTGAAATCTTCCCAACTCTGTAATTAGTAAATTCTATGCCACTCTTCCCCGTTCAGAGTCAGACTAAATGCAGCCTTAGGCACTATAATATGTAGGTCATAGGTACAAAATTTCTATGACGTAGGTAACAGGTACCATCCAACAATAATGACTAACCGATAACCGACAAACCACGGACAAAGTGCAAAATTCATGTTCAGATAGAATGTTACTCCAACACGCTCATTGGTCTTTATTTTTTCTATATACTTAATATTTATTTATTTATATTTAGCCTATAATACTGTCCCACTGCTGGGCAAAGGCCTCCCCCAAATTCATCCATTCCTTTCGATCTAGCTCCGCCTCTTGCCTGACTGCCAGCCCGGTCGGCCAGCATCGGTCGGATAAAAATTTTGAAACTCAATTTTAAGACAGCTAAATTTACTTTTTTAATATTATATAATCAGAAGTGTCGTTAAAATGACCAAATAAAAAAGAAATTGAATTATCAAAGTTCCGTTACAAGTCCATTATCTTGTCTATAGTCACCTTAAAAAGGCCTCGGTACCTTAACAGCGTCATAAAACCGAAATCTCGAAGTAACCGAGCGATCACAAAGAGGCATTGTTCGGAAACATCTGCCTGGATGGCAAAAAAATCTGCGTAAAGTTACCAAAGATATTATAAAAACAGAATATCTACGCGCGCACACCTCGTGACGTCATGTGGCAGATGGCCCAGGGCTGTCACGAATCGATTACTAACATTTTTATTTTGAACCAAATTCATTAAAGGACATGCTTCCCCATACATTATACATAATACAAAAAGAAATAATTTTCCGGGATAATTATGACATATAATATTTTTAAAATGTTTAAGGGTATTTCTCCAAAAACATTTCTCCGCGTAACTTTCGTGGCGAAAAATTTATTTTGAGTTATTCCTAAATTAAAAAACTCATGCAAAAGATGCCTGAAAGATATATGTTCAATTTCATTTTTATGTAAATCGGTGCATAAACTACTGAAATATTAAAATTTTAAATTTTGGTGCCCACGAAAGTTATGAAAGATACCACGAAAATTATGACCGTATTTTTCACTCATTATTCCTATCTTTTAAGCAAAAATATATAGTTTCATAGCCAATTTTTCTTGAATTTTGTGGAATCAAGTCTATAGAACAAAAAATCTGAGTACCTATTCATTTATGATACCTACATGCAAGTATGATACATTTTATAATAAATAATGTGTACAATAAATAATGTTTATCGTTGAATTATAAAGACAATATTATAATCATTAAACTGAGAGGAATTTGGATTTCTAGGACGACTGTATGCGAAAGAAGCATAGGGAATTTACAAAGTGCTTGAAAGTAGCACACACACAGAATAAATTGATAATATTAGATGGATGTGAAGTGCAGATGTGATTCATTGTCAGTGTAGGCAAGCTGGGTGATCACCATTATTTTCTAAAATTGTTGACTGGTAACTGTAGACTTTTGTCTTGCATTGGTAACACACATTGATTGGAGACATTGATTGTTTGGATTGTTTGTCTTGAGGCTCTGAGGTATATTAGACGAAAAGACATTCCGTTGTAACCTGAATGCTGCCCAACAGAGAAGGGTTCGGTGGTTGACCTCGTTCTCGAACATTGACCTACCTAATAGGACTACTGGTCCTAGGTAGCTGAGCCAATAACTTCAAGTTCCGATCCTCCAATAAATACCGGGGTGGGCATAACATTGCTTAAGTTTCGTCTTGTCCATGTTCATTTTTAAGCCACCCGTTGTGAAACTCGGTTGAGGATCATCAATCATCATGCTGAGTTTCTCCATCGACTTTGCCAACACTACGATGTCGGCAAACCAAAGGTGAGTGTATGCATCGTTGATATGGATTATGGATGCCAAGTTCTTGCAATTCCAGGAGCTAACAGGCGTCTTCCATTACGGCCGTAAACGGTTTCGGAGACATAACGTCTTCCTATTTTACGCCATTATTGAAAATTATGATGAAATCGCCTTCGTGCTGTGCTCCTATATTCGCAATGATATATTGACATTATTATACAATCACTTGAATTCGTATAGAGCGGCTAGTGTACCACCCGTGTTTCCACCGTATCAAAGACTTTCTCATTGTCACCAGAAACGCTAAGCATAATAGCAAGATTTAGTCTTCGGTCTTTTGTTTAGCTTGCCGTAGCACAGCGTATACGAGCTAGGGCTTGCATTCGAATATTCGAATATTCGAATTATTCGAATAATAAATTACGCCGAATATTCGAATATCAAACTTGCCATATTCGAATATTCGATAATTTTTTAACATTTTCAAACTCGGAAGTTAAGCTGGTATAGAACCACAGCTGAAAGGGTAACTACAAACAAAAAAACAATGGCCGGCCTCTTGGGCTATTTAGCGGGTAAAAAATCGAATATACTCGGGTTATAGGAGAACAATACAACACCACCACACGCGCCATGACGCTTACTCCCGCCAATATGCATTCTCCCATTGCATTTTTCGTCTTTCATTTAGTAGGATTGCTCAAGAATAAAAAAAAATAATCTAGTCTAGCATTGTTTTTGTCTTAAATAGTGAAGAGATCTTCTCTTGATCAGTTTTTTCACCTCCAGCCTACGTGCCCCCAAAAACTAAAAACCCACTTGATGCTAGAACCCTAAACACTTCTTCTGACTCAATTTGAGATAATCCGCACGGATCTTCATCAGCATACATTCCAGGTTTCGGAGGTGGTCTTCAAAGGAGCGAGAGCTCCTCAGTTTCATGAACAGTGTCATTCATGTATATAAGAGACGCGTTCCCAACGAGTCCAACAAGCACCAACTCCATTAACCTCTCGAACGTTGCAGGCGCATTACACTATCTGAATGTCATTAGGTACTTGATGTTGCCACAGGCCCTTTCCAGTAGAAAATGCAGTCTTCGCTTTATCCTAAGGGTCTGTTTTCACTTGCCATGTACCCCACACTTCTGATCGATGATGGCCATTTAATTCCTACTGGGGTGTCCAATGTGGCGTCGATCCTCGGTCCTTCCTAGTTATTTCATTTAGTTCCCAATTCCTGGTAATACAAACAAAAATATTAACTGCCATCCTTCTTCTAAACCAGTACAAGAGTAGAACACCAAGGATGAGGATTCAATTAAATCATCATCATCATCTCAGCCGTAAGACGTGCACTGCTGAACATAGGCCTCCCCTTTGGACTTCCATATGTACCGGTTGGAAGTGACCTGCATCCAGCGTCTTCCGGCGACCGTTATAAGGTCGTCTGTCCACCTTGTCGGTGGACGTTCTACGCTGCGCTTGCTGTTCCGTGGTCTCCACTCGAGCAATTTTCGACCCCATCGGCCATCCGCTCTCCGCGCTATGAGGCCTGCCCATTGCCACTTCAGCTTGCTAATCCGCTGGGCTATGTCGGTGATTTTAGTTCGCCTACGGATCTCTCCATTGCTGATTCGATCGCGTAGAGAAACCCCGAGCATAGCCCTTTTCATATCGCTGTGCGACTTTGAGCTTCGAGATGAGGCCAATAGTGAAGGAGCACGTTTCGTTGCCGTAAGTCATCACCGGTAACACATTGATTAAAGACTTTCGTCTTGAGGCACTGAGGTATGTCGGACGAAAAGACGTTGCGTAGTTTCCCGAACGCGGGCGGCGTTCGGGAAACCGAGTTGGATTCAGCGGTTGACCTCTTTCTCGAAGTTGGACCTACCTAATTGGACTACTTGTCCTAGATAGATATATGAGTCCACAACTTCGAGTACCGAGCCTCCAACAGATACTGGGGTGGGCACAACATTGGCATTTGACATAAGCTTCGTCTTGTCCATGTTCATTTTTAAGCCCACCCGTTGGGAAGCTCGGTTGAGGGCATCGAGCATCATGCTGAGTTCCTCCATCGACTTTGCCATGACTACGATGTCGTCGGCAAATCGAAGGTGAGTGATGTATTCGCCGTTGATATTGATGCCAAGTCCTTGCCATTCCAGGAGCTTGAAGGTGTCTTCCATTACGGCAGTAAACAGTTTCGGAGAGATAACGTCTCCCTGTCTTACGCCTCTTCTTAATGGAATCGCCTTCGTGCTCTGCTCCTGTACTCGGACTGACATAGTGGCGTTCTTATACAAGCACTTCAACACATCAATGTACCGATAGTCAATATGGCATCGCTGAAGTGACTCGAGCACCGCCCATTTTTCCACCGAATCAAAGGCTTTTTCATAGTCCACAAACGCTAAGCATAATGGCAAATTATACTCTTCGGTCTTCTGTATAACTTTCCGCAGCGTATGGATGTGGTCTATGGTACTATAGCCTCTTTGGAAATCGGCTTGTTCGGGAGGCTGGAAGTCATCAAGTCTGTGTTCGAGACGGTTCGTGATGACCCTTGAAAACAGCTTATAAACATGGCTCAGAAGCGTAATGGGTCTGTATTTCTTCAATAGGCTGTTATCACCTTTTTAATCATCTTCAATCACATCGTCATTATCATTTCTTCAATCATGGCTTCCTCTTTTTTCTCTTTTGCTACTGGTAGTCTTCTTGGTCTTTGAAAAATCTGCCGCTCATTGTCTGTGTTGATCTTGTGTAACTAATGCGTTCTCGATATCAGTTTCATTGGTGGGGAAAATATCGCTGTAATTGGATGATTCTTGCCATCGCTGCATCCAAACATCTTCGTCATAAGTTCGCATCAATGTATGTTCCTTTCTTGATGACTTGTTCTACGTTACTTAGGTCCAGAACTCGCACCGAAGCTGTGTATTTGCAGCTTATTAATGCACGCGTCATCAACCCATGGTTGATTATATAGCTCAAGTTCTCAAAGAACACATATCGATATTTCTTTCCACTATTCCTCGGCAAACGTGCTGGTGGTGGTTGTTTCTGGTCTAGGTGGAAGTATGACTTTCTTGACGCTGTAGATCTCTCCTGACGTTCCCTGATGCCCCCTCCATAATTCACCATAATCACACTCATTTCCTTGGATTCACGCCAATTTCGTTAAAAGAGAGTAGATTACGAAATATATATATTTTTTTTCGAATAATCGAATAATATTCGAATATTCGAATAATGCCCGAAAAAAAATCGAATATTCGAATATTAATATTTTCGAATATTTGCAAGCCCTAATACGAGCTATGGTTCTATAGTACCATATCCCAAGTAAGCTATTAGCTTCTTCGAAAACAAGCTTGTTCTCCGGAATAAGCACAGACACACATACATAGACAGAGAGGCACAGATTTGATTATTTAAATATAGACCGGCCTCTGGGCTGGAACTAATCAAGTCTGTGTTCAAGACGATTCGTGATGACCCTCGAAAACAGCTTTTTAAACATGGCTCAGAAGCGAGATGGGTCTGTAGTTCTTCAATAGGCTGTGCTGTAATCAGCTTTTTTAAAGAACAGCACTTTGCTCTCGGACTACCCTCAGCTTCGAAATTGCCTTTCGGCATGACATGGATTGTTTTCATGCAACATGTTAGACAAACTTCCAGTTCGTGCGGATGCGGGATCGTCAAGATGCACATCAAGGCGTGCAGGAAAGAAAATGTCGTCCGGTGATACGGGTAAATGTTTTGGTCGTCCTCAAAGCTTACAGACTCTATTAGAAGTTTGCCTGGCTAGCTTTAATAAAGACGGCTGCAATGTTCTCGGTTACAAGCTGTGGTTCATGAAGGCTTTCACTGGTTTTTGGCGGCTCAAAGAGCACTGGATGACTTTGGTGCCCTGGTCTTAGCTCAACTCTCCTGTCTTCTCTACGTAGGGTTCCTTGACGAGTACAATGGAAATTTCTTTCTCTTGTGCCAATACAAGAAGCTCGATCGTGGCGTTTTTAGAGTGCTGTAAGGTTAGCTTGGAAAAGGCGCAGTCCACTAAGAGCTGTATCTGTGACGCTGAGGGCGATGACTGACCTGATTTTTACCTTGGTGCCATTAGCAGTATAAAATCCTCGATCTTACATTGTAGTCCCATCACTTCTATGCCTTGCATACTGACCGTATGTGACAAGGGAACAAATCCTTTGGATTCCTAGATGGATTTTTCCTGCTTCTGTCAGCTGCTGCCAGACGTGAGAATTCCAAGACAGGGTGGCACTCCAGGTTGTTTCTGGCCCTTTTTATAAACCTGGCCCTTATTGTATGTTTAGCCATGTCGATACCATGCAGCAGGTGTTTTTGCTGCATTTTCAGTATTTCTACTATATCTGTTTGGCTGTTTAAGACATTTTTATGCACGTCAAAGAATTTTCACTCTTCGCTTTAGTGACTTGAAGGTCGATCAGTCTTCTCACTTTTGTGAGATCTTGTCTTGAGGCGCAGCTGAGAACCACTTTTCCACCTATCCACACGGGCCCCGGTTTTGGTACCTTTTCGAGGACTGGATGATGATGATTGGTCGATGGAAGGTCAGAAGATGAAATAATAAGGGTTTGTTTGGGGAGTTCTGAGAGTAACTGTCAAGAGAGACTGGTAACTGAAAAGAGTGTGTCAAGAGGGTGGAGGTGTCAGATGACATTTCAAGGCATGTATTGGTTCTAGGTTTAGAGTTAGATTGACTGCAGATTGCGTTTGTGGTGTTTTCGAAGGGAACTTTACTTGTGGTGTTGTTTTGTCTATAATTTGTGCCGTCATATCTTATATTTTTTGAGCTTGTCCTCTATTTTTTGGCTGGATTCGCCCGGCAACAGTGAGGGGAACATAATTTAATAGTGTTTTCGTCGGTGCTTCTACGGAATTCCTGACATCTTTGATAGCTCTTCTTAGCGAAGCGTTTACTGACTGAGGCTATCTTGGTGTTCATTTCAGACAAAGCGGGTACGGCGGTATCCCACTTGTGGTCCTACGGTCACAATCCCACGATATTAGTTCTATCTGAGGAAATCAAACGATTATGATGAATAAAGTATCAGGACCGGTACGAAGAAGACAGATGATTTGTTCAGGCTTACCCTGGACTAGAATAAATTAATGAAGATGTATTTGGAGACCTTCTGTATCCTTCTGAGTAGAAACTAATAGGAGAAAAACACAAATAGGAGAAAAAATGGTGCAAAATGTAATTTTCGTGGAGAAAATCCCACGAATGTTATGCCACGAAAGTTATGAAAATTCTACAATTTTGAGTTTAACTGTTAAAGTTATCGGTAAACTAACAAACAAACTACTTCACAACAATTTCGAAGATCTATCTAATACAATAATTCAAAATGCGCTGGAAAATTATAAGCATAAATCTTTCAAAATATGCCCATGAAAGTTTCTTGAGCGAGGGTACTCGAAAATATTCAAAGTTTATTTTCCGCATATATTTTTTTAAAAAGGTGATAGACGTAATCTGTCTTTCCCATTAACACGGAGACACTACTGAAATTACTAGGCAGTTAAACTAGTAGCGATAAGTCAGTGGTCTTAGAAGATATATGCCGAAATGTTGTGCTTTTGCGAAACTAGCAAAATCGTGTGACCGAGACATAACGGCTCCTAACTATTGTAAATGAAGATATATAATAAATGTTCGTTGGCATTATGATGCACAGTTAAAATACGATTAATTTGGTGTATATATTTATATGCTTATGAATTAAATGTAAAAGTTACCGAGAATTTCCGCGAGCGCGAAGAGAGTGTGACATGCGGAGAACACCCATTTTGCTCCCGATTTCAACATTAAATATTTTTTTACAAAGTCATTGAAAGTAATTTTATTTATTTAGTGTTAAAATCGTATAGCCATATAAATAAAGAATGACATAAAATTTGTCTCATTGCTATATGTTTGATAGTTTAGGAATAAAGACCGTGTGACCAAACTTTCGTGGGCCTTGGAGAACGACCCTTAAGTTACTATGCTTTCACTTTCGGTACATATTTTAATTCATAACTTCAAAACCACTTTAGTGATTTCCATAGAATTGAATTAAAGATCTGGAAAGTAAACTGTTTTTAAAACCAAACAAGCGTTTTTCTGTAGGTACCTATCGGTTCAGGCGTCTAGTCTTCGAGTACTCGATGAACATAAAAAATCTGATTTAAAAAGTAGTTTCAAAACGAATGATTCAAAATGAAAAAAATGACCATGATATGAGCAAAGTAAATATGTATTATCGCTCGGATAATATTGATGCTCAAGTCAATATTTTTTATTTGTAAATTTTAACTTGTTACATTGCTCCATTAATTTCAAATAACATCGTTACTAGAGCGTACACGATTTAATTAATGTAACGTTAGATATTTGGCTCTCGTAATTCAGGAGGCTCATTTTAAGGTTAATTATGAAAGGGAGGGATGCGTGGCGACCTAATTACGCGAATATTGTAGTTTAAAATAAACTTTAATTAGATTTTGCTTTGATCGCGTTCTGTACTGGGTGATTTTCGCGGTTAATGATTATTAGGAATATTGTATTATCGTGATAGCTTCAATATTCGTTCTATTATCTAAAATTGAATGAAATTTTGTTCGCATTTGGTGGTTTTAGTTGGTTCGGTGGATATTATTACATTGTACAAAACAATTTCCTTTTCTGAAATAGATTTAGATTTTTAGTCAGATATCTAAGTATTGGAGGTATTTTTTCCTTGGCATAACTTAGAGTACTTGTCAACTGTACCCAGCAATGTTGCCCATAATTATAGCAGTGTCGCTTGAAAACGAGTTAAGGAGTGACAAACGTTAAAAAATTATACTAGACAAGAGAAGTGAGATTATTAAACTCACTTATCTCCCTTTTATTAAAAACTAGCTGACCCGCGCGCACTTCGTTGCGCGTGAGAGTCAATTAATAAAGCGAATTTGGTGCTGCTATGTTCACTATGATAGTATTTCCATCCCCGTGACTTTGTAAGCGTAAAATAAGGCATGGCTATATATTATTTGCTCCCGCTGTGGGTAGCGAAGAATATCGGGTTGGGTATTTCTATGCAGTTTTGTTCGCTACCGTAGAAACCAATCCTATGTCCTTTCCCAGAGGTCAAATTATCTCAGTTGAGCGGTAGTTTATCGCCTTCATAAATTTTCACGCCTCTTTTCAGGAATTAAAACTATTTGTGGTCCTTTCCCGGTAACTCTTTAACTTATCTCTACTGTAATGTACCTCAGCTAAATTATTATTCGTTACTAATTTCTCACACCATCCTTCCCGCGACTCAAATCAATTCCATGGTTCCTGAATTCCCATTAAATCTCTGATCCTCCTTCCCCCTCCTTTAATACTTAGTCTCCTTAAAGTTAATTTCTGACATAAAAAAACTATTCATTAACAGAACTTAACAAAATATCAGCTCATTTTCGGTTCAGCGGTTACTAATTTCCATGCAAACGTTTTTGTGAAAAAATTCCTGTTCTGGTGAGAATTTCACAAAATCCCTTCTTATCGGTCGCCTACGTTACATAAAGAATACGTTGTCCAAATTTTAGCTAAAACGAAGAAGCGGTTACCTTTCCTACACAAACTGGATCCCTCTTTCCTCCCCTCAAAGGTTGATTTCTGGGATAAAAAGTATCCCATATCTTTTTTTAAGACTTAATCTACCTTTGTATCAAATTTAAGCGCAATAGGGTCAGCGGTTCTAAATTTCCCATTAATTTCTGTCAAAATAAATATTTAATGTTCCTAAACACAACTCAAACCATGATTTTACAAAATTTCGATTCAATCGGTTTAGTTGTTACGGATTTGCATACAATTGTTTTTTGTAAATAAATCCCGTTCCAGTGGGAATTTAGCAAAAGCCCTTCTCGTGAGTCGCCAAAACCACCTAAAAACACGCTATCCAAATTTCAGCTCAAATAAAGAAGCGGTTAACGATTTCTTACGCAAACTTGCACCCCCCCCCCCTTTCCTCCTCTTTAATGTAGATTTCTGGGATAAAAAGTATCCCATTTTTTAGGACTCAATCAACCTCTGCACTAAATTAATTTAAGCTGAATAGGGTCAGCGCAGCGGTTCTAAATTTCCCATACAAACTTTGACCCCCCCTTATAAGTTAATTTCTGATATAAAAACTATTAAAAATTTCCTTAACAAAACTCAAACCATCATTTTACAAAATTTCAGCTTAATTGGTTTAGCGGTTACGGATTTGCACACAAAAGTTTTTTGGGAATAATTCCCGTTCCTGTAAGAATTTCACAAAATCCCTTTTTATCGGTCGTCTTAGTTTATGTAACTAAGAACACGCTGTCCAAATTTCAGCAAAAACAAAGAAGCGGCTAACGATTTTTTACACAAACTTGCACCCCCCTTTTTTCCCTTAAAAGTTGATTTCTGGGAAAAAAGTATTGAATATCATTTTTTAGGATTAGATCTACCGCTGTACCAAATTTAAGCTCAATAGGGTCAGCGGTTCTAAATTTCCCATACAAACTTTGACCCCCCCTTTACCCCCCTTAAAAGTTAATTTCTGACATAAAAACTATTCAATGTTCCTAAACACACTTCAGACAATCGTTTTACAAAATATCAGCTCAATCAGTTCAGCGGTTACAGATTTGGATACAAACGTTTTTTAGAATTAATTCCCGTTCCCGTGGAAATTTTGCAAAATCCCTTTTTATCGGTCATCTACGTTACATAAAAAATACGCTGTTCAAATTTGAGCTTTAAAAGATGGCCGGTTACTGATTTTCTACTCAAACTTCTACCCCCCCCCCCCCCCCCTCTTCCCCCTTCAAGGTTGATTTCTGGGATAAAAAGTATCCCATATCATTTTTTAGGACTCAATCTCCCACTGTACCAAATTTCAGCTCAATGGGGTCAGCGGTTTTAAATTTTCCATACAAATTTCGACCCCCCTTTACCCTTAAAAGTTAATTTTCGTCAAAAAAAAATTAATGTTCCTAAACACGATCTAAACAAACGTTTTACAAAATTTCAGCTCAATCGGTTCAGCGGTTACGGATTTGCATACAAACATTTTTCGGGAATAATTCCCGTTCCCGGAGGAATTTTGCAAAAATCCCTTTTTATAGGTCGCCTTCGTTACCTAAAGAACACGCTGGTTTAAATTTCAGCTTAAACAAAGAAGCGGTTACCGATTTCCTATTCTAACTTTGACCTCCTTTATCCCGCCTTAGAGGTTGATTTTTGGAATAAAAAGTATACCATACAATTTTTTAGGACTCAATCTACCTCTGTACCAAATTTCAGCTCAATAGGGTCAGCGGTTTTAAATTTTCCATACAAATTTCGACCCCCCTTTACCCCCCCTTAAATTTTAATTTTCGTCAAAAAAAAAAATTAATGTTCCTAAACACAATCTAAACAATCGTTTTACAAAATTTCAGCTTAATCGGTTCAGCGGTTACGGATTTGCATACAAACGTTTTTCGGGAATAATTCCCGTTCCCGGAAGAATTTTGTAAAAATCCCTTTTTATACGTCGCCTTCGTTACCTAAAGAACACGCTGGTTTAAATTTCAGCTTAAACAAAGAAGCGGTTACCGATTTCCTATTCTAACTTTGACCTCCTTTATCCCGCCTTAGAGGTTGATTTTTGGAATAAAAAGTATACCATTCAATTTTTTAGGACTCAATCTATCTCTGTACTAAATTTCAGCTCAATAGGGTCAGCGGTTCTAAATTTTCCATACAAACTTCGACCCCCCTTTACCCCCCTTAAAAGTAAATTTCTGACAAAAAAACTATTTGATGTTTCTAATCACAATCCCAACTATCGTTTTACAAAATTTCGGCTTAATCGGTTCAGCGGTTACGGATTTGCATACATTCGTTTTTCGGGAATAATTCCTGTTCCTGAGGGAATTTTAAAAAATCGCTTCTTATTGCACGATGAAATCTTCTTACGAATACGCTGTCCAAATTTCAGCTCAATCCGTCCAGCCGTTTGGGCTGTGCGTTGATAGAACAAAAGTGTACGAACGATTTTATATAATAGATAAGTAAATCTTTAGATAGATATAACTCTTTTATTTAAAAACCGATTTAAATAAAACCAATACTATTTACAAATTAGAGAAATTTGCAACGTTTTAGCGAAAACTGCATACAATTCGGTTGTGCCGTTTTATCACACATAAGTAATAACCTTTTTACAAATTAAGCCTAATAAAACTACTCTGGTAAATTTTCGTTTATGGCCACATCGATAGATGGCGTATTTTTAGTTTGTCGCACTTTTTGCTTTTTGATTTTTTTGAATTGAATTTACTTTATATTCTATTACTTTTACTTCGAAATTTTGATGTAAATTAGGGGCGATGTGTCCGATATAAATGATTATTATTTATTTTATTATTTTATTTTACGTTTCCCTAGGAAAAATTGACAAAATGTTTTACGATCTAGATCGCGCAAGCGACTTTTTCGCGTCGTTTTGTTCATATGCGTATTTTCACAGTTCACCTTAGTAAAGGATCACAATGAATGGGGAGAAATTTCCATTCTTATTATATGTATGGATGGATATGGATCTGATTAAGTCGAATTGTTTTTAAAAGAATTTCTTAACTTTTTCTCTCCAAGCACCAACCCTATATGAAATCTGTAGCAGTTAGCAGATATAAATCGGTTCCTTTGTCCGTGACCACACCTGCCCATTCTGTCGCGTGCGTTGCAATATGCAGCTATCTGTCGACATGGATATATCTGGTTTTATAAAAAACTAGCTGCGCCCACCGGTTTTACTCGCTGTAAACATATACAGTACATATGTCTACGTGTTATTACAGGGTCTAAGCTATCTTTATACCAAATTTCAGCTCAATCGGCCCACCCGTTTAGGCGTGAAAGAGTAACAAACATTCATCAAGACATCCATACATTCTTACAAACTTTCTCGTTTATAATATTAGTAAGATCGTAAGATACTATGTTTTGAGAGGTAGATTATAATTTTCGTGATTCCATGAGCTTTCGTTCAGCCACTTCTAGCAAGTGCTGGTGCATTTAAAAAATATTATAGCTCTCTTTCAAAGGAGAAATGCACTTTCGTAACTTGAAAACCGCTCGAGCGATTTTAACATTCTATGTGCATGTAGGTCTTTAAAGATAAAATTGACATTGCCATATGTATAAAAAATTAACATTAAAAAAATATTTTTATTTTATTTTATAATATCACACAATGGAATTATCAAACATCATTGTTTAATTTAAGATTTCTCCGCGAGATTTTTGAAAAAAATATATTATAATTAAATTTCAAGTGTTAATTATGTAGGTATTTCATTTTAATTTTTATTTATTTATTTAAATTTGCTAAATAGGTACTTAACATGTTAAGTATTATAGTTAGTCTGGAAAGACGGTCAGAAGTTCTTGTAATAAATAATTAGTTACGTAGGTACCTATCGTAGTTATTTATTAATTAATTATAATCAACTTGCGTTTACCTATTGCCCACTTGACTTGGTCCTCCGTTTCCCCCTCCAACAAATCCCATCTCATGGGCAGGCATCCTATCCTACTATCCCACAATATGTTTGCCAAGATAGGATCTTCATTTGAAAATTCGTAAATATCTTAGTGCTTATCGGTTCTGCGGCTAATGTGCTCAGCCTGTTGACTTTTGCTGCTTGAGCTTGCTAAGAGTTCTCTATCCGAATAAAAAGTTTATGTTGATGTTTTTTTTACACGGAATGTAATCGGTTTCGAATCGGTGTAGTGTGAGTTGAAATTCGGAACTGCTCTAATCTTTTTTGTTTCTTGAACACTGGTACTGGTAAATTAAAAGATCTCTACATTTCGGAATACATGTTAGTTACTGCCAAATTGCAAAACGCAAAACTGAAAAAGGTTCACACGATCCAAAAGCATCAATATAAATCGCGCTTTGTAAAGAAACCCTATGTTTTTGAAGTAAAATCATAACACTTGAAGAATTTCGAGTCCATACAAATTCATTACTGAAGACGCAATCGGACCTTTAAATCTTTAAACAAAAATAAACCTTATATTGATGGCGCTAAGTGTTATAATCGTCGGTTATTTATTAGACCGTGTAAAATTTCATCCGAAAAGAGCAACATATGGCGAACGGTTTTTCTATGGTTTCGGTTTTAATTTCTATCTAAAGCTACAATTATAAGCCTTTGATGTAGACTTCAAAGATTAATTTAAAGTGTTTAATTACATATTATTTATTATGAAATACATATTAATTTGGGCGAGTTGCTGGTTTGGAATGAGTTCTCTATCATTTACAAGCGATTTAAAAAAAAACCTTATAAACATTTTAACCGCTGTTAAAATAATAGCTTTGTCGCATGATCCAGTGGATTATACATTGGAGTTATAAAACGCTTTTTATATTTACTGGTCTATGTCTCTTAAAACATTTTGTTTTTTGTGTGTGCCACAAGATAGATAGATAGATAGATAACTCTTTATTGGAACACAGAAAATATACAGAAATAAACTTAAAAATAAAACACAATATTATAATCTATGTGTTACAATTGGCGGTCAATTGGTTTGGCAATTGGTGCCACAAGTTTACATTAATTAGCCAATAGGTACGCCCAATGCACAAAAAAAATATCGCAAAATCGGTTCAGCGGTTAAGAAATAACAAAAAAAAATAACAAACATACAAGTTGAGCGGTAGCTACCTAGTTACCTAAGTTGGGAAGTACCTACCTAGTTTTGAAACGACATACTATGACCATTATTCACTTTCCGCCACTTTAAACCCAATATATTTGATAGAATTTTATATCCCTTTTCAAAACCATTTAGTTAGTATAAAAGGTGTGAATTCCCTCGGGACAAACAAAATATCAGGAAACCCAGGAGTCTCATTCACTCTGAGAACGGTAATGGATGGATATTTTTAGATAAACTTATGTGAACTACAGATGGGATGAAATCCCTGAGGACTTATTGGGTAAAATTTACAATTTTATGCCAAACATCTCCGAGAAAACTATCTTGATAGTTTTTATTAAAGAATGCTTTCGAATTTGGTATAGGTATTCGTTCTGAATCCATCATATAAAATCAGAATAATTTTGACAAATGAAATTCGGTGTAGAAATTTAGAAATAAAAATATCTTTTGAAGGATCTACCCAATGGCGATAATTAATTATGATCAAAAATATTATGAATGTTTGTATCAACATTTGTTATATGTCCGTGACAACCCTAAAATACATAACGTATTTTTTATTCATTATTTCGAAATAATGACGTCAATCGACTGCACATATGCCAGAATCAAGTTATATCAATAAAACATTCATTATTCTGCATATTTTGTATTTTATTCATTAATTCATACTTAATATTAAGTTTAAATAGCCATAGTTGAAACTCTATCACAGTTTTCAGAGCTTACTTAATTTAAGTTATGGCTTCTAAGACGCAGTAAGTAGTTCCGAAGCTTAATAGGTTTATTAATTGCGTCTAGACTGGTCGAAGATAACTGGATTTGCGGAACCTAGTGCCCTTAGTGTTTAGACATTAATTTATTACTCGGAGCTAGAGTAAACTAAAGCGGTTCCGAGAAGGTAGGTGGTATTCTTCTTTTCTTATCGTTGTTCTTCTGTTTTCTTACTTTTTGTATTTTTTTAAACGGCTGAAATAAACTAAAAGAGGAGCGTTTCTCTATTCGACCGTATATAATAGAGGTATGTACCTATGTTTTTTTCTTGTCATGTAGGTGTATCTTTGGACTATAAAATGTCTTTGGTATAACTGTACCTTTAACATTTGGAACAAAAAAATATAAAAAAAAACACTCAAGAGACTAACAAGTAATTTTTCAATTAGTTTGCTGATTTTCCCTTAGTTTGCTATATTTTTTGCAAAATACTTTTATGTAGTCATAGAGACGTTTCAAGTTTCAACCTACCACTTATTTTCAGTTCCCATTGCCAAACCAAATACAACCACTGAATCCGTCCAATTTTTAACCCTGCGAAGTAAATCCGGAGCACATCCGACGAGCTAAGCCAAAATGCATGGTAATTCGGACCGGGGGTGGCGTCGATTAAACGTGCGGTTGACGGTTAACCGTTCCCAAAGCTACCGGCTCGATGGACCTGCTGTAGGGTTAACATTTGGTGAGGTAAATCTAGGACATTATTTTAACTCATGGAGCGTGCGCACTTCGTAGCGCTCAACAGAACCTTCCTCTTAAATCACTTTATCTATTATACATGCTTTTATTTACTTTCACCTGTCTGTTGTCTGTCGGTCTGTATGTCTGTCGGTCTGTCTGTAATCAAATCTTGCAAGTTTAATTTGATCCAATTCCCGGTTTACCCGATTGCGCTGAAATTTTGCATGCATGTATATATAAATCGGATGACAATGCAATATTATTATGACATCGAACTGATCTGATGATGAGCTGGAAGGTGGCCATAGGAACTCCATAATTAAAAGACGCAATCCCATCGAGTTTGGGCTTATTTGAATAATAATAAAAGCTTGTTTTAAAAAAGTTGTTTTAAATTTTACTTGTTTAAAAAACTGTATCAAAATCCGTTGCGTAATTTTAAAGATCTAAGCATAGAGGGACGGACAGACACGGGAAGCAATAGTGTTTTATGCTGTATAATGTAGCGATAGTGATTCGGAAGAACGCCATTGTCATAATAATATAATTTAATTGATTTAACCGCCAATTCCCGCTTTTTAGGCTTTTGTAGTCAACAGCCATAAGATATTATTGTTTATTATTTATTACCATCTTAGTCTGAGCAAAGGGGCATCCAGAAAATCAGCAACTAACTAGGTAGTAATTTGGCAAAACATTTATTTTATTTCTTTCTTATTACGTTTTTTAAACTGCCGTGATTGTTCCATTAAAAATACATCACGACTGTTCCCACGTATTTATTTGGTAAGTGGTGAGACTATATCGTCACTCATCCACGGTTTCGGCAAGAATACGTCCAAATAACAAATTTAATTTAATAAGAAGCTATTTAAATGTACTCAAAAAGGAACCGAGGCTAATTTGCAGACAAATCGAACGAGCCCAAATACGATGGCGTTAGGCACGTCATAGATACATATTATAACATAATAATGGGTAGGTAGTAGGTATGTATCATAGTTCCATTACTAATTCACACATTTTATTCTGAGCTCGCTATACCCAGTAGGTTTTTTATGAGAACAGCGAAGCTATGGAACGCGTTTCCACTCTGTGTTTCCCGAATGCTATAACGTGGGTTTGTTCAAATCAAGAGTGAATAGGTTCTTACTGAACAAGCGTGCCTCAACTTAGACTGCATCGTCACTTACCAACAGGTGAGATTGCGGCCAAACGCTTGTTTAGTCTACTATAAAAAAAAAAGTAGTAAATCCCCTTATGCCAAATTTCAGCTCAATCTGTTCAGACATTTAGCCGTGAAGAGGTAGATAAAAAATAGACACATTAACACTTTCGTATTTATTATATTAGTTGGATATCTCACTTCAGTTCAAACGTATGGTACACCTACGAGTAAATCACAGGATCATCGACAGAAGGGTTAACTACGGGTATGTTAGACCAAAGCATTGTCTGACTGACTGCAGGGCTCATCTCTAACGGATACCTACCACTATTGCTGAAATAACAGCCGTTAGTAGAATATCCCATAGCGCGTGGCAACCCTACAAGTGAATCACGGGATCCATCGACAGCAGGGTTAACTACAGGGTATGTTAGACCGACGCATTGTCTGACTGACTGCAGGGCTCATTTCTAACGGATACCTACCACTATTGCTGAAATAACAGCCGTTAGTAGAATATCCCATAGCGCCTGGCAACCCTACAAGTGAATCACGGGATCCATCGACAGCAGGGTTAACTACAGGGTATGTTAGACCGACGCATTGTCTGACTGACTGCAGGGCTCATTTCTAACGGATACCTACCACTATTGCTGAAATAACAGCCGTTAGTAGAATATCTCATAGCGCGTGGCAACCCTACAAGTGAATCACGGGATCCATCGACAGCAGGGTTAACTACAGGGTATGTTAGACCGACGCATTGTCTGACTGACTGGAGGGTTCATCTCTAACGGATACCTACCACTATTGCTGAAATAACAGCCGTTAGTAGAATATCTCATAGCGCGTGGCAACCCTACAAGTGAATCACGGGATCCATCGACAGCAGGGTTAACTACAGGGTATGTTAGACCGACGCATTGTCTGCCTGACTGCAGGGCTCATCTCTAACGGATACCTACCACTATTGCTGAAATAACAGCCGTTAGTAGAATATCTCATAGCGCGTGGCAACCCTACAAGTGAATCACGGGATCCATCGACAGCAGGGTTAACTACAGGGTATGTTAGACCGACGCATTGTCTGCCTGACTGCAGGGCTCATCTCTAACGGATACCTACCACTATTGCTGAAATAACAGCCGTAACAAATAGTTAAGAAGATAGCAGAAAGATGCTCCTGCCGCAGAGTCTATTATATATACATAATTGTTATGTTATAAATCCGTCAAAAATAATTTATTAAAAACCCTAACAAGCGTTTTGCATAAACAAATTTAGGGTTAAGAATAGTATGCTTAACAATTATTATTATAGTAAATAGTAGTTTAAAACACGAACCTAAAAAAATATGCCAAATTAAATTAGAACAAAATAAATTATACGAAAAATGGGATCCCGTCTTTAGTAGAGGTATTTAGTATTTAGGTAAGTAAAAGTATAAGTTGTTAGCTGTTCAAAAAAAATCCATTTTGGAGTGTTATTGGCAATAGTAATTTTAAGTTACGGAATAAAAACAAACTTAAATTATTATTCTCAGACCGGTTAAGGATGTAAGAAACAATTTATACACACAAGTTTAGTTTCTAACACACCTTTTTGGGACCTTAATAATTTTTCAAAAACCACTTATCCAAAAACATCAACTTAATGAAGCAGAACTAATTAGCCAAGATCCTCCTTGCCTTATTTTGAATAGTTTCTCAATCAATTTCAACAAAATAAGTACTTACATAATATATCTACCTACTTTCCCTATCCTTTTAAAAACCAGGGATGGGTATAAATACATTAAATCTACCCACACAATGTCTGTCTGACTCCATTTGGCAGCTAGAGTCGAGATGGGGTCATCGACCGGAATGAACCACTGGTTAAGTTAGCTCCATAACTACTGCAGTCAAACTTTAACAATGAAGACTAAAAATTAAGTATACCTGAGACGCCTTTCTCTACTATTAAAAAGCTCTTTCGAGACTTTTAAAGAAAGGCTTTTTACCGACTCTGAAACTACTGATCAGATATCTTTATCATTCATTTTTATGGAATTGAATTTGGTAGGCCAGCATAGGGAACCAACACCCACAAGTGGGTTTTGAGTTGGCCAAAACCCACTTTGGGTTCTCGCGCCTACCCAGTAAGTAAGTAGGTACCTAATCATAGGGAACCCTAAAACTCGAAACTGAAAATACATTTATTCAAAATTCAAATAGGCTACAATGGAGCACTTTTGCAAGTCAATTTTACATCATTTTTACAACCGAGCAGGTTTCATCAAATTTGGTTCATAAGTTTAAAACGCGCTTCGTCCTCTCATAGCAAAATATTAAAACACGTGTTCAATCATGGAACAAATCTAAAATATGAAGTCACATTTATAATAAACCTAGATTTATTTAAATCTACCTAATATTCTAAGCTAGAATTGTTCATAATTTGCGAACCAATGCCGAATACCTAACTAATAAGTACCTATCCATTCAATATAACTGGTTTGGTGAACTTGAGTTACACTTGCCGACTAAATTAATGGACGCAATAAAAACTAGATGGATTATATAAATTACTAGCTGACCCGCGCGCACTTCGTTGCGCGTGACAGTCAATAAAGCGAAAGTTTGGTGCTGCCATTTAGGATTGTATTTCCATCTCCGCGATTTTGTGAGCGTAAAATAGTTTTAACCCAGTGGGTAGTGAATAATATCGGACTGGGTATATCTATGAAGTTTTGTTTTGCTATCGCAGGAACCAGTCCTGTGTCCTTTCCCGGAGGTCAAACTATCTCGGTTTAACGGTTGTTGATTGTCTTCACAAATTTTCACGCCTCTTTTCAGGAATTAGAACTATTTGTGGTCCTTTCCCGGTAACCCTTAAACTTATCTCTACTGTAATGTACCTAAACCTAAGTTAAATTATAATTATTGGTTACCAATTTCTCACACTATCTTTCTCACGACTCAAATCAATTCTGTGATTCCTGAATTCCCATTAAAACTCTGACTCTCCTTCCTCCTGCCTGTAATACTGATTCTCCCTAATAGTTAATTTCTGACATAAAAACTATTCAATAACTTTCCATGCAAACGTTTTTCGGAAATAATTCCCGTTCTCCTGGGAATTTCACAAAATCCCTCCTTATTGGTCGCCTACGTTATATTAAGAATACGTTGACCAAATTTTAGCTAAAACGAAGAAGCGGCTACCGATTTCCTACACAAACTGCATCCCCCCCTTTCCTCCCCTTAAAGGTTGATTTCTGGGATAAAAAGTGTCTCGTATCATTTTTTATGACTCAAACTAAAGGTTGTATCAAATTTTAGCGTAATAGATAGAGTCAACGGTTCTAAATTTCATTTTGTTGCAGCTATTTCGAAATTGATTTGATTTCCATCCCCGCGGCGTTGAATTAGTATACATAGTTATATTTCCTCCCGCTCTGGATAGCGAAGAAAATCGAGCCAAGTATTTCTATGCAGTTTTTTTTCGCTACCACAGGAAACAATCCTGTGTTACTTTCCTGGAATTCAAAATATTTTAATACAAAATTACAGCTAAATCAATTTAGCGGCTATTGATTCCTTTTTCCAGAATTCCTTATTCCATAAAACTATTTGTTTTCCTTTTAACTATCTATATTGGGAATTTAAGCTAAATCGGTTCCTCATGCCTCATACTATCATTCCCGAGACTCAAATCGATTCCGTGGTTCCTGTAGGTATGCCCATAAAACTCTGACCTTAAAAGTGAGGGAAGGTGAAAGGCCCTTTCACCTATATGCATTGTTGACTTAAGGAACTAAGACTAAGGGACTATCTCAATTATGTCCTTTCTTTTGGCTCAAGCTGTATCTATTTCGAATTTCTGCAAAATTAGAGCTGCGGGTACTAATTTCCCATAAAAACACCGATCCCCCTTTCTCCCTTTAAGCTTGGTTTCTGTAATAAAAGCTATTCCAGGCCTTTTAAGAGTCTCCAATTAACAACAAAATCACAAAAAGTAAAGAACAATTTTATTTACTACAATTTTCAGTTTAAATGTTCATATTAGGGATTTAGAATTTAGATATTTAACGTGCCTCACGATTTTATTTTTCAGCTTTTTAGTACACTGTATTCAACATGTCAACCCCATTCATTTGATACCCATATTGATGATAACCTTTTGTAGCGAGTGCCATCTTTGATTTTTATTTTGTATAGTGCACTGTATTCTAGTTATCAAGTCCTTTCATTTGATACCCATATTGATTGGAAAAAAAAATGTAATCCGCTTTTTTGTAGCGGCGGCCATCTTGGATTTAAAATAATTTTAAATATACGTAATTATATTGTCACCAGAACCAAAGGCGTACACCAAATTTCATTTGAATCGGTTGACAGGAAGAGGGCGAAATTTCAAATTTGCGATTTTTTTTTACTAAATTTGACCCAAGAATAAAAAATAATAAAACAAACGGAGTGAGCTAAATAAAACCGTTTAAAATAATAAAAAATGATATTAGAAACCTCAATAATTGAAGACCTATCCGTAATCCGTAGATACCTAAAACGTATGGGTTTGATGAATAAAATGAGTTTTAGTTCTATGGGGAGCCCAAAAAAAATTTTTTTTCTATTTTTGTGTGAAAAACTTAATGCGGTTCACCGAATACATCTACTTACCAAGTTTCAATCGTATAGTTCTAATAGTTTCGGAAAAAAGTGGCTGTGACACATGGACGGATGGACGGACGGACAGACATGACGAATCCATAAGGGTTCCGTTTTTGCCATTTGGCTACGGAACCCTAAAAACCACCTCAACAAAAAAAATAACTTTAGAACTTCCGAAGACTTTTATTAAATAAGGCATGCAAACGAATTTACTCACATAAAGTTAATAAAATAATAATAATTCAATTAGACAAACTCAACATAAAATTAAGGACAATGATTTTTCTGATTATGTGATGGAACTTTAAAGTGAATATATATAATATATCTAATATATAAAATTCTCGTGTCACAGTTTTTGCCATACTCCTCCGAAACGGCTTGACCGATTTTGATGAAATTTTTTGTGCTTATCCGGTATCTGTGAGAATCGGATTTATAATAAAATTATATATTTATAATAAAACAATTATTATTTTGCTATCTCAGTGTAACTCTCATATTAACTTTTAATCATTCCTATTAATTATTTATATGGCAAAACAACGTTTGCCGGGTCAGCTAGTTATTTATAAAATTATTCAACAAATATGGTATATGGTATGTAATAAAATAATTAATATCAGGTATTTTAAAGTTACATTAATTTTTATTTTAATTTTGACTCTTGAGTAAGAAGCGTTGGTGCAGTGCTCCTAGAGTTTCACATAATTGTGAAATCCTAGGTAACACTGTACTGATTATGGGCAGCCGTTATCTCTTAACATCAGGAGAGCGTCTTGCTCGTCTTCTACTTCATAACATAAAAAAAAAAAAAAAAAAATTTTATAGTAATTATTAAGTGTTAAATTTTTGACTCGCAGTCTGTAAAACTCTAGGATTCAGGAATAACGACATGGATTGTTGACCGCCCTTTGGCATAATTTATTTATTTAAGGACATCCAACGCAGGAAACACATTACAATTAAAAGTCTTAAGGCTATTATGTCTTTAGTCTGTGTGATCCTACAATTATAGGATGCCACAGCATGCACAACTAAACATAATACTAATAAATAATACTACATAATAGCATAAAGGGTTTGGTTTCATAAGTCGTTTAAAAAGGTACTCATGTCCAACAAATCGCTTGCGAGTTTTAACGACGAACAGCGCCATCTAGTTTCATAATGGGTAAAATAGTGGCACATCGGAAAAGAGTTTGTATTTTGTATGTGTTCTTTATAAAATATGTTTTTGAGCGTT
Organism: Hemithea aestivaria; assembly: GCA_947507615.1. NCBI lineage: Eukaryota > Metazoa > Arthropoda > Insecta > Lepidoptera > Geometridae > Hemithea > Hemithea aestivaria. The sequence goes on from OX382338.1 coordinate 14,849,217, forward strand.
AAAAACTATTCAAAATCAATAAATAAATGTCCTTTTTGGAGTCTAACTACATACATCCATATCAAATAGGGCTAGCGGTTACTGATTTCCTATACAAAATTTGACTTCCACTCTAAGGCCAATTTCAGGGTTAAAAACTGTCCCATATCCTTTTTAGAGGCTCAAGCTATATCTAAACCAAATTTTAGCTTAATGGGGTCATTAGTTACTGATTTTTCATTCAAACTTTGACCTCCTTTATCCCGCCTTAGAGGTTGATTTCTGGAATAAAAAGTATCCCATATCATTTTTTACAACTCAAACTACCTTTGTGCCAAATTTTAGCTCAATAGGATCAGCGGTTCTAAATTTCCCATACAAACTTCGACCCCCCCTTTACCCCCCTTAAAAGTAAATTTCTGACATAAAAAGTATTCAAAGTTTCTAATCACAATCCCAACAATCATTTCACGAAATTTCAGCTCAATCGGTTCAGCGGTTACGGATTTGCATACAAACGTTTTTCGGGAATAATTCCCGTTCCCGGGGGAATTTCGCAAAATCGCTTCTTATTGCACGATGAAGTTTTCCAAAAAATACGCTGTCCAAATTTCAGCTCGATCCGTCCAGCCGTTTGGGCTGTGCGTTGATAGCACGAAAGTGTACGAACGATTTTATATAATAAGATAAGTAAATCTTTAGATTGATATAACTCTTTTATTTAAAAACCGATTTGACTAAAACCAACACTAAGGTTCAAGTAGAGAAAACTGCAACGTATTAGTGAAAATTTTATTCAAATCGGTGGTGTTGTTTCACCTCACCAGTGACACAAACTATTTACAAATTTAGCCCAAATTAAACTAAAGGTCTACTTTCGTTTACAGGCATATCGATAGATGGCGTATTTTTAGTTTGTCGCACTTTTTGCTTTTTGATTTTTTTGAATTGAATTTACTTTATATTCTATTACTTTTACTTCAAAATTTTGATGTAAATTAGGGGCGATGTGTCCGATATAAATGATTATTATTTATTTTATTATTTTATTTTACGTTTCCCTAGGAAAAATTGACAAAATGTTTTACGATCTAGATCGCGCAAGCGACTTTTTCGCGTCGTTTTGTTCATATGCGTATTTTCACAGTTCACCTTAGTAAAGGATCACAATGAATGGGGAGAAATTTCCATTCTTATTATATGTATGGATAAATGGTAAGAAATTTGAGATGTTGTTATATTAAATGTAATTTAGTGCTAAAGTAGTTAATAACACTTATCTAAATAACAACATACATATTATGCTAAATAACAGTTAAAGGTTTTACTTGCTGAAATGTGTTAGGTTTAAGCTACTTATGTGACAAAATTCAGCTCCATCGGTTCAGCCGTTTTTGTGTAAAGATGTTGGAAAGCAGATCAAGCGGGACAGGTTTTATAAGACCAAAATTGCATAAATTTGAAAAAGAAAATGCTAATGCTATAGAAACTATTGTGACTTTGTAATGCTTTTACGACAAACAGGTATACATGTTATTTTTTTCAAGGTTCATAGTAATAACCTGCAATCTAAAATCTAAATACACATTTCGCATAAATATTCAGTTTCATCCTCTAATTATTAGCGCAAAGAAATAACAAAATTTCGCATAAAATGTATTTTATAAGAAGTTTCTCATAATACTTGAAGATTTGCGACTTTAGACAAAACCGTACTTAACTATGATTAAATGAAAGTTACAAGTCTTAAACAAGAATCCTCAACAAAATGTCCGTATTAAATTAAATTAAAATCAAAGGCAATAATTTAAATTTGTTTCTTGGCAATGGAACTTTGGTTCTTTGATATCAGAATTTTGTTTAATTTTTAATTAAAATAAACTCGGTAATTGGATTCATTTACATATTTATATTTTTTACGTACATACTTATTATTTCCTTTTCTTAATAATAATATAATTTTTTTTTCTTAATAATTTTTAGGTAAATTTGACGTATTTTTTTAAACCTTGAATCTTATACCTTCTACCGAAAGACACTGTTTTCTGAGTCCGAAGGTTCCGGATTTGATCCTCAATCGTAATATTTTTTACTAAAATATTTTTGCACTTTCTTGATTTGTAGGGCAAATTTCTTAACTGGAACAGAAGGCCTATTGGCTAACCCACTACGATTGATGACAACTTCAATGTACATTACTGCGTTTGTAATTTGTAATACTCATATTAATGAGGAGGTTTAAGCAAGTTAATGTACGTTATTTTGTCTATGGATTATAGTGTTTTACAAAAGGCAAATGGGCCCTCTAATGAAATACCAACTCTACCTATTATTTAGGTACAACATTTTGTGACTCCGCTTAGTCCGTGCATAAATACAAGAGTCGTCGTATTCGAAGACGTTTGTTCACGCCACGACTCACCTTTTTCCGCAAGTTAAGAGCGTATATATCGGAATTAATCGGTGGAATTAATTTATTGAAAATTCCTCCATGAATTTATATATCAAAATTCGTCAAATTGTGCGAGCGAGAGATCGTCACTCGATATATACGCTCTTAAAGTGACACGGTTCACAGTGGTTAGGTATAAATAAGTAGTCAATACATGAATAAAACATCATAATAATAAACAAGGTACAAAATATGCGCATTTTACGTCATCGAGCTTACGGCAAAAGTCCGGTTTTTTATGTTTTTTTCTGATATTTGAACGGTAGGAATTCTCCCTCTCGACGTCCTTGATAACTATAATTTCCCGTTCTTGACGTTTTTCTTAATGGTAACATTTCCTGGTTTTGTTAAAACAACTTTTTGGACTGCCAACATTTTCCTCACTTTTTATTTTTTGATCTCTTTTTAAAATGTACTGATAGACTGGTACTGGCAGTCATAATCATTTATGAAAAAAATAACATTTTAATTTTTTAAAACATGAAACATGGACCCATAGGTCAATTAATATGTATTTGCCAGTTTGATACTGACAATTTTATTAAAAAAAATATTACCATAAATCCAACTCCAAATTAAGTAAGAATTTAAAAAGAAATCTAGATAGGTGCATTAATTATTGATGGACAGCATTATCTCAATTGTTCGCAGATAATTGTTTACTTTCGAAAGAACAAGCGAACATTTGGTAATTGGGTAACGTGTAAGTATGTGAAAGTGGATTTTTAAAAATGATTAATTACAATCATGGCAATTAAATTGCTATGAGAGGAATTTATACGTAATAATGCAGTTGCGTGGAATCGATTGTTGGATTGCAATTGGTGTAAGTGGAATAATTGAACTTTTTGAGAGAATTGGAAATTATTAACAGGTAACACTTTATTTTTTGTATAATATGGAATTAGTTTTTAACGAACCATAATAATATGAGGTAGGTATATAATAATATAACAACAGTATCCAAGAGTTTTTATCCTTTACCTGACGTTCTTTGGATTTTTATTTTAACTTTATATTATTATATATGTAGGTAGAAATTTCAGTTCTTTATTAATTTATATCTCGTGTCACTACATCTCAAATATCTAATAGAACCAAGAGATTACTGGCCATGACGAGATTTGTTTAATACTCTTTGCGACATCGCAGTGTAGAGCCGCGCAATTTTAAATTTTATGACACTGGATTCCACTGTATAATAATTAGGCAAATAATTATGATGACCAACTAACGAGCACGTGATTTGTTCGTGAAAACAAAAAAGATAAAGTAAAACAATAACAAGTGCCAGTGGTAAACAAAACACAAGTGAGCAACATACGTCACGAACCGAACATACAGGGTGCGCCCGTTTATCCCAATTTGGTCGAGACTCGTGACCGGGGCCACACAAGGCCGCGTGTGTTGACTTAGGTCGTCCTTTTGAACCATGGGGCACCTTGCGTCCCTGTTGACTTTTTAACATACTTATTGAATACTCGACATGGTTTAGTGTGTTGCTTCTTCGAATCAAGTGGAAAAGTGTAAATTTGTAACATTAAGTATGTTGTTGTAAAGTTATCTTCAAGCTCTTGCTCACGTTGGCGTTATTTGCGCTGAGACATCTTTTCTTAGCGGAAGTCAGCTTCTCAAAACTTATCTGTAATCCAAATTTCAACCCAACCAGTTCAGCGGTTTGAGTTACTAGATCAGTCACTATTTCCTGAACTTTTGAACTGTATACAATGTAGAATAGTGAACAGTATATAATGACAAATTAATATATAATAACGTTTAAACTTCCAAATATTACTTGTTTTCTGTATTACCAACAATTTTATGGAGGTTTTTTTATTGTACCTTTCATCCGTAAGACAACCGTCAACAGCAGTGTTATTAACAAAGCCCTGTCATTTTAACATTATTATCTTGTTACTAGTTGTCCTTGATGTATCATAATTGCCATTCTCGTCTGCTGCGTTATAATTATTGAATAGCGTTGAAAGAATATCTTTTGTCTTGTACTTGGAGGTTTTAAAACAAGATTTATTTATTGTTTGAAAGAAACAAGATTTATTTGTTTGAAAAAGAACATAATTTAAACGTTATAAATGTTTAATTTTATAAATCATCTGGATTTGGATCTATATATTGCATTTTTATACGATAACAATAACAACTTTTATAAAAAGGAAAACATGACTGATTATGTATTATATATTATTATGTGTATGAATACATAGTTCAAACTACTGAACTAATATTGATAGACTGATATTATATCAATGCTGAACAAACTGCTAACGGAATTTGGTGCAGAGATTGATAATATTCTATTGGAGAGAAGGATTACTAAACGGGAGCGAAACCTATAAAGGGTTTTATTTACAAATAGCAAAAGCAACATCTGAAATTGCGCAGGTATGACCGGACCATTATAGTGTTGTGAAATATCATGAAGCCGTACATAATTTTCTAGAACAGATCTTGATAGACACAGCAATTTCCAAGGCTTCATTTAATAGAGCCTAGATCTAAACTAATAAGGAAGTTGCAATGGAAATTACATGTCAAATTTTAACGCAGTGCCTACAAAAGGCATTGCCAATCTTAATTGCATCTGTTGCCGGATGTAAATCAGTTATGTAATGTAAGTAGTGCAGGGCATTTGTTTCAATACACAGCATGGTAGAGAAATCACTGTACTCATGAGTTGACCACACACGGGCAGCTTGAAGCAGCCAGTTAGCTTTAAGCTGCGACTGCATAGCTAATTACATCTTCTATTGCACGTTCCCGAAACGCCACACTTCTGGGGGGTTATTCCGGTACCTAAATCGCCTATCTATTTGGTAACGTCCACTGTCAAATTTTTACAAAATTTAGAAATTTCTTATGATTCCAGTACAAAATCAAATGAAACTTCATTTTTTTAAATTAAGCATCGTTTGGTCTCTCAAAATCGCGTTTTTGAAAATAAATACATATGTGTTTTATCGGTTTCAGTGTTGCCAATTTAGCATTTTATATGCTAAATTTGGCATATTTCCTATCTGTTTAGCACATTATTTTGTCGTTTAGCATATAGCATATTTTTTTAGCATTATATACATAATAAAGTTGAATTAAATATATATCGAAGAACATAGGAAATATAAAAAAGAACAATCAATATCGGAGAAATGATCAAAAAATACACTGTACACGCATCTACTTGTAAACCTCTTCCGTTTTTTCGTTACTAAATAATATTATTATAAACATGAATCGACCTAAAGCACGCTCTTTTGTTCCGACCAGTGTTGTTTCTAACCAGATTTATCACAGCCTTCTTCACATGCCTTCTACTTGCATCTTCTATAGTTGCAGATGAAGACCCAGTCGACAAATGTCTGTTCGAAATGTAAGGCATAACGGTTAAAATGTAATTTTTATAATACATTTTTTATTAAAATTATATTTAGCATTTTATTTTAGCACTTTTTTTCAAAACTAGCATATTTTTGGCATTTTTTTCACCACACTTTAGCACATTTCGCCTTGCTATAGTTGGCAACACTGATCGGTTTTACGATTTGCTGCGCTGTCGTTTCTTTTTCGTGCAGAATCTACATGCTGGTCTTGTGGTCTTGTCCCGTTCCTTTCGACATACTTGACAATATCTACTGGATCTAGGTAGTCTGAAGGATTCTAAGGGCTTGTTCACGTTGAACGCGCGGGCGCGGGCGCGGGTGCGGGCGCAAAGTATCAAACATACGACGTGCTATGAAAGTGTTCACGTACAAACGCACGTGCGGTGTTAGCAAAGTCTGTCGCGCCCGCGCCCGCGCGTTCAACGTGAACAAGCCCTAATATTAGAGGTATAGTATGAGTATGAGTATGAGTAGTACAGATGAAGTAACCGTGTCAAAATAAGTGTAAGTAAGTATAATGTGTAAATGTATTAACTAACTAAAGTGTGTTTGATATACCTACATAGTATTATGAATTTAGCTAAAGTGTTATACTACTATATATACAAGATCATCTCTCAAATTCTAAGACAGTTACCTGTAAATAAATTCAAACAAAAATTAAAACAGTTGCTAGCTATGAAATGTTATTATTCAGTGAGAGATTTTTTGGAAGATAAACAAATTATAGTCGGGCCGGCCTAAAAGGCCACATTTGACACATCATCAAAATTCCCTTACAGGGTGATCTAAAAATTTTACTTATTTTTTCTGTAAATAATATATGTCAACACTTAGCTGAACAATAAATAATATGACAACACTTAGCTGAACACTGAACACTATACTCGAATTTACAATTAACAATTTACGCATAACCATTAAAATTTCTACCATTTGGTAGATTTTTTGCCTACCAATGTGTATTGGCTCAAAATAAGCTGATTAAGATCGGAAAACCCCCCTTGTACCCCTTCTGACAGTAAGGAAGGGGGTAAAAGGGGCCGCTCCACCCTGCTTCACTTAATCAACTCTGGGAGACCATGTAGAGCCACGAGGAAAATGTCGGTGTCAATTTCGGATAAGCCGATGGTATAGATTTTATTTCTAATATAAAACAACGGTTTTTGTGGCATTATGTTTAACCAAAAAAAAAAAATTAAAAATAAAAAATACTCAATTTTTGTTTCAAGTCATTGTTGTGTTTATTTTTAAACTATAAAGAATATTATGTTATACACATAGCTAAGAACATTGCCGAGTAATATTATTAATATTATAAACGAAAAAATAAACAAACTTCATTAATCCGTTCGGCTACGATGGCACAGACAGATACACAAACAGACAGACAAACAAACACGTCAAACTTATAACACCCCACCTTTCTTGCGTTGGGGGTTAAAAACATTAGATGAATAAATAGGACACCCTATACAAGGTCACGTCAATCAGTTTTTGTTTTTAAAACAATAAGGATGCTACCCAATAAAATCGCGAAATCGAAATTTGAAATGTAGAATCGAATGCAATTATAACTTGAATTGAATATTTGATCATAAATAAATAACTATATTGCGATTAAAATAAAATATGTTGTTAATATTGTGATTATATTATAGTAAAATATAATGTAATTAAAATAAAATTGTGTCATGTATAGAGAATAAACATATTTTTTTATTACAGGTTTTTTTATAACTCGTGAGATGTTTCTGGCAAAATTAGCCCATGACGCCATTACATGTTTACAAAAAAAACCTATTAGAATTAAAATTAATTAGACTTTATGAATGTTTTCATAAAACTGTATTCGATTCCAAAGTGTTTGAAGATCGTATCGATTCATATCCTGTTATCGAAATAAACAAACAATGTCCCAACACTTGTTTGCTATGACTGACATCTGTCAAATGTGGCCTTTTAGGCCGGCCCGACTATAATTTAGATTTCAATGTTTCTAACCTGAACTCTTGACATTTGATATATCTGTTAAGTTATTTTGACATTTAATTTTAATCTATATTGACATTATTTTAATTATAAAGACATTCCCATTTTTTTCTCGCATTATATGTTTAAAATTAATATTATATTTTGACACTTTATCTTTTTTGTTTACAATTTCAATTCTTGTATATTTTTTATTATTTGAATTTTTGTGATTTGTTTAATAATCTTCACGTTTTTTTGACATTTTGTATATTCATACCTACATAATATTATCTTTATTGTTTATAATTATTTTGCATTATTGACATTTTAATGAATTAAATTTGTAAATAGAAATTGCATGCTTTATACGGCAGAAATATGTTGAGCCAATTATGTATTTTAAACATCTTATTATGTACACGTATTTCTTGCAATCAATAAATGAATTGAATTGAATCATTATATAATATGATCACATACCGTGATTTTGCCGATGGCATCCAAAATCCTGCATAAATCTATCACGTCTTTGATACTAGTCTTGAAACGTAATATGATTTTATGAAGATCCTCTAGCCTTTCATCAAAATGTAGCATAACAGTAAGCTTGAAGGCGCAGTGCCAAAATTGCGAGCATGTTACGGCCTTGTGGGCACGCAATTTAAGGCTAACGACCCGATTCTCCGCTAAGAGTAATTTAATCTGGCCATTGAAATAACAAAAAATACATCCTATTTATTATTGCTGCTATTTTTAAGTGGTTTTACTCACGAGATGTAGAAAACTGCCATGTTTCGGTAATTTTAGATGTCATGTAAAGTTAGAAGAATTTATGCAATAGCTGGCCAATCATCGTGTATCAAGGGAATTTACTGCCAGTACCTCGTCAAAATAGTTCATAGCACAACGTTGAAGAAATAAGTGCTTTATAAATGACATCATAATTGTTGTCCGAACCTAGATCTATTATTTGGTATACTTGAATAATATTATTCGCGAATCCTTTTAAAATTTTACACAGTTATCTGATTTCTAGATTTTATGGAAACTACATAGATAACTGATATGATTTATTTATATTTTAGATAGAATATGACTGCGTTTGACCACAGTCTCACCTGTTGGTAATTTCTCAGTGGTAGGTCAAAAAGACTAGAAAAAGTTTGACCTAAGGTCGTTCTTTGGCTCAGAAAGCCAGGATCACAACCAAAACCAACCATCTCGAATTTGAAAATAAACACACATATAAGTGAACCTATATTTTATTACGTAGTTCTTCACGTTCAAGAGTCTCAAAGAGCAGGTGTGTTTCATCATAGATCAACTCGAACGATTGATGGCTCCCACTGGAATGACATGATGTGATAATTGCGTCAGATATTGATGGATCGCTTTTGAGTAATAAATCTCTATTGGTATTTAGTGTGGAGATCATTGACGTATACTTTAACCAGCTTCACGGTTTGTTTTTATTACATTAATAAAAGGTTACTTCAGTTTTGAAATTCTAGAATGGGTGACTAGAAGTTAGTCCGATATTGTTGCATGAAAAATGGGGACCAAGAATAATTGTGTCCCAAACGATTTTGGAAACTACCGTGAGTGTTATCCATATTATAAATACGACACGGCTGTACTCAAGTTGACTATTCGTTGAGATATGTCTCAACCACGGTTTCGGACAATTACGATGTCCTTCATCAGGAGTTCACGCCTGCAGTGCCTGGCGCGGGCGCGGGCCAGTCAGCGTCGGTTACTGCAGGCGTGAACTCCTGATGAAGGACATAGTAATTATCCGAAACCGTGGTTGAGACATATCTCAACGAATAGTCAACGTGAGTACAGCCGTGTCGTATTTATAATTGTGTCCTTTTATTTTCAACTAGCTTATGCTCGCGGCTTTGCAAAATCCTTTCTTAGCGGAGGTCTACGTCATAAAACCTATCTGTGTACCAAATTTCAACCCAATCCGTTCAGCGGTTTTGGCTGTACGTTGATAGATCAGTCAGTCAGTCACTATTTCCTATTATATAATAAGATTTAGTTAAAGACATCTTGGCTTTATGTCACTTTTACAACTTCAGTTTTAATACACACACTCACACATATTTTACCATAACATTTTTCCACTATGTGTTTGGCTCTATCTGAGCATGTTTCAAGAACATAGTTAATATTGACCGACAATGTTACAGCTGTTATCATAAAAGTTATAAGTGTTTAATTTTCCACATCCATTTCACACACATTTACTAGTAATTATTTGATCCCAAAAGCTTTACCAGCTAAAACGTACCTACATTATTTCAGGTCGTAAGACATTTTGATGCCAAATATCAGCTAGATGAGCTAAAATTTAGTTCATCATTTCAGGTGTCAATAAAACAATCACAGTTTTAGCTCTATAAGTACACTAACTTATTATGCTCGCGCCTTTTCCCGTATAAAACCTAGCTGTGTTTAAAATTTCAACGCAATCCTTCTAGCGGTTAAGGCAGTGCGTTGATCGATCAGTCAGTCAGTCACTCTTTCCTTTTATAAATATTAATACTTATCAGTTACAATGTTTATTATAAAATTTTATATCATTAAGTCTTAAGTGGTTATTTTTCCACACCCATTTAAGATAGATTTATTGACTAAATAGCGATTAATCGTCGGAATGTTTATTGGTCAATAAAGTTAAACACATTAAAATTAGCAGTGCTTAAAGGGCCGAGCCGATTATGCTCGTGAGAAAGCGGGTCAAATGCCCTCGAAACTTTACTCCTAAGACTTAAGTTTCTAGGCTAGACCAAGATTATCACAAATTAGATACCTAGTTGTGGTTTCATAATAACAGAAATGTAATATTCATAGTAATTCTTGCTTTTATTTACGTGTGTAAGTGCGTACATAAACAAGTACAGTAATTTATGTACCTACCTAAAGTTTTATTTATATTTTATCTTAAACTACCTTTTTAGTGTAGAATTTCTAACTTTAAACACTATACAAAGGAAAAGTATTTACAGAGACATTAAGCAGACGTAAAGTGTTATTAAATTACAAATTTTAACGTTGTCTTATGAGAAAGCTGCGTTTGAAGACAACCTGTTGTTTGAAAGTAGGGGAGAATCAGAGCGTGGACAAAGTTTCGATAAATTAAAAAATATAAAATATGTTTGTTATATATTTTCACACCAATTTTGATAAAAAAAAGCTAAATAAACAAAGCAATAATTTTTTCTTGCCCGTTCTTCTCTCATTCAACTTCGCTCGTTCAACTTGTTCTACATAATACTTTTCGAACAAGTAAGTGTTAGAGTTATAAAATAAAAGCAATAATTCTTTAAAGTTGACCTGCAAAAATAAATTGTGGCCTATTTGCTTTTTGCTGCTTTTTGATTTTATGAAATATCATCAAATTATACTACAAAATTAAAAAATTTCATTTCGTGAATGAGCTATAGCTATTAGCTATAGCAATAAAAATAACGCAACAATGATAAAACAAATGTGTACTGATATAACTTTTTATGTACTATCATTATTCTGGGTGGCAATGGCACTGCACCTGTCGCCCAAATTACTTTCATGCCTTGATCAACAAAAAATGACCTACACTACGTGAAGTTTTCCCATACAAAAGCCTACTGAGGTGTACACTGTACATCCTTTGCTCATTGCCTGGCTTGGTGAGGTGTAGGGCGACCTCCCACCAGGTCATTATTATATTTAGCTACCTCTATCTCTTTAAGGTAACTTTTTTATTAACAAATGAAATCGGGTAGTGTTAACGTTTTCATATTATGTATAGTTGCAGAAAATAAAGCGGTTATTTATTGATTCAATGACATCAAAAAACATATTCTATATGTGGAAGCTTGTTATTGCTATTTGTTTCTATTTTTGTTACCATTAGAACATGTTATAGCTGTAAGCCTCCCAAATATGTAATAATAAATAACTAAAATATTTTTTAAATTTTATCACTATAAACTAATGTGTTTTTTAATATTTTACCAAAAATGTTATTTTATCACTTAATACATTTGACATCTGTAACTACGATTGACCAACAAACTATTATACCATACTGATGACCACTTTTTTTTTGTTTTTTATCTAGGTTATTTATTTTACTGATGACCTGCATTAATTTCGAACTTACGAATAAAATACCTGAATGTCTTAATCAGAGGATACCTGACGTCGGCCACACCGCTCGTTGTTTTTGTCTCTTCCGCCGAAACCTGTTCGTCAATACTTGTCGCAAATGTAAACCGATGCGCGCTAATGTCGATAAGTTAGACATTACATAGATAGATGGTTGCAGATATTCTTTTTTTTTTAGTTTTAGATCGTATCATAGATTTTTTGTATGTTTAATACTGTTTACCTCTACGTATTTATTTTTTATTTACTATGTTGCTGTTAACGGTAAGTTAACTACCGTTCACATAATAAAACAATAGGTAATTAATTAAAATGTATTTACGTAGGCACATCGACACATACCTACACTGTACTACTACTTTCATAATAAAATAATTAACAAATAAAAAATATATATATATTTTTTTTATTACTATGCTTAAGTCAAATCGACAGCTTTACGTACCTATATGCACTTACGTAATTAAAATATGTCTATGTTCCTATAATACTACAGAATATTGAATAGTTTACAAGTTACATTTCAAGTCAGTTTTCATTTGCGACAAACTCACTTACCGTACTATTGAATGTTGTCGTATTTTTTGCTAAGCCTCGTATTATGACTGAGAACTCTTGCCGCGACGATTCGAAGATTGGATATAATTTGTTGGATTTAAATATACATTAATATCTATTAACCAATAGAGTAATGTATTGTGAAATAAAGCAGAATATTTTTTTACATTTTACAAAAAAAGTTATTTTATCACTTAATACAATTAATTCCGGTAACGACGATTTCATTAGAAAAGATCTCAAGATGATAATGTCCTACTAGGACATAAAATAATCTCTTATAATATAATATAACAAGATAGAAAAGTAAAGCGAATTTATTGTTACAGTAATCGTTTTTGGTTGATAAGTTTGTATTTTGTATGAATTGTCTGCACAAGTGTTAATTAGCGCTATAGAATTATACATTTTAGACAAATCAAAATTGGTTCACCTGGTGTTAAATTCTTAAATAAAAAAATTTGATGATTCCCTTTGTTTAAGAATTTAATAGTTCCAGCAATTTGCATTAAATAGGGTGGCCTATTACGCGCTTCTTTATTTTTCGTCAGGTTGTCGTCCCAGCCGAATAATGTCGTACCTCGTATTTGGCATTGCCAACTTTACTAAAGATTTCACACGACCTTTGAAAACAGCGGATGAGGCTGAGGCCAGAATAATAAGCCTTTTAAGGCCGGAGTGGCTTCTGAATGTACAATCTCTAATGGTTTATCCACATCGACCGCAAGTGGGGCATTTGCATAAGTGGCATTTTGGTAAAAATGTGTTTATGCCTATTATGCAAAGTAGGTATCTAAATTGTAAAGCCAACTAAGCGAGAGTTTTAATTTATAAGTGTTTTAATGTCGCGTGGTTTTACTTTATGAAAAGTAGCCAACGTATCATTGCTACCTACTACCTACCTAGGTGCTATATCAATTTAATCACGAAAAATTTAGCCTTTTTAATATCAGTTAGAGGTACATTAAATAAAATTGTTGTGCATAACAGTAATGGTTGAATAAAACCTCAATAATGTAAAATATTTTATTACAAAATTTAAAAAAAATGATAATCTGGGCATTGGGCACATAAATTTCATTTTATACAAAATAATAACAATTATTAATATTGTGCCTGATATGCAGTACGTACAACTACGAAATTCTGAGCATAACATTATGGTAAAGTAAAATTAGCAAAGCGGTTTCAGAATATACACAGCTACCGAGCCAGCCAATTATGATTTCATAATATGATAATATTATGATACTAAGATACCAGTCAAGCGACATATTATATCAAGTTGATTTGCAAGTAGCTCGGTGTAGACAAGATATAAACCCGCTCTTCAGCAAAATTGAGTTTCCCATGTGATGCAGAGAATTTCGAGACTTGGAATGTGATCAAATCATCAAATATGCATGGCGCGTACACGATTTGGCGAACTTTTTTCCTTGTTCGCGTGTTTCAACTAGAGATACGAATCTAAAACGAAGCAATTTAGTTAGCAAACGCTAATATAGACTTGGAGGTTGGAGCTTGCAGGAAAATAAGGAAACGAAATGCAAAATTTTGTGAACTTTGGTTTTCGACGTTTTAAAACTTGGACGAGGAAAATAGTTTTGTTTTGCTGTTTTGTTTAGTTGTAACCACTAGGTTTCACCGAGAGGTAGCTTATCTGTTATTCCAGGATCTAAGTTATCTGCATATCAAATTGAAGCTCAATCAGTTCAATTGATTAGTAATGAAGAAGTAACAAACTGACAAACTGATCTATGAATGTACACCAGACCGATGAGACGATAGGAATGAAAATTGACACAAAGGTAGGCATTATATATATGCAGTAGCACAAGAAGGTGCTAGTCATTTCCTAATCTAATAAAGGCCTATAATGACCTTTAGTATATTCTGTAACAGCCAGGACAAATTTAACTAGAGACAAGGGCTATCCAGATGGCTAAGGGCCGTCCAGATGCCATAATCACTATACCGCTAACCACACCCATCCAATTAGGAACTGTGTAGACTTTACCTAAGCGTTTGATCAAGAACTACTAGGCAAACTAGTTTAAGTAGATAAATTAACGCTTTTTCGTACTATTCAGAGGGCGAAATATATTTTCAATCTTAAGCAGTATCATTTTCTCGTTCATCATTTTCTCGTTCAGTGTTTTTGATATATAGGCTAGAAGATCTTCATTCTTACTAAAGACTTACACTAGTCGCTTACATAATATGAACTATAATAATATATGTATGTATGTAATGTATTTATTTTGACACAGTGTGTCATTAGTCAAACGGCAGCCAACTACGCTAGAACATAAACTCAAAATTAGTGTTTTGCAAAATCTAAAACAATGTTCCAAACCATAATTATGCTCAAATCCTTTCAGGTTTCCAACCACAACTAAAACCGGATCAATTAAGAGCTCCCACTGAAACAATGGTCCCGTCAAAATTACTCATGTTACATCTCAAAGGGCCGGTTCATGTTTGTTATAAGTTATGCACAATGGAGTAATGACCTTCACTGTGGCTGATTCTGTGGATAATTTACACGGTAGTCGGTACGGTAGGAACATTTAACGATGTGGATTGGTGAAAGCGTTGGTAATTGCTATTTTAAAATTCACAATTGGATATGGAAATGTGTAAAGTTATTGTTGGTATGGAATTAGTAAACTACTGAATGGAACATCCTGTAAAAGGAATGACGTTCTTGCACACATCAGTAATTAGTAATTAGTGCACTTAATTTTATAAAATGCACCTAATTTTGGCTTAAGCCAATGTATGCCTCGGATGGCTTTTTAACTTTTAAATGGGGAAATTGTATTGTTTCTATTAAACCCCTGACTTAGGCCCCCTACATCCCATTATGTTCTTATAATTCATATCTTACTTCACTATAATTTACCATTTTCAGTCAGGTTAGTTTAAATCTGGTTCAACGATCGTGTAGATATCGTTGTTCGAGCAGAAAAAAGTTGTTTTTCTACCATTTGAGATAAACAAAGTAGTGAGTCGATAACGTAGACTCACTACTCTGTTTATCTCAAAATGGTAGAAAAACAACTTTTTTAATACTCGCCGATAAATAAGCATAGCGTGCGCCATCTCAAAATACCTTCCCTCGTGCCAGTTGAATTGTCGGGGCAAATTTGGCATCGTATTTTAACAGGCTCATCAGCTCAGTTCGTAACCATGTAATTGTGCGTTTGTTCGATGCAGCCACCAGTATTTGACTTGTGTCTGTGTTTGATTTGTGATGATATGTGTATCATATTATAGTGACCTACCGTAGGTAGGTACCTATATCTATCTTTCTAGCGTCGCGATACGTTTGTGGCTAACATAACGCTTATAATGAACTGGGATGACTGTTGTTTTTTTTTTCACAACGATTGTCACCCTAGTTCTATAGCGTTAGCCACAATAATTAGGCGCTTAGTTTAAAGAAATGGCTTGTTTATAGCAAGAATTTATTCGTGCGTAGAAAGAAGAGGTCTCTTATTTGTCAACACTTAAAAATTACAATCTTAATCATTTCGCTTTGCTACTTTCTGTATCATTCTAATTAAAATCCCATGATTATCATAAAATGACCACCCATAGATTACTAATAATTACATTAAAATAGATTCCAGACAATATTTTTCGACGCTGTTACCATAAAAAAGTGACAAATAGCTCAACAATCATCATCTACCATTTATTTTCTCTCATAAAGACGTCGCTTCCGGTGTTTGGATTCCTGCGGTGATATCATAAGTTTCTCGTCATTTTCATTTAGGAGTTATCTATTCTTGTCATGCTTCCGGTCCGAGATTGCTACTGAATTGAATACCCATTTTGAGATTAAAGATAGGTATCGAACCTTGTAGTTAAAGGATGTTTGAATGATATTGAAGAAGATAACGAATATTGAGAGCAGATTGGCATTAATGAAGTCCTAGCACTAATGTCATTATGTAACTAGAACGACGCTGAATTGATTTTTGTTGTAATAAAATTATCATGCTTTTCGACGCTTATTTGAATAAAGATTTGATAAAAAATTGTAATAGGTAAGTATTATGTATAATACTGTATATTTAGCTTTAAGGTCTTGAACATAAAATCCTTGTGTCTTAATAAAACATTTAACAAGTAGGTACAGAGTTCACCTTCAGTTCCTTCAAAACTGCTCATCTTTCGATTTTTCGTTATATTCAAAATAATTTTCCTAAAAATGTTTGCTTCGTTGTTTTCCGATTTCATAAAAAGTTACCTTCAAAGTCACGAATGATGTATTATTCAATTTTGCCTTTTCATCCATCATAATAAGTTATAACGTATCTCTTACCTGATATTTCCTGGAACAAATTATCTATAAATAGTCTAGTTTCCATTATATTTCTAAAGCCGCAAAGGTTTCGCGGTTTTGTAATCAAGTCTCGCAATATCAAGCTTCTGGTTTCTGATGTTCAGTTTACGTAACGCTTTTTTATTGTAGTTTTATAAAATGTCAATTCATTTTATGACACTAAAGAGTTCTTTTGTGCTTACCTAAGTCAAAAGAAGCACAATAGAAAATAATCTGAAAGATATTTTCTTTGTAACTGATACGGCAGTTATTGTCTTCGTATATTTTGCACGGTGTTTTGAGTTTTTGTAGGTAGGTACTTGATTATTATCTATTGTTATAAAATCTTAATATCGAACTCCTCTGATTATAATACAGCTTGACTAATTATTGTGATATATTGTGTGTATATTTGGTAGATCTGAGAATATGTCGTAAAGTATTTTAAACAGAAATAAAGTAGCGTGGCAGCTAGTCTATTTATAAAAATTCATTCGATTAACAAAATTCCATTCAGTTCTAATGAAATTAATTAACCAAATTATTCATGTTAAAGATGACAGTAATAAAACGCCAAAATTGATATTTTTCTTGGAACCTAAAAAGAAAAAATTACTTACAAAAGGTCAAACCCACACATACACTTGTGCAAAATTTCGCAAACATAATCTAATTTGTTCTTTTACCTTTCTCTTCGCAACGTCACTAAGCCTGCGGCATACATTACAATATTGTTAGAAGTTGATTCAACAAATCTTTGTAACACAACCACTTTGTAAGGTAGCTTTCCTAGAATTTTCTATTGAAACAACAACTTCTAGGTTCTTAGAATGACTCCCTATACCGGCCTTCTAAGAACACTTGGTCAGTTCTCATTTGCCTGTACGATTATTGATTATTCTGATATTTTCAAGTGTCACAAGATACGATGTAGATTGATTCGACTGGAATTGGTTACAATTTAGTGTTAGCTTGAAGGTGAACTGGTGACTGTTAGGTCTAAAGATTGTACTCGAAGTATTTATTAGCGTGTCTTATAATATGTTATTTTTAAAAGGCTTGTGTTTGTCACGATCTCAACTCGTGTAAAGAGAAAAGTTACTCAGGCATTTTATATGAAAACTATATACCTACCTAGATTTGAACATTTTCATAATATACCTATTTAAGAAGAAACACAGGCAGGCAAAATATGATATGACAGGGGTCACTTGGCGATGTTGACTTGGAAGAGCAGCAGCCAAATATAGCTAGGTGCCTTAACTAGTCAAGTAGACAACTTTTTATTGAAACACCTTAAATACTTAAAAATACCAGAAAAACAATAATTAATAAGTGTAATAATTGGCAGTCTTATCGCTAATAGTGATCTTCTAGACAACTGTACTGAGTATATGGTGAGGAGAATATTGATAATCATACCTACAGGCTGGCGCTGAATACTAAATACCTAACTACGTTTTATTATGAAGCTATATTTCATTACTGATAACGTATTCTAGGATAAGCATTTCGTTACCACCTTACACCCGATAAACAACTATTGTTTGTCGCTATCTCCAATGCGATTAGAATTATCAGGCTTTTAGCTGATTAAGTCCAATGCCGTTACGAAAGTGGGAATTGGAAACGGATCGGAAAATCTGTTGCTACTTCGTTTAATAGGACATTATTTCAACGGAATATTCCTAAATGTTCCTAAATAATTAAACGCTCACACAATCTGGGGTTCATTAAAGATATTTTGACCGATAATAATATTAAACGCAAAGCATAAAGCAAATATCGGGAAATCTACCTAGCTAAATATTGCATTACCTTGTTGGAGAAGAAAATAATGCCATCTTCTCTATCTAATAGCTGATTGTTGAGATCTGATTGTGTTGACTATCATTTTGAGGTTGTATGTGTGTATATTAGTACATAACCTGACAACTCTATAATAACAACGCAACTAAATACCGCCGCGCGTAAGGTCGCCGGAAGACGCTGGATGCAGGTCGCTTCCAACCGGTACATATGGAAGTCCAAAGGGGAGGCCTATGTTCAGCAGTGGACGTCCTATGGCTGAGATGATGAACTAAATACCTCTTTCTGTCTCTAGCTATGCTACTCGATTGGGCTTATCGAATTTTGCACCAGATTAGAACCAGATAAGTCAATTACTTGCAGATATATTGGGGTCGCTGCTAACTACCTTTCTATACTATGATTCGGCAATAAACTAAACAAAAGATCGACAAATCTTTGTCTACAGAAAATTAGGCCAGATTAGGGTCACTATATCGTCCAGGGACAGACAGACATAAATTAGGGCACGCCATTTGGGAGCCGGCCAAATTGTAACAGGGCTCATCAAAGGTTCGGAGATAAAACTCGCAAAAATCTTAATTACCATAAAACATTTGGGCGTTGATCTCGTCTGCGGATCGGCATTCGATTTACATTCAAGATAGTGGAGTAACGGTGTTTTTATGGTATCTATATGGAGATTTTGAGGAAAAAACTTGTTTTTGTGACTAGATTGATACCTAAAGATAATAGACATTTAAATTTCAATTTGTTATTAAACGTTTATCTCTAAACTTAAACTAATATCGCATCATTATAACAAACACATTATGATTTTATCTTATCGTTCAATTATTCTAATCATAGTAATATAGGTACCTATTCACACTTATTTAAGTTAAACTTAGTTTTTGTCATATAAAATTAGGCGCGTCCGTTTTATTTGACTTAAATTTATTTATTTAACAAGTGAATTAAATTAAAAATTTAAAAAACCCCCAACGCAATACGTAATTCACCATTTTTTTTATGGCGGCCATCTTGGATTTTAAATTTTATATAGTGGGCTGTAATCTACTTGTTAAGCCCTTTCATTTGATACCCATATTGAGGGGGTCGTGGAAGAAAAAAGTAATCCGCCATTTTGTAGCGGCGGCCATCTTGTACCGATTTCCACCAAACATGGCTAAGAACACTCTCGACTAACTCTACTTTCAAACAAAAAAAACTAAATCAAAATCCGTTCATCCGTTTGGGAGCTACGATGCCACAGACAGACACATACACACACACACACACACAGACAGACAGACAGACAGACAGACAGACAGACACGTCAAACTTATAACACCCCGTCGTTTTTGCGTCGGGGGTTAAAAAGAAGAACAATACAAAGTTTTTTGCTTGAAATTACATACTTGGTTCCGAAAACCCTAGCAAACACATACATTCTTTATACCTACGTATATAAAGAAAATCTGAGATATTATCATATTATATATTATGGTAAAAGCAAAAAAGCCCATAGGCTAAGCAACAGCGCCCAAGGGGGTAGTTATTTGCGACAGATGGCCACGATAATGCAAACGGACCTCATTCCGCGGCATTATCTTTACGACATAGGTTATGTAAGGAAGGAAGGGTACACATTGTATGGTTGTAAATTAACCGATAAATGTCTTGTACAGCCTCTAATTAAAGTATTAAGGCTTTACAAAATCTAGCTTATGTACGGTAACTAGTAGGGTAGATAGGTAGGTAAGTCACTTTCTTCTTAATTTTTTCTTGGTTGTCTGAAAGAGGTCGCTATTAGCCATAAGACCGCCAATTGTTACACTTAGGTCATGTAGGTAAATTATTCATCATCATTCATTTCATCATTATTATATTTGAAAAACACAAAAAAATATTGCATTAACATAACGACAGCGCATAGTAAAATAGAATTCGATATCATTATCTATAAAACTATTTCAGTAACACAAAACAATAACCACCTATAGGTACCTATTACCTATCTTTCTATAAATAAATCACGTAAAACCATAAGAAACACGAAATCAACCAGCGCAGCGCAAAAAATGCACGTTTGACATAAATTGTGTCACTGTAGGTACCTAGCCGAGCGCAATAGCCGTCACGAAAAACTCATAAATCACACTTACTGCATTTTGCGTCTGAGTCGAATGTTTTTATCAACACGAAATTTTAGATACAGATAGGTACTGAATATTGATTAGGCATTTTAATATTTTGCTAAAGAACTTTTTTACGTCGCGTCCTCCGGATTTAACTGGTGAAGAATAGAAGTTATAATAATAATATTATGAGGAGCTTAGCTCGGTATTTGTGGCACAGAGAAATAACAAACATAATATATAAAATGTTTGATTTACTTTGTTATTATATAGGTACACTTAATACTTACCTATACAAAATCCAATTTTTGCGCGTCCCGAAAAATACGACTTTATCCAACTACGCCAAAGAAGGGTTCTGTTTCGTCATTTTACCTAATGCGTGCTTATATGCAACTTCAAACACAAATTTAATTCTTATCAAAAATGTTCTTAGAAATCTTGAAATTAATTCAATTTGTTAATGATAATTTAAAATGAAATATATTATTATAGAATTTATTGTAATACCTAACCACAATAGGTACCAATTTATTATCTATACCTAAATGATTTCCGCGAAACGCTCGGATTCAGTTTTTGTAACATTTTTATTGCTTAAACAACCTTGAGGTTCATTCTCAAAGACTTAACGAATTATTTCTTTTTTATCACAAAACTTGATTAAAAAACTTAGGTATACGTAGTTAGCGAGGTGCGTCAAATCTTTAATCGACCCTTTGTTACTTGCAATAATTTGCAATTGTTCAAACAATTCTGAAAGATAACGTGGAAAATATATAGTAAAAGTAACTTACGATAAAGTTATAATCCAGTCTTAAAATGAACCAGAGTTAGCACATTCACAACCACAATCTTAATAATGATCCACTTTACAATTCACAGCACAAAATAACTGTTACACTCGCGAAAAAAACAAAAGAAATTAGTTTTTTTACGTAAGTTTCGTGCGTCAATACGCGACGCGACCGCTCTGGACGGAGTTTGCCGCCGACTGACAGATCATAATAGAAAGAGAAAGGTGGCACCTTTGAATGAAGACGTACGAGATGAAAAGAGACAGCAACATCGATAAGAATGAAGTTAGCGGATCGGAATGATTCGAAACTTGAATTCTCGAATGACCACATGGCATTTTCGAACAGAGAACATTATTGCACAGAATTAAAAGTTTGCCGCGTTTTTGTTTGGGCCACGTGTTTCGAATGTGTTTAAAAATAAACAACTGTGGAGAGGTTTTTTTGTGATACTTTTGTATGTTTTAACAAGTGGTCGTTATTAGCGACCCTATTTTGTTTTGATTGAAAAATAATAAAAATATGAAATACCTACGTTATGTAGGTCCATCTTTATTACAAGGGGTCAATACGTATTATTCAAAACGAAGAACCTATGGCCCATGACTATAAAGTACTTATTTAATAATATCAGTGGCATTCATTTATTTAAGTTAAACCTATGGTATTTTTTGGTATGTATTATTTTTAAATTTTTATGTTGAAAAAGATTATCCTATTTAATTTTTGTTACGTAAAACTACTAAATTGATTGAAATGATTTATGTATAAATTTACCAACCTGGCAATAAAATAAAAACTATAAATAACATAAAAACTTACAATTTAAAAACACATAAAAAAATAAAATAAATAAATTTAAAATAATTAAAGTTTTTGCACTAATAAAACTTACGACATTATCTCTCAGACTCCACGAAAATTCCGAGCAAAGAAAAAAACAAGGACATTTCAAAATTCAAAAGCGCTAAATTCACAAAGACCGGCCTAAAAAACTACTTCCCGAAATAAAGTCGCAGCATTTAGTACCTAGAGTAGGTACCTACATACTAGGTACAGCCTCCGGTAGTACCTAGCACAAGTAGCACTAGACTGGAGTGGGAGCCTGCGCTCAAAAGCCTGGGCGTAAAGCTGAAACATGGGGAAAGGTGTGTTTTCGTTGGATGAGCTAGCGATTTTATACCGCGTCTCGTTTTGCCAATGGGATCGGCACCATTTTTTTTTGATCATATTTTTTTGGTGGCGCTGTGTGAAATGTCCTGTTTTTTTATGGGTCTCCTCAAATGGGCGGATAACGCAAAAAGAACCTGGGGATGTTCCTGCGGGACGCCATAATGCTGCAGAGGGTACGACAAAATCAGAGGGTAGGTACGACAAAATCAGAAATGAGTATGTGAGGGGAAGCCTGAAAGTTGCACCAGTGACAGAGAAATTAAAGAGTGGAAGATTGTCCTGGTATGGACATACTATGCGCAGGGATGAAAATCATGTTACCAAAAAGTCCATGAATATGGTGATAGGTGGTAATCCGGGAAGGGGGAGCCCGAAAAAGGTTTGGATGAACTGTGTGAAAGAGGATATGCGTGCTAGGGGAGTGGATGCAGATATGAGGGATGATAGAACAGAATGGAGGAGAAAAACGTGTTTTGCCGACCCTACCTAGTGTGGGATAAGGGCAGAAAGAAGAGGTACGCCGAAGGACCCGAAACGATTCTCGATATCGATTTCTCGATTGCAGGGATCTTCGCGATCGACTTCAAATTTTGATTTCACTCTGACAGTGTACCTATTTAGGATTACTTGTGTTTATGAATAAACCCAAATTGCCGAAATGATTTGTCAATATTATTATTGTATGAGTCCTACATTCTTTTATCTGTGGTCCTACTAAACCTAGAAAGTGGGTTGACTTCGCTGAACGTCGTGCCAGAATACTGTCCTCTGTCGCTCCGCTTATCACCCTATTCTTAAGAGTAAAAGGTGAAGGTTTCGTAGCAAAAGGCTGCCTTTGCCGGTAGTTAGACATTGTTCTTTTGACTCTGTCACGTTACTAATTCTCTGATGCACGGCACTGAATACACTAACATGTTATTTAAAACAGAAAATACCTTTTTCCTTGTACTTCGGTTTTCCTTATACTTATACCTACTCATAGTTTGAACTTACTTTGGACTTTGGATTTCCTCTTGTCTTCCGACTTCCGACACTCAACACCTTACAACACTGCCTTACTAAAGGGATTATTACACTTGGCTGAATTCAGAAGCCTAAATTCAGTCGTTACTTAATTAAATCAAATGTAATCACATTTAGCAAGTTAGCATCCTAAATTCAGAAGCAAGTATCGTTTATGACTGTCTAAATCCTAATTTAGGTTCTGAATTTAGGAACAAAATTCAGCCAAGTATAATTAGCCTTTAAGTACTAAGCGCAGAGCGGTATCTCAAAAGAACTACCTTTTATCGACGTCTTCTTCAATACTTGTAAAAAAACCTGGTAGAACACGAGCCCATTTTGTACCATGTAGTGACGTAACACGTCCCCACCCAAAAAACTATAAGCGTTATAGGTATGTCAGCCATTTTTTATATTATTTACAAACCAAAAACACGCAAGAATTCTAATGTTTTTGTATTATTATATTATGTGCCCTAATTATTAAAAAACAAACTTTTGACCTTGTCATAATCCCTATAGTATGTTGTGTAAAGCCGAGTAAAGCGGGCATTAGAAGGAACTTTTAAGGCCTTTTCAAATCAGAGCGATATCCGATTCCGCCGCGCCGGTGGTAGCGAATATCGCTCAAGTTTGTGCAGGCCTTTAATCAGGTTAAAGTGTTAACTGTTCCTTGACAAATTAGTGACATAAAAATAGAACCTCCATCATCCAGGTCGGTTAAACAAAGATCCCTTGTAGCGCCATAAATCTACGCCATGATAACCATGGGGGAGATAAACTGCTTATTGGATTTTGATAGTTTTATTAGCAGGCTACGGGCTTCTTCGGAGAGTGTGAAAAATATTATGGTGTACAAAGGTGTGGCTCCTAAATAATTTACTGGTTATTGACCGTTTCGAGTACGAATAATTTTTTCGATGTTTTGATGTTCATCGATTACTTCTTCAAGAGGCAGAACTTGGAAAAACTGGATATACCTACTAATATACTGCGCGTGTCACTCTGAGATATTAGTAGGTACTTAATGGCGAATCTCATTATGCCTTACTGGGCATGTAGGTAGGTAGAATGTAGTAGGTAATTTCGCTGGTAAGGTAAGGTAAGGTTACCTTCAGCCCGGTAAAATAATGGTGGACTAATAACTGATAAAGGTCTGTGTTTCTTTAGGAGGGCACTGTAGCTAGTAAAATTACTGCCCTGAAGAGTCTTTACATCTGATGAAGTAGTAGACGAGCAAGACGCTCTCCTGATGTTAACAGATAACGCTGCCCATAATCAGTACAGTGCTACTTAGAATTTCACTATAATGTGAAATTCCAGGAGCACTGTACCAACGCTTCTTACTCAAGAGTCATAAAATGTTAAGACTCTTTAGGCCCAGTAATTTCACTAGCTACAGTGCCCTCAGCACAGTAATGTTTGCACATCATTGCTCAGGCGGTAGAATAACTGGCCCTGTTGGGAACCCACCTAGACGACCTCCTGCAAAGGAAGTCTACCCCCGGTAAAACGGTCAGCCCCCCGGTCATCGTTATCTCTTACCAGCAGGAGAGCGTCTTGCTCGTCTTCTTACTTCTTTGCATAAAAACTTACCACTACAAAGCGGACCGCTAAAAACTATGAACACTAAACACTATATGGTTTTCCCCCTCATTTTGCCCTTATTACATCTAATCACATATTGCAATACATCAAGCCCAGGTGTGCAAGGCTAATAAATTGTTTTACCAATACGGAACCCTAATTACCTACGTAGCAAAATATTCTAGGGCGTCCATACCAAAGATTTAATAGAGACAGGGAATGGCCAAGTATCACAGTGACCGAATTTTCGCTTATTATCAGATGACCATAGTCTGTTTGATCTATTAATTATATTATACTCGTATTTAATATTTAAAAAAGCTTAATTTCTAAACGCAATAGAGCAAGTCATAACTTAAACTCTCAGTTTGAAAATAATCCCTGTGATTTTCTTGCCCATTATTCTCATAGAGCTCTCCGAATTAGCGGTAGAGTCTTAAAATAGAATAAACTTCGTTAAAAAATTACTTAATAAATATGTTTCGTTGTTGTATTTGAATAAATTTATGGTCTACTTTATTACAAATGTCTGCAGGCTTAGATAAACGTCATAATCGTGTGATTGAGGTTAGCGCTAAATAAAAATAATGTACTGGCATAACATTCGTTGTGGAAAATTGTTATCTTTTAACATTTTGACAGCCGTTTAGATGGGAACGAGTAATTATAATGGTAACGTCTGTCCACATAAACATTAGGATTTGGAATACTCAGAAGGTTAGAAGGATTTCGTCCGCACATAGGTGTGAATTACTACTACTTTTTGATAAAAAAAAACCACAAAGGCCAATCTATTGTTCAAAGCAATCTCTGGTCATTCCCCTTGTTTTTCGGCGCGTGCGCATATTTTACCATATGGTCGGAATTAATGCGTGTTATTAGTTTTTTGAGTTTAGAATTGCTATGGGGGTGTGTAAGGTGACGCGTGGGCTGATTTTGACCGTGTAATTTAAAACCCTATGGAATTATGACGCCAATAAATTATGTATCATTGACTTTTTACGAGAGGACTCGCGTAACTTTATCTGCGTTACTAGAAAAGTAGTCAACCATAGTCCATTTTTGCATATTATGTACTTGTAGGTAGGTACTAGGTACATACGAGTACATATAAAAAGATATCTAACACAAAAGGTACATAGATCTTTAACAAAATCTTGTTGGATCTCTAAAGTCTATTTGGAATGAGCTCTACTGGCACCTACAGCTGGGTACCTTTGTAATATTTTTTAAAGAAAAAAATATGTTATTGAAGGAAAGCGGGAACTAATTATACCTCTAGTTACCTTCACTGTAGAGTAGCTACGTTAAAGCAAAAAAAAAATAGGTTACTTTCTTAAAAGCATCTCCCCATTTTGAACATTCTCCATTAACGGGCCGAAACAATAAATCGTTTTAGTTGGAGTTCTAAATTTAAATAGTCGATAATGCGCGGGAGTCACTATTGTGTTCTATTTCCGAAGTAATTGTCTCGCGCACATTTCCGCTGCGCTGTTTGCTTGGAGGGTGGTTTGAAATTGGAATATCGATTTGTATTTGGAATATTTTTTGGGGATACAATTTCGTGCAACTATTATCCATATTATAGCGTGTTCTTAATCGATACTTTTGAATCAAAACTCGAAACCAAAACTAACAAATCAAATTCCAATTTCCAAATTCGAAACTAAGATACAAAATTCTGAGCCAGCCAAATTTTCCTATTTATTAATGGAAATAAACATCAAAAAGTTGCTTTTTGTTGCCCCCCAATTTTGTTAAGACTCCGCTTTTCTTTCGGCACGCGAACCTCACACTCGCACAATAATGAAGAATTTTGAAGAACAAATTCGTAGAATTTACTTTTCGGAAATTTATTTTGGTTAAACTACGAATTTTTATTGACTCCAAATTCAAAGTTGAAAAGAATGGAGAGAGAGCAAGGAAATCTTTGCACAACAGTGAGACAAACTGATAACAATTTTAATAAAGTCCAGTAACGAGTATTGACCTACTCCCTTGAGTTAACTTCCCTCAAAACTCGGACCCCAATGAAGCAATAAGGGGTCCGTAATTACGACACACGTCAACAATATCCTGTTTGTCTGTCACTATGATATGTGAAGTGTGCTTGTGACCCCTATGTTTTGCAGAGTTTCATCGATTTTGGTGCAGTCGTCGTTATTTCTGTCGCGTTGTTTGTATACAAATCGTGCACAACATTCTCTTGTTATTATTGAACAATGTAGTCTAGTAATTTTATTGTTTACTTACAATTTAAAAGGGTGGAAAGTCACGAAAATGAAACCAGTAATTTTGGACGGTACCTATGTGTATTTAATGTGGATGTGTTCAAAAAGATAATAATATCATGTAAATGAAAATTGACCACTGTTAACTATTTTTTACCGTTTTCAATAATATTTAAATGAATACTCTTGTACTGTCTGTGCGTAATGTTTTTTTTTGTATTAAATAAAATATGTATTATAGTATTTATTATAATTATCGCTATAATGTGGTTTGGCTGTACTATCACTGCGGCCATGCCTGGCCTATTTTATTCTTTTACAAGCTTTTA
This sequence comes from Hemithea aestivaria, assembly GCA_947507615.1. Taxonomy (NCBI): domain Eukaryota; kingdom Metazoa; phylum Arthropoda; class Insecta; order Lepidoptera; family Geometridae; genus Hemithea; species Hemithea aestivaria. Next base: position 14,877,114 of record OX382338.1, read on the forward strand.
TTTACTTTCACCTGTCTGTTGTCTGTCTGTCTGTCGGTCTGTCTGTCTGTCTGTCTGTAATCAAATCTTGCAAGTTTAATTTGACCCACTTCCCGATATCCGATTGAGCTGAAATTTTGCATGCATGTATAAATCGGATGACAATGCAATATTATTATGACATGGAGCTGATCTGATGATGGAGCTGGAAGGTGGCCATAGGAACTCCGTTATTAAACGACGTAACCCCATCGAGTGTGGGCTCATTTGATTCGTCTTGAGTACTTTATGGTGCTAGATGGTAATAATAATAAAAGCTTGTTTTTAAAAAGTTTTTTAAATTTCACTTGTTCTTTAATACTACCTAAGTTGGCTGTCTGGAAGAGATCGGTTTGAGCGATAAGGCCACCCATTGTGAGCCAATGTGTTAATAACATGATATTTTAAGTTATTGCTTATTTGTTACATTTCGTTATAGTGGTCACAATAAAGGGTGTTTCTATTCTATTCTATTTTACCTACATACCACAGTTTTCCCACATAAAGGCAGTAATACAAGCCATCGTTAGCCTCCAGGAACCGGAAGCTTCCCGTTACGTTGGCAGCATTGTACGAGGGTCAGGGGCCAACAACGCATTACCTTACTGCTACCGGAAGATAGTTTCCGATTTCAAACCTCTTTGTGTTAAACCTTTATGAATTACGTTTACTTTTATTAGAAACAACATGATTAAAAAAATCATTAACCTACGTAGAGGTTGCAAAAGTGCTCCATTGTAGCCTATTTGAATGAATGAATTTTGAGTTGAGTTTGAGTTGAGTTGAGAGGTATGTTCAGGCCCGGATTTAGCCCAAATGCCGCCCTGGGCAGTGAGAAAATGCCACCCCCTCCGCCGAAATATTATTTTTTGGCAGCTTGGGGTGTCATTGGCTAGACATTTTACTAAGAAATTTGTCGAGTTCTTGCAATATATACATACGTAATTATGAATATTTATAAATGTATTTAAGGTGCGCGATTAGCTCGCATTTCTCGTTTCGAAATTTGTCGCCCCCTGAAAATGTGCCGCCCTGGGCACTCGCACTGAATGCCCCTAGTGTAAATCCAGGGCTGGGTATGTTCGTACTTCGTACCCATTACGCATATTTCTGTGTTAAAATTATTGTAGACTAGCTTATGGTCGCGGCTTTGCCCGTGTAGCAATATCATAAAACATATCTGTATTCCAAATTTCAGCCGAATTCGTTTAGTGGTTTTGGCTGTGCGTTGATAGATTAGTCAGTCAGTCATACTTTCCTTTTATATATTTAGACTTGTATGGCACATACTTAGCCTAGTGAATAAGTAACAGGCACTTATAAATTACCTATCTTAGTAAGTTATTACTTACATTGTCAGTATTAACATAGCTTTAATTTTATTATTTTTTGTACTGTTTTCTTTTTAATAAATATACCTAAGTCCAAAAAAATATTTTATAATTTTTTTAAAATTTTTATACTAAATAAGCCTACGGCTATTTATGTTTACAGTGGAGCCTTTTCTTGGCTATGGCCAATAAAACCTTCTCTAGAAAGGCCCCTTCGACCATAAGCGGAAAAAGAACTGTTTGATCTACACATAATCTTATCATTTTCATCACCATCATCATCATGTAGCGTCCGTGGCTCAGTAGTCGTTGGTCCAGCTTGTAAGCCGGAGATCCTGGGTTCAAATCTCAGTGTGGCAAAGATTTTCGCCCGGATGCTACCGTGTTTCGGAATGCACGTAAAACTGTGGGTCGCGACTGTTTCCTATAAGATATGTAAGACGTAAGAGGCAGTCGTTAGATCATGTTACAGGCCCTGTAGTAATCTCGGTGACCTGAAACTGCAACATATAGGTTAGCCACACAACCTATAAATTGTGATTTGATTCTGACAGTGTAAGTAGGGTAACCTGTACTGTTGGGGTATAAACCCCAATTATTTTTATTTTTTTTATCATAAAATCATTTTCCTTCCTCGCAGTTAAAAAACTGCTAAATTTGGTAAAATACATCTCTTACACCCATTTCTCATTGTTATTACATATTTTCGAATGTTTTCTCAAGTTTCTTTCAACCTTTTTATCATTTCTGACCGCGAAGAAGGAAATAAAACACATTTCTTGGGTAAGGCAACACGCAAAAACGGAGGGCATAATTTATCCTGCGTCAATATTAGCTAGGCGCAAAATTTACTGCGCGGGCAACCCTAAAGTTGTGTACAGGGGGTTCAAAAATGTTGACGAGATTTTTTCATCTCTATTTTTTTATTTCGTTGGTCCGGCTTGGTCGGACCGGAGCCGGAGCCGGAGGGTTCAAATCTCAGTGTGGCAAATATTTTCGCCTGCACGTATCCGTGTTTCGGCACAGCACGTAAAACTGTGGGTCCCAGCTGTTTCCTATCAGATATGTAGGAGGCAGTCTGTAGGTCATGTTGCAGGCCCTGTAGTAATTTCGGCGACCTGAACACAATGTCCACTTGGCGACACGGTTTTGTCCAGTGGGTGGTAACTAGCCACGGCCAAAGCCTACCACTAGTACAGCGAGTAGAAAAACCGCACATAACTAATTAAAGTCATTGGTGCGGGGCCAGGATACGAACTCAGAGGTAGATTTGCATCCGCACCACATAACCCATGGCCACCGACGCTTCATTATTATTATCTAACCTATTTTCACACTAAGCGATTCGTGAGTATTTAGATTCAAATTGTTTTTTTTGTGTAATAATTGACAAACAAGTAGACGGGCCACCTGATGGTGAGTGGCTACCGTCGCCTATGGATATCTGCAATACCAGGGGTACCACTGGTACGTTGCCTACCTTTCAAGACTCTATTCACTTGCCTTTTGAAGAGTCCCATGTTAAAGCTCATCGGAAATACCGCGGGCGGAAGCTCATCTCACATTTTGCAGGTGATTGATTTCGTATTGATTTTTTTTGTGTGCTAAGAGGGGCCCGAACGCCAGCGCGTAACCCTAGCAGCTCCCTGAGGAAGATCCTCGTACAGGATCGAAACGGTCGGCACGAAGCCGAAGTAAATACAAGTGAGTCTATGCCGCTAATTAACAAAGATTATTCTAAGCTTCCTAGTATTCAACATAACAATTTAGTACAACTATATTGTTCTAACTAACAACTACATAATATAAAATTGCAACAGCCTATATGTGTCTTGGCATAGCGGGTTGTAAATTACGTCCCGAGCGTAGTCTACGGATACGTTCCCGTTAGCGCACTGGAACAAATCGACCTAGTGGGATATGACGTCATTAACATTATAATATCATAAAAAATATGATACGTGTATGATAACTTTAAAAACATGTGAAACTAAAAAAACCTTTAAAGCTTTTATTATTACCATCTAGAACCAAAGTACTCGTCAAGACGAATCAAATGAGCTCGAACTCGATGGGGTTGTGTCGTTTAATTACGGAGTTCCTATGGCCACCTTCCAGCTCCATCATCAGATCAGCTCGATGTCATAATAATATTGCATTGTCAACTGATTTTATACATGCATGCAAAATTTCAGCTCAATAGGATACCGGGAAGTTTTTTTTTTTTTTTATGTGGAGAAGTAAGAAGACGAGCAAGACGCTCTCCTGATGTTAAGAGATAACGCTGCCCATAATCAGTACAGTGCTACCCAGAATTTCACAATTATGTGCAATTCTAGGTGCACTGCACCAACGCTTCTTACTCAAGAGTCATAAGTTGTTAAGACTCTTTAGCCCAGTAATTTCACTAGCTACAGTGCCCTCCCACCGAAGCACAGTAATGTTTTGCACATTACTGCTCAGGCGGTAGAATAACTGGCACTGTTGGGGTATCTAGGACCTCCTGCAAAGGAAGTCTACCCCCGGTGAAGTGATGGTGGGATGGTAATACATAATAATAAAAGCTGGTTTTTTAAAAGTTTTTTTTAAATTTTACTTGTTAATGTTCCAAGTTCAACGCTATAAAGTCGGTAACATTGATTTAACTTACAAAACGGTGTAGTGACCGGTACATAGGTACATTATGGTAAAATATTCGAGTTGTGACCGTCCTGTCCGCAGCATACTATATTAGCGGCATTCTTACACGATCGTTGATTTCGGAGATATAGAGTCGACAGGTTTTACATTACCTAGGAATAGGAATAGTTTAGTTTTTCGATATTAGGACTTTGAAAAAACTATTTTTCTAATAATGTTTGACATTGAGAAAATCTGGTAATGTGATAGTACTAATGAGTCTATAATAAACTCATTGGATGGTACCTATTTATTTATTTAAATTTTTTAAAAGGACTTTAAGCAGCTTCAACCAATATACCAATATTTCTTGCCCATGAGGCGGCTTAATGGATGTCTATGAGCATTTTTGTAATTTGCTTCTCTTTTAAAATGTATTTTTTTTTATAAGCCGTCGAATAAACGTGTTTCTTTCTTTCTTTCTCATACTGATCTTTCGAGTCTGAAATCTCAATAATATCTAATATATAAAATTCTCGTGTCACAGTTTTCGTTGCCATACTCCTCCGAAACGGCTTGACCGATTTTGATGAAATTTTTTGTGCTTATCCGGTATCTATGAGAATCGGCCAACATCTATTTTTCATCCCCCTAAATGTTAGGGGTAGTCCACCCCTAAATTTTTTTATTTATTTTTTATGATACAACATACAAAAATACATACAATCCTCAATTTTCACCCTTCTACGATCAACCCTTATTTTTTAATAGCCATTTTAGTAATTTAATCATTTTTCCTCTCCGGTCGAAAACTGATCAATCGTCATTTAATTAGTTATCCCCGCCAGATGTCTACAGGTGTCACTTCTGACACAGTAAACAGCACGGAGTAGGGATGAGAACGAAGCCGGTCTCCTTTCTTTCTCACTCCCTACACAGTTGTCGGCCATCATTATTGTTTATGCATCAAGTGTAGTAGTAACGTTGACAATTATTATTTTGCTATCTCAGTGTAACTGGAAATTATTTATATGGCAAAACAACGTTTGCCGGGTAAGCTAGTTACCTATATAAACGTGAAAGTTTGACAAGTTAAGCATATATGGATGTATGTTTGTTACTCTTTCACGCCTAAACGGATGGACCGATTGAGCTGAAATTTGGCATAGAGATAGCTTAGACTTTAGACCTTGTAATAACACATAGGCTATTTGGTTAGTTTTTGTCCCAATAAAGAGTATTGTATTGTATAGGCTACAGTAGGTACAGCGAGTAGGTAAGCATCATGATTGCCCATGTCAAACACAAAATGATTGACCCATACATTTTCTAAAGCGCAAAAAATGACTCTGTTAAGTTTCGAACCCGGGACCCACAAATTCGATTATAGTATATTAAAGGTCGACACGAAACTTTTTCCTTATATTATGTATCTATTTTTAAACCTAATGCTGTTCTATTCTATTCTACTCTTTTCTATCGATGTCGCGGTTAAAGAATAAATTCAAACAGCAAAGCACCCGCAAACATCTATAAAACCTAACGGCCATTCAGAAACCTATAAAATATTCTATCTCCTAGCTATTACAAGAAACTAGCCTTACCAAGCGGTTTTACTCGTGTAAAGTGCCTTCTGTTATTATATTTTGCTAGCTTACGCGCGCGGCTTTGCCCGCGTGCAAAATCTTTTCTTAGCCGAGGTCTACGTCATAAAACCTATCTGCGTTTCAAATTTCAACTCAATTCGTTCAGCGGTTTAGGCTGTGCCTTGATAGATCAGTCAGTCATTCTTTCCTTTTATATAATACTAGCTTGTGCTCGCGGCTTTGCCCGTGTAGTAAAATCCTTTCTTAGCGGATGTCTACGCCCTAAAACCTACCTGTATGCCAAATTTCAACTCAATCCGTCCAGTGGTTTGGGCTGTGCGTTGATAGATCAGTCAGCCAGTCAATCAGTCACTTTTTCCTTTTATATATTTAGAAGACTAGACTAACTGCGCCCAGCGGTTTTCTAAGCTACCACTATGCTTTTACCGGGGGTGGACTTCCTTTGCAGGAGGTCGACTAGATAGGTAGTGCCAGTTATTCTACCACCTGAGCAGTGATGTGCAAACATTGCTGTGCTTTGGTAGGAAGGCACTGTAGCTAGTGAAATTACTGGGCTGAAGAGTCTTTACATCTTATGACTCTCAAGTAAGAAGCGTTGGCACAGTGCACCCAGAATCTTACCTTTGTATAATCCTGCGTAGAATTTTCCTAATTATGTGCAGCATTATCTCTTACCATCGGGAGAGCGTCATGCTCGTCTTCTTACTTGGTTGTATAAAACAAAAACTTTCTCTATACCAATTATTTCAGCTTCATCGGTCCACCCGTGTAGGCGTGAAAGAGTAACAAACATACAACCAGACATCCTTACATTCTTACTTTCACGTTTATAATATTAGTAGTAATACTGTGACATAATTATACGTAGATCATCGGTGAAGCCAGGTAGAGTATGAACTCAAAAACAGATAAGGCTAAATCGAAAAAGTTTCTCAACAACCCCTCAATTTTGAAATACCAATTCAACGATACCCCACATGATTTTTTAGGTAGTCCCTAACCAGAAAAACTATTTTAACGAGAACAAAAACTATGTGTGTATGGGAGTACCCTAAATTAAATTGATGAATTATTTTATTTTATCGTTCTTTAATCCTCGATTAAGGATTCCTTGTTTACAACGGTACCCCAAAGTTCAAAAATGTATAATCACCGCACGGCTAAAATTTCTGAACGGATTTAGTTGGAATTTGTTGCAGAGATAGATAACATATAGACGATTTTTAAAGGTTCTGACCCGCAAGCTCGATCAAGCCTAACAAACACACATACTTTCACATTAACAACACGAATACGATTTGATTCTAGCGTCAACTATTCTAGATAGGTATTTTTCCGGTCATTTTTCGAACTAGATCTAAAAATGTGGTCTAGACTAGCCATAAATAAGGAGCTGGTTTCACCGTGGCGCCGGTCACTGTGATGGGAAACTAATGGTGTCTTATTATGGGTTTTCTATGGTGTGTTGATGGCTCAATGTGAAAATTAGCTGACCCCAGCAATTTTATCCCCTGGTAATTAACTGATTTTTAAAGTCATTGTAGGTTGGCCTTTGACCATGATCTCGCGTGATGTTGTAGATGGTAGCAGCCTAAACCTAGAAGGTGGGATAAATCCCTCCCTGACTTCACTGAACATCATGCTGGAGCACGGTCATAATGACCGCTTGGCGACACGGTTTTGTCCAGTTTATGGTAACTAACTACGGGCGAAGCCTAGTATAGCGAGTGGAAAAACCGTACATAAGTAATTGAAGTCATTGGTCCAGATTTGCATCCGCACCAGATAACCTCTTGGCCACCTCCGCTTCAAAGGTAAAAAAATGTAAAAGAATAGTGTTCAAGTGAATTAAATTAAAAATTTAAAAAACCCTCAACGCAATATAAATTTATCATAGTGCGTTGTATTCTACTTTTTACTAGTTAAGCCCTTTCATTTGATACCCATATTGACGGGGTTGTGGAGAAAAAAAGTAATCCGCCATTTTGTAAAGGCGGCCATCTTGGACCGATTACCACCAAATATAGTTAAGAAACCTCGACTAACTTTCCTTTCAAACAAAAAACTAAATCAAAATCCGTTTATCCGTTCGGGAGCTACGATGCTACAGAGAAACAGACACGTTAAACTTATAACACCCCGTCGTTTTTGCGTCGGGGGTTAAAAAGGATTTGATTAACGAGTACATATTATTACATACGAGTACTCTCGCACATTTCTCTTTTATTTAACTGTATTAGTCTATATTTTTAACCCCCGACGCAAAAACGACGGGGTGTTATAAGTTTGACGTGTCTGTCTGTCTGTCTGTCTGTCTGTCTGTCTGTCTGTCTGTCTGTCTGTCTGTCTGTCTGTGTGTGTGTGTGTGTGTGTGTATGTGTCTGTCTGTGGCATCGTAGCTCCCAAACGGATGAACGGATTTTGATTTTGTTTTTTTTGTTTGAAAGTAGAGTTAGTCGAGAGTGTTCTTAGCCATGTTTGGTGGAAATCGGTCCAAGATGGCCGCCGCTACAAAATGGCGGATTACTTTTTTCTTCCACGACCCCCTCAATATGGGTATCAAATGAAAGGGCTTAACGAGTAGATTACAGCCCACTATATAAAATTTAAAATCCAAGATGGCCGCCATACAAAAAATGGTGAAATACGTATTGCGTTGGGGGTTTTTTAAATTTTTAATTTAATTCACTTGTATCAAACAATGTAATAAAATTGTACCATTTGGTCCAAATGTTGCCTCTATTCTTTAATTCCCCTATTGTAGGCAAATTGCCGTTCGTCGCGGCTCACTGCATTTTCATTAGCTAATAACTTTCACTAAACGAAAACAGATGACATTGGAAAGGGTAGCATTAAAAATTTAATGAAGCACAAAATATAGTAAGCCCACCAGTTTTTTTTCTTTATTTATTTAAATAGGGTTTGCTTTACATGTCACCCATGTTACAACAACAATATACCAGATTCATTTTGCCGCGCTTTTGGAAAGCGGATGAAATTTTTTGTGTTCTTGGATAATAATTTTGCAATAAGTGCTAAACGCGTATTAATAGTGGGTTTAATAAACGTTGAGTGTTTGTGAATGTGATTTACTGTCGAAGAATGGAAAAAAGTTCAACAGTCTGCTATTTTCAAGAATCGTCACAAAATGAATCGATGTGATTCGATAAACGCCCACTCTTTATCGAATTTTGGAGGGAATATCCTCCAATAAACAAGGAACTTAAAATTATAATAAAGTTTTCGACTGAAGGGCTTGTATCCATGGTCAGAATAAATTATTTTTTTTTAACTCGACACTGGCAAAATGCAACTGTTGCCATAATATTGAAAAAAAAAAAAAACAATATACCATAAAAAATATCACAACCCACTAGCTTCTTATAAGCAAGCAAGCACACACATATACACCCACGCACACATACGAGTAAGGTACAGAAAGCTCAGTTGTGTGTGAATGTGTTCTTGAAACCTATTCGCTCCTGCTGATCTGATTGATCGGATGTTTTAGAAGCTTAAATAAGAAATAACACTGGCTACTGTTATAGCTGCTGCTGCTGTTACTAGCTGCGCCTAGCGGTTTTACCCGCTGTACTACTAAAACCTATGTGTTATTCTAGAATCTAAGCTATCTCTATACCAAATTTCAGCTCAACCGGTCCACCCGTTTAGGCGTGAAAGGTAACAATCATTCACCCATACATCCAGAGATCCAAACATACATACATTCTTACAAACTTTTACGTTTATAATATGTATTAGTAAGATATTTGTCGTGCCACAACAAACAAAACCGCTGGTCACAATTTATAGGATCAAGTAATAGATTATTTTGCGAGAAATTATATTTCTCTATAAACGAGTGGGCTTACGAAAGGTGCCTCATTTATTTATTCAGCACTCAGTCCAGCAGTTTTTCGTCCATTATTCCACTAATGTGAAATTATCATACAAATTAGGAAATATTGGGATATCAAGCCAATTTATTATCGCCGTTGTGTTATTAATGCAAATGTTTCGGAATTATCGCCATATGCCGTTGGATCCAGATTAAAAGGCAGGAGGGGACATTATTTTGACACAAATGTTAGTTAAATGGGGCACAGATTAAGTATTTTTTACAACTACGGTTTATTTCCTACTAATGCTACTTACTTTTTTATTAGCAAAAAAGGAGTACGAAGACAAGCAAGATGCTGAATACTAGGCGCACTGTACCAACACAACGCTTCTTACTCTAGATTTGTTAGATGTTAAGACTCTTCAGCCCATTAATTTTACCAGGTTCGGTAACAGTAATGTTTGCACGTCACTGCTCAGGTGCTAGAATAACTGGCACTGTTGGGGCACAAGTCGAGTCGACCTTCTGCAAATGAAGTCAGTACTCCCAGTAAACTGTTGATCCAAAAGGTAGTTTAGGTCTCGGGACGGAAGAACAAAGAGTTGTTTTTTATCCCATTTTCATCCTACGGGATAACAAGTGAATTAAATTAAAAATTTAAAAAACCCCCAACGCAATACGTTAAATTTTATGTAGTGGGCTGTATTCTACTCGTTAAGCAAAAATCAAAAGCGTCAAATGAAAGATTTGATACCCATATTGAGGGGGTCGTGGAAGAAAAAAGTAATTCGCCATTTTGTAGCGGCGGCCATCTTGGACCGATTTCCACCAAACATGGCTAAGAACACTTTCGACTAACTGTACTTTCAAACAAAAAAAATCTAAATCAAAATTCGTTCATCCGTTTGGGAGCTACGATGCTACAGACAGACACACACACACAGACAGACAGACAGACACGTCAAACTTATAACCCCCCGTCGTTTTTGCGTCGGGGGTTAAAAAATACCATTAACACTTTGAAGCGTTACCACTTCATATTTAAGTTTAAAGTCATAGTTCACACTTAAAGTTCTCCCAATGACTCGATACTAAGCACATGGCCATGTTTATTAAAACATAAACATTGTGTTAGTTTGTTTGTTTACTGTGGACAGTTAACGGACGGTGAGGTTACTTGGTTAGTGTTACCGACTGTTTTATTGACTTTTTTACTGACTTTAAGAAGGGGGAGGTTACATTGTGACTCAAAGAATTTTGATAACTTACAACAATATAGGTAATTTTGGATTTGCCTCTCACAGTATGAGGATTTTTCTATTATAAGTATGTATTTACAAAAGAAAAGTATATATAAGTATTATATCCGTTATCCGCGAGACGCGAGATTATTAGAGACGCGTGGAGGGATTAGGGGGAGGTCTTTGCCCAGCAGTGGGACAGTATAGACTAGAAAAAAAAAAACCGTTATCCTAACCACCATTACACAAGCATTAAGTTGCTTAGCTTGGGGTTAGGTGGCGCTGTGTGTAATGTCCTGAAATATTTATTTTATTTTTTATTTATTTTGAATTTTGACTTAACATTTTTGTCCATAAAATTTCCTCCTCGATGATCCTCCTGATCTTATGTGTATGGGATGTAGGAGTCCAAAGGGAATTGTGTTTTTATGTATTTTACTGTAGTCTTACCTTAATTACCCATAACCCTTATCTGTGCAAACAGCTTTCTATGACTAATAAGGGTCAACGCTCATTACACCCACCCGGGACCCACTCAGCACCGCCTCGCCTCGCGCGGTTAGTATTCTTTATATGGATTTGTATGAGCTAACGCTCACTACATCAACTCCGGAACTCCGCCGCATCGCCTCGGCCGCGAGGCGTCCGCGCGCGGACGGCGGGTGGGCCACCCGTTGACAACTCGCGGCTCGCATGCTTGCCTTGCGTCGGTCCCGAGTTGATGAGCAGGGTCGGATTGAGAGCATCACAAAATTATTGTCTTGGAAATGAAAATTATACAATTTTTCCAATATTATACTACGATTTCTTTTTTTTGCATTTTTTAGAATAGAAAAAAATGCGTGGAATATTTCTATGATTTTATTAAATTATACGTACAAAAACAAGCCTACGAAACAAAACACAACAAAATGATTTTTTTTGCCATGGGAAAAAGCAGGATAAAGGTAAACTAAATTATAATTTACTTCATCTTACTAATATTATAAAAGCGAAAGTTTGTGTGTATGTGTGTGAGTGTGTGTGTGTGTGTGTGTGTGTGTGTGTGTGTACACACGTGTAACAAACATGTCCACTACATGTTTGTTACTTTTTCACGCTTAAACGGATGAACCGATTGACTTAAAATTTGGTATGAAGATAGCTGAGACTCTGGAATAACACATAGGCTACTTTTTATCCTGATAAATGAAACAGTTTCTGTAAAAAATCAAATATATATTTAAAAAATGACAGTTCTGAAATTTGACAATTAATTGTCATTTTGACAATTGCGATTTTCCATTGTTTTTGAAAAAATTGACAATTAATTGTCATTTTGACGTATTCGATTGTCTTTTTTTTTTTGAGAAATTTGACATATTCGTTTTTCAATATTTTTTTGAGAAATTTGACATTTGAGATTTTTAATTTTTTTTCGCGAAATTTGACATAGGTATTCGATTTTCATTTTTTTTTTGAGAAATTCGACATTAGATTTTTAATTTTTTTTAGAGAAATTTGACATATTCGATTTTTAATTTTAGAAAAATGCTGGAAATTTTAATGATAGTTTATGGTAGATTTTTTTTAATGAGTGCTTAATTTGTGGTTTATCAAATGGGCTTACTATGGGTCCTTCATTTGAAAACTAAATGGGCTTACTATGAGTGCTTCATTTGTAGTTTATCAAATGGGCTTACTATGGGTGCTTCTTTTGAAAACTAAATGGGCTTACTTTGGGTGCCTTATTTGAAAAATAAATGGTTTCATGGTTGAAAAATAAATGTCAAATTTCAGAACTGTCATTTTTTTTTGTATATTTTTGATTTTTACAGAAACTGTTTCATTTATCAGGATAAAATGTAGCCTATGTGTTATTCCAGAGTCTCAGCTATCTTCATACCAAATTTTAAGTCAATCGGTTCATCCGTTTAAGCGTGAAAAGTAACAAACATACACACACACACACTCACACACATACACACAAACTTTCGCTTTTATAATATTAGTAAGATTATGTACTTAGTAATAGTTTTTTATACGAAATATTAAATTTAATTACGATTTTTTTCTTATAACGAAAGTTTTATTTAAATTACGCAATTTGCCATGAAAAAAAGCAGGATAAAGGTAAATTAAATTGATAAATTATTATTTACTTCATGACTAATATTATTTTCAATAGTTAGATTCACTCACTCATACGCTCACTGGGCGTCGTACGAAGCAGTCGTGTTACAAATTTTTTACCATGTGATTAAAACAAAGTCAACTTTAAAACCATCATAATTAGACTCAAAATTACTTTGTGCCGGTTACACCATTTAATCTCGCAAAACAAGTCAAACGAAGGAGACGACAAGTATACATCGTGCCTGCTCTACTGTCAAAATGAGTGACCACGGATCAACAAATCAACTTATTGGATGCGGTATGTCGCGCAGTGACTCGCAAAGTTCTCTAAGCCCAGATATCAGAGACATGCGCACCTGTTTATCACAGATGATGAAGATGATGGAAGTAATGATCGCTGGTCAGAAGGAATTCGCAGAAAATCTAAGAATGGATGTTGCTTCGATTAAAGATCAAGTGAGTGAAATAAAAGCTTTAACACATCACCTAACTCAAGAGCAAATTACTATAAAATCAGAAATACAAGACCTAAAAATAAAGAACGAAAATACAGAAAAACAAATACAATCTCTCAAGACAGAAATGGTGAAGCTTAAACTCAATGACTCGAAACGGACTCCTTCATCCATTACCCTAGAATCCGTTGTAAATGAAGTGAAGGAGCGAGAAGATAGAAGCAAAAATATTATAGTGACCGGCGTTCCAGAATTATTCTCACGAAATAAGTCTGATAGAAAAACTAATGACACCAATGAAGTTTTAAAAATCACAAGAATGGCGAACAAACAGTGACCAGAACCAAAAAAAATCATGCGTATCGGAAAATATGATCCGAACAAAAATCGTCCTATCAAAGTATATTATAAAACCCAAGGCACTGTTATTAATCTTTTACGTAACAGAAATAACATAAATTTGACAAATGTTAAAACATATTCTGATCAAACGCCTCAACAACAGACTTACATTAAAACTCTGCAGAATGAAATGTTACGTCGGTGTGATGATGGAGAGAAAGACCTTATCATACGTTACAGAAAAGGCGTACCTGAGATTATAAAGTTGTGAAATGTAACACAAATAACCGAAACATTTAACAAATAAGTAATATTAACACCCCTTACTAAATACCTTCAAAATTTACTTCAATTTTCATATATAAAAAATATTACATACATATTATGTATTATACAAAAAGGCAGAAGAAAGGAACTAAAGAATATAAAAACACATATAACAGAAACATTTACAAATAATAGAAATACACCAACAACCTTCAAAACTTGCTTCAATATTCTTACATATATAAAAATATTACATACATATTATGTATTATACAAAAAGGCAGAAGAAAGGAACTAAAGAATATATAAAAACACAAATAATATTATAGAAATACACCAGAACCTTCAAAACTTACTTCAATATTCATATAAAAATACTATATACATATACATATTATAGAAAATAAAACCGGTCAAGTACGAGTAGGACTCGAGCACCGAGGGTTCCGTACAAACCCGTAGGTTTGTACGGAACCCTAAGGAAAAGTGGGTATAAAATTTTATATTGTAGGTTTTGATTCCCTTGCGAGTACTTGCGAGTTTAAAAATGCGGGTAAAATTGCTGTTTCTTTTGAATGCGTTGACATAGAGGTTTGATTTTATTACAGTTTAAAGGTATTATAAACTTTAGCATTTGATATGACTTTCAGTTTAATACCTGCACGCGTTCATGAGAAATGAGGTAGTAAGTATGAAATTATGAAAAATATTTTTTTATATGATGTAACAAAAAAATTTACAGTTTTCGCAATTTTTCCTTTATCTGTGCTCTAAGGAATTGCTTTTTACCAAATTTAAAGATTCTACGTTCACGGCAAGTACCCTGTAGGTTTTAGTTTTTTGAGAGTAGTTGAGAATTTAAAATTGCGGCTAAAATTGCTGTTTCTTTTGAATGCGTTAACATAGAGGTTTGATTTTATTACAGTTTAAAGGTATTATAGATTTGAGTATTTGATATAAATTTCAATTTAATACGTTTACGCGTTCATGAGAAAAGGGGTAGTAAGTATGAAATTATGAAAAATATTTTTTTATATGATGTAACAAAAAATTTACAGTTTTCGCAATTTTTCCTTTATCTGTGCTCTTAGGAATAGCTTTATACCAAATTTCAAGATTCTACGTTCACGGCAAGTACCCTGTAGGTTTTGGTTTTTTGAGAGTAGTTGAGAATTTAAAATTGCGGCTAAAATTGCTGTTTCTTTTGAATGCGTTAACATAGAGGCTTGATTTTATTACAGTTTAAAGGTATTATAGATTTGAGTATTTGATATGAATTTCAATTTAATACGTTTACGCGTTCATGAGAAAAAGGGTAGTAGGTATAAAATAATACAAAAAAAAAGGTAGTACTCCGGGAGTGCCGGCAGAAGTGAAAACTTCAATATTAACGTTGTGTTTAATTATAAGTATAAAAGTACTATCATTTATGAGGTAGAATACAATGTTGATTTATTGCGCTATCGTACACAAATATGACAATTTATATGTTGTTATTTATAATATTATATCGTAATTTATATATTACATTAAATTTTATCTCTCAGAAAAATCAACTTCCATCCATAATTTCGACGACTTTTACACCATCAACAGAGCAGCACACTCAGGCACGGTAGAAAGAGTGGGAGATACTAGTTCCTCTCCCTTCCCCTCGATCTTACGCTTTTTCGATCAGCATCACGTGACCCTGACGCGAGTTTTAAAGTTTTTACCCATACAAAAAAAAGTGCTCAGCGCCGCTAAAGAAGTTTTCACTTCAAAAAAATTTCATATGATGCAAATAAAAATTTATAGTTTTCGCAATTTTTCCTTTATCTGTGCTCTAAGGTGTTGCTTCGTGCCAAATTTCAAGGTTCTGAATTTACGGGAAGTGCCCCGTAGGTTTTGATTTATTTGGGAATGTCGTAAATTTGCTGAAATTAGCGACATATTCGACTATATCTTTTGATTGCGTTGGCCTAGAAGTTTGAAATTTTCACAGCTCTAAGAAGCAATAGACTTTAGTATTTTTTATAAATTTCAGCTTGTTACCTCCACGCGTTCCTGAGAAAAAGGGTCTTGACAGACAGACAGACAGACAGACAGACGGACGGACGGACAACAAAGTGATCCTATAAGGGTTCCGTTTTTTCCTTTTGAGGTACGGAACCCTAAAAAGGCAGAAGAAATGAATTAAAGATGAATAAATAAATAAATATTATCAAAGAAGATAAATTAAACAAAGAGAAAAAATAAAGGAATACAATGATGTAATAACAATAAATTACATTGAAATTGAATATTTTGCCATATCCAGATTTGATGCGCTTACTTTATGACTCCGTGGTTTACTGCATGTCAACAAAACAATGCAATCGACGCGATGCGGCGTTGGACCTGTTTAAGTGTTTTTTGCAATATTTGCCTATAACTTTTTCTTAGACTACCTACATTTTATATTTTATAAGTTCATTGCAAAATTTTGTACGACTAGCCCTATTATAACTTATGCTTAGTTTTAGTATGTGTCTCATAGTAAGTGAATGTAAATTCTTTTATGAGAAATAAAGATCTTTAACCCGAAGTTAATATTAAAAATTAAGTTAATGGGGGAGACGCACGCGCACACTGCACACACACACACACACACACACCCATACACACACCTATATATTATACAATACACATGGCGTAACCAGCATTGCTTTTATGTTTCTAATTTTATACTTTTTTATTGTTATCTAGTAGATTTAATGTTAACAATGTGGTATACCTACTACATAACTACTGATTGTGTTCGTTTTTTTTTTTTTCTCATTCCTCAATCTCGATGAACATCTTAGATCGAGCAACGGGATATACTGAAAACCAGCGCTGCGCAGGATCTTCTTGCGTAGCATAACGCTGAGCATATCCCGATTGCCATTACATAATATTATTAAACATAAATTATAATAAAGTATCCTATATATGTAAGGTTAGTCATATTTTATGTATTAAGTACTTAAATCTGTGTAAGAAATGGCAATAAATACTTTTTTATTTATTTATTTATTTTATTTATTTAATTATAAATTCAACTATTTATCAAACATTTAAAAGGTTTTATTGTGGAATTAAATTCGTGGATAAGTGGCGTCCACTCGTTGGTCACGCGGCGTTCACGGGTTGACCGCGCGGCGTCCACCCGGCGTCAACGCGGCGTCCACCCGTGGACGCCGGGTGGACGCCGGGTGGACGCCGAGGCGAGGCGGTGCTGAGTGGGTCCCGGGTGGGTGTAATGAGCGTTGACCCTTAATAGTGTCTGCGTAAAGCCACGGACAGACGGACGAAACAACAAGAGTGAACGACAAGGTGAAACTATACCTAAGGCTTCCTTGTTGGCTGCGGATAAGAATAAGATTGATCGCTTTTAGCGATAAGACCGCCGGTTGCAACATCTATGTTTTGTTATTGAATAACCGATGTATTTTTTTTTAATTTTAATATATACCTACTGTGGTGTTAAAATAAAGTATATATATATTAATTAATAATTGAATTGTGAATTAATACTTTCTTGAAGTCAGTTAAATATGACTAACTATACTAGAAATCGAATAAAACAGCGGAAGCTGTCAATCCTACATCTTCAGAAACTTAATCTACTCTACACGATTACAACATAACAACGAATGTGGCCAAAAATGGAACTAATATTATCTTATTAACTTACGTACTTTCATTTGCCCTAGCGCCCTAGTACATCGACACTAGCGTCACCACTCAGAAACTAAGATGGTTGTTATCAATATTGCGGTAGTACACAGTACTTTGTAATGTGCTGTTAACACACAGCCCGGTAAAAAATGGAACTAAGATTTTCTTACACTGACTTTCTTTCATTTTATCGTAGTACATAGACACTGGCGCCGCCTCTGACGGACTGTTAGATTTTTGTCATCATCATTGCGTACACTAGTACATAATAATATATATACATAATGTACACTTGATAACAGGCCTGAGAGGCGCCGGTAGCTGCTAAATAAATAATATCAATTTACTCAGGATTTTGTTACACTTGGCTCTATATTATGTTGGGTTGAGTTTTGCCTATTGAAGAACTACAGCCTATTGAAGAACTACAGACCCATTACGCTTCTGAGCCATGTCTATAAGCTGTTTTCAAGGGTCATCACGAACCGTCTCGAACACAGACTTGATGACTTCCAGCCTCCCGAACAAGCCGGTTTCCGAAGAGGTTATAGTACCATAGACCACATACATACGCTGCGGCAAGTTATACAGAAGACCGAAGAGTATAATTTGCCATTATGCTTAGCGTTTGTGGACTATGAAAAAGCCTTTGATTCGGTGGAAACATGGGCGGTGCTCGAGTCACTTCAGCGATGCCATATTGACTATCGGTACATTGAAGTGTTGAAGTGCTTGTATAAGAACGCCACTATGTCAGTCCGAGTACAGGAGCAGAGCACGAAGGCGATTCCATTAAGAAGAGACGTAAGACAGGGAGACGTTATCTCTCCGAAACTGTTTACGGCCGTAATGGAAGACACCTTCAAGCTCCTGGAATGGCAAGGACTTGGCATCAATATCAACGGCGAATACATCACTCACCTTCGATTTGCCGACGACATCGTAGTCATGGCAAAGTCGATGGAGGAACTCAGCATGATGCTCGATGACCTCAACCGAGCTTCCCAACGGGTGGGCTTAAAAATGAACATGGACAAGACGAAGCTTATGTCAAATGCCAATGTTGTGCCCATCCCAGTATCTGTTGGAGGCTCGGAACTCGAAGTTGTGGACTCATATATCTATCTAGGACAAGTAGTCCAATTAGGTAGGTCCAACTTCGAGAAAGAGGTTAACCGCCGAAACCAACTCGGTTGGGCAGCGTTCGGGAAACTACGCAACGTCTTTTCGTCCGACATACCTCAGTGCCTCAAGACGAAAGTCTTTAATCAATGTGTGTTACCGGTGATGACTTACGGCACCGAAACGTGGTCCTTCACAATTGGCCTCATCTTAAAGCTCAAAGTCACTCAGTGAGCTATGGAGAGGGTTATACTCGGGGTTTCTCTACGCGATCGAATCAGGAATGAGGAGATCGATAGACGAACTTAAGACTGACATAGCCCAGCGGATTAGCAAGCTGAAGTGGCAATGGGCAGGCCACATAGCGCGGAGAGCGGATGGCCGATGGGGTCGAAGAGTGCTCGAGTGGAGACCACGGACTAGCAAACGCAGCATAGGACGTCCACCCACAAGGTGGACAGACGACCTTATAAAGGTCGCCGGAAGACGCTGGATGCAGGTCGCTTCCAACCGGTACATATGGAAGTCCAAAGGGGAGGCCTATGTTCAGCAGTGGACGTCTTACGGCTGAGATGATGATGATGATGATGAGTTTTACGGTGACTGGTAAATCACTTAGAAGCCTAAAACAGGGAACTCAGTTAACGATTCTCATTCTAAAAAAAATATAAAAATAGGTACTTAAATTTTGGGTAAAATATCCTATGTGTTCTATAAAGTATTTGTAATCTAAACGGGCCGATTCTCACGCGCCTGGACGTTAGCGAAAGGTGAAGCGTGCCTATCCCCCCCCACTCCGCACCGCGGCGCGGGCGCGGCGCGCCGCCACCCCGCTCAGTTGCTTCGCTCACATAGATATCACAACATATGTTTTCAATCACTAATGTTGTAGGTATCGTGTGACGTTCTCAAATAACTAGGATTATTAGTGGTGTGATGTTAAAAGTGGTCTGGTGTTCACTAATAGTAAATAATTGTGAAGGTTTTTGATAAGTGCGTGGTGATACTTTAATTGGATACACAGGAGAAGGAAATTAGGTATGTGTAATTTGTATTAATAAAATAGGTATACGCAAAAATCACCGTCATAGTCAGTACCTAATGGGTTTGTAGCCCTCTTACGTAGGTACTTTATCGAAATCTACCAGCCGACCGGCTATCTTGTACAGAAGCTACAGAAAACTACAGAAAGCTACGACTAGCGTGGCTTTCTATTGCGGTTTTAATTTGACGTGCATTTAAAACTTAGAACCTTGAAACAGAGTACCCAGTCCACGATTCGTAAAAATAGGTACCTACCTAGCTAATTTTGACAAAAAATATCAAATAAGAACATAATTCATATTACAAAATCATTATTATTTATTCACATTTCAAAATCTTTTGCGATGCGGTAGGTATCTGCACAAATCGTAGGTGCGTAGGTACAATCACGGTAAAGAGATAGTACAATCCAACCTGCAAGGTGCGGCGCGCCGCCACCTTGCTGCCGGCCGCCGAAAGAAAATCACAACGCACCGCGCTCCATTTCATTCACGCATGGCATTTCTATTGCGGCTTGTATTGATAACCAGCAAAGGAAAATAAGCTCAGTGAAGCCAGGGAGGGATTTATCCCGCCTTCTAGGTTTAGTCTGCTACCACATGCGGCCGCATCATCGCTTAACATCACGTGAGTGTGTAGCATCGCGTAGCTATGTCGCGTCACAGATCGCGTCCTTTGTCGGTGGTGTCGATACCTACTTTGTATGTAGCTTTACTTACCTACCTGCGTCAGCTGTTCGCCAGTAGTTTTACCATTTTGTTTGGGACATGGCGAATTAATTCAAATAAGATTTTCTCTTAAATGTATTAGTATTGTCTTTGTTTGTTAATTGTAAACATAATGTGATTATATAATTTATCATATCCTTGAAGCTTTTAAGTGATTTACCAGTCACCGGTATATGTCGCAGTAAAATAGAAATAGACGTTTCATGATTATGTTACTAGGGACACCTAGGGATATAATTATGAGCCGGAAACTAGTTATAAGGAATCAATTGATTACTATCTAACTAGGAAGCGAGCGTGCCGCAGCAGCGGCCGGCGAAGCGCCAGGTATGACTTGTTCGTATTACATGGTTCACAATTCATCATATTATAGGAATATCTATTCCGGTAGTAGCCGCACTTCGGACTTTAGCTGCAACGATATTACTAAGTTCCAGCTCAGAATTATATCCCTAATCCCTAGTAACATAGATTCTAGGTTCTTTCACAGATTTTTGGGTTTAGTTATTATCTTGCAACAATTATTAGTTATTATTTATTTAATATTTAGTGTTAATTCCGGTCTAAACACGGAAACACACGGAAACAACACTAAATATAAAATAATAATTTTTGTGATGGATTTCCGCAAAGTAACGCCTAGTTCCATTAATTTTATTATCTTGCACTTAACCGCTGTTACACAGGATTTAGTTGAAATTTGGCACACGGATAGTAATCATGACTCTGCGTCATAAACAAAGAAAGGCTTTCTATATGTGCAACTATAATGTGCATTTATTATGAGACAAGTTTTTAAAATTATTTTACACGCTCTAAAAATACACTCAAACAAATTAATTTCAGTTTCAAACACAAAAAAATAATTACTTCTCAACCCTTCTAAATTCAAATTATTAATATTATATCCTTGGCTTTTGTGACAGTCTTTTGATGACATCAAATCCCATATTATGATAAAATTAATTATATTGTACACTACTTTCAAACTTTAATAGCTTTACAATTTTACCAATGACTCGTGGAAAGACAAACCACGAAACGATGGATATAATATTAATTATTTTATTTGGAAAATCAACAGCTCTAAGTAAAGTTTACAAAGTTAATGAGTATACAAAATATGCTTAGCCAAAAACGATTTCCACTGATAGGAACATTCAGAATACATAATATGTCTATATATGTCTGCTTATATAACTTTTTAAAGTAAACAAAGATACAAGACTGGTGATAAAAAAATAATACATTACAGAGAACAAGAATAATAGCAAAGGGTAAAGCCATATTACTTCATAATTTGTCATAATATTGCGTGTAATTTGAAAGGTATGATAGTATTAAAATATTAATTGTAAAATAATTAAATATATAAATAGTAAATAGCTAGGAGAAGAATTTATTAAATATTACTATTTTTTTTTTTATTAATATTAGATTTTTAAATTTTGAGCACAAACAAATTCTAGGAATTTAAATTTAAAATAAATTGTCATAACGTGCGACCGAATGAATCGCACTTGATAATGATATTAAAAAACTTGAATCAGAAAAAGCTTCAAGTTTTCAAAAATTTAAAAACTTATTTACTAACTTGATTACGAGTAGAAAAATATTATTTTGTATTGAAGAATCCAGAGTGTTCAACGAACAAAACGATACCGTGTTCTAACGACGATCAGCGCCATCTAGTTTTTAGGGGTAAAACTTTATCAAAATTATATGCCTAGCGTTAGAATGAATGAATGAATGAAATCGTTTATTCGTGTACAAACATCTTAGATACATGTAAAAAGCAACCATGTTACAAAAAAAAAAACAAGTGAAATTTTAAAAATACTTTTTAAAAACAAGCTTTATTTATTATTATTATCTTGCATCATAAAGTACTCGTCAAGACGAATCAAATGAGCCCAAACTCGATGGGGTTGCGTTGTTTTATGACAAAGTTCCTATGGCCACCTTCCAGCTCCATCATCAGATCAGCTCGATGTCATAAAAATATTGCATTGTCATCCGATTTACACACGCATGCAAATTTTCAGCTCAATTGGAAACCGGGAAGGGGGTCAAATTAAACTCGCAAGATTTGATTACAGACAGACAGACAGACAGACAGACAGACAACAGACAGGTGAAAGTAATATAAAGCTTGTAAAAAACACAATGGGAGATATAAAAACAGTTGGTACGAAAACATTAAACATAAGAAAGACATTTGTCCACGAAACGGTCGCAGCTCAGCATATTGCTGACTATTCAGCCAGCGCTGGTCTTCCGCTGCGGCCGTTCTGGTGACAGATCTAGATATGTATGCCCTTCTTTTCTTCGCCCTTTCTCTTAATTATTGATACTCAAAGCCTTTCTCTGCAGCTACTTGTCGAGTATCATAAAATACAACAGCGGCGTTATTCCGGTCCAAAATCGCTTCTCGTTTTGCTGGCGCCCACTCTCAAATTTTAACAAAATTTTGAAAAAAACAAACTCAAATGCAACTTCATTTTTTTCTAATTTAGTATCTTTTGGGCGCCTCAAAGTAGCGTTTTTGAAAATAAAAATGTGTTTATAGGTTATTTTTTTTACTTACGTTTTGCTGCGCCGACTGCTCTTTTTTGGCTAGAATTTAGGCCCTGAAAATCCTAATTATAAAGTAAACATTTGACAATAGGATGATTTTGAATTTGTTTTTTTTTTTCGTTTAATCTGGAGTGTTCTCTATGATGTTTCCTTTCCCTTCATCCTCAATAAAAAATAAATTGTATCCCTGAAGATGGAACCAATGGAGGCTGCAACGTTAACACCAAACTGAAGCAAGAAAAATCACGTCTCGGTTGTTTGCCATCTCACTTATCACTTAGGGCCATACCTCACCGAGACGCCATGGCGACGTGGCCAACGACGTCGCCAACGACGTCGCCAACTAGTTCTTATTGAGATGTATGACGGGAAACTCACTTGGCCACTGACTGGCGACAAGGAACGCCATACATATCCATGGCGACGTCGCTGGCCACGTCGCCATGGCGTCTCGGTGAGGTATGGGCCTTATGTAGGTTAATGATAGTATTTTGTTTTTAATTTGTGAGAGACAAGTGAGATGGCAGACAACCGTGACGTCATTGTTCTTGCTGCAGTTTGTTGTTCACGTTGCAAACTCATTGAAAATAACCTTCTTGATATTATCAGTAACCCGGTAACCCTATATACGTCACGGCTAAAGTCCGAAGTGCGGCTACACTTAGGATTAGCCGGCCAACCCTGGGTGTAGCAGATCACTGCCGGTTAAGGTATCGTTTTCGTTTAGTATTTACGTCGACAGTAATACCCGAGCGAGCGGCACTTCTGGCAGAGGTGCTGCGGGTGGATCTTCGACTGGTCGCTCACGTCCAGCCCGTCCGGCTTCTCGAGGGGCCTCTGGAAAACAAAGCATTTTCAATTAAAGAATGGAACTGCCCGTACCAAGCGTTTTATTTCTAAAGTATCAGAACTCAGAACAGTAGGTCTAGATAGACCGGGCCCCTCCTCGTTGGGAGAGGCGTGAAGGGCCCGTCTTTATAAAGACGGGCAGTCGTCGACGGGGGACTGGATGCCAAGACTCTGCCGATTCCCAGTCTTCCGTCACTAAGACGATGCGGGAGCAAGGTGCAAGGTTCAGTGAAGGCAGGGAGGTATTTATCCCGCCGTCTAGGTTTAGCCTGCTACCATCTACGGCCACATCGTCGCTTAACAAAGGGTAACTTAAATTGTATTGTTTATTTGTACCGGCGGGTCGTTTTAGTGGGTAAACCGTGCAGCTGTCCTGGGAGTCCCATATAACCCTCCCATTCCCTCGATGGGATAATCGATGCGTAATGCATTTTTTCCCGGCGAAAAAAAAAAGGCCTAGATAGACAAGCTTCAATTGCTTGTAGCTGTAAGCAAAAAAACTGTACTGAGATGACAGTGGTGGAAAAATGAACCATAACAACTGTCATCTCAATACATTTCTTTTGCGTTTAGCCTAGTCAATGAGTGCTCAAAAAGGGTATGTGGATCGAAAAGTCGAAAGCAGAAAAACTAACTTAGTAACTTTGTTTAGACTAGTTAGGAGATAAACATACTAAAAGTCCCCACCCCTCCGAGGTGAGCCCGAGGGGGGGGAGGCCGAAGAAGGTCCCATTTTTAGGTTTTTTGCTTATATGTCAAAAACTGTGCGTTGTACGATATTTTGTTGTACTACATTATTAAACCTCATAAAATTTTCTACAACTTCGCCTTGACACTTTTCATCTATCTCCAATCGTTGTCCAGCTATGAGCTTCCAAACATGGTCTATTTTGCAAGACGCCTTAATTAGTTTTCCATACAAAGTCGGTAAAAAAATCTTAGAAATAAAATTTGACCAACTTCTGGTTATCGTATCATAATGAAACTTTGCAAATATCTAGAAATCTGATGACAGTTTAATAATCTGGTACCACTAAGCTGATCTGATGATGGAGCCAGGAGGTGTCTAATGAAACTCTTCAATGGCTATTAGTAAACCCGTCGAGTTTGGGCACATTACATTCGAATCGATGAGACTTTTTCATAACACTTGCTGTCGAGGGTCTGATAATGGACCAGGAGGTGCCTACGTCTCATCAATCCGAATGTAATGAGCCTAAACTCGCCGGTTTTACTAATAGCCATTGAAGAGTTTCAGTAGACACCTCCTGGCTCCATCATCAGATCAGCTCAGTAGTACCAGATTATTAAACTGTCATCAGATTTCTAGATATCTGCAAAGTTTCATTATGATACGACAACCAGAAGTTGGTCAAATTTTATTTGTAAGATTTTTTTACCGACTTTATATGGAAAATCAATTTAAGCGTCTTCAAAATAGACCATGTTTGGAAGCTCATAGCTGGACAACGATTGGAGATAGATGAAAAGTATCAAGGCCGAAGTTGTAGAAAATTTTATGAGGTTTAATAATGTAGTACAACAAAATATCGTACAACGCACAGTTTTTGACATACAAGGAAAAATCATAAAAATGGGACCTTCTTCGGCCTCCCCCCCCTCGGGCTCACCTCGGAGGGGTGGGGACTTTTAGTATGTTGATTTCCTAACTAGTCCAAACAAAGTTACTAAGTTAGTTTTTCTGCTTTCGACTTTTCGATCCACATTTCTTCTTTTACTGGACTAGTTAGCCACGAGCATCTAGCGTTTTTCTAAGGCCCCAAATGCCAAAAATAAATCGGTCCACTAGTTTAGGCGTGAAAGAGTAACAAACATAGGTACATCCAGACATCTTTAAAAACTTTCAAGTTTATAATACATATTAGTAAGATTCAAGTACATTGGTGTAAAGGGTCATATTGCGGTGATTACACCAATGTACGGCATTATCAATGACCCTGTACATTTCAAACTCAATCAATCATCGACTAGCCTCCCTAGATTGGATCCGTACACCAAATAACTCAATATCATCTGACTGTCTGTCTGCACGTGCGTACACACGTGTGTGTTGTCCTACATCTGGTGTCCTTATTACCATTGTTCTGTTTGATTGTGTATTTATTTGGTCTGGAATATATTACGGACGTTTAAATTTTAAATTTGACTTAGTCATCATCTAGCTAGTGAAATTACTAGGCTGAAGAGTCTTAACATCTCAAGACTCTCAACTCTCAAGTAAGAAGCGTCGGCGTAGTCCACCCAGAATTTTACCTTTTTGTAAAATACTGGGTAGCACTGTACTAATTATGGGCAGCGTTATCTCTTACCGTCAGGTTAGCGTCTTGCTCGTCTTCTTACTTCGTAGTATAAAAAATTCGATAGATTTGCGTGTATTACAAAATACACTCATCAAAAGCTGGGAGCTGCATTTTGTGCCCTCCGGCGTAGGACGATGCTGCCCAGGTATTTTATTTTTCCCAAAATTACAATAAAATGCGACAAAATTAAGGTAGAAATTGAAACTATAGTAATGACTGCTAGAAGTCTAAGGCCGCTTGTTAAACGGCGACGAACATAATTCTGAGTCTGTCTGTCGGAAAAGTCTTTTTGGAAGGCTCAGGCAGCTGATCAAGAATTTATGTCACGAAATAACCCTTAATTTTTCCCCAACTATCTTTCATTCCATTCATACCCTTAACTTTCCCTCATCTCCATGAAAATAGGTGAAACACCCCGTTTGGTAGGATATGGATATATCGGGTAACGGGTAACCTGACACTAACCATTCGGATTCAAATGAGTAGCCCTTTTATAAATCATTTAATATGGCTTTGGGCGCCCGTTAAACTCGGTTAAACCCTTTCGGTGGTAGCGTTGGCAGAAACGGACAACGGGTGGGAATATTTAATTTAATTTTGAATCGAGAAGAACATGTTTAAAACAGCTGGTTGATATCTATTAGTGACTGACCAGTGATAAGACCGCTAGGCCGCTAGACCGCTCGTATCTTTTTTTATGCAAAGAAGTAAGAAGACGGGAAAGACGCTTGCTGATGGTAAGAGAGCTGTCCATCATAATTCAGTGTAGTACCACCCAAGATTTCACAATGTTGAGTTCAAGCACTGCACCAACATTTCTTACTAAAGAACCACAAGAACTCTCTTTAGGCCAGTAATTTCACTACCATCCAATTTCTCAATATTGTCTGAGTCTTTTCTGGTAATGCAAAGGAAATTTACACCCGGTAAAATTATATTATAACTGTATTTGCGAACGCTACGCAGGCCTGTAGGCAGTTCGAGCACACGCCCATTGAATGCTCCAACAATGGCACCAGTGTGTGCCGCACTTCAATATTGTTTATATCGACTTACTGTACACTGCTGGTGCACTTTATCCGGCCTAGTCTACCAACAGCCTACACTGAGGACTGCGTTGTCTAGAAGATAGCTAAACCTAGCAAAATCAGTTGATTTTTATTTGATTAGGTCCTCGATTCCACAATCTCGTCTGATGGAGAATGACGCGGCCTAAGATACACATGGACCTTTTTTGACGCTGGGATAAAATAAGGTACCTATTAATTAACTCTAGACTTTAAAAACACCCTTATAACATTCCTCTGGAAACGCTAAGGTAAGGTTCATTCGTTCGTCGTACGATTGAAGAAAGTGGAACCAAATCGCTTGGTTCGGATGATTAGCGTTTTTTATTTGCTAACGCTACGCAGGCCTGTAGGCAGTTCGAACACACGCCCATTGAATGCTCCAACAATGGCACCAGTGTGTGCCGCACTTCAATATTGTTTATATCGACTTACTGTACACTGCTGGTGCACTTTATCCGGCCTAGTCTACCAACAGCCTACACTGAGGACTGCGTTGTCTAGAAGATAGCTAAACCTAGCAAAATCAGTTGATTTTTATTTGATTAGGTCCTCGATTCCACAATCTCGTCTGATGGAGAATGACGCGGCCTAAGATACACATGGACCTTTTTTGACGCTGGGATAAAATAAGGTACCTATTAATTAACTCTAGACTTTAAAAACACCCTTATAACATTCCTCTGGAAACGCTAAGGCAAGGTTCATTCGTTCGTCGTACGATTGAAGAAAGTGGAACCAAATCGCTTGGTTCGGATGATTAGCGTTTTTTATTTGCTAACGCTACGCAGGCCTGTAGGCAGTTCGAACACACGCCAATTGAATGCTCCAACAATGGCACCAGTGTGTGCCGCACTTCAATATTGTTTATATCGACTTACTATACACTGATGGTGCACTTTATCTGGCCTAGTCTAGCCTAGACTGGTAGTCTGAGGAGTAAGAAAGAAAGAAAGAAACAAAATGCGCCACTAAGCCGCCGAATAGGAACTGCCTCAGCATGAGTAAAGTCCTATACGAACGACAATTTGGCGACCAGAGGGCCTATTGGCTAATTCTCACTTCTCACCCAGTACATTTAATTAATGACAACTTCAATGTACATTGCTGCGTTAGTTATTTTACTCATATTGATAAGGAGGTTTAAACAAGTAATGTACGCAATTTTGTCTTTGGATTTTAGAGTTTTATATGTCGTTTGGCGATAGCCCTCAGTAGCTTCATCTAAATACATTAAAGGAAAGTGACTGATTCACTGACTGATATTATCAACGCACACCCCTAAACGCTGAACGGATCGTTGTGTTGAAATTTGGAACATGGATAAATAATACCCAAAATAAAAAAGAAACATTGGAAATTTGTGTGAAAAAGAGTAGTAAAATCTTTAAAATACTCAATAGTAGCTGGAAGATTTTTTTGAGACAAAAAAGGACCCGATCAATCACGCCACCAACAAATAAAAAACAATGGGAACATTAATACCAGAAAATAATTTTATTTGGAGCATTCTTAAATTCCCATTTAACTATACCATCTGCGACCCTCACAATTTCGTGTCGCAAAAGAGAACCAACCTAAAAATCACCTCACTTCCCTACATACATAGTATTAAAACAAAATCGCTTCCCGCTGTCTGTCACTATGTATGCTTAGATCTTTAAAACTACGCAACGGATTTTAATGCGGTTTTGTTTAATAGATAGAATTATTCAAGAGGAAGCTTTATATGTATAATACATGCATAATTTAGTAGAAAAACACTGATAATTTACTGTTATAAGCTACGTGCGCGCGGGGCCACTAGCGTTGGCATAAGAAAAGGTTCTCATTTGCGCCAGTCATCCATGTGGGGTGAAAAATATCAGAGAAAAAATGTACCCCAGACAAATATCGTCTCAAATGACGTATTTAATGACAGTCAGTTGAATCTACGTAATTAGAGTAATTAACATGATGGATTTGAACACTCCATTTTGCTGTGGAATAAAGTAAAATCTGAGTTTGGTAAAAAAATGCTTGATGTTGGTGAATATTGAAGTATGACAAATGAAATAAAATATATTGTACTAGCTGTGTCCAGCGGTTGTACCCGCTGTACAGTAGCCTATTATAATATTCCAGGGTCTAAGCTATATATTACCAAATTTCAGCTCAATCAGTCCACCCGTTTAGGGTGAGAGCATTCTTATAATAAACTTTCGCGTTTTATTAACCCCCGACGCAAAAACGACGGGGTGTTATAAGTTTGACGTGTCTGTCTGTCTGTCTGTCTGTGTGTTTGTGTGTGTGTGTGTGTCTGTCTGTGGCATCGTAGCTCCCAAACGGATGAACGGATTTTGATTTAGTATTTTCTGTTTAAAAGTAGAGTTAGTCGAGAGTGTTCTTAGCCATGTTTGGTGGAAATCGGTCCAAGATGGCCGCCGCTACAAAATGGCGGATTACTTTTTTCTTCCACGACCCCCTCAATATGAGTATCAAATGAAAGGGCTTAACAAGTAGAATACAGCCCACTACATAAAATTTAAAATCCAAGATGGCCGCCATCAAAAAAATTGTGAATTACGAATTGCGTTGGGGGTTTTTTAAATTTTTAATTTAATTCACTTGTATTATTACTAGCTTATGCTCGCGGCTTTCCCCGCGTGCCAATATCCTTTCTTAGTGAAGGTCTACGTCATTACAACTATGTGTATTCCAAATTTCAACCTAATCCGTTCAGCGGTTTGGGCTGTGCGGTGATAGATCAGTCAGTCAGTCACTCTCTCCTTTTATATATTTAGAAGATAGTACGAAAGCAGGGTAAAGAACTTATAATTTATCATTTAACCGTGCCTTTATAACGATGACAATAATATCTAAATTAATGCTTTTTTATGCACAGAAGTAAAAAAAACGAGCAAGACGCGCTTCAGCAAAAGATAAATATGCTATTTCTAAATATGATAATGTCTATAAACTCAAACGTATAAGTGAATAAAAGTCTCGACTCTCAACCCAAATCACTTATCACACAATAAGTATTTTTTTACAACATTTTAATAGACTTCGAGTGTCAAGAGTGTCGCCTCTAGTGCCGATAGATAGATACTTTAGAACAGAGTAATGTATAAGGTTAGATACCGTAAACATCAGTTTGAAATCAAGAAACCAAGTCTGGTAAAGAAATCTTTACCGTGACCAAGTGTTGCGTTTTGTTTGTGCAAGTGTTAGTGCAAGAGCAAAACTCTTGCAGTCCACTTTATGGACCAATTGGCATTGTCAAATTCTCATTAAAAAAAGTCTTGAAGAATTTAATACTTTAGAGTGCGTTGCGAGTAGAGCTGGCCTTATAACGCTTTATTGAATAAATTGGTAACAAAGAAGAAATAACAACAACAAAACAGAAAGTTAAAACAACTTTGAAACAACTTTGATAATAATATTTTTTATCATACAATTTAACACGATTACTGCGGATTACCCACGATGTTTCACGACGTAGACAGCCGCTTAGAAAAGTTTTCCTAATAAGAACGAAGCAACGTATTCAATCCCGTTTTTATATAAAAGTTTGATTTGTCACTGCGACGTAAGAGATTACAATGCAAATAATTACACAAAGTAAGCTAACTCACGGCGTACATCCCGCTATATTTCTGTGCCCCAGACACTTTAGTTCGGAGATAGTCTTTGACGATGGAGGAATTGAAAGAAGGGATTATCGCCTCGACAGCTTTTGTGCTCGAGCATCGACGCTTTAAACCATTAACTTTACTACTATTAGGTTATCTGCGGAGATAATAGGATCACGAAAATGATATTTTTGGTAATAAAGGGCTTTTATCTTTATCTGTTTTTGCCAAAAACCTATTTACAGCGACGGTTTTTTTCTATCATCATCATTTCAGCCGTAGGACGTCCACTGCTGAACATAGGCCTCCCCTTTGGACTTCCATATGTACCGGATGGAAGCGACCTGCATTCAGCGTCTTCCGGATCTTTATAAGGTTGTCTGTCCACCTTGTGGGTGGACGTCCCACGCTGCGTTTTTTTTCTCAGCGTATACAAAAATCCTAAAATTCCTTTTAAATCCGGCTGTTTACATGAGCTGGCTTTATAATATTATTATACTACTAGATTATGTTCGCGTCTTTGTCCTCGTAGAGAAATCCTTTCTTAGCGCATGAGTACGCCACAAAACCTATCTGTGATCTAAATTTAAATCCAATCCGTTCAGTGGTTTTAGCTGTGTATGGATACATTAGTCAGACACTCTTTTCACACTTCTCCTCCCCTCTTTTTTCATTTTTTTCTTTTATATATTTAGAAGAGGATCGTGTAGTTTGCAAAAATCCTAACTAGCGCCTCAGAATTAAAAGAAATCAAATAAAAAATGGTCACGTATTTTTGTAATGTTAGGTATATGCTAGACATAGATCTACCTATTCTAATCTAGACATAAATCTCCTGTGCTATAGGCAGAAGTTACCTCCCGTTTAAATTTTTTGCCTTATTTTTATGACAAGAGCTTTGATGTCCACGTAATATTTCAAGGGTCAGTTCCCATCAGAAACAGTAAACCATTCAGTTCGACTAATGCGTATTAGATCTCCGTATAAAACATAATACATAAAATAGTACAGAGAAACAAAGCTGAATTACAGATATTACCTCCATAAAACGAGATAGAAAAAGAAAGTGAATCTATTGCTACTTTAACCGTTATTGATTGAAAGATTTTGGTTTTTGACTAAGCAAAATTGATCACGCATTTTTGGAATGTTAACTAACTAATATGGCTCAGCGACCCAAACTGAGTCTTGGACTCCGACACAAGAAGACGCCACTCCTGCCTGTCCTTTGGAATGTTACTTAGATATATTCTAGATCTATGCCTGTGATATGGGCAGAAGTTTAAACGGGGGTCTTTTAATTTTTTTGCCTTATTTTTATGTAAAGAGCTTTGATGTCCACATAATATTTCAAGGGTCAATTCCCATCAGTAACAGTATATCATTCAACTCGGCTAATGCGTATTTTATCTCCGTACAGAACATAATCAGTTGATCGGTAATTCAGTTAATGTAACCATATCTTAACGAGCGGTTACCACGACATAAGGGCGCCGAGGATGGGCTCACTTCAAGATTTGTGACGTCACTGATGAAGCTATTTTAATTAGTTTTATTGCTGTTTCTGCTTATAGATAATAATATATTTAACAGACTTTTTCATCAAAATTGTACAAAAGGTGGAAAGGTTCAGATTTTTTTAAAGCATACTAAATAAGCGATTAACGTTATAGCATACGGGAAACACAGACGACGGTAGCGAGTTCCAAAGCTTCGCCGTCAGATTTTGGTTCTGAAATATCTGTGGAAATCCAATTAAGCTATAATAAGGAATATTAACGATAGAGCTGCCAGTTTTGACTCTTTTTTCCAAAATGTGTAATTTTAAGCTTTTTGCCTTTTAGTTTTAACACGGTAAAGAGACCTACAGTAATTTGACTCTCTAGTAGCGGTTGAACTCAAGGTATTTGTCGTGTTACAATAAAAAGTTTTCTCTTCTATTCTGTGATATTTATTATGGGGTTCAATAATATAGTTATCTAATCTAATTAATAAACGTAAGCAGCAGCATAACGAAGTTCACCGAATCAGCTAGTATTATAATTTTGCAATAAGTCTGGTAGAAATATCAACGAAAAATATCACTATAATAGGCGTTTTCATAGCGTTGCGTTACAGAAAAAGCAATATTTCCTTTATGCATTTTTAATCAATTAATCCATTACACCACTAACAGGCATTCACGCGATCGTGGTGGTAACTCCACAGCTTTCACATAATTGGGGTTGCCAGTGTTGCTATTAATTTTCATACAGGCGCAAAATATTAAAACGATTGGATAATAAATTGGATATTTGATTTTTATATTCATATTTTATGATTTTACTTTTTTATGAATATAGATAGGTATGGGGGTATGGGGTTGGTATATGGGTATGGGATACATTTTTGATAAGATATTAAAATTTACAAATGTTAAAACCCTACAAAAGGTGTTGTTTTTATTTTCCTGCCGATCTTTTAGGAGTTATAGGTGCCTTGGCCGACATGTGTCGGCAAATCCTCTGTGGAGTTGCAGACGTCTAACATTAAACAAAAACTTAATAAAAAACTAGTTTAATAGAACATATTTCGGTCTTTTCATTATGTTTAATCTTACTAATAAATTTAAATAAATTTACTAATAAATACTAATAAATTTATTATAAACGTGAAAGATTGTAAGAATGTATCGATGTATGAATACCTGGATGTCTAAATGTCTGGATGTATGTTTGTTACTCTTTCACGCCTAAACGGGTGGACCGATTGATCTGAAATTTGGTATAGAGATAGCTTAGACCCTGGAATAACACACAGGCTACAGTAATTCGGGTAAAACTGCTGAGCGCAGCTAGTACTCGAATATATTTAAAATTCAATATCTCGTTCTAATCGTGTTGAAATTTCAGGTTTAGATGTTTCACACTGCAGAATATTAGTCCCAATAGTTCCCAATTCCCAAGTTAGATGGAACGGTTCCAGTTCATAATCTTCAAATGTAAGTTGTTAATATTGTTCGGAGGCGCAGCTGTCACAGTATAGTTGCATTGTCTGGGATAGAGGGAACTTTGTTACATTGTATCTTAGTTTAGGAGATGACTGAAGGAAGAAGGCACTTTGAAGGCATTGTGTCAATATTTAGAGCTTTCTGGTGTTAGCCTATTTTCCAGATGGCTTGACGAGCTCATGGTGAATTTTTCTTTTCGTTAGGTATTGGTAATACCTTTGACTACGAACTCGCGTGATGCTAAGTAACGATGCGGCGGTTTATACCATATAAATAAAAGTAACCTAGAAGGCGGTACATAAATCCCTTTCGGGCTTTACTGAATATCATGCCCGAACTCGGTCATAACGACCGCTTGGCAACACAGTTTTGTCCAGTGGGTGACAAGCCACGGCCGAAGCCTACCAGTTAAAAAAAATGGAAAAACCGCAAATAAGTAAATGTAATCATTGTGACGGGATTCAAACTGATCCAGAATCACTTCTGCTCCACTTAACCCCTTGGCCACAACCGCTTCAAAATTATAAGACTGTCTTCCTATTTGTGAATTCTATATAGCAAAGCCTGTATACTACTGCCCAAGGTTGATAAGCTAAGAAATTTCCAATGATGAACCTTAGAAATCTAGCTCTAAGTCTATAGTTATTATCACCCGGACAGGTGCGTTCAAGCCTCTCCGCCATTCGCAACTATTGACGGAGTTGCACCAAATTGAATTATGGCTAAAGTTTCCCTTGTTCATATTTGTTGGTTTTGTTTGCGGACACGTTTTGTTTCCCTTCGATTATACATCCAGCTGGATACGCCATTATCAGACTCTCGCTGCCAAAAAAAAAAATAGACCGCCGGGCATAAACTTAGTTTTTATTTTTTTAAAGGTCATGGATGCGTTCTGTCTACGCTTTTTGTTATTAATAACTTTTTAATTTGTTCTTAAAATACTATCTTATCTTATATAGCAGGCTGACCAAGTCAGCAACACATCGAACCATTGGGATCTATTGGTTTAGCCCCTTGCCTACCGTTTCTTACTTTTCGAATACTCTAAAATATTAAAATACAATGAGACATTAAAATTAAAGCTATTCAGAATCTATTAGATAAGGGGATACTTTTCAAACTAAACTTGTGTTAATGTAATAAGTTAAGTTTTGTTTGTGACAATTTTGTCGAGTGTGTGCGTAGTGACATCATCGACAATAATTCATTAGTGTGGCATATTGGCGTGCGCTGCCTCTCTCCCCGCCGAAACTGGCAGACTTTTCCCCATAGACATGGTTTCCATTCCCGTGGTGAATTCCCTTTTTATTATTCCGCTTTGTTACATTGTAATTGGGACAGGATTGCCGTGTGATTGTGAAATATAGGAGTTGGGAACTTTGGAATTGCCTGTATTGGTGATTGTTTCAATGGTTGGTTGTAATTTTCAACTGACCGAAAACAAAGCCGGAGGAGGTTTATTCGACGCGTTTTTTTTTTAACTCCATTAGTGTGAGTACCTATTTTGATCTTGCTAGCTTTCATTCAATAACGACCGAAGGTAGACTTCCTTTGCCAGAACAAGTTACACCACATAAACTGCCAGAGTCAAAGCAAAATTATGGGTTGTGTGATTGTGTGGCCTACCTATATGTTGCAGTTTCAGGTCGGCGAGATTACTGATCCTACAACATGACCTAACGACTGCCTTCTACATATCTCATGGGAAACAGCCGGGACCATCATTAGCATGCCTACAGCAAACAGTCCAGGCGATTTTTTTTGTGATGAAGTAGAAGACGATCAAAACGCTCTCCTGATGTTAAGAGATAACGATGCCCATAATCAGTACAGTTCTACTTAGGATTTCACAATGATGTGAAATTCTAGGAGCACTGCACCAACGCTTCTTACTCAAGAGTCATAAGATGTAAAGACTCTTTAGCCCAGTAATTTCACTAGCTACAGCCTATTATGTATTAGTATGGCATTCTTTGCCATACTTGAGATGAACTCCTTGATATGACTTGGTGATTTGCTTTGAGATTTGAACCTCTAGTTTGAAGCCGGAGGTATGACGCTACGGCCACCACGGCTGACGGCTGGGCTACGGACTATCTGGAGAGCTTTATGCTCGTTTTTTTACTTCTTTAAAAAAACCTTGTCATTTCGACAGCTAGAAAAGGCACCCATCCTAAACGGTTTAAAGTTCGAATTCTCGTTGCGCAAGAGTATAAAGGTAACAGGTAGCACACGTTGTTAGCTCACAGTATCTATTCTGTTGGAACAATGGCAACATTGCTTATCTATGGATCCTAATAGGGCTGGCACGAACTAGTTGTTATCAGTCTTATAATGTGTGAGACCATACATACCATGTCATGATAACAAGTTGTTTATTTTTAAGTTTACTGTCTTAGTATGTACCTACAAGGTAACTAATTTTAAGAATCATTACAAAATTTGAGAAATAAATAACTTGCGACTTTCTGTATTCTTAAGAAACTGACCGACCGATTTTTAATAATTTTTGATTTTTTTGCATCTTTTTATTTGCTTTCTTCTTCTTAATCGGTTCGTTTTTGGCAGAACGGTCGTGGTCGTCATGATGTGTCTACGGTATGGGCTGCTGTTGCTCGCCTCACTATATATCGCCATTTCTCCCTATTATTTGTCAGTCGGGAACACTCATGCAGGGGGCCACCCACTGCGGTTTCTATTTGGTCGGTCCACCTCATAGGCGACCTACCCCTTGGACTTGTGCCCTCCACCTTTCCCTGCACCACTAGCCTTTCAATGGAGTCCTTCTCTCGCCTTGAAACGTGCCCGAAAAAAGTTAATATACGAGATTGTACGTAACCAGACAAACGCTCTTTCACACCGAGTTCTTGGAGTATGGAGGCGTTGGTGGGTAAATCCTGAGATCGGGCGTATTTAAGTGATTTCCGTGGCAGATTTTAAATCAAAGTATTATTGCATTTTACATGTAAAACATCAAATTTCCCATAATTATAATTACATCAATCAAATAGGCATCATTATAACTTGTTTTGTTCAGAAACTATTTAAATTTAAATTTTTGGTGCCACGGGAATCAATAAAGTGTGGCATGGGAATCAAAATTAAAACTATTTTGTTTGAATTCTATGTTATTATTTAAATATTGACCTCTACATACTAATCATATAAAATAGAAATGATTAAAAACGGTGATCCAAACAGATATACACCAAACATAAAGTATTAAAAAGGTCTATATTGGCTCTCTATATAATAATCATGTAAACTAAATAAAATCAACGTATTGCAGTCTTAAACAATGTAAAAATATTGAATATATAGTCCTAGAATATGAGATTAAGTTCTCAGTCACAGTCACTGACAGGATTCACTCCAGAAGCTGTCATCAGATTGTACATTTATCATTAGTTAGGTTAATCTGGACTGAAAGTTGCAGTCAGCCCATAGTTTCGTTTTATTTTTTCATCATACATCATCTCAGCCATAAGACGTCTACTGCTGAACATAAACCTCCCCTTTAGACCTCCATATATAACACTGGTGTTGAAAGCGACCTGCTTCAAGCGTCTTTCAGCGACCTAAATAAGGTCGTCTGCCACAC
Source organism: Hemithea aestivaria (assembly GCA_947507615.1). Taxonomy (NCBI): domain Eukaryota; kingdom Metazoa; phylum Arthropoda; class Insecta; order Lepidoptera; family Geometridae; genus Hemithea; species Hemithea aestivaria. The sequence continues at coordinate 14,914,543 of OX382338.1, forward strand.
TTGTGGGTAGACGTTCTACGCTGCGTTTGCTTGCCTGTAGTAGCCACTTGAATACTTTTCGACCCCATCAGCCATTCGCTCTACGTGCTATGTGGCCTGCCCATTACCACTTCAGCTTCCTGATCCGCGGAGATATGTCAGTGACTTTGGTTCATCTCCTCATTCCTGATTCGATCACGTAGAGAAACCCCGAGTATAGCCCTCTCCATAGCTCGCTGAGCGACTTTTTAATGTGGTCTGTCTACTATAGTACAATATAAAAAAAATCTGATGTATACAATATAAAAAAATATCTGAAATAATGAAATATACAAATATAAACTGTCAAAATCACTTCCATACCTGCGGCTTCGCTGTAGTTGGGTAAAAAGTGAAAGAATGCGCAAGAAAACTCAGGGGAAAATTGATCACCGTGGTAAAATACCATGAGAATCAATACCATGTAAATCAAAATTGTATAGTTTTTTGTCGATATTTTTAAATACCATAATTATAGACCAAAATTAATAAAATATATGATAAACAATACCCTTTTACTAACTGCACACCCTAGTCAAAAAACCGTAATGGATAAAAAAATATTTTTAAACATGGAAAAGGTAATCAATGATCTAGTGAACCAAAACCACGGTAATCAATTTCTCACCTTCGTAAATCCAGTTTATAACAACGAGAGGAGGAGCCTCTCTTCACTATGTTTAGAGCGCAATCGAAGTTAGCCAATAGCGTGCGTACAAGCTTCTAAGTATTGTGGTTTGTGAAATGTGGGTAGTTATGTCGCGCGCCATGGGAATCACTTTTTGTCCGGGGACAAACCTAAATTTGTTATTTTTTCTAAAACTACGCTGAGTACAGCCTTCGCGTATTTTTTTGATCATATAACAGTTCACCCTTTACAGCTTTGATCACAGGAATTAATTAAATTCCTTTTATAAATTAGTGTAAAAAATATATTTTGTTCCGAAAATGTGTAAGGGACAGCCCACGGTAATCAAATTTCAGGGCTTTTACATTTTTTTTTAGATACTTGCAGCTAAATATAACCTGATGTCTACCATGCATTAAGTAGATTGAACCTTAGACTAACAGGAAAAAAATACCTTTGGGTAGAATTTTTATGTTACGGGTAGTTTATTCCCCCAGACACGTAAAATTTTGAATCTCAGGAATCACCCTGGTGCGGAACTCTGTCCAAGATATGCCAAGCATTCTTCTCCAGCACCACATCTCTAGCATCTATCTTCTTTTTCTCCACTTCTCGTAAGGTCCACGTTTCGGAAGCGTATAAAAATATGGGAAAAACTAGTGTTCGCACGAGCCTGATCTTGGTGGCTTTAGTGATATGCCTGTTCCTCCATATTTTCTTTAGCTTGTCCATTGCGTTTCTAGTCATCGCCATTCGTCTCTTCACTTCATCTATGCACCCGCCATTGTTGGAGATCAGTGTGCCAAGATAAATGTACGACTGTACAACTTCGCAGTTCGCAAGATGAGTGATGTCCGGTGAGTTGTCATTGGCACGATCTACGATCATCATCTTGGTTTTACGGCGGTTTATCTTTAGCCCAAACTCCAAGCTGACCCGCTCCATCTTGAGAAGGAGTTCCTCGATATGGCGAGAACTAGTAGCAAACAGTGTGGTGTCGTCAGCATAACGCAAATTTGCGATTTTATATCCACTAACCGCTATTCCATCATGCCAGTTCTCCAATGTTATTCGCATAATGAGCTCGGTATACGTGTTAAAGAGAAGTGGTGACAGTATACATCCTTGTCTTACGCCTGCACTAGGATGGAAATGTTCAGACAAGATTTCATCGGTGCGTACGGAGGCTGTTCCGTTTTCGTATAAACTTCGAAGAAGGTGTACCAGGTGTTTTGGTGTGCCCATGCTCAGTAAGGTCTTCCACATAGTAGGCCATTTCACCGAATCAAACGCCTTAGAGAAATCCACAAAGCATATGTAGGTTGGTTTATTGAATTCTCGAGCCTTTTCGATGATTTGACGTACTATAAGGATCTGCTCTCTGGTTCCCTTCCCCTTAACGAACCCGGCCTGCTCTGGTGCGATCTCTTTGGAGAGGTATGCTTTCAACCGCTCATTTATAATATGTAGCATGATTTTGCTTGCGTGAGATATGAGCGCAATGAGCCGATAGTTGCTACATTTCTTTGTAGAACCCTTCTTATTATTTGCTTTACGATATATTAATAAATTATTCTTGGTTGGTTGTCTGGAAGAGATCGCTATTAGCGATAAGACTGCCAATTGTAACCCTTATCAAATTCATTAATTTAATGTTAGATATTGTTTGTTCTGTAACTTTTGTGTACAATAAAGCGTTATCAATCTATCTAATAACGTGAATTAGAGATTACTATGAATAATAATTAATTATCATGAACCATAAATTAAGAAGGAATAACATAATTATTTATAATTAATAGAAGAAAATATATGAGATGCTGTCTAACTAATAAAACTTCCACCCTTATAATTATTTTACTGAAGCTGAAAATAAGGAATCACTCATCAAATCATTACTTACCAAAAATAAAATGTCATAAAGGAAATTAGAGTTGGACATTAAAATAAATCAGTTGGCAACCCTAACCACGGATTAACTAACGGTTGAGCTCGTGTCGACCACACACGGTGTCGTTCTAAATTCGAATATTTAAATATCGCCGTTTACGTAATTGAGCTTCTCCAGTCAGGAGCGTTTTTATTTATTTTTCTGTCAACACTGGCCGGTGAGAGGTAACATTTATTTTTTATTTGATTTTCGCTCGTGAGGTTTTATCTGAATTTTCATATTTGCGAATGACTTAATTTAACTGGATTAAGTGCGAACCGAGTCAACAATCAAGGGTTCCGTAATGTTTTATTTATTTATAGACCATGAATTTAAATAATGGTCAATTTGTGGTCACCATTCTTGTTTTAATAGGATAATTTTAATAATACTAAAGTTTCATAAAAGTAATTATTGAATTATTATTGCAGTCTAAAATATAATTTTATATTATGTATTTTAGAGTTTGAAAACTTTAGGGCATATTTTGTTGATTGTTTTAGTCAATCACACATTCTTAACAACATATTTTCAAATCTAAACCATATTATAATAATATTACAATTAACACCTTTAAATTCCTAACTCTGGGTTGACGTAGTTACACGCTGAGGCTATCCCTATTGCCAAATAATGTATTTTTCTTTTAATGTATTTCATTTAGTAAATTGTGTAAAAGTTGGCAATAAATTTATTTTCTTTCTTTCCTGAAATATAAACCTTACCTTCTGATTGGATTCCAAGAAGTTCTATTAAAAAACCAATCCAAACACAATGCCATCTTCAAGCAAGTATAAGTGCAAATTCCCAAAGAAAAGCGATCCATCACAATATTTGGGTGACTCTTGACGGGGCGCGCCCTTTAATCGTTTGATCTTATCAAAGGATGACATAATTGAAAGATGGGAACTCGGCTTTAAGTGGTTTGTTTTGATAAAAATATAATAATAATGAAATTCTTTGTTATAAATATTACTTCTCGTTCCTGGTTTACCCGTCCTTGCTTCCAGGTACAATAGTTAGTTAAAACTAAACTAAAAACGAGTGAAATTTAAAAAAAAAAGCTTTTACTATTATAACCCAAACTCAATGAGGTTGCGCCGTTTAATTACGGAGTTTCTATGGCCATCTTCCAGCTCCATCATCAGATCAGCTCGATGTCATAATAATATTGCAGTGTCAGCCGATTTATACATGCATGCAAAATTTCAGCTCAAATGCAAACCAGGAAGTAGATCAAATTTAACTTGCAAGATTTGATTACAGACAGACCGACAGACAACGGACAGGTGAAAGTAAATAAATGCTTGTAATGATGTCGCACTTCCACTTGACCGCGTAGAAAAGCGGGACGGAATTTTTTTAGTGTTCGAATTCGGTACGCGGTCACATAAAGCGGACGCGGTAAAGAACAAAACAAAGATCGCGACCACTATCCCGAGTTTGTGTGGCGTCAGATTAAGAATCACAGGCACTTTGTCGAAGAAGTACCTCTGCAACCACCTGTAAATAAATTATGTAACCAAGATAATAATTGTAAACACATATTTAAAAAAAGCAATCCCTATGAGTTTCTTGCTCATTCTTCTCATAGAGGTGCCTTGCGCATGAGCGGTAGAATATTAAAATAAAACGTAAAATTGACTTGCAAAAGTGCTCCATTGTAGCCTATTTGAATAAATGAATTTTGAGTTTGAGTTTGAAGAATTTAACACTAAGACACACTCTTGTAACTTTCACACTCAGGTCGTGTAGCTGGACTAACTGACTATGTATAATACGCCTAGTAAACAAAGCAAAGCTTAGTAAGCTAGAAATAGAACAAATAACAATATCCACTTTATCAAATACTAATTATTACATCATGAAAACTTCTATTCTTCTCTTCTTCTTCTTTAGTGCTTCTGTTCTTTCTTTTGATTCGATTTACTAATTATAATTTAATATTTAATTAATTATTATTTAAATTTACAAACACAACATGCGAGTATAAGTTAATTATGACATACATCACAATATTTACTGTTTACATAATACAGCTATTAATTCTATTTGCCGAGCCCTCATTCCGCGGAACCCGCACGGTCTTTGTTTGTTTGTTTTAGCATGCGGAACCCTGATTTTATGTGTTTGCTAAACATTTGTCTCGCTAGCTTCCTGAGTTGAGATCTTTGGTTTATTTTGTACTTGTAAACTAGCAATTTTGGGTAGTTAATGTTGCTTGTAGGTTCCGTCTTTCGGAAGGCACGCAAAACTGTGGGTCTCGGCTGTTTCCTATAAGATATGTAGGAAGCAGTCGTTAGGTCATGTTGCAGTCGGCGACCTGAAACTGCAATATATAGGTTCACCGCACAACCTTTAAATTGTGATTTGACTCTGACAGTGTAAGAACGGTAACCTGTTCTGTTGGAGTATAAACCCCAATTATTATTTTATTAGATATGCGAAAATTTTCAGCTGTATTAATATTTTCTAAAACATTTTATTTATCTTGACTTATTAGTCTAAACAAAAACGTGGCAATGGGCAAGCCACATAGCGCGCAGAGCGGATGGCCGATGGGGTCGAATAGTGCTGGAATGGAGACCACGAACTAGCAAACGAAGCGTATGACGTCCACCCACAAGGTGGATAGACGACCTTATAAATGTTGCCGGAAGACACTGGATGCAGGTCGCTTCCAACCGGTACATATTGAAGTTCAAAGGCGAGGTCTATGTTCAGCAGTGGACGTCCTGCTGAGATGATAATGATGATAATAAGTCTAGACAAAGTAATACTGGTGGTAGGTAGGTTTCGGCCGTGGCTAGTTACTGCCCACTGGACAAAACCGTGTCACCAAACTACAATTACGACTGTATTCCGGCATTATTTCCCACTTTCTAGGTCATCGTTGTCGCGTTGTCGTCATACTATATAGATAGATAGATAACGCTTTATTGATACAACATAAAAGAACTTAGAACCTTTACACCTTTATATACCTACCTATACCTATGAGAGCCCGAGTGGCTAAATCCTTTCTTAGCTTAGCTCTACGTCATAAAACCTATCTGTATTTCAAATTTCAACCGAATCCGTTCGGTGGTTTGAGCTATGCATTGATAGATCAATGTCAGTCAATCAGTCACTCTTTCCTTTTATACACGGTGACTGGTAAATCACTTAGAAGCCTAAAACAGGGAACTCAGTTAAAGATTCTCATTCTAAAAAAAATATAAAAATAGGTACTTAAATTTTGGGTAAAATATCCTATGTGTTCTATAAAGTATTTGTAATCTAAACGGGCCGATTCACACGCGCCTATCCCCCGCTACTCCGCACCGGCGCCCGCGCCGCGCGCCACCCCGCTCAGTCGCTCAGTCACTAATGTTGTAGGTATCGTGTGACGTTCTCAAATAACTAGGTTTATTAGTGGTGTGATGTTAAAAGTGGTCTGGTGTTCACTAATAGTAAATAATTGTGAAGGTTTTTGATAAGTGCGTGGTGATACTTTAATTGGATACACAGGAGAAGGAAATTAGGTATGTGTAATTTGTATTAATAAAATAGGTGTTTGCGCCAAATAGTCGGAATTGATGTACTGCGGATACGGTCCCTGCGAAGCCGTACCACGGAGTCGAGTCGTACTCCGTCATCCCTTTTTGGCACGCCGACCCGCGCCCGCGCCACACCGCCACAAGCGTCTCTGCGCACCCGCGCCCGCATCGCCGCCGCGAACGTCAGTCGTCCGAACGTTACCGAGCGAGAAGCACGCTGCGTCGTATAATTTTAACGCGTCTCGTGGGTGTGCCCCTAAGTGTGTACTGTGTGCCGGCACCTCTGAGCCAGTGGTTTCTTGTACAATTATCGTGGAAGTGGTCCTGCCACCTGCCTCCCTGAGGTGGACACGAGCGGTCGGCGGCTCTCCGTCCGGTAAGTGGGTTCTGTTCCGTTGTTCATGATTTCCGATTGTAATTTTGTATAACGCAGACCTCCCGGCGGAAACAATAGGTATACGCAAAAATCACCGTCATAGTCGGTACCTAATAGGTTTGTAGCCCTCTTACGTAGGTACTTTATCGAAATCTACCAGCCGACCGGCTATCTTGTACAGAAGCTACAGAAAACTACAGAAAGCTACGACTAGCGTGGCTTTCTATTGCGGTTTTAATTTGACGTGCATTTAAAACTTAGAACCTTGAAACAGAGTACCCAGTCCACGATTCGTAAAAATAGGTACCTACCTATCTAATTTTGACAAAAATATCAAATAAGAACATAATTCATATTACAAAATCATTATTATTTATTCACATTTCAAAATCTTTTGCGATGCGGTAGGTATTTGCACAAATCGCGGTCGTACCTAATCCAACCTGTGGCGGCATATTCGGTCAGCTGGTAGGTATCGATAATAAATAGGTAATAATGTACCTAATATCTGAACGATTAATATGGATTTCTTTGATATGTCATTGTCCACTTACCTTGGTATTTTTGCCTGTCCTAAGCCAGGTAAAGTATGAAGGAAAAACTGATCATACCTACCTACTTAGTTATTATTTAGTTACTATGCCTAATTTATTTATCCAGAGCGCGCGCGTTTAGACGCTTTTAAGGTATTTCCTTTCATCGATGAGTATTTTAGTCTTAAAATTCAATTTGTTATTTCGCGGGTTTAATTTTACTGCGGATTTCTATTGCGGCTTGTATTGATAACCAGCAAAGGAAAATAAGCTCAGTGAAGCCAGGGAAGGATTTATCCCGCTTTCTAGGTTTAGTCTGCTACCACATGCGGCCGCATCATCGCTTAACATCACGTGAGTGTGTAGCATCGCGTAGCTATGTCGCGTCACAGATCGCGTCCTTTGTCGGTGTTGTCGATACCTACTTTGTATGTAGCTTTACTTACCTACCTGCGTCAGCTGTTCGCCAGTAGTTTTACCATTTTGTTTGGGACATGGCGAATTAATTCAAATAAGATTTTCTCTTAAATGTATTAGTATTGTCTTTGTTTGTTAATTGTAAACATAATGTGATTATATAATTTATCATATCCTTGAAGCTTTTAAGTGATTTACCAGTCACTGTGTATATTTAGATTCTACCTAAATGAGAAAAAAAATGTTTGCACTTTGTGTGAGAGTGAACCACTTTTGGCTTTTAGTTAATCTTACGATAGATAAACCGACAAAATAAAATCATTATCAGACAGAAAACAATTCAAAGACAAAAAACACAGTTCTTATCAAAATCGCTTTTCCCCACAAAAACCTGACTTTATCTAAACTAAATGCATTTCCTCGGTACAATAGGAAGTTTTTATTTAATCTAATAGTAAACAGTTACATTAAGCGTCCATTTAGTTAGTTTAACCATCTGTGAAGAGGCACGGAGCGTATAACATTGTGCGCCTAATCGAAATGCATTAAAATCTAATGCATATACCTACAAAACAAATTATTTTGAAAATGAATATATTGTTTTTAAGCAACGAAGTAAGAAGACGAGCAAGACGCTCTCCTGATGGTAAGAGATAACGCTGCTCATAATCAGTACAGTGCCACCCAGTTTCACAATGATGCATAATTCTAGGACCTAGTTGCATGTGCATCGTACGAGCGCTTCTACTCTTAAGCCCGGTAATTTCACTAGCTACAGTGCCCTCTTTAAGAAGCACAGTAATGTTTGCATATCACTGCTCAGGCGGTAGAATAACTGGCACTGGACAAAAGCTAGAAGGCGGGATAAATCCCTCCTATGGCTACTAAAGCTTACCTCGGAGAAAAAATAACAAATTGAGAACCTCCGTTTTCCGAAGCGTGTAAACGTTTAACCATCTGTGAAGGCACGCAGCGTAAACCATTGTGCGCCTAATTGAAATGCATTAGTTTTGTTCTGCGGCGTGAATTTAAGCGTTTCAGTTCCGTACCGATTTAGAATATCCGATTTGTGGTGGGACATCTATTTTAAATGGGTTGTACGCTTCACTGACGGTTTATAACACCGGATAAGAGTATTAGCATTGTAGAGGTACTAGCTGATGCTCACAGTTTTGGCCTTTTGAAGAAATTTTTAATGAGTGGAGGCCTTTTTTTCCCAAGAAAAATGCGTTACGCATCGTCACCCAACGCCGGGGGGCGTAGGGTGGTATGTTGGACTCCCCCGCCGAAGATGAGCGCGGCGGGGGAGAGACGGGAGACCCACTAAAAACCTGGGGGTGTTCCTGCGGAACGCCATATTGACGGGGCTGCGGGTACGCCGAAGCACTAGTCTGCGGCCAATTAGTGGAGGCCTACGACATAAAATCTATCTGTGCTATAATTTTACCAATCCAAAAAAAACCCAACACGTTCATGTGTTTTTATAGATCAAGAAAAATTTAAAAGTAAAATGCCCAAATTATCATTCAAAATTTGTCATATCGTGCTAATCCGCTTTAATAAGGCCCTTAAGGTATAGCAGTTATACCCAAAGCCGGAATTTTCATTGTCTGAAAACAAACTATACGCAGTAAAACTTTCTAATATATAAAGTAGGAAGAAAAACCTACTTAACGGAGAAAATCTCATTAAAACTAGTCTTACGAGAGAAATCAGCCTATAAAATCGAGTAGTAACAAATCTGCTTAATTGTACCTGAGTCAAAGATTTTTTATCCAAAAGATGTGTCATGAAATGTTTACGTTAGAGACAGATATACAAGCTGAAGCCCACCAGAAGGTGAATCGGTGCCATAGGATCTAGCCTATACATAATCTATAAACTAGCTTATCCTCGCGGCTTTGCCCGCATGGCGAAATCCTTTCTTAGCGGAGATCCACGTCATAAAACCTATCCAAATGTATTCCAAATTTCAACCTAATCCCTCCAGTGGTTTAGGCTGATCAGTCAGTCAATCAGTCATACTTTCCTTTTATTTATTTAGAAGATTATACGTCTGCATTATCAGTGCAGTGTCGTGGGAGTCAAGCTAGCTTTAGCCCCGCCGCAGATGCTCACACTCGCACTCGTTCACGACACTGCGCCAATGTCGCATTGGCATTGGTAGACACGTGTGTGTCCGCAATTGCTTTCACGAGTCGTACATCAGTCAGTGTCTCTACCTACCATTCGTTCGTAGACGAAAACGAAGCAAGATGGACGCGATTAATATAAGTTCAGAATCCGACAGTGATAACGAGTTTTTGAATAGATTATTGTTAATAAGGAAATTATCTGAAAAAAAATTATGGATTCGTTTCCAAATAGAATCCTTTAATTTTGTATTCATATAATCTTGGTGGTTTATGTCGTATAAACATTTTTCGCTTCGAACAGCTTCAATAAGTTCCTCCATTTTACACTAGTACTTGAACATTCGCGACACTGGCACTCGAAACAAATGTCTCGTCACCTAGCCGACACGCGCGTGCACGCTCATGTACGACTCATGTACGTGCCTGCGTCGACGCGTGAGAGCAAATGCGGAGTTTGGTACTGCGCCATACGTTTTAAATACAGCCACTCGCACGCGGCTCGTGACGGCCAATGCGAGTGTGAGCATCTGCGGCGGGGCTTACTGAGCTTCACTTTTCGTCATGTACCGTACACGGCTGTAATGACAGAACACGTCAACCACAACCGCACGAAGCCGCATAGCTGTTTTCTCCAATGGTTAGTAACTAGCTACGGACGAAACTACCAATAAAATGTTAAATATATTTCATTCACAAAAAGTGTTTCAAAATGGTGGCAAGACAGAAATTTCATTTTGGAAAATGCATTAATTAGAGCGCGAGTCAGCCAGTCACCACATATAAGCTGAGTGAAAGCGTAGCTCTGTTTCTAACATTTTTATATCAGTCATCACGTGTCTTTATTGTAAACCAATATATTTGCTACTAAAAAGCTGTCAAGTTTAAATCATATCATCTATAAAACATCCATATATCACGGAGAAACCTCGTAAATAGATAACAACTGTACATATGTAGGCACGAAATGTGTGTAGAGTTCCTAAGTTAATCTCGCTCTTCTTGGTTAAAATATCCCACATGTTTTTTTATAAACTGAAAGTTAGGGTTTAAAGTTACTACTAGAAGTAGGGGGGCCTTAGAGGGGAAAAGGATAAACTACAATAATTTTTGTTATCTCTTTTTTATGCATTTTCACGAATTACTTGAAGATGCCTGAAACATTTTGATTTATTTTTTTGTGTCAAAGGATCCGATTTAATATCTGTATAAATAAAAATAAATAGAGAAAATAATAAGTCTAACTGTTACAGTCTAACTTCTATTGCTCTGCTTGTTATGATACCCGCCTATAGACGGTACTGTCCATGGCCGTAATGGTCATAGTGCTCACATTCTGAAATGTTTGATATGTCTTCCGTCTACAGACGTTATCGTATATAGCCATAGGTATATAGGTTGCTGCCATAACAGACATTATAATAATCTATTACATATGACAATCCGCCTACAGACGTTGTATGGAAATTGGTGTGTCATATTGTATTTTTTTTAATAATGAAAGTGTCCATGAACGTGTTAAAAAGTTAAAACACACTCTCTCGCTTATTGAAAGCAAGCCTGAAGTCGGATTCTTATTTTTAATTATTATTATCCTTGTCTAATTTTGAGTTATTTTTAAGTACTAGTCTGTATTAATTTTTAAGTCAGTGTTATTCTATATTTCTGTACATGTTGGCTCATAATAATGGGAATTTCTATTCTATTCTATTTCTATTATTATTGTTATCACTTGTAACTTAGCCTCGCGACGGTTCCATCGTGATTTACTTGTGCTCACATTTTGTGTCGATATCTGTTAGCACCCACTTCTTACCTCACAAGACGACTTGCAAATACCGTACAGTGGACAATCAAACACTCTACCATAAATATCTATAGAGAAATAATGGTGCGTGGATTTGCAGCATCATCCTATTCTTTCCTATTTGCGTGACTAAATTTAACTAAATTATATACCATACCAATAGGGTATGAAGCAATGTAGGAATTGATCCATGACCATTTAAAAAAAACCGCATACACAAAATGCTTTATCAAAACTAGTATAGTAGATATTTGTACTTATTTATAAATAATATGAATGCGTAAGCGTTTTTTTAACCCCCGACGCAAAAACGACGGGGTGTTATAAGTTTGACGTGTCTGTCTGTCTGTCTGTCTGTCTGTCTGTCTGTCTGTCTGTCTGTCTGTGTGTGTGTGTGTGTGTGTATGTGTCTGTCTGTGGCATCGTAGCTCCCAAACGGATGAACGGATTTTAATTTTGTTTTTTTTGTTTGAAAGTAGAGTTAGTCGAGAGTGTTCTTAGCCATGTTTGGTGGAAATCGGTCCAAGATGGCCGCCGCTACAAAATGGCGGATTACTTTTTTCTTCCACGACCCCCTCAATATGGGTATCAAATGAAAGGGCTTAATGAGTAGATTACAGTCCATTATATAAAATTTAAAATCCAAGATCGCCGCCATACAAAAAATGGTGAAATACGTATTGCGTTGGGGGTTTTTAACCCCCGACGCAAAAACGACGGGGTGTTATAAGTTTGACGTGTCTGTCTGTCTGTCTGTCTGTCTGTCTGTCTGTCTGTCTGTCTGTCTGTCTGTGTGTGTGTGTATGTGTCTGTCTGTGGCATCGTAGCTCCCAAACGGATGAACGGATTTTGATTTTGTTTTTTTTGTTTGAAAGCAGAGTTAGTCGAGAGTGTTCTTAGCCATGTTTGGTGGAAATCGGTCCAAGATGGCCGCCGCTACAAAATGGCGGATTACTTTTTTCTTCCACGACCCCCTCAATATGGGTATCAAATAAAAGGGCTTAACGAGTAGATTACAGTCCACTATATAAAATTTAGAATCCAAGATGGCCGCCATACAAAAAATGGTGAAATACGTATTGCGTTGGGGGTTTTTTAAATTTTTAATTTAATTCACTTGTTCTACATATGCTTAAACAAGCTTGTGCTCGCGAGGCAAAATCCTTTCTTAGCGAAGGGCTACGTCATAAAACCTATCTGTATTCCAAATTTCAACCGATTTTATTGTGGTTTGGACTGTGCGTTGATAGATCAGTCAGTCAATCAGTCACTCTTTCCTTTTATATATGTATATAAAAAGAAGAAGATAAATAAATTGAATTTGGCAATTTGAAAAACCTTTTCTTTTCTTAAGCAAGTTTTCTGTGTCATTCGGTTACAAGAGAAAAGTCGAATGGTCCTATCGTGCACACTTAAAATGTCAAAGGCAAGAGATTGAATGCTAATCGTGGAAAGTTAAACGTCCTAGGGCCTGAGGCTAGGTTTCTAAGTGTTTAGAATGCCTTTGTTTGAGCTAGACCACAGAATACTTAATAGGTTAAAGCTAGACTGATTTTATAAGGTAGGCACGAGAAAGAACTTAACAATACGAAAATACTTTTTTTGGGTGCTTTTACAATTATTTTATTTATATTCAGTCGTGTGTATCCCACTGTTGTTTATTATAATAAATAATTATAATATTATTCAATATTTATTTTTTTTAAAGTTGGAAATTCAAACGCTTTTTTGGAGGCCAAATTATCAAGCGTCCACAGAGATCGATCTCAATTTTCGTAAAACTTCAGCTTTTTCCTACGTAAGGAAAATAGTAAAACTCAAAGTCACCTTATTAAATTATGGAAAACCCTACCTTTAATCTAAAGGAGAAAAACTGTCGAAAACTTCAACTTCTAAGGCAGATATCATAAAGGTACCCCATTAGAAAGTTAAGGGCTACCCATGGACCTAACTACTGGACGGAACCTCCTAAAACAGATGCATCCCTAGTGTGCCTACTCGCTTGTACTCACGCATAATATATAACACTAGCTGCACCCAGCGGTTTTAACCACTTCACTGTAGCTTATGTGTTATTCCAGGGTCTAAGCTATGTCCATACCAAATTTCAGCCCAATCGGTCTACTCGTTAAGGCGTGAAGGAGTAACAAACATTCATCCATACCTTCTTACAAATTTTCGCGTTTATAATAGGCAGTAGGATTAGTAATATAATATCCTCAGTTTCACTATCAATGTAGCTGCCCGAATCTTAAAAGCAAAGTTGTACTGTGACTGCTTTACATCAAAATGGCAGAGAAAATAATATAGCACCATTATTGATTTGTCTAACTAGATGTGCAACTTTTTTCCTACCGTGATATTATTTCGTGGGTAAAATAAAGTTTTTTTTACCAATTTTCATCATCGTGCCTCTTTGATTAGTTAATAAATATCCCCCTGGGCCACCATACCATGGTCTTGTCCGTAAGTTTATGGTATTTTATGTAAAAACTTTCCCTTCTGTTGGAAAATAATGGCCGTCAAATGCAATGATGGAGTCAAAAACTTCAGAAGTAGGCAGTTGGGATCTTTTTTCGTGAAATTAGATAGAGGAGGGACGTGGTTTGTCACGAAATGGGGGACTTTTTGCACGTGGCAATTTATCAAAGACGTTCAGATTTTACTTAGTAAAGTTGTGTTTTTGTTAAAAAAGTAAATCACGGGCGTAGCTAGGTCTTAGTTTCGGGGCAAGGCAAAACTTATACTAATATTATATGCGCAAGCAGCTTGCTGCGAACGCCAAGAAAAAAAATACCATTTTGAATATGATGTATGTAGTCTCCGATCGGCTTATTCCGTACGACAAGAAAAAAAATCTGCACAATTATTTTTCTTCGAGGGAATTTTTAAAATTTTGACTTTTCGTGGGGGTTTAGACCTCAAAAATAGCTACGCCCATAAAGTAAATGATACCTACATTTAAAAAAAAATAACAAACAGACTTCAGGACCGCTATCAAAATAAAATCAGCACGATTTAATCCATAAGCCGCTTGACCGATATCGCAAAAATGAAATTATCTGGTAAGTAAAATGTGTATACCCTTTTAATTTTCAGGTTATATTCAATTTATTCATTTGACTAATAAATTTTAATAACATAAAAAAAAACTATTTCTTTTAATTATCCTTTTTCTTCTTCTTTCTTTATTATCTTCTTCATAGTAAAACAATTTTTCATTTGACTTATACGGGGTCTTTGGTTAATCAGTACATTGGTGTATAGGGCCTTATTGGGGAGGTCATTGGCCATGTTTTGAGGGCAATATATAGGTACATATATTATGTTCCGAGAAAATTTCAATAATGTCCTATACACCAATGTACTGAATAACCAAAGACCCTGTAAATACCTACCAGGGAGGTGCATTCAGAAACGGGCGTACTCTATTTTTATTTCATTGGAAACACATGTAACGCTGAGCGTAATTCATCAACGTCTAATATTCCTACTAATTACTCATCTGCGTCACTTTTTCTTTTCCTTATTTATAATAATTACTTTCTATCCATGGATGATATTATGCTTAAATAGACTTGATATGGTACTATTTTAAGCTGATTTAAAGAAAAGGTAATTATGAACGACATATTTTTGATTCATGTTCACCGAATACTCAAAGACGATCCTGGAAAATAAACGATTTGATTGATTGATTGGCTCTAAAACTGATTTGGATTTTTTTTCGGATTTAATGTAGGACACAATGTATTATGGCTTTCCATTTTCCAGGTCTCATTTAAATTTTATACAAATCGCTTTCTTTTTCTTCAATGCTTCATAATAATAGGTATTTTTTTTTTTATTATAATCACAGAATAATTTAAAAATTTTGACGATTTAATTCGTATTGATTTCAATTTAATATTAATAGCTTTACAATTAACACAAAATGTCTTTAAAGTGTAGCTGGCCTATTACGCTAATCATAGACTCTATGATCAATGTCATCTCCCTCCCAATTGGTCCTCACATTCATTACTTTGATGGACATCTTCCGGACCACTCATAAGACATAAATGCTGTACTAAGATTAATTTAATTACTCCCTGAGATTTGTATTTGATTTAGAATAGGATGTCGGAATTATATGGGACTAGCTCATACTCGCGGTACGTAGTAATATTATCTATTCTTTGCTCGCGGCTTTGCCCGCATGGTAAAATCCTTTCTTGGCGAAAATCTACGTCATAAAACCTATCTATGTTCCAAATTTCAACCCAATCCGTCCAGCGGTTTAGGTTGTGCGTTGATAGATCAGTCAGTCAGTCAATCAGTCACTCTTTCCTTTTATATATTTTGAATAGAAGCTTACATTTTGTCACAGAATAAAAAGTAGTTTCACTCAGAATTATGCTTTAATTCGCTGAAAACTATAACTTACTTTCATTTACTATCATTTAGAACTTTACAAAATTAGTTTATAGTAAATTTTGCTCAGTAGGTACGTAGTTATAGAATGCGCCTGACATTAAAATCTAAATATATAAAAGGAAAGAGTGACTGATTGACTGACTGACAGATCTATCAACGCACAGCCTAAACCGCTGGACGGATTAGTTTGAAATTTGGAACATAGATAGGTTTTATGACGTAGACCTCCGCTAAGAAAGGATTTTGTGATGCGGGCAAAGCCGCGACCATGAGCTAGTAATAATATAATTAAGAACGGGTAAAAATTCGTAGGGATTTTTTGAACCGGGTTTATGTCATACCTTTTTAATCCCTGAAGTGCGGGTTACGGGTACATGTATATATGTAGATTAAATTAGATGACGACTTGATTTAGCTACTACTTAGATAAGACTAATCTTAGATGTATCGGTCACTGTTAGTTTTAGACACTACCACCTCTGAAATGATTTGGAATAATAAAATAACTGATCTCTTAAAAACTCCACTTAAAATCTCAATAGGTGTTAGATCCACAGCTGAATCATACTTACCTACTTTTTATCGGATAATGAGATGATCTATTAGCATTATAATAAAGTGATTATAAAACATAATTATAATGTAATGGTGGTAATGGTAGTCTAACGGAGACAAAATGTTTAAACATTAAGTGCATTGGACACCAGGACAATAGGAGACGCGTGATCCAAGGCATAAGCGATAGCGGTTTTAAGTTGTGTTCTATTAGACATGAAGTAAATTATAATTTATAAATAAATAAAAATGTTTATTTCTTCCACAAGATCTAAAGGACTAATGTTTACAATAAATAGTTTAAGGTAATCTATCTTGTGGAGGACTGGTGCCCACTATAAGTTTACAGAATAAACCTGTGGTGCAGGTCACCAGTGCCTCCCCTCTGATAGGCTTAGTAAACTAAATAGAGTATGTAGTACAACTTTGTGGTGAGGTGAGAAGGTGGTGAACTGATGTGATGATAGGCTTACCCGAGGTAGATAGTGTGAAGCTGATAGTATGAATTTATGTGTGAAAGTTTGTATGAATTTACTGATATTAAAGGTGGCTGAAGAAAGATGAAACTACGCGTGATTTTAAGACAAATATAATAACAGAAAAGCAAAAGACAAATTACAGTAAGAATGAGAAAATAACAATATTTACGTAAGCAAATTATTTAAGCGAGCGAGCGCGTGCTAGCGTTACGAGGCGGTGCGAAGCTCTGGCGGGCGCGCGGCTCACGCGCTGCGACCGGCCGGCAGGCGAGCGCGGGAGTGCCGCGCGGGCCGGGGGCGGTGAGTCGGCGCAGGTCCAATATTCGTAAGCAGAGCGCGCAGTTGTGAGCGATTTGGATGAAATTGTATCGCCACAGTTCCCCCCTACCAGACCGTTACTACGGTCGATAATAATTCGGGAAACGTACTCGGCGACCGCTTCGTGTAATTTTCTGTTCGGTGGCCGTATTCTTGGGAACGGTGTGTTCAGGTGACGGCGGTGATTTTGCAGGTGCAGGTGTTTCCGCAGGCGTCGAGACCGGCGGAGTAGGAGCATGGACCTCTCGCGACAGGTAAGCTGGCTTCAGTCGATCCACGGAAACGTTGCTGTTCTTTCCCTGGACATCGATGGTGAAGTACTTCGGGTGTCGCTGAATAACCTTGTATGGGCCAACGTACGGTGATTCCAAGGGGCTGCGTACGCGATCGACGCGCAGGAAGACGTGGGATGACGTTGACAGGTCTCGAGGTATGTAGAAGGGTGACGAGGTGTGCCATGAAGTCGGACGCGGCGTCAACTTCGCCATGTGAGCGCGAAGACGATTGGCGTACTCAGTGACGTCAGTGGCAGTGTAGTCGTCACTCGGGGACAGGAGCTGGCCAGGTAAGTGGAGGGCTTCTCCGTAGACTAGCTCGGCCGGCGATGCTTGGAGATCTTCTTTCCACGAGCTTCGCATGCCGAGAAGAACAAGGGGAAGAACTTCAGTCCACTGTGATGTGTTGTGGCACTTGATCGCAGCTTTCATTTGGCGATGGAGTCGCTCGACGATCCCGTTGGCTTGAGGGTGATAGGCCGTAGTGCGGATGTGGCGCGCACCGACCAGGGCAGTGAGAGCTTTGAAGAGGAGGCTCTCGAACTGGCGGCCACGGTCAGTGGTCACTCGGGCAGGACAACCGAATCTGGCGATCCAGCCGGAGACGAGGGCTTCTGCGCAGGCTTCCGCCGTGATGTCACGAAGTGGCATCGCCTCAGGCCATCGAGTATAGCGATCGATGACGGTAAGGCAATACCTGTAATCAGAAGAAAGGGGTAACGGGCCTACGATGTCGAGATGGATATGGGAGAATCTTGAGGAAGGGGAGGGGAATGTGGCAGGAGGGGAGATTGTATGGCGGGTTATTTTATTTTTCTGGCATTGCAAGCATTGCCTTGTCCACTCTCTACAATCTTTACGAATCCCTGGCCACACAAATCTTTGAGATACCAGTCGTGCTGTAGCTGCGGTTCCTGGATGATGTAAAGTATGTATCATGTCAAAGACTTGTCTCCTCAGTTCCGGTGTAATGTAAGGTCGCGGTGGTTCCACGGAGGTGTCACAGTACACGTAAGTATTCTTGTATCCCGTCTTTACTTTACGTAGGAGCAGGGAAGTACCATGGTGTAGCAGGTCTTGCAGTTCTGGATCTGATTCCTGAAGGCGTGCAAGCTCCTGGTAGTCTATGCAGCGAGAAACTTCGTCAACGCGGGAAAGGGCGTCCGCGACTACGTTATCTTCACCAGGTATGTACTGTATATCTGTAGTAAATTGCGAGATAAAGTCAAGATAGCGGAATTGTCTTGGTGAGCATTTCTCTTTATTGTTCGTGAACGCGAACGTCAATGGCTTATGGTCGGTAAGAATCGCGAAGTTCCTGGCCTCGACCATATGCCGGAAGTATTTGACTGCCTCATACATTGCCAAAAGCTCTCTGTCGTACGGGCTGTACTTCCTTTGTGCGTTGGAGAGTTTGTGCGAGAAGAATGCGAGGGGTTCCCACTCTTCACCCATCCGCTGCTGCAGCACGGCGCCAATGGCGGAGTCAGATGCATCAGTGGCGATGGCGAGTTCCGATGATGGATCGGGATGGACGAGAAGAGTGGCCTCGGAGAGTGACTTCTTGCATTCGGTGAAAGCTTGCAGTAGCTCCGGGGTTTCCTGGACTGGCTGAGAGCCTTTCACCTTCGGACCGGATAAGACGTCGTGCAAGGGTGCTTGGATGCAGGCGGCGTTAGGAATGAAACGCCGATAAAAGTTAAGCATTCCAAGAAATCGGCGCAGATCCTTAACCGTCTTCGGAAAAGAGTAGTCTTGGATCGCCTGGACCTTTGTGGTAAGGGGCCTTGTTCCAGCTGATGACACGTCGTATCCAAGAAAGGTCACGCTTTCTTGGCCGAGTGTGCATTTGGAGGTGTTGACCAGGATACCGTACATCTTGAGGCGTTCGAAGAGTAGACGCAAGTGCTTCTCATGTTCTTCTCTTCCAGAAGAGAATACGAGAATGTCGTCGATATATCCATAGCAGAAGCTATCCAAGCCAGAGAGGACTTCGTCAATAAACCTTTGAAAGGTCTGCGCAGCGTTCCTTAAGCCGAACGTCATATACGGGAACTCGTATAAACCGAATGGGGTCGTAATCGCCGTCTTGGGTATATCCTCTGGGTTGACCCTAATTTGGTTATACGCCTTGACAAGGTCGATCTTCGAGAAGATGGTGCATCCTGCGAGCTGGTAAGAGAAGTCGTGAATGTGACGCACTGGGTATCGATCGGGAACAGTCCTCGCGTTGAGAGCTCGGTAGTCGCCACAGGGTCTCCATCCATCATCCTTTTTACGTACCATGTGTAAGGCTGAGGACCAAGGGCTGTCAGATCTTCGAGCTATTCCACTAGCCATCATATCGTCAAACTCCTTCTTTGCTGCCTGTAAACGAGTTGGATCCAAGCGACGAGGTTTACAAGCTACTGGCGGTCCGGGCGTTGTCCGGATATGATGGAGTGTCTTGTGATTGGGAGGAGAAAAGATTCCAGCAGGGCGAGTAATCTCTGGGTACTCCCTTAAAATGTGATGGAAGTGTGAATCTCCAGAGACTGCCTTTATGGACGTTAAGTCATCATCAGAAGAACTAGAGGGAACGGCATTGACAGACATTGTAGTGGTTCCGTCGGTTAAGAGCTGTCTCCTGCAGTCGACGAGCAGATTGTAGAAGGAGAGGAAG
This sequence comes from Hemithea aestivaria, assembly GCA_947507615.1. NCBI lineage: Eukaryota > Metazoa > Arthropoda > Insecta > Lepidoptera > Geometridae > Hemithea > Hemithea aestivaria. The sequence goes on from OX382338.1 coordinate 14,934,628, forward strand.
TCTACTCCAATGATGGGCTTCGAGACATCTGCGATCGTAAATGTCCACACGAAGTCTCGTCGCAAGCCAAAATCAAGATGTAGCGTAACAGGACCGTAAGTATGTATAACAGAATTGTTTGCAGCAGATAGTTCAAATCCTGTTTTAGTGCAAGGCGTCTTTATCGCTGACCGGGGAAAAACACACAAGTCTGAGCCAGTGTCCACGAGGAACTGCATTTTTGATGCTCGGTCGGTGACAAAAAGGCGGCCTATTAATAGAGGACAGTCGTTAGCCGCTACTTGCGACCGTCCCTGTAGTTTTCCGATGTCGGGAATGTGCAGGGCTTCTTACAGTTCTTCGCCTGAGCTCCGTAATTGAAGTGGTAGAAGCAATGGGGATGATCTGAAGGCGGCTGTCGCAGGCGTGAGCGGCTATTAGAGCGAGAGCGACTACTGCGGTTGTTCCAGCGCTGAGGACGTTCTCCACTCCTCTGCGTGGTAAGTAACGCTACCTGTTTTGTTAGCTCCTGGACCTGTCTCGCTAAGTCGCTAAAGTCTGCAGTGGATACCTGGGCGGCGCTGGATACCTGAGGCGAGGATGGTGTAATATCGTGCACTTTATCCGCGAGGTCAGCCAGCTTCTTTAGCGGTAAGTCGTCCTGTGAAGCAATTACCGTCACAATGTTCGTAGGTAACCTGCTGGTCCAGACTGATTTTAGGAATTCATCTGGAACGCTGGGTCCAGCCAGGCTCTGCATATGCCGCAACAGCTGAGAAGGCTTGCGGTCACCTAACTCCTCGTGCATTAGTAATTGTTGGACGCGCTTTTGCTTGGACGCAGAGAGACGTTTTATGAGCTCAGTTTTCAGTTTCTGGTATTTATCTGTTAACGGCGGATTGGTGATTATGTCACGCACCTCGGCAGCGTAGTTGTGATCTAGTTGTGCCACCAGGTAACAGAACTTAGTATCATCGGTAGTTATTTTCGATAAAGTAAATTGGCTTTCTACCTGGGCAAACCATAAAGCTGGTTCCTCGGGCCAAAATGGCGGGATTCTAACACCAACACGTAGTACAGCCGGGGCATCATCGGTTTCGGCCATTATAACGGGCACTTAATTTTTTTTAGTCCAAAAAAATTCTCACCTCTTGTAACTTGGGCCACACCCCAAGTTCTGGAATGCGGTTCTGCCACTCTGAGTCCGTGCGCGTGGCAAGATATTCTTCGTCGGGGTCACCAGTTGTGGTGAGGTGAGAAGGTGGTGAACTGATGTGATGATAGGCTTACCCGAGGTAGATAGTGTGAAGCTGATAGTATGAATTTATGTGTGAAAGTTTGTATGAATTTACTGATATTAAAGGTGGCTGAAGAAAGATGAAACTACGCGTGATTTTAAGACAAATATAATAACAGAAAAGCAAAAGACAAATTACAGTAAGAATGAGAAAATAACAATATTTACGTAAGCAAATTATTTAAGCGAGCGAGCGCGTGCTAGCGTTACGAGGCGGTGCGAAGCTCTGGCGGGCGCGCGGCTCACGCGCTGCGACCGGCCGGCAGGCGAGCGCGGGAGTGCCGCGCGGGCCGGGGGCGGTGAGTCGGCGCAGGTCCAATATTCGTAAGCAGAGCGCGCAGTTGTGAGCGATTTGGATGAAATTGTATCGCCACAACTTAACTGAGGTTAATAGGAACAAACAACTTATCAGATTAGGCTAATTATTAAAAATACTGTTTCTATAGCAATTTTACAAGAAGATATTATAGGCATCTACTTGTTGCTCTGTTCTTAGAGTGCAGACATATGGGTATATTATGTGTGTTGTGTGTGTGAGTGAATGTGTGTGTGTGTGTGTGTGTGTATGTGAGTTCGTATGTGTACTTGTGCTAGTGTTAAGTACTGGAATAATACGACATATGCTAGTAAAAACAATTATTGTAAAAGATAGAGGAGGGTAGACCTCCCTTGCAGGAGGTCGTCTAGGTGGTTACCCCAACAGTGCCAGTTATTCTACCGCCTGAGCAGTGATGTGAAAACATTATTGTGCTTCGGTAGGAGGGCACTGTAGCTAGTGAAATTACTGGGCTGAAGAGTCTTAACATCTTATGACTTTTCAGTACGAAGCGTTGGTGCAGTCCACCTAGAATCTCATATTATTGTGAAATCCTAGTTGTGGTGACCCCGTTGTAGTATCCCGTTGTGGTGACATCACGGCTTCACGTAAGTAGGCACAAAGAATTTTCGCTAATGTATGTAGTAGAAGAAAATGTGTGTAAATAAAGTGTGAAATCCAGTATATTATGTACTCGTCACTCGTAGATAATGCCAGTTCAAACAATAATTAATATTAAATTGAAGTAGTCTTATCTCTCATACATTAACTATCAACAAAATGCACAGAGGAAGGTGAAAACAACAGCATTATCATATTATAACTCCATTGTACCACCGCCCGCGCGTTAACGCATCCGCTTTCGTAACAAAGGGATTATGCAGTTTTGGACCATTAAAATACTAATTTAGCATCTGAATTTATATGGCAAACTCACAAAATCCATTTATTCAAATAGGCTACTATGGCACTTTTGTAAGTGAATTTACTCAGTAGGTAATTAATACAATATAATAACTCAAACCAGGTTACAAGAAATTGTTTCATATAAGTAGACAATACCCATAAAGCTAAAGGTATACAATCGGCGGTCTTATTGTATAGAGCAATCTCTTACAGACAACGTGGTTGGAAGGAATATTGCGAACATGTATAGAGGCGGTGTGAAATACTTCTGGAAATAATGCTATCACAATAATTTGATTAGATTCGTTCTATAATTGTATCTACTGTCCACTCGGATTTTTTTATACTCACTTAATTGTTACGTTTGATCACATCCTTCGTGATGGAATATGCAGATGCGGTTGGCGTTGAATGACGCCCTAGAAAGCTTTAATTTAATAGAAGGGCACTGTAGCTAGTGAAATAACTGGGCTGAAGAGTCGTAACATCTTATGACTCTCAAGTAAGAATCGTTAGCGCAATGCACTGGGTAGTATTGTACTAATTATTGGCAGCGTTATCTCTTACCATCAGAAGAGCGTCTTGCTCGTTTTCTTTCTTCGTTGTATAAAAAAAATCGTGTCTTGAATATCTCCAAGTTGTATCGCTCGGAAAACATGGATCACGGCAATTTGTTGTAAATACGAACAGAACCTACTGTAGTAAAGTTGTAGTTTTAATGGTAAAAAACTAAAAGGTCACCGAATCCACTAAAAAGTAGGGCCAGGGACGTCAGTGGTGCATTACAGTTAACCAATTAAGGGAACTAACAAAACCCATTGAATAATATTAGGTAACGAGCTCTGCGGTTATATCTGCGATTTATGCTACGTAATATGTTCCAAATTTTTGCCAAAAGTGTTTTGTTATTATACCAACCAATAACTAGCACTGCAGGCAGTTTATGTTTTTAACTATATTTTGTTTTCTTAGTATAGTATGTAGCAAAAGTTGATGTAAAATTGATTTAAGCGTAATCTGGTAAGAAACTGTCTTACACACATCCAAAATTTAGCATTATTAAATTTTGGAAGGATAGGATAGTTAAATTTTATAACCTTCAAGATGGATACCAAGGCTATTATTTTGTACCTATGCACGTCATACCTACAACTCTACCTTTAAAAAAGATTAGCAAATAATATAAAAATACCTGAGAATACCTCAAGATCTTAGCTTCAGCATTTGCAATGAAATACAAGGCATACTTCGCCGGCTGCGCTCGCGGACGGAAGAAACACCGGATCAGGCGTGTTTGGTCACATTCTCAAATTTATTTATTTTATATAAAAAACAAAACAGTTTGTTTATTAATAATAATAATTCATTTATTTCAGGCAATAGTACACTGACAACAAGTAGTGAACCAGAGGCCCATATCAATAAATACCTTAAAGACTAACATATATAAAAATAATAAACTTAAAAAAAAAATCTAGGTAACACGTAGCGCCGGCGACGTGTTGCGCGCAGAGTCAGCAGGAAGTCGCCCTCGGAATTTCCGAAATACGACTCCCTGCGGCCAGAAGTCTTCCTTCATGAAGGTCGGCAGACGGCTGGTCGGCACTCGCACCACGAATGAGTTAAAATTCGTTTTATGGCGAGACTCCAGCCGTTCGACCCTCAAGGTGAAAGCGGACTTCTTCCGGACGTAGTCTACGACGTCCACGGCTTTCGTAGACCACATCAAACGGGATACGTAGAGCAGCGTCACAGGACGCAGCGAATCGTAAAAAATACACATTAGAATAATATAAGCCTAAAAGTATGGATCCGAATCACAAACCAAAAATATGTGTTCCTAAAAACGTTAGAAGAAAATTGCTAGCTTTACTAGCAATTTGTCACATTCGCAAATTGTCACTGTAGAAAATCACCATGTTAGCAAAATTTTAAAAAAAAGTACCTATCAATATTGGGGTTTCCAATGATGAATTTGCTATCACGATTTGCTACAATGACAAGTTGCTACTGTGATATTTTTCTACTGTGACGACGTGTAAAGATATTTTGTGTCTAAATGTAACTTTTCGATCGTGACAAAACCCGCCTGATCCGAAATACCGCGTATTGTTCCCACTCTTCACATAATTGAGTGTATTGTCTAAGGCTTAGCTTCACTATTGTTGAGTTTATTAAAAATTGTTGAGGTTTTTTTTTATTTAAAGTGAGGGAAGTTGGCTTTAAACTATTTTAGACTTGGCTTGAGATTCGTGCCTCGGTTATATCCTACTACCATGTTGAAATATTCATTTGGTTACAGAAACATCATTTTTTTTTAGTAGTAGACTTCCCTTGCAGGAGGTCGACTAGGTGGGTACCCCAACAGTGCCAGTTATTCTACCGCCTGAGCAGTGATGTGCAAACATTACTGTGCTTCGGTAGGAGGGCACTGTAGCTAGTGAAATTACTGGGCTGAAGAGTCTTAACATCTTATGACTCTTAAGTAAGAAGCGTTGGCGCAGTGCACCAGTAGCACTGTACTAATTATGGGCAACGTAATCTCTTACCATCAGGAGAGCGTCTTGCTCGTCTTCTTACTTCGTTGTATAAAAAAAAAATTGAGTGTGTACTTATGTTCACGCGTTAGAAGTTATACTTCTTTGGCGTATGGAAGAATAAATAATAAATGATTAGTATCACCGTCGTATATGAAATTGATTTAATAAAAACACAAAAATAATATTTATTTATTCACACTGTTTAATTGTACCCTTACGAAACACGTGTTCTAAATATAACAATACTAGAATATACATTATACAACTTGAACATAGTTATCAATTTTCATGCATGCCACCTAGAACTAACTTCACGATGTAGAATTTAGGTGTCGGTGTGCGCGCGCATCGTAAAAATTCACTCTCATCATTTTTCTTTATCGCGCCAAAAGAAGTATAACTTCAAAAATTATTAAAGGTTAGCCCTTGACCACGATCTCGCGTGATATTAAGCGACGATGCGGCCGTAGATGGCAGCAGACTATATGTACCTAGAAGGCGGGATAAGTCCCTCCCTGGCTTCACTGAACATCATGCCGGAACACGGTCACAATGACCGGTTGGCGACATGGTTTTGTCCAGTGGGTGGTAACCAGCCACCGCCGAAGCCTACCACCAGAATAGCGCGCGCAAAAACCGCACATAACTAATTAAAGTCATTGGCTGGGATTCAAATTCGGTGGTCCAGATTTGCTTCCACACCACATAAACCCTTGGCCGCCACCGTTTAATGAAGAATGAAGACTATAAATGAGTTGCTCCCCTGGGAGCTAGTGTTCATGAAGGTAGCTTATTCTCTAAAATAGCATAGTACATAGGCGTTTCAGCGGAAAACAGCTTTATATGTACGAGTAATATTGAAACATCTACTCTTTCTGCACTTATTTGTACCTACGCAATGAAATAAATAAAATAAAATAACTTATTCATGAAAATAGATAGGTACATTAAATCTAATGATACCGAGACATTTGGGTACAATAAGGAGGTGTCATGATAGTGAAAACTGCTCTATCCGAAACTAGATTTGTGGTCTGTGTTTTCGGTTAAAGCATAATTCTTCATATTTTGTGGATCATTGCTTGAAATCTAAATATGAAAACTAGTGCATGTTATGAGTATGAAATTTAATATATATAAGTCACCAAATATTATTGGAAACTGTTTTTGATATAATTTTTTTTATGTTCTTTGTGACAACAAACAATAACTTATCTATGTAATCGAAGTGGCTTCGACCAAAATCACAATCGCATAACATAAATCTCCATTTCCTAGGAGTTCAATAAACGCGCAGACGTCAAATAAAAGCGAACATCTGAAATGTAATCAATCAATGTGGGTCCGTCAGTGTTTGGGGTCACAAGAGTTACTGCCTTCATAAAGATGCAGCCTTGCCAGAACGTTACTTTTGTAATATTTTGCGTTACTTTTTGACCCTTTACGTTACTTTTGCGTTATTTGCCTATACTTCGTTTCAAAAACAAAGATATTTTTGGGTTCGAAGGTCAATGAAAATTATCATTGATATATTCACAAAAACTGTTATATCCGATATATATTATGATAAATATATCTGATATTGATATTACGAAAAATATCCGATATATATAGCGAATTCATTAAAATATTGATTCTTTGCACCCTCCAAAAATTAATTTTTGTTTTCTAATTTTTTTATGTTACTTTTCTGGACATCGATTTTATATAAAAATAAACGATTTGTTTGTAATGCTAAACAATAATAAAGTTGACTCAATAGAGATTTGGTTTAGTTGAAATTTTTTTTACAAGTTCTTATTGTATAAACGATTATGTTACTTTTTGAGTTTGACTAGGTTACTTTTGAAGATAGGGCACTGGCAACACTAAAGATGCGCCGTTCACTGCTGACTGCCGTAAGCCGTATATGGGTCGTATAATCGCATAGTCGTATATTTGGTATACGAGTGAAATATGTAGTGCATATTGATACCGAGTCCTGCTGAAAGCATTTTAGCTATTTGTAAAGTAACATTTACCCCATCTACTTAACTGATACCGCGACGACAATACCACTGGTGTTGCGGACGTCAATAGGGAACCACTCACAATTAGGCAAGTCTACAGCTCGCTGGCCTGTCTTTATAGACAAAAAGTCGTCGGTCGGTCGTCGGAGGAGCCGTCGTCGTCGTTCTTTTGTTATTAAAAATAAAAAATTAAGACCCTGAGTTTGAATCCCTGCGAAGTACTTTTCTCATGCACTCACGCACTTCTAGATAGAATTTCCAAAATCTCGTCATATCATAAGCGATGACGCAACCGAAGATTGTAGCAGACTAAACCCTAGAAGGTGGGATACATTTCTGGATTCACTAAACATCGAGCGTGTGCTAAAATTTTATTAAATTTTGTATCAAAATAGCTTAGACCCTGAAAAAACAAAAGCTACATATCAGCGGGTAAACCCACCAGGAGCACCTAGTACTTTTATAATATCTCTTAACATTTCAAGTATTCGAACCAGACATGAGCATACTAGTATTATAAAATATTCCCGGAATCCCGAAGAGTTGCTCCTGTACAGGCTAGATGCAGGTTGATGTTTGTTCGGCAGCGGATCTAATAACGTATCGCTGAATAGTCAGTCTGACTGAGTCAGGCTGCGTCTGGTACTGCGCCGGATCGAGTCAATGTGGACAGGTTTAAGGGATAGGAATTTGGCGATAGCAAATACTACAAGTAAATGCGATACGCTGAATACACACTCACTATTAAAAATATAAAAGCAATAAATTTGTTAAGTTTGTTAGAATACATGTATGTTTATTACCCTTTCACGCTTGAGTGGGCCGATTGAGCTTTAATTTGGTATAAAGGTAGCTTAGGCCCTGAAATAACATAGAGGTAGGTACAGCGGGAAAAACCATTAGTTAAGGAGTAGCTAGTATTAAATATGACATAAGTATGCACTACACGTACTCAAAGTACTACCCTCGTTTTACTGTGTATTTTTACTCGTTTCCCTCGTTTTAGTGTACTGTTAATGGTATATAGGTACATGAGAATGCGTCCAATTTATATTTTTTCAAAAGGCTCTTAACTTGTACTTCTCTCTCTCTCTCTTTCTCTCTCTCTCTCTCTCTCTCTCTCTGTTGTGTATATCTCTCTAATATTATAAACGTAAAAGTTTGTAAGAATGTATGGATATCCGGATGTCTTGATGTATGTTTGTTTGTTTTTTTAACTCTTTCACGCCTAAACGGTTGGACCGATTCAGCTGAAAAATATATTATGCCAAAGCATAGAGATAGTATAGACTCTGGAAAAACACATAGGCTATATAGTGCAGCGAGTAAAATCGCTAGGCGCAGCTAGTTAAACATAAAACCAATAAATCGCTGACCGCTCATAACTCGCACCACATAGTAAGGTAATGCGATTCGCAACTGATAACTTAGTTTTGTATGAGAAAGAATCATTTTGTTGCACACGCGGAGGCTATGAAATATTGAATACGACCAGGGCTTCGTCTGTGTGAAATACCTACTGAATATTTTATTATGAGACTTGCACCGGAGACATAAACTTTTATTTAGAAGCAAATGTTGGCAAAAGATGAGAACATATATTTAAAACATGTGAATAAAAAAAATTAAAAACAGGCTTTTATCATTATGTTATCTAGCACCAAAATACCTACTCGTCAAGACGAATCAAACAAGCCCAAACTCGATGAGGTTGCGTCGTTTAATTACGGTGTTCCTATGACCACCTTCCAGCTCCATCATTAGATTAGCGCCATGTCTTAATAAAATTGCATTGTCATCCGATTTATATATGCATGCAATTCGGCTCAATCGGAAACCGGGAAGTGGTTTAATAAATTTAACTTAAAAGATTTGATTACAGACAGACAAACAAAACCATTCCCAACGTTTCGGCTCAGTTACATGAGCCGTGATCACGAGCAAACTGGAGAGGCGACGATCCTTCGAGATCGTCAAGATGGTAGATTCACGTCTACCTCATTTGATCAAAAGTGCGCGCTAAGGCCCGATTACTAAAATTACCCTTTACATAGTAACTTGAAACGCATCTAAGTCTAAATTTGAGAGCAGCATTTTGGCAGCTATTTATCATACAATCTTATACTGCTGATGGGCAATGTTAAAAAAATAACATTTTGCATCCTATAATTAACCCCCGACGCAAAAACGACGGGGTGTTATAAATTTGACGTGTATGTCTATCTGTCTGTGGCATCCTAGCTCCCGAACGGATAAACAAATTTTGATCTAGATTTTTGTTTGAAAGAAGAGTTTCGAGAGTGTTCTTAGCCATGTTTGGTGAAAATCGATCCAAGATGGCCGGCAACCCCCTCAATATGAGTCAAATGAAAGGGCTTAACTTGTAGAATACAACGCACTAAAATAAATTTAAAATCCAAATGGCGGCCACCCCAAAACGGCGAATTAAATATTTTGAAAGCGTTGCATAGGGGTTTTTTTTAAATTTTAATTTAATTCACTTGTTTATACAAACTTTCGCGATTAAAACATGAGTAAGAAGTAGCATACTAAAAACATAACTTTACGTGTAATATAGGATAACTAAACCACAAAACATAGAAACATAGTAAACTTATAATATTAGCAAACTATGTTAATCTGTTCCACGTTCGTGCCGGTAACTTCAGTCAGTAAGTTTCCGACTTTGCTAAATTGTTGCGAATTACATTCTGCTCTCATTTCACTGTACACTATTCACTATCCTACTGTAGACAAGTAACAAGTTTTATGATACGTGTAGTGTGTAGGTACTTTTACTGTTATTCATATTTCGCACCTCTCGAGGAAGAAAGAATTAACCCTAATTGTGACTTTTTATTTTTATTGCATAATAAAATCAAGAAAAATCCGATACATATTGTCAATTTTTTTCATAAATTTATCTCAAAAAATGAGGGAATTATTAAAAAAAACTAAACTTGTACGACACTGGAATCAAATAAAGTTACTCTATAAAACTGTAGTTAATTACATTTGCGACCACACTATCTACTAGTTTTCCATGGCAATAACATCATAAATACACTTACGTCAATATTGTACGAACATTTTTACAAATATCTTTAGATAACTACAGATAACTCCTTTTTAAAGAAATTTTCGTAAATATATCGTCGTGCAATTACAGTTACCACATTCTTCAACGAAACATTTATCAGCCTTTATCACATTAACTACTAGTTACTCACTTCTTTCACGAAACTTTAGTCAGAATTAAAATAAATAAGTCTAATTGCTTACATTTTTTAAATTATGAAATAGTTGTATAGAGATTGGTTTTTATGTTTTTGGAGTCCAGCAGCGCACGTATCTGTGTAGCCAGTTATGTAAACTGGGTATCGTTACGCTAAACGCAGATCATAGTTACACATTCTGCCTTGCTTCAGCTTGAAATCTGGAGAGTAGCGGGATTCAAGGCAAATGATGAGCTAACCAGTCATGAAAGAAAGTCTCGGCATGCAAGATCATACCCGTTAGCGACTGGATGCATAAGAGGACCCAACGAACATCCTCGGAGGGTTCGAGTGACCTCGCAATTCTCACTCTAGTTTCTCTCGGTTGACGTAGTATAAGTTTGGATTTCTAATGACCTGTAGCTGAAGATCTCGTTCCACTTCAGTTTCTGTGTACCGTGTCACTCTATAAATCTTTAAATAACTAAGAGAACGGTTTCAAAGCTTCAGAAATCCCAATTATTAATCAGAGGTTCATAGAACGCAGTGAAATCATGTGAATATGCTGGCGTCCAACCGGAATACCTGCGATAGTGTTAAAGACATGTGCACCAGGGCTCACTCCGATTTTGACTAGCCTTCAGCATTATACGCCAACGTGCAGCCTGTTTTCAAAAAAGGCAGTTGTGCTGGCCCTTCCAACCACTGACATATCTCAGTCACGTTCATGAAATGGAGCATCAATCTCGACGAATGATCTCCTGTGTGCTCAACAATTCGGGTTTTGTCGTGGTAAATCTACTGTTGATCTGTTTTGCATATCACTCACTTCTTGGGTAAGCAGATAACATCTAGCGGTAGAGCCAATAGAGACGGAAAAAAAAAACGATGAAGAGAAGTTATTTACTGTTAAAATAATTTTATTTAATGAAACTTCTCCTTTCCGAAATGTATGTTTGTCGATAGGTAATCTCTTTTAGATACTGGGAATTTCTCTTATTTTTGCCTTTTACTTCTATGATTATCTACATCAAGTCTAAGACTCAATCGACTGTCAGGAACTTGGGTATTTTGGCAAAGGTGCAACATTACTTCACCCGGGACATTTGCTTATCTCTATTGTTCTGGATCCCTGTTATTTTAATTTCTAATAAATGCAATGGCGGGGTCGCGACCTTGACCAATAGGACGACGCCTCGCAAAAATGCATGCGCTCCAGGCGGCGCCACTATCAACGCGGAAGCGTTCAGTTGCATTGACGAATTGCCACGATTAGCATCGTATTTTCTTAGCTGTTTCCAAAAAACCTATCTCAGAGTGAATGTGTTGTGAGAATCCCGTGGATTACCGTCACGCACCCTCCAGTGCGAGTTTTACCCAATCGCATCCCATATTTGCGATTATTTGGAGTCCAGAAGCCGTCAGCCTGCGCAGGAGAGGAGGTGGACCGCGTCCACGTCAGGTTAGTGGCTTCCGCATTGTTTTTTGTGAGATTTTGGAATAGCAGGGATCGCAACTCAGGATAACGTGTTATCCTCTCTTTTTACCCCGTTCAAAATACAGTCCACTGGGCTTCGTAAGCCCGTATCACCAAGCCGAGGAGACCCTTTGCCGTGCAAAGCACAACCTCGCACATCTGGTCAGCTTCGAGCCAATCTTTTATTAAGAATCATCAAAATAACATATATTAATTAAATTCGTAATTAAATTTAACAATCCATGCTATTTTCTCTTTATTTCGAGCCAAACGCTAATAACAAGTCACAAGGCGACCTGTCATAAAAATGGCGTCCGAAATTGAAGCGAATAAAGCGAAATTAAAAACTTTAATTTTGCGTAAGGAATATTTATTTACAAAATTGCAAAAGGTTTTTGATTTTTCGAAATTATTAAGGAAGAGTGATATTCCAGAATATTTGGCGAGTTTATCTGACTTAGAATCTGTAAGAAGTAATTTCGAAGGTACGATTTTTGAAATAGTGCAATTAGAATTACTATTAGATCCTAATGCGAAGTTTTCGACCAAAGAATTGGATGCATTTGATACGTTATACTCTGCGTGCAAACGTACTGCAATCAAACATGAGTCACAAAGTACAAAAAGGGAGTCAGGTGAACAAGTTAGGCCTTCATTGCCAAAAATAAAGCTATTTGAATTTGACGGCCAATTGGAAAACTGGCCCACCTTTTATGATACTTTTACGTCACTCGTGCATGATCGAGATTTCTCAGAAATAGACAAATTCCATTATTTACTCTCATGTGTAAAAGGCCCAGCTTTAAACATAGTTAAAAAATTGCCTATTACCGCGGCTAATTATTCACTTGTTTGGAGTAGCTTATTGAGTAAATATCAAGATAATCGTGCCCTTGTAGGTAGGTATTTAGAGAACATGCTCAACTTCACACCGCTCGTAAAGAATTCTACCGCTAATCTTACGTCTTTTATAGAAACATTCGATAACTCGTGGAAAGCGATTGAGGCATTAAAAATAGAGAAGTTGTGTGATTATTTGATGTGTCATTTGTGTTTGCGTGTGTTAGACACATCTACCCGAAAGTTATTTGAAGAAAGTCGTGATCAAAAGACCTTACCTACCTTTGACGAACTAATTAGTTTCGTAAACAAACAAATAAAAGTACTGGAGCATACGTTTCCCTCTTCTACATCAGATTCCAAAGCGCTACATACTCGTAAAAAACCGGTCTCAACTGATAAGAGCGCGCGCTCAGCTAGAGGCGTGCTAACGTCAGCTGTTACCACGAATAATAACAAACAAAACAATGCGTATTCTAAAGTCGCTTGTACACATTGTAATAATCAAAATCATATGATTTATAAGTGTGATCAATTTCGCAAGTTATCACCTGAACAAAGATTTGACCGTGTCAAATTATTGAAGTTATGCAATAACTGTTTAAAGGCAAATCATGATATTAATTCATGTAAAAGCAGTCTTAATTGTGGCGTTTGTGGAGAACTGCATCACTATCTCTTGCATCGAGATAAGACGATTGCGACCGTGTCGACATCGCGTGAACCGTCTCACTCTAACTCGTCACATACTATGAATTCACCCGGCTCCGTGAGCACTAGTGATAAAAATACACAACAAATTTTATATTCCGCTCAGGAATACAACAATCATGGTGTCGTATTAGGGACAGCTCGCCTACATGCGCTTGATATGTTCAGTCAAAATCAAGACTGCCGTGCAGTCATAGACTCCGGTGCGCAAAGTTCCTTCATTACCACCGCGTGCGCTCAACGTTTGGGTTTGCCACGTAAAAAATGCCCGTATTCAATTTATGGTCTTGGGGGCGAATCAGTGAAAAATCACGGTATGGTAACTTGTGTGATTAAACCCCGACAGACAGACGGTCCGTGCTTCACAGTTGACATGGTCGTGGTTTCTAAGGTATCGTCAGACATGCCTAATGTTAATTTTTCATCACACATCATTGATGAATATAAAAGATTCGACTTAGCCGATGACTCATATCATAAAACCTCCCCCATCGACATTTTATTAGGTAACGACATAGTTCCTAATATTATTAAGGACAAGCCTTTAATTATTCAACCGAACATTCCAGCAGTGATAGAAACGGTCTTAGGTTTTGTAGTTAGTGGGCGATTGTCAACTAGTCAAACAGACAATGTTCAAAGCTCCCATTTATCGGTATCGACTAATGAAGATCAATCATTAGATCAAACTTTGCGCAAATTTTGGGAAATAGAGGAAATCCCGCGCGATATTCCCTTAAATCCACTTGATGAGTTAGCCGAAAATATTTTCGTCAATAACTATAGTCGCGATATTAATGGTCGTTATGTAGTACCGTTACTTTTTGTTCCCGAGCGCCCCGCACTTGGTGAATCCTTGTCAACCGCGGAGCGGCGGCTATGTAGCACTGAACGTAAAGTTAAACGTGTGCCCGTATTACAGCGCGCATATCAAGATTTTATGAACGAATATGTCGCTTTAGAGCATATGGAAGAATATCGAGGTGACAGCCCTAGTCAGTATGTAATTCCACATCATAGTATATTACGTCCGGGCAGCTCCTCAACTCCCTTAAGAGTAGTGTTCGATGCGTCGGCTAAGACCAGCAATAATGTCTCGTTAAACGATGTTTTGTTGACGGGTCCGAATTTATACCGCGACATAGGTGCCATAATACATAATTTTCGACTTTTTGAGTATTGCCTAGTTTGTGACATATGTAAAATGTACCGAAACATTGGACTTAGAGAATGCGATCGCTGTTATCAGCACATATTGTACCGCGACACGCCCGATCAACCGATTAAAATTTACGAGCTAAAGACAGTCACGTATGGAGTTAGTTGTTCTCCGTTTTTAGCGATTCGTACATTGCTGCAACTTGCCGCAGACGAAGGGAAACGTTTTCCGTTAGCTGCTAAAGTTATTCAGGATAGTGTGTACATGGATGACGTACTGTACTCCTGTAGGTCATTAGAGGAATCCTATATGTTACAGGACCAATTAATCGCGTTATTGAAATGTGGCGGTTTTGAATTAAAAAAATGGTCGAGTAATAGCGCGGAGTTATTACAACGTGTTCCCGCGGAGCACAGAGAATGTCCCGTTGATTTTATAAAAGATAACAATGAGTGCACTGTCAAAATTCTTGGGGTTAAATGGGTACCTTTACACGATAATTTTCAATTTGCAATAACTAAAACTGACCATGACCACACTAAGCGCTCAGTGCTAAAACTATTAGCCTCGATCTACGACCCCGTGGGTTTCATATCACCTTGTATATTTACGGCAAAAGAAATAATGCAGGACCTCTGGAAGTTAGGTATCGGTTGGGATGAAAAGTTACCTCCGAATGTGTGTAAGCGTTGGTCAGATTTCGTTACCGACCTACCAAATTTGAGTCAGATTCAGATCGAGCGACATATGTTATTACCGTCCCAAACTGAATGCGAGCTAGTCGGCTTTTGTGATGCGTCATCACGAGGCTACGCGGCGTGTGTTTACATAATCAGTCGGGACAATAACAATAATCAAATTAAGGTGCGTTTAGTCACTGGCAAGTCCAAGGTAGCACCCGTTAAGCCGTTAACTATTCCTCGACTGGAATTAATGGCCGCACTGTTATTAAGTAAACTAATCAAGTATCTCCGTGATAATTTGAAGCGTATTAAAATTACAAAAATTACGGCATTGTCAGACTCGACAATCGTATTGTCGTGGTTACAGACTGAGCCTTACAAATTAAAAACGTTTGTTAGTAACCGTGTTACACAAACTATTGAAGTTTTACCCGCCAACCAATGGCGTCACATTAAAAGTGAAGAGAATATGGCAGACATGGGTTCGCGTGGGCTATACCCGTCTGAATTAGTAGCTCGTAGCGCACAATGGTTTACTGGCCCCGCGTGGCTATACCAAGACCAATCGGAGTGGCCGATTTCTGCACATGTCGTGCAAGATACCGTCCCAGAGTTGAAGCCTTCCGCGATTACTAATCTAACCTCGACAACAAATGATACTTCTTTGGAAAGTACTTCTGAATTTTTAGAGCGTATCCTAAACCAGTTCTCATCATATTCGAAACTTTTGCGCTGCCTTGCACGTATTCGTAGACTTAGACGTTCTAGGTCAGAAGATATGCCGTCTTCCTTAAGTGCCACTGAGTTGCACGATACGCAAGACGTGCTAATAAAAATGGTCCAAAAGGCACATTTTGAAAAGGAACTTAATAGTCTGAGTAAGGGAGAAACCGCTCTGCCTTCATTGCGCAAACTCACCCCGTTCCTCGACGACCAGGGCTTCCTCAGGGTGGGGGGTCGTCTGGCGCACTCTGAATTACCTTACAATGCTAAGCACCCGAGGCTTCTGCCAAAGGACAGCCCATTTACCAGATTACTAGTGCAACATTACCATTTAAAATATTTACACGCCGGTCCCCGTACCTTACAAAACATATTAATTCAGAACTTTTGGATTTTAGCTGCTCGTCGCGTCGTACGCTCCGTAATAGCTAAGTGTAAACAATGTTTTAAATGCAACCCGAGCTTGCTTCAACCTGAGATGGCGCCCTTACCTGCGGCACGGTTATCGCCAAATAAAGTCTTCGACCACGTTGGGGTAGACCTTGGTGGTCCATTTCTCATCAAAGAGAGCTTACGCAGAAATGCCAAGGTAGAACGTGCCTACTTGGCATTGTTTGTCTGCTTTTCTACAAAAGCAGTTCATTTAGAGGTGCTATCAGCATTATCAGCAGATTGTTTTCTGGCTAGTTTAGACAGGTTCGTCTCAAGGCGCGGTTTGTGTGCGTTTCTTTATTCGGACTGTGGCACTAATTTTATAGCTAGCAGCAAACATTTGTCCGAAGTACATAAGTTCTTAAAAAATAAAGAGACAAAAGAGAAAATCGCTGAGGGTTGTGGTACTCGCCAAATTGTTTGGAAGTTCAATCCTCCCAGTGCTCCTCATATGGGCGGCCTCTGGGAGGCAGGAATTAAATCTGCCAAATACCACTTAATTCGCTCTATCGGAGAGCGATCCTTAACATTTGAGGAACTTTCCACTATTTTTTGTAAAATAGAGTCAATATTAAACTCTCGACCTTTGTGTCCATTGCCGGCGAGCGATAACGCTAACGATTTTAATGTCTTAACCGCTGGCCACTTTTTAATTGGTAAAAGTTTAACCGCAGTACCGGAGTATAACGTAGAAGATGTTCCAATGAATAATTTGTCACGTTGGCAATACCTTCAGAAATGCTCGCAAAATTTCTGGAAACGTTGGAGTCACGAATACTTAAATACTTTGCAACAGAAAGCAAAGTGGTTTACGACTGAAAACGGTCTTAAAGTCGGAGATCTAGTCATAGTAAAGACGGAAAACATGCCTCCTTGCAATTGGCCTTTGGCTCGGGTAGAAGAACTTCATCCCGGTCCCGACGGCGTCGTACGCTGTGTGACTATTCGCACTCAAAAGAGTACTATGAAGAGACCAGTTAACAAACTGAGTCCTCTGCCCTACGCCAACTAAATAATTTCCATTTCTCTTTTTATATGTTAGCTAGACGTTAGCATAAATTTAGTATAGGTCATTTATTATAGGTATAAACCTTTTCCCCTTTTTTTTTTTGGCTATTTAGAAACCATCAATATGGTTTCGGTGGGGGGTATGTTCTGGATCCCTGTTATTTTAATTTCTAATAAATGCAATGGCGGGGTCGCGACCTTGACCAATAGGACGACGCCTCGCAAAAATGCATGCGCTCCAGGCGGCGCCACTATCAACGCGGAAGCGTTCAGTTGCATTTACGAATTGCCACGATTAGCATCGTATTTTCTTAGCTGTTTCCAAAAAAACCTATCTCAGAGTGAATGTGTTGTGAGAATCCCGTGGATTACCGTCACGCACCCTCCAGTGCGAGTTTTACCCAATCGCATCCCATATTTGCGATTATTTGGAGTCCAGAAGCCGTCAGCCTGCGCAGGAGAGGAGGTGGACCGCGTCCACGTCAGGTTAGTGGCTTCCGCATTGTTTTTTGTGAGATTTTGGAATAGCAGGGATCGCAACTCAGGATAACGTGTTATCCTCTCTTTTTACCCCGTTCAAAATACAGTCCACTGGGCTTCGTAAGCCCGTATCACCAAGCCGAGGAGACCCTTTGCCGTGCAAAGCACAACCTCGCACATCTATCATAAAGCCGATCGTATATCTATAGAATATTGTTTTCGTCTTTGGGATGATACTGCCAAATACCAGATCCAGGTTCTGGAATCGATTCAGGGGAGCGCCAAAAGGCTCATGAGTGACCAAACGCTAGTGCATTCTAAGAGTTTTGAACACTGTAGAAGAGTCACCCCTTCTAACCGTTTTATTAAGATTCGTTTCGGAGAGTTGCGCAGGAATTACACAAACTAATCCTATCCCGCTCGTTCCCGCCGTTCTAAAGCACGTTTCAACTTCGGAAGTCACGGTTTCCAGCAATGCGGCATCCATTCCTTGTGGCGCAATATCTAATCGTATTTGAAACACTTTGCAGTCATTCGTATTTCCTTGTGTCATAGACTTTGTTTTTACTCAAGCAATGTTTGAAATTGGTTTAATCATCATAAGTCATACTTCATAAATGAAAAACAATGTTATAATTTAATAAAAAGACATAATTATGACACTTCTCCTGTCATAATACTAAACTTAATCATTGAATACAAATGTATGAGTGGATGAATATTTCTAATTTATTTGCGCCAAAACGGCTAAGTGGATCTAGATGAAATTTTGTACAGATGTACAATATATCCTGAAATATGACTTAGTTTACTTTTAAAGCTGTAAAACTACTCAACATAGCTGGTATTAAATTTATTACGAAACCTTTATGATTTTTGGTATAGTACAACAAAAGCTACCTTAAAATACACAATCAGTAATATTTACAAGATCTTTCTACAAAATTTAAATAAGTTAAAAGTTTTACACATAAATCCCTTATACTGGAGTCATTTAAAGGCTGTTTTTTATTTTGTAATTTCTTTTGTACTGAGAAACGACTAATATTTTACAAACTAAATGATTGGAATAACGTAATATGTCAACATACGCGAAAACTGTCTGTGATTTTTTTCGTTTAAAAAAGCGCTTACTTGAAATACATTTTTTATCTGAATATATTTTTCGAAGAAAAAGAATGCAATTTATTTTACGCAAAAAGACCGAGACAAAGTTTTCGTGGAAAAACGTCGTAAATCATACTTACGCGTGGAGTTTGTAACGACACCACACGCTCAGAAAGTCGTATCTGCAGTTATGTCAGCATTATAGTTTCCGTTTCATGTTAATAAAGTAGTATCTCTGTTAACTACATAAATTAATTAATATGTATCGCTGAAAAATAGCGTAAAGCTATTTTTTAAGATTTACTCCATGACGATTAATTAAATTGCAAATTGAAATACATAGGCCAATCGAGGTTAATTTTTGCTATTTTTTGCTATATACTAAATTTTTCTCAGATTGCCGATGATTTTTTAAATCAGTTTTTTGTTGCTCCTGTAAAGTTGGTGTTTTTCAGTTACGACTTTCTTCCTCGGGGGGTGCGATTTATGGTGAATAAATATAGCATAGCATTTACAACCAATTTTGTTAGTAGAAAGCTTTTAACGAGATGTAAAAAAATTTGCGTAACCGAAGCAGCCCCCTGAGGATCGAAACGGCCGGCACGAAGCCGAAGTAATACAAGTGAGTTTATGCCGTTAATTTACAATGTTGAATCTAAATAGTCACGAATCGTTTAGTGTAAAAAAACTAAACCAATTTCAAGTGTTTTCAATAAGCGAGGTCTGTACGGAAATTTTAATTTCGACGAATTGTAAACCTTTAGTATTCCTTTTTAAAGTAAATTAGAGCCACCAAAAATAACGATTTACTGTTGTTTTATTGAAATCAACTCTCAGAAAAAACAGGGAAGTTACTCAAAATTGCAACACAAAATTAAAAAAATCAAAATCGCAATTAAAATGACGGCATTCTGATTAGTAAAACATAATTATTTTATATAGAGATTTTCCCGCTGTACAGCCTATTTGTTATTCCATGGTCTAAGCTATCTCTATACCAAATTTCAGCTCAATCGGTCCACCCGTTTAGGCGTGAAAGAGTAACAAACATCCAGACATCCATTATTACAATCTTTTACTTTTATAATATGAGTAAGATGACCGTTTTCCACTCCGAGGGGAAGAAAACGATTATTTCAGGTCTTGTCGAGGCTTGACTTTATTTTCTGCTGCCGAAGAGAACACACACACACACACACACACACAAACACACACACACACATCCTTAATTTATAGTTTATAGTAGGATTGGGGCGTGCATATTTTTATTAGTTGAAACTAAAATACAGTAAACCCTGTACTATCACGATGACAAGCATAAAACTGCTAATGCAGTATTCATGTCGACAAAGCTTTATATTGTGAGTATAAATTAAACCTTTAAAAATCATAGTTTTGTGTCATGTGGGGGCACCATAAAATGTGGGCGGCCGAGTGAGCCATAACTTGACATTGTAGTAAAAATGACATATTATTGGGAGGAACGTAACACACTTGCGCGCGTCGGTACTTGCGTTTTGGTTCGGTTAGTCTTTCGGGTTATGGAAAAAATGAGGATATTTTTTAATTTTTTATGACTTACTGTTAGTCTTTGACCACGATATCTCTTACTTAAGCGACCGAAGATGGTAGCAAACTAGCCTGGAATAAATCCCTCCCTGATTGGATCACTCATCAGACACGGTGATCCTGCAGGATGGCTTCAAAAATTATATGGGCTGTGCCAGCCATATCTTTTTATTTGTATGCGCAATTTCAGTGGTTTGCTCGTTGGTTTAAATTCTTTGTCTGTAATGTATAAGGGGCGCCGCAGCGACGGTGTTTCTGATACTAAAATTAACTGAAGGCATACTGTTACAAATGAATGATTTGAATAAAAATAAATTATATTTTATATTTGCAATATCGTAATTTATTATTTCATAATATTATTATCCCTTACAAAATGGATCAGTTCTATGTGTATTCAAATTTAACTTTACCTATAACCCTGATTCAATTTTGCGGGCTTGACAATGATCGGACCGTGCGTGCGGGCCCATCAGCGTCAACTTGTTGTAAGTGTATAGCGACCCTAATTAGGCCCTAAATAAAATGTTTATGTTTCGTAGTAAAATTTGTAGATTTGTAGGATCTAAATGAATGTGGGTGAGAACATGCCATATTTATTCCTTTATAAAAAATATGTGTCATGCCCCGATGATTGTGATAAAGGCAGATGCCAAGCCACCAAGGCAAAATTGACGCCATTATTACAAAACGTAATTTTTTTCTAATAACGCACACATTTCGAAAAAAATCGGTCAACACGGAATCCGACATATGTAAGGCTACACCACATTAGGCGCAACTTGACGTCATCGTCGCGTAGTTGCCGTAAGTCGCAAAAATAATGATCGTCGCGACTACCAGCGTTTCACGTCCATTGTGGAATCAGCCTAATGTGATGGCTTTTTTGTGCGAAGATCGGTGACAGAATTCTTCTCAAGAATGCCAATAGCCTTAAAATTCACAGATTTTCATTACGATGCGAGATAGACTTGGATACCTATTACCTATTCAATAGATATTCAATCAAAAAGTTCAGCAGCCAAATCGAATTCCTAATTCTAAGCTGCATTGGAATTAAATCCTCTACAATGAAAAGTCAACCTTATGGCTTAGGGTATAGAGTTGTGAATGGAAGACAGTTGGTATAGGAGACAAGTAGGGTGGAAGAACGTGAAGGATTGCATCGTTGGAATTGGAAGTAGGTCGGGTGCGTTTAGTCTTACCTACCTACATAACCTACCTTTAAGTAACTAGTACTTACTACATTAGGACTTTTAATCTAAAAATCTGCCTTCCAAAAAACGAGGGCAATTTTTGATTCCTTACTTGAAACTTCACGACCGGGCCTGGTTCAATAATTTCTCAGTGAAACGGTCTAGACGGCACAACAGAACTAACAACCCTTCTGCTGTGACACACGTTTGCCCAACATGTAGTCGACCCTGCCGCTCCAGGATTGGTTTTATTAGCCACCAACGGAAGCGCCAACGCAACCCAACTGACAGTGCTTAAATCGTCTGATATGACTGACTGATCTATCAACCTACAGCTCAAACCTCTGAACGGATTGGGTTGAAATTTCAAACACAGAGTTTTATGATGTAGACCTACGCTAAGAAAGGATTTCACCATGCGGGCAAAGTCGCGAGCGTAAGCTAGTATAGGTATATAAGGAAGGAGTGATTGACTGACTGATCTATCAACGCACAGCCTAAACCACAGAAAGGTTTGAGTTGGAATTAGGAATACAGATGAGTTTTTAACGTAGATCTCCTCTATGAAAAGATTTTTGGATGCGGGCAAAGCCACTAACATAAGCTAGCACAAAATATAATACTAAAAACTTAAGCACTGCAGATAAGAAGACCTAAAATCTAGGCACTATCTTGGTAAACTCTGTACTAAGTAGGTACAGAGACATCTAGGCACTATGTAACTTAAACTCAAAGTACCTACGTAAAGGACCGCCAATTAGCGAAACGCCTTTGTCATGTCTAAAGGGGCTGAGCTTGTTCTCGAATGTTCTTCAGACTGAAATAATGAACGCCCCGACTTCCACTAAATTTACCTTTCAGACAGTTACATTTTCACTAAAGATTTCAAGGAGACATAATGTATTTAAATCACCATTTTTTTCCTGAAGGTAAGTAAAAACGGGAGGTGAATGAAATCTGAATGATCAGCAAGCAGCGGGGTGTCGTATATAAATGTTATTATTTTGAATTACTCAAAAATAATTAAATATTTTTGGTCCTAGGTGCAGACAAAAAAATATACTTTTCTTACCACAAAAGTTACTCGAAAATCGAGAAGATTGTTTGAGATTTAATCGGAAAGAAAATTTAAATATTCTTGCGAGCAGCTTTTTATTCGTAAGAATATGTAAGAAAATTCGAACCCCTAGATCCGCTAGTGCTCATGGTCCATCTAGATGGACAAAGTAGGTAGACCATGAGCACTAAAAACTTGACAGTACGGGCAAAGCCGAAGCATTGACTAGTACACCAACAAATCGCTTGTAGCGTCAACAGTCAGCCTGTTTGCCATCCCATTCAATCAAGTAATACGATAGCTCTACTGACGCGCGTTGTCCATACTCCACACAGCTACTACAAGTGGCCAACTTCGCTTTATTTTATGAAATATCTTTCAGTACCAACCATTTATTTTTTGTTTATCTGTCTTATTTCAACTTGTATCAGAAATGTACTCAGCCTCTGTCTTAGTCCTAGTTATCCCTAATAGTTGAACCTTTATTAAAACACTTAAGATGAAGCACCTTCAAAAATAATTGAAATTCGTATAAGCTTTGAAAATATTATTAACTTGATCATCTTTGGGGCAAAATAATATAATAAAATAAATGAGACATTTTAAAAGGCATAGAACCCACTGGTCCCCCCAAAATTCGTCTCCTTTCTTGAGTATAATCGATGAACAAACAAAATATTCCGAAGAATTGTAAACCGTTCCTCCTTTGAACTTGGTCAAAACGCGGTCTTATACGCATCCGCCACGAACGTTTTCATTTTGGTCTATCATCTTTGAAACAATTGGATGTGTGATGAGTAGATGGGATGACTCACTATCAGATTGTGATAAATTTAGATAGTTTCCTGATAACTCGAGAGTGTTTCCGGTCTGAAATATGTCTGTGTACGTGGCATTGTAATAATTTAAGTATAAGTAACTAGTAAAGCCCCACGGTGTCACCCGCCATAAATATCTAAGATTTTATCCCCAGGAATAAAAAACTGCGATAATACTATCTTGTCCTTTCCAAGTCATTAACTATCTCTGTACCAAATTCTATGTATAATCGGTTCAACAGTTTAGGCGTAAAGAGGTAACAAACAGACAGAGAGAAAGAAATACAGACAGGCACACATTCGGATTTATAACAGGGTTAGGGGGAAATAATACTTAGTGTAGCTGGTAATTTTTCCAGTTAGTGCAAGGAGTTTAGTTAGGTATAAAAACTCATTGAGCTAGTCACAATACGTACGGCATCAGGTTTTCACTAAAACTACAATGCTATCGTCAATAGGTAGTCAAAATGTATTATCCCATAATAAACAAACCGACATTATTACACCATCCTCCATATTAAATTATCACCAGAACGACACAAATCGATTCAATTATTCCATTCAGTGCACTGTTGCATTCAAGGATAGCATTTCTAACAAAAACACTACAATGATGATTCAAACACCAATAAAGGTCGATCGGCACTGTATTACCTCAGATAGTGATTGATATTCGAGATTATACGACGTGCAAAAAATAAATTGATAAATATATAAAAAATATATTGAAAAATACAAATAAAATTTGAAAAAAATGTTGACAACTTCTGATGTACTGATTCTTTTGGCGGTGTTTGCGGTGGGCCACGCGATTGCTGTTTTGAAAGGTAAGGTGTTTGACATTATTTATCGAAAAAGTAATAATAAAAGTAGGTGAAGAAACAAATTTAAAACGGTAAAAACTGTATTACCTGAGATAGTAATTGTTATTCGAGATTATTCGACGTGTAAAAAAATGATATAAAATATATTTTTTTAAATGTTGACAACTTCTGATATTGTGATTTCTTTGCGATTGCTATTATGAAAACGTGAGTTTTTTGACACATCTATTATTTTATTGAATTAAAATAGGAGTTCCAGAAAAAAACATCCTAATAAAAAACCACTAAAATAAAGGTTAGTATGCGCCTGAGTCCCAAAAGTAGAGTAATTATTTTATCTTTGTTTACAACGAAAAATTACTAAAATAAAAGTGTAATCAATAGATTAGGTTTAATTTGTAAACAATAACATTGTTTTTATCAATCAATCAATCAATCAATCAAATTCATTTATTGCACGAAATACATGTATACAAGATGGTAAATATAATGTTATATAATGGTCTCAATGTATCCTGCCTTAAAAAGCATGCAATTTTAGATTTATATTTACAAATGTCAAACTAATATAATATATAAAAAATAATAATGATAATGTCAGTGTCAATTTAAAATAAAACGGAACAACATACAATAAAGACAAAAATTAGATATACAATGGTGATAATAACAAAAAATAAACTCCAAAAATATTATAAAAGTCACAATATCAAAGAAATTTAAAAGACATGTCAGTAACAAAGATTAAAGATTATAATATTTCATAATATATCTAGTCATAATTTTATACACAAATGTCAATACAATCACAATACAAATATTTTTTTTTTTTACAATTTACTGTTTAAATTTAAAAGAAAACTTTATGTATAGGTAGAGTCATCAAATTTAATTTGTTTATCAATTAAAAAGTCTGTAACATTATAATAGCACTTAATGATCAGTAATTCTTTTAGTTTTCTTTTAAACATATTTAGCGGCATCTCTCTTAATTTAATAGGAAGCTTATTATATATTCTATATTTATGAATGATACCATAGATATGATGAGCATGGAGTTACGTGTAGGGTTAATAATAGTTTTCTGCGGATAATATATATACAGGGTGACTGGTAAATCACTTAGAAAAACTTTAAGGGTACGATAGGTACATTAAAATAATATTAACTAGTAGTTCGCCTCGAACTGGGATCTCGCAGACCCAATTTCCCTGAAAATGTTAAAACCTTGGGTTTTAGGTATATAAAATACATGGGTAAAAGTTATAAGTATCTACGAAGTATAAATGTATGGAAACTTTAACCTATAATATTCGTAAAAGGAAAAAAATATTCGTAAAAGGAAAGGAAAATGCCGAAATTGAAAGTAATTTTAAAACTCAAAATACGTAACGGATATATTTTAAAAAAATCTTTGTCTCTGTGACTATTCTATTGTTGTGATCAAAGTTTCAATAATAATATATTAAAGGATATGTGTGTATTCACTTGCAGAAAATAATAGAATAAAATAATAAATATTACCTACTATAGTTTTTACAAAAAATCTCACAAAATCTTCATAGTTTGTAGCACTTGTTTACGAAAAAGTTGCCGATGCAGTGGACATTAGAAAAATTGAAATTGGAAAAAAATATCTAGCTTCACTTGTGTTATACAGCAAATTTACGACAGCTATTATATTGATATTGTAGGTAATTCTAACATTTTTGTCGTAGCAGCCGACGATGACTTAGACTTGGAGCGAGAACGCAGCTTTGACAGTCACGCGTAACATGTTGGCTCGCAGGTTTTCAAGATGTATCTCAAGTCATTATCAGACTTTATATACGTGCAGCTCGTCGATCACATTTGCACTTTCCATCAGGTGGGATGTGATCAAACGTAGGCCTAATTAGTATTTAAAAAAAACTTGTGGATGAACTTTACAAACAGGGATCTCAAGGCGCTGCGGATCCAGTACAACAATGCTTTCAGGATGCATTTGGCGCTGTCTCGATACTACAGAGCGTCAGGGATGTTTGCAGATGCTAGAGTGGATGATGGTTTTAATATCATAATAATATGTGATAAACACATAAATAACAATCCCAATAAGTTTCTTGCTCGTTCTTCTCATAGATATGATTTTCGAACGAGCAGTAGAGTCTTAAAATAGATCTAAATAATTGTAAAATTTACTTTCAAAAGTAAAGCACTGCAGCCTATTTGAATAAAAAATGGGTTGGAGTTTGATTAATAAGTTTAGAAAATATATTAAATTGATACTAAAAAGAATACCTAAAGTTAGGGCAAATAATTATACCTATAATATAAGTACTACTCGTATTATGCAAACTTGAAAATTAAGTACCTACTTCCACTGGTAGGATCTATACGAGGATAATATTATTTTTAAACTTGACGTATCAAATAAAAAATGAACATATCCTACACCCGCACGATCATTTAAATTCATAATAATATATTGAGTAAGTCAACATGGCTATTTACTTATCCGTTAGGGAATCGAACCTAGGACCGAATTGTCAAAAATGTATGAAATGACGTATTACGTCGTATCGATTTTTGACAATTCGGTCTATGGTTCGGTTCTCTGACGGATAAGTGAATATCCCTGCAGTTCTCATAATATTACAATCGATAAACATTGTAATTTTGTATTCTCTATAACTCTACAACCCTTGCACCGATTTGGCTCATTTTTGGATGTAAGAATTCTTTTAGTTTGTACCACCTGTTTAAAAAGATTTGATCAAGACTGGAGCATCGGTTTTATTGTAATAAAGCAATCTCTTTAACTCTAGAACCCTTCGACCGATTTGGCTCATGTTCGAACTTTTAAAAATTCTATGGATTTATATTACGCGTTTGCAAAGTTTCATAAAGATTGGACCATTGGTTTTCCAGTTATCGCGTAACAAACATACACTTTTGATAATATTAGGTATTTATGTCGCTTATAAAAAATGTGTTTATGTTAGAAAAAAAAAATATCAGCGCTCCAGTTTTGAAATAATCGTAAGACCTATCGTAAAGACTTTAAGTCACCTATATCTCTACAACCCTAAATTCTATTCGGCTATTTTTTTACTATAATTATTATATTAACCTATTTAACTTGTGTGCAAAGTTTCATTTAATTTGGATTTTGAGTAAATGTCGATCAAACTTAAGCACCAGAGGTCAACCGCTAAACTGGTCGAAACGCAGGCTTTTCGCGGCTCTCGACTCTAAGACCTCGCTTCGCTCGGTCGATAAATAAAAATTACAGAAAATATGCAGAAACTAGCTTATGCGCGCGGCTTTGCCCGCATGGCGAAATCATTTATTAGCAGAGGCCTACGTCTTAAAACCTATCTGTTTTCCAAATTTCAACCCAATCTATCCAGCCATATAGTTTTAAATACACAATAATTATCCAATTACATATACAATTCCAACCACGCAATAATTGTGTTAGAAATAGATAAATTTATATTTAATATTGTTTATTCATGTTTTAAGTTAATAATATTAGGTGCCGTAGTCCTAGCAATAGCCTTATTAACCATCCATTTAGAATGCACATCCATAACCTAGTTCAAGTACTTTCCATTAATTAGCAATAGTCCTGTCACTTGGCGGAGACTGTCTTTGAGCCCATTTTCTATGGATGGACTCACAGACAGACTCCAATAAGTGTCACCCATTACATTTATATTAAAAGCTCAAAAGGGCCTCTGCGCGTTGGACTTCTTGTCTCCGTGTACGCCTATAAAAAGGCCCGGGCTTAGCCCGTGTTAAAGAGCGACATTTTAGTAATTATACAAAATTGTAACAATGTAAATTGATGAATTTTATTTTTATATATAATTTTTATTAAGAACAGTGATCATTCTTAAAATGTTTAAAAAAATCTACTTTACGAAGAGATGGCGCTATCGCTTAATAAGTATCAATAATAAATATTATCATAATATGCCTATATACGAATGCTGACCAGTCTAGCAAACGCCTCCAAGCGGATCGGCCTCTGCATGAACATCGATAAAACAAAGATCATGTTTAACAGCTTAGTAGAGCCGAGGCCCACCGCTGTTTACGATATCTCTCTGGAAGTTGTTCAAGAGTACACTTACCTTGGGCAAATTATACAAATGGGTAGAAACAACTTCGAGAAAGAATGTAACAGGCGAATTCAGCTGGGCTGGGCAGCATTCGGGAAACTTCGACAGGTATTTGAGGCGTCGATCCCCCAAAGCCTCAAGAGAAAAGTCTTTGAGCAGTGCGTCCTACCCGTAATGACTTACGGAGCCGAAACGTGGACACTCACGGTTGGTCTAGTTCACAGAATGAAAGTCGCTCAGCGAGCAATGGAGAGGGCAATGCTTGGAGTTTCTCTGAAGGATATGATTCGTAATGAGGTTATCCGACAGAGAACCAAAGTTACCGACATAGCCCAAAGAGTGAGCAAGCTGAAGTGGCAGTGGGCTGGCCACATCGTGCGCAGAACCGATAACCGCTGGAGCAGACGAGTTTTGGAGTGGAGACCACGCTTAGGTAAACGTAGTGTAGGACGCCCTGCGACCAGGTGGAGGGACGACCTGAAGAAGATGGCTGGCAGAGACTGGATGAGGAAAGCCGAAGACCGGGCTCAGTGGCGCGTATTAGGGGAGGCCTATGTCCAGCAGTGGACGAATACGGGCTGATGATGATGATGATGATGATGCCTATATAATATACAAAGTTATTTGACGGGGTTGCCATGGAAATCATTTATTCACGATGCCAGATGGGCTAACTTAAAAAAATATTGATGGCTTTTTAGGTAGGTTGTTGAGCGTATGCTTCATGAACTGATCTCTGCAAGCTACAACCTGAATGCAGCCTCCTGTAGGGTACTCCCGGACAAAACCTTTCCTGAAACAGTAGTGCAGATAGGGCTGTCAATTATATTTGCCGTGGTAGTGGCCGGCGATGCGCCAGAAGTGACTTGAATATTTTAGGATAAAAAAAACTATTATGATTTGGATCACAACATTACTTGTTAGTGACTGGTTAAGGGCGCAAACAAAAGCGGGCCGCAACACATTACCCACGAATGGATTAAAAAAAAAAGTAACACAAAAGATGCTTAATTATTGTGATATTGTATTTTGTTTCTAATTTTGCAGCCCCTAATTTTTTTTCTGTTGTGCGATGTGACACGCCGCTCTAGTTTGAGCTTAGTTTTTTTTTATTCAATAATAGGTTAGCCTTTGACTACGTGATGTTGTAAGCGACGATGCGACCGTAGATGGTAGCAGAGTATAAACGTAGAAGGCGGGATAAAAGCTTAAAAGTCCAAACCTGCAAAAGCATCCAGACTTGCAATGCGACAGGCGCGGCGGGTATATCTTGATCCGCTCCTGCATCGAGCTGCTCGCCCAGCACGTGTGCTCCTCGGTGAAGCTGCAAGATCGGTGCACTTCATCTAATGGGCATTCTTTCTCTGAAACATACATACATATCTCATATCATAGCGTCCGTGGCCCAGTCGTCATACGTCCGGCTTTTAATCCGGAGACCCTGGGTTCAAATATCAGTGTGTGGCAAAAAGTTACGCTACCGTGTTTCGGAAGGCACGCAAAACTGTGGGTCCCGGCTGTTTCCTATAAGATATGTAGGAGGCAGTCGTTAGGTCATGTTGCAGGCCCTGTAGTAATCTCGGCGACCTGAAACTGCAATATATAGGTTCGCCACACAACCTATAAATTATGATTTGACTCTGACAGTGTAAGTAGTAACCTGTTCTGTTGGAGTATAAACCCCAATTATTATTAATTATTATTATAATATCTTAGGTAGGTACCGGGGGTAGACTTCTAGTCCCGGACCGCGACCGCTCTCCCGCCAGTGTGTGGTCACCTTAAGTGTCGAATATGAAATACTTTAAAATAAATACTTATCACAGCTTTACCGAGAGATATTTTAAAAAGTTAAATTTGCGAATATATTTTTCAAAATTTGTAATATCGAGCGAGCGAAAGAGCTAATACCTATTAACTTTTATTAACGCTAATACCTATTAACTTTTATTCCACTTGAAATAAATGTCCTTTAGTTAATATTTAAGCACCATATTCATAGAACAAGATGTAAGTTTTCCAACAATTGTAAAATAAAATAAAATAAATTTATGTGTTTGCCTGATATTAGCGATAGATAACTAATTAGGGACATCCATTAGAATAAATAACCAATAATTAATAATAGGTAGGTTATTAACTATAGGTTTCCATTCATTAAACAATTTAAAACAGCGATTAATAGTAGATTAAACACAGATTCATGTCTGAAAACAATGACTTACTGATCATAATTGCTTGAATTTTAATAACAATACAGCACAAAACGAGATGAATTAACTTGTCCATTATGCTGAAACCATTAATGATGGTAATTATTAACCTTGATAAGAAAATGCGCGTTTTAATTTTCTGGCGTTTCGAGTAATTAATTGTTGTACTTATTTTGCAATTATGAATGGTTTTTAGACTGTGGAGAATATAATTTATACCATACAACAGTTAAAGTAATAAAAGGAACTTTTGTAGAGAATTGATTAGGGATATACTGTATCTATACTTTACCGCCAGTTGAAGTAATAATATTTTCTCTCATGTATAAAACGAACTGTTATAATAACATGGAATTTAAATAAATGGTTTTAGAATACATTTATATTAAAAGTTGCTGCTAAACAGAACAGGATTATATAAGGGTAATCCGTATGCGAATAATCCTCAATAAATAATACTGCTTATATTAAAGTTACTTATACACTTATTAACTGTTATTCTAAAAGTGAAAGTGTGTACAGATGTTCGTATTTAAATAGACATAGCTATAGATGAATAATTATAATATTTAGATGACTTCAATGACAAACAGACTACTTTTCAGCGCAAAAAAGTCAGGCATTAGTGGAGCTGGCTCATTCTCATTTTAGCTCAAATTTGATGGTCACACGGTTATATTTCCTAAACGGTTAAAGACAGAGATATGAATTGTGGATAGGTGGATAAAACATATATTAAGCTACAAAATAAATGAAGATTGTCATAATAGACGCAAAAAATAATACTAAAATTTAACATGAAAGGTCAAAATCGGGGCCATTTTTCGTATTCTCATGGTGTCACACTTTGCGTTGCAGTTAAACATTGGGGCACTACTTTAACAAATTTTAATGTATCTGTATGTAACATATACCAAAATTATTGCAAACAAATACACTTTACGGTAAAAAAAGCCAAAAAAGCCTTTCATTATTATTTTTAATTTAAAATGACATAATGCGGCGGTCACACGATTTTAGGTGCTTTAAATTTGCGTAGTTTAACGGCTGCTGTTAAACACAACATCAACAATCTAATACAGAGTTTGATTCATTTCAATGATGGCCATGTTCTGCAATCGTAGAAGTAGGATCTAGGACTTATCGAGCCGTGGGAAAAAATATAATTCTTAAGTTTCAATTTATTCACGGGTGTACCGATCACTTGCATGGATAACATTTTTATGCATTGTATTTTAGTTATTTAAATCAAAGCTAGCTTTTCTAAACGCTAAAATATGCGAGATAAAGATGTAGTATTTAATTTTATACATTATCCATAAACTTTCTAGAATTTCACCATAAAGTTATATTTTCATCACCAGCGTGGCATCACCTTCATAGCGTTTTTTACCATGAAGGTGGTTTTTAAGCCACGAATATGATATTTTTTGTATTGTTTTGTTTAGAAATGGCCTTTTTACCAACTAAAAAGTACTTTATCTGTTATGTTAGGGTTTTAATACATACATACCAAATTTCTGACTAGTAAAAAAGTAAAGTGGAAGGTAAAGTAATATCTCAAATTACGCATATTTTCTTCTATAGTGAGGCTTGTTGTTACGTAGAATGTAGTTTTATTGTACATTTTTGGTAGATTTAGTCTTTTAAGAGGGATTTTACTTGAAAAAGTTGTGAAAAAATAATGACTGAATCACTTTCGTGGCGTCGAAAATTTCAAAACGGTTTTTCAACGAAATGAAACGTATGATTTAAATTATTTGTATAAAAGTTTACTCGTGTTATCCAGCTCTATACAATATTATACACAAACATTACAAATAAGCAATAAATAAGAAATACCATGAAGGTGACGATGAGAATCGATTCCATGAGAATGAGCCAGCTATAATTTCTCTTTTACTCTGGTTTATCAATAGTTAGCGCATTTTATCTTCTGAACAGAAGTTCTTACTTTTAACCATCTCTTTAATTCCCAGATGAATGCCCACCCAACGAGGAGTACCTTCTCTGCGGCTCAGCATGCCCACCGAACTGTTCCAACTACCAGGACCCCATCATCTGCACCCAGCAGTGTGTTGAGGGTTGCTTCTGCAATCTCAACATGGTTAGGAACGAAAACGGGACTTGTGTCACCCCTGATCAGTGCGGTAAGTTAGAAAGAGCTTAGTATTTCATCTTAGTTGTTCTAGAAGGCAGAAGATGATTTAAGACCTAATAAATTAATAGTCCAAAGTCCAAATACATATTATACAAAAATCTTTATTTGCATCTATATTATTGTAATATAGGTAAGATTTATTATAATAAAATATGTACATCGAAAATATTATGTTCAGCTATAATCTGCCATATTAAGACATGCAAATTTCGTAATTTGAGAACAAAGTTAAATAAAGAAAAAAACATTAATACCTTCTCACGGTAGTTTCCAAAATCGAACATTAATACTTTTGGATGACAAAATTTGTGTGGTGTCCAATGATGTGCCGGTTATTTGTCTCAGGCAAATGAAATTACCCTTAGCGGGGGCTAGTTATATTGGACATTAACCTAATAAAACCCCAAGAGTTACCTACTACTCTCTTTCCATAACGGTTTAACGGCCTACGCATCGGCAACCCCTTCGACCACCTTTTCCTCCGTTTTTGCGACACACTACAAAACATATATTGTAAAAGAAATAAGTAACAATCAAACTCAACATAATTTACCTTACGTGTCTGCAGATTCAGCGTCCCAAATTTAACAACCTTTAAATCCCCAGGAGTAGCAGCATCACCACCAAAATGCGGCGATAACGAAGAGTACCTAACCTGCGGGTCATCCTGCCCTCCCACCTGTGACCAGCCTACACCAGGCATCTGTGACCTGGCGTGCAGAGCTGGATGCTTCTGCAAAGGCACTGCTGTTAGAGATGGCAGTGGAAAATGTGTAGATGTCACTGATTGTCCTACAAGTAAGTATCAGCAGCCCATACAAAGCATTTGTGAACTGGCACGTACGAGTAGTGAAATTCCAGGGCTAAAAAGTCACATCTTATGACACTTAAAGCGTTAGTGCAGTGCACTAGAATTTCACATCATTGTGAAATCCTATAGGCATTGTACTGATTATGGGCAGGGTTATCTCTTAACATCAGGAGAGGGTCTTGCTCGTCTCCTTACATCTTCACATAAAAAACAGAGTAGAGCTGAATGTTTCTGCAAGGGAGCTGTTGTTAGGGATATATTTTATTAGGGTCTTTTTATGCTAGAATACTTAAATGTGCTAGAAATCGATCAAGTCGATTTTGACATTCGTGGTACAAAGTAACAGTTTAACACTAGGCACTTTGTAAATGTATTCCTTAAGTAAGAGGCTGGTTCTTGCTGAATAAGTAGAAAAGGCATCAATTCTTCAATGATAAGTATTGACAATTAATTTAAATTAAATTTAATTTAAACTGTTACTGTAGCAGTTCGATGGCGAAGCTTTTTACCACGAATGTCACTTAAGTGATCAATCAATTTGAAACGTCATTGCCACCAAAAGTAAGTAGGTAGAAATGGCATCAATTCTTCAATGATAAATTGAGAATTAATTTAAATGATGAATGCATTTGAAACGACGTTGCCACTGAAAAAGTAGGTATTTAACAAGTAATTATCTCAGCAGCCGGAAAAACCTTGACAATGAGGTCATTTCTTGTTCTTCCTATTGTGTATAACAGTTTTGACCACTTTTTCCTGCAGAACCTTCCACGCCTGCCCCTCAATGTGGTGCCAACGAAGAGTACCTGACATGCGGCCCATCCTGTCAGGCTACTTGTGAGCAGCCAATACCAGGCCCTTGCGACCTGGCGTGCAGGGTCGGGTGCTTCTGTAAACTTGGGACTGTTAGAGATAGCAGTGGGAAGTGTGTGGGTGTGGAGGAATGTCCTGCAAGTAAGACATGTTTAACTTGGTTCTATTATTACAATTATGTTGACTGATACCAGGCCCTTGCGACCTGGCGTGCGGGTTGGATGCTTCTGTAAACTTGGGACTGTTAGAGATAGCAGTGGGAAGTGTGTGGATGTGGAGGAATGTCCTGCAAGTAAGACATGTTTAACTTGGTTCTATTATTACAATTATGTTGACTGATACCAGGCCCTTGCGACCTGGCGTGCGGGTTGGATGCTTCTGTAAACTTCGGACTGTTAGAGATAGCAGTGGGAAGTGTGTTGATGTGGAGGAATGTCCTGCAAGTAAGACATGTTTTACTTGGTTCTATTATTACAATTATGTTGACTGATACCAGGCCCTTGCGACCTGGCGTGCAGGGTCGGGTGCTTCTGTAAACTTGGGACTGTTAGAGATAGCAGTGGGAAGTGTGTGGGTGTGGAGGAATGTCCTGCAAGTAAGACATGTTTTACTTGGTTCTATTATTACAATTATGTTGACTGATACCAGGCCCTTGCGACCTGGCGTGCAGGGTCGGGTGCTTCTGTAAACTTGGGACTGTTAGAGATAGCAGTGGGAAGTGTGTGGGTGTGGAGGAATGTCCTGCAAGTAAGACATGTTTTACTTGGTTCTATTATTACAATTATGTTGACTGATACCAGGCCCTTGCGACCTGGCGTGCAGGGTCGGGTGCTTCTGTAAACTTGGGACTGTTAGAGATAGCAGTGGGAAGTGTGTGGGTGTGGAGGAATGTCCTGCAAGTAAGACATGTTTTACTTGGTTCTATTATTACAATTATGTTGACTGATACCAGGCCCTTGCGACCTGGCGTGCAGGGTCGGGTGCTTCTGTAAACTTGGGACTGTTAGAGATAGCAGTGGGAAGTGTGTGGGTGTGGAGGAATGTCCTGCAAGTAAGACATGTTTTACTAGGTTTTTCTGCTAGATTTTTAAACATAGGTTTTTTAACATAGAGCTAACTGATACCAGTCCGTTTGACCTACCAGTCCAGTAGTTTAGACATGAAAGAAAAACTTACACCCAAACAACCCTATGTCTAATCAAGCACATAATATCATCATATTATGTCCTGAACATCATGCTGGAATTAAGCAACAGCAACGTAATGGTCCCTGGACACAGTCACATAGTCAGGATATATACCAGAATTTACCTATCTATACTATTATATAATGGAAGAATATAACTGACTCATCATTATTGAGGAAACGAAACTCCTAAAACTAGAATGACAAAATTTTACCATACATTCCATTCCATTTAGTATTGTATTTCCTTTCCAGCTCCCTGCCTAAGCGCAGACGAGGTATACCACCAATGCCTCGGCGCCTGCGAGCCGTCCTGCGCCGATCCAGTCCCCATCTGCAGCAAGATCTGCCTGGGCGGCTGCATCTGCTCCCCTGGGACCTTCAGGGCTGATGCTGGAGACTGCGTCACCTTTGACAAGTGCCTGACTAATGTTACCGAGAAGGACAGCGTCATGAAGTATATTGGCGCTATTAATGCTATACTGCATCTTTAATATATTTATTCCACTAAGAGCTTCAGGTCTAATTCTGGAGACTGGGTCAGCATCATCAAGTCTCGATAAATATACCAAGGACAGCGTCATGAAGTATCTATACTTAATACTTATTTTCTCCAAGAAGCTTCAGATCTGATGCCGAAGACTGCATCATCATCGACTAATGTGTCAGTGACGTCATTAAGAACCTAGGGCCTAGGACAGTATACAAAGTAAGCAATAGGCAAATTTTTAAATATTAATAATTCATAGAATTATGTTTTTGAAAAATCATCAATATTATTGCACACATTATTCTAAAAGTATTTGCAGGTAAGTACCTAGTTAAGTATTTATAAGTAGGTAGATATTCATTATTTTAGGAGGTAAATAATTAATACTATTATTTTATTGTTAAATTGCATACTTTAATGAATAATGAAGAATTATTATTTATTTATCATGATAAGAGTACTTTAATACAGAATAATGAAATGAATAGAATAATCGTAAATCCATCGTATTTAAGCCGTGCACCATCATTTGTAATCGGAAGGGTGATAATATTTGAGATCTGTAACAAAATAATAGAAAATAAATTAAATATAATAAACATTTTACAATACTTTTGTAGTTTTATTTGCGATTTTCTTCAGACGATTTTCTGATTTAGTAAAAAGTAGTGACATCTAGTGAAATGAGCTCGAACTATTTAATCGCTTAGCTAGATGCTTTGTTGTAAATATGATGGCTTAAACAGTTCGAGCTGTAACACATAGATGGCGTCAATTTCAATAATATAATTAATAATGTTTAATAATAAATATTAACGAGTGACTACAATAATAATAATGATAATTAATAAATACACAAAGTAAATAAATAGAATATTAATTAAGAATAAGTAAAATGTATAATAAGCCTTTGATAAAAGTTTTATTTTTACAAAAAAGTTAAATAGTTTTACTCAGTACTCCTAGGTGGCGTTATTTTTAATTTGACACTTTTTAGATTTAAAATGCATTTTAAGCAAAATATATTATAGTAGTTGAATTATATTATATTTTTCGCAACAACCTCAACATAGGTAACAGCTATTAAATAAAATGAACGAGTTTGACGAGTTGAATACTAGGTAGGTATACTTATCAAAAATCCAATATGACCGCCACCAACAACAAGTGAATTAAATTAAAAATTAAAAAAAACCCCCAACGCAATACGTAATTCACCATTTTTTGATGGCGGCCATCTTGGATTTTAAATTTTAAATAGTGGGCTGTATTCTACTCGTTAAGCCCTTTCATTTGATACCCATATTGAGGGGGTCGTGGAAGAAAAAAGTAATCCGCCATTTTGTAGCGGCGGCCATCTTGGACCGATTTTCACCAAACATGGCTAAGAACACTCTCGACTAACTCTACTTTCAAACAAAAAAAACTAAATCAAAATCCGTTCATCCGTTTGGACGCTACGATGCCACAGACAGACACATACACACACACACACACACACACACACACACACAGACAGACAGACAGACAGACAGACACGTCAAACTTATAACACCCCGTCGTTTTTGCGTCGGGGGTTAAAAAGGCGAATAACATTTTTATTTAGTGTTGAAGATTTTAACATTTTCGTAAAATGTTGTCTTGCATAACAAACCTAATACTAGGGTTGCGAAACGGCCATCACCTTTCGATACTCTTCCTCCCTCATGCCGTAAGCCAGGTAGTGGTACGACAAGAAGTCCGAATGGTTGGAGACCAGCTGGAAAGTCATGGTCTTGGAGCCGGTGTTCCCTCGGACGAGGTGGAAGTCGATCTCGCCTGATGCATCCACTGTTGCTGATACTTCCAGGTACGATATTACGAAGCCACTCTGGAAATGTACGAAGCGAAAATTTCTCAGATTTCAGTATTTGCTAGATTTGAGATATTCACTATTCAACCTGGACCATTCGATCAAAATTAATTTGTTTGTCGCTTCTATAACAGCCTTCTCTTCACTAACTTCAGTAACAGCCTTTTCTGCGTTTTTGAAAACTAACGTGAGTGTTATCTATTATTATGTAAACAAACGACTAAAACTCACGGATATAATGATCGAAGCTAGGCTCGACACTGGGTCAGGAGCTCACGCCACTCGGTCACGATGGCGTGAGTTCCTGATGAAGGACATCGTAACTGTCCGAAACCCAGGGTCGAGCCTAGCTTCGACCATTATATCCGTGAGTTTAAGTCGTTTGTTTACATAGTAACAGCCTTTTCTATTGCAATCTAGTAAAATGTCATATAACATATGTATATATATCTACCTAAGTTATAAAGTTATCCTTTAACAAACAATAATCATGATATTATGTATTCACATAAAATATGAGACAAATACTTGGCTCATAATCCGCTTTAATTAAATATACACTAAATAATAATATTTACCTTGGCGGTAGCGGAGACGGTGACAAAGAACGGATCGTAGTTATTCCTGTGACGATATCTATCTGACCCTCCGTTCATTGGCAGGGAATCTAGAAGATCAATATTTATAAGTTAATAGGTCTGATAAACTATTACGGGCGTTGTTACGGCAATATGTTTTTCGTTTTTTTAGGGTTTCGTACCTCTAAAGGAAAAACGTAGCCCGATAAGGATCACTATTGCGTCCGTCAGTCCGTCTATCTGTCAAGGCCCTTTTACTCCAGTACACGTAGAATTATCAAGTTGATTTTTTTTAAATATGCATGCCGTTGATGGTAGCAGGCTCAACTTAGAAGGCGGGATAAACCCCTGGCTTCACTGAACATCATGCCGGAATACGGTCATGACCGCTTGGCGACATGGTTTTGTCCAGTGCAGTGTAGCGATACGACCAGAATATGGAGGATTTTTTTTTTATACAAGATAGGCCTACGTTTGACCACATCCCACCTGATGGAAAGTGAAAATGCGGTCGACGATGAATCACGTAAGATGCCTAGAATGGTACCTATTCACTCGTGCCTTGAAGATATCCAAGTTGTACCGCTCGGGAAACACAGATGACGGCAAAGTGTTCCAAACGCGACCAGTTCTCATTAAGAACGACGAAGCAAAACGCTTGGTGCGGGCAGTAGGTAACGCCACTAAGTATGGATGCCGCTTTGCCGTCTGCCGCGACGTCCGTCGGTAGAATGGGCTTGGAGGAATTAGTTCGTGTAATTCCTGCGCACACTCTCCAAAATGAATCCTATAGAAGACCGATAACGAGGCGACCATTCTACGGTGCTCAAGGCTCTGCAGCCGAGATTCCGCTTTTGGTCACCTACGAGCTTTTTGGCACGTCTCTCAATTAGGATTAGGCCCTTTTGCCCTGTTTTCTGTGTGTGCTGTTTTCTGTTACCCAATTTAGACTTAGTGTTTTACCGGGGGTAGACTTCCTCAGCAGGATGTCGACTAGGTGGGTACCCCAACAGTGCCAGTTATTCTACCGCCCGATCAGTGTCGTGAACATTGCTGTGCTTCGGTAGGAGAGTAGGAGGGCATTGTCGCTAGTGAAATTACTGGGCTTGAAGACTCGTTAACATCTAATGACTCTCAAGTAAGAAGCGCTGGCGGTGTGCACCCAGAATTTTACCTCTGTAAAATCCTGGGTAGCACTGTACTAATTATGGGCAGCGTTATCTCTTACCATCAGGAGAGCGTCTTGCTCGTCTTCTTACTTCGTTGTATATAAATGTAATTATTATACTTACGGTCATATTCGATTCCAACTCTAAAGTCCTTCCTCTCAAACAAACTAGAATATCCGACCACTGCACCAACAACGAATAAAATTATGCATAATCTTTGCAACATTTTTGTAAAAAAATGGCTTTTTTGTGCGGGAGTTCAGAAACTACTGATAAATCGGAAGGAATGACAATCTTATCTTTGTCCGCCGATAGATAGGCTATAGGCATTTTCATCTTATTTCAAGATATCTAAAACATTACTTAACACTTATGAATCATAAGAAATAACAGTAGCTGAAAAAAAAATTAAACGAGGAGAGAAATTATTTGCACCAAAGGAATTAAACGCGTAAAATAAATATTTAAAAAATATATTAAATAATTAAATAAAAATTTTCTTAGTTGGGGTATTTTTTTTTATCGGAAAATTAAAAAGGAAAGTAACTTAACTTCTTGTAGGAATAGGCACTTAGTATTTATTTAAATAAAAAAAAAAACAAAACGCTCAAAAATGCTAATGCCTGCGACAGAATTATGCTTAAAACCCTTACTTTTAAAGTTGGTCAATGTTGTTTTAAAAAGACCTTTCTTATTAAAAAAAATTGCTAAAGCTTCGACTCTAGCTTTGAACTAAAATTTTCCATAAAAAAAAATCAATATAAATAAATTTTCAAGACTTCTCTCAGTCTCTTTGTACGTTTTCTTATCTAATATCAGTTGCATTGAAAATGTTATTTCGCCATCAATGCAGATAACTTATCTTTGCAGAGTTGACTGTATGACTTTAACCTATATTTTTAGATTTGGAGATTATGGAATTTCAATGACAACATTACAATTTCATGACAATAAAATGATATTGTTCATATAGAAATAAAAATATTTTAAGTACCTTTTCTTGACTACTTTTATTTATATTAATTTGTTGGTAACATATCACATTAATCTTTTAGTAGTGGTAGGCCTCGGTAGCCGGCGTACCCGCTGCCCCGGCATTATGGCGTCCCGCAGGCACAAACCCAGGTTTTTTAGTGGGTATCTCCGGAGCGCCCGTCTTCGGCGGGGGAGTCCCCTATACCGCCCCGCGCCCCCTAGCGTGGGTTGATAATGCGTAACGCATTTTTCCTGGGTCAAAAAAGAAACTGCGTCGGTAGCCTCGGTAGCTAGGAGTGGTAAAGCGGTCGCGATCTTCATTTTGTTCCTGCCCGCGTCCGCTTTACTTTTTTTACTATATGTGACAGACAAATTCGAACATTAGCCCAGTCAATGAGTGCCCAAAAAGGGTATGTGGATCGAAAAGTCGAAAGCAGAAAAACTAACTCAGTAACTTTGTTTAGACTAGTTAGGAGATAAACATACTAAAAGTCCCCACCCCTCCGAGGTGAGCCCGAGGGGGGGGAGGCCGAAGAAGGTCCCATTTTTAGGTTTTTTGCTTATATGTCAAAAACTGTGCGTTGTACGATATTTTGTTGTGCTACATTATTAAACCTCATAAAATTTTCTACAACTTCGGCCTTGACACTTTTTATCTATCTCCAATTGTTGTCCAGCTATGAGCTTCCAAACATGGTCCATTTTGAAAACGCTTAAATTAGTTTTCCATACAAAGTCAGTAAAAAAATCTTAAAAATAAAATTTGACCAACTTCTGGTTGTCGTATCATAATGAAACTTTGCAAATGTCTAGAAATCTGATGACAGTTTAATAATCTGGTACCACTGAGCTGATCTGATGATGGAGTCAGGAGGTGTCTAATGAAACTCTTCAATGGCTATTAGTAAACCCGTCGAGTTTGGGCACATTACATTCGAATCGATGAGACTTTTTCATTACACTTGCTGTCGAGGGTCTGATAATGGACCAGGAGGTGCCTACGTCTCATCAATCCGAATGTAATGAGCCTAAACTCGCCGGTTTTACTAATAGCCATTGATGAGTTTCAGTAGACACCTCCTGGCTCCATCATCACATCAGCTCAGTAGTACCAGATTATTAAATTGTCATCAGATTTCTAGAAGCAAAGTTTCATTATGATACGACAACCAGAAGTTGGTCAAATTTTATTTGTAAGATTTTTTTACTGACTTTGTATGGAAAACTAATTTAAGCGTTTTCAAAATAGACCATGTTTGGAAGCTCATAGCTGGACAACGATTGGAGATAGATAAAAAGTGTCAAGGCCGAAGTTGTAGAAAATTTTATGAGGTTTAATAATGTAGCACAACAAAATATCGTACAACGCACAGTTTTTGACATATAAGCAAAAAACCTAAAAATGGGACCTTCTTCGGCCTCCCCCCCTCGGGCTCACCTCGGAGGGGTGGGGACTTTTAGTATGTTTATCTCCTAACTAGTCCAAACAAAGTTACTAAGTTAGTTTTTCTGCTTTCGACTTTTCGATCCACATTTCTTCTTTTACTGGACTAATTATGTGTGTAGCGTTATAATATATAGGTAATTATTATGGAGATAATATTCATCCAATTACAAGTAGTTATTAGTAGTATTTACATAGGTAGTTACCCTCGTCAAGAGTCCGAACCTTAAATGATCGGGCTGTAAGAATTAATTAGGAAGGCTGTAATTAAAATGAGGAGGGTTGCCAAGTTAATGTTCTCGTGATCGGTTATTTGATGGAGGCTTATTGGATAGGCTTTAAGTATTACTTTAATGAGAACCAAGTATCGATTTAAAAGATAAAAGGGTTTCAAACTTGTAATGAAGCGGTGGTGGCCAAGGGGTTATGTAATGCAGATGTTCTGATTCTGGATCACTGAGTTCAAATCTTGGTCCCGCCAATGGACTAGTCGTAGTCTATAATATTAGTCATCATCATCATCTCAGCCATAGGACGTCCACTGCTGAACATAGGCGTCCCCTTTGGACCTCCATACATACCGGTTGAAAGCGACCTGCAACCAGCGTCTTCCGGCGACCTTAATAAGGTCGACTGTCCACTTTGTAGGTGGACGTCCTCTGTTGCGTTTGCTATTCCGTGGTCTCCATTTGAGCACTTTTCGACCCCATCGGCCATCCGCTCTACGTGCGATGTGTATAATTAGTTATGTGAATTTTTCACACACTTTACTGTATGTGTGCTTCGGTCGTTGCACTTACCACACACTGGACAAAAACCGTGCCAAGCGGTCAACAACCCTTTTATTCTCATATGGACAGATTCTCAAAAAGACAGATTCTCAAATAGCCGGAAATGGTACAGGTACATACACAACACCTAATAAAATTTACCGTTTGCAGTCACAACAGATTCTGATCACGCGAGTGTATACTATTTATTGATGTACCTACGTAAATTTTTGAACAGATTTTTTCACACCATCATCTCAACTAGCCATAAAGCACCAGGAGTTCATCACTATAAACACCTTCTGCATCTATTTATGTCACGTCTTTTTTTAAATGTTAATAAGTAAGAAAACGAGCAAGACGCTCTCCTGATGTCTACACCAGAGATGTAGAGATAACGCTGCCCATAATCAGCACAGTGCTACCTAGAATTTCACAATGATGCAAAACTCTAGGTGCACTGCACTAAGACTTCTTACTCAAGAGTCATAAGATGTTAAAACTCTTTAGCCCAGTAATTTCACTAGCCAGATAGAGTTTTAGAAACCGAAACTACATTGTAATCTATTGTTTGAAGCATATCTATTATATAATATAATGTATAGATATGGGTTGTCCTGAGGGCAGACGGAATCTGTTCAA
Source organism: Hemithea aestivaria (assembly GCA_947507615.1). NCBI lineage: Eukaryota > Metazoa > Arthropoda > Insecta > Lepidoptera > Geometridae > Hemithea > Hemithea aestivaria. Next base: position 14,978,187 of record OX382338.1, read on the forward strand.
CTCAAACAGGTAGGGACTTTATAAAGGTTAACTGTTTCGTATCGTTAAGGGAGTTCTACAATAACTTATGTATAACTATATAGGTACTTCGTTTCAAAAACAAAGATAATTTTTGCGGGGTTCGAAGGTTATATATCTATGAAAATATCATAGATATATTCACAAAAACTGTTATATCTGATATATCTTATATGATATATATCAGATAAATTATGAAAAATATCCGATTATATACAATTTATTAAGATATTTGATCCTTTGAACCCTGCAAATTAGCTAAAAAATTATCTTTGTTTTTGAAACGTAGTATAGCTTATGCTCGCAGCTTTGCCCGCGTGGCTAAATCCTTTCTTAGCGGAGGTCTATGTCATAAAACCTATCTGTATGCCAAATTTCAACTCAATCCGTCAGGGCCTATTGGCTAATTCTCACCCACTACGATTGATGACGACTTCGATGTACATTGCTGCGTTTGTTATTATACTCATTTAATGAGGAGGTTTAAGCAAGTAATGTACGCAAAATTGTCTATGGATTCTAGTGTTTTACATGTGGTTTGGCGATAGCCAATAGGCCCTCAGCTATTTGGGCTGTGCATTGATAGATCAGTCAATCAGTCATTCTTTCTTTTTATATATTTAGACTAGTGGACCCGAGCGGACTTCGTTGCTCCTAACAGAAAATCATGAGATTTTTACTACTATAATATGCATGTTTTATACATATAAACCTTTCTCTTGAATCATTCTACCTATTAATGAAAACTGCATCAAAATCCGTTGCGTAGTTTTAAAGATATAGGCATACATAGGAACAGGCAGACGCGGAACGTGACTTTTGTTTTATCCTATGTAGTGATACATCTACCTACCAGTACTTTGATTGTATACTAGCTTCGCCAAGCCCGCTGTACTGTTGCCTATGTGTTATCCCAGGGTCTAAGCTATTTCTATACCAAATTTCAGCTTAATCGATCAACCCGTTTGGGCGTGGAGAAGTAACAAACATACACATTCACAAACATTTGCCTTTATAATATTAGTGTGTGATGTGACTACTGACTACTTAATAGGGAGGGGGGGGGGGGGGGGGGATAGGGATGTTGACAAAAATTCAAGTAGATTAAAAAATATTTTAGACATGTAATAATTATTCTTTGTGAAATTAAATAAAAAAGTGTAAGTGCTTGTTCACGCTATAACACGCGGGCGCGGGCGCGGGCGCGGGCGCGACAGACTTTGCTTACACCGCACGTGCGTTGTACGTGAACACTTTCATAGCACGTCATATGTTTTATATTTCGCGCCCGCGCCCGCGCGTACACGTGAACAAGCCCTACAATACAATACAATACAATAAGCCTTTATTTCAAACCAATAAACCTTAAATAATAAATACAGTTTTTAAATCATACATTTTGGTTTGTGTGCCCTTTTGTGGCAAAGGCCTCTTCCAAACTCCTCCACTTCTCTCTGTCTCGTGCCGTTCTCATCCACAGTCGTCCCGCTATTTTAGAGATTTCGTCTTCCCATCTCTTTGGTTGCCGTCCCCTGTTTCTTTTCATATGTTTTAAAAACCAGGTTAGTATCTTTTTGTTCCACTTTTCATCTCCTCTTATTATGTGTCCTGACCATTTCCATTTCAGTTTCCTTACTTTGACGGTGACATCAGCTACTTTGGTGGATTTTCTGATCGTGTCGTTCCTGATTCTTTGAGCTTTCCTGATGTGCAGCATACTTCTTTCCATTGCCCTTTGGCATACCTCCAGCTTTTTGTAGTGTGCTTGGCTGAGAGCCCAAGTTTCACAACCATAAGTAAGTATGGGAAGGATACAGGTGTTAAATAGTTTTCTTTTATAGAACATCTTTACATCTTTGTTTTTGAAGATTTCTTTTAGCCCCCAATAACGTTTCCATGCGTTCGCCATCCTGGTCTCTATTTCTTTGGTTGTCAGGTCAGCTGTCGATATAAGTTGGCCCAAGTACGAGTATTCGTTCACATATTCAATTGGTTTGTTGTTGATGGTGATTGGGTCTTGTATGAAGTTTGTCATTGCTTTTGTTTTTTGTATGTTCATGCTGAGGCCTACTTTGCGACTTTCCCTTTCCACGTCCTTGAGCATGTTCTCGAGTTGTTCTTTTGTTGATGCGAATAAAATGAGGTCGTCTGCGAATCGTAAGTGAGAAAGATTTTCGCCGTTTACGCTGAGACCGTAGTTCTCCCAGTTGAACTTTCTGAAGATTTCTTCAAGCACTGAAGTGAAAAGTTTTGGTGAGAGGGGGTCACCTTGTCGAACTCCTCGTTGAATTTTTATGTCATCACCTTCTTTTTCTAGTTTAATCTTGGCTGTACTATTCTTGTAAATGTTTCTGATTAGTCTAATGTACTTTTCTTGGACTCCCTGGTTTTTTAAGGCTTGCCAAATTATCTCATGCTCTATTGAATCGAATGCCTTATAGTAGTCTACAAAGCAGCAGTAGAACGGTATGTTATATTCCTTACTCTTTTCAAGAACTTGTTTTACCACCAGAATATGGTCCAAAGTTGAGTATCCGCTTCTAAAACCTGCTTGCTCCTTCGGTTGATTCTCATCGAGAGCTTTTGTGATTCTGTTAAGGATGATCTTGGCGAACACTTTGTAAACGTTTGACATAAGGCTAATTGGCCTGTAGTTATTGATGTCATTCTTGTCACCTTTCTTGTGGATTAGTGTGATAGTGGAAACTGTCCACTGTTCAGGTATAGATTCTTTGTTTAGGATGTCGTTAAAAATGTAGGTTAATGTTGAGGCCAATATAGCTTTCCCATCTATCAGTAGCTGATTGCTGATTTGGTCAGGACCTGGTGCAGAGTCTATTTTCTGAGAAGATATAGCCTTAGTTACTTCTTCTAGTAGAATTGGGGGTACACTTTCATCGTTTGACAAGTTAGTTTCATTGATTATGTTTTGTTTTGAATAAAGATCAGAGTAAAATTTTGTAGCTGTTGACATAATGTCTAGTCTCTTAGTCTTGTTGCGCCCTATGTTGTCTTTGATATTTGGTATCCACTCTGTATGAACTTTTAGGTATTTCAATGCCTTTTTGATGCCTCCTGTTTTAGAGATATATTTTTCAAAAGTTGTTTTTCGCAGTTTCTCTCTGTCTTTTTTCATGCTTGTTCTTATCTGCTTACTAACACTTCCTATGTCTTTTCTTATTTCTTTTGTTTTTTCCTTAGTGACCAAAAGTACAGCTCTCTTTTTTAGGAGATTTTTTGTTAATTCAGAGGATGTGTTTTCTTTATTTAGGGCCATCTGTGTTTTATCTGTCGGTCTTGTAGTTAGAGCACTTTGTAGCACATTATATTTTTCTTGTGTGCTGAGATTTGTCAGGGTCGTTTCAGTGAGAAGTTTCAGGTTTTGCACAATATTTGTTGTTGATGTGGAAGCATTGTTCATCTGATTGGTAGCTTTATATGGTCTGTTGGAAACTTTGTTGGGGGTTGTTAATGTCGCCCTTACCATTCTGTGGTTGCTATTAAAGTTCAGATTAGCGATTGTCCCACAGTCGTGGAAGTCTCTGCTTCTATTTGTCAGGATGTAGTCTATTTCGTTTTTGTAATTACCATCTGGGGATATCCATGTCCATCGTTTTTGATTTCGTTTTTTGTAGTGACTGTTTAGAATTTTAAGGTTGTTTTCGAATGCCGTTTCTAATAGTTTTTCGCCGTTTCGAGTTCTTTTCCCTGTGCTGTGTGGTCCGATCACTAAATCTTCTCCATTTCGTCTTTTCCCAATTTGAGCGTTAAAATCGCCCATAACAATTATGTTTTTGTGTGTATGTTGTTTAATAGCTGAGTTCAGGCTGTTGTAGAAGGAATCGATTTCCGAAGTGCTAGATTGCTCCGTGGGAGAGTATATTTGAATTATCGACCACTTCTTGTTTTTGGACAATGTGATATTCAAAATAGCGATTCTCTCTGATATGCCGATAAATTCCTCCACTTGGGCTTTGAATTTTTTTTTTATCAAGAACCCTACGCCGTGTCTGCCAGGTGTTTCGCCTTTATAGTATAACAAAAACTGCTCATGCTCTTCAATTCCTTCTCCGTTTCTTCTGACTTCGCTTAATCCGATAATACTCCAGTTGACATTTGTTAGTGCATGCATTAGTTCTAGTAGGCTTTCATTAGTTCTCAGAGTGAGTGTATTAAATGTTGCTATATATATTATGTTATTTTCGTTGTGTTGCTCGTTTTGTAGTTCTGGTTCTATTTCTATTTCAGAGGTGTTTGGAAGGTAGTGGTCGCACTGCCCCACGGTGACCGGCCGGCTTGGGGTGTATGTTTCCATTGTTTTGTTTTTAGTTGTTTGTTGTATATTCTGTTGTGTTTTCAGGATGCCGGTGTCATTTTTTAGTTTTTTGAATTCGACGCCACAGAAAAAGATGCGGACCTTCCCCTGGCCACATAGTCTAGCATGTTCGTCTTGTTTATTTTCTTAGGGGCTGCTTTCGAAGAAGGTGTTGAGTTTGGTGATTTTATAGGAGATTCGGCGCTGTCTCTTTTTCTCTTATCTCTTTTTGTTTCGTCAATATAGACTATTTTGTCTCTTTTTAGATAACAGGTTTTACCCTTTGCCTTTTCTTCTTTTAGCATAATTTTTAATTCCTTTCTTTTCTCGAGTGTATCTTTTGAATAGTCTTCTTTAACATAAATTCCAGATGTAAGTTTGTTTTTGTTTCTAAATATTTCGTTCCGCTTCCAGGTGGTAGTAAAACTCACCAGTAGAGGGCGCGTTTTATCACCACTTACCCCTTTAACTCCTAGTCTGTATGCGTTGTTTATGTCTTGTGGTTGGAGTGTTACATTAATTTCTGTTTTAATTAGTTTTATAATGAGATCTATGGGGAGTTCGCTATTTTGTTCTTTTAAGCCAAAGAACACTAGGTTATTTCTTCTTCTGTCGTCGTCCATGTGTTTTATTTTGTTTTTTAAGGTGCTTATTTCCAACTTTAGGTTTTTATTTTCTGTTGTTAAAGCGCTTAGTTGCTCGTTAATATTTTCAGATACACTTTTTGTCACGGCTTCTGTTATTGCTAATGTTTGTTTTTCCATTTGTTCTTTCATTTTCTCGAATAAAAGTTGAGTTTGTAAATCCATTTTGTTTTGGTAGTTTTTTGGTTTTTGCACTGGCAATAATTTTGTAGTCTGTTGAAGGCAAGTTGACAGTTTGATAGTAATTAATAACTGTCAAAGTCAAATGACAGATGTTCTTGTCGATGGTTCTTTGAGTAATGGTTTCGGCTTTCGACAAAATTCTAACCTCTTTTGTAGCAATAACTTCAGTTTTTCTCACTATTTGCTGCACACAACTTGATAAATACACTTTTTGAGCACTATCTTGTCACTATTCTTCGATATGTGAGCGATTAATGGTGATTACAGTGATTGTTCGGTGAAATAGTAATTTTAAATGCGGGAGCAATAACTTTGATGTGTTTACGTCGTGACACCGGAACCGGAAAAAAAAAAAAAAAAAAAAAAAAAAAAAAAAAAGAACAAGCCCTAAGATAGCAATAAATATGCTTAGTGGGAGGTCATGACGTCACTCGTTGAACTCGGGTCCCTATCCAAAAAAACTTATATTTTTTCAGCCATTTTTTATTTTATTCACAAACCAAAAAAAAATGTATATCATATATTGGATCTTATATTGGAATCTTTTGCCATGGTTGTTTGGAAGAGATCGCTAATAGCAATAAAACGCCAATTAGAACATTTTATTGTGTTTAAGTTTTTTATGAGGTTTTGTAGTTGTAATGTCAATTAAGAGTTATTTATTTTATAACTCAGCACAACGCTAGCACTAACTTAATGCTAAAGTAGCATTTTCTACCAGTTGCCCTGTAACTGGAGAAAAACGTACTGGGCAATGGGTGGAGTGCAGACAATGTTAGGGAAATGAAACAAACTTAAAGTAACATAGTTGTTTAGTTGTTGTAGCGTCCGTGGCCCAGTGGTCATACGTCCGGTTTGTAAGCAGGAGGTCCTGGGTTCAAATCTCAGTGTGGCAAAGATTTTCGCCTGGACGCTACCGTGTTTCGGAAGGCACGTTAAACTGTGGGTCCCGGCTGTTTCCTATAAGATATGTAGGAGGCAGTCGTTAGGTCATGTTGCAGGCCCTGTAGTAATCTCGGCGACCTGAAACTGCAACATATAGGTTCGCCACACAACCTATAAATTGTGATTTGACTCTGACAGTGTAAGTAGAGAAACCTGTTCTGTTGGAGTATAAACCCCAATTATTATTATTATTTTTTGTTATTATAGTTTCAAATTAAGTACTTCTTTATACTTACAACAAATTATAAAATCTAAAGCAATTATTATTTATCTATTGCAGCTAGCTTGTAGTGTATACTTTCCTTTACAATAGGTAATGGGTATATTATGAGATAGACTACATAATATGACGTACATCAAAGAACCCACTTTCAAAAGATGATGATATTACTTATATATCAAGTAGTTCTGATTTATCTCATTACTGAGAAAATTGGTTTATATTGATATTCTATTTCCCTAATTGATTGCTCTCTCTCTTTTTTCGCAATATGTTAGTAGAAATCATTTTTATATTTCTACACAGATGACATTAAACTGAAATGACAGTGTATGTACCTGTGTATAATAATATTATATTAATCCGACTTTAGCTTCAATGCCAGCTTGTTTTAAGTAAAAAAAACGCTTAATCGATTCCGATTAAATTTATATACCTACCACTGCAGTCGCTCTGCACGGGGAGTTCCACATAACCCTCACATACCCCCGTATGGGAGGGTATGCGTAACGCATTTTTTCCCGGCGATAACAAAAAAAAACCACCTCTGGAAAGTAGAACTTTGGTCTAAATTCAACGACTATATCTCAGGATAACAGTGCAGTGCCGCGCAGAATTTTCAATAACAAAACACTAGGGGACACATAGATTTAAAAACAAATAGGAAAATGAGGTAATTTACGTTTCTGACATGAACCGCTTCAACTAGGCCCATGGGCTTAATTTATGACGGGAAATTGTGCCTGGCACAATTTCACATCGGCGCGAGTCGCCGCGGCAACCGACACTTTCCGATCCAACAGGCCCAAGTTTGGCATAGCAACGATAGCGCTATGCCGCATCTTCCTATTTTCTTTTATAAAGGGTGTTTCTAAGGGGTGGCACTGTGTTTGATATGGGCAATCATTACGCTTACCATCGCTGATTTACTCGTCTTGTCACAGGTCATAAACAAGTTCTTACATTTATTAAACTAGCTTATGCTCGCGACTTTGCCCGCGTGGCCAAATCCTTTCTTAGCGGAGGTCTACGTCATAAAACCTATCTGTATTCCAAATTTCAAGCCAATCTGTTCAGTAGTTTGAGCAGTTTGTGAGCGTTGATAGATCAGTCAGTCACTCTTTCCTTTTATATATTTAGATAAAAGATAATATGTCGCTCTTAAACACGGGCTGAACCCGAGCCTATTTATAGGCGTACACGGAGACAAAAAAGTCCAACGAGCAGAGGCCTCTTTGAGCTTTTAATATAAATTTGATGGGTGACACTTATCGGAGTCTATCTGTGAGTCCATCTGTAGAAAATGAGCTCAAAGACAGTCCCCGCCAAGTCATCACATCACTATTGCTACTTAATAATGCTTAATAACATTATTATTATTCCTTAAAATTGGCATTCAAAGCCACAGTCAACAATTATCTACCAATTTAACTGCTAAAGATTTCCCTCTAGATTAAGCCATTCTTATTTAACGCCTAAGTAAATAAGTGCGTACTTAAGACGGTCTTAATAAACACTGGTTGGAGTAATCCGAGATTACTGTTACACGCGGCTTTGTTTAATCTTTGTTTTGAGGGTAGTTAGAACAATTTTAAATTTTATGTTCTATTTATGAACATTTCGCTCAGTTGGTGGCGCGACGTTGCAATGGGAGGACGTTTTCAACCGACTACAAAAAAACGGAGGGTGTTTACAAGTCGACGCATATGTTTTAATTTTTTTCTGCATGACCACGCATGACTTCTTTTCTGAGAAGTCCGATTTTGAAAGTTCTATTTTGTTTGGAAAGGGTAATAATACTTCAAGGGTGGTCACATATGAATTTAGAAAAGAAAATCCAGCCCTGATAAAGAGGGGATGATTTTTTTATAACCTTAAACGTTTGCTATTTAAGCTCATTTATTTATTTATTTATTTATTGGGATTTATTGCGTATATCCATCATCACAGTAATACGCGTTAAGTCGATTAGTGAAATTGTTAACGTGAACTCAACCTTACAAAAATTATAAACCGATTGAGCTGAAATTTGGTATAGAGATAGCTTAGACCCTGGAATAAGACATAGGCTACACAGCGGGTAAAACCGCTGGGTACAGCTAGTTTTTCAATAAAAACAATATTATGTTAACAAATCTATTTAGTTATTTTATGGTCCAAACCGACCTATCAGATTAGACCTAATTTCCACCGAACATTTGAGCAAATAAGTTTATAAACTTAAATCCAATTGTATCGAGTAAAGTTAAGGGTCGAACAAAGGGCACTCGACGTTAGCCTGGAGGCTTCCACTGATGAGGGTAAGGAACAAACATGCAAATATTGGGCCGTTCATCACCCACGCACACGTTATAAGGCGTTTTTTGAGTTATTAACTGACTTTTTTTATCCCAGGAAAAATGCGTTACGCATCACCCCACGCCGTGGGCGCGAGGCGGTATGTCGGACACTTTGGCGTCATCCGTGTTTCCCAAACGGTACAACTTGGGTATCTTCAAGGCACGAGTGAATACCTTACCTACCGTACCTTTCTAGGCATCTTACGTGATCCATCGTCGACCGCATTTTCATTTTCCATCAGGTGGGGTAGGACCTAGGCCTATTTAGTATAAAAAAATAAAAATATGCCTGAATATTTAACTATACAATCTTTATATTGCGTTTTAGGCGCTGTAGCTGTGCTAGCAGAGTCTTATGACACCCGAATTGTCAGGATGGTTTTTTTAAAATTAACGATACCGCCTCTACGCACTTTTATCTTGGCAGTCTTAGTGCTACGGACGACGACTACGGGCTACGAGCTAAGCCTCTACGGCGTAGGCTTCTACGGTATGTTGTAGATATTATAGGTTTGTAGCACCTTATATAAAAAGGCAAATAAGTAAAAAAATTTGGAACAATATTTTTTTGTATAAATATGACGTAACTGGTCATTATTTACATTTTTAAAACAAAAATATATTTTTTGCAAATATTATTTAAAAATGTAATGTGTGTATTTCCAATTTACTATATTTTTAAAAATCCTTTCTTAAAGATGTCTACGTCATAAAATCCAATTTTGTGGCAAATTTTAAGACAACACATAAATAGATCAGTGTGGTTCATTTAATATTATAGCTATTTATACAGAAGATGTAGTATAATTTTGATCGTCTAAAACGGCACTTAATTACCATAATATAAACAAAAATAAATCATAAAATACTAGTCAGGTCATAAATTCTGTCACATGTTTAATATAAAATTATTGGAACAAGTTTATTTATTATGTAACCATTTATATACCAAAATGAACTTAACAAAACATAGATTCTTATGACAATAAAGTTTATTCAAAATGACCTCCGTGATTTTGAATACAGGCCTTCAATCTGCGCGGCCAGTCGTCTATCGCAGCACGAACGAGGTCCATGTCAATATCGGCTGCTGCCTTAATCAAGGATGTCTTGAGTGACTCCAAATTGGGATGAGGCTTTGAGCACGCCTTTTCCTCCAAGTGTTGCCATATCTTGTAATCTAACGGACTCAAATCTGGACTGGAGGAGGGCCAGTCTTCGTGCCGGATGAAGTCGATTTCACGCGCCGCCAGCCAGTCTTGTGTGCTCTTCGCTCTATGAGCTGGCGCCGAATCTTGTTGGAATACCCAGTGCCTGTTATTGAACATGGTATGAGAAACAGGTTCCACAAGGTTCGTCAGGACTGTATTTTGATACACAACTGCATTCGTTTTTACACCTTTCTCACAAAAATGTACCTCTGTTAAGCCCCAATAAGAAACTCCCAACCATACCATGAGCGAGGATGGAAAATGACCTCGTTGGACACGCGGAATACGGTTGCTCGCTTCTTCACTACTGTGTGCGTACACCTTATCATTTTGTTTGTTGTAGCTCTCTTCTACGGTAAAAATTTTTTCATCCGAAAAAAGAATTTCTCGATATTTTTTTCTCGCGTACCGCTTCAACAAAGCGCGGCATCTCTTCAGTCTCAGGTCCATTAGACGAGCATTTAAACGATGTCCTGTTTTTCTTCGATATGCCCGAAGCCCTAAGTCTTCATTTAACACCCTTTTCACCGTGGTTCTGCTTAACCCCATCTGAAGGGCCAACAGTTTCTGCTTACGTTTGGGATTTCTTTGAATTCGCGCCTTCACAGCTTTTATCACTGCTGGAGTCCTAACAGACCGAGGGCGACCACTTCTTGACCTGTCATCTACACTAGAGTCTTCATTGTATCGTTTGATGGTACGATAAACGAATCTTTTGGTTATATTCAAATTTTTCAGTATGTCAAAAATTTGAATTGGCGCGTAACCGCAACGATGCAACGCAATAACTGCAACACGGTCTTCTTTAAGCGTCCACTCCATATTTAAAAATGAGTAAAATTCTAAAAAGTATATATTTTTATTTTCATGAACAATTCGAAATTCGAATTCAATAAACTTTTTTGTGGCCAGCATTCTAAAAGAAAAGTTTTTACTGTGTGACAATACTTATGACCTGACTAGGTATATTCAGCGACGCCGCGTTCACACATAATTAATGAATTTTGTGAGCCGACGACGCTAATGATCCGCCATATTAGAACACCCTGTGAATTATTGCACGCTATGGCGTAGGGGATAATTATAGTAAATATAATAAATTATAGTAAAATTATATATTAAGAGAAACTACATCTTCAAAAAATGAGGGTTTTAGTAAGTTTTTTTTTTTATACAACGAAGTAAGAAGACGAGCAAGACGCTCTCCTGATGATAAGAGATAACGCTGTCCATATTAATTATGTAAAATTCTGGGTGCACTGCGCCAACGCTTCTTACTTGACAGTCATAAGATGTTAAGACTCTTCAGCCCAGTGATTTCACTAGCTACAGTGCCCTCCTACCGAAGCACAGCAATGTTTGCACATCACTGCTCAGGCGGTAGAAGGAGGAGGGAGGAGGTTTATATGTATAAGTAAAACCAATATAAAAAGTACAAGTAAAGTAATTAAACACTATGTGTTATTCCAGGCTCTACTTATTATTGCTAATTTCAGCGCAATTGGTTCATTCGTTAAAGCGCTAAGGGTCAAGAACATCCATACATTCACACAATCTTTGCATATTTTATTATTGCGTACATAAATATTATTTAAAAATATAAGTTATTTTCGTAAAATTAACAAAACATATAATGATATTAATGGATTTATGAGCGGACGACGTAAATGACCCTCGTTATTAGAACACCATGTGAATTATTGCACGCTATGATATGACGCGGGGGGATAATATAATAATTATACTAGGTGATATTAATTAAAAAAAACTACGTCTTATTTGTATTTATTACAGATAGATAACTCTTTATTGCAACAAAGAAAACAATTAACACTAAATTGTAACATTGCTTAAGTGAAATGTACTTAACATTTCAGTTAAGCAATGTTACAATTGGCCGTCTTATCGCTAATAGCGATCTCTTCCAGACAACCAAGCAGGAAAGGAAAAATACAAGTTTTAGAATGACGGTGGCTATAAAGATATATAGGAAAACAGAGAAACATTACATTATAGCTTACAATACATAGAGAATAATGGGACTATAATATTAAGTGTGTAATAAATATAGGTACTAAATATAGACATGCTTAATCATATTTTTACTTTCAGCGATGTCTGGCATCGTCGGTATACCCACCTAGTCGACCTCCTGCGAAGGAAGTCTACCCCATTAATACACCTATTACTCTACTTATAATGATTGTTACTTGAAACGTGCTGAAATGGTGGCTTAGACACTAACATCGCTCGTAGGCTACCTTTTATATCATTACATCGTATAAAACAAAGTCGCAACCCGTGGTTGTCTGTCCCTTTGTATGCTTAAAATAATAGTAATTTTATATGTAACACTGTTATAAATTGGTTGAAAGTAATATGACATTTTTCAAATTAAAAGTAATATTTTCTTTTGGTGCTGCATTTATACGTAATCTGACGTTCAGACGGAACCTGAATTTGCGAATAATTTTATTAAATTCGTGACATGATATTTTAAAGTAATTTAAATGTTTAATTGTATTTATTTTAATTATTAGATCTTTTAAAATTCAAAATATTAATTTATGTACTTAAATTACTACAAATAACTTGTATAATTGAGTGCCCACTAGACAAATCACGAGGCTAAAATGAGTTTCTGAAGATACTATCCTCCTTTATTTTCTATGAAAATTGTGTTCGATATTTAAATCACTTTGCCTCACTAGAGAGGAAAAACGGGTTGCTCACGGCAATCGGTGACCGCAAAGGCCCCCTTTTCGAGCGAGAGTGGTGAAAAAGATTTTTCATCCCACTATCTCGGAAAGTGTATTTATATTTACTCTTCGATATCTGACTGGAAAAGTCCATTTTATCCTCTAGAGGGTAAAGTAAATTTGAATTTAGAACATCGTGTGCACCGAGTTTAATATCGATTTCTCACTATAATAAACTGAAAAAGAGGAAATAATCACGAAAAAGAATAGGTAAGTAAGCGTACCCACGTAAATTTAAATTGAATACTGGTTACTTTTGAAGATATGGCACTGGCAATACTGCGCGCATCCATGGTGAGAATAAATTAAAAAAAAATCTTTTATCATTGAGTTATTTCCTCGCTGAGGGGGGATGAAAAATTATGTGTCACACTCGAGTGCAAAGATTTTTAACCTTGTGCTCTTTTGATTCCCTCGCTAACGCTAAGGATTCTAACTATTAAATCACTCGCTGCGCTCGTAATACAGTTTAAGAATCCTTCGCTAGCTCGGTCACCAAAACTGAGCACGCGGTTAAAAAGCAACTTTGCACTCTTGTATAACAAATAACTATTGATGCGGTTTCTTTTAATAGATAGAGTAATTCAAGAGGAAGGTTTATATAGGTATAAAATATGCATAATTTATTTATTTATTTATCATATCACATTGTAGGTGTGTTACAGGTCTTATATAAATAAAGCTTAGTTCAACTACAACCCCGTAGGGGCATTGTGATTACATTATTATAAATTTTATAATAGTCATATTTTTATACATTATGTCATAAATGCAATATCCAATAATAATGGCATAATATAATTGTACATTGAAAATTGAAAAAAAAATATTGAAAAATTATGTTTTGATTCATACAATTATTTTAGTCAGGAATGTCAATTAATTTTAGAATATATTGTAGATAAATTAGAACCAGATATTTTAACAATGCTATTTCATTATTTCCTTATCACATAATGGCCACAACAGTTCATTTGGAAGACCTATTTATTTAGAGCAGAAACAACCCGACCGAAATTAAAGTTTTTCATGTTATTATCGTTCATGTATTCATTTACTGAATAATAGGATTTATTTAATAAAAGCATTTTTAGACGGTTTGCAAAGGTTTTAAATTTGGTTTCAGCTTTAAGCTGCTCAGGTAGCCGATTAAATACTTTAGCAACTCGAAAATAAGGGCTATTTCCTACTATTTTTAATTTTGTATTTGGTTTTTATTTTTATTTCGTCTATTATAGTTCTCATTTAGATCACAATTTGATTTAAAGTATTCGCAATTTTTCTTTACAAACAAACAGGCTTGCCATATATATATGGAAGGTAAGGTTAAAATCTCTTTATCAGTAAAGTGTGTTCGACAGCTGTCTCTCTGTTGTATATTAACTAATATCCTAACACATTTCTTTTGTAAAATAAAAATGTCATTAAAATCCGTGCTGTCCCCCCCACAACACAATACCATAGCAAAACCAAGAGAAAGCATAAGCGTAGTAAGTAAGCTGCTAGGGCAGTTTTATAGTCCGTAGGTACCGCGTTTTAAAACTCCTAGTGCATAAATAAACTGGGATAGCTTCGTCTTGAGGCCCTCAACGTGACTCTTCCAGTTCATCTGGGAGTCCAGGGTGATTCCTAGTAGAACTAAACTATCCGTTTCTTGTAATTTAAGATGATAATACAGTAGAGAATTTTCTGTTAGGCGCAACGAAGTGCGTGCGGGTCCACTAGTACTTATAATAAATACGTACACACATCGTTGTTCTATACTATTACAAATCACTTCCACAAAGACCCACTTCAAAGCGAATTCCTCGCAAGAAAATCTCAAAGTTGCAAGCCCGCAGAACATACGTACAAAGAGGCGAAGCTGTTCATCATAACTTGAAAGGCGCAAGGGGTCGACTGCAGTGCGTGCAGGCTACAGGTGGGGGAGGAACGGGGAGTACTCGCCTCCTATCAGGGTTGTCACACGTACGATAAATATCGAACATGTACGATATATAGAGACAAAGAGTCAAAGCTGCTCATCATAACTTGAAAGGCGCAAGGGGTCGACTGCAGTGCGTGCAGGCTACAGGTGGGGGAGGAACGGGGAGTACTCGCCTCCCAATAGGGTTGCCACACGTACGCAAATTATCTGTACGATATTTTCGGCACCGTAGGTGGCCTTTGCAGGAGATCGACTAGGTGGCTCAAAGTGCCAGTTTTTCTACAGTCTGAGTGTTCAAACATTAGTGTGCTTCGGTAAGAGGGCACTGTAGCTAGTGAAATGATCCTAAGTGGCACTGTACTGATTACAGGCGGCATTTTCACTTATCTTTAGCATCATCTCTTATAAAAGCGTCATGCTCGTTTTCTTACTTATTTGCATAACCGAGAACGATACAATATTATCGTACGCTCCCTTTTTTCTCTTCTAAAGAGTGAAAAGACTAGAATATCGAAAAAAAACCTGTTGATTTGGTACTAAAACTTGAAAGTGCACAAACAGTATTGTTTTCTATGTTTTTGCTTTGTCATGAATGTGCTTTATCGTGACTGAATCACGCAAGCGTTCGAATCGGCAAATGTACGATAAATTTATATACAGTACGATAATTTTCGCATGTACGATAATTCACTCGCTCATGTACCAACCCTGCGAGATATCCCGGCCACAGCATCCAGTACCGTCGCGACCGTCCCACCGAGCGGACGTCTGACAAAATAATAAAAAAAAACAATTGACAGTGGTTCCGATTTTAAATACTCGGCTGTGATTTGTTAATCAAAAATGAAGTGTTATTAGGCAGGGATGGATGGAGAGAATCGGATCATTTTGAACGTTGGCGGCATAAGGTATTTTTTATTGTCCTTTTGTAAGGAAATTCTGAGGCTTTTGTTATAGGTTTAATGAAAGATGTACTTTGAAGTATTGGCTATTATTCGATAATTGTGCGTTGCTCCCCGGGCTTTGTGATACCGATGCCTTTAACTAACTGTGGGTGATTGGGGAGGTTATCGTTTTTGTCTATAGATAAGCTTCATGTCGATATATTGGGTCAATTGTTACTCCATACCTAGGTCGATTGTCTGGAATAGATCGCTTTTTGTGGAATGATCGTTAACTGTAGCACTATATCAATGCACGTCCTAGAAATACTAATTGAAGTTTAATAGGTACGTCTTAACGCCTAAATTGCCAAAGCGATTGAGCTGAAATTTATTAGGTTTATAGCTTAAACCTAGGAAAATACACGGTAGGCTGTTTGAAGCACAGCTAATCATCTTTTAAGATTATGTTGTTTCAAACACAATTTAAATTTCTTTAAATGTAAAACTTTTTAGTATAACACTAATTCGAAAACAGCAATGAAATGCAAGGCAATTGACTGTCTTATCACTAAAAGCAATCTCTTTGCTCCCTTGAGAGTAATAAACGACACACCTTGCCGGTGATAATGAAATAAGGCTTGCTTGTCTTTGTTATTTTTTTAAACGTTTAAAAAAAGTTATTATTGTCTTGAAAATGTACACACACACGCACACACACGACATGGGTACATAATACCACAATTATGTATGTAAGTGTGAGCTATTACATTTAATATCATAATGTTAGCGATTTATGTGGGTATTTTGATATTTCTTCGTGCCTAAATGGCAGAATCGATTCAGCTAAAATATGGAATGTAGGTAGTGTAGATTGTTTAACACAATGTGTATGTCATTCATTTTAACGCGTAGCTACAATGCACTATAGTTATTGTCAAAAACCTAAAATTAAATTGTCATAAAACCTCTTTCAACACTAGTTAATAAATACAACTTCACACGTATCTGTAGGCACAGTGGCTAAAAGTCCTGTGTAGCACTGTACTAATTATAATCAGCGTTATCCCTTACCATCAGGAGAGCGTCTTGTTCGTCTTTTTACTTCTTTGTATAAAAATATAAATAATATTAAACATGAAACGTTTGTTCAGTTTATTTTTTAAATAACATGGTAGATTATTTATATATGTCTAATTAAAAAAATCTCATCAAAAATGAACCCTCAACAAAAATAACATGCGAAAAAACCGCAAACTCTTTCTCAGAAGTTAAAACGAGGTTCTATATAAAAAAAGTTTAATTTGAAGTTCCATCGTAACCGGGAACATCCCGGATAATTCTGGATAAGATAATAAACCGGAGTAGCCTAAATAAACATAGATAATAAAGCCTTCTGCTCTCGCTTGACGTATCTAGCGGAACTCTATGGTACAAAATTAGAAGTATAATATAAAAATATAGTATGTATAAGTATATAGTAGATATACCTAATTAGTTTTATATGGAATTTTCGTATAAATAACATTAATTATTCTTTAGAGATCACCTTTAGCTATAAGACCGCCAATTGTTACACTTATGTCGTGATTTTGTGTTATAGTTTTAAGTTTTCTGTATGTTTGCAGTGTTTCAACAAAGAGTTTTTTATTCTATTCTAAATACACATCTACGCGATAATAACAATTAACATGAGTTCAAATAGCAAAAGTTTTAAGTGCGTATTTAATTATTTTTTAAATCGCGTAATAATTATTTTAACCCTTAACTAACATGGTAATTTTTTGTTACTCAACTGACATTGTGGGGTAAAAATTTACCCCAAATAAAATCTGTATAAAAGTATGTATTTATTAAAAAAAAACTTTAGTTTATGATTTTTATATATTAAGGTAGCATATTATGAATCTATAAATACCAAAAAAGATAGTATTTGTTTAAGAAAATAGCTTCATATTACAAATTTGGAAAAAACATACCTTTTTCAAATTTTAACATTTGGCTTATAATCACTCTTCTACGAAAATCTTAATTTTAAAGGTAGGAACAAAAAACTTAACTAAGTCGATTACTCTTGAGTTGGTTTATTATAGATAATCACCAAAAACAGTAATTATAATAATTGTAATAAAATAATGAGCGTCAAAACTTAGCTACTTTTTTGCAACAAAAATTGGTATTCTCTCCTCATAATAAATAAAATAAAACAAATTTATGTGATTATTCTTTTACACATTTAATTTTATCCAATAAATGCCATTTGCATATTATTTTTTTTACATTTATTGCAGTTTTTCATGATTACTGTTTCTAGCGACGCATTTTCATAATTACTTGAAAAGTGGGCATAAATCCAAAAAAATGGATTATTTTGAATGAGATTGTCTTTTAGAATGTTGGCAACAATGTTTGTCGCATAAAAACCTACTCACATAATTTTTATTCTATAAAAAAAATTGTGCACCCTGTAAAAAAAGCACCCTTAACTAACATTGTGGGGTAAAAATAGGCCCCATAGGTCTGTACAGCTGAAACGGATGATTTTTCACGCATGACGCGTCTACTACCTTAAAGCGCGTGCGCTGTACTAAGAATACATAAACGGAAAAATATATACCTTCACTGGAAAAAAAAATAGTGGTTTTTATGCGGCTGGGGTGAAAATTTACCCCACGATGTCAGTTAAGGGTTAATGTTATTTTATAAAAACATTAACACATTATAATTACGTCCCGACTAATAAAATTAACACGATTATAGATCTATTTTATCTCATCAAAAAAGAGTGACTGATTAATCAACGTATAGCCTAAACCACTATACGGATTAGGCTAAAATTTATTACACAGATAGGTTTGTAAGATCTCTAAGTGGTTATTAAGATTAAAAAGAAAAGAGGATAATAAACAATTAAGGTATACAATTTAAAATTAGCAAAAGTACTCCATTGCAGCCTATTTGAATGATTGAATTTTGATTTTGAAAAAGTTTTTTAGTTTTAAAAACTATCTACTACGGATTGTCACATTCACCTGTCATAATATATTATGTACCTATTTGAACCTGTCCAAAAAGCCTAGTATTAAAAAAACAGTAATTCCCGCATACACAGTATAAAATTTGCATTCTAAATTAATAATAATTCTGGTTTAATACTGAAGTAACCTAAATAAACATAGTTAATAAAGTTTCAGCGCTCGGACGCATCTAAGGGTTAATAGCTTTATGGTACACTATAAAATAATGGTACACCATAAAATATCGTTGATAAACTAGTGGTAATGGGTCCCTTGAGAACTATGGGGAATTATTAAAAGGCTGTGATAATCCAGAGATCTGGTTGATATTGCATTAAAATTGATGTACATAATAATATGCTATGCTTTGTATAGGTATGTCTTTTTTTGAACTTTTGTGAAATCACCGTCCTACATTATCTTTCCCCGCACGTATATAATAATCTCTCTGAGGATTTGACTCTCGGAGGATTTGGGCGATAAGACCGCTAATTGGTATACGTTAAGCTTACGTTTTTGGGGTTGTAAATTTTAAAGAAAGAATGAAAGAAAATATTTTATTTGTTACACACACATATAAAAAATAAATTAAAAAAAAACACAATAAATGAAAACAATAGATAAGTGTGTGCCACAATTTGGTCCCCAACTCAGCATTACTTTCTTTTACTTTCTATGTGGTATAATTGAAGTGTTATTTATAATCTTTTCATATCTAAGGGTTTATAGCTCTATGGTACACTGTAAAATGTAGTTGATAAACTTGTGGTAATGGTCCCGTTGGGAATTTATTTAAGGCTATGTGCTAAATAAATCAGAAATCAGGGTGTAATTACAGGGTGTATTTCGTCTATATTATTTTTGTTTTAAGTTGTTTTAGTATATTTTCTTTTGTGTTCCAATGAAGGGTTATCTATCTATCTCTAAATTAAAATAATTATGTATCGGATTTTTCTTGATTTTATTATGCAATAAAAATAAAAAGTCACAATTAGGGTTAATTCTTTCTTCCTCGAGAGGTGCGAATTGTTTGTTTTTTTTTTGTAAATTAATCGAGTTCGTTTTATCCATCTGCTTATGCAAGCAGAATTTTTTTTTGAGAAATAATGTCTGTTTAATATTTTTATCAATATCAATGTGAGAGAAAAAAGTGGCAATGTTCATCGGATTTTGTTTTTTTATTTGTATTCATCATTTGAGCTTATGAAAAGAAGGAAAAGTTTACAATTTGTCACATAATTTTTCTATGTTAACCATTTATTCGATGACGATTTTTATGTTTAAAGTGAAAAATGATTTTATGATTAAAATTTATTGACAGTAGCGAATACATAATAATGTTTGATAGAGTCCACCCAGGGAAGTTTAACTGAATTCGGTCGCGTGGTTTGCTCAAAATTTGGCAAAAGAAAACGAGGTGCGAGACGGTTTTTTATTATTCACTTGTTCCTAAATCTTGTCAATTTACAAAACAAGCACCCTGTATGACAGACAAGAACACCCTTTATATAGCGAGTGAATATTTATTTATGGGC
The DNA here is from genome assembly GCA_947507615.1 of Hemithea aestivaria. Lineage (NCBI taxonomy): Eukaryota > Metazoa > Arthropoda > Insecta > Lepidoptera > Geometridae > Hemithea > Hemithea aestivaria. The sequence continues at coordinate 14,998,181 of OX382338.1, forward strand.
GACATAATATTAAGCCACGTTTTCACTCCCGTGGCGCCTACCACCAAGAAAATTAAATTATTTACTTACTTGGGCGCGGGGTGGAAATACGAGATCTTTGAGTTTTGAGGGATCAGGGAACTTTGCGCTGTTTGGCTGAGATTGCTTTTTGTGATAAGAGTGCCAATTGTGAGTGGGAAGTTTGTAATGATCTTTGCGAATTTAGCCGATGAAAGTTCTTTGCGATGAGATGACTGAGACGAGTTTGACATTCGCGTAGTTTTTATTTAGATGGAAAGGGACGACACGGCCGTAATTAGTAGCAAACTAAACCTAGAAGGCGGGATAATTCGCTCCCTGGCTTCACTGAACATCATACCGGAACATGGTCACAATGACCGCTTGGCGACACTGTTTTGTGCAGGTATTATTTTAGGGTTAAATCTATCTATAAAACAAATTCAGCGCGATACGTTTCAATCGTTTAAGCGTGAAAAGGTTAGAAACATACAAACATCCATACATTCGCATAGCATATAAAATACCTGATATTATGGTATACTATGGTTTGTACGAATAAAATTAACAAATTAACATACAAACTTTATCATTATTATTAGTGTTATAATAAATCCTTTTATATTTACAAAATACAAACACAAAATAACACAAAAGCACAAAATAACACAAAAGCACAAAATAACACAAAAGCACAAAATTAAAAACTATGAAAGTACATTACATACACAGTGTAATAGTTCCAAATAATAAATAGAACCTTTTTAGGTCTCCAAAGGTCATAAATTACCATAGCAATAAATATAAAGACCTTTGCCCAGAGTTCTCATTCCTCCGAAATTACGTTCATACATCATGAGAGATCAAAAGCTGTGTTGTCATATGTCATGTTCCTTTAGATGAAATATCACGTGAAAATTGTACATTAATATTATGAAAAATTGTTTGATATAAAGATGATTTTACGTATATGGGAGTGTCGTTTAAACAATTATTCTTTTCTGCATAAGTGGCTTGTCTGTCTGTCTGTAATCAAAAAAATGATCGACTCGTTAAATGATCCACTTCTCGGTTTCCTAGTGAGCTAAAATTTATAAATCGGATTTCAATCGAGTTTGGGCTCGTATGATTTGTCTTGACGGGTACTTTGGTCACATGCCCTGTTCGCTTAACAATAAATGTGTGCATCGATAATTTTAATACCCGATCTTGGACTCCTACCAAAGCGAAGATATACGAAGCAATGATATATATAACAGAAAATTAAATAGTATAAACTTGCTGTGTAAAGAACTGGCCAAACGTTTGGTGGAGGTATCAGGTGACCGGAATGCTGGCTTGTATTTTGCACAAAAAATAAGAAGTATTATACATATGTATTCAGCGGGGCAATTCCACCAGTATTCTGGCTACCTATCCATCCATCATAGGTTAATTGGATTTAAATTTAGATTAAGTATTTATAAGTTTTAGATTATAGGTTTAGTTTGTAATGTTTTTTATTAATTGTTTGTTTATTTTAATCGTATAAAAACTTTATTTTAAAGGTAAGTGGAAAAGAGATACGTAAAACATTGGTTCCTTAAAAACGTTTCCGCTTTGCAGATCACTTTGGAGGTCGGGACTGAAGTCCAATTTTTCACTTTGTCTAATTTTCTGCCACGATTCGCCCTGAAAAGGTAGAGTGGATAAGGAAATTACTGGGAATAAGAGATTTGAAGTACCTTTACGAGAAAATAGTCAGAAATTCATAGATATTACTGGGTTTTAGATAACCTCTGAGTGAGTTTGAATAGCTACCAGTCTTTTTGAAAGCGTAGTAATTCATTTCACTTTTATTAACCCCCGACGCAAAAACGACGGGGTGTTATAAGTTTGACGTGTCTGTCTGTGTGTCTGTGTGTGTGTCTGTGTGTCTGTGTGTCTGTCTGTGTCTGTGTCTGTGTGTCTGTGTGTGTGTCTGTGTGTCTGTGTGTCTGTCTGTGTCTGTGTCTGTGTGTCTGTGTGCCTGTGTGCCTGTGTGTCTGTGTGTCTGTGTGTCTGTGTGTCTGTGTGTCTGTGTGTCTGTGTGTCTGTGTGTCTGTGTGTCTGTGTGTCTGTGTGTCTGTGTGTCTGTGTGTCTGTGTGTCTGTGTGTCTGTGTGTGTGTGTGTGTGTGTGTGTGTGTGTGTGTGTGTGTGTGTGTGTGTGTCTGTGTCTGTGTGTCTGTGTCTGTGTGTGTGCGTCTGTGTCTGTGTGAATGTCTCTGTGTGTGTGTGTGTGTGTGTGTGTGTGTGTGTGTGTGTGTATGTCTGTCTGTGGCATCGTAGCTCCCAAACGGATGAACAGATTTTGATTTAGTTTTTTTTGTTTAAAAGTAGAGTTAGTCGAGAGTGTTCTTAGCCATGTTTGGTGGAAATCGGTCCAAGATGGCCGCCGCTACAAAATGGCGGATTATTTTTTCTTCCACGACCCCCTCAATATGGGTATCAAATGAAAGGGCTTAACAAGTAGAATACAGTCCACTATATAAAATTTAAAATCCAAGATGGCCGCCATAAAAAAAATGGTGAATTACGTATTGCGTTGGGATATGGAATTACCGTTTTAACATATTAAAACGGTAATTAAATAAAATCGATTAAATTACGTTTGGAAGATTTTAATTCGAGGTTTCTTACTGAGCCAATGTTACCCCTCGAGCCAAACGAAAGCCATATATATAAATAAATATTTCAGGACATTTCACACAGCACCATCTAACTCCAAGCTAAGCAACTTAATGCTTGTGTTATGGTGATTAGGATAACGGATATAATACTTATATACTTTTCTTTTGTAAATACATACTTATAATAGACACAGAAAGCCACCCAGACCACAAATATCTATGGATCACACAAACATTTGTCCCTTGCGGGAATCGAATCCGCAACCTTCTGTGTCGCCAAGCTATCCGGCACAATAGACTTTGGTCTTAAGTTAATCTTAAGTAGCATTAAGCTAGCTTTGTTTTTTTTTATTTTACTAAATAGACCTACGTTTGACCACATCCCACCTGATGAAAATTGAAAATGCGGTCGACGATGGATCACGTAGGATGCCTAGAAAGGTACCTATTCACTCGTGCCTTGAAGATACCTAATTGAGCTGCTCGGGAAACACGGATGACGGCAATGTTCCAAATGTGTTGTTTGAGCTTGTGGTTAGCTTTTGTGTACAATGTACAATAAAGCGTTATTTATCTATCAATCTAAGTACATCTCTTCTTCGTAGCATGTTTAATGTAAACGTTAAAATTTCTCAATTTAGCTATCATAGATATTAATTAAGCTATCTGAAATTGTTGATAAGATTTCAAAGTTTTGTTCCTTTACCTACCCAAACACAATGCGGTTTTCAAAAAAAATTTTACTTTGGAAAGATGTTATAAATTATATCTAACAATAACAATACATAACGCTTCAATTAACATTTGTAACAAAAATAATTCCATATGAAATAAATACAGTAGTAATGTTTATGTAAGATTTTCAACAGTTTATATATAGATCGAGGTTAAATCTCATTTAGAATGTTTTATTAAAATGGCGCGATCAACATAATGTTTTATATCGTTTGCGATTTGATTTTATGCCCTTGATTTTATACTGGCCTTCTTCACTGATGGTATAGATATGAGGTTTCGCGATTGGTACATATGGGGACTTAGGGTCATAGCTCATTAAAGCCACCCCGGCACCCACTCGGCACCGCCTCGCCTTGCGACCGTGGCGATCCGACGACGCTACGGAGTTGATGTAGTGAGCGCATACCTATACAAGTCCATAATATAAAGAATACTAACCGCACGAGGCGAGGCGGTGCTGAGTGGGTGCCGGGTGGCTCTAATGAGTTGTGACCCTTAAGGCTTAGGCTCTCCCCACTATCATATAGTAAGCAACAGCCACTCTCAAACGGGTGACGAAAATGTCGTCAAACAGCTACGATGACAACATCAGGATGTAGCTTTAAAAAGATAGATATAACACATTATTGCACACTTTATTTACAAACAAAACATTCAACATTAAATACATTTGATTTAAAAAGTGTTACAATTGACAGTCTTATCGCTAATAACGATATTTTCCAGATAACCAATAAGGAAAGAACACAATTGAAATCTTAAAAAACTTTTTAAAAACAAGCTCGTATTATTACCATGTACTATTAGGTACCATGTATTATTACCATCCAGCATCAAAGTACTCGTCAATACTAACAGACCAAATGAGCCCAAACTCGATGGGGTTGCGTCGTTTAATTACGGAGTTCCTATGGCCATCTTCCAGCTCCATCATCAGATTAGCTCGATGTCATAATAATGTATTGTCATCCGATTTAAACATGCGTGAAAATTTTCAGCTCAATCGGATCGGAAGTGGGTCAAATTAAACTTGCAAAGTTTGATTACAGACAGACAGACAACAGACAGGTGAAAGTAAATCAAAGCTTGTAAAAATGGATGAATCTCTTAGGTTTCATTGAACGTCATACCGGAACACAGTCATATTAATAAACCAAATATTAAAAGGTACTCGAGTAGATAATAAATAAATAAAAAAATACTTAAATATTTCAGGACGTTTCACACAGCGCCACCTAACCCCAAACTAAGCAACTTAATGCTTGTAATATAGTGGTTAGGATAACGGATATAATACTTATATACTTTTCTTTTGTAAATACATACTTATAATAGATATTGAAAAACCACCCAGACTAGAAACAAATACCTGTGGATCACACAAATATTTGTCCCATGCGGGAATCGAACCCGCAACCTTCTGCGTTGCAGGCGGGTATTAGCCCACCGCGCCACAGAGGTCGTCCAAAGATGTAATAGATAGAATAGATTTCTTTTCACAGTTAAAGGTCGAGTTTAGATAGATAAAAAACTCATTATTGTTCTCACAAATACAACAATATAAACTTAGAACTAAGATTACACAGAAAGAAGTGTTACAATTGGCGGTCTTATCGCAAGTCGTAGTCGTAGTCGTGTAGTCGTCGTCGTATCTTAGTTTAGTTTTTTATATGTTTTTAGTTTTTATCTTTTCCAGCCTTAATAACTGAACTATAAAGTATTCAATAACTAATTAAAGCCTAATTACTTTCTTTATATCCATTAATGGTGCCATTTATACCGAGGCAGTTGATTGATGAAGTAAATTAAGTTATAAAGCTGAATTAATAAATCAATTTGCGCGGCCATTTTGGGACGGGGCCGATTAGAGACTGATCTATGTACTTAATTTCTATTAGCTTGTCGCATAGTTTGGGTTTTGGAAGTTTAGATTACAATGCAATACTCTTTATTGCAGTTAAAAGATACCAAAAAATACTTAAAACGAAACTATATAAAGGTCTACAATAGGCGGCCTTATCGCTTAGAGCGATCTTTTCCAGGCAACCAGCTTTGCATGGATTGTTTGAACCTAAAGAGTAGGGTGTGATTTTGTAGAGGAGTCAGTATAACCTATCATTACTGAACAACTTGGTTAACTGAATAAATAAACTACTTGTTAAAATGATTACTTAAGTACTAACTATGCATGAGCCGCCGTAAAGATTTTGCATTTAGCATAAAATTTTGTTAATTAAGATTTATGTACATGAAATAATGTAAAAATCATGTGTGAACCATAAATAAATAAATAAATCATATACATTATTATTTAATATATTTAATATCAATAAATATATTACATTATACCTACATATTATGCTAATAATATTATAAAATAAATAAACCTACACATACTACAGACTACAATAATACATATTATTAGATTAAGGTAAGATAAGAATACTCTTTATTGGAACCAAAACAATACAATTGGACTTAAAAGCTAGTATTTAAAACTAATTAAAAATTTGGTCCACAATGGGCAAAAAAAAATCTTTCTCTTATCCGTTATCTTTCGTACTATTTACCTATCTATTCTGTATAATATTTATTTATTTTGTGACACCGTTATATTCTTATTTCTTATTATTATTATTTCATTCATTTAAAAGTGACAAAAGTGATACGAAACAAAAGATGAAAGTGAACGAAAACGAACGAAAGTGTTACAAGAGTGATTAGATTAGAAAAAACTTTATTGATACAAGTACAAGAACTTAGAACTAAATACAGTTTGTAATGTAAACAGCACAATCGGCGGTCTATTTTTACTTAACAAGTGAATTAAATTAAAAATTTAAAAAACCCCCAACGCAACGCTTTCAAAATATGTAATTCGCGGTTTTGTGGTGGCGGCCATCTTGGACCGATTTTCACCAAACATGGTTAAGAACACTCTCGACTAACTCTTCTTTCAAGCAAACAAACTAAATCAAAATCCGTTCATCCGTTTGGGAGCTACGATGCCACAGACACACACACACACACACAGACAGACACGTCAAACTTATAACACCCTATCGTTTTTGCGTCGGGGGTTAAAAAGGACATAAAATATACAGCTATTTCAACGATGTTCTTTAACAGCAGGAAATTCAAGTATTTTAGTTAAATGCAGGTAAAAGCTAAATAAAAGTTAAATGTACCACTTAAGCACTAAGCGTCCTAGACTAGACTAACTGAAATGTTAAAGCGCTAGCCGACCTGACCCGGTCACTGGTCTGTTAAGTACTATTTTAGATTTAGACTGAGTTGGCGCATATTTGAACAGCTTTAGTATTTTTATAACTACTTAGAGAGTTATTATTATATAAAAACTAGCTGCGCCCAGCGGTTTTACCCGCAGTACTTATGTAGCCTATGTGTTATACCAGGGTCCAAGCTATCTCTTTACAAAATGTCCACCGGTTTAGGCGTGAAAGAGTAACAAACATCCAGACATCCTGACATCCAGACATCCATTCCTACAAACTTGTTGTAAGTGATATTAAAAGTTAATAACTAATTATTGAGGTGGCGCAAGAAAGAGATAAATGGAAGGATTTGGGGGAGGTCTTTGCCCAGCAGTGGGACAGCATAGATTAAAAAAAAAAAAAAAACTAATTATTATAAAAGAAGAATTGCTATTTCTTGCATTTGAAATAAAAACGTTTAATGCTAAAAATAGGTGTACTAATGAATAATATTAGCCAAATATTGATTCGGTTTGATACGAACACACGTAATATAACAAAAAGGGTATTTTAATTTATGTTTTTCTTCAAAATAAAATATATATCCCCATGAATAAAACGGTCAAGTACGAGTAGGACTCGAGCACCGTATAAACCTACGGCTTTCTACGGAACCCTAAGGAAAAGTGGGTATAATATTATATACTGTAGGTTTTGATTCCCTTGCGAGTACTTGCGAGTTCTCGCAAGGGAATCAAAACCCACAGTATATTCTTTTGATTGCGTTGACATAGATGTTTGATTTTTTTACAGCTGAAAGTTATTATAAAGCTGAGTATTTGGTATGAATTTCAATTGAATACCTGTACGCGTTCTTGAGGAAAGGGATAGCAAATACAAAATTAATAAAAATGTTTTTTATATGATGTAACTAAAAATTTACAGTTTTCGCAATTTTTCCTGTGCCTGTGATTTAAGACGTTGCTGCGAACCAAATTTCAAGATTCTGAGTTAACGGCAAGTACCCTGTAGGTTTTGATTCCCTTGAGAGTAGTCACGAGTTAAAAAATACGGCTAAAATTGCTGTTTCTTTTGAATGCGTTGAGATAGAAGTTTGATTTTATTACAGTTTAAAGGTATTATAAACTTTAGTATTTGATATGAATTTCAGTTTAATACCTGCACGCGTTCATGAGAAATAAGGTAGTAAGTATGAAATTTATAAAAAAAAATTTTTATATGATGTAACTAAAAATGTAAAATTTTCGGAATTTTCCCTTTATCTGTGCTCTAAGGAATTGCTTTTTACCAAATTTCAAGATTCTACGTTCACGGCAAGTACCCTGTAGGTTTTGGTTTTTTGAGAGTAGTTGCGTGTTTAAAATTTCGGCTAAAATTGTTATTTCTTTTGAATGCGTTGAGATAGAGGTTTGATTTTATTACAGTGTAAAGGTATTGTAAGCCTTAGTATTTGATATGAATTTCAGTTTAATACCTGCACGCGTTCATGAGAAATAAGGTAGTAAGTATGAAATTATTAAAAATATTTTATTATATGATGTAACTAAAAATGTACAATTTTCGCAAATTTACCTTTATCTGTGCTCTAAGGAATTGCTTTTTACCAAATTTCAAGATTCTACGTTCACGGCAAGTACCCTGTAGGTTTTGGTTTTTTGAGAGTAGTTGCGAGTTTAAAATTTCAGCTAAAATTGCTGTTTCTTTTGAATGCGTTAACATGGAGGTTTGATTTTATTACAGTTTAAAGGTATTATAGACTTGAGTATTTGATATGAATTTCAATTTAATGCGTTCATGAGAAAAGGGGTAGTAGGTATAAAATTATTCAAAATATTTTTTTCATATGATGAAATTAAAAATTTATGATTTTCGCAATTTTCACTTTATTTGTGCTCTAAGGAGTTGCTTCATGCCAAATTTCAAGATTCTGAGTTAACGGGAAGTGCCCCGTAGGTTTTGATTTATTTGGTAATGTCGAAAATTTGCTGAAATTTGCGACATATTCGACTATATCTTTTGATTGCGTTGGCCTAGAAGTTTGAATTTTTCACAGCTCTAAGAAGCTGTGGACCTTAGTATTTCCTATAAATTTGTTTCAGCTTGTTACCTCCACGCGTTCCTGAGAAAAAGGGTCTTGACAGACAGACGGACGGACGGACGGACAACAAAGTGATCCTATAAGGATTCCTTTTTTTCCTTTTGAGGTACGGAACCCTAAAAATTAAAAAAACAATATACTCACAACTATTATTTCACCAATATTTTAAGGCTGTACTGAGATACTAAATATACCTATCTACATAAAAATAATATTATAAATGTAAATGATCCAAAATCTTAATTTAAATTATTTTCTGGGTCTCAATAAAGAGTATTTGTATTGCATAGTGAATAGGTAGTATAAGGGTGGGGGGGGGGGGGGTTATAGGTGGTATAGGTAGTGGTGTGAATAGGTGGTAAACATAAAAATATTCGGATTACTAATATTAGTAGGATAATGCATGTATATGCAAGAAATAGATATATATGTGTATTAAAAAAATAGCTTTTAATGTTAGCGAGCACGGTAACCTAGTTAAAAAGAAACATGTTATAACGCCTGACAAGGCGACATGTTGGCGTCGTACGTGCATGATTTGTTTTCTATCGATACTCATGCACTCCTAATAGACCAGTCATACTTGCAACGAAAATGTTCCGCGACATTCTATCCCGCCTTATAGACCCGCGGTGTTACCCGCTGCAAATTCTTTCAAATTATTACTCTATTCCACTTTCTAAGGATTTGTGTTTTATTTTTCTGCCATCCGAATGCTCTACCAGCACACTTCCTTCGGTTCCAAAATATACCATCCCACTTTTTAACATTTACCATTAAAATTTTTACCATTCGAATTTCTACCATTCCAACTTCTACGATTTAAATTTCTACCATTTAATTTTCTTCCGAAACACGATAGCGTCCGGGCCAAAATCTTTGCCATAATAAGATAATGAACCGCCTGATTACAAGCTGGACACAACAATAAAATGACAGAGTGGCTAGTTAATATCGTCCGGGCAATTATTACAGCTGTCACAGAGTAAAGCCGCGCATCAATCTCGTCGCACTGAGCACGCGTATTATATGGAGAGATTTACTGCTGGAACCATTGTGCGCAGTCAGGGAGAGTTGTCACTCACTGAAACTATATAACTATCTCTACCTATCTTGTATGAATAGTTTGCTTTTTTTCAAGCTTTTATTTACTTTCACTTGTCTGTTGTCTGTCTGTCTGTCTGTAATCAAATCTTGCATGTTTAATTTGACCCACTTCTCGGTGTCCGATTAAGCCGAAATTTTGCATGCATACATAAATCAATATTTTTATGACATCGAGCTGATCTGATGATGGAGCTGGAAGATGGCCATAGGAACTCCGTAATATTTGTCTTGACGAGTACTTTGTGGTGCCAGATGGTAATAATAATAAAAGCTTGTTTTTAAAAAGTTTTTTTTTTTAAATTTTACTTGTTATTAGTATCGGATGTAAGCTCGAGTTATTTAAGTTTAAGAAACAATATTCAAATAAATTAAAATTTGGTTTGTTGCCCATGTTTCTACTATGAAGTCCTACTGATGGTACGACTGGTAGTCTCTGCCAACCCCAACGGGAATCTGGCGTGATTATGTATGTGTTTAACATTATTGACTCAATGTTTACCTATTCGTTTTTATGCAAGTACTGCTGTTTCAGTATTTTTTGCGTAAAAGAGCAATAAACACTCACTTACAAACTGACACCTTCATAATATTAGATAGGATTAAGATAAAAATCTACTTCCAGAACATTTAAAGTTATTAGTAGTTGAACGTGTAACAGAATTACATACATTATTGAGAGTAAATGTAGTTTTATATTCGACTGCACAACTTGTGCAATTACACCAAAATGTTCTTTGAAGATAACTCGTAGGAAATAGTGGGGTCTGTGAACGAAACTTAGTCTTTTTATACAGTGCAAAGTTTGAAATTGCACTTAGGACAACAACTGTAATAAAAATATACCTCTGTACTACAAAAGTTAGAGAGAATTTTCAAAATATTTTCTGTTACATTTCCAGGGCCAATTTCGAATTAAATTTTGTAATAATCACGTAATAAAGCCTATCGGACATTATAACAGTGTACAGGCACGACATTCAGTAAAACAAGTGAGCGTCATAATGACAAGCCACGTCTGAAATATCATCACTCGTATACACAAAAATACCTACCGACTTACCATGTTTAAAAAATGGTTTAAATATAAATGCATGCAATAAATTAAAAGGATTTGACTTTCTATATGTACCTACTTAAAATCTTAAAAACGAAAATAAATACCTACACTTATAAAATTAAATGAAGCAAACTAAAATTAAGAAATTAAATTAAGCAGACATCAAATATCATCATAATAAGGGGCTGCGCAGACGACAGACTATTCATGACGCACTTTTTAGTCTGTGAAAATTACACGGATTATTTGTGCGCCGGCGTCATGTGCTTTACTGCATATAATTGCATAGGTTCTATTTTCACAGTCTAAAAAGTGCGTCATGGATAGTCTGTCGTCTGCGCAGCCCCTAAGATTCCTATGACTTTTAAACTAGCAAAATAAAATCTATAGCAAATTTTATATTTTTTTCTACGAAACTCAAAAGAAAAAGGCACACGAAAGTGATCATCAAAAAAATGCCATCGTAGACAGCTAGCTAGCAAAACAGCACATCCCTACCCTTCTTCAATTTGCCGGGCAAGGTCCCGAGAGCCATTTTAGGCACCAAATGTGCTATGCCGCCCTTTAGCCCATTCCTACAGTGTGAAAAATGTTGTTTATGTGGCCTGAGAGCTTAGTAGAAGGGTTTTTGTATTGTTTTATGACGGTATTTTTACAGTTATTAAGGTTTTTAAGTTCATTAATGTTAAAAAAATAATTATAGCGCACTTTATCGCGCTTAAAAGCGTATATATCGAGTGACGCTCTCTCGCTCGCACTATTTGACAAATTTTGAAATATATAGAATTAATTTATTGAAAATTCCTTAAGAACAGCCCTCCATAATATTATTGCACACATTGTAGAAGTGTTTCCAGTTTGATATAGGTATTTAAAAATGGCATGAAAAGATGACTTTTCAGAGAGTGTCACTCGATATATACGCTCATCGAAAATTATCAGTGTTCTACTATATTAGGCATGTATTTTTTTTTTTTTTTAACATTGTTTATACCCTTAAACCTGCCTCTTGAATCACTCTATCTATTAATGAAAACCGCACATTTTCCGTTGCGTAGTTTAAAGTTTTAAAGATATAAGCATACATAAGGACAGACAGACTAGGGAAGCGACTTTATTTTATACCTACTATGTACCTATACTACGTTTCAAAAACAAAGAAAATTTTTTAGCTAATTTGCAGGGTTCAAAGGATCAATATCTTAATAAATTGTATATATATCGGATATTTTTCATAATATATCTGATATATATCATAAGATATATCAGATATAACAGTTTTTGTGAATATATCTATGATATTTTCATAGATACATAACCTTCGAACCCCGCAAAAATTATCTTTGTTTTTGAAACGAAGTATATGTACCTGTGATTTAGATATTTAAAATACATTCGCGAAAACGACTAATCTATCAACGCTCAGCCTTACCGTTAAACGGATTGAGTTGAAATATGGAACACAGATAGATTTTATTACGAAGACCGTTAATAAAAGGTTTCTCTACGTAGGTCAAGCCGCGAGCATAAGTATAAGACTGAACGAATTTTTAATAAGAAATTAATTTAAATAAGTATTTCAGTTCTAAACGATAAATCAATAAGAAAATCTTCGCGAAGACAGTAAAACAAATAAGTAACAAAAATAGAGTGGCAAGGTCGCATGAACTGCTTCCGATGCGATAGACGGATAAATAAATAAAACTCATGTACTGACGACACCAGTATGTTTATATGATTTCGTATTTGTCTGTTCCTTCACTCACTTCGAAAATTCGAATAATAATAATGACTGGGGTTTATACTCCAACAGAACAGTAAAACTGTCCGTGTTTCCTGAGCGCTACAACTTGGGTATCTTCATGGAACGAGTGAATAAGTACCTTTCTAGGCGTCATACGTGATCCATCGTCGACCGCATTTTCACTTTCCATCAGGTGGAATGTGGTCAAACGTAGGCCTATTTCGTATAAAAAATAAATAAAAAAAACTGTCAGAGTCAAATCATAATTAAAGGCTGTGTGGCCAACGTTGCAGTTTCAGGTCGCCGAGATTACTACGGCGCCAACATGACCTAACGACTGCCTACATATCTTATAGGAAACAGCCGGGACCCATACTTTTACATACGTGCCTTCCGAAGTTTTCATAACTCGTAGAGAAGTAAATTAGAATCCCCATTTTGCTTAGCATTAATACTGAGGATTAAGGATATTTTTACGCAAGCTGAGGCCTAGACGAGCCCGACGCTCGCTTGATGTTGAGTGACGCATTGTCGTCCAGATACATTAGTTCCGTTAGATGATGTTAGTCTATAAAAAAAAACAGGTTGGGCCATGTCACTAAGCGGTCATAATTCATTACGTGCTCCGTTCTGATATTCAGTGAAGCCAAAAAGAGATTTATCCCACCAACGAGGTTTAGTCTACTACCATCTACCACGGCAGCATCATTTCTTGAGCTCAGACAGACGAGATCGTGGTCAAAGGTGCTACGATGAATAAAAAGAAACAAAGTATTGAAGAAACTAGGAGCTAACCAAGATGAATTGTATTTTTTTCATGTTAAAACATTTACCTGAAGTTCCACATTCCAATGTGATCACCGAAGCGAAGTGGCCAGTCCTTTTCCCCTATTATTCGAATTCCACCTCTGACCCTACCCACTTTACTGGCCACAATAAACGTAATGTATTTAAAGGGATGGACATTATGTAGATTCCTATCGATTTCCTATTATCGATATCCAGAACGATCTTTTTATTGAATCGAAGCTATTCAAATAGAGAACGTTTTCTCGCGCTTTTCTATTGAGTAGAAAATGGTCATAATAAGATAAATTGAATTTGGAACTTCATCTTCAATTATTATTATCAAAGACTAGGTTGACGTGTGAATTCAAGATGCGGTTTGGCCTCCGACAAGAGCTTGGATTGACCAGTATTTTTATTCTGTACCATATACAAGAAAAAAGTGATATCTGTGTTCTATACCAAGACAACTATTTTTTTAGCAAGAAGATCGGAAATTATTAGGTTTTTCTAATTTTAAAATTTGCACTTGGGTATTAATAAAATTCAAAACTTCCCAAATTCAGAACTTGAAGTTACACTTAATGTCTTAACAGAAAACTGAGAATTTTCATTTTTTTTTCAAGTTTCAGAAGACATTTGACAGCAAGTGGCGGCTCGTAAGTGGCGAATCGTTTTATATGTGTCATCCCCTTAACCATTCCAACAAAGCCTAACGAACCAAGAACCTGGTTTAAGTGTCAATAAATTAGCTTTAAATCTAAAACTTCATGTCATTTTCATACTCGAAAATATTGGAATTTAATTGGAAAAGTTCCAAGTTTGAATAAACGTATATTCACGGGTCTACAAAACAGCATTCGCCGCAGAAATATTGAAATTAAACCGGCAAAAATCGATTAGAAAAAAGCGATTGCCAACTCGATTGAGGCCATCCCTAGCAAACTTTGAGTATTAAACCACTAAAGGAGACGACCCCGGTACTAATATCTGAAAAAGTCTGCTAGTTTTTGGTGGCAGAGGAGGTAACGCACACCAATAATATTATACCACACTAATTAATTTTCGATAACGTCAATACGACGAATATATTGTCATACACTGACATTAAATATACTCACACAAGTAAGGACATAGGGATAACCTATATTTTTTCCCTTCCACTGCCTTCTGAATTGTTTAAACCTCAAAAGGACGTTAAGCCGCTTCGACCATGTGAGCTCTAGAGTCACTTCAAAACTACAACTGTTATTGTATACATTCTCAAAAGTAGAATTTATGGGATGAGAGCTCTATTCTTGAAATTTCTGTGGGGTCTCGCTAAATCCTGCACGCCATGCTACAAGGGTATGCCCAGTGATGTATCTTTTCTATAGATTTAGAAAACATGAATACGCCTTTTGCAATTACTAGTATATCAGAGTAATCAAACATGGCGGCACTAGGCACCCATTTTTATTTTTGACCAATCACAGATCAGATAATAGTTGATGTGACCAATAAAGGAGCGTTTGCCGGGTAGCAGACAATGACACCTTTTCACGTAAAAGGAAACACTACGGGCAGCCTTGTGATTTTTTTGGTCCCTTCTTTGGACCTGACAGTGACGTATCCAGTTGGATGTCTAATCAAGGGTAGCAAACCAATAAATTAAGGGGAACAAGTCGGAATCAATCAACATATTTGCAGTCGCTCCCGGGAGAAGTCGTTCGATAGTAATTGCCTACAACCAAGAGTCGATTCCCGATACCTGAGGGAATCGACAGAACTTCGGAAACTAATCGAATGCAACTTCTACGGTCTACGTTTTCTGAAGCCAAATTACGTCTTGAACTTCGAACAAACAATATGTTAACAATATTTTGGAGTAAGATGCAAAACAACAGAGTAACAGAGGTAAATAAATACAGGAATTTTGTATAATTTTACAAACCTACTGAGTACAACAGGTACCGACTAAAGTAGGCCATGTTATTTCAGGGTCTAAGCTACTTATATACCAAATTTCGGCTCAAACGGTTCACCCATTTAGGAGTGAATCTATACAAGACTCACACATCACATTTTTGTTGGATCATATTTTTTTGTTATATTATATACTAATTGGTTATTTAACTGTGCCTAGGCGTATTACCCGCTAAAAAGTAGCCTAAGTTCCTGGGTCTAAGCTACCTAAATACCAAATTTCAGCTTAATCGGTTCAGCAATTTAGGCGCGAAAAGGTCAAAGGGACTTACAAGGAACGGGGCGAGGTGAAAGAGCCAAACACACACATTCTTTCGTACTTGTAATGTAAGTAGGATGTAGGATTATTCATGATTTTCATCCAAACAACATAATCTAAAGTAGGTATTGTATCAGGTTTTGTAACCTGAATCACAAAATACGACACCTACTTCAATTTCATTGAAATGCCATAAAAATCCTTTGAAAAATCTCGTTTCTCAAACTCTTTCTAAGAGCATTGAAACCGATAAGCTCCGAAACTCCACTTGCAAGTATTCTAACACCTATTGATTCGAATCGGTTTTATTCACTGAAGCGTGGTTTAATCCCATCTCGCCTTGAAACGATGATTTCCCTCGAGCCTACCGGATTTATTGCAACAATTTCACTAATATTTTAAAACTAATCATGCACATACCCTTAGATCTCAGACTATAACAATAAATGCAGATACCGCTGTAGCCGCAGCATGACTTTTTTTATACGACGAAGTAAGAAGACGACCAAGACGCTCTCCTGATGGTAAGAGATAACGCTGCCCATAATTAGTACAGTGCTACCCAGTACACTGCGCTAATGCTTCTTACTTGAGAGTCATAAGATGTTAAGACTCTTCAGCCCAGTAATTTCACTAAAACGTAGGGGATCCCGACGAAACTTCAAGAGTAGGACTGTCATCCCATACGT
Organism: Hemithea aestivaria; assembly: GCA_947507615.1. Taxonomy (NCBI): domain Eukaryota; kingdom Metazoa; phylum Arthropoda; class Insecta; order Lepidoptera; family Geometridae; genus Hemithea; species Hemithea aestivaria. The sequence continues at coordinate 15,014,506 of OX382338.1, forward strand.
TGTACTTTTGTGAATGTATGGGATGACAGTTGAATTGACAGCAAGACAAGTCTACGCAGCGTCTGTGCTTGAGGGGCTGAATAACTAAATGCAGTACGCTCATATTATGACGAAGTATTGACTGCAGCGCATATCGTTAACGCAGTAACATTTTTTTTGAATTACTTTTGATATTTCACATTAACATAATGTTCTCTGTCCTAAGCATAATTGCACCTAATGACTGAGCACAAAGAATACAAGAGTATTAGTATAAATTCTTATAACCTTTTTTCATGTTGGTACACCTATCTATAAATTTACTTTCATACTTTTTCAATGTATTTTTATGTTATAATTTATTTTATTAAGCAATATTAACTAGGTACCTCCGTTTTTCTACGGTCAAGTCATCAAACATATTATTATGATATCGTTTAAGTTGAAACAGTTTGTAATTCACATCCTTGTTAACAGTGTTGTAAGGCCCCCACGAGATAAGCTTGCCCTAGTGTGGGGACCACTAGATACTTTTTAAAATGTAACCATGTGTTTCATGGACAAATAAATATATTCTATATTTATTTTTGAAACTTCAGACACTGATAAAAAATTGCAATTATGCACTTGCTGCACTTACGATAACATTGACACTTTCAAACTCACAAACGCATGGAAGTATTTATCCCGCCTTCTAGGTTTAGACTGCTACCATCTACGGCCGCATCGTCGCTTAACATCACGCGAGATCGTGGTCAAAGGTTAAGTTATAATGTATAAAAACTTTTGCCTTTATAATATTGGTGTGATAGAAAACTTTAATTTTATGAAAAGAATTTATTCTTGCTACACTTTAGTATAAAAATTATAAAATTCATAATAGTATTAACTGAACTAGGCTTCAGTTTTAGTATTAGGGAAATGAATAAATAAATATTTACGCCACAGCGCCACAAAGGTTGTCGATATAATATAATAGTATTACATTAACTAAACGATGCTTCAGTTTGAATTAAGATACGCGGTATCTGTCCTCACTAGTTATTATTTCCCAGCTGCGGAAGCATATTTTTCTCGCGTCTTCATAATAAAAATACGAGAATTGCAGGCATTTTTAATATTGAGAACGGAGACTCAAATCGAAATGTAGAGATGAAACGCAAATAAAAAGTTGTAGATAAGAATAACACTGTAGTACACTTTAGGATATATTTTTTTAAACAAATATCGTATGTTCGTTTTAATTCATACATCGTCATAATATCTTAAAAACTACTGAAAGGATTTTGATGAAACTTGAACTGTACTCTAAACAAAAGTAAAAAATGGTAATATTATGTAATACTAGCTGCGCCCAGCGATTTTACCCGCAGTACTTATGTAACCTATGTGTTATTCCAGGGTCCAATATCTATACAAAATTTCAGCTCAATCGGTCCACCCGTTTAGGCGTGAAAGAGTAACAAACATCCAGACATCCTGACATCCAGACATCCTGACATCCAGACATCCATTCTTACAAACTTTCACGTTTATTATATTAGTAAGATAAAACGTATACTAGCTTACCCTCCCACCTTCGCTTCCTTCCTTCCTTCGAAAACGAAATTCTTTCATAGAGGATTTTCTACTTCATCTTTAATTCTTGGACATGTAAATTGACATTTTTGTTGATTTTCTTCTTGTTATTAGGATACAGTATAAATTTCAGTTAAAAATGTTATTATTTTGATGATTATTATTTATTTTTTATTAATGAAATCGAATTAAATTTTTTATTAACTTGCAATACAATAAACATGTCAATATTGTTTATTTATATACTTTTGTTTATTTATGTATTAATTTAAGAGTTAATGAATGTACCTGACATGCCTATAATAACATTACTGTTGTTTGGTCAATAAATGATTCTATTCTATTCTATTCTATACAACTGTGATATTAGTCAATCAGTCAGTCATTCAGTCAGTCACGCTTTCAATTTATATTATATTTATTATACTAGCTTACGCTCGTGGCTTCGCTATTATAACGAAATCTTTTTTAGAAAACTATAATAGTTTTTGCCATAATCTGTTACTCCCAACGAACTAGGTACATTATTTCTTCGTAGGTTCCTCCTTTCCTGCACGGTCGTCTGGAAGAGATCGCTTTTAGTGATAAGACCGCCGGTTGCAACATCTTTGTTTTGTTTGTTTATTGCTGTTGTAAATTTTTAATTTTCATGTGGTGTTACAATAAAGTATTAATAAATAAATAAATTCTTAGTTATTATTTAATATTTAGTGTTAATTCCGCTCTAAATTTGTGAGTCTAACTAAGTTTTAAGAGACGGCGAGGAATTCAAACGTTACCAAAATAGTAATTAGTATTAATTCCACCACCGAGTGCACCACCCGCCCTCCCGCATATGCATGCATTAAGGGTTATAACTATTTGTTAGTGTTAGTTATGTGGTTACGCGAAACTTAGCTAGAACAAAGGATACGAAACGACGACGACAACGATGACAAACCGCTGCCGGACGCTACGCAAAAATAGACTACAACGCTGACACGTGTTTCGCCTCTACACGAGGCATCTTCAGAGAGATGTTCACTCGCCGACCGCTGGACTTTTTTTTTTGAGATGTTCGCCAAAAAAAAAAAAAAATATGTGTCTCTAGTACCACCACACCATTTAGGAATTTCGTTCAGCGGTTTCAGCTGTTCGTTGATAGATCAGTCAATCAGTCAGTCACAATTTTCCTTAATATATTGAGATGTATTCCGATACTCTATAAAGGAGCTTCCCTCGTCAATTCTCACGGTTTCGATGGCTTCCTGCCGTCAAATATGCCAGTCACCTCTCAATGGCAGGATCCACCTTCCAAGTGGCAGTTTGATGGATGTTCTTTAATAGTGATAGATACCTTCCTTTGTGTGATCTTGCTTATCATAATATTATATTATAGTCTTAGTATAGATAGATAGATAACGCTTTATTGATACTGTTAGAACTAAATACAATTTGTAATGTAAACAGTGTAACCATTGGCCACACACACACATTGGCACAGTATATTGTGTGGTTGGTCTTTATATTGGTGTGTTTTGGTTAAGTTAATTTTAAAAGTGTCTGGCTGACAGTTTTTTTTTATTGTTTTAAATATAATTGTGTAAGACGGTAAAGATAATTTTAAATGTGATCTGGCTGACAGCTTTTTTTATGTTAGGCTGGTCAAATCAAAGAATTTTTACATTTTTCTTTGTTTGAGAAATACCACCTATTGCAGTCATAACATTTGTCATACGACTGTGTTCTGGCACTATGTTCAGTAAATCAAGGAAGGGATTTATTTCACCTTCTAGGTTAAGTCTGCAACCATCTTCAGCCACATCGCTTAAGATCAGGCTAGATCGCGGTGAAAGGCTAACCTATAACGAATAAAAAGGGAAACTACCAATAATTTAGTTTGTCATTATCGCGATGTGTTTTTTTTCTTGGTTACTTATATATGAACATTTAAATTAAGTTGAAAATTCAGCAATATTTTTCTCTACTGTTGTTATCCCGCTACTTACGTAGTTTTTGAACTCGCTGAACATCTTAGTCGAGCGCGGGGTAGGCTGAAAATCAGCGCCGCGCAAGTCCTGTCTGCCCGGTACATGCTGAGCCTATTACAATAATTATCAGTGGATTGTTTGTGCTGTTTTTTTTTAAATGTAATTTTCGTTTTGTTCACAATGCAAATTGTTCTAACATGCCACTAAAATATGTATCTTTTTACTGATAATAAATACTTTTTATCTTTATCTTTAATAATAATTAAAGAAAATGAAATGAATAAATTATGGAAGTCCAAAGATGAGTTGATTACATTATGGGAGGCCTATGTTCAGCAGTGGACGTCCTGCGTCTGAGATGATGATGACCAATTAAAGAAAGGGATGCCCACCACTAAAGAAATTATTCATCTTTTTCCTCAGATACGAGACGTACAAGGCGACCCTGAAGAAGATCCCCGCGACGAGGCTCTCGCGGCTGACGGAGGCCCTCGCCAACTACGACCCGGTCCTCAATGAGTACTTCTTCGACCGCCATCCGGGGGTCTTCGCGCAGGTCCTCAACTATTACAGGTATTTATATATATGTGGTTAATTTAAGTAATCAAATTAAGTTCAATGGCAATGCTGCCATCATTTTGGGCACTCTGCCATCTGACAGTGGTTTGGAGCACTTGGATTTTCTGTAGATTGGCTTGTGGCCGATCTGTGGTTAATAAAAGTGTTCTTAACTGCAATAGTAGCTGTAGTATTGCTTGTTTGTTTTTCTCAATAAAGGCATTTGCCATAGTAAAAAAAAAACATATTTTATACTAGTGGTAGGCTTCGGCCGTGGCTAGTTACCACCCACTGGACAAAACCGTGTCGCCAAGCGGTCATTGTGACCGTGTTAACATAACCAACTCGTGTGAGTTATTATTCTCCTCTCCCTGCACGGTTGTTTGGAAGAAATCGCTATTAGCGATAAGACTGTTAACTTTTATAGATAGATTAGATTTTTTGCTATAATTTGAAGTTTTGCTTGCGAACGGGAGAGTCGCACGCAAAGTTTAAATTGTATATTATAATTACTTTAGAAAGATATTATGCAAAATGAGAAACGAAAAAAAAAAACGAAAACAGATACACGAAATTCCACTCTTGAGAATCACCTACAAAATAGTAATTCCGTACTTATCTATCCTACAGCAAATACAACTTTATCATTCAGAACACACGGCTTAATTTCAAGTAGCACTGAAATTTAAAGCATTTATTTCCAAATTGATATTTAAATAGGCTCCAGTCTTCGCGCAACGTTGCATAGCTCTCGAATGGGCTCTAAATTTCAATCCACCAGCCTATTGTGCTTTATATAGCCTTGCCCTACTTCGGTTTCGTAATATCATTGATTGTTTTATAACTGGATGTAGGCACAGATGATGCATGCAGCAGTTGGTATAATTAGGTATACGAGTATTTTACCTATTCTACGCTTAAGGCGCGTTTTTTAAAGTGGACCTTTTTCCGCTATCAAAAATACAAACATAATGTTGACGTTCGTTTTTAAAATAACAATATATTAATGGATAATATTTTTATATTATGTAGATTTTTTTGTACTGCGTAATTTTTGTTTTTTTTTGTTAGTAGCATGTGTAACTTACCTGACTTTTTTAGCAAATACAAAATATGAGTAATGAAATGAAATGAAATGGGATTTATTTGTCTTGAATTTTGGTACAATGTGATCTTTATCTTCCAACAAAATTCTACCTATTAAAGGCGTACAAATATTTAATTATTAAAAATTTAATAAAAATTTTAAAATATTCATGCATAAAAAAATCGTAGTAAAAAATAATTGATAATTAATAATTCAAAATGTCCGGTAAAATAATAAACAATTGTGAGTGAGTGGAACCACGGTAAAGAGATATACAGTAGTTTGACTGAGCGTGATTTTTGAACATAAATACCTACAGTCTCGCGGTACATGCGCAAGTCATAGGGCTGCCGGGCAGCCGCTGTCCGCATACAGTAGGTACCTACCTATTTCATATCATCTACTTACTTGAGCTAATATCTAGATGAGTTATTATAAATTAATTATATTATTTTTGTACATTTATTGATATTTTTATTACAAGCTTTTATTTCATTTTCATATTACCTACCTATATGTACCTTACTACGTCCGCTTAGGAACCACTGAATGTCCGTTACAAAAATGCAACAGTCGAATGAGATTTGAAAATTTATTGTATCAAACTTAGTACACCCTTCATCCCGCGTTTTTTGCGGCTATGACTAAAAATACCTAAGAACACTTCCGCCTAACTTACTTTTCAAACAAAATCTAAATCGAATCTATGAGACAGACACGTCAAACTTATCACACCCTTTCGTGTTTGCGTCGGGAGTTAAAAATAAATACGATTGATCACTCTTCAATTCAATAAAAAGTAGGTACATAATAACAGGTAGATTAAAACTAAAGTTGGTTCATAATTAAGAAGCCTAATCTGGGAACTACAATAGGTTTTATTCCAGCATAGTAGGGATACCTATCTACTTACCTATCATGTCGTGGCGGCGTATATTGAAACCCAAGACAAGAGACAAGACAAGAGACACGACAAGAGAAAAGACAAGAGACAAGACAAGAGACAAGACAAGAGACAAGACAAGAGACAAGACAAGAGACAAGACAAGAGACAAAACAAGACAAAAGACAAGACAAGAGACAAGACAAGAGACAAGACAAGAGACAAGACAAGATACAAGACAAGAGACAAGACAAGAGACAAGACAAGAGACAAGACAAGAGACAAGACAAGAGACAAGACAAGAGACAAGACAAGACAAGAGACAAGACAAGAGACAAGACAAGAGACAAGACAAGAGACAAGACATGACAAGAGACAAGACATGACAAGAGACAAGACAAGAGACAAGACAAGAGACAAGACAAGAGACAAGACATGACAAGAGACAAGACAAGAGACAAGACAAGAGACAAGACAAGAGACAAGACAAGACAAGACAAGAGACAAGACAAGACAAGAGACAAGACTTGGACTCTTACTCACACACTTACTCAGTCTCTCACTTGCACTCTTACTCGGACTTTTACTAGGTCTCTTACTCGCACTCTTACTCGGGCTCTTACTCGCACTCTTACTCGCAGTCTTACTCAGATTCTTATTCGCATTCTTACTCGGACTCTTACTCGCAGTCTTATTCGAATTCTTACTCAGATTCTTACTCGCACTCTTACTCGGTCTCTTACTCGCACTCTTATTCCGAATCTTAATCGCACTCTTACTAGGTCTCTTACTCGCACTCTTACTCGGGCTCTTACTCGCACTCTTACTCGAATTCTTACTCAGATTCTTATTCGCATTCTTACTCGGACTCTTACTCGCAGTCTTATTCGAATTCTTACTCAGATTCTTACTCGCACTCTTACTCGGTCTCTTACTCGCACTCTTACTCCGAATCTTAATCGCACTCTTACTTGGACTATTACTCGCACTCTTACTCGGACACTTACACGCAGTCTTACTCGAATTCTTACTCAGTTTCTTACTTGCACTCTTATTCGGACTCTTATCGGACTCTTACTTGGACTCTTACTCGGTCTCTTACTCGCACTCTTACTTCAGCAGAATACTTTTAAAAATAAAAAAATAACTTCTTACTAACTTACCTCAAAAACAGCATAATATCGCATGCTATTTTTTTTGCCATTTTATATACCTAATTTATTATATTATGTTTACATACGTCAAAAGTAAATAACGTAAATTACACTAAATACTTGCAAAAAACTATCGCGACGTCCGCCCGTCGCTGCGTGGCACCCGCTTCTGGATTATATACCCACTTCTACCCACATCTACCGACATCTACCTACTCCCACATTCCGACTTTTTCTATGGAGTCGAACTACTGTATATCTCTTTACCGTGGTGGAACCCATCGAGGACATATCCAATAGAGGGGCAATAGACAAAGTTTTCCTTGAAATATTTTTTTTCACAATTTGACGACTCCGCCCACTTTTCCTATTGGCTACTCTGCTTTTAGTGATAGGCAACGAAAAAGTTTCAATTTAAAAATCGATTTAGCCATGAAATCGATTTAAATATCGATAATTCGTAATTATTATTGCTTTGACGGACAATGTTTTAATTTTACATTTTTTGGTACCTAAAGAGTGGCGTTTTTGAAAATAAATATTGTAGGTTAGGTCTCAATAAAATGCGTATCGTTATACTTCATATTCGTCCTGTCTTTTGATACAATATTCACGCCTCAATAAGTGAATTGATTGAGCTGAAATTTGGAATAGAGATAGTACAGCGGGTAAAACCGCTTTCAAGTGGCTTTTATGTTTTCAGTGGATAAAGGTTCTAAAAACAGTTTTTATTTTTTATTTGAAAGTAATTATTATAGTCTACAGGCTCATCCACACTGTGCGCCGAATGACTCGCCGAGTCGTTGGCCCAAAGTTCGCCAACGTTGGCCGGGGCGCATAGTGCCCGTAACATGCCACATGGAATCCCGACAAAACTTCAAGAGTAGAACTGTCATCCCATACATTCACAAAAGTACAATCTATTGAGTGACAGTTCTACTCTTGACATTTCAGCGGGATCCCGTGTGGCATGCTACAGCCACAGATTAGGTAGTATATAATATGTCACTGGAAAATAACAGAATTCAAGAATTTATAAATTTCCTAGGGAATTTATAAACTTAAACGCAAATTTAAAATGACATATTTAAAGGAGTCCATCTACCGTGTCCATTATACCGTGCTAAAATAAAATGACCAATATTATTCAATGAGACTTGTAAAAAAGTAAAGACACTGTTACATGGAAGGACGATTAAATCATATAAAAATTTCAATTGCAATTTCAAAAGGTCTTTATTAAGATATAACACCTAAATAATTACAAACACCAGTGTACCTTTTATATATCTTTTAAATATATAAAAGAAAAAGGTGACTGACTGATCTCTGAGTGAGTTGAGATTTGGAACACAAATAGGTTTGATGACGTAGACCTTTGCTAAGAAAAGATTTTGCCACGCAGGCAAAGCCGTGAGCATAAGCTAGTAGTTTATAATTACAAAGGTTCAAATATAAATATGTGTGTTATACACTACGTATATAACATAGAAACAAATTATATATATCGTCCGTACATAGGAAACACAGGCGTCCAAGAATGACATTGGTAGGTACGGTATTTTGTTGATCAGATGCTTATCCGCTTTGCACACGGACGCAAGAAATGCATAAAACCCTCATAAGGGGTACAGTTACAGAACGCCGAAGATCCTTTGCAGTTTGTTGTGGACATAGTGGAATGTATCATGTTGCTTCCATGTCGCGTTTATGGTATGGTACGGTATAGTGAGCAGACTCCTTAATACTCATTGCTTGCAATTTGTACTATTTATTCCACTTTTCATATTAATTATTATCATGTACCTATTTACGAGCACTAAAATATTTTGGAATAGGTAGTTTTGTGTGTTTGTAATCTTTTCACAGATTAACGACTCAACTGGTCAAATGTAGTATAATAATTAGCTAAAGATTCTTTAGTAGATAAGAGTACTTTCGATGGTTAAAACCACTGCAAACTGCTAGCGTTCAATATCCTACGGTTCCTAAGCATATAAAAGAAAGTCATCATCTTTATCAGCTAGGATATGCCCACAGAACATAGGCGCTGGTTTTATTCAACGGCAGCATGCAATTTAGACCCTGGTGTACAAATATGTTTCAATCGATTATCATTAGTCGATTAAATCGTTAAAATATTCACAACACTGCTTATACACGAATCGTTAAACAAGGATAGCTATTTGGAGAATACGCTTTGTTAGAAAGAGAGGTAAACGTCAAATGTTCGAACGACCAGCATAACTTGATCCCTCGCTAGAACAAAAATGATTAAAAATTTTGAGGGTTTTTTTTCGTTTTTGGGGATATTAATACCCATTTATTAAATTTAAATACTATATATGAATTCTTTATGATATAATAAAATGGTAAACAGTTTTATAAAAAATAAAATGTCGTATTTTTTTAGTTAAAGAGAATATTCCGTGAGGTCCGCGTAGTTCCTTAAACTGGCCGCTACTAAACGGCGCGTCACGTGGCGCTACGAGTGGGGTAGCAAATACAACCAGTGTTGATATACAAAAAATCCGCCGATGCCCTCCCCCTGGTGGAACCTAACTCCTAGCAAAGTTATAAAAACTCAGCTGTGACACTATATTAATGTTTTTTTGTTTAAAGAAGGTTGGCTTAGCGCGGAAAAACATAAGCCAATCAATAATTATAAGTAAATCTTTGTGAATATGTTCTCAGTTAATTTTAACCATAGAACCTCTATTTCAACCCAAGTTTTAACGTTTTAATCTTTCATGTGTGGGTAAATTCAATTGCGGAAGTGTTCAAAATGAGACGAGGGGAGAACTTCCTCTGTTTAATAAGTTAAGTAAATTAATGAGAAGATTTTCGTTTGAGAGTCTGAGGCTTTCATCTAAGTAAAATATTGTTTTAATATGAACGAAAAATCATCGACCGTTTTCCCCTTCATTTGTGTTATTTCAAATCTTAATGGGAATTGTGAAAGGAAGATTAATGATTCTGGTGGGCAATGTATTAAATATACTGTAAAATCAAGATAATGAATGTATAATGTATAAGTATTACATACAGTTGTTGTGCTCTATTGTAATAAGCTTTTATTTTATTCGCTGCTGATTAGCAGCGAATAAGTTTTGGCAAAAGCACATACGTGTAGCGTCAAATGCTATTTGCAGTTATAAAAAAGTGAAAACGTGGTAAATATATAGGTAGGTGTGGTAGGTATATATGATATGGGCCTCTGGTACACTGCGTCTGTGGCAGTGTACTATTGCCTGAAATAAATGAATTATTATTATTATTAATATATAAGGTAGGTGTAAAAATTGTAAAAGCAAATTTATACTACTTCAAATAAATGTTATCTCTAAATATATATAAGGAAAATGTGACTGACTGATCTATCAACGCAGAGCTCGAGCCGCTGAATCGATTGAGTTTACATTTGGAACACAGATAGGTTAGGATGTAGACTTCCGCTAAGAAAGGAACCACGTGGGAAAAGCTGCGAGCATAAACGTGTTTAATATATTTTTTGTAGTAACGGACACACAATCAGACGGCGCTAATGATGGTGAGCTGTTACTGGTCGCCTTATACTCGTCTGAAACATCCAGCGGCCCTAGCAAATAAAATCATTGACATAAGACTAGCAACTCCCTCTTAACATCAGGAGAGCTTCTTGCTCGTCTTCTTACTTCTCCACATAAAAAAAAATCCCATCCCGCTGTCAAGAGTAATTGACGTTTGTAAGAGCACAATGACATTGGGAGTAGCTGCAAATTGTATGCAATGACAGTTCGAGTAGCAAGAGTAGCGTCCCGATACATGTCAGTTTAGTCTTGACAGTGAGACGGAAGTTGCTACTCTTATGTGTTTACTACTATAGGGGGACTCGTTGTCAGCCATTGCCACAATAGCCTAAACCATTGATTTATTTATGTATACCTAAGGGGCTATTGGCTAATTCTCACCCACTACGATTGATGGCAATTTCAATGTACATTGCTGCTTTTGTTACTTTACTCATATTAATGAGGAGGTTTAAGCACGTAATGTACGCAATTTTGTCTATGGATTCTAGTGATTTACATGTCGTTTTGCGATAGCCAATAGGCCCTCTGGTCTACTGCCATATAACTCCACGATTTAACCTTATTTTGATTGAATAAAAGATACAGTAAATAAAAAGTTCCGGCCAAAACGCGTACATTTTTAACAAAATGCACACGTTGATTGTCGTATTGTTCCGAGCGCACAACTTTTTCTATGTCAGCTATCTAAATTGATTCACTGAACATTTTCCACGTTTGCGAGAGTTTTTTCGGCGTTTGTGCCATTTGGTGCGCGAATAAATAACAATAGAGTTACAATATGTAACACCAGCAGTCACTTCTGTGTGAAGGTTTGTTTTTAAATGGGAGCTTTAAATGTATTTTTAAAGTAAAGTAATGTGAAATGATAGTAGATAGGATTAGCAGGTGATAGGTACGAGTACCTGGTACCTATCCTATCTACATTAGGTAGTAGATAGGTAGGTAGGTAGTAGAAAGGTAGGTGGTAGAAGATTATAAAATTTTATTTTTATGTTTATTTTTGTACATTTTGCTGTTTCAATTAAGTGTCATCTATCTAGTTAAAAAACTATTTATTTATGTTTGGAATTACAAATACGGATACAAAATTATATTAAAACAAATAACTACACATATTGGTCCATATATTTTTTTTCATTTTTAAAAAATGGATTTGTCTTTAAACCATGATCCGTCTGATGTTAAAAGCGCTCTGCTTTCAGAGTTTTGCAGTCAAAATAAATCCCTTCTTAGATCTTATACTATGCAGCCGCAGATTACAGCATTTTAAACATAAAACGCTAAGAGTCCAGTCACTTAAGCATGAAAGTGATTAATCTTGGTATAAGACCTATAGCGGTATAGTGACATTACTGTGCTTCGGTAGGAGGGCACTGTAGCCAGTGAAATCACTGGGCTGAAGAGTCTTAACATCTTATGACTCTCAAGTAAGAAGCGTTGGCGCAGTGCGCTCGGTAGCACTGTACTAATATTATGGGCAGCGTTATCTCTTACCATCAGGAGAGCGTCTTACTCGTCTTTTGCTTCATTGGATAAAAAAGAAAAAAAAATGAGAGCTGAAGTTTCTATACCTTCATTTCGGTGGTCTAAAAGTTGTCTTTAAAGTCTATAATATAAAATGTCGTGTACGTGTCATATTATTCAATGTACGAATACCTACCTTGATTTCTATTGACCCAATATCGTTATCATCTTTATAAAAATAATTAATTGTACAGCAAACAATTTGCTAAAAAATTTATTTGAAACTTTTTCATAGGGACAACCGTTTTAGCGACTAATTTGACGGATTGCAAAATTGTCCTCCGAAAAAATATCAAAAAGTAATTTTTATGAATTTATTTTTCAATATGTGTCATACCGCGCAAAGGAGTGGTTCGCTAGCTTACATAGAGCTCTCAAACCCACTCTACAGTCAAAGCTCTCGACTATCATCACTAGTACGAAACTGTACGGTCGGCATCGGACATATGCTCCCGGATTAATGGGCGAGCCATTGGGTGGATGTATCCGAACGGAACTGACATCCGTTAGATGATGCTTGATGGATAGCTTGGATATATTCTAGCTATATAGTGTACTGTTTCAAATAAATAAATAAAATAAAAATAAATATTTCAGGACGTTTCACACAGCGCCACCTAACCCCAAACTAAGCAACTTAATGCTTGTAATATGGTGGTTAGGATAACGGATATAATACTTATATACTTAACACTTAAATAACTTAATACTGGAAAAATTCTTCTCGTTTCTAAGGATTTAAATAAATAAAATAAATAAAAAGCAATTTGTTGACAGTAGAAAAACAGAAAAGATACACCTGAAAAAAAAAGGAAACAATTTGAACAATTCTTTTGTCAAATGGGATGGGATGGATTTCGTTTTAAAGCGGTGGTGGCCAATGGTTTATGTGGTGCAGATGAAATTCTGGATCACCAAGTTCAAATCCCGGCTTCGCACCAATGACTATAACCAAAATAAGGAAGGAATTTAACCCGCCTTCAAAGTTTAGTCTGCTACCATCTATAGCCATCGTCGCCATACATGTACGTCGCCATAAGTGGAAAAAATCATGACAAAGTTGCAGATTTTTAAAAATCTCATGTTTCAGCCATTGAGAACTACCTACAAGTCGTAGTCAAATATTATAGTCAGTAACCGTTTAACTTATATGTACGAGTATATAGGTACCTACATATCTTATCTACTAATATCATAAACGTGAAAGTTTATAAGAATGGATAGACATCAGGATGTTTGTTACTCTTTCACGCCTAAATGGGTGGACCGTTTGAGCTGAAATTTTGTACAGAGATAGCGTAGACCCTGGAATAACAAATAGGCTATAGTAGTAAAGCGATAAAAACCGCTGGGTGCAGCTATAGTATACTATAAACACAAGTAGATGGTCCGAACATACATATGCCACCCAGCATTAATAGCCGCGTCACTGGGCTGTGTGCCGGATGTATCGAGCGCCAGTTCCGGTGCTCGATGGCTATCGTAAATATGTTGCAAAATATAAGTATACGGCTATATTTCACTATAAAATTGACAAAGTATTTTTAAAAATCCTACGCTTTTCTAAATTGATAAAAAAGTGTGACTGACTGACTGATCTATCAACGCACAGCACAAGCCACTGAACGGATTGAGTTGAAATTTAGAACACTAATTTTTTTCATGATGTAGACCTCCGCTCAGAAAGGATTTTTGTACGCGGGCAAAGCCGCGAGCACAAGCTAGTAATATTATAAATGCAAAGGTATGTGCGAGTGTTTTACCTCTTCATGATTTCATCTGTAAATCTGAAATTTGACATGTAGTTAGAGTAGAGCGTAGGCTTTAGATCCTTTTAAACTAGGGGGACAGCTTTACGCATAATTCCGGGAGGCACAGTACTATAATATGTGGGACTCCTCCGTCGAAGATTGGCTCGGCGAAGACACCATTTAAAAACCTGAGGGTGTTCCTGCGGGACGTCATAATGCCGGGGCTGCTCATCCGCGGTAGACTTTAGATCCTAGCTTCTTAGGTACCAACACTTCAATTCTTCGGTGGTGGATGAAATTAGCTTCTAGCATCCTTAATTTAAGGCTTAAATTCGAATGGGGCGGGTGCGGCCCGATCGAGCCGCTTGGGAATTTAAGGGCTAGACTAATTACACACATACACTAAGACACTTAGATAGATAGATAGATAGAATACTCTTTATTGTAACACCACAAATATACAGAGAATCTTAAAACTAAAACGCAATTTCGTAACTTAAGTATAACAATTGGCGGTCTTATAAGTGATCTCTTCCAGACAACCTTAGGCTACTTTTCAGCGAGTAAAACCTCTGGGCGCAGCTAGCTAATAATATCTTAATCATAACTTTGAACAAAAATTCAGTTTTTTCTGAGAAAACAAAATAAATAAATTCTTTCGTGTTTCAACCAGCTTCCAGCCTGCCGCCATTTAGAACTTCTTGGCGATAATCATTCTCTTGAGACTAAAGTTAAGTCCCGTAAAGTCCCGTTCCGGCTGGTACTTGGTACTCGGTAGTCCCCCGACCGAAACCGTGTAATGTAATGCGGTAGAATTAGAATACGTACTGTAGAGCCTTCTACAAAATTTCTAGTTAAAGCTGATGCTAGGAAAATTCTGCACTTCTTGACCTTTTAAAGTTGCATTTTGCTTGAATATAATAGAAAAATGTATTGTAACACCACAAATATACAGAAAATCTTAAAATGAAAACACAATTTCGTAACTTAAGTGAAACAATTGGCGGTCTTATCGCTTAAAGCTATCTCTTGCAGACAACCTTGCAGGGATATAAATAATTATAATTACATGGGTTGGTGGTGAAGCTGGTATAAGATAAACAAAAACATTGCTAAAATATTACTACTATTGAACCTTCAGGAGTTCATCTATACCTATATTATATATTTTAAAGCCACTGATTTAAAATGATGGGATTTTTGAAAAGCATGCAATAGTGCCTATTAAAAAGTTAGCATAGAAGATATATCTAGAGGTATTTATTTTCCTTGATGATATTATACACCTGTACCTATATGTATTTATTTATTTTTGTTGTGTCTTCACGGTCGACGTTGCTCTTAAACCTCTCTTATTCCTTTTTTCTCGGCTATAACCTTTTTCGAGAACAAGGGTATTCTAAGTTCAAAAAATATTCAAGGGCCTAAATTCTGGACAAAAAAGAGAAGACGGCGCAGCAAAACTTAAGCATAAAAATAACCTATAAAACACATTTCTATTTTCAAAAACGCCACTTTGAGGCGACCAAAAGATGCTACATTAAAAAAAATTAAGTTCCATTTGATTTTGTATCAAATGCAACTTACATACCTATATATGGTATCAGGTTTTTTCAAAATTTTGTTAAAATTTGACAGTGGACGTTAGCAAAACGAGAAGCGATTTTGGTCCGGAATAACCCCGAAGGTGACGCAATTTTTTCCATTTTTAAAAGGTTAAGTAGAGTCAGGAAAAAGTCGAAAGCCAAGAGTTAGATCCGTAAATATTTTTAACGTCTGACATGCTCCTAATTATGATATAAGACCACAAAACAAACCATTTTATTAACTGAAACCCGATCTCTGAAATTAAATCAACGGAGCTGTCAAAACCTATTGACATGCGGTAAATTGTTGACAGTTGACATGGGTCTATGATGGTAAACAAGATTATTATGTCAAATGGGTTGCGTTGTCTCTGGTCGTAATGTACAATTTTTAATGTTTTGTAAGACATATTTTATCGTGAGACTCATTGTTGTGATTATTCTACGTCTTAACAGAGTCGTCGAGATGTCGACTAAAATTATTGTTTTGTCCTGATGGGCAAAATAAATATCTCTCTATCTACTTGATAGTAGATTATTAATATATTGTTTTCCTTTGTTAATTTAATAACTAACGTGTGAGATTCAATGCACTAAATTTGTTAATATAATTTTCTGATATTATCACTAGCCCAAAAAATAATTGCACTAGCCAAAGAGGGGTAAATTTTGTAATGGACTTTAGTGCGTCCATACCACAGATAAAAGAATACTAGGTCCATACCTAAAATTAAAGATTTTTAATTAAATTAAAAAAAATATATAGGAAACAACCATATTTAGCGTTTTATCACGTCATTCTAATTAAACAACTAGTGTAAGTAAATTTTATTTGACTTAACAATCAAAAGGTTAAGCTCATCGATCAAATCTAACATAATCTCTCACCAACCTCAGTTAAGCGAATAGCAACACAAACATTAGGAGTTGATGATAAAGTTCAGACATAGACAAGATAACTAATATAGACCCCGCTTTCGTTATTTTCTGTATGAAAACAAAATCGCCATAACATGACGGGGTGCCGAGGGCGATTGGCTAGTTTTGATTGGCTCGTTCAAAGACATTTATTTGACTATGTTAGATGCAGCGTCAGTCAAGAATATCGAAGTAAATTGAATTTTGCAACGTAAACACCAAACTGAAGCAAGAAAAATTACGTCACGGTTGTCTACTATCTCGCCCACCTCATACAAATTAAAAACAAAGCACTATATCGTCAACCTACGTATCTCACTACGTATTCAGTATGAAATGACGTGGATATTTTCTCTATGGAGATGACAAACAACCGTAACGTCAGTTTTCTTGCTTTAGTCTGTGGCCATAGCATGCCACACGGAATCCCCACAAAACTTCAAGAGTAGAACTATCATCCCATACATTCACAAAAGTACAATGTATGGGATGACAGTTCTACTCTTGACATTTCAGCGGGATCCCGTTTGGCATGCTACGGCCACTGGTGTTGACGATGCAAACTCTATCTTACTTCTTACTAATATTATAAACGTGAAAATTTGTAAGAATGTTTGGATGTCTGGATGTATGTTTGCTACTCTTTCACGCCTAAACGGGTGGACCGATTGAGCTGAAATTTGGTATAGAGATAGCTTATACTCTGGAATAATACATAGGCTACAGTGCACCGGGTAAAACCGTTGGACACAGCTAGTTGTATATAAATTTCTTGTCGGTGATGCGTCCTCTGTGGTTCAGTTCCCCATGAGTTCAGATAATCAGTGTTTGTTGCGATTAAGTTGGCAACACTGTTCCGGTTACAATGTTATTATGTTGGTAGTGAGTAGTGGGGTGCCATGTGTAAATTGTAGTTATTTATACAGGGGTTTTGGTAATTCTGTACATTGGTGTTTAAGTATAAAGGGGAGGTTGATGATAAGTCTATGATTTGAGCGCTATATAATAAGCGGAGTCGAAAATGAACTAGAAATCCATAAATATGTTCTCTGGCTATTGTTTCATTTTTTTTTACAAAATCGAAATAATTTGTCTAGTCGATGAACTACATGATCAATAATCCTGTTTAATATTTAAAGTGGGTGATCCACTGGCAATAAAAATGGAACGTCAGTGAACTTGCGAGCCATCGCAAACTGCCAATGATCACCAGAGGATATTAGGCTTTTGTTCGGGTAATTTAATTTAAGAAACTTGGTTTGCTTACCTATTATATAGACTGTATTTATTATTGTTCTAATAGTTGTCAATATTATGATGATTTATTCTATGCAAAAGTTCAAGATGCTTAGAAATGCATCTTGGTAATATTAACCATAGTTAAGTGAGAAAAACAAATATACGAGTAAATAAAAAAAATCAACAGAATTGAAAATTGCTATCGTCTGGACTCGCCTCGGTAGGATTTTCTTGTAGATTCTCTCCCATAACAGGTCAACTGGTAAAAATGCTACTTTAGCATTAAGTTAGTCCTGGCGTTGTGCTGAATTCTGAATAATAAAATAAAAAAAAATAGCACTCCGGGAGTGCCGGCAGAAGTGAAAACTTCAATATTAACGTTGTGTTTAATTATAAGTATAAAAATACTATCATTTATGAGGTAGAATACAATGTTTATTTATTGCGCTATCGTACACAAATATGACAATTTATATGTTGTTATTTATAATATTATATCGTTATTTATATATAACATAAAATTTTATCTCTCAGAAAAATCACCTTCCATCCATAATTTCGACGACTTTTACACCATCGTTATTATCAGAATCATCATCGCAAATTTTTACAACTGATACAATTGGTTTATGATAACTTAAGTAAGAAACAAACAGTTTTGATTCGAACCTATTTAAGTGTAATAAAAAAAATATAAAATATAAAAAAAAAATATCGGGCGCGCGCTTGTCTAAGCCCCCTGTGCCGCCTAAACAGAGCAGCACACTCAGGCACGGTAGAAAGAGTGGGAGATACTAGTTCCTCTCCCTTCCCCTCGATCTTACGCTTTTTCGATCAGCATCACGTGACCCTGACGCGAGTTTGAAAGTTTTTACCCATACAAAAAAGTGCTCAGCGCCGCTAAAGAAGTTTTCACTTCAATAAAACCTTCACCGTTTTTAACTCGGCCGAAAAAGAGAAAAACGCAATCAGTCACCCTTGATGACACCCACCATTACTACTAGAGTGCTAAGCAAAACGCCCTAATCTATTCCCTGAAGATAAGAAACCGTTGACGTTTCGCAGTTTTATGACGGACTGCTTTAAATTTCCCGGAATTCCCGGAAAATGAGGCTTCGTTTAAAATTCCCGTTGCGTAAGAGGCACTTAACATAATGCCCCTTCGGTCGGGACGAATAGTAGAAAAGATAAGGTTTGAACGTTTCTTTTACTTTGGGAGATAAAAAAGGACATAGTGGACCTACAAAGGTTACTACTTATTTATTCTATTTTATATACGAGTATTTTCTGTTTGTCTAACTAGCTTCGTCTAGCATTTTTACTTGGGAGTACCAGAACATGTACCTACTATTTTGGGATCCGACCCTTTTATCTAGCTAAATAGATTATGCCGTTGGAAAAAATAGAATAAACACACATTCATGCTTTTATTTTATGCATAGTGCGCCTATTAAATAAAGTAGGAACTATCATCATCATCATCATTGTAAATAAACGGCTTAAACTCACTTGTATTTACTTCGGCTGCGTGCCGACCGTTTCGATCCTGTACGAGGATCTTCTTCAGGGAGTCGCTGCGGTTACGCGCCGGCGTCCGCGCCCCGCTTAGCACTCAAATAAAACTTACTTACTTGTGCTAAGCGGGGCGCGGACGCCGGCGCGTAACCGCAGCGACTCCCTGAAGAAGATCCTCGTACAGGATCGAAACGGTCGGCACGCAGCCGAAGTAAATACAAGTGAGTTTAAGCCGTTTATTTACAATGATGAATATAAACACTCACGAATCATTTAGTGTAAAAATATCATCATCATCATCATCAGCCTATGTTTATCATAACGTCATCATTATAACCCAACGGTTATCGGTTCTACGGCAAATGTGACCAGCCCATTGCCACTTCAGCTTGCTAATCCTTTCTGCTATGTCGGTAACTCTGGTTCTCTGTCGGATCATCTCATTTCAATTAGGGACTATCACAGGGATAAATGAAGGGGTATAAATGAAGTAGATATTAATATAGTAGTTGTCAATATACGTATTTATATCTCCCTCAAAATATATAAATACTTTTAAATATCGGCTTTTATATTATAATAAATTGCTATTTACAACTTGACTAAGGCCCGTCCCACATTGGGCGATAGCAAATCTCGAACAGGTGACGAAAATCTTCGGAGAGTCTACATGGCGACACAATGTCGGTCACAGGAAAGGAGTAATAATTAATCAACTCGTCTTACAAGTTTTTTGAAGTGAAAACTTCTTTAGCGGCGCTGAGCACTTTTTTGTATGGGTAAAAACTTTAAAACTCGCGTCAGGGTCACGTGATGCTGATCGAAAAAGCGTAAGATCGAGGGGAAGGGAGAGGAACTAGTATCTCCCACTCTTTCTACCGTGCCTGAGTGTGCTGCTCTGTTGTTTTTTTTTTTTTTTTATGTGATGAAGTAGAAGACGAGCAAGACGCTCTCCTGATGTTAAGAGATAACGGCTGCCCATAATCAGTACAGTGTTACCTAGGATTTCACAATTATGTGAAATTCTAGGAGCACTGCACCAACGCTTCTTACTCAAGAGTCATGAGATGTTAAGACTCTTTAGCCCAGTAATTTCACTAAACTAAGTTGCTGGAATATCGCAACGACATCGTAAAGGTGACGCGTTGATATCGTCGAGACTCGCTACCCAATGTGGGGCGTCCTATATCTACAATATCCAATATTCAATGTTTATCTAAATCACGGTAAAGAGATATACAGTAATGTGACTCCCTAGAAGCGGTTGAACTCAAGGTCGCGCGAGTTGCAACGATTAGGGTAGGGTTTGGTAGGCAGCGAGGTGCCGAATAGGCGTTATTATTGTGAATTACTCAAAATATCAAGAAGAACTAAATACTTTGTGATATTTTTACTAATTCACAACCATAATTCGGCAGCTTACTGCATAAAAACGTCTATTCGGCACCTCGCTTCTTGCTGATCTCTGTCGACCGCGTTGCAAACTCGCGCGATCTTGAGTTCAACCGCTTTTAGGGAGTCAAATTACTGTATATCTCTTTACCGTGTCTAAATTCATCAAACCGCGTTTAATACATGATAATGCAGTAACAAAGTAAATCAGCGACGCTTATGAAACGCCTGCTTAACCCGCGCGTGGGTGTTCATACATTTATAATGCCTGACTTAATAGCTTTTTAAGTTAAGCTAGATTTACTTAACATCATAAATATGTTATGATTTACTATGCTCTATGTATTTAAGTGAAGATGGTTTATTTATAAACCTAACATTAATCTGAAATTAGGTTTTTACATAATTTCTTTTTATTTTAATTAGCAGTGTAGATCAACTGATCGATCGTCGATCTATCAACGATAATGCGTATACCAATAGGGATGTTAACAAGGTCAAAACATTTAAAACATAATAAGTCCATAATTTTAATAATAAAAAAATATTAGATGCTTAGTACGTAGGTATATAGTTTGGTTTGTGTTTAAAATTAAAAATGGCTTAGGTACCAAGCCTTATAATTTTTTGGACCGGACGCGCTATGTCACTCTTCGGTTCGAAATTTAAATTAATCATCTGATTTTGTTTTATTCAATAAGAAAATTAGTTGATTAAATTTACGCCACCCTTAATATTACCTTATACGACACCAAGGTACTATTAGTACCATCAAGTATTTGTATTATACGTAAAAGAAACAATACGCTGTAATTAGAAACAAAATTGCCAAAGACTTGAAGTGGAATATTGTTTCATACGAATGTTTTATTCAAGCATGCTTAGAGTCACTTGAATTGAACGCTCCAACTGCCAAGTAAAGTTTCAACAATACTTTCTAACTTTTATTAAATTCTATCGGTCATTTGAGATTTAAATTATACAAAAATATAAGTAAACTTGTCTTTTTGTGTATAAAATAGGGATGTAGACTAAAATTTATTTTTGTCCGTTATGTAAAAATATGAATTAATTATTAGACACCTACGTATTTTTATTTGCAATTTTAATGAAAAACTTGTGATACACACAATATTATATTTAAGTTGCTTGGTAGGAATAGTGACATCACTCAAGTAAGTACGTAGCCAAATATGTAATTAGTTAAAAAAGACGTGTGGCACTCGGAGACTGCCGCGGTAAAGCTATCGCATAGCATTTTTTATCAACTTATGTAATTATAATTATTTAGTTATTTTATTAATGCAGTATTTATCTATAGATGGAAAAACTAAAAAGTATCACCGCTGTGCCGGTCGGAGTGGGGGTTGTTAGGTTTTTTCGTTACGGAATTTCTGGATTCGGTCCCCACGCTCAAGGCCCGCGATAGAAGCTATGCAATAGCTTAAAAACGTTACGTGCGGCTGTCCGTATGTCACAGCCACTTTTTTCCGAAAACATAAGAACTATATTGTTGAAACTTGGTAAGAAGATGTATTCTGTAAACCGCATTAAGATTTTCACACAAAATTGAAAAAAAATACAATAAATTTTCCGGGTTTAGAGATAAAATTGCCAAAGACTTGAAGTGGAATATTGTTTCATATGAAATGTTTTATTCAAGCATACTTATAGTCACTTGAACTGAACGCTCCAACTGCCAAGTAAAGTTTCAACAATACTTCCAACTTTTATTAAATTCTATCGGTCATTTGAGATTTAAATTATACAAAAATATAAGTAGACTTGACTTGTCTTTTTGTGTTGCGATATTAAATTATGAAAACAATGGTACTTTTGTTATATTAAGATAAAAATAAGATATAATACATTATTGGTACCACTCAGAAAAGATAAACTTACAACTTTAAATTATCTTTAATGGACTACCAACTGGCGATCTAATCGGTCAGAATAATGTCTTCTAGACGACCTTTAAAGAATACCTGTGTACCTTAAAATATGTATTAGAGCCTTTCGTGTTCTATTGAAATGAATTATTTTAATGACTTGAATTACCTTTCAAGTCTCGATAGATTAACTGACTTCAAAAAAGTAAGGAATGGTTTTTTTATGTAATAGGTGACAGACAAGCAGACGGCCCACCTGATGGTTAGTGGCTACCGTCGCCTATGGATACCTGCAATACCAGGGGTACCGCTGGTACGTTGCCTACCTTTCAAGACTCTATTCACTTGCCTTTTGAAGAGTCCCATATTGAAGCTCATCGGAAATACCGCAGGTGGAAGCTCATTACACATTTTGCAGGTTTATATTTCATCGGAATGTTTATTCAATTTTTGTGTACGGTTTCAAATTTTTTTTTAAAAATTCCTATTTCAAAAACTGACTGATCGAAATTAAAAATTAATCATCTATTGAAAGATTTTTAATTTCTCAATTAGTTTATGCCATCCCCTAAGTCAATGCAAATAGAACAATAGTCCTAGAATAACAAAGGCTGGCCATTCGTCGATATTATTAATTCAGTTCGGCTGTCACAACCACGCCGCAGTTTGTATGTCCATTAGTTCAAATGGACAATGAAAGCCTAGAACGCATACTGTACGGATATGAATGAGATTTTCACGTGAAATAGAGTATTTTGTTATTATGATGAACGGTTATATGCATGTGGCCAATTAACAAAAGCTATAAATTAGTCGTAAATGATACACATTTTTTCTTGCAAATAAAATAAAAAAATGGCTGAGATATAACGCTTATAAGATTCTGTGCTGGGATGCGTGACGTCACACCGCTAAACAAAAATGTACTGGATTTACTGGTGTGACGTCACGATCAAGCCACTTTAGTGCGTTGTATCTCTTAGCGTTGGCCCACGTGAACGCGCGGGCGCGGGCGCGGGCGCGAAATATCAAACATACGACGTGCTATGAAAGTGTTCACGTACAAACGCACGTGCGGTGTAAGCAAAGTCTGTCGCGCCCGCGCCCGCGCCCGCGCGTTCACGTGAACAAGCCCTATCGTTTTTTTATTAGATTTACAAATAAAAAAATGTGTCCTATATTTTTCAATAATCTTTATTTTGGACAAAGAAAATTTTTAATCAACATCTCAATTATCGCATAAAACTGCAAAATAAATGAACACCGCACACGAAATTCACCCCCAAAAATCACTTATCGAATCAGAGATAATTCTACCGAGCGGCAACCGGTAAAGCGTTTCCGATGTACTCGGTCTGAATCAAACATTCATTATAATAAATTCAACTTAAAACGCGAACTCTCCCGGAAATTCTTGCAATCCCATTGAAATAAATGTCTTTTAAATCTGCCGTGGAATGAATAGAGGTGATTTTGTGTTTTAAGTGCTTTAAAGAAGTCTCTTTTTCACTTCACAATCACACTTAAAATATCAGTTATGTACTTGTGTATACAAGTTCTTGTATTTTCACTCTACTCTTACAGTTAGGATTAGTATTTGACTCCTCTATAAAATTACGAACGAAATTACGAATTTATTATGTGTGTCAGGATCATACCAAAGAAGTGTGTTGCGGGAAATAGTTTCTGCCTTTTATCCTAGGATAAATGCATTACGCATAGTCAACCCACGCCGCCGGGCGCGTGGCGGTATGTGGGACTCCCCCGCCGAAGATTGAAGTGGCGGGGATACCAACTAAAAAACCTGGGGGTGTTCCTGCGGGACGCCATATTGCCGGGGCAGCGGGTACGAAATATTCTCTGTCTACCCATACGGGAAAGGCGTGTTTAGATAATATAATATTTATGTATGTATAAAATTACACCTTACTATTCAATTTCATTATAAATGTAATCTGGCAGTGTGGTAGAGATCGCTCTAAGCAAAATAGGGTCGCCATTACCTTTATGTTGTCTTAAATCTTTTCCGTAACTTTATGAATTGACAACAAGAGGTGTTATATTGTATTTTTTATATCCTACCTACTTATTAAAAAGTAGAGATTCTAAAGTTAGAAAACAAAATTCAACTAAAATTACAAAGTAAATTGATTCCCTTATTCACAGCATCATCCTTGTTTTCTCTAAATTAAGCTGCAAACTTTATTTCATTGTAACAGAAGACAATATAAATTGTTCCCAGGAATTAAGGCTAGAAGTAAATATCTCGTTGAAACTACTCCTTAACAAGTCTGTTCGCTGTTCACCAACAGATATTTTCAGTTGAGGCATTTGTTTTGCTCTAATTAGTTTGCTACATGCCTTTCCTTTCTTCATTTAAGGGCGCTTAGTGCTTGTTCACGCTATAACACGCGGGCGCGGGCGCGACAGACTTTGCTCACACCGCACGTGCGTTGTACGTGAACACCTTCATAGCACGTCATATGTTTGATATTTCGCGCCCGCGCCCGCGCCCGCGCCCGCGCCCGCGCCCGCGCGTTCACGTGAACAAGCCTTTAGTCTCTCTCTCGCTCGCACTATTTGACACATTTTGAAATATAAATTCATAAAACTAACTTTTTGAAAATTCCTCAAGAGGGTCGCAGCACAATATTATTGCACACATTTTAAAAGTGTTTTCAATCTATGACGTATGTCGTGGCGAATGTGTAGTAATGAGAACTATACTATATAATATAGCATTAATATAGTTCTCATGTAAGCGACTAAAGATTAAATAATTAATGAGAATAAAGATTTTTAAACCTAATATTTTAAAGCTTATTATACTGTACTAGCTGCGCTCAATGGTTTTACCCGCAGTACTTATGTAGCCTATGTGTTAATCCAAGGTCTAAGTTATCTCCATACAAAATTTCAGCTCAATCGGTCCACCCGTTTAGGCGTGAAAGAGTAAAAAACATCCGGACATCCCGACATACAGACATCCATTCTTACGAACTTTTACGTTTATAATATTAGTAAGATAATATGATTAAGATTTATAGTGTGCAATAAAGTGTTTTCTATTCTATATTTATAAAAAAGTAAATGCAAAGACAAACACGCAAATGTAATGAACCTAAACAAACACAACGTAGGCATTTTACATTTTTATAATATGACAAAAAAACGTATTTTGACACCCTCCTTTTAAAAGTATGTTAATAAACCGAACTCGCAAAAATGTAACACCAGCATAAGTAAAGTACAGTCAGAGAGCATAAAGGCCAGCTGTTACGGACTGAAACGTATTTTTTTTGTCGCCTTTGTGTTTAAACTAGCTGTGATAATATGAATCGCCCGCAGAGAATTCCATCACTGTTTTTGATAGTCTATAAGTCGTCGGTTTATAGCGCTTATATTATACCGCGACCATTTTTTTATTAGAGAAAAAACAAAGAAACTATTCGATTCTGAAAACTAACGCGAGCGTTATCCATATTAACTATGTAAATATACCGACTAAACTCACGGATATAAAAGTCGAAACTAGGCTCGACCCTGGGTTTCGGACTATTACGAAGTCCTTCATCATGAACGCGTAGAGGTATTAAATTGAAATTAATATCAAATACTCAAGTCTATAATACCTTTTTAAGATGAATAAAATCAAACCTCTATGTCAATGCAATCAAAAGAAACAGCAATTTTAGCCGCATATTTTCAAACTCGTAACTACTCGCAAGGGAATCAAAACCTACAGGGCCTAACCTACACCCACTTTTACTTAGATAATATATACCTACGGGTTTGTAGAGGAACTCTCGGTGCTCAAGTCCGACTCGTACTTGACCGGTTTTTTTAGTGTTTAATTCGATTTTTCCCTTAACTATTGATACGACTTTTATATTGGCTTACATTTTACATATCGTTCAACTCAGTGCAAGTGACATCGAAATCGGTTCAGTAGTTTTAAAGATTTTCATAAAACGTGCATTGCGTCCTTGCGTATTTTACCCTCTCTTGACATCAGTAATTATTTTGTTTAAAAACGTTAAAATTACCACATTGTGATTTTTCTTTGTTTCCCCAAAACAAGTGAAAACCCAAATAAATAAAAAAGTTGAACAAAAGTAGGGTAATTATACAAAAAAACCAGTATTTTTCGTGTACGTGCGGGTAGTTTATTCCTTTGTTTAAAGGTTGATACTCAAGGTCTGGTAACCCTGCGGGATTGCGTTGTCATGGCTTATTTATTTTTACAACGTTACCCTTACTAAGGGAGCCAAGTTTTGGACATTTGCAAAGATATTAGTAGTTTTATTTTATGTTATGTAGATTATAGGTAAGCCTTTGACCACGATCTCGCGTGGTGTTAAGCGACGATTCGGATTATACCTAGAAGGCGAGATAAATCTCTCCCTAGCTTCACTGAACATCATGCCACGTCACGTATTTTTTTTATTTCTTAATCTGATAAAAAAAACGAGCCAGTACTGAGTTGTAGTATGTATGTTTGTTACTCTTTCACGCCTAAACGGAAAGACCGATTGAGCTGAAATTTGGTATAAAGATAGCTGAGACCCTGGAAAAACATATACGCTTACGTAAATCGGGTGAAACCATTGGGCGCACTCAACTAGTCAAGATATGAATGCGACGATTCCACAAAAAAGTGAGATTGTGTACAATGGTAAGGCGCTCCTTTAAATCCCTAGTCCTGGATTAGGCAGGTACATTATGGTCGGTTGCCGCTAGTTTTATGTTCTCAGCGCTGTTTACTAGAGTACATTGTATATAGTTTATAGGACATTTCTTCGAAATTGCGTTCTTCGGCTGATTCCTATGGTCAAAATTTAATTTCACTTTTAGCCCTGTAACACATGTTTATATGAAAATAGGTATCCTAAAAAACATATATGTGAATGAGGGACTCATTTCTATTAAGTAGTTTTCGAGATATGATCGTTCAAATATTTTGTGCCCATATGAATCAGAATTTGTTACAGATGAATCAGAAACAGGAATAAAAATTAAAAACTAAATGTTTTATGTGAATTAATCATTTAATCATCATCATCATCATCATCTCAGCCATTGGACGTCCACTGCTGAACATAGGCCTCCCCTTTGGACTTCCATATGTACCGGTTGGAAGCGACCTGCATCCAGCGTCTTCCGGCGACCTTTATAAGGTCGTCTGTCCACCTTGTGGGTGGACGTCCTACGCTTCGTTTGCTAGTCCGTGGTCTCCACTCGAGCACTTTTCGACCCCATCGGCCATCCGCTCTGCGTGCTATATGGCCTGCCCATTGCCACTTCAGCTTGCTAATCCGTCGGGCTATGTCGGTGACTTTAGTTCGTCTACGGATTTCTTCATTTCTGATTCGATCTCGTAGAGAAACCCCGAGCATAGCCCTTTCCATAGCACGCTGGGCGACTTTGAGCTTCGAGATGAGGCCAATGGTGAAGGACCACGTTTCGGTGCCGTAAGTCATCACTGGTAACACACATTGATCAAAGACTTTCGTCTTGAGGCACTGAGGTATATCGGACGAAAAGACATTGCGTAGTTTCCCGAACGCTGCCCAACCGAGTTAGATTCGGCGGTTGACCTCTTTCTCGAAGTTGGACCTACCTAATTGGACTACTTGTCCTAGATAAATATACGAGTCCACAACTTCGAGTACCGATCCTTCAACAGATATTGGGGTGGGCACAACATTGGCATTTGACATAACCTTCGTCTTGTCCATGTTCATTTTTAAGCCCACCCGTTGTGAAGCTCGGTTGAGGTCATCGAGCATCGTGCTGAGTTCCTTCATCGACTTTGCCATGACTACGATGTCGTCGGCAAACCGAAGGTGAGTGATGTATTCGCCGTTGATATTGATGCCAAGTCCTTGCCATTCCAGGAGCTTGAAGGTGTCTTCCATTACGGCAGTAAACAGTTTCGGAGAGATAACGTCTCCCTGTCTTACGCCTCTTCTTAATGGAATCGCCTTCGTGCTCTGCTCCTGTACTCGGACTGACATAGTGGCGTTCTTATACAAGCACTTCAACACTTCAATGTACCGATAGTCAATATGGCATCGCTGAAGTGACTCGAGCACCGCCCATGTTTCCACCGAATCAAAGGCTTTTTCATAGTCCACAAACGCTAAGCATAATGGCAAATTATACTCCTCGGTCTTCTGTATAACTTGCCGCAGCGTATGTATGTGGCCATAGACCACATGTACTATATATAGCCTCTTCGGAAACCGGCTTGTTCGGGAGGCTGGAAGTCATCAAGTCTGTGTTCGAGACGGTTCGTGATGACCCTTGAAAACCGCTTATAAACATGGCTCAGAAGCGTAATGGGCCTATAGTTCTTCAATAGGCTGTTATCACCTTTTTTGAAGAACAGCACCACCTCGCCTCTGCTCCACGTCTCAGGCGTTTTGCCCTCGGACAAGACGGAATTAAAAAGTTTCTGGAGGACTTTAAGTACCGGTGTTCCACCCGCTCTCAGAAGCTCTGAAGTGATTCCGTCTTCGCCCGGCGCCTTGTTGTTCCTAAGCTGCTTCAGGGCCATCCTAATCTCGTAAAGACTGATGTCCGGGATATCTTCGGTATTGTGTCGGGACAGTTTGGCTCTTGGATCTCCTATCAAGCTGTCAACGGGCTTTGCGACCGAAGTGTAAAGCTGTCCATAGAACCTCTCGATGTCCCCTAAAACCTCTGCTTTGGTCGACGCTATGCTGCCATCTTCCCGTTTCAGCTTCGTCAGCTGGCTTTGCCCAATAGACTTGTCCTTCGCGAACACTTTGGAGCCTTGGTTTCGCTCAATTGTCTCTTTGACACGGTTAGTGTTAAAGAGACGCAGATCATGACGCAAGGACTTAGATATACGTTTATTGAGCTGCCTATAAGACTCGGCGTCATCGGGAGATTGCAACTGTAACGAGCGTCGTTCAGCCATGAGGTTTAAGGTTTGATCAGCCAATTTCTGAGGTCTATCTTTACGACGGGGTCTAAAAAACTTGGACCGTGCGTACAGCTTCCACTAGCCCGTCGTTGATCTCGTCCACTGATGCTAAGTTCTCAAGGCAAGCAAAACGGTTTGTGAGCTCGAGTTGGAAGCTTTCGGGGTTTTGAATATGGGCACTGGTAGGTCGGAGCGTAGACTTCATCAGACTGGACCTTTCTAGCTTAACGTTTATATTTAGTGAGCCTCGTACAAGTCGGTGATCACTGCCGGTTTTAACCCTGTTGATCACAGAGACATCACTAAATATCCGTTTCTTGTCGGTCATGATGAAGTCTATCTCATTTCTCGTGGAACCATCGGGGCTCATCCAGGTCCATTTCCTGTGAGGCGGCTTCTGGAAGAAAGAGTTCATCATGAAGAGTTCCTCTCTCTCCAGGAAATCAGCCAGCCTCTGTCCCCTAGGGTTCCGTTGCCCATACCCAATCATTTAATATCAAACAATAATATGTTTATTTAATAATATGAAGATACGAGAATATTATTATTTAACAAAAAGTGTAACTATTGTGCATATTATAATTTTTCTGAGTACAAAAAAGTTACTAATATTGTTTCATTATGTTGCTTATTTTAATTAATGGTTCCTATTTAATATACTTATTGATAGAGCTATTATTATATAATATAACCTTTCATAATGATTAAAAATCACAGAAGTACAAACTTATTCTAACATAATAATACAAAATATAGGTATGTAAGGAGCTACAAAGTTAGGATAATTGCTACGTAATATTTTACTCTGTTAATTTTTTTAACCGTCTAATCAGTCCTGTTTACTTATTAACTCACATAACTATTAACTATCTTTATTTGAAAATCACAGAAGTAAAAACTTATTCTAATAATGACACTATTGACATCAGTCTCAATTTTAAACAATTTTAATTCTAATTAAAAAAACAATCACATTGCATTAGTGTATTTATAATACACTAATAATAAAGTATGAGAATTGAGATCAACTTTAATTAAATGGCACTTTCAACATTATGCTGCCTTAGTAAAATAAAATTATTAATTATGGCTAAGTTATGAAATCAAGTGCTTTTACGTTCTGCGAGTTTCTTTTTCACCTTTATTTCATCTTTACTGCGTGGCATTTTTGTGAGCTGCAACATTTAATATAAATTAGATATATCATAAAGAATTTTACTTATGAATAAATATTTTTTATGATAGTTACAAGACAAGAAAAAAAAACGACAAGGAAAATATTGCATCAGATGTGCCGAATATTTATTATTATTACGTTTATATATTTATTTTTCTTTATTAATTGACATCTTAGATTACATTTTTTACAATATTTCTATAAAATTATTATTTATTATTATGTACCTATATAATGATTCCTACTTTTTATCTAAAACATATCAAAAGTTACTCGTACATTAAGTTAAATAAAATTTTACTCCAGTTACTTTTGCATACTTATTCAAAAGCATAATATGATGAGGAAAATATATGTCATTAGCAATACTAAACCTGTTAACATGGTCAATAATAGGAAAAATACGCATCAACAGCACTCCTTTCCTGCTGAAGGGGACAAAACGAATTTATTTTTTGATTAATATAGGGGTTTAACCATATAAATCAGGCACAGATGAATCAGTATTTTGCCTAAAATCAATCATAACTCATCATACGTATAGACTTCAGTATTTGTATTTTTCTTCATGAATCTACTATCCAAAAGCATGACTCGAAACTCAGATTAAAGTCCCAAAACAGTTTTTTTTTTTTTTCACACAAGGCATTGTAATCAGTTTTCTAGCTGAACCAAACACAGATGAATCAGATATTTACCTTTGTAACACCGGGATTTTAGGTACCAGGCGCACGTCCGCCTTCTAGCACGTCCGTTGCACGATTGGCTGCCCCCCGCGCGGGGTACCATACTCCCATTATAATTACTTCACCAAGTACGGTCAAGCGTAGGTCGCGCCACATTAATCAGTACTATACGCCGGACACTTCTTATTTATTTATTTATAAATACGCTAATGTAGTTATAACTAAAACATATTTTTTATAGAAGAGTTCAATTCAATCCCTTTCGTTTAGATTATAATTCATATTGATATGTCAAAGTGAAAATGAAATATCGACCACTTTGTTCCGATAAACGACAAACGGACGCCCTATATTAATCAGGAGAACGAACTTCAAAAAAATATTTCTTGTATCTAGACTGCAATTATTTTAAAAATACTACTTGCACCAGTTAGCGACAACACTAAACTATATATAAAAAAATATAATATGCTGTTTTGTCTATTGGTCTAGGAGATAAACCTTCAGACATCGAAAATTTTGCCTCCGAAGAATCATCCTTATATGTTACGTCTTATGTATGCAGCAGTAAAACAATAAGGTATTACCTAGTACTTTAACTTGAAATAAAAACCTGTTTCATGTTCCCAGTCAACATGCAAGAGCGAGTGGCGCATTATAGGATTACTAGTTGCGCCCAGCGGTTTTACCCGCTGTGACAGGGGCAGATGAATCATTTTGTTGCCACTTCCTTATAATGTCGATTAAGGGCGTAACCACATTTATCGACGCGGAATCTGCTTAAGCCGAGCACCACAATCACGACAAACAGTTCGTTTTGTCACGACGCATCGTCCGAGCCGAGCCGATGCGAATAGTATTGGTAACGACGCAACGTCAACGTTAAAACCTTTCCTTATTTTACTCTAAATATGTAAAGTACACTAACAAGAACTCGCAAAGTTCATCTCATTACTGTGTTAGTGGAGCAAACATACTCGCATGCCTCGCACTACTGTAATAATGGCAGATATCGCACATCAAGATCATCCACCGAGATCCACCGAGATCTCACAATTTTTAAACAAGCCCGTATCTACTTCGACACTACTCTAACAATACTTTTGCTATTACTAACAGCGCCTGGCAGTTTTACCCAATAAACTTGAAAAGTTGCAGTTAAGTCAGAGTACAAGCTATCTAAATTTCCACTGTATCATATTTATAGAATCTCCCTCGTGAATAATGTTGCTGTCCACCGTCACAGAGTGTGGCTCTGAAAGCTGTCACACGGTCGGTATCTGACTTTATTTCAATAGTTCTATTCAACATTCTACATACCCTATGTTCTGAGCTCATTAAAGTTCAAAGATTATCTTGTTTCTAGATTCTAGAAAGTTCGATCGTTAAAGACTAGACAAGAGATTTCATTAAAGAGAGAGATTTAAAATAATATTAATATTATAATACATAATATTATCCATATCCATACATATAATAAGAATGGAAATTTCTCCCCATTCATTGTGATCCTTTACTAAGGTGAACTGTGAAAATACGCATATGAACAAAACGACGCGAAAAAGTCGCTTGCGCGATCTAGATCGTAAAACATTTTGTCAATTTTTCCTAGGGAAACGTAAAATAAAATAATAAAATAAATAATAATCATTTATATCGGACACATCGCCCCTAATTTACATCAAAATTTCGAAGTAAAAGTAATAGAATATAAAGTAAATTCAATTCAAAAAAATCAAAAAGCAAAAAGTGCGACAAACTAAAAATACGCCATCTATCGATGTGGCCATAAACGAAACTTTACCAGAGTAGTTTTATTAGGCTTAATTTGTAAAAAGGTTATTACTTATGTGTGATAAAACGGCACAACCGAATTGTATGCAGTTTTCGCTAAAACGTTGCAAATTTCTCTAATTTGTAAATAGTATTGGTTTTATTTAAATCGGTTTTTAAATAAAAGAGTTATATCTATCTAAAGATTTACTTATCTTCTTATTATATAAAATCGTTCGTACACTTTCGTGCTATCAACGCACAGCCCAAACGGCTGGACGGATTGAGCTGAAATTTGTACAGCGTATTCTTTGAAAAACTTCATCGTGCAATAAGAAGCGATTTTTCTAAATTCCCTCGGGAACAGGAATTATTCCCGAAAAACGTTTGTATGCAAATCCGTAACCGCTGAACCGATTGAGCTGAAATTTTGTAAAACTATTGTTAGGATTGTGATTAAAAACATGAAATAGTTTTTTTGTCAGAAATTTACTTTTAAGGGGGGGGTAAAGGGGGGTCGAAGTTTGTATGGAAAATTTAGAACCGCTGACCCTATTGAGCTGAAATTTGGTACACAGGTAGATTGAGTCCTAAAAAAAGATATTGGATACTTTTTATCCCAGAAATCAACCTTAAAAGGGGGAAAGGGGGGTTGCAAGTTTGTGAAAGAAATCGTTAACCGCTTCATTGTTTTAGCTGAAATTTGGACAGCGTGTTATTTAGGTAACGTAAGCGACCTATAAAAAGGGATTTTTGTAAAATTCTCCCGGGAACGGGAATTATTCCCGAAAAACGTTTGTATGGAAATCCGTAACCGCTGAACCGATTGAGCTGAAATTTAGTAAAACGATTGTTTGGATTGTATTTAGGAACATTGAATAGTTTTTATCTCAGAAATTTACTTTTAAGGGGGGGGTAAAGGGGGGTCAACGTTTGAATGGAAAATTTAGAACCGCTGACCCTATTGAGCTGAAATATGGTACAGAGGTAGATTGAGTCAAAATAAATGATATGGAATACTTTTTATTCCAGAAATCAACCCTGAAGGGGGAAGAGGGGGGTTAGAAGTTTGAGTAGGAAATCAGTAACCGGCCATCTTTTAACGCTGAAATTTGAACAGCGTGTTTTTTATGTAACGTAGATGACCGGTAAAAAGGGATTTTGCAAAATTTCCACGGGAACGGGAATTATTCCTAAAAGACGTTTGTAAGCAAATCCTTAACCGCTGAACCGATTGAGTTGAAACTTTGTAAAACGATTGCTTGGATTGTGTTTAGGAATATTGTTTTTTTTTTTTGACGAAAATTAACTTTTAAGGGGGGGTAAAGGGAGGTCGAAGTTTGTATGGAAAATTTAGAACCGCTGACCCTATTGAGCTGAAATTTGGTACAGTGGTAGATTGAATCCAAATAAATGATATGGAATACTTTTTATCCCAGAAATCAACCTTGAAGGGGGAAGAGAGGGGTAGTAGTTTGAGTAGGAAATCAGTAATCGGCCATCTTTTAAAGCTGAAATTTGAACAGCGTATTTTTTATGTAACGTAGATGACCGATATAAAGGAATTTTGCAAAATTTCCGCGGGAACAGGAATTATTCCTAAAAAACTTTTGTATGCAAATCATTAACCGCTGAACCGATTGAGCTGAAATTTTGTAAAACGATTGTTGGGATTGTTTTGAGGAACATTAAATAGTTTTTATGACAAAATTTAACTTCTAAGAGGGGGTAAGGGGGGTACAAAATTTGTATGGGAAATTTAGAACCGCTGGCCCTATTGAGCTGAAATTTGGTAGAGAGGTAGACTGAGTTCTACAAAATGATATGGGATAAATTTTATCCCAGAAATCAACCTCAAAGGCGGGATAAAGGGGGGATGCAAGTTTGGGTAAGAAATCGTTAACCGCTTCTTTGTTTTAGCTGAAATTTGGACAACGTATTCTTTAGGTAACGTAAGCAACCGATATGAAGGTATTTTGCGAAATTCCCCCGGGAACGAGAATTATTCCCGAAAAACTTTTGTATGCAAATCCGTAACCGCTAAACCAATTCAGGTGAAATTTTGTGGAATCATGGTTTGAGTTTTGTTTAGGAACACTGAATATTATTTTAGACAGAAATTTACTATAAGAGGGAGGGGTGCGGGGGAGTAAGGGGCGTAGAAGTTTGAGTAGGAAATCAGTAACCAGTTATATTTTACGCTAAAATTTAGACAGCGTGTTCTTTATGTGACTTTCACGACCCGTAAGAGGGGAGGGGATTTTGCGAAATTCTTACGGGAACGGGAAATATTATTCCTAAAAAACTTTTGTATACAAATCCACAATAAGATTATTGGGGATGTGTTGAGGAATAATAAAAAGTTTTATGTCAAAAATTACCTTCGAATTGAAGCGTTAGGGGGTCAAAGTTTGTATAGGAAATAGGACCCTATTGAGTTAAAATTTGATACAAAGGTAGACTGAGACTTAAAAAAAATATGGGATACTTTTTATCCCAGAAATCAACCTTTGAGGGAGGAAAGAGGGGGTGCAGTTTGTGTAGGATATCGGTAACCACTTCTTCGTTTAAGCTAAAATTTGGACAACGTATTTTTTATGTAACGTAGGCGACCGATAAGAAGAGATTTTGCGAACTCACCAGTACTCAGAATTTTGGTTCTGTTAATGAATAGTTTGTTATGTCAGAAATTAACTTTTAAGGAGACTCAGTATTGATCCTTCCCCCACCTTCAGGGTCAGAGTTTTAATGGAAATTCAGGAACCACGGAATTGATTTGAGTCGCGGGAAGGATGGTGTGAGAAATTAGTAACCTATAATTATAATTTAGCTTAGAAAAATTTTATAATAGAGATAAGTTAAAGAGTTACCGGGAAAGGACCACAAATAGTATTAATTCCTGAGGAGAGGCGTGAAAATTTGTGATGGAAATCAATAACCGCTAAACTTAAATAGTGTGATCTCTGAGAAAGGACATAGCATTGGTTCCTACGGTAGCGAACAAAACTGCATCGAAATATCCAGCCCGATATTCTTCGCTATCCACAGCGGGAGCAAATATTATAGCCATGCCTTATTTTACGCTTACAAAGTCGCGGGGATGGAAATACAATCATAGTCAAAATAGCAGCACCGAATTCGCTTTATTAATTGACTCTCACGCGCAACGAAGTGCGCGCGGGTCAGCTAGTTCAGTAATAAACTTCTAACCAGTGCTGATTCACCCAACTTTGTCTAGGTCTGTTAAAATGCACGACTTGTCGAATATACACAAAAAAAAAACCATTTAGTACCCATTAGATTATACGACCAAAAAAAAGTGTTGTCGATGCATTTTGCGCTCAGCAATTCTACCCACTGAGGGATAAATCTACATAGAATAGAATAGAATAGTCTTTATTGCAACCAAAGAAAATTACAGTTTTACTAAAAAAAACAACTGTAAAAAACAACTTGTTAATATATTATGTATATTTTACTGTAGTATCGGCAATCATACAACATTTTAGCTCAATCAGTCCAGCAGTTTAGGCGTGACGTAACAAATACATATGTTTTGCCATTGCCAATTTCAAGATAGTACAATTTGTAAGTACCATCCTTTAAACAACCACAAGGTGTACTGACGACCTTATAAAAGTCGCCGGAAGAGGCTGGATGCAGGTCGCTTCCAACCGGTACATATGGAAGTCCAAAGGGGAGGCCTATGTTCAGCAGTGGACGTCCTACGGCTGAGATGATGATGATCCTTTAAAACCACGCAAAATTTCTTCTGATACATAGTGGTGACAGACAGATGAACAGATAGATGGGTAGACAGACGGACGAACAGTGGAGTCTTAGTAATAGGGCCGAGGGGCTCGTTTTTAAACCTTCGGGAACCCTGAAAATAACACTGTGACGAGTGTAATCTAGCGCTTTAGGTATACTATGCCGCGACTATAAATCCCACAATTTGAACCAAGTTTAGTCCATTATATCGGAGTTATGGAGTGTATAACATAGACAAGTATTTCACACGAGTTTCTAGTTAATAGACGATTTTATAGCTCAGAACTAAAACTGAAGTTTAGCTTATATAACGTGAAATTTTAACTAAATTGATTTATGGGAAAGTTTTGAGAGATTTCATAATATAGAAATTGTATAACACAAAATTTTTTTAAATACTGAAGTTTTTATATCGGTGTTAGGCTTCGCCCGTGGTTAGTTACCACCAAACGGTCATTATGGCCAGTGAATGTGCAGTGAAGCTAGGGAGAGATTTATCCCAACTTATAGGTTTAGTGTGCTACTATCTCCACCCGCATCGTCCCTTAACATCACGTGAGATCGTGGTCAAACTCTAACCTTTGATGAATAACAAAAAATCGTTAATATTTACATGGGAGAGAAAGAAGGTGGACCATTGATACAAAAAAAAATCCCAAATGGTTCAGACGTGTCCTAGTATTCAGTGAATATACACAAAAGAAAAGATTCAGATCAGTCCAACATTAAAAAACAAGCTTAACATGAAAAATATCTATTTTTTACTATTACTCATTCAATGAATTATGATGATTTCTATACACTTTAAGAGAAATCCTACTCAATCCATTCGTCTCCTTAACGTCAAATAGAAACTATAATAAATTGTTTTAATGCAGAACCGATTTAAAATGTGATTTATGAATACATTGTTTATACAATAAAATATGTTTTGTACCTAATAAATGTACGAGAAGATAGAGAAAATAGAGGAAAATGTGTTTATAATTTTTGTAAAAAGTTCATGATTGAAGATATATTCGTGATTTTTTTTTTGGTGTTTGAAATCCTGTAGTTTAGATTTTAGGGGGGAGGGGGGGGGGGGGGGGCTCAATATAAAGTTTTACGCTTGAATATCTCTCAAATGGATCACTAAATCGAAAAACTTTCTTAGAAAACCGTCCCTTATATTTTAAAATACCTATTCAACGATACCCCACATGATGGATTTAGCCAGAAAAAAATTCATCCCCATCTCACTTAATATAAACCTGAAAGTTTATAAGAATGGATGTCTGGGTGTCTGGATGTTTGTTACTCTTTCACGCCTAAACGGGTACACAGATTGAGCTGAAATTTGGTACAGAGATAGCTAAGACCCTGGAATAACACATAGGCTATAGTACAGGTAAAACCGCTGGGCACAGCTAGTCTTACATATTTGGGAGGTCTGTACCTTAATTTAATTAATTTTAAATTATTTGTACCATTCTTTTACCCTTACTATTGCCCTTATCTCTGCAAATTTACAGCTTTCTAGGACTTATAGTTTCTGCGCAAAGCCGCGGATGGACAGACGGACAAAGCGAAACTATAAAACTTCCTGGTTGACTACAGAAGCCTAAAAAAGCATTATATAAGTATTTTTTCGTCGGAAGTCTGTTGAAAAAGACTAAAGTACAAAGGCACCCAATGCCCGCACTATCTATAGCATCTCCCATCTGTTTGTTAGCTCGTAAATCAACGGAATCTCTGAATATTGGTTTATTTTGGCGAAGCGATGTACATATATCTTGCGTCAGATCCAGAACTCGTCACGTTTTGACACTATATTAGTGATACTACAAGTTTACTGCTTACGAATAATATGGAAAAAATGAATAGGTTAGTTGAGGTAGAGTTTTTGGCTTCGAGATTCCTTTTTTTTTATGTGCTGAACTAGAAGACGAGCCAGACGCTCTCCTGATGTTAAGAGATAACGCTGCCCATAATCAGTACAGTGCTACTTAGGAATTCACAATGATGTGAAATTCTAGGAGCACTGCACCAACGCTTCTTACTCAAGAGTCATAAGATGTTGAGTACCCTCCAACCGAAGCACAGTAATGTTTGCACATCACTGCTCATATTTTGGACACTTTTTTGCTGGCCATACTGGTAATAGACTTCGACCATGGCTAGTTACCACCCACTGGATAAAATTGTCTTACTAAGCGGTCGACATGGTTTTGTTTTGTCATAGTCTATGTTAATTTTTTAGGCATAGAAGTCAAAAGACTTTCTAGACGCTCTCCTGCGGGGCTATGACGCGCACGTCGACATAATGTCGCGTGAAATTTGATTTAATGTGAATAATACTTTATGTGGCTGTCATAAAGTCGAGATTTACGCATCAGTGAAATGAATTTGTCGTTAAAACTCCTATGTCAAAATGATCTTACTGGTGTGTAATTTTCGACTTTATGACAGCCACACAGAGTATTATTCAAATTAAATCAAATTTCACGCGACATTATGTCGACGTGCGCATCATAGCCCTGCTGATTGTTAAGAGATAACGCTTCCCATAATTATCAACACCATCACCCAGGATTGACAATGATGTAAAATTCTAGGTCCACTCCACTAACGCTTCATACTCAGGAGTCATAATAAGTTGTTAAGATTCTTCAGACCGGTAATTTTACTAGCTACAGTGTCCTCTGATCTGGGGGCACGGTAGTGCCCCCGCCAAGTCGAGCGCGAAGCAAGCACTGCCGTACCAACCTTTACAGGAACCATTTCGCCGCATTTTCAGGCCCCTATTTGAGAACCTCTGGATAAGACCAGAACACAGAAATTTTGGTCATCAAGTAAGCTATAATTACATACTTAAAATCCAAAATTTCAAGTCTGTAGGTCATTAATTTCCGAAGTTAAGCGAAAGCAAAGTTTCGCATTTATGACACTCACTCACTCACTCACTCATGATCATCAAAATAGAACTAGTACTTTCCATAAACTCAGAGAGCTGAAATTTGGTACATACTTAGAATTTATTGTATAAACAATAGAAAAACTAAAAAAACATGCAATTTCGGTCTCGTTTTCGAGATAATTAATCTGCATAAATAACTTTGTAATCTCATATGAATGTATAGGATTACAAAGTTACATTTGTAGTCAATGGTTAAAATTGTGTAATATAACTTATAAGTTAAAAATATATATAAAGCCATAGTATATGTATATATGTGTGTGTATATGTGTCGTAAATCGTCAGTTATGATCAGGCGATATCTAGCGTGGTCTAAGGCTAACCTATAACGAATCTATCACAAGAGCCCAACCAAACTATTAGAAGAGATCGACATACCGCCTTTATTACAAGCTTTTATTTACTTTCACCTGTCTGTCTATCTGTCTGTCGGTCTGTTTGTCTGTCTGTAATTAAATCTTGCAAGTTTAATTAGGCCCACTTCCTGGTATAATATTATGATGCATTGGACTAAGAGTGAACGCACACGTATCCAGATGGCACTGACTGTATTTTAAAACGCGCTTACGGTTCGTATTTCTGATAACCTTATAATATAGCGTTTCTACAAAAATAAGTGAAATCCCACCAAAAACATTCTGTAAAAAACTAGCCAAGTCTCGATGGAGCTGTTTGTTTATCTATAAAAAGTAATGAAATCTAGACAAAGTCGTGCCAAGTATAAGGTTCCTTACTGAGATTTCTTTATTATTATAGTTAATGTTCTGTGACTTGGCCGTTGAAGGGTACACAAGGGTATTATACCAGGTGCTCCATGACACTATTGCACCAATCTGTCCGCTACCCATTCACGATAGAAAATTTTCACTTGGAAAACGTTGATTGAATAGCCAGTCAATTTTAGGTTTGATAAAGCTGCGTATTTCAATAATACTTATGTTTAGGCGATCCGAGTGTCATGAAGCATTTGGTTTTGTACCCTTGTGTACTCTTCAACGGCCAAGTCACAGAACATTAACTATAATAATAAAGATTTTAGGGGGGAGGGGGGGGGGGGGGGGGCTCAATATAAAGTTTTACGCTTGAATATCTCTCAAATGGATCACTAAATCGAAAAACTTTCTTAGAAAACCGTCCCTTATATTTTAAAATACCTATTCAACGATACCCCACATGATGGATTTAGCCAGAAAAAAATTCATCCCCATCTCACTTAATATAAACCTGAAAGTTTATAAGAATGGATGTCTGGGTGTCTGGATGTTTGTTACTCTTTCACGCCTAAACGGGTACACAGATTGAGCTGAAATTTGGTACAGAGATAGCTAAGACCCTGGAATAACACATAGGCTATAGTACAGGTAAAACCGCTGGGCACAGCTAGTCTTACATATTTGGGAGGTCTGTACCTTAATTTAATTAATTTTAAATTATTTGTACCATTCTTTTACCCTTACTATTGCCCTTATCTCTGCAAATTTACAGCTTTCTAGGACTTATAGTTTCTGCGCAAAGCCGCGGATGGACAGACGGACAAAGCGAAACTATAAAACTTCCTGGTTGACTACAGAAGCCTAAAAAAGCATTATATAAGTATTTTTTCGTCGGAAGTCTGTTGAAAAAGACTAAAGTACAAAGGCACCCAATGCCCGCACTATCTATAGCATCTCCCATCTGTTTGTTAGCTCGTAAATCAACGGAATCTCTGAATATTGGTTTATTTTGGCGAAGCGATGTACATATATCTTGCGTCAGATCCAGAACTCGTCACGTTTTGACACTATATTAGTGATACTACAAGTTTACTGCTTACGAATAATATGGAAAAAATGAATAGGTTAGTTGAGGTAGAGTTTTTGGCT
Organism: Hemithea aestivaria; assembly: GCA_947507615.1. Classification (NCBI taxonomy): domain Eukaryota; kingdom Metazoa; phylum Arthropoda; class Insecta; order Lepidoptera; family Geometridae; genus Hemithea; species Hemithea aestivaria. The sequence continues at coordinate 15,056,278 of OX382338.1, forward strand.
TCGAGATTCCTTTTTTTTTATGTGCTGAACTAGAAGACGAGCCAGACGCTCTCCTGATGTTAAGAGATAACGCTGCCCATAATCAGTACAGTGCTACTTAGGAATTCACAATGATGTGAAATTCTAGGAGCACTGCACCAACGCTTCTTACTCAAGAGTCATAAGATGTTGAGTACCCTCCAACCGAAGCACAGTAATGTTTGCACATCACTGCTCATATTTTGGACACTTTTTTGCTGGCCATACTGGTAATAGACTTCGACCATGGCTAGTTACCACCCACTGGATAAAATTGTCTTACTAAGCGGTCGACATGGTTTTGTTTTGTCATAGTCTATGTTAATTTTTTAGGCATAGAAGTCAAAAGACTTTCTAGACGCTCTCCTGCGGGGCTATGACGCGCACGTCGACATAATGTCGCGTGAAATTTGATTTAATGTGAATAATACTTTATGTGGCTGTCATAAAGTCGAGATTTACGCATCAGTGAAATGAATTTGTCGTTAAAACTCCTATGTCAAAATGATCTTACTGGTGTGTAATTTTCGACTTTATGACAGCCACACAGAGTATTATTCAAATTAAATCAAATTTCACGCGACATTATGTCGACGTGCGCATCATAGCCCTGCTGATTGTTAAGAGATAACGCTTCCCATAATTATCAACACCATCACCCAGGATTGACAATGATGTAAAATTCTAGGTCCACTCCACTAACGCTTCATACTCAGGAGTCATAATAAGTTGTTAAGATTCTTCAGACCGGTAATTTTACTAGCTACAGTGTCCTCTGATCTGGGGGCACGGTAGTGCCCCCGCCAAGTCGAGCGCGAAGCAAGCACTGCCGTACCAACCTTTACAGGAACCATTTCGCCGCATTTTCAGGCCCCTATTTGAGAACCTCTGGATAAGACCAGAACACAGAAATTTTGGTCATCAAGTAAGCTATAATTACATACTTAAAATCCAAAATTTCAAGTCTGTAGGTCATTAATTTCCGAAGTTAAGCGAAAGCAAAGTTTCGCATTTATGACACTCACTCACTCACTCACTCATGATCATCAAAATAGAACTAGTACTTTCCATAAACTCAGAGAGCTGAAATTTGGTACATACTTAGAATTTATTGTATAAACAATAGAAAAACTAAAAAAACATGCAATTTCGGTCTCGTTTTCGAGATAATTAATCTGCATAAATAACTTTGTAATCTCATATGAATGTATAGGATTACAAAGTTACATTTGTAGTCAATGGTTAAAATTGTGTAATATAACTTATAAGTTAAAAATATATATAAAGCCATAGTATATGTATATATGTGTGTGTATATGTGTCGTAAATCGTCAGTTATGATCAGGCGATATCTAGCGTGGTCTAAGGCTAACCTATAACGAATCTATCACAAGAGCCCAACCAAACTATTAGAAGAGATCGACATACCGCCTTTATTACAAGCTTTTATTTACTTTCACCTGTCTGTCTATCTGTCTGTCGGTCTGTTTGTCTGTCTGTAATTAAATCTTGCAAGTTTAATTAGGCCCACTTCCTGGTATAATATTATGATGCATTGGACTAAGAGTGAACGCACACGTATCCAGATGGCACTGACTGTATTTTAAAACGCGCTTACGGTTCGTATTTCTGATAACCTTATAATATAGCGTTTCTACAAAAATAAGTGAAATCCCACCAAAAACATTCTGTAAAAAACTAGCCAAGTCTCGATGGAGCTGTTTGTTTATCTATAAAAAGTAATGAAATCTAGACAAAGTCGTGCCAAGTATAAGGTTCCTTACTGAGATTTCTTTATTATTATAGTTAATGTTCTGTGACTTGGCCGTTGAAGGGTACACAAGGGTATTATACCAGGTGCTCCATGACACTATTGCACCAATCTGTCCGCTACCCATTCACGATAGAAAATTTTCACTTGGAAAACGTTGATTGAATAGCCAGTCAATTTTAGGTTTGATAAAGCTGCGTATTTCAATAATACTTATGTTTAGGCGATCCGAGTGTCATGAAGCATTTGGTTTTGTACCCTTGTGTACTCTTCAACGGCCAAGTCACAGAACATTAACTATAATAATAAAGAAATCGCAGTAAGGAACCTTATACTTGGCACGACTTTGTCTAGATTTCATTACTTTTTAGAGATAAACAAGCAGGAGCTGCTTGTTTATCTCTAAAAAGTAATGAAATCGAGACTTGGCTAGTTTTTTACAGAATGTTTTTGGTGGGATTATAATTATAGGCAGCGTTATCTCTTACCATCAGGTGAGCGTCTTCTTGATATAAACATAAAAAGAAATGTACCAACAATTTCAAGGTGTTGTCTTACCAGTATTTTGTCCTCAGAACGGGCAAGCTCCACTACCCCACGAATGTCTGCGGGCCGCTGTTTGAGGAGGAGCTGGAGTTCTGGGGGCTGGACTCCAACCAGGTGGAGCCGTGCTGCTGGTCCACCTACAGTATACATCGGGACACTCAGGTTAGTGGACATCATACATATGTATGGTACACGAAGATTTGCTTACATTAGAAGGAGATGAAGAGCATCTAGTTTGTTTCCCGGCATCTTTATCGACCGAGCGAAGCGAGGTCTTAGAGTCGAGAGCCGCGAAAAGCCTGCGTTTTGACCAGTTTAACGGTTGACCTCTGTTGCTTAAGTTTCATCGACATTTACTCAACAACGGTTAATCCAAATTAAAAGAAACTTTGCACACAAGTTAAATAGGTTAATATAATAATTATAGTAAAAATATCGCCAAATAGCATTTAGGGTTGTAGAGATATAGGTGACTTAAAGTCTTTACGATAGGTCTTACGATTATTTCAAAACTGGAGCGCTGATAATTTTTTTTCTAACATATACACATTTTTTATAAGCGACACAAATATATTATCAAAAGTGTATGTTTGTATGTATGTTTGTTACGCGATAACTGGAAAACCAATGATCCAATTTTTATGAAACTTTGCAAACGCGTAATATAAATCCATAGAATTTTTAAGTTCGAACATGAGCCAAATCGGTCGAAGGGTTCTAGAGTTAAAGAGATTGCTTTATTACAATGAAACCGATGATCCAGTCTTGATCAAACTTTTTTAACAGGTGGTACAAACAAAAAGAATTCTCTCCTCCAAAAATGAGCCAAATCAGTGTAAGGGTTGTAGAGTTATAGAGAATACAAAATTACAATGTTTATCGATTGTAATATTATGAGAACTGCAGGGATATTCTTTCTATTTACTTATCCGTCAGAGAACCGAACCAAAGACCGAATTGTCAAAAATCGATACGACGTAATACGTCATTTCATACATTTTTGACAATTCGCTCCTAGGTTCGGTTCCCTAACGGATAAGTAAATAGCCATGTTGACTTACTCAATATATTATTATGAATTTAAATGATCATGCGGGTGCAGGATATGTTCATTTTTAATTTGATACGTCAAGTTTAAAAATAATATTATCCTCGTATAGATCCTACCAGTGGAAGTAGGTACTTAATTTTCAAGTTTGCATAATGCATAATACGAGCAGTAGTACTTATATAGGTATAATTATTTGCCCAAACTTTAGGTATTCTTTTTAGTATCAATATAATTAGTTTCTAAACTTATTAATCAAATTCCAACCCATTTTTTATTCAAATAGGCTGCAGTGCTTCACTTTTGAAAGTAAATTTTACAATTATTTAGATCTATTTTAAGTTTTAAGACTCTACTGCTCGTTCGAAAAATCAAATCTTTGAGAAGAACGTGGAAGAAACTTATTAGGATTGTTATTTATAACCATCATCCACTCTAGCATCTGCAAATATCCCTGACGCTCTGTAGTATCGAGACAGCGCCAAAAGCATCCTGAAAGCATTGTTGTACTGAATCCCGCAGCGACTTGAGATCCCTGTTTGTAAAGTTTATTCACAAGTTTTTTTAAAATACTAATTAGGCCTACGTTTGATCACATCCCACCTGATGGAAAGTGCAAATGTGATCGACGAGCTGCACGTATATAAAGTCTGATAATGGCTTGAAATACATCTTGAAAACCTGCGAGCCAACATGTTACGCGTGACTGTCAAAGCTCTGCGTTCTCGCTCCAAGTCTAAGTCATCGTCGGCTGTTACGACAAAAATGTTAGAATTAGCCACAATATCAATATAATAGCTGTCGTAAATTTGCTGTATAACACAAGTGAAGCTAGATATTTTTTTCCAATTTCAATTCTTCTAATGTCCACTGCATCGGTAACTTTTTCGTAAACAAGTGCTACAAACTATGAAGATTTTGTGAGATTTTTTGTAAAAACTATAGTAATATTTATTATTTCATTCTATTATTTTCTGCAAGTGAATACACACATATTATCCTTTAATATATTATTATTATTGAAACTTTAATCACAACAATAGAATAGTCACAGAGATAAAGATTTTTTTTAAATATATCCGTTACGTATTTTGAGTTTTAAAATTACTTTCAATTTTGGCATTTTCCTTTCCTTTTACGAATATTATAGGTTAAAGTTTCCATACATTTATACTTCGTAGATACTTATAACTTTTACCCATGTATATATACCTAAAACCCAAGGTTTTAACATTTTCAGGGAAATTGGGTCTGCGAGGTCCCAGTTCGAGGCGAACTACTAGTCATAATATGTGGCAGCTTTATGATGGATAAAAAATATTTAAATTAACAACATAAGTACTTAATTATAACGTAGAGGTAGAATCTAAAATTAACTATAAATAATAAACTGGATCGAGCGCGGCTCCATAATTTCTAGAGGGCAAGAATTGTTGCCTCGCTGTATAATAAATAATAATAGATAGGCTGAGTCTCTAGAAAAGAAAACTAACCGTTTGGAATATGATCACGACTAGGTGTTTAGAGAGCCTGTTGCCTCAGTTAGTAATGATAGTCACTAGTGCGCGGTATCCAATGGACATTCAGTCAGAAGAACATGATAGTATGTACATACAAAAAAACATTGACAATAGAATATAAAAAGAAAAATTTGCCGCAAAAAGATACCAGCAGAAGATCAGCATGTCTATATCTGGTCTATTAAGCGAAATTCTTTCTCTTAGAAAATTGAAACTAGTATTTTAATCAAACGGTACTAGTCACCTGCTGTAACTCCCCAGGGTACCAATGTATTATTAACAGGTATAAAGGAAACAAAGAGCGTGTTCACTGGCAGAAAATGTGCAACATCCCACAGTATTGCTGCCGGTGAAGTGATAACTGCGATATGAGAGAAGTTCAGCTTTACGATACGACTCGCGCGGGAACACTGACGAGGCTAGGGAAACAGCGATTTATATTTCAGACCAGGGAGGGATTTATCCCGCCTTCTAGGTATAGTCGGCTACTGTGTACTGCCCTTGACATGTGTACGGCCGCATCGTCGACTAACATTACGCAAGATCGTGGTCAAAGGCTAACCTACTTTTATAACTCACTAGCTGCGCCCAGCGGTCTTACCCGCGCAGTACTTATGTAGCCTATGTGCTATTCCAGGGTCAAAGCTATGTCTTTACAAAATTTCAGCTCAATTGGTTCACCCGTTTAGGCGTTAAAGAGTAACAAACATTCTGACATCGAGACATCCATTTTAACAAATCACGTTTATAATATTAGTAAGGATTTTTAAAATTCGTCACTAGTCATCTGCTTAGAAACTCCCCAAGGTACCAATGTATTGTTAAAAGGTATGTAGGAAACAAAGAGCGTGTTCAGTAGCAGTAAATGTGCAACATCCTACAGTATTGCCGGTGAAGTGATAACTGCGATATGAGAGAAGTTTAGCTTTACGATACAACTCGCGCGGGAAAACTGACGAGGCTAGCGAAACAGCGGTTATTGAGACACTTTAGTGTTCGTGTCAATCGTAACTAAGAAAAATATGTCCATTCGTAACCAAGAATATCTAACCGTGGGATAGAATTCATTCTATGCGATAAATTCTGTCAGTTTCTACGGAGGGGTGAGGCAACGCACACCATTATAATGATACCACTATGTATTAAAGAAACGGATGGAGCGCGGAAGTACGATTGTTCAGATTTAAGACCAAGTCAAGAGCGAATTAGCAGCAAGTCCGTTCTTATAATTCCTGCATAAAAGCCTGTTCAAATATATGAACAGATCGCATTAGTTCTTCCGAGAAGTCTTTATAAATATTATTTTTAATTATTTTAAAATGTAGAGAGCGATGGAACGCCTTTGTCCAATAGTGGCATAAAGTAGTCTAAAAATAATTATAATATATACTTATATTTTTAAAATAATAATTAACCGTCATGTTCGTTGCCCAACATTTTATGGTGCGACGAGTCGACCACAGTGTACAGTCGAATGTTTCGCTAATATCGTTTCCTGTGCAAAAATAAACTTTATTTTAATAATAAATAACAAACAGTTTGCATAGAAATACTCTATATATAGGTACATACATAATATATTATAATGAAGTCTGTATGTAAAAATAGAATAAAAAATTTGAAAAAGAAAATGTAAATAAGAAATTGCAATTGCTTAAAATTAGATTATTATTTATCAGCCCACAATCGCACAATAGGTAGCTTTATCGCTTTAAGAGATATCTTCCAGATAAACGTATTACAGTGCTGTTCATTTCATGAAATCTATATCTTGGGATATGCGTTTTTTTAATGTTTCACTAAAGCACACTATGACAGACTGCTAAAGAGCCTACAATTGTTAAAAAAAATTGCACAAAAGTAGTTCACAGCCTGAATCAGGCTCTTTTTGCCTTATATTTCCAAAAACGCAACGGACGAAGGTGCAGGCAAATGCTATAGCTACGAATAAAAATATATTATTTGTAGAGCAACCTTGACTGTGGTAAAGCAATAAATTCCTCGAGCAGATCATTCTTCATAAAATATTACAAGGTTGAGGATGATGGGTAACCCTTTCTATTTTCGGGATGCATACTCTCGGGAGACGCAGGGAGGTTATGTGGGAAACCAGCTGGGTCCTGGAGACCTCCTTTCGTGACCCAGTGGTCCGTATTTCGTTTTTTTATGTGAAGAAGTGAGAAGACGAGCAAGCTCTCCCGATGTTAAGAGATAACGCTGCCCATAATCAGTACAATGCCACAATGATGTAAAATTCTATGTTCACTGCACCAACGGTTCATACTCAACAGTCATAAGATGTTAAGACTCTTTAGCCCAGTAATTTCACTAGCTACAGTGCCCTCCTACCGGAGCACAGTAATGTTTGCACACCACTGCTCAGGTAGAATAACAAGCACTGTGGGGGTACCCACCTAGAGGACCTCCTGCAAACTAAGTCTACCCCCGGTAAAATGGTCGGTCGTATGTCTAGCATAAATACCCTGGACAATAGTTTTGTATGGGTGTGTGACTGTGTTTCGAAAGGCATGTAAAACTGTGAGTCTCGGCTATATCCTAGAAGAAATATTATAATAGAGAGGTAAAGTGAGATCATTCGGTTCTGGCGTATTTTGACCCGTATTTTAGTAGTGTCTTCGCTCTTGACTCTGCTTTTTACTCGATCTATTCTTCCAAAGGGGTATTCTGAGTCGGAAAAAAATCATCCAATATATGTAATCAAATCTTGCATGGTATATTTGACCCACTTCCCGGTTTCCGATTGAGCTGAAATTTTGCATGCATGTAAAAATAGCATGACAATGCAATATTGTTATGTCATCGAGGTGTTCTTATGATGGAGCTGAAAGGTGGCTATAGGAACTCCGTGATTAAACGACGCAACCCCATCGAGTTTGAGCTCATTTGATTTGTCTTAACGAGTACCTACTTTGGTGCTAGATGGTAATCACTTTTTAGGTTTACGTGTACCTACATCATGGCTCTGGCCTAATTATTAATACCTATCTATTGTAAATCAATTATTTTAAAACGCAATCAATTATTTTAAAGATTAAAACGCAAAGTACTTCACAAATCCTCAAGCCCCACGACCTCACAGCACGAAAAACCATCAAAAACAATAAGAAAAGAACGATAACTCCTTTACCGATACTTTTTAAGCCGTATTTACATTGGCAATCCGGCCGAGCTGTGATTTTAAACTGCCAATACTGTTCAATGTTATTTTATTCGGGGTTTATAGAACCGATTTGAACGGATTTCAACGAATTAATAAAGAGTTTTTGTTTTGTAAGCTGTGAATTTTTGTTAATTTGAGATTTGTACAAGGAAAATCTATTTTTTTTTTCATAAATAAAATAAATAAATGGTAAGTAACTACTAGCTTTGCCTAGAGTTATTATCCGCTGGAATATTGCTAAAATTCTCGGGTCTATCTTAGATACATACCAAACTGTGAAAAAATAACAAACTTCCACAATAAAGAAATCAATAATTTTTTTCGCATGAGTATAACAATAATTTAAATAAGTAAAAATTATATAATTTGAGTAATTAAATGTATTTCTTTAAATAAAATATTTTATTAAATCGATTAGGATACGGGTAAGGAAATAAATAATAATATAATAGTCAAATTAGAGTGGGTTCCGTATATTATCACTTTTTGTTGGTGTTGAGAGATAGTTAATATTTAATTGAATTTGTAGAATGGTTTAATTAAACAAGTATAACATTTAACAGCGTTCTATAAAATATTATTGGTCTAGAATAAACTTATTTATCGTTCAATTCAATTAAAAATAAACTATCTCTTAACGCCTGGACATAAGATTGAAAATGGAAACCAATTAGCCGCAAGCTGCTCCGCTTTGTTTCAATTTACATGCTAACAGGTTGATTTGCGATTTTAAGGTCTAATGCATAAACAATAAGGCGTTCTTGTCAGCAAAAATGGCTGTTGTCACTTAGTTTAGAAAACAGTTTTTAAATGAATTCTCCATATAAAGCGGAACTTCACTGTGATGGTTATTGGTATACGCAGGAAAGTAGAATCAGCAAGTAATGGTAAGAGCGGGTCGTTGAATGTTAAAGGTTCCGTAATGTATTATAACATTGGATTTTATTACGTTTCCCGAAGTGAGAGAGAATATTATCGCTGGAGTTTTTTTTTTCTATTTTAAGACAAAAAAATATAGTTTCCTTTAACGTTACGAGCCAGATCTTAAATAAATAATTGCAACCTAGATGAAAGGATTTTCAAAAATCATACAGAAACACAACTCACGAGCGTTAGAGCTATGAGCTACGTATATTCAAAATAGGTACTTATTATATAAAATTAATAACTTCATTTTATGGGATATAATTTTACATAACTATAAGACGAATCCAAGCTTTTAATTTTAATTACTTTTTCTTATTTTTGGGTTCTTCATGATTTTAAAAACTTTTATTTAGGTTAGCTTTTGATAATATTCTTATGTTAAATAATGCAGCGGCAGTAACATGGCAAACTAAACCGAGAAGGTGAAATTAATCCTTCAGTTTAATAAAGACTATAAACCCATAAATTAAACAGCAGACACAATTTAATATGAAACGTTAAATTATTCATCCGTTTTCACACCCTCAAACGGGTCTCTAAAATCCATCGTACCTGCGTAACGCCGAGCCAAATAACTGCGCCTAGGTAATATTGTTAGCGTCGCACATTCGTATGCAAATCGTTGGAAAATGTCCTGCGGAACTCTAAAAATACGTATCACGGTTGATACTCGGAATTGGATTTGTTAAGCTTTGGTTAGCATGTACGAGTAGAACTTATTTTCCTTGAGTGTTTTGGAGGAAATTTTATTACGTGAACGATGGAGTGATACTAAACAGGCAATGTGGAATAAGCGTAAAACTGTTGTGGAATAAGGCAAATAAAATAAAAAGGAATTCGTTCTTGCATTCAATGAATTAAGGATAAAACGCACTTTTTAATTAATAACCAATCTTTATGAAAATTAACTTTTTTACGGATTTCGATAAAATTTGAATGAGACCACTCAAATAATATACTCGTATACCCGTCGAAGTAAACCCAATTCGGTTAAGGTGTTACCGAATAATCGGTGTAAAATGAACAAAATCTAATCAGATCAGATCAGATCAGATTTGGTCATCAGATTTTTCAGGGTATAAGTTGTCTGCATACCAAATCTCAGCTCAATTAGTATAGCCGTTTAGCCGTGGAAAAGAGGCGGAGGAGGTATTAAAGTCATAATATACAAGGTTTTTGCAATATTGTCAACATTGTTTATTTTCATATTTGACCTACTAACCACAAAAGAAACCTACAATTATATCACCAACTTTAAAACCTGCTCACACAGTTCATTTCTATAAAAGTTCAAATCTATAAAGTTACAAAAGTATTTACTTGTAAGTAGTATTTTCTAGAAAAGCAGTCTCGTATTGCACTGTACTCTACACCTTGTTAACTTAAAAAGCTTTCACTGGACAGGAACTGATACGGATCAGATATCGGAGTAGATGTCGCCTCTGTCTCAATTTGTTTGAAAGTTAATCGCAAAATGGGTTTTATTCAAAGTACCCTTTTATTATAATCCTTAAAAAAATATTCTTTTTTACTTTATTATAATAAAAAGAGTCCTTTTTATTTTAATCTATAAAATAAATAAAAATAGACTATAGTAATAAGTAATTTGTATTAATCTAGGGTTACTGTACTTCGGTGGCACAAGGTATTGTAACAGGGCACTGTAGCTAGTGAAATTACTGGGAGTTTTAACATTTGATGACTCTTGAGTAATAAACGTTGGTGCAGTGCATCTGGAATTTTACATAATTGTGAAATCCTGGATGACACTGCACTGATTATGGGCAGCGTTATCTCCTATCATTAGGAGAGCTTCGAGCACGCAAAATAAAATAATAACACAATAAAATACCCATGTAAATATTTGACAGTAAAATATAATAACATACTCTACTCGCCTAAATACAATACTCGCAAAAAAAATGATAATAGACCGGTCAGGCACTCTCACGCGTTCAAACGAACTTAAAGACCTGGAATTTGTAGATCAGTTCCAATATCTCGGTTCAGTTGTCACTAATGAAGGAGGAAGTGATAAAGAAATCAGGAGAAGAATCCAAATGTCCAAAGCAGCTATGACAAAACTCACCCGCATATGGAAAGATCGAAACATATCTAATACAACGAAGGTGAGACTGGTGCGGACACTGGTCTTCTCTATATTCTTCTACGGTGTGGAGTCCTGGACGATTAGAACAAGTGACAGGAAGAGGATTGACGCGTTTGAGATGTGGTGTTAGCGGCGTATGTTGCGTATACCATGGACAGCCCGTAGGACCAACGTATCTGTTCTCAACCAGCTTAAAATCACCACAAGGCTCTCTAGTATCTGTTCCCAGCATATCCTGAGTTACTTTGGCCACATTGCTCGGAGAGATCCAGACAACCTCGAAAAGTTGTTGGTAGTCGGTAAGGTTGAGGGAAAGAGACCTCGCGGACGGTCTCCGATGCGATGGACGGACCAAATAAAATCCCTTACCGGCATGCCAGTGGCTCAAGCCATGAGATCAGCGACAGATAGAACAACCTGGCAGAGTGTTATTCGAAGAGTGATGGCAAATCCTGCAGACTAGACACGACCTTCACTTTGTGAAGAAAACGACTAAGAAGAAGAAGACTCGCCTAAATGGGTAAACCGTTTGAGCTAAAATTTGTAAAAAGTATAAATAAAAACGACCCAGGAATAAAAATAAGTATACTTTCCGCAGGTTATAAAGGCTACAGCACTCGTATATGCAAAAGTTGTGTCTATGTGTTTGTTAACTCTTCACGCCAAACCGACCGATTGAACCGATTGAGCTGATATTGGACATGTAGAAAGCTTAGATTCTAGTATATCATAGATTAATTAAATTGTATAAGTATTATATCCTTTATCCTAACTACCATAGCACAAGAATTGAGTTGCTTAGCTTGGGGTTAGGTGGCGATGTGTGAAATGTCCTTAAATATTTATTATTAGTGTTTTAAATTAAAAAAAATTTAAATGTTTAGTAAACTAGCGGTTTCTACCTAGCTATTTTATCTAAACCAGGTAGTACATACACACATATTATATAACCTTCTTGTTAGCTCTAATCGCCATTTACTATACTTGGCTAGGTTTCAAGTCTAACTTACGTGAGTTGAATACTAAATACTAAGTTCTTGTGCTAAGTTAGAGATTGTTTTGTAAGACGTCTGTGGTCGATAAGATTCCGTTTGGTTGGTTTATTGTTTTTTAACCTTCATAAGACTTTCAAACCCAGTGACGTTATGGGACTTTGGGTCCATTTGGACCCGTGAACAATTTTGATTCATTTTATTTAAAAACATGTTTGTTTTATAATTTTTTCATGTCAATATTTCATAACGTGTAAAGAAATAAGTTTTTATATAAAAAAAACTTTTTTTATTTTATTTTAGAGAATCTGGAGTTATTTTGAGGAAATAAAACGGTATAGTTTAGTCATTTCTTAAAATCACATAAAATGCAAATAAATTTTTAATATTCCGTTTATTTGAATTGATTTTATACTAATATAATATTTTCTAACATAAAAATAAAAATAATATTCATATATATGTATAATTACTTTTATTTTTTAATTAAAAAAAAAAAGAACTTTCAATGTTTTATAAATGAAAAAATATTCCAAAAATTATATTTTGTATTAATAATGAATATATTATTTATATTTAAAATGAAAATAATCATAATAATGGCAAAATATACCTTTCTTGCTCAAATAGAGCGTATATGTAAAGTACACGAGTGTAACAAGAATCATGTGTATTATGATGTGAATTTCTTTTACGATTTGTTTTTTTTAATTACTAAATAATTTTTAATTGAATTTAAATATGATTTGATCGAAATTTCTTTCATATATACATTTTGATAAATAATTTTTATTATTAAAAATATGCAAAGCTTTATAAAATGATTTCAGGGAATATACTAAGTATATTTCTAATTTTTGATCAAATCAAGTATTTAGAACTTAATATATTCAAAACACGATCTTTATTTTTCATAATATAATATATATTTTACTCAATTCTTTGAATATATTGATATAAGAAAATATAAGATATTATTAGAAAATCATACGAATTAATTCGTTTTTTGCACCCAAATATTTAAAACTAACTATTTTAGTATTGAAAGTAAAACAATATCATTATATAATAATTACAAATATATAATAATGAATAATTTGTTATATATCATGATATTATATAAGGCCGGGTCCTTTTGGACCCGAAAGCCATTAGCGTAAAATGATATTTAACTCACTCAAATATAAACATTTTAAACTTTTTTTTCGCTTTTTACGTAGAGTTTTAAAATATAATAAAAGTCACGAAGTGACAAATCATAAAAATTAATACATGAAAAGTTATCCGTATTTAAACACAAAAATGGGTCCAAAAAGACCCGAAATCCTTATGAAGGTTAAGTAATGAAGCCAATAATTGTTAAGTGCTATGCTTTTTACAAGCTTTTATTTACTTTCACCAGTCCGTTGTCTGTCTGTCTGTCTGTAATCAAATCCTGCAAGTTTAATTTGATCCACTTTCCAGTTTCCGATTGAGCTGAAATTTTGCATGCATGTATATATCGGATGACATTTAGTTATGGAGCTGGAAGGTAGTTAGGTATAAGAACTTCGTAATTAAACAACGCTCATTTGAATCGTCTTGACGAGTACTTTTGTGCTTAATGGTAACAATAATATTTATAAGCTTGATCTTAGAAGGTTTTTTTTTTTATTTCACATGTTTTGGTTAATGTCGAGAAAACGTACGACCCGAGCGTTATCCATATTAACTACGTAATAAATCCGGGAATCCGGGGACGTGTACCTTACCTCCGGGGTACCTTAAAAATTGTAGGAGTCTGAAGGGGTAGGGGACTGAAATTTGTTCTCTGTATGGGAACAAAATTCAGGAAACCAGTGAGCTCGCTGTAAGCTGCGACGCTACGTTGGCTATTCGAAACTCAGGGGGAGAAGGCTTTGGAATAATACTTAGACCACTTCTTAGCGAGCAAAACGACTTGGCAGACATAATTTATTATTATTATTTATCTACGGCCGCATTGTCGCTTAACTTCACGCGAGATCGTGGTCAACGTGGCACTTACCTATAATAAATAAAAAAAGCCATTATTAGAAACCAAAATATTCAACATTAAAAATACACTTGATATTATATAGCAAGCTGACATAAAAAAAAAAAAAACTTTTGTTACAATTGACGGTCGTATCACTATAATTCTCTTCCAGATCACCAACAATCTGTAAAGTAAAATGTTCATAATTTTTTCTTATATTTTTTACCAAATTCTAACCGCTATATCTTGAGTATTTCCCCCTGTACCGTAGGTTACGCCAACCAATACGCAATACGGCGATAAGTAATAAAATATGTAAAGCCAATAAGAAGGCGTTATAATTTTTATGAAAGCTCAAATATTGCATTATATCAAGTGATATTTTATGGGGTCGTGAAATCGTAAAACGTTATCTTATGGTTCCCATCGATTGGTACGGATGTGACCTTTGAATCAATTTCTTTGATTGGATTCTTTATGAGATCAGGTGACATTTATGGGGAAGTTAAATGAATTAAAAATTTGCGCTATTTATATACAAAGAGTAGGAAGACGGTCAAAACGCTCTCTTGATAGTAAGACATAGCGCTGCCTATAAATTAGTACAGTGCTGCCTAAGAATTTTACAATGATGTAAAATTATAGTCTATCTCTCATTCTACCGCCTGAGCAGTGATGTGCAAACATTAGGTACTGTGCTTCGGTATGAGGGCAATGTCGGTAATAAAATTACTGGGCTGAAGAGTCTTAACATCTCAAATGACTCTTGAATAAGATGCGAATATCGAGCAGTGCACCTAGAATTTCACATCATTGTAAAATACTGGGTAGCACTGTACTGATTAGGGGCAGCGTTATCTCCACCAATAGGAGAGCGTATTTCCTGCCCTCTTTGTTCCTTGTATAAGTTTGTAAACAAGTGAAATTTAAAAAAAACTTTTTATAAGCAGGCTTTTATTACCATCTAGCACTAAAGTATCCGTTAGGACGAATCAAAGGAGCCCAAACTCGATGGGCTTTTATCGTCTAATACAGATCATAAAGCTCGATGTCATATTAATATTACATTGTCATCCGATTTATACATGCATGCAAAATTTCAGCTCAATCAGTAACTGGGAAGTGGATCAAATTAAACTTGCAAGTTTTGATTACAGACAGACAGACAACAAACAGGTGAAAGTTAATAAAAGCTTGTAAAAAATTACCATTTACTATCATGCCTATATTTATTTATGAAGCCGTCGAATAAATCTGTTTCTTTCGATTCACAATCTTCGAAACAAATCTTCTTTGACCAGATGGTAGGTATCATATCTGCGATGAGCCACAAAATATCGAATACGATATCGATGGATATCATTCGTTCGCATCAAATCTAAACAAATACAGATACACTTTGATCTGATATATCCTGGGTTCTATTTTAGTTCTGTAGGATGACTGTTCTGTAGGATTTTCTGAGCCAGACAGAACATTCAAATCAAATCAAAAATCTTTTATTTTCCCAAAATATACATTGTTTACAGGGTTTGGGGCTCTTCTTTTAATTATCTTTGATCTAAAACAAAATTATTAATATGTAATAAGATGATCATAAACATTGTAAACACATAATATTCTGAATAATAAGTGTACGAGATTCGTGCTCATCCATATCATAAAGGTGCGCTCCAAATCTATGATAGTAAAAAAAAAATAATTAAAAAACTAAATAATTTTAAGCAAGCCTATTTTCATTTTGAATAATTATTTATAAATTAGAACCAAGATTTTTTTTAACGACTGTAACCATTATTTTGGGCAATCTGCTTTCGAATCGATTGAGAAATCATGTAAAAACGTATTCCAAGATCACACTTACTTCTTCACTTTAACGCAAAAGCTTAAATATTAAAGAACAATTTAACAGGTTTTTGTGGTGCCTAATATATTATGTTAGTATTAGCACAATTTTTCCTTAGAAATTCCACCATTATCCTAAGCCATGGCCAGTCTAAAGTCAGTAATACAACATGAATCCTACATTTGATACTCCCACTTTGATGCGTTTGATGGATGTGCTAAGCTTATAATCGTCTGCCTGTCTGTCTGTTCGTTCGCTGGTTGGTTTGTTGATCTCCATTGATAATGTGCTGAAGTAGTTTATTTTTAAGAATGATATCCATTAAAGTGGTAGATTTAGACTTTATACAAGGTTGAATATTATTAAGTAAAAACAGAAATGAAAATGTAGCGAGAATGTTTTCATGCCGTGACAAATTTTACGTTGGCAAACGTTTTACACACACACGCATTTAAAAAAGGTGTTAAATATAATGAAGGATATGTTTTAATTTGAAGTTTATATTCTTCATTTTATAGCACCTTGTTTTAAGAAATATTTTTCGAATTAAGTGTTTCATTTTTATATATAAGCATAAGTCCAACAGAATACGACAAAGAACCAGAGTTACCGACATAGCAGAAAGGATTAGCAAGCTGAAGTGGCAATGAGCTGGTCACGTTTGCCGTAGAAATGATAACCGTTGGGGTAGACGAGTTCCCGAGTGGAGACCACGTCTCGGTAAACGTAGTGTAGGGCGCCCATGAGCGAGATGGGGCGATGATATCCGGAGGGTCGCTGAGGGTGGGTGGAGAGGAAAGACGGAGGACCGAGTTGAGTGGCGTGCCATGTCCAGCATGGGGGAGGCCTATGTTCAGCAGTGGACGAACATAGGCTGATGATGATGCTACGTCCAAACTTTCGCATTTGAAATTTTGTAGGAAGTCGGACACGAAGACAATTACTACAGCTTTATATGCTACTCTCGTGCCAGTCTATATTGTTCCCTTTAAAGTTACCTAGAGCTGGTCATAAACTGTTTATGTGAGGGAAAGCGGCCATCAGAATCTGTAATGGTATTGCGATGCTTTGTGCCAAATTCTTTTCATAGTTTTATGTGTTTTATTGTGGAAGTCACTTTACGTAGAAAATTATGGAGTTAGGGATTTATACGGACCTCTAGGTTGAAGTAGATACATAGATAAAATTATTGTAAAATTTATACGAAGAAACTACGTAATACTAAAGAAAAATATGAAAAAAAAATCGTGCATTTTTTTATATATAGATAGTGTCTAGTATTCTTTTAGTGGGACTCCCTCGCCGATGATGGGTGCAGCGGGGACCCACTAAATACCTAAACTAAACCACTAAACACCGCTGGTGCAGCGGGTACGCCGAAGTATTTGTTCGCGGCCCGGACGGCGTTTGGTCCTCACTGACAAGAGGACCGCAGTGGGGTGAAGAGGAGTTTCATCCCACTATCTCAAAGAACACCTCGTGGGTCTATTTGTGCGGCTAGTTAGACTAGTTTTGCTAGACCCAGGTTATGGGCTAGAGAAAGGAGAAATACGCCTCCAACGCTCCCTTCTCCGGGCACGCATCGAGAAAACGTTAGTGACCTCTCGTACGAGCTTACGTAGCTAAGACCCTCGAAGTATACTTATTTACTTACTACGGCGCAGCGACCCAAACTGAGTCTTGGTCTCCGATACAAGATTTCGCCACTCTTCCCGATTTCGGGGCCACTTCCTGCCTTGAATGAGTTTAGAGCGCTTCCAGATCCCTTTCTACTTCATCATTCCAGCGATATCGCGGACAATCCTCACTTGAAGTATACACATAGACTATAATATCAGGGGGTAGAATCGCTGGCCACAAATACTAACTGAAAACCAGTTTTCCTATCAAATATCGCTGTCTGTTTGTACCTCCTTCGACGAAACCACAGGAACGCGTGATTTACAATCCGTAAAGATAATAAAATCGGTTGCAGTCATAAAAATGAAATGCTACAGTTTTGAACAACAAATAAATGTAAAACGTTTCCTATGCGTTAGGGTTCCCTATTATTGATTGAAAACACTTTAGTATATTCAAGGAATAAATAGTTTAAACCGTTTTTAAATTGCACCTTTCAATCAAACAAAATATTATGTAGCGTTCACACGGTTGCCGCGCAGTCCGGCGAGTTTAAAGGGACACAAGTGATATTTAAAAAAAAACTTTTAAAAACAAGCTTTTATTATTATTACCATCTAACACCAAAGTACTCGTCAAGACGAATCAAATGAGCCCAAACTCGATGAGGTTGCGTCGTTTAATTACGGAGTTCCAACGCCACCTTCCAGCTCCATCATCAGATCAACTCTATGTCATAATAACATTGCATTGTCATCCGATTTATACATGCATGCAAAACAACCGGGAAGTGGATTAAATTAAACTTGCAAGATTTGATTACAGTCAGACAGACAATAGACAGAAAGTAAATAAAAGCATGTAAAAAGTAAATCCGTGCAACTCAGATAGTCAACATTTTCTTTTCACTTACGCATCCTCTATTCAAATGATATCCGTTTGTTGCCTTAAGTAAAAAAAAACTTGTACTCCCATTATACAGGGTGTCCCTTTTACCCCAGACCTTCCCTGAGAGCGTCCAGGGACTTGTAAATGTTTTCCGGGGTTTAAATTTATGGCGCCGAAACAAGGTTTTTGGTATCTTTTATTTTGTTTCATTTGTATCGAAAGTGTTTTTGAAGATATACTTGTGTACTAGTAATTTATCTATGTACCTTTTACAATACAATACAATACAATACAATACAATAATACTTTATTGCAAACCTGGTTACAAGAAATTGTTTCATAAGTAGACAATACACATAGAGCTAAAGGTATACAATCGGCGGTCTTATCGCATAGAGCAATCTCTTTTAATGGAGGAAATAAAAAAATGCTTAAACAGGGACTTATTTATCACATTTGCTACTTTCAACACTTTTACCCATTGAAAATTAGCTCAAAGATGTTGTTAGGTTAGGTTATTACGTATCAATTTAATACAAAATGTCTTTTATGTAGAGACTGAATAAATTAATCGACTTGCTATCTTTTTCTTCTGTATATAATAATAATTAATAATAATTGGGGTTTATACTCCAACAGAACAGGTTACCCTATTTAAACTGTCAGAGTCAAATCACAATTTATAGGTTGTGTGGCGAACCTATATGTTGCAGTTTCAGGTCACCGAGATTACTACAGGGCCTGCAACATGACCTAACGACTGCCTCCTACATATCTTATAGGAAACGGGACCCACAGTTTTGCGTGCCTTTCGAAACACGGTAGCGTCCAGGCGAACTTTTGCCACACATTGAGATTTGAACCCAGGGTCTCCGTATTAAAAGCCGGACGTATGACCACTGGGCCACGGACGCTACGACATATATAAAAGGAAAGAGTGACAGACTGACTGCTATATTTGGGTATACCGCGAATATATTTGGTTGAAATTTGGAACACAGATAGTTCATATAAAGTAGACTTCCGCTAAGAAAGGATATTAACGCGGGCAAAGCCGCGAGCATAAGCTAGTTCGTAATATTTTAACTTAGTCGGCGGTCTTATGGGAAGAACACAAATGAAAAGGACTACGGGCAATGCAAGGTGCCAGTGGTTCTACTGATAGAACCACGGGCACAAAAAAAATGCCCGTGGTCCTGTCAGTAGGACCACGGGTAACAAACCAAACACAAACTTGCGGTTGTGTGTTTTGCTAATGCTTTCAATCTGCAAAAGTGCTTTGTATTTGAATAAAAAAAATTACACTAAATGATTCGTGAGATGTTCGTGTGTGGTCGGCAGCCGAAGTAACTACAAGTGAGTTTATGCCGTTTATTTACAAAGATAAAAAAAAATGAGTTGAAAAATTGAGAAAAAAGTTTTTAAAAAATCACGACGAGTAGACATGCTCGTGACCACGGCACATGTAACTATGCTGAAAAGTCGAGATTGGTTTTATATAAATAACGATTTTGTGAAACTAACATAAAAATAATTACGCGAAAAGACCCGATTAATAAATTTAACATGAGTTCAAATCGCGAAAGTTTAAAGATTTATATATCTGAATAACGAAAATTGAAAATTGCTTACGAATTTTAGACTATGCAAACACACTCAATGTAAAGAATATTGAAAGAAACAAGTTTTTTCAAATACACAATCTGTAAGCCCAAAAGGTCACAGTTATTTATGATCGGTCCGATCCTTCCATTTTTGACCGTGACAAACGGATATTCGATCCGATACACTATAAATAATGCTCGTATATCTCTCGTGCCGATAACGCTACCAATTTTTCATAGAAATATGAAAAGATAGTTTATTATGCAAAAAATTAAGGTGGAATTCCGCTGTAGGCAGCGCGAGGTAAGGGATTCGGTCCATGATTTGTTCTAAAGTTCTTACATTAATAAACCACTCTGGCAAGAGTGAACGACTAAGGAGGACTTACATTAATAATATCCATTGAAAATACATATTATCTTACAAAAAGTTAACTATGTAAATATACCGACTAAACTCACGGATATAAAAGTCGAAACTAGGCTCGACCCTGGGTCGCCAGCGTCGCGACCGCAGCGCGTGAGCTCCTGATGAAGGACTTCGTAATAGTCCGAAACCCAGGGTCGAGCCTAGTTTCGACTTTTATATCCGTGAGTTTAGTCGGTATATTTACATAGTTAATATGGATAACGCTCGCGTTAGTTTACAAAAAGTTGTATGACAGATATTCAATTCATCATAATTTCATACACGCTTTTCAGCGTATTAGACAATTTTAATAGCAAGTGGTTTTTGAGCCATCGAAGTGTACCCTAGCTTTTGAGCCATCGAAGTGTACCCTAGCTTTTGAGCCATCGAAGTGTACCCTAGCTTTTGAGCCATCGAAGTGTACCCTAGCTTTTGAGCCATCGAAGTGTACCCTAGCTTTTGAGCCATCGAAGTGTACCCTAGCTTTTTAAAACTTCACACTAATATTATAAAACGCGAAAGTTTGTGAGTGTGTGTGTATATTTGTTACTTCTTCATGCCTACACGGGTGGACCGATAGAGCTGAAATTTGGTATAGAGATAGCTTAGACCCTGGAATTTCACATAGGCATAGTACAGCGGGTAAAACCACTGGGCACAGCTTGTATATTATAATGTTGTTTCAGATAGAAAATTGATAAAATAGCTACATGTGTTTCTTGATTTACTTGTATTAGTGAAATAATACCATTTGCATGTTAATTTCCAATGACTTGCGCACATTAGCTGCAAAAAGTTCAAGCGAATGCTTCCAGCCGCGAAATATGGCCTTAACTAACTTACCCATTTAATCAATAAGATTTATTGTACGGAACTCTTAGAAATCCCCACTAACCGGGCATTAAATGTGGCTCACCACATTACCGGCTCCAATTGTGATAAATCTTCACGTAAACTGAACATTGCGTCATTTTAGCGCTTCCAATCTAAATGGGCGCTCGCTCGAAAATGATAAAACTTTATAGTTTCGTAAATAGTGGTTAAGATTTAAGATTCAGAACGATTCCAAATGGAATTTTGTGCAGTAAAGTTGGGTAAATGATTTCATTGTTTTTTTTAATTGAGTTTTCATGACAATGAAAACTTGATTTAGTTTTTAGTTTTCGGCTTAAAATTTGGATTGGAGACCACAAATAACTTAAATAGATTATACCTATCGTATCATAGTGAATTAGACTTATTATATAGTTCGTTAGTATCACAGGATTTTTGTAGTAAAATCTATGTGAATTTAAAAAGAGAGAATATATAAATCAATGCCCGAACAACGAAGACACGACCAGGAATAATTGTTAGCGTTCAAACTTTAGTTTGCTCACACTTTAACGATAAGACGTTCTTAATACAAAATCTCTTCTAAATTGGTTACTACGACCGTACCCAAATTCTGCCACGATTCGCTCTGGTTGAAAGGGTAAGGTGACCAGAGAAATAGCTGGTCTAGAAAAAGTTATTTCTCTAGATGAGTGCAGCGTAGGATTGTGAAGAAATTTGTACCTCTTGAATTAATCTATGTAGTACATTGCGAGCGTATTGGGCAGGCGTTATCGCTTCAAATCAGAGGATCTATTGGCTATCGCCCACTCAGATGTAAATCACTAGAATCCATAGACAAACATGTGTATATTACTTGCTTAAACCTCCTTATTAAATTGAGTACACTAACAAACGCAGTAATGTACATTAAAGTGGACATCAATCTAAGTGAGAGGGCGATAGTATATAGTAGAGTTCGCCTCGGTCATAACCTAAATGAAAAAAAAAATGTGACATATCTAAAAGTTAAGTAAAACTTTTCTTTTCCAAGGTATAACAATCTACAAGAAAACCTAAAATTGACACTGTTCACCGTGTGCATTACGTAAGTTTACAACTCAGCGGATCTGTTTAGTCTATGTTCTAGGTAAATAATTTACCTTTACCTATAAATTATTTATCCCATAGCAATCTAGACATCTTGGTATGACATATTTCTTCCGAGCCAGTGAATGTTTAATCGAATGAACGTGCATTTGATCAAGGGGAGCACGACTCAGTTATGGTAATGTAATTGTTCAAGTATTTAAATTACGTAGGTGAGTGACGTCATAGGAATTAATTAGGATTATACTAGAGGTAGAATCCGTGGTCTCATACAGTATTTAGAACTACAAGTATAGTAGCAAACAAACACTAAACATCAAGATCAAAAGTTTCCGCAGCTCAAAAATACTTCAGTGCTGAATACTGGAAGGATTTCCAATCTATAACGGTAATATTGCGTACGTAAACCGTCCCGCAATTCAGAACTGAAAGCAGGGTAGCATTTAAACTCTCAAACTGCATTTTTTGTCGTTTAAAAGCTCTCGCATCCCAGATCCATACTGGCGCTGAATAGAGGAAGGGTTTCCATATACGCTCCCTGGTACAACATGGAATATGTATGGATTTCATTTTTGTCGTGTTTTCTACACGTCCGGAGCTGACTTAAAATGACCAATCACGATAATTAGTGGTAGTAAAAAGTGTGGTGAAAATATCGAATTTTTTGACATTACTATCCCAGCAGTGATTTTCACCCCAGTTCAAACTGCCAAGCGGATTGGGTTTAAATTTGGAACTAAGAAAAAAAAAAGTTTTGTCCATATACGCTATTTAAATCTAGTTAGGTAAATTAATAACCAGATATATAATTACAATAAGTATACAAAAAATAAAGTCATTATGTACTACGTGCTATTTGATACTACCTCCTCTTAATAACATCTTACGATCCGTTTCTCTTTTTTGCGTTAGTTTTTATAGTATAAAAAAATGTTTTTATTTCCATTTACTTTGTCTACAATTCTTATTGACGAACAAATATTTATCGTTGACATGAAAATGGAATATTGATCCAGATAACCTTTGTATAAGATTAAAATAAACAGGTTTCTAATAAACCAGAAATAGCATTAAGGGTGAGGAGCTGGAGGCTTGTTTTACTTAATTCCTCTACGATGTTTCCGAGAAATCTTTTAATTTTTATCATAATAATTATAGCTCCGTCAGTCGACTTCTTAGGACTTTATCTAAATATATAAAAGAAAAGAGTGACTGATTGACTGATCTATCAATACACAGCCCAAACTACTGAACGGATTCGGTTGAATTTTGGAATACAGATAGGTTTCATGACGTAGACCTCCGCTAACAAAGGAATTTGCCACGCGGGCAAAGCGCGGGCATTAGCTAGTCCTTTATAAATATTTAGACCGTTACTATAGTTAAAGGTTTTTTTATTTAGCTATTTAAAATATCAATACATTTATTCCTAAAACGAATAATACATTTGTATTTTGGAAACCTTTTGCCATTATCAAAGTATCAAAATGGGAATACTTTAAGTAATAATATAATCTAGAGCTATTTGTTTAAACTCCTCTGGGAGTTCTTAACAATAAATAAATAATAAAACGTATATCAGAGATAAAGAAAATTTAATCACGTAGACCGATATTTTATGTTTATAACCTAAAAACTACAAAAAAAAAACGAATAAACGATAGAGTAGAAAAGTAGAACGATGATATGACGAATGATAGAGTAGAATGGAGGAGAAAAACGTGTTGTGCCGACCCTACCTAGTGTGAGATAAGAGCAGGAAGATGATGAACCTAAAAACGACAAAACATTTTAACGTTAATAACAATTTTATAATGTTAGTACAAGGCTCGCTGCCTACATTTCATTTTCCGTGGACAAAATTGAGTAACATCGAGTGATCGTTCCTTGTAACGACCGTACCTTGTATCCGACAGTTTTTATATTTAAAGGGAATCATAAATGTGATTTATTAACAAGTCTGAAACTAGATGAGCGACTTTGTCAGTAGAAAACTAACTGATGGGCCATTCATACGCAGAATATAGCAAATACTTAGTTGCGCCCAGCGGTTTTACCTGCTGTACTATAGCCTATGTGTTATTCCAGGGTCTAAGCTATATCTAAACCAAATTTCAGCTCAATCAGCCCACCCGTTTAGGCGTGAAAGAGTAACAAACATACATCCAGCCATCCTGACATCCATACATTCTTACAAACTTTTACGTTTATAATATTTTAGTAAGACAATAGATAAAAATAAAATATATTTAATTATAATATGTGTTACCTGCTAAGTACACTTCCAACCGTACTTTTCAAAGTAATTAAAAATGCCTTCACCTGAAAAATAACAATTTGCCTAAGTTCCTCGAATGGCACAAAACAAACACAAAAGGCGTGAACAAAACAGTGTGAGGGAGGCATTCTCAAACTATACGTCTACCCATAAACATTCCACAACTTATGGGAATTTCTCGCATAACACTTCAAACTTTATCGTTGATATTATGGTGCATGATGTATTGCTTAAATTTACTATTGTCGCATTCCACTTATTGCACTACGTTATTTTTAGGGTTCCGTACCTCAAAAGGAAAAAACGGAACCCTTATAGGATCACTTTGTTGTCCGTCCGTCTGTCTGTCTGTCTGTCTGTCTGTCAAGACCCTTTTTCTCAGGAACGCGTGGAGGAAGCAAGCTGAAATTTACAGAAAATACTAAGGTCCATTGCCTCTTGGAGCTGTGAAAATTTCAAACTTCTAGACTAACGCAATCAAAAGATATAGTCGAATATGTCGCAAATTTCAGCAAATTTTCGACATTCCCAAATAAATCAAAACCTACGGGGTACTTCTCGTGAACTCAGAATCTTGAAATTTGGCACGAAGCAACTCCTTAAAGCACAAATAAAGGAAAAATTGCGAAAACCATAAATTTTTATTTGCATCAAATGAAAAAAATATTTTGAATATTTTTATACCTACTACCTCTTTTCTCATGAACGCGTAGACGCATTACATTGAAATTCATATCAAATACTCAAGTCTATGATACCTTTAAACTGCGATAAAATCAAACCCCTATGTCAACGCATTCAAAATAAACAGCAATTTTAGTCGCAATTTTAAACTCGCAACTACGCTCAAAAAATCAAAACCTACAGGGTACTTCTCGTGAACTTAGAATCTTGAAATTTGGTAAAAAGCTATTCCTTAGAGCACAGATAAAGGAAAAATTGCGAAATCTGTAATTTTTTTGTTACATCATATAAAAAAATATTTTTAAAAATTTCATACTTACTACCTCATTTCTCATGAACGCGTGCAGATATTAAACTGAAATTCATATCGAATACTAAGGTCTATAATACCTTTAAACTGTAATAAAATCAGACCTCTATCTCAACGCATTAAAAGAAACAGCCATTTTAGCCGTATTTTTAAACTCGCGACTACTCTCAAGGGAATCAAAACCTACAGGGTACTTGCCGTTAACTCAGAATCTTGAAATTTGGTACGCAGCAACGTCTTAAATCATAGGCACAGGAAAAATTGCGAAAACTGTACATTTTTAGTTACATCATATAAAAAAATATTTTTAATAATTTTGTATTTACTACCTCTTTCCTCAAGAACGCGTACAGGTATTAAATTGAAATTCACATGAAATACTCAGCTTTATAATAACTTTAAGTTGTAAAAAAATCAAACATCTATGTCAATGCAATCAAAAGAAACAGCAATTTTAGCCGCATATTTTCAAACTCGAAAGTACTCGCAAGGGAATCAAAACCTACAGTATATAATATATTATACCCACTTTTCCTTAGGGATCCGTACAAACCCTCGGTGCTCGAGTCCTACTCGTACTTGACCGGTTTTTATTTATATTATGGGAGAGTTTAGGTAAACATTTGCTGTAAGGTATGCATAAGTCCCAATCTCGTGGAAAAATCTAAATAGGAAAAGTAGCATGTGTTTTTTAGGTTTACGGCTATCTATATCTTTGACGACCTTTGTGGTGCGGTGGGCTAATACCCGCTTGCAACGCAGAAGGTTGCGGGTTCGATTCCCGCACGAGGCAAATATTTGTGTGATCCACAGGTATTTGTTTCTGGTCTGGGTGGTTTTCAATATCTATTATAAGTATGTATTTACAAAAGAAAAAGTATATAAGTATTATATCCGTTATCCTAATCACCATAATACAAGCATTAAGTTGCTTAGTAAGGGGTTAGATGGCGCTGCGTGAATTGTCCTGAATTTTTTTTTTTTATATTTATATTTTAACTACTAGTTGATACTCGCTGCTCCGCCTTGTCCGTTTATTAATCGCAAAATCCTTCCTTATTACTTGTCTAGGTAGCTAAGGGAACCTATGTTCATAATTTCATCATTCTAGGTTCCGGGTTTCAAAAGTCAGTCAGTCAGTCAGATCAGAATTATTTTTGTATAATATATCTCTAATATTAACAATTGGGACATTTTATAATCTGTACTATTAAAGGTGTATAAAGAGGTAATATGACTGACTCATCATCGTAGAGACGAAAACACTGAAACTATTATAACTTATCATTATTATTTACTAGCTGTGCCCAGCGGTTTTTTTTGTGCTCCGCTGTACTGTAGTCTATGTGTTATTTTAGGGTCTAAGCTATTTTTATGCCAAATTTCAGCTTAATCGGTTTACCCGTTCAGACGTGAAGAAGTAACAAACACACACACTCACTCACAAACTTTTGCATTAATAATAATAAATAAATAATAAATATTTCAGGACATTTCACACAGCGCCACCTAACCCCAAACTAAGCAACTTATTGCTTGTAATATTGTGGTTAGGGTAACGGATATAATACTTATATACTTTTCTTTTGTAAATACATACTTATAATAGATATTTAAACCATCCAGACCAGAAACAAATACCTGTGGATCACACAAACATTTGTCCCATGCGGGAATCGAACCCGCAACCTTCTGCGTCGCAAGCGGGTATTAGCCCACCAATACCAATACCAATATTAGTGTATTGTGATTAAAAGAGGTAAGTAGAGTTCATCCACATGCTGAGCACACATGCTGAGTTGGCACCATTTCGCGGCTACATAATTATTATTCAGTACTTAGTTTAGTTTGCTCCTAATTAGAAAAACTGTTTCTTTTATTTGTATATTTCTTGTTTTTTGTGTCTTATGGCCGTGAATAAAGTTCTATTCTATTCTTCTATTCATCCAGTCTAAAAATTCACCTCCCCATATAAAATACACAACATTAAGTGAAAGCTTTGTGGTTTACATTCCTCGGCGGTTCAACGTTGGAATATTTTCCTCTAAAGCCTATAAGTTTCTTCCCCTAATTCAATCAACACAGCCTTCCACTCAGATCCAGCGTCTAAAGTCTGGAATAACATCTGCAATTTATAGGTACGCCACAACATGTAATTATGATTTGCCTTCGACAATTTTACGGTGACTATTTATAACCTATTATATACCTAAATATTGGTATGTCGTTCTTAATAATTCAAACACGCAGAGGCTGTCTCGATCTATTAATTTTAATGTAATGGGTGAAACTTATCTGAGTCTCTGCGACTCTATCTATAGAAAATGGTTTCTATAGATCTCTATCTATGGAAAATGAGTTTCTTCCTCGTTCTTCTCATAGAGGTGCCTTGCGAATGAGCGGTAGAATATTAAAATAAAATGTAAAATTGACTTGCAAAAGTGCTCCATTGTAGCCTATTTGAATAAATGAAATTTGAGTTTGAGTATGGACTCAAAGACGGAATCCGTCAAGTATAATTATTTAAACAAGGTAGAGCGTGTTAAAATTTCACCTCTTCCCCACATAAAATGCTCTTATTTAGTGAAAACGAAACACATTCTTCGGAAAAATGTGTTTCCCGAATCATTTCCCGAAAGCCTATAAGTTTCATCCCCTAATTCAATCAACACAGCCACCACTCTGATCCAGCGTCTAAAGTCGCGAATAACATCTGCAATACACTAAATCCAGTTTCAGTTGAAGTTTCGTGACTCCACTGCGTAATATTCCTCGCCTTAGCTTTTTACTACGAAATGGTAGACTTAATAATGTAGGGATTCTTTACAATATGTATAAGAAAGAAGAAAAGACTAACTTATAAGATGTGTTTTTGTTTTGACCTTTATGTCGTTTCTCTTGTTGTGTTTGAAAGCTACGTAAATTCCAAATTTTAAATGAAATGAAAATGAAATGATTTTTTTCTAGCTTCTTTAAAATAAGCTTCAAATTCGCATGCGCGGGTGCGGCCCGATTGAGCCGCTCGGGGACTGATGGGTTAATTACGGTTCAATCGATTCAGCCAATTATTATAGGCGTGAAAAAGGACAAATACATTCATACATAATATAATTACACATAAATTACACACATCCATTCTAACGCTTTTATTTAGCCATACTAAATGTAAGAAACCAATTTGTTTTTGTTTGTTACCTCTTCAAGCTAAAAGGCTGTACCTATGTATGATTCCAGCTTCTAAGGCGTCACAACTCACGACAAATCACAGTAGTGTGGCTCTAGCCTTAGTATTAAAAACCCGTGTTTTAATACATTACCGTTTCGCAGGAGACCATTTCTATTCATTGCGTAGTACTAAGATTTCCGTATAAATAACTGTAACAATAAATAGACAAACAGACAAGTGGGTTGGTGTTTTATTAGTGTAGTTTATGTAATCGTATAACTATTGTGTTTATACACAGAGGAAATATATCAGGATATATGACGCAAGTGTGTCAATTATAATTATTTAAAACTATATTGTTTGTGAAGACTCGGGCCACTCGCTTTATGAGATTTTTCTAGGTATGTGTTTTTGTGTGAAGGGTAAATAAAGGTTTATGGTGATTGGCAATGTGTCAGCAGTAGTAACACTGGAGACATCCATAATTGGCAATAATGACCGCTCACTATTAGACGGGCCGGCTGCTCATTTATCCATCCATAACAAAAAAAAAAAACAAACATGTCACGTACCGCACCGAACACTACAGTTAGAGATTTTAGTAAAAAAAATAGTTGACTGGAGCGTTGCTCCACATAAAATGAGTTTCCACTGACACGGAGCGGGGCTAGAATTGATTAATTTAAATTTTTTGGATTCCCGACTAAAAAGTAAGCACTTTGATATAACAATACTCGCCTGGTCGTTTTCTCTCTGTGCCAATGAAAACCTTTTACTTTTTGCGACTAAAGTAATTGATTCGGGGCATTTTCCGGGTGAATTATTTAATTTTGAAAATGTAATATGATATAGAATTTAATGTACAAGAACACATTTGCTTAGATAAAATATCTTGTACTTCGCGACATGTGTTCAAGTACACCATCTATGTGTTTATAGCTAAATAAACAAAGTAGTTCAGTGTAAGTTGTGGCTGTTTGTATAATGTTGTGTATGATTTAAACTTCAGTTTCAAACGGATTATATTGTTCAATTGTATTACTAAAGCTGCCCTGGAAAGGTGACGTAACGCTGCCTTTTCAGGAAAGCCTTGGTTATAATATATAAGATATTGAGTAAATTTGCGCTTTTGTAGCTAAAACTGACACTTTAAGAACAAAATCAATTCTTTAATTGAAAATCTTTAAAAATCGTTACCTAATAAATGTACTCGGATACATCGAAATCTATTTTTGTTTTTATTAGTGTCTCTAGTTAATTATGGGTTAAAATGTCCATATTTTACTTAATGAGCCATATTTATTGCTTGTCTTTACACTAAACAACTTAAAATGAAATTATGTTCCATAGAATTTGTCCGTACACCTGATTTTATTAAGAGTTAATTTATTTTCAGGAATTTTGAAATAACTTTTTGGGCAAGTGCTGCGTGCCATATTAGGTAACACTTCATCTTTTTGTAAAAGTTTGAACAATTTTTATTGTTTAAAACTGATTGCACTGGCGTAAAAGGTGAAGAAAATCTGAAAACTTAAATTAAAAAACTATATATACAACTTTTCAAAGAAAATCATTCATTATTTTTCCGTACAGAAATAATTTTAAAATAATCGAAGCGAATTTTTCTCTGAGACAACTTTGTGTTTGTTCATTAATGTTCCGAACAAAGTTGTTGCTGTTTTGTACACACTGTGATATGAAGACAGACGCCGCGCATCTATAACAAAAGTGAAGCCAAGTTCAATTAATACTATTGTGTAAGAGACCGTATGTATTTTTACTGCGACGTCTTAACTACACGACGAACGTCAGCATGTGCCAGTGCATATTATAGTTTTACTAGCTGTGCCTAGCAGTTTTACCGGCTGTATAGTAGCTTATGTTATTGTAGCAGGGTCTGAGCTATCTCTATACCAAATTTCAGCTCAATCCGTTTACCCGTTTAGGCGTGAAGAGGTAACTCAAACTCAAACGCTCACAAACTTTCGCCTTTTTATAATATTACTCTGATTCTATACTCTGAGGGTTCAGCATCTTAATTCTCTATTATATAAATATGTTGCTGCGCGATACTTGCCATGGCAATATGTAGGCTTTAAAAATTTTAAAACATCTTGGATGTTATTTAAATATATGATAAACAGACTCCATCAAAAACTTTATCATGTAAAATATTGCTAAGGCGAGACCAAATCGCCACAATTGTCAAAAAAATTTCAGTTCACATGTAGAGCAAAGCTACACGCTCTATTTTAACAACATCACAAATAAGTCAAAATATTACTATAACGTGGCTTAACCGCAAATAAGATTTTCAAGGTTTAAACATGAACTGTGTGAAAGAGAATATGCGTGCAGATATTGTGACGGATGATAGAGCAAAATGGAGGAGAAAAACGTGTTATGCACCCTACCTATACTTCGTTTCAAAAACAAAGATAATTTTTGCAGGGTTCAAAGGATCAATATCTTAATTAATTCGATATTGCATCGGATATTTTAACATAATATATCAGATATTTTTTTTTTTTTTTTCTAGTCTATACTGTCCCACTGCTGGGCAAAGACCTCCCCCAAATCCCTCCACGCGTCTCTCTCCTGCGCCACCTCTGGCCAGTCAGTCTGGTGCGCGTCTAGATCGTCTCGCCACCTTTTTCTAGGTCGGCCTCGACGACGCCTTCTGTCTTGTGGTGCCCACTCTGTAGAGATCCTTGCCCAGCGGTCGGGGTGCATACGACTAACATGACCCGCCCAATCCCATTTTAGTTTGGCTGATTTAAAGCCGACGTCTGTAACTCCCGTCTTAGATCTTATGACGGTGTTACGCACCCTGTCAGTCCTTTTGATTCCAAGGATGCTGCGCTCCATGGCTCGTTGGCAAACCCCGAGGCGGAACTTTTGCGATTCGGTCAATGACCACGTCTGAGCACCGTAAGTTAGGATGGGGAGGATACACATGTCGAGTAGTTTGCGCTTCAGGGAGAGTGGAAGATCTCCCTTCATTAGCGTCTTCATGGACCAGTAGCTTTTCCAGGCGTTGTCGATGCGACGATCGATTTCGCTCTCTTGCCTGTTTTCGAAAGAAACTAACTGGCCCAAGTAGATGTATTGATTGACATAGTGTATCTCTTCCCCATCTACCTCGACCTTACGTCGCGTGCTATTGGTCATCATTTGTGTCTTAGACCGATTCATCGCTAGTCCCACCTCGCGGCTTGCAGCGCTAAGTTGTTGAAGCATTGCTTGGAGTTCGAGGGCTGAGGGTGCAAAAAGGACGATGTCGTCGGCAAACCGAAGGTTCGTTAACCTTTTGTTGCCAACTTCAATGCCTTTAGACGTCCAAGTGTCGTTTATCAGATATATATCTTAATATATATCGGATATATTAATTTTTGTGAATATATCAATGATATTTTCATTGATATAGTATACACGGTGACTGGTAAATCACTTAAAAGCTTCAAGGATATGATAAATTATATAATCACATTATGTTTACAATTAACAAACAAAGACAATACTAATACATTTAAGAGAAAATCTTATTTGAATTAATTCGCCATGTCCCAAACAAAATGGTAAAACTACT
Organism: Hemithea aestivaria; assembly: GCA_947507615.1. NCBI lineage: Eukaryota > Metazoa > Arthropoda > Insecta > Lepidoptera > Geometridae > Hemithea > Hemithea aestivaria. Next base: position 15,088,704 of record OX382338.1, read on the forward strand.
GGCGAACAGCTGACGCAGGTAGGTAAGTAAAGCTACATACAAAGTAGGTATCGACACCACCGACAAAGGACGCGATCTGTGACGCGACATAGCTACGCGATGCTACACACTCACGTGATGTTAAGCGATGATGCGGCCGCATGTGGTAGCAGACTAAACCTAGAAGGCGGGATAAATCCCTCCCTGGCTTCACTGAGCTTATTATCCTTTGCTGGTTATCAATACAAGCCGCAATAGAAATCCGCAGTTCGTTGTTCGCCCGGTACAATTTTTATTAGTAGGTAACTAAAATTAAACCCGCCAAATAACAAATTGAATTTTAAGACTAAAATACTCATCGATGAAAGGAAATACCTTAAAAGCGTCTAAACGCGCGCGCTCTGGATAAATAAATTAGGCTTAGTAACTAAAAAATAACTAAGTAGGTAGGTATGATCCGTTTTTCCTTCATACTTTACCTGGCTTAGGACAGGCAAAAATACCAAGGTAAGTGGACAATGACATATCAAAGAAATCCATATTAATCGTTCAGATACTAGGTACATTATTACCTATTTATTATCGATACCTACCAGCTGACCGAATATGCCGCCACAGGTTGGATTGTACCTACGCTACGACGCGACCGCGATTTGTGCAGATACCTACCGCATCGCAAAAGATTTTGAAATGTGAATAAATAATAATGATTTTGTAATATGAATTATGTTCTTATTTGATATTTTTTGACAAAATTAGATAGGTAGGTACCTATTTTTACGAATCGTGGACTGGGTACTCTGTTTCAAGGTTCTAAGTTTTAAATGCACGTCAAATTAAAACCGCAATAGAAAGCCACGCTAGTCGTGGCTTTCTGTAGTTTTCTGTAGCTTCTGTACAAGATAGCCGGTCGGCTGGTAGATTTCGATAAAGTAGGTACCTACGTACTTTATCGAAATCTACCAGCCGACCGGCGCGGCGCGGGCGCGGAGTGGCGGCGCGGCGGGGGCACACATACTTTATAGAACACATAGGATATTTTACCCAAAATTTAAGTACCTATTTTTATATTTTTTTTAGAATGAGAATCGTTAACTGAGTTCCCTGTTTTAGGCTTCTAAGTGATTTACCAGTCACCGTGTATAACCTTCGAACCCTGAAAAAAATATCTTAAACGAAGCATAGTGTGGTTGGGCAGAAATATGATGATGAAACAGGAAATTAAAAATTTCAGAGGAAGTTTGAATAAGTAGACGTGAATTCTATTATTAGCTACTCTTCATTTTAGTTATACAGGTTGGTGTCTGGCTCAGTTATAGTGTGGGAGCTGTAGCTGTTCTATTAAACTTTGTTCACATTTCTGATGATTGAAGGCACGCCTTGTAATGACAAATATTTGTTTGCTTTAACAACTTCGGGATTATGTTACTTTTCTTGTTCAACGGTTTTATAAAACCAGATTTTGAATATTTCGCTTGTATTTTTTTTGCATTCTAAATTGTAACTTTTATTTGTACTTTTTAGTCTTTTATTTTGATCTCACTTAGTTCTGTACTGTTTTCGTTTTTAAGATCTCTATTGTATTTATTGTGTGTCAATAAAGAGTTATCTATCTATCTATCTTAACTTTTACAATTTGGTAGATACATTGCTTAGACCATAGTATATTAATTATCACTTAATGATGCTATTTTTCAGCATCTACATGTGTTCTTATTGTTACCTATTGTACGAACTAGTAACGTAACCGGTGAAACATAAATTTGGTATATAGTTAGCATAGACTCTAGAAATATGCCCTGGAATAACATATATTACATACGCCACATTTGAGCGCATGAAACAGATGGGCATTGTTAGTAATTAAAAAAAAACCTATACCTGCTACCCCGTTCGGAATATGTAATCTGATTTTGATCGAGTTTAATTCAGTTATTCTCTCACATATTAATTGGAAATGGTTTACGAATATCTACATAAAATAAAATAACGTAGTGGTTCGGCTCAGTAAATCCATTTTAGCGGGAAACATTGGAAGTAAAAGTTTTTTTAGTTGTCGGACCATCTGTTGAGTGCCCGCTTGGTCCAAGGTTGTGGATTTTTTTTTGTTTTAGTTACAATATTTTTTGCAAGTTTAGTTATTTTTGAAGAGAACTGGACTCTGAACTGTGGGTCTTTGTTGCAAGGGAAGTGAAGGAAAATAATAACAAAAAATACACTAGTTGTCTCAATACAGGCTATTCCTTTTTTTTTTTTTTTTTTTTTTTTTATAGAGAATAGGGCTGCGTTTGACCACAGTCTCACCTGTTGGTAAGTGATGACGCGGTCGAAGATGTTACACACAGACCTAGTAAATACCTATTAACCCTCGATTTGAAGACTCCTAAGTTGTAATTAACAGGAAACACTGATGCTAGCAGAGAGTTCCAAACCTTCGCCGTCCGGTTAATGAAGGTTGAACTAAATCGCTTCGTACGGGCAAATGGAATATCAACCATGTAGCGATGACGCAGCGCTGTTCCTCTAGATGTTCGGTGGTAAAAAGGAGATGGTGGGATCAGATCATGAAGCTCCTGGGCACACTCACCGAAATGCACTCCGACTGCGACTCCGACTGCGGTCGGATAAACCGCCAGCATCAAGATGGCGGGTCCAAGTCTTGGATTTGCATGAAACCTATACCAATATTTAGTACCTATTTAGTACTATTTAGTACCTCCGATCAAAAAATTAGTACCTCAACAGAAAAGCTGCGGCACAGGAAAAACCTTGGTCCCGCCATCTTGACGTTTTTAAAAAAACGTTTCACATCTAAACGCAAGGTTTTTCTTTAATTATTTTTTGGTCAATATTTAGTACCTTTTTGGTACAAAATATTCGCCCTTCGCAAGGTTTTTCCTGTGCCGCAGCTTTTCGGTTGAGGTACTAATTTTTTGATCGGAGGTACTAAATAGGTACTAAATATTGGTATAGGTTTCATGCGAATCCAAGACTTGGTCCCGCCATCTTGACGCTCGCGATAAACCTAAGTTTTAGCCGTAACATATTCGTATACATACATTTTATGCCAGTGTTTGTTTTTTAAGGGTTTAATTTGGTGGTTTAATGTTGACGGGTGCGTGCGTAGTAACATAACCGAAAATTCATTAACGTGGTATAATTAATCTTACTAATAATATTATAAACGTGAAAGTTTGTATGAATGGATGTCTGGATGTCGGGATGTTTGTTACTCTTTCACGCCTAAACGGGTGGACCGATTGTGCTGAAATTTTGTATAGAGATAGCTTAGACCTTGGAATAACACATAGGCTACATAAGTACTGCGGGTAAAACTGCTGGGCGCAGCTAGTAACTAATAATTATTAGTGTGCGTTGCCTCTTTCCCCCGAAGAAACAAGCTGTCTTTTTCGCATAGAAATTAATAGTTAGTATTCCGTTGGTCTTATTTTAATTACATTTGACAGAATCGACAAAGATACTCAAATTCCTACTAATCAAATTAAAAGCCAACATATATAGGTATGTAGCTACATAGATCACTTTGTTAGCGAATCGGCTGCTAATTAGCGAAACTTTCCTGTTCGAATGTCTGTTGCCGATCCCTAATTATACGGGATTTGGTACGTGTGTAAGTTAAATAACAGATTAGTGGCATTTTCACATAATATCTACTTTTTGTTGTGGGAGGAACTGTAATGATAAAGATAAGATAAAAGATAAAAGATAAAAAAGTATTTATTATCAGTAAAAAGGAAAATTACATAATAGAAAATAAACAACACAGACAATCAACTGATAACTGGGATAGGCTCAGCATATACCGGGCAGGTGGGTCCTGCGCGGCGCAGTTTGATTGGTTTCTTTTTCTTGGTTGACGGTATATTTGTTGAAATATGCATAATAATATACTGGGCGTAGATTTCCTTTGCAGGAGGTCGACTAGGTGGGTACCCCAACAGTAGGTACCAGTTATTCTACCGCCTGAGCAGTGATGTGCAAAAATTACTGGGCTTCGGTAGCAGGGCACTGTAGCCAGTGAAATTACTAGGCTGAAGAGTCTTGACATCTTATGACTCTCAACTCTCAAGTAAGAAGCGTTGGCGCAGTGCACCCAGAATTTTGCCTTTGTAAAAGCCTGGGTAGCACTGTTCTAATTGTGGGCAGCGTTATTTCTTATCATCAGAAGAGCGTCTTGCTCGTCTTCTTACTTCGTTGTATAAAAAAAATGTGTACAATAATATTGCACAGAGCATCTGAATAGTTAATTATGAATTTATATTTCAAAATGTATTAAATTGTCCGAACGAGATAGCGTCCACCGGAGTAAAGGCTTTTAAAGGACATAATTTATTATAATAAAAATATAATCTTTGTACCAATTTCCAACTTAATCCATTCAACGGTTAAAGCTGTAACTTGATAGTGGATGAGTCAGTCAAAAAGTCTTGCTTTCAATTAAAAAATAACCCGCTCTTTTCTTATCTCTTAACACCCATCCCGCTCTCGTAATAAAACCAATCCGTGCTAATTAAAAGATTGACTGCTGTATAAACCGATCTCACGGGTCGCCGGTCAAAGGATGCCTTTGACAACCTGATACTTACATTGTCCTTATTTATTTATATTGTTATAATATGTTGAGGTATTGTGAGAAAAATATATTAGAGGTACAATCAGATATCGTAAGCTCTTTGGGTACAATATGTTGAAAACGAAATGAAAAAAAATAATTTGACAAAAAGAAAAACGTGAAGTACAGGAAGATTTTGAAACATTATTATTACTAGGATTATTTATGTAAGAACCTGTGACTCCCTCACTAGGCTGGGCCTGTGCCTATCAAAACAACTCCAAGATCTCTCGATTTTAATACGCGAGGACGGACGCACATTTTTATTTTTAAATCAAAAATTTCTAAATCTATTTCAATAAAATTTAAATGAAATCATCTGGCTAGTAGACATTAACAAAAGCGTAACACAGGCGTTAAGTTGCTTAGCTTGAGGTTAGGTGGCGCTGTGTGTAATGTCCTAAAATATTTATTTATTTATTTGGAAAAAAATGAAGAATTTTGTAAATCAGTTTGGAAATCTTTGAGTAATCAGTATAACATAAAACTAATATCTACATAAAAAAGTCAAAAATATGCCAACATAAAATAAAAAGTCTTTCCCGTTGTTAAATTTGTTAAAAAATATCTAAACAGAGCTTTTGAAGGCTGCATTTATTGTATTCTCTTTACAGTTTGACTCCGTTCAGTCCATAAGCTCCAGGCAAAGCTTATTGTGGATTACGAGCAAACAGCGTTCCACAGTCGCTGTTCTTTTATTGCGGAAATATTGATCAAGATTATCTTCTTTACTCAGTAATCCTCCAAAATCCTCACTAATTTGCGAAATTGAGTTTGTTTATTACTGTTTGAGACTGAGCTGACATAAAGACATAAGATAAGTTTTGTACATTGTTTTACAGTAGTATCGTATATACAGTAAGACATTTAAATGCTATGAGAATTAGTCGTTGAGAGCCAAACTAAGCTCTAGGCTTGTATCTTGAGCCTCAGGAGTGATTGTCGAAAGTTAAAGCTGATTGTGATTAAATTTTTTTGAAGTGTGAACGTATTAATACAAAAAAAGTGATATATCATTTAAAAATTGCAAGCAATGTTAACTTCCTAAAATTGTTTTGGATCAAAACTTGTTGTTTTTCTCAAAAATATATTTCCTTCTAAAAAATCCGGTGCAGTATCAAACATGAAAACAGAAAAACCTTAACGCTGTTTTTGCTGTTTTATTGAATCGCCTAAAACATTGAATATTTTTTAGTTATATTTATTTTATCCGCTAAAAATATACACACACACACACACACACACACACACACACACACACACACACACATACACACACACACACACGCACACGCACACACGCACACGCACACACACACATACTTTCTATATTTTCCCATTTATAATATTAGTAAGGATTAATTACTCATTACTCAACACTGTATTAATATTGAAGTATAATATTATGTAAGAAAAGAAAATGTATGTCTAAAGAAATGTGTGCAATTTGTTTAACCCCTCACGTGCTTCTAATAATACGGATATTATTGACCCGGTTGTAAGAAACCGGGACACGACGGGACGGATTGCCCCGTTTGCCTTTTGCACTGGATATTCAAAGATTTAGATGGAATACTATATAATACTTTCATTTTGGAGAGTGTGCGCAGGAATTACACGAACTCATTCCTCCAAGCCCATTCTACCGACGGATGTCGCGGCAGACGGCAAAGCGGCATCCTTACTTAGTGGCGTTACCTACTGCCCGCACCAAGCGTTTTGCTTCTTCGTTCTTAATGAGAACTAGTCGCGTTTGGAACACTTTGCCGTCATCCGTGTTTCCCGAGCGGTACAACTTGGGTATCTTCAAGGCACGAGTGAATATGTACCTTTCTAGGCATCTTACGTGATCCATCGTCGACCGCATTTTCACTTTCCATCAGGTGGGATGTGGTCAAACGTAGGCCTATCTCGTATAAAAAAAATAAAAAATAAAAAAAAAACTTTATTGTACACCACACAAAAAATAAATATAGAGGATATTACAGTAGAGTTCTGGTAAACTGTAAATGTACAAGCGCCGGTGTTATCGCTAAAAAAACAATTACTTAGCTTCTTAATTCATTGGTTGTACCAATGAATTAAGAAGATCTAGATGTTTGCTTTATTTATTGAACCTTACGATGTACTCGGATATTTTAGATTTATCCGGGTTTAGTTTGTTTCTACTATTATTAAACTCGTAAATTCAAATTAATAGATGTGTACTCGTATGTGGTGTTTCTTATAACTACTTTACGTCTGAACGACTCTATTGAGCTGAAATTTAGTTTATTAGGTACATACCTTAGACCCTAGAAAAAGACATAGGCTATTTTCCGTCAAGAAAAATCACTTTGCGCATCTGGTATATATATTATATTATGCGAAATTATGTGTAGTGTATATTTGTTACCTCTCAACGTTTTAACGATTGAGCGGCACACTTAGACCTTAAAATAACACATAGGCTACATTTCAGCGCGTAAAACACACATGAACAAGCGTGATCAATAACTTACTTTTTTTATGCAAAGAAGTAAGAAGACTAGCAAGTCGCTCTCCTGATGTTAGGAGATAACGCTGCCCATAATCAGTACAATGCCACCAAGGATTTCACAATAATGTGAAATTCTAGGTGCACTGTACCAATGCTTCTTACTCAAGAGTCATAAGATGTTAAGACTCTGTGGCCTAGTAATTTCACTAGCTACAGTGCCCTCCTACCGAAGCACAGTAATGTTTGCACATCACTGCTCAGGCGGTAAACTGGCAACTGGCAACTGGCGCTGTTGTCGTACCCACCAAGACGATCTCCTGCAAAGGAAGTCTACCCCAAAGACTGTCTGCTGAACACCAATGCTGTTTTTGTTTACCACAAGATAGAAGTCCCATGATTTATTCAATAATAATAATATATTTATTAGATTACAAATTCACACTAAGGATTAGTAAGGCACGTACGCGTACCATAATCACGTATTCAATACATTATTCGCATTCGGAACCCGGTCGTAATTTAATCAAGCAAGCAAGCCACGTGTGCTTTTAAAGGTGGTTGAAGGTACAAAGGGTCCTATCATAGAGAACTCAACCATAAGAGTGCGTATTACTGGAGGTATGCTCTCGCCGACGATACGCATTGAAGCTGCATAACACACGTTAAATGTCTTCCTAGGAATGTCTACTTCGAACGAGCTAATCAAAACTAACCAGCTAAAGGCTCGGTACGTTCGTAACGAGCGAATTCTTACGAGTAGCGTACTCGTAAATTAATTCTATTGTCTGATTTTTAGCACAATGTCCTTGGGAAAAACTGGAAATCACTTCGCAATGACAGTTGAAATAGCATGAGTATTATAAGCATCTCGCTAAACGTCAGACTACTCTTGACGCAAGATAAGAGTTGATTAGTCTTGACAGGTGGCGTCGTGTGCTACCAATGCTAGTCTATTCCTTTGTAAATGTCTAAGAACCTTAAAGTTTCTACTTCGAACGAGCCAATCAAAAGTAACCCACCACCCCTGCTATGTTTTGGCGATTTTGTTTTATCGTTAAAATCACATAAGCGGGGTCTGGTTTAGTCTGTGGGTCCTATTGACCCGGTCACTAGTGTCTGAGAGACCCGGATATGGACCGGATAAGTCGTGTACTCCTTTGTGTGGCGTCTATGATTCATTGCGTGGTTGATACGGTCTTTGTTCTTGTCGATTCTGCTCTCCTGGTACTTGTGTTTAAACTTTGGTATTCTCGCTTTTATGTTTATCCTCTATCTATCTATAATGTACTGTATCTATAACAAATCTTTTATTATTTTTTAAGATGAATAACTCCTTATCAGACGGAAAAGTAAAACTCGCAACATAAACACAACACAAAAAACACACACACAAAGTTTAAATTATTAAAGCTTTGGGTAATCTCTTTCAGACTACAGGGTACAGGGATAATCGTACCTACAGGGTGAGATAAAATACAATGTTAAGATTTTTTTTTTATTATTAGAGCACAACAAAATTTATTTATGTTGTTCTCTATTTTTATATTACAACCTAGCCTATGCTAGCTACTTTGGCTAATAAGTGATTTACATTTAACTTATTTTGCTAGGTAGACTAAAACTAAGAATATGTCCATTAACATTTTTCTTATTGTCTCTATTAAGGGGAAGTCACTTTATTCATGTGTCTTTATGCATTATGCACATGTAGCACTGAAAATGAAAATGAAGAAATTTAATTTTAGTTCAGTTAAGTCAGTATTACGATTAATTTTTTTTTTTAATTTTTTGGGCGAAATAAAATCGCGCATATCAACTTAAAACAACCTGACATTGGCAAATATATTCTAAATACGTATTCGCAAATTCACCCGGTTTATATTACATTAACACTCATAATAATTATTATTACAAAAGCAAAAATTTACACGCTGAAATTGCATTTGTCGGGGTTAAAACCCTGTCCCTAATTTAATATTTCAGCAAAATAATTCTAGCACAAATTTTACTTTAAAAAATCCACGCCATTCTCGTAATGGCCTCTGACATGTGCATTGTAAAAGCAGATTAAATTCTGTTGTTCTATGTGTAAAATTTCTTCGCTAAGCGCCCTAATTAACTTAACCCTAGGCAGACAAAAAAAAATAGACAGCCGGGTATAGAACTAGTCGTAACAATACCGGTTATACCTATGTCTACATACAATACAATGCAATACAATACTCCATATTGAGAGCTTATAGATACTACAGTTTACGAGTAAAATGGCCTCTTCCAGGCATGTGTGTATGTACTTGTGTAAGCATATTAATGTCAGTGTTTGACAATTTTGTCGTAGTAACGTTATCGAAAATTTATTAGTGTGATATAATTATCTACTGGTGTGTATTGTTTTATCCCCTGGTAGACTTTTTCGCAAAGAAATTAGTGGCCTCCAGTCCCATGGTTAATTTGTCTGAGGTTGTGCTACGTGTAAAATTTCATTACAGAGCTTTCTAATTAACTTAACCCTTTAGCGACCATATTACAAACGCGAAGTCTATTTTAATCATAGTTTAGCACCTAACTACCTTATCCGGGTAAAATCCGGGTGTATAAATAAAGGACGTTCCATTATCCGAGATTACGGGACAGATCCCGGTCGATATCGCACGGCTCGATAATAACCGGGATATTCTTTGACACGTGTAATAACTAGCTTGCCCGGACAAAATGGCGGGTGATTTTTTAGGATCTTGAATGAGGTGAACTTGAAAGCAGTTTGTGGTTTAACGTATTCTTTACATGGTAAAGTTGTGATGCTTTTCTTAAGTTTGGTTTTATCACGGTAAAGAGATATACAGTAGTTTGACTGAGCGTGATTTTTGAACATAAATACCTACAGTCGCGCGGTACATGCGCAAGTCATAGGGCTGCCGGGCAGCCGCTGCCCGCATACAGTAGGTACCTACCTGTTTCATATCATCTACTTACTTGAGCTACCTACCTACTACCTACTTACCTATCATGTCGTGGCGGCGTATATTAAAACCCAAGACAAGACAAAAGACAAGACAAGAGACAAGACAAGAGACAAGAAAAGAGACAAGACAAGAGATAAGACAAGACAACCTCCTCCCCTTCCCCTCCTCCCCTCCCCCCTTCCCCTCCCCTTCCCCTCCCCCTCATACCCCTCCCCGCCTTCCCCCCTACCCTTCCCCTCCTCCCCTTCCCCCTCCCCTCCTTCCCCCTCCCCCTCCCCTCCTTCCCCATACTTCCCCTCCCCTCCTTCCCCCCTCCTTCCCTTCCCCCTCCCCTCCCCTCCCCACCTTCCCCCTCCTCCCCTCCCCCCTTCCCCCTCCCCTCCCCCCCTTCCCCTCCTCCCCTTCCCCCTCCTCCTCCCCTTTTTAACTAACTGACCTTTTTAATTTTATTACCTTTCCATGTTGCTTGATAAACAAGTGAATTAAATTAAAAATTTAAAAAACCCCCAACGCAATACGCAATTCTTCATTTTGTGGTGGCGGCCATCTTGGATTTTTAATTTTATATAATGGGTTGTATTCTACTAGTTAAGCCCTTTCATTTGATACCCATATTGAGGGGGTCGCGGAGGAAAAAAGTAATCCGCCATTTTGTAGCGGCGGCCATCTTGGACCGATTTCCACCAAACATGTCTGAGAACACTCTCGACTAACCTTACTTTCAAACAAAAAAACTAAATCAAAATCCGTTCATCCGTTCGGGAGCTACGGTGCCACAGACAGAGACACACACAGAGAGACAGACAGACAGACACGTCAAACTTATAACACCCCGTCGATTTTGCGTCGGGGGTTAATAATGTTATTTCTGGATTTCCTGATAAGTTCAATGATAAGTTCAAGCTACCAAAAACAGCATAATATAGTATGCTATTTTTTTGCCATTTTTATATAATTTTATATAATTTATTATATTATGTATACATACGTCAAAAGTAAATAACACTAAATACTTGCAAAAAACTATCGCGACGTCCGCCCGTCGCTGCGTGGCACCCGCTTCTGGATTATATACCCACTTCTACCCACATCTACCGACATCTATTCACTTCCATTTTCCGCCCGTTTCTATGGAGTCAAACTACTGTATATCTCTTTACCGTGGTTTTATGGTCAAGATTAGAGTACAGAAAAAAATTAGCTTTTGTCAAAGTTAAGTATAATACAAATGTGTATTACAAATATGTATAGGCAATTGTGTATGACGTGTACCTAAAAACTACTATTTTTATTACTATGATTAGGTACGCAATAAGGGTTAAAAATTATTCAGTTCGTCAATTTGTAACGCGTCTGATTTCTTTAGCGTCTGTACATTTCCAACATTAGCAGCTCCTTAACGCCAAGCTAAGAACCAAGCACTTTTGGTTGATGCATAGATTTTGTTAGTGTAAGCCACTAGCGTTTGGTATTTGACAGTTGTCATTAGTTTTCCATAGCTCCCGCAACTGTCATCCCGCATTTCACTTCGCTTCGCATTTGTTTTAGCATGAGTCACAAGCAGTTAGCGCTTGGCAACGGGCGCTGATCAGACAAAGTTTATCGCGCTAAGATTATAACAATGTCCTCATAACCTTGTCCCAATTTCCCATGAAACAAAAATCGCAGATAAGCAGTACAGAAAATCTCGGTGGTCGTAAAAGCACCATTAGGTTGTCCACACGATCTCAGGCGGGTCGTTTTAAAGAAACGTCGAGGTTACACGTTTTCAACGTAAAATATGGTAATTCGGCTAGGGGTGTCGACCATTTTCATTATAATTTGTTGTTATCAGATAAGGTCACGACTTTATGTATGTAGGGTTAAGGATTTTTCTCGTACTTGAATTTTATTTAAAGACTAAATGAAATTTTCAACTTTAACGTCTGTTAGAAAATACTTTACGATCTATTCGGGAGTATATTTTATGCGATGATAGTATTTTTAAATTATTTATTTTTGTAATTGAATTAAACATATTTAACTTTTAAATGACCTGAATAAGCGAAGGTAAAAAACCCGCACGACTGATCTTAATCAAATTTCGTTGAAACCTGGAAACTATTCTTTGAAAAAGAAGAATTTTCAAAATTTTCTTTAAGTAGACGATGAGTGATTGTGAAATTTCCGCACGGAAAATTCTTAATTACCTTTTCTTCTTTTTATAATCGGTCTTAAAATATTTGTAATACACGCGATTTTAATCTTTTTCAATTTCTAATCGCAAAATAGAGTAACTACACAAAAGTTTCAACAGCTAACCCTAGCCAAATCCCGGCGATTACGGTCAGCCATCCGAGTTATAACGTTTGGTACCCAGCCTGAATTCAAATTAGGTGACGGAACAACATATATGTGAGATTCTGCGAGCTCACCTATTACATACCTACTACATTTATTAATTTTCAGCCTTTCCGAAAAATTCAAAGAAAAATTGACAAGTGAAATGACTGGCAACGACGGGATTCTGCAAGAAATATCTCAAATGACAGTGCAGTGCTCCGCAGAATCACTTATAACTTAGTGTTTGAAAATACTTAGTGGCACTAAATATGACAGGGGTAGATTATGATGCTTCCATGTATCATGCTACTGCTGCATGCTGAGACATTTAATTTTAATTAAAAATTTAACGTTTCGCGCGAACATTTCCGTAAAGTAAGGCTGATATTTCCTCCACCTAATATTTATTTATCATTTCCGCTAAACACTAACATTACAGATTTAACCTAATAAGTGATTAGTGGGAATATTATAAATGCTGAAGTATGAAAGTCTGTGACTTTTTTAATTATTGTTCATCAGCTTCACGCCTAAATTTCTGAACAGATTGAGCTAAAATTTGATATCTGCTTGAACTGGAATAATACAAAGGCTACTTTTTAGCGGGTAAAACCGCTAGGGATAGCTAGTACACACATATATATGGTAACTAACGGCACGCAAACCGACAAAAACACACATAAAATGTATGACAGTTAAACTGATTTGCATTCCGCTTCGTCAGCGCAAAATGCAGGAAACAAATGTTAGCGAAATGAAAACGTTGCATCAAAGTTATAAATGGGTAGATGCGCCGCCCTCGGTTTAGACCCCTGAAATATATGTACACAGTACACAAACGTAATAAAATATGGGATATGTTACTCGCTGGTAATTTCAAGCTACTATATGTATGTTCCAGATTTTATTGTTTTTCTCTTATAAACACACTTTAAAAATGAGGTTATTTCGCTTGTGTGTAATCTTTTAAACATATAAACGTGACTGATTGACTTAAAGAGATTATGGAAATTTTTGTTGTATTAATTATTTGCAGGTAAACAAACAGCTAAAAAATAAAACCTAATAATTAACAGTTTATTACGTCATACAGCCAATTAAAGATTCACACGTATGTATATAACACAAATTATTTTGTATAAAATTTATTCAATAAAAACAGTGCCACTAAAGATCCAACACATTATTATTGCCAACACATTGCCGGTCAAGTAGGCAGGGTAAATTCCTAAAAATATATATGAGATCCTGTGACAACGGCATAAAACGTCTTTATTATGGGCAGATCGCAATAATATTTTTAACGCCAAAGTACATTTCCGCTACGCCGATCGAGTCAACAGTATTTTTTTCCAAACAATTTCCATAACAAAAAGTGTTTTCTCTTTTATTCTTGTTCCCAAACTTTTGATACAAACAGTTCATAAATAAATGATGAACGAACGGTTGCATAAAATAAAATTATTGCTGAATTATTTATTCAACTACACAGTGTTAAAAGCAGACACCGCAACCGTAAAATGAATAGAAATAGTAAAAATGAAGCATTTATTCAGCGGGGCAATGCCGCCAGCATCCTGTTCACGTATCCCTTCACTATAGAGTTGAAATTTAGTTTGCGAGATGATAGGTGTTTAAGGTATTTAAGTGTCTCTATTTTGTAGATTAAATATAAAACTGTTTTTAAATAAAGCCGCATTCACTTTGATAATTCCATTATGATTATGTGAATTGATATTTAAAAATAAATATTTCTATGAGTTGCTATTCTTCCTGATGCAAATTGCTGCGTCAAGATATCCTATTTGTTTAAACAGACATTCATTCATACATACATATAATACATTCATACATTTGTAATATTTTGCAAAGAAAAATTTGACCTTGTCAAATCAAAACCTACGGGGCGTCAGTTTTTCTTAAAAGTTTGGTGTCTGTCTTCGTTACTAAAGTCTGTGTTCATCACTTGAATGTATTATTCAGCGGTTGAATAAAACATAAAAAAAAACTTGAAAATAGGGAATAACTTAAAGTTCCCTAAAAGATTATCTACAGTAAATTAAGGTCAATAACTTCTGAATTACCCTCAAAACTGCCATAACATTTTATAGAATTAAAGCTATTTCGGATGTTGCGAATTTCTTCTACCTTTTTGCCGAGTTTAATAATTTTGTTAATTAAGTTACTAGGTAGGCAATAAAATTGGGGATCCTTTGGAATTATAATCAAGTTATAAGTTATACCTATCTGGAGATATTTTAATGTTAGGCCATTTTTATAAACTCAATTAAACAAAATTTTAGTCGCAAAGCAAATTTTGCAATTTTGTTTGCAATTTGGTAATTTTTTTACAAGGAGCGCTCAGCGAAGCTATATTATAATATTTAACAACATAAAGTAACAAATCTAAATATATAAAAAAGGAAAGAGTGACAGATTGACTGATCTATCAACGCACAGCTTAAACCACTGAACGGATTGGGTTCAAATTTGGAATGCAGGTAGGTTTTATGACGTAGACCTCTGCTAAGAAAGAATTTTGTCACGCGGGCAATGCCGCGAGCATAAGCTAGTTCTACATACCTATATAAAGTAAATAATGTTAAGTAAAGAAAATAATGCCTTGTTTTTGATTAAAAGTTTATTTTGTTTACTTGTAATATCCGGTCGAGTTTAATTCAATTTATTTACTAGCTTATGCCCACGGATTTTCACGTATTGAAATATATAATATAGCCGATAAATACGTCACAATATTATTATTTATCTTTGTCCCAAATTTCAACTCAATCTATTCAGCAGTTTGAGCTCTGCGTTGATAGATTAATCAATAATTATTAGTCATTCTTTTCTTATATATGCTTAGATTTAAAGGTAAAAAAATTAAAGACTTATTTCAAAACGCTAACTGTTCTAGTTATTCCAGTTGGCTCTAAATGAAGCTCGTTCAAAATATATCTCAATTCCAGCCAATTTCGCAGCTAAAAAAGTAAATTTCAACAGAAGCTGGCATTATTTCCAGCTCAGACAGAATCAGGTCGGGAGTAACGCTAACTTGTGAACATTGCACAGACATGCACTGCTCTGGAATTTTATAGAACAAGCGCATGTTCGTGGCTTTGCCCGCTTGGAGAGGTTTTTTATATTTAAAACTCTTTTAAGAAACCATCGTCATAAAACCTATCTTTAATCGCAATCAATTAGTCAAGTATCCAATTTCCTACTAATATTATAGACGCGAAAGTTTGTAAGAATGTATGGATGTCTGGATGTATGTTTGTTACTATTTCACGCCCTATCGGGGGGACAGATTGAGCTGAAATTTGGTGTAGAGATAGCTTAGGGTCTGGAATAACATATTTCAGCTACTGTACAGCGAGTAAAACCGCTGAGTGCTGCTAGTTTTATATCTTTATAGATAACCCTTTTTAAGATATAAATTTAGTAAATTCTTTATACTGGTGGCATGATTCGATCGTGGCTATATCACCCACTGGACAAACCATTCGCCAAGTGGAACGACCGTGTTCCGGCATGATGTTCGCTGAAGCCAGTTAAAGAGGGGTTCGATTACAGCTCGGCAATGACCGGCAACGTGTGTCTGCCGATTCCCAGTCCCCAAAAGACGTCACAAAGACGATGCGGGGACGGGGAGTCCCACATAACCCTCCCATACCCCCGTATGGGAGGGGTATGCGTAATCCATTTTTTCCCGGTGAAAAAAAAAGTGCCCACTGATGTCGCAGACGTCATAAACGACTGCAACAGCTCACCATATCAGGTTGTTCTTTCTTTACATAATTTGTAAAACCCAGAATTTCACAATGATGTAAAATTCTAGCGCCAACGCTTCTTACTCGAGAGTCAATCTGCTAATTCTGCTTGTGTGTTTGTGCAAAAAATAATGAAATTTGATTTACCTGAAACAAATTATTTCTTTTATATTACTAACTACTAGTAGTTCGCCGCGAACTGGGACCTCGCAGACCCAATTTCCCTCAAAATAGGTATACATGGGTAGAAGTTATAAGTATCTACGAAATATAAATGTATGGAAACTTTAACCTATAATATTCGTAAAAGGAAAGAAAAATGCCAAAATTGAAAGTAATGTTAAAATTCAAAATACGTAACGGATATACATTAAAAAAATCTTTATCTCTGTGACTATTTTATTGTTGTGATCAAAATTTCAATAATAATAAAATATGAAAGGTTATGTGTGTATTCACTTGCAGAAAATAATAGAATAAAATAATAAATATTACTATAGTTTTAAAAAAAAATTCTCAAAAAATCTTCATAGTTTGTAGCACTTGTTTACGAAGAAGTTGCCGATGCAGTGGACATTAGAAGAATATAAATTGGAAAAAAATATCTAGCTTTACTTGTGTTATACAGCAAATTTACAACAGTTATTATATTGATATTGTAGCTAATTCTATAACATTTTTGTCGTAGCAGCCGATGATGACTTAGACTTGGAGCGAGAACGGCATGACAGTCACGCGTAACATCTAGGCTCGCAGGTTTTCAAGATGTATCTACAGCTACTGAGCAAGACAAAGTGTCCTTGTTCAAGGCATTATCAGACTTTTTAAACGTGCAGCTCGTCGATCACATTTGCACTTTCCATCAGGTGGGATGTGATCAAACGTAGGCCTAATTATAATTATTTTTTTTAAACAAAAGACTTGTGGATGAACTTTACAAACTACAACTTTACAAAAAACGGATCCAGTACAACAATGCTTTCAGGATGCTTTTGGCGCTGTCTCGATACTACAGAGCGTCAGGGATGTTTGCAGATGTTAGAGTGAATGATGGTTTTAATGGCATAATGATATGTGATAAATACATAATCATAGATATGCTTTTCGAACGAACAGTAGAGTCTTAAAATACTTAGATCTAAATAATTGTAAAATTTACTTTTAAAAGTGAAGCACTGTAGCCTATAGTCCAGTAAAAGAAGAAATGTGGATTGAAAAGTCGAAAGCAGAAAAACTAACTTAGGAACTTTGTTTGGACTATTCAGAACATAAACATACTAAAAGTCCCCACCCCTCCGTAGTGAGCCCGAGGGGGGGGGGGGGGGGGGAGGCCGAAGAAGTTTTCATTTTTAGGTTTTTTGCTTATGCCAATTCGAGTGTAATGTGCCCAAACTCGACGGGTTTACTAATAGCCATAGAAGAGGTTCAGTAAACACCTCCTGGCTCCATCATCAGATCAGCTCAGTGGTACCAAATTATTGAACTGTCATCATATTTCTAGACATTTGCAAAGTTTCATTATGGTACGACAACCAGAAGTTGGTTAAATATTACTTATATGAGATTTTTTTACCGACTTTGTATGGAAAACTAATTTCAGCATCTTAAAAATAGACCATGTTTGGAAGCTCATAGCAGGACAACGATTGGATATAGATAAAAAGTGTTAAAGCCAAAGTTGTAGGAAATTTTAAAGCTTCTATAATGTAGTACAACAAAATGGGACCTTCTTCGGCCCCCCCACCCCTCAGAATCACCTCGGAGGGGTGGGGACTTTTAGTATGTTAATCTCCTGAATAGTCCAAACAAAGTTTCTAAGTTAGTTTTTCTGCTTTCGACTTTTCGATCCACATGCCTCTTTTGGACACTCATTGACTGGACTACTATTTTAATAAAAAAATGGGTCTAAGTTTCACCCGCACGATCATTTAATTTCATAATATTTTGAGTAAGTCAACATGGTTATTCACTTATCCGTTAGGGAACCGAACCTAGGACCGAATTATCAAAAATGTATGAAATGACGTATTACGTCGTATCGATTTTTGACAATTCGGTCTTTGGTTCGGTTCCCTGACGGATAACTGAATATCCCTGCAGTTCTCATAATATTATAATCGACAAACATTGTAATTTTGTATTCTCTATAACTCTACAACCCTTGCACCGATTTGGCTCATTTTTGGACGTGAGAATTCTTTTAGTTTGTACTACCTGTTTAAAAAGATTTTATCAAGACTGGATCATCGGTTTCATTGTAATACAGCAATCTCTTTAACTCTTGAACCCTTCGACCGATTTGGCTCATGTTCGAACTTAAAAATTCTATGGATTTATATTACGCGTTTGCAAAGTTTCATGCAGATTGGACCATTGGTTTTCCAGTTATCGCGTAACAAACATACATACAAACATACACTTTGGCTAATATATTTGTGTCGCTTATAAAAAATGTGTATATGTTAGAAAAAAAATATCAGTGCTCCAGTTTTGAAATAATCGTCAGACCTTTCGTAAAGACTTTAAGTCACCTATATCTCTGCAACCCTGGAACCTATTTAGCTAATTTTTTCACTAAAATTATCCAATTAACCTTCTTAACTTGTGTGTAAAATTTCATTTAATTTGGATTAACCGTTTTCAAGTAAACGTCGACCAAACTTAAGCACCAGAGGTCAAGCGTTAAACTGGTCCAAACGCAGGCATTTCGCGGCTTTCGACTCTAAGACCTCGCTTCGCTCGGTCGATTAGCTCAGGATAAAATTAGATGCACGTTAACAATAAACAAAAATTTCAAGCTAAATAAAATGATCGCGAATTAATTACTTATTATTACTTATGTTTATTCAAGAAATCCCAAGGCTCTAAACACTATAAAGAGCCTATGCCCTAGTAATAGTTAGGTCAAAAGGTAACCGCGCACGGGCGCATCGTCAATTTTCATCACGAGTAATGGCGGTCAGGGGTTGCTATTCTACTATTCACAAATGAAACGGTTTTACCTTTCGTGTATCTCAGACATATTTTTGTGTTGAGGTAACTTTTGTAGAATAGATGTACCATCTGTGCACGGCAATTTTACTGCAAAATGTTGCCTATGTCTGATTCAGGATCAATAAGCTACCAACAATACATTATACAATACACAACTCTTTATTGAAACTCCACATGAAAACAAAAACTTAAAAATATTGTTACATAGTATACAAGGGTGTTACAATTGGCGGTCTTATCGCTAAAAGCGATCTCTTCCAGACAACCGTGCAGGGAAAGGAGTAACAAAAATCACGGTTGGTAGTACCAACTCGTATATGTCAACTTTCAGCGCAACCTGTTTAACGGTTTGAGCTGTGTCAGTCAGTCACGCTTTCCTGATTATATAATAAAATACTAGTAGACCCGCGCGCACTCCGTCGCGCTTAATAGAAAATTATGTGTTCTTCTGATATTAGACATGTATTATGCATATAAACCTTTCTCTTGAATCCCTCTATCTATTTATGAAAACCCGCATTAAATTCCGTTGCGTAGTTTTAAATATATAAGCATACATAGAAACAGACAGACGAGAGAAGCAACTTTATTTTATACTATGCAGTGATATTACGTCTAAGCCCCGAAGTGAGGCTACATCTAAGTTTAGCGGCTAACTCTAGCCAGTTACAGATGGCTAGTTCTAAATGACGTATTCTAGACCTTGTAATGAGGATAAGGGCAAGAACCAAGTGTATGTCCGACCGCTGATGCTTTTCTTAGTGTGCCTTATTTATGATACCCTAGCTGCGCCCAGTGGTATTTCCCACTGTACTGAAGCCTATGTGTTATTTTAGGGTATAAGCTATCTCTATACCAAATATCAGCTCAATCTGTCCACCCGTTTAGGCTTGAAGAAGTAACAAACATATACACTCACAAACTTTCGTCCTTATAATATTTGTGTGATTTAATTTTCAACCTTA
Organism: Hemithea aestivaria; assembly: GCA_947507615.1. NCBI lineage: Eukaryota > Metazoa > Arthropoda > Insecta > Lepidoptera > Geometridae > Hemithea > Hemithea aestivaria. The sequence continues at coordinate 15,108,812 of OX382338.1, forward strand.
TTCCCAAATTAACAAGACCCATTTTCCAGAATACCCTGGCGATCCTGGACAAGCTGGACATCGACAGCGAGAAGCCCTCGGAGGAGGAGATCGCCAGGATCTTCGGTTACGAAGAGGCGTACTTGTCAGGACACGTGGGGATCTGGCAGAGGCTCAAACCCAGGGTGTGGGCGCTGTTTGACGAACCTTCGAGCTCACCAGCCGCTAAGGTGAGAAATAGAGTTTTTTTTTACATTTATCTATTAAACGTGGGCTTGTGGTTGCCAAGGTGGCACAGGAATCCCGCGGACGAGTGCCTGGTGCTCCAGCATTATGGCATCCCGTAAGATTTTGGAGATTACCCTAAGATTGTTAGTGGGTAACCCTGCCGCGCCCATCTTCAGCGTAGGACTCCCACACATACCCGTATTGATGCGTAATACATTTTTCCATGTCAAAGTTGTTTAAAAAGAAGTTAGATACTCGTACTTCTCGAAAAACTTAAAGTACTACACTGCCCCGAGATATTAGTTGTGGAAACTTGTCATGCCCAGTAATTTCGCTGGTCACATTGCCTTTCAGTCCAGAATACAGTAATTCCTGTACAGTACTGTTAGGTCGAAGAATCACTTATATTATAAACGTGAAAGTTTGTAAGAATGGATGTCTGGATGTGTGTTTGTTACTCTATCACGCCTAAAAGGGTGGACCGATTGAGCTAATTTAGTACAGATATCTTAGATATCTTAGATCCTGGAATAACACATATGCTATAGAACAGCAGGTAAAACCGCTGGGCGCAGCTAGTAACTGGTAAAAGTGATACTTTCCCAGACAATCTCTAAAATAGAGCCCTACCGCTACATAATATATGCCTAAAGTAACAATAGATAATTTTATTTCCAGAAGTATTGCACACCGCCTCTATACCTGTTCTCAATATTCCTTCCAACCAGGTTGTCTGTAAGAGATTGCTCTATGCGATAAGACCGCTGATTGTATACCTTTAGCTTTATGTGTATTGTCTACTTATGAAACAATTTCTTGTAACCAGGTTTGCAATAAAGTAAATATTGTATTGTGAAGTATTTTCCCCAGGGTCAAAAACAAATGGTGGATTGACTCCAAGATAGTAATTTAACTGTTGGAGTATAAACTTTAATATTATTATTATCTGCTCTAGTTACTCCTACATTCTACATGTACATATTAAACCCTGCTAGAGTAATATCAAACTTCCAACTAGTTTCAACCTATCACCTCAAAGTCAGTCCGAACTTGACGTACAACTACCTACTACAACTATTCAAATACTAATTTATTACATAGTCATTTATAATGTACCAGTTTACGCTCGCGGCTTTGCCCGCGTGGCAAAAGCCTTTCCTAGCGGAGGTCTACGTCATAAACCTATATCTGTGTTCCAAATTTCAACTCAATCCGTCCATTGGTTTAGGCTGTGCTTTGATAGATGATAGAAAGAAACGTCCTGATATATTTATTTTATTTATTATTTTTACATAACGATTTTGTCAGATGTTTATAATATAACATGAGTCACTATTTAAGAAAAATCACAAACCATGTAAAGAAACAATTGTAGATTCTTGAGTTAACAAACCATACCGTATCATATTTTACCACATGCACCTGAATTAAAAAAAAAAATAAGACTAAGAAAGTTTTTTTCATGTAGGCAGGAAAAAATCCCAACTTTTTTTTAATAGAGCTGCGTTGGGGTTTTAATCCGTAATGCCTGCGTACTACAGTCGCGTTGTTACCTAGGTACTAAGTCAAGTCATTCAAGGGGTACTAAGCTCTACAGTACTCGTCATTCAGAGACACAAGATGTTAAGTCTCCTAAGCTCAGCAGCTTCTCACTTTATCAAAGAAAGTGCACATGAAATTGTCAGGCATAAAAAACAAGCACGTTCAATATAAATCCAGTTGACATCCAACGCGGCATTTCTATAGAATTTTACGCGCCCCCCTATAATAAAACACGAATAAAATACAAAGAAAACAATAATATAAGTCGCAAAAAATGAGCTACATCGTTTCACACTCGGATAATTTTAATGTGGCAGTAAAAGGAATACTCGGTTCCGGTGGGTTTTAACCGCTATTAACTTCGCAGTGTTAAAGGTTGTCGTCTGTTGTAATGTTAACCACGGACCATGATTGGTCCATTGCAGAAAATGTTGGCCCTAGTGCTCGCTCAGAAAAAAATCTGAAAATAATTACATGTCTAGACTATCGAGACCACTCATACTTGATAGTACACAAAAGTGTAGGTATGTATATCAATCAATATAATAATATTATCATTATACACTGCTGAAAATCATTTTAAATAAGTAAAAATCAGTAAATGTTTATACTCGTAGAAGTAATAATAGCTACAAGTATTGTAAACGAATTTAAGTGTTTGCCCATTGGCTAGATACGAATATAACAAGATATTATTACAAGCTATACAAAATCACAATTTAAACTTTTTAATGAAAATTATATTTATCCCTAGTTACTGCAGTCAGAAATATCTGTAGAAACATTTAATTGTAAGACTATTTAACTATGATTTCATGTAAACTGGCCCACATTAGTACAGATATAATGTACTTCAAGCCAAAACCACCATTACCTTTGTAATCGCAGCGCGTGACGTAAACTTTCGATGTGGAAACGTTATAATGAATTGCCAGTCAGTGTGTGAATCAGAATTTAGAATAACAGAGGCGTGCTTTTCTAAGATCTAACCTAAATACCAAATTTCAGCCACCTGCATCGATTCGTAAAATCCATTTATCTACACATTGATACGAGTTCACGTATTGGAAAATTAATGAAATAAGTAGATAAACGCCTAATCAGACCTTATAAAACACCTTTGAAGTTAGTTTATAGCTGACCAATTAAGACGAAGAAAATACAATAATAGGCTACTTACAAGAATTGTAACAATTAACAATGATATCCTGTAATTATCTGGTCCACATTTGTAAGGATTGGTCCACATTAGTACAGACATAATGTACTTCAACCCTAAACCACCATTACCTTTGTACTTTGTAATCGCAGCGCGTGACGTTAACTTTCGATGTGGAAACGCTATAATGAATTGCCAGTGATTGTGAGTGTGTGGATTCAAAATTAGTTTAACCGCAGAGTCAAACCATACCACTTTGAACGAAATTAACTGGTATTGGCAACGATATTAAACTGTAATTTGTGGCCTTTAGTTATGGTTAATGAAAAACACCATAATAAGTCAATTAATTCAACCCAGAGAGTAATAGAGATATTGACAAAGGTAAAAACTAAAAAGAATTTTTAATTTTATGTAACAATTAAATTAGTATTTTTGTTTGATAATATTTTATCAAAAATGGCTATAATGGCTCAGCCTTTTTTGCGTTATATTACAACGCATAAATAATAAATAATAAATTTTTTCGGATAAGTACATAAAATAACATCATAATATTTTGTTCTGGGAAATCACATAATAATTAAATTTTCGCTCTCAATTTTCCACAACAGTAATTTTGAAAATCAAAATGGCTGCCATATACTATTCCAAAATACGACGACCCTTTTTATTATTACTTTATCTTTTCAGAAGGATGATTTGATTAAAGCCGGTTCATTTTCCGTCTTTGTTTTATTCCGTTTGTTTAATTTCATATTTGATATCTTCAATGGAAAAACCCTTTTTCATTATCTATGATATAGATAATTATTAATTAAATGTTTGTCTTTTGAATTTAATATTATAATATCGTTGAATAGTATAAATAGTTTTATTATAATATATTTTTTTGATAAACATGATTATTGGTAGGTATATAAACCGTTCTATTGAAGAATAAAAATAATTAAGTTAAAGTATCAAAAATTTTCGCAGCCGCACGCGAAAGTCAGTTTTTAATAAAAAAAATATCTTAATTTTCTCATTCAGGTCAGATATTTAGCAAAATTATAGTGCTACGGATTATTTCCTAGCTGAAAGTTCTAGACTTAAAATTATAACTATAAATGTTCTCTTACGTAATAGAATTTAGGCCCAACCCAACATTTCTGCGCAAATTGTTTCAAAAATTCTTCATTTTCAACAAAATTACTGGAGTCGTGACCCCTTTTTATCATGCGGCACATATTCTGCTATAGACATGAGATATTGTTTTCTTTTATACACATGACATAGGTAAAGAGCATGGACTAAGAAAATCTACTTGTAAGGAACCTCCCGAAATATCGTAAGATGCATCCCTAGTACGCCCAGCTCATGTTTACTGTGACGGTCGTACGCACACGTGCTCAAGCTCAAGCAGATCCACATTCATTTCTTATAAAATGTATTATTGTTTTTGAATAAATTAATTGAATTCACACGTAGCGGGCGCTTTTTATGTGTAAACAAAATCGAACATTACATAAAAATTCAGCGTGGTTTGAGACCCCTTTCCTGTGCATTTCGCGCCTGTGTGACGCCGTATATAGGACAAATTTATAAGGATAAATATGGGAATCTTGTTATATAAGACCATAATATAGGAGTCGTTAATAGCATTTTGTAATCTGTGCATAATAATAAAAAATAGAATTAGTTCTGCCATTACCCCCATTGCTTAATTAACAAGTAATGCAATTTTATTTAAGACAAATCACGCAAATTAGACTGTATTTAATAATATAATACGAAAATAATTTCAGCATTAAATGCCTTTTTATTTCATTTATTGTGGTGCATCTTTACTAAGTTAAAGGTTAACCCCCTCGGTGAATAACAAAACCACCTTATTTTCAACCTTATTTGTTCCTTAACAAAGTCGATAATATTTGCTTTGTAGATGTTCGGGCAATTTACCATTATGCAAAAACGTTCCGTTTTTCTCGGTGAGAATCTCTATTTTCTTATGTTAGGTATCAGTCATAAATAAGATGTAGGGAGTCCCGAGTTTTCCTGTGTGTAGTAAAATGGTTCGGGTGACATTTATTTTGTTACATAAATAACGATAGAATGTTAATGGATAGTATATTTTGCTAAATAGGTAAGACTTTTCTTAACATTTCCTAAATTTGTTTACCTCAAGCTAATTACTATAATTGTTTAAATAATATCAAATGTCAATAACTTATTAATGTACTTGTATTAAAAACATCTACATCTAAAGGGAGACAACTCTAAAATCGATAAGTTTGAGTTACATAAATCATCGAAGTTTTGAATCGAAGGCCTCGACTAATAAAACAAATAAAAAAATGTTTAAATATATTATTATAATACATACATATAAAATAATATGTATTTCTATTAAGAACACTTCTGCAGTGCACAAGGACAAAATAATCTGTTATTCGCCTTTTCTGAAAAGAGTACTTTTTTGAGCCCTTTAACTCCCTTTTTTGACTCCCTTTTAATCTAGATGTGCGATACGCTTAATTTTTTGAATTTGACTTAATCCTAAAATGTAACTTCACCTTTTCAAATCCCCAGTACAAAGAAAAGGATTAGGCTGACCCTAAAAGAAAAATCTACATACATTTTTAAAGATTTCCTTCAGTATCTAACGCGGAGCTGTTGAAACCTATTCAGAGAGTGATCGGCGACGTTTCAAAGCTCTGTATTTATATAGAGCTGACGAGGGGTTCCTTTTCATTTTTATAAGAGTTAGTTTGTGGAACTCGGAACCGCTCGTATGTAAAGATACCGAAAGTCTCGGTATTGCCATGTTAAAAATGTCCCGGCAAATAAGGATTTACTGAAGACGGTGTATTTTTATGTATTTGAAGATTTGATGTTATTTGTGTTATGGTCAGTATTTTATTATTATGAACAAATAAAACCCCTAACTTAATTCTTTTTAATTTCGCGTATACCGTTAAAATTATGGTGGTGGTTTTAGCAGTGGATAGAAAACATCCAGACAAAACCGTGTCACCATGCAAATATTATGACAGATTTTGAGTATTATCTCACCTTGGCTTAGACTACCACCATCTTCTGCTGCATCGTCGCATAAGAGAAAATAAAATAAAAAGTCGAAATAGTGGTCAAGGCTAACATAGAGAAAAATAATCTTCCAGACATCCAATTAATTAATTTGTAGAGTTAGTTCTTTTGGCGAATCTTGTATTTAAAAATAATTCGGTAAAAAATAGGTAATTTTATTTCTTATCTAGCAATACTACTCAAATCATTAGATATAAGGGCACGTACGATGAAAAGGCTCGAATATTTTATTAAGGGTCATCGTGAATAACCCTACTTAAAAGGTCTAAAGGGTTTCAGGCTCAAGCGACAAAAGCGCTATATCTCCATCTATTAGTTTGATTTGTTAGACTGTCATACTAAATTTTAAGCGCTTTATCTTTATTAAGCTCCTGCTTTTTTACTTTCAGCTTTTAGAGATATTTTTATTTTAAGAAAATATTACAGGGTTTTTATTAATATTTTTATAGCTAACTTGCATGCTTTTCTTGGTTAAGCAACAATCGACGAGTTTCCAATAAAAAAAAAAAAAGTAATACATAGGCTGAAAAGTCAACATCTTATGTCTTTTGAGTTAGAAGCGTTGGTGCAGTGGGCCTTGTATTTTTCTTTTTTTCTAACATGAAGTATACATTTTTATTTCATAAATTCAATCAAAAAGAAAAGCAAAAAAATCAACTGCGTCAGGGTTGTTACCTCATACAAATTAAAAATAAAATACTATCTTCAACCTACGTATTTAGTATGAGTAAGGGAGATAGCAATTTTCTTGCTTCAGTTTGGTATTCACGTTACAGCCTCCATTTAATATAAACTTCTTGTCATTAACGTTACACTTGTTCGACAATTTGATTCTATAAAGTATCTCTATTTACCGAGGGTAGACTTCCTTTGCAGGAGGTCGTCTAGGTGGGTACCCCAACAGTGCCAGTTATTCTACCGCCTGAGCAGCAATGTGCAAACATTATTGTGCACAGGTAGGAGGGCACTGTAGCTAGTGAAATTACTGTGCTGAACAGTCTTAACATCTAATGACTCTCAAGAAAAAGCGTTGAGCGTGGGTAGAGTAAGAAGCGTTGGCGCAGTGCACTGGGTAGCATTGTACTTATTATAGCCAGCGTTATCTCTTACCATCAGGAGAGCGTCTTGTTCGTCATCTTACTTTGTAGTATAAAAAAAACCTAAATAATTTGACTAACAATAAAATAATATAATGTGTCAACATAAGACGTATTCCAAGTAAATCCAAACTATTCAGATGACATCCCACGACGTGAGATAACTGTGATTTACGGCTTCCCGTGTGAATTTACTAAATATTATGTGAATCGTAAACGATCGTAGTGTAAGCAAGTCAGTTAACTAATTCGAGCATAGTAAGAGTTTTTGAAAGAAGTGGTTTGAGTATAGCAATAGTTATTGGAAGTATTGAGTGAAATGGTGAATTTAACTCGAGTGTTAATATTTTTTTTGGTATGTTATTGTCACGAAAAGTACCTGGAAACAATTTTGTAACAAAAAATATACTTTTCATATTTTTATATATAGATACCCACTATTTAGGTAAAAAAAAAATTGGAATAATTTAACCATTTATTCGAGAAAAATAAACTGGTCTTGTCTGCAAAAATTATAACCTTAAAGTGACTATATATTTTTTTATTGAAAAAATATGTTTAAATTTTTAACACGACATAAGAATTGTTCATGTTATTTTTTCTTAATCGGGACTTATCGCGTAATTAATAATAATTAGTTTTACAAAAAAGAAAGAAGGGTAGGTAGGGTATTCAATAGTTTTAGAATGCTAGGTGCAGTAGGTATTACTCGCTGTTCAATTTAAAAGCTTGGTAACTGTATCGTGCACTCTATAAGAGATCTTATGAAAGCGTATATTTTGTAAACTAGCCGACACGGCGTATTCGCGTATAAAACGATGATTGATGGCGGTGCTTTTTGTCAGCGACCGAGGTAGGCGAAATTAAAAACCGCCTGATCGTGGGGGTAGATTTGTAATGATGGTTTTTTTATGTTTGCAAATGCGGTAATTTTTTACTACTAATATTACCTATAAAGGATACATAATATTATTCGTCGACATACCTCTCCGGTAGAAAAAAATAGGTTAATAGACCATAAACCTTTTTGAACGTGGTCTGAAGGCCGCTGAAAGTGGCTTAGGATGTTATTTTGTAGAGGAGTCAAATTAACTTATTGATACATTATAATATCAATATTTAATACAGCGCACAGTGCGATGCAATGTAGTGTTTTTAATAATAACATAATATTGTCACTTGGCGGAGACTGTCTTTGAGCCCATTTTCTATAGATGGACTCACAGACAGGCTCCAATAAGTGTCACCCATTACATTTATATTAAAAGCTCAAAAGGGCCTCTGCGCGTTGGACTTTTTTGTCTCCGTGTAAGCCTATAAAAGGTCCGGGCTTAGCCCGTGTTTAAGAGCGACATAATATTATATTAAATGTCATCCGCCACCTTTAAATGAAACGCTTAAAGAGCTGCGCATTTGTAATTTATTTAGTATATTTAAGTAGATACACTGAAAAAAATGAGAGCCAACTAAGTATTGATTTCTCTTAGTTGGCACCGTTATATTTGGAATAACGTTTATCATGTTAGTTATAAAAGAGATGGCTTAGTTGCAATAGCAAGCTAAATATGGTTGAAAAACAACCTATATTAATTGATAATCTAATAATGCATCATAATAAAAACGACTATAACGATATGCACTGAACAAGACAGTAATCAAACTAAATAACTACTCTTTATAACGGTGGTACAGTACTTAACTAACAAAACAAAGAGAAAATCAACAATTTTGTCTTAGTTGCAGCAATAATGATTTTTGTAGGCTCATATGGAGGTAAGATGGTGATTACAGTAAACAACATCTTGTTTAAACCAATCACTTTTTTTTTTCATTGTATATTTTTCAGAATAGATAAAGATAAAGACGTTTAGAGTGACATACGAATAATATATAAACGTAAATTACCTTTAAAAGTATTTATTATACTCGTAATACTTAGTACAAAATCCACTCTAACCCTATATCATAAATCACACAAATCGTGCTCAAATAAAAACAGGACCAGTTTTAATAAATGGATTCTACCCTCCGAGAGGAACTTTTGTTTTATTGCGGACGAGATAAAATAATTTAATTTAATAATATTCATTTTGCCGTATTTCCCCAGTTTACCCAAAAAATATTATAATATGTTTCTAAGCGGATCTAATTCTAATCGGAAACGAGGACGATTTCGTTATATTTATTAATAAAATAATAATAAGAAATTAGAATTTTATGAAATTGATAGGTATTCGATAACGGACAACGTGATTTCTTTTTTATGTGATGAAGTAGAAGATGAGCCAGACGCTCTCCTGATGTTAAGAGATAACGCCACCCATTATAATCAGTACAGTGCTACCTAGGATTTGACAATGATGTGAAATTCTAGGAGCACTGCACTAACGCTTCTTACTCAAGAGTCATAAGATGTTAATAATTAGCCCAGTAATTTACAGCTACAGTACCCGCCTACTTACAGTAGCACAGTTATTATGTTTGCACATCACTGCTCAGGCGGTAGAATAACTGGCACTGTATGGGTACCCACCTAGACGACATCCTGCGAAGGAAGTCTACCCCCGGTAAAATGTTATGAGCATAATTGCTGTGATCACCTGTTTCATCCTCTGAACTAATAATAAAAGAATAAATATTTCAGGTACATTTCACACAGCGATGTAATGTGTTATTTTTATTCCACGGTTTAAAGTCTAAGCTAATACCAAATTTCAGCTCAATCGATTCAGCCAATCGGTGAACATACAAAATAAAAAGATTCTGTGGAATTGAGAACCTTATACTTCCTTTTTAAAAAATCTTTAAAAATGCTTCAATGTATTATATTTAACGGCATAAACTCACTCGGCACGAAACCCAAGTAAATATGAGTGAGTTTATGCCTTTTATTTACAAAGATTAATGTTATTTAATTGTAACAATTATGTTTTTTTATTTATTTAGAAGAAAAACATAAAAATTAAAATACCTTAAAAACTAACCTATCGTCTAAGAAGAAAAGATGAATCTAATCGTTTAGTGTAAAAATATGTATATATTATGTACATAGTAGGTACATATTTTATTATGTTGTAGTCATAATATAGTACCTCTTGTATACCTATCATTTGAAATTAATTGGCAATTATTATTATACCATCCGTCAAAAGATCTCCCACCCTGTCCGTCCTTTGTAGCCTAACGAAAGCCTTTTGACTAAGGCTCGAGTGATTCTCTGTGAGGCTGGGGCTACAATATCTGCTCTAACCACTTACTGGCTTCTGCATTCGTAATAATAGTTGCGTAGTGATTGTTTACACTGAATAATAATTGGGGTTTTACTCCAACAGAACAGGTTACCCTACTAACACTGTCAGAGTCAAATCACAATTTATAGGTTGTGTGGCGAACCTATATGAATGAATTAATAGGGAGCTGGAAAAGTCCGATTTTTTTTAAATTACAACGTACATAAAATACAACATAAGCACCAAAGTACGTTTTAATCATTACTAAAACTAGTAGTTCGCCTCGAACTGGGACCTAGCAGCCCAATTTCCGTGTAAAACTTAGACTTTAGGCCTCGACAAAATATATCCTAATACAAGAACTTTAATATTAGATAATAATAAAACTCAAAATACCAAAATTCAGAAAAATTAAAACTCAATAACGCTACGTATCGAGATTTTTAGAATATTATCCTTTTTAGAGTTTCGTACCTCTGAAGGAAAAAACGAAACCCTAATAGGATCACTTGATCATTGGAAATTTAGTAGACTATAAGTACATATATTTTAAATTCGGGAAAATTTCTGAAAGCTATACATTTGAATTAATTCATTTAAAAATGGCTCTATTTAAATAATAATACGTTTATTGCAGAACATAGAAATTCCATAAAAATGTTAGTAATAATTATTATTCTAAATTGTTAGTAATCTTAAAAACTAAGTTAGCGAGTTGGAACATATCGCGAGCCCGGAGGTCTACTGCGCTGCCTGGACAGATGAATGTCCAGCCAGTGCTTTATAAATGGATTTTCCATTTTTATTAAACAATGTTTTCAGGATAGTGTCGGAGCTCACACGCATTCTGTACCACATCGACGCTGTCCGTTTTCTCATGATGGCATAGAAATCGTCAACATGACCCTTTGCAAACATTTTTTTTAAAGTACGTAAACATCGAAGTTAAGCAATGTTATGCGCGTACGTATTTGGATGGGCGCGTACGTATTAGTGATCTCAACATTTTGCTGACTTTTTTTGAGAGAGTCACTAGTGGCCCGCGATGCATTACGGTGTGCTCGAGCACCTTTATTGTTGAATGTGCCCCACAAACTATTCTAAGTTTTAAAAAGTTTTGCAGACAGGCTACACAAATAATATCTAATATACCTTACTGCCAGCGAAAAAGCAGTGGCTCTCGACTCTAAGATGATATATGTGTGAATGTATTCATATAAATTATATATATTTAAAATATATTATGTTATAACAAAACGATACAGCGAGTTTTTTTTATCATTCTATCACCACTTCCACAGACATTGGTGCCTGCTTATATTGTTTATGGTCTCCACTTTCGTGTTTTGACAGTAAAATATTATTTTACTTGACAGCGAGTTATAGTCCGGTACATTGCGTTCGGGATAATGTGACGTAATTATGTCGTCATATAATAATGCCTATACTACTAAATCCAACTTTGGTTGCTTGCCATTAGCGATGGGCATAAAATAACGCTATTAATAAGGTTTTTATTTTTATTTTACTTAAATTAAATAACATTCTATCGATCGAGCGAAGCGAGGTTTATAAAAAGGTTAAAAAACAGCACAAAACATGTACTTACCTACATGTATGTATGTGACACCTTATTTCAATCGCAAACTTTAGGCGGCCGGACTATAATTGACGCAATTGGTATTACGCAATATACTAAAAAGTAATGTTATTAAAAATAAGATAAATTGCTTGGAATTCTCGAATTCTTGGACTTCATCGCTATTAATTCTTTAGCTTGATTTTCTTGCCTGCTCTTTCTTGCCTGTAGGATCTTTCTCAAACTTAATGTAAAATAATTAACTTAATGCAAAGATTATAATGTAGTCATCTCTATAACTCTACAACCCTCGGATCGATTTGGCTCATTTTCGAAATTGATAATTCTTTTAGCTTATACTACCTGATCGCAAAGTTCCATTAAGATTGGAACTTTGGTAACGTTGTAATTAAGCATTTTCTATTACTCTAGAACCGTTCGACCGATTTGGCTGATGTTCGAACTTAAAAATTCTATTGACTTAAACTACGTATTTGCAAAGTTTCATAAAGATTGGACCATCGGTTTTCAAGTTATCGCGTAACAAACATACATACAAACATACACTTTGGATAATATATTTATGTAGGTTATAAAAAATGTGTATATGTTAGAAAAAAAATTATCAGAGCACCAGTTTTAAAATTATCATCAGACCTATCGTAAAGACTTTTAATCACCTACATCTCTGCAATCCTAAGGTCTATTTCGATATTTTTATCACTTAAATTATTTTATTAACCTACCTAAGCTGTGTGTAAAATTTCATTTAATTTGAATTAACCGTTTTTGAGTAAATGTCGATCAAAAATCAAACCTAAGCGCCAGAGGTCAACCGTTAAACTGGTCAAAACGCAGGCTTTTCGCGGCTCTCGACTCTAAGACCTCACTTCGCTCGGGCGACTAACATAATGATTATTATGATCATTACATAGTATAAAAAAAATCGCATCTCGCGTCTGTCTGTTCCTATTTATACTTAAATCTTTAAAACTACGCCACGGATTTTGATGCATTTTTTTTAAATACGAGTAGATAAAGTGATTTATTTATTACAAATTAGAACGGCAATAAATTACCACTTACACTGATTAGTACATCAAGATTAAATACAGTAAACAAAAATATATCAAATTATTATCATTAAAATCAGAAAAAATAATAAAAAGAGAGAGAGAGAGAGAGTGATTCAATAGGAAGGTTTATATGTATGATACATGAGTAATAAGAGCAGAGAAACACTGATAATATTCTGTTATACGCAACGAAGTGGACCCCCACTAGTAATAATTATAAATGCGAAAGTATGTAAGAACGTATGGATGTAAATTTTACCAGGGGTAGACTTCCTTTGCAGGAGGTCGTCTAGGTGGGTACCCCAACAGTGCCAGTTATTCTACCGCCTGAGCAGTGATGTGCAAACATTACTGTGCTCCGGTAGGAGGGCACTGTAGCTAGTGAAATTACTGGGCTAAAGAGTCTTAACATCTTATGACTCTTGAGTAAGAAGCGTTGGTGCAGTGCTCCTAGAATTACACATAATTGTGAAATCCTAGGTAACACTGTACTGATTATGGGCAGCCGTTATCTCTTAACATCAGGAGAGCGTCTTGCTCGTCTTCTACTTCATCACATAAAAAAAAAAAAAAAAAAAACTCTTTCACGCCCAAACGGATAGATTGAGCTTATATTTGGTATCGAGGTAGCTTAGACCCTGGAATAACATAAAAGGCTACTGTTCAGTAGGTGAAACTCTAGGCTCAGCTAGTATAATAATAATAAGCTTTAAAAGTTAACCTTGTGTTATCTTTGTAAATAAACGGCATAAACTCACTTGTGTTTTCTTCGGCTTTAAACGGTCCGGTCGGCACGAAGCCGAATTAATTTTTTTTTTTTTTTTTTATGTGAAGAAGTAGAAGACGAGCATGACGCTCTCCTGATGTTAAGAGATAACGGCTGCCCATAATCAGTACAGTGTTACCTAGGATTTCACAATTATGTGAAATTCTAGGAGCACTGCACCAACGCTTCTCACTCAAGAGTCATAAGATGTTAAGACTCTTTAGTCCAGTAATTTCACTAGCTACAGTGCCCTCCTACCGGAGCACAGTAATGTTTGCACATCACTGCTCAGGCGGTAGAATAACTGGCACTGTTGGGGTACCCACCTAGACGACCTCCTGCTAAGGAAGTCTACCCCCGGTAGAATTAAGCATTAAGTTGCTTAGTTTGGGGTTAGGTGGCGCTGTGTGAAACGTCCTGAAATATTTATTTATTTATTTAATACTCATGAGTCGATTAGTGTAAAAATTGTGTTATCTCTTTCCCACAGGTGATATCAGCAATATCCGTCTTCTTCATCTGTATCTCAGTGCTCTGCTTCTGCCTGAAGACGCACCCAGACCTTCGCGTCGTCATGGCAACGGTCCCAGAAGACCAGAACACCACGGTCATGGACAACGTGGCAGACATGGAGGAGTTAGAAGGCTGGAGGGATGATAATAGGAAGCCACACGTTGCCTTCTTCTACATTGAGCTAGTTTGCAACGTTTGGTTCACTATTGAACTGCTCGTGAGATCTGTGGTAAGTCTTACAAATTAGACTTAATTATAAAATGGTTGTCTTCCCGGAGCGTTAAAATAAGGGTTGATTCACTATTGAACTGTTCATGAGATTTGTGGTAAGTCTTTTAAATGAACCTTAATTATAAAATGGTCGGTTAGTCTTTGCGCCCAGAAAGATGATAGAAGCTTCATGCCGGTTTCTTTTACATTGAGCTGGTATGCAACGTTTGGTTCACTATTGAACTGCTCGTGAGATCTGTGGTAAGTCTTTCAATTGAGCCCTAATTTTAAAATGGTTAGTCTATATGTGTTTCAGAAGTAGGAACACGGGAAGTTTTTAATACTACTATCGTGTCCAAGATTTCAAGGTTCTATAGCGAATGGATATTGTTAAATCAAGCAGTTTTATATTGCAGCTGTTAGCTGTACAAAATATTCTGATTGCTATGGGGTGGGGTATTTGCCATAAAATTATGAGGCATTAGTATTAATCTGCGGAATTAATTTTTTATTTTTTATGTTTACTAAATATTTATAAAAACAATGTTATTTCAGTACCTAGTAATCTGATCTTGATTATTTAAACAGGTATTTTAGCCCAAACAAAGCCTAATAAATTCGTATTCGAAGCTATAACTCTGTCGGCGTAAGTTCTTTCAACAATTAGCATCCATTGTACTAGACTTCGCCTAGATTGAATAATTACTGGAAACAAGCTGTGGTCAACGCTCACTATACCGTAACATACATACAGGGTTTCATTATGTTTATATTTACGTTAATAGAAGATCTTTTAATAATTCTACTACTTACTAATATTATTATGTTTGTTACTCTTTCACGCCTAAACGGGTAGGCTGATTAAGCTGAAATTTTATATATATGTAGATGGCTTTTACCCTGAAATAACTTAATATTTATCATAATTCAAATGCAAAGCATTTATTTCAATAATAAAATAATATTAGGCACAATAATTACACAATCCATCAATAATGTACAGCGGGTAAAACAGCTTGACACAGATAGTTTGTTATATTGAGAATGGGACTCTACATGAGCCAACGCCTGCCCCCGGTGGTGAATAGCGGATGATTGGCGTGAGGGCGCCTTCATCCGCATTACACAATTCACCACTACCGTCGGCGGGAACGGCCGAGCACTCGGGACCGTTCCCGGGTCCCTCCCTATTGAGAGGGGCGTGAAGGGCCCGTCTTTATAAAGGCGGGCGGTCGTCGACGGGGGACTGGATGCCAAGGCTCTGCCGATTCCCAGTCCTCCGTCACTGAGACGATGCGGGAGTGCCGCCGGGTTGGTTTAGTGGGTAGACCGTGCAGCTGTCCTGCACGGGAGTCCCTGATAGATACCCCCCATTTTCTCGATGGGAGGGTATGCGTAATGCATTTTTTCACGGCGAAAACAAAAAAAACAAAGTTTGTTATATTTTCACAAAGCTCTTCAGATTTTTTACCGTATTACTGTACGTGCTGGAGCAGAAATCTTTTACTTTTGTCTGGCTTATGATTTGTGAAGGATTTTCCGAGGGATTAAGTATCCTGCTATAATAAATCAAGTTTATCTTTTATATTTTTATTTTGACCATTCATATAATTGATATTAATATTTTCAACCTTTAAATTTTCGCATATTAAAGAAAGTAGAAGTAGAGTTATAGTTATTATATGAAAGTAATTAATTTAAATACGCTACCACCCACTTGACAAAACCGTGTCGCCATGTCGTCATTATGACCATGTTCCGGCATGATGTTCAATGAAGCTAGGGAGGGATTTATTCCGCCTTCTAGGTTTAGTCTGCTACCATCTACGGCCGCTCTAAGATTGTAGTTAAAGGCGAACCTATAATGAAAAATCCCTAATATCTTCAATTAGCTGCACTTCAAAAATAGTTGAATGTACCAGTGTAATGGACGTAGCACCTAAACAGTAGGTAACGTTGTTCAAACAGTACTCGTAGATGTTCAGAGAGTATTCAAAAGTGGCTGTCTGATGTCAGCTGTGAGTGACGTGGTACACTCTGCTTGAGGGAGACACACGGGGGAGAAGTTTACATGACGACGCTGCGGGTTTTATACAATACAATACAATAAGTACTCTTTATTGAGAATAAGAAAATATTTTTAAATAAATGAGAATGATTGAATGAATTTATCATGGATTACAGAGAAAACAGGCAAGAATAAGTGGTTGTAGTGTTCAATAATGATCTATCTATCTACGTATTAAGAATGTCATGTCATTATTAATATTGTATTAGTATGACTAAAATTCAGTACAAAATCAAGTATGAATTAATTATGATTTTTTTGTTGAGAAAATAGAAGGTAGAATTTAAATAGGTCCTGTAATTATTATAGGCGCAAATGGATCTATGCATTTTGATTACATCTTACAAGTATCAAATTTCCGTATTAAGATTTTTGTGTTAGTTTAAAGTACACTTCAAGTCTTATAAGCTTCTAAGGAGTGCAGCATCAGTATAATGCACAAATGCTCAGTGTTATAAAACTAAAAAAATCTCAACCATTTCTGATAAACATTCTACAATAATAAATGATAGACAAATTACTGTCCAAAAACAGAAGGAAAAGTTTTTACTAGAGTTTCCTCCCGTATGTCCTCTTAACATGTCAACTAAAACAGAACAGCCCATATTTCCATACACTCAACAATAAAACGAGCGTTCACGGCGCGTTAACTCCATTGTCTCTGGCGTGACGCCAGCGTGCATTAACGCGATACGTTCCCGTATGTTTCAGTCCACGGTGGGATGGGTAGGCGCGTGAGTGATGTACTATGTGGGCTTCGAAGTTGGGAACAATTAAAATATAGGCAGACACCGCACTGAAAGCAAACGCAACATAATGCTAAGTTGACACAAACAAGAAATAAGTTTTAATATACATTGCTCTTTATAAAAACTAAAGCTGGAGCCACAATGCCGCAGGAAAGCGGTTGCAGTGTGGGAAGGAATTTTTGAAGTGTTTGAATTCGTACGTACTGCACGTACACGCTTCTCACACACAAAGCAGACGCGGGCAGGATCAAAACGAAGATCGCGTCCATTTTCTCGCGTCCATCCCACTATTTTTTATTATTTATAAACTACGTTAAATGTCCACTGCTGATGATGCTAAAAAGACGTTAAAACAAAAGCTGCATGAAATCCCCGGATTACAATGGCAAGAGACATGAGAAAATCAAAAAAGCCTTTATCTAGCAGTGAGTGATTGAGATAATGATGACTGGCACCATTGCGCTATTTAAAACAGGCCATTCAGAACAACAGTAACTAATCGTTCGACGGTTCGAAGGTAATAATTGGAACACCCATCGATAAGTTTTCATCAAAAGACAGTATTCAAGAGGAAGATTTATGTGTGATTGGTGATAATATTATTATTTTTTACTTTCTCTGTGGTATATTAATAAAACTTCGTCTAAATTATCAAAGTTTATGTCTAATATTTATGAAAACGTATTCCTTGGTACTAACTACACGGCGTCAATTTTATCTTTAGTGTGCGATATCTGTTTTATTTCTTTAGTCTGTTGGGTGCTTAATTTTTTCACGTTTTGACCTTTTTCTAGACTAAGTGATTCCGGTCATAGGGATAAACGAGTGTTTTAGATGGTTATTGCAAACGGCAGCTTAGAGGTATAAAGCTAGTTTATAAAAGGCTTAGGAGGATGCTCCAATTTTTCACACCAGAACACAATAAAAAGGCGCGTCGTGACGTGGTCTGATTCGATATAAAATATCGCGATCGTTTTTTGCGCGATCCGGCTATATGTGGCTCCAGTTTAATAGTCGTTTAATAATTTTAACAATTATTCATTTTCAAGTGCAATTCAGCATTTCTAAAGGAGAAATTCGTTAAAATTAATGAAACTTTACGTATTGAATAGCTTGTGCTCATTTGGCGAATGGCCATTTCACTGGGTTTCGGATCGCCTGAACGGCGACTACATACGATAACAATTAACCTGAGTGGTGGCGCTACCATCTATGAACGACGGTGTTTACAGTGACTTTATCTGAAGGAATATTTAGTACCATTTTTGGCCACATTCTTGATAGTGGGTTGTAGGTAATATATTGCGCTGTACTGCACTTTGCTAGTCACTTAGTTAAACGGTTTTATTGAGCACTTGCTGTGCCTTGCGGTTTTCCTCGCTGATAATTATCACTACATAGTGCACTTATAAATGGTCTGTGTGCTATTTTAAAGTATTATTTACCTCTATTCTACACGGACTTTAAAAAAAATGTTATACGATTTTTTTCCACTATTACATAACATAATATAATAATGTTATGTAATAGTGGAAAAAAATCATATATATATATATGCGATTTCTAGCTTATGAACGCTGCTTTTTCCGCGTGGAGAAATCGTTTCTTAGCAGAGGTTCTGAAATCTATCTGGGTACCAAATTTCAACTCAATCACATCACTGCGGGAGAATGACCTTCCTTTTCTCTCTTCATTATCTATAACATAACATGGAAAAAATTGACAAAACCGTGTCGCCAAGTGGTTATTATAATATGACCGTGTTCCAGTATGATGTTTAGTGAAGCCAGGGAGATATTTATCCCGCCTTCTAGGTTTAGTCTGCTACCATTTTCGACAGCATCTTCGCTTAACATCACCCGAGATTGTGGTCAAGGCTAACCTACAACGAATCTTAAAATATGTGTAATGTGTACCATAAAAAAACAAAGAGAATCAAGTTTTGCCCATTATTTCAGTTTGGTCTGATCTATTGCGACGCCTGGATCAATTTCATTTTTAGAGACATCAGTTTTTGTGAGAACTATAAAACTAAAGAAAATTGGGGTAAAATCCACCAATTTTTGTGTCTATCGTAGCTTGATCCTAGAAATTAAAGCCTTTACGATAGGGTACTTAAAGCTGTGACCAATAAAAATATTTAAAGCTTTTGAAAAGAAAAAAAATATTCCTATATATGTAAGTACTAGCTGCGCCCAGTGGTTTACGTTTTATTCCATGGTCTAAGCTATCTTTATACCAAATTTTAGTTCAATCGGTCCACTCGTTTAGGTGTGAAGATGTAACAAACATACATCCCTACATTCTGCGGAGACAAATAATGGGAGAAGTTATTGGTTCCTGACACACAGTGATTGACTAGTTTAGAAACCATTGGATTCAAAAATTGTTTATGTACAGTCAACTACAAAGAGATGTATCCATGTTAGTCTTACAAAATGAAGGAACTTTTAGTATGCAAAAATTATTTACCCTTACTTCGTGACATTTTCAGTATCCACCAAATCTTATACTATATTCGATTCATTTTAAATGCTATTATTATGTATCACCTAAGGAAAATTCGTGGGATACATCATTGTTGCATATTAAACGAGTCGATGATTTCTAGTAGCAATCAAACTTTATATTAAGTTTGATTGCTACTAGAAATGTCACGAACCAAGGGTGGTTCATTGTGGCAAATGAAAATTTACTTCATTTTGTAAGCCTAACATGGATACATCTCTTTGTAGTTGACTTTACATGTTATGTCAAATAAATAAACATTATTATTATTATTATTCTACAGTAGCCCAGCGGATTTACATCTGTAGTCATAGGCCAAAGTACAGCGGGTAAAACCGCTGGGCGCAGTTAGTACTGTAGATATATAGTGCTACTTAGGTACAGCAATAAATCTAGAAAGTAGGTAAACGTTTTCAACTTCTCGCGATATTAATGAAATGGCCTCACGCCAGATAACTTTGTTCTGGTAGTGCTAATTTAACGGTAAAATGTTGCGGTGCTTGTATAGTACTCAGTACCTAGGTAATAATGTCGAATAAATTATTCCCAACTTTTGGGTTACTGAGTTAGGAGGACGGTAGTTTCGAAATATTGCGTTGTAAACTTCCTTACATACAAAAGTTTAAAATTTTTAAAAAATATAAAGAGACTTACGTATTTTTTGGTTCGTGAATAAAATTAAAAATAACGCTTATAAGTTTTTGGGTGGGAACGCGTGACGTCACTAACCGGTACAAAGTTTACCAGTTTGACTAGTGACGTCACGACCACGACTAAGCAACTTTAGGGTGTTGTATCTCACACGTTTTTTATCAAATTTTACAAAGAAAAAAATACCCTATCCCAATTTTTTAATAATGTACCTACTTGATGGTCAAATAAACATTTTTTGTCAACATCATTCAATTGTAAAATGCTTGTATAGTACCTAGGTAATAATGTCGAATAAATATTGCGTTGGAAGTTGAAACTTGAAACTAATGTTGACTGAGTAAAAAGTGTGTGTGTGTGTGGAATTATGTTTCTTAAATCGGCGTTAAAGAGTTGAATTTTTAAATATTTATAATAGAGGCGGCGCTAGATCGAAAGGGGGAATTTGGGGGAGGCCTTTGCCCAGCAGTGGGACAGTCTAGGCTAAATATAATAATATAATATATGAAATTAAAATTATTTAAAATATGTTTATTTATCAGCTTCAACAAAATCAAAACCAATGTTGCCAGGTTTCTATCTCCAAATACCCCAAAATTAGCGTTGCTTAATTTTTCCACAAGACTCGGTCGGAAACTCGTAACAACGGAAACTTAGGAATTGTGCAATTAAAAATTAATTATTGCCAGAGTGGGGATTGTTTCCCGACTTTTAGGGACGGTTTTTGTTTCAAACTTGGAATCTTTGGGAGATTGATGGGTTGACTTTGAGTGTTGCCAGTCACGTACCTTAATAATGACCATAGCGTTAGAAAAGGTTCAATGTAGAATTGAATTTAACTAAAAATTGTCTTCGAAATATAATAGGCCTAGCAAAAATATACCTAAAGGTACTCTATCAAAGAATAGAAACGAACTCTAAGCTCTAGAACAATAATAATTATAAAAATACGGATTAAATAATTTATTTATTTTGAAATCCCTTACAGTATAATACTTACATAGGTATTTTCCCCTCTTATCGAATTTAAGTTTTAATTCTTAAGCTGACGACAGACAGAGGCGGGACGGAGCGGTAAAGCGGTAGCGATCTTCATTTTGTTCCTGCCCGCGTTCGCTTAATAAGTGAGAGGTTACGTAAGACTAACATGGATACATATCTTTGTAGTTGACTGTACAAATTCGAACATTACAAAAATTCCGTCCCGCACCGCGACCGCTTTCTCGCCTGTGTGTGGCGTCACCCTTAAGGTTTCTAGTAAGTTACTAGCTTGCTAGCTTTAAATTATATTATTTATCGTCGTGATGCCTACATTAAAGCTAAATCCAAACAATATAATATTTACACATAAAAACCTCAAAGATTCAGTTAATCCATAAACGCACACAAATTAACCATCTGACGCGTCAATAACTTAACGTTCCATTCCACGTAATATTAACGGAATGACGTCATGGTGTACGCAATGAAAGCTCATATTGTTCATAATATTATTCTTATTAGTGAGAATGGCAAATACGCGTGAAACTCGCGTGAAATTGAGATCGTGTCACGTATGAGTCTCGGTAATGTAATGTACTTTTAAACAGTACGTTGGGTTTAGTTATTAGGTTTATATTAATTAATAATATACTAGTGATGGTAGTTGGAGGGCTAGAAACAATCTGGAGATTGAAGCGCTAGTGGCTGAGCCGAATATCATCGGCGAAATAAAAGCCCACAGACTTCACTGGCTCGGTCATGTAGCGAGGATGATTGAGGATCGTGCGGTGAAACGTGCGTATCTCGGACGAGCAACAGGCAGGCGGCTTTTGAACGTCCACCTGCCTGTTGGAAGGATGAAGGATGAAGTGGAAAGGGATCTGGAAGCGCTCCAAGCTCAGTCATGGCAAAAAGTAGCCCAGAATCGGGAAGAGTGACGTAATCGTGTATCGGAGGCTAAGACTTAGCTTGGGTCGCTGCGCCGTTCGTGCAGGTGCTTTCCGGGCACGGATGCTTCGGAAAGTACTTGCACCACGTAGCCGGCAGGGAACCGACCCCTGCTTGCCACCACTGTGGTAGCGACGTGGATACGGCGCAGCACACACTGGAGGAGTGCCCAGCTTGGTTCAGTGAGCGTCGTACCCTCGTCGCTGTTATGGGGGGCGAACTCTCGCTGGCAACTATGGTAAGAGCCATGGTTGCGAGCGAGGAGTCGTGGTAGGCCGCGGTTTCGTTCTGCGAGAGTGTCATCTCGCAGAAGGAGATCGCGGAACGCGAACGGGAGGTCACCACCGACCTCCCGATGCGTGCCCGGAGAAGGGGGCGTCGGAGGCGTATCTTCCACGCCCTTCTCCAGCCCCCATAACCTGGGTCTAGGCGGCGAGTACGGGGGTACTCGTCGCCGCAAGCACAGACCCACGAGGTGGCGCGCGCGGTGTTTCCGCGCGCCCCTTGAGAGGGTGGGGTGAAACTCCTCTTCACCCCACCGCGGAGGGGTCCTCCTGTCAGTGAGGACCAAACGCCGTCGGGGCCGCGGATGAATGCTTCGGCGTACCCGTTGCCCCGGCATTATGGCGTCCCGCAGGAACACCCCAGGTTTTTTAGTGGGTATCCCCGCCGCTCCCATCTTTGGCGGGGGAGTCCCACATACCGCCCCGCGCCCCCCGGCGTGGGGTGATGATGCGTAACGCATTTTTCCTAGGATAAAAAAAAAAAAAAAAGGTCGCTGCGCCGTAGTAAGTACTTTAAAAGTTAAGTTACTGAGTTAAACCTACATATCGAGGAAAAGGAAAACATTTGCTTTGAAGTGTCAATAAAGGTTCGGATATAAATTGTGTTTTATATGATTTTGTGTTCCTTGAGATTCGTGCATCGATAGCGTTGGAGATCAAACGCTGGATCATTTGGGATCAAATTTATACGAGATCTGTATTGTAAGAGATTGATTTTATTGTGATGATGATTTCGTATTGATTGACTCGAAATTGTGGAGTCGATTAACCTATAGGCAGTACCTACTCGTATACATATACCAATATTATATTGAAATACTTATAGAGAAGTCTATAATATGTGATGTTATAATATTTTATTTTTATTATGTGTGTTTTACAAGGGTATTGTCACGATTACCCAATTTTTTTTGTAATAATAAGTAAAGCTATATTTTTTTACAAAACAGACATACAATACATATTATAAGCAATAAACATACGTTCATAAAAGGGTACCTATATAGAAATTTCAAATCCTTGGCCCCTCCAAGGAATTAAAATTTCTGTATAGGTACCCTTCTATATAGGTGAAACTGGCGTACGAAATTTGATGAGCAAAAATGTTTACTTTTTAATAAGGTATTTTTGATAAATATTATTATCTTATGCTCGCTGCTTCGCCCGCGTGGCAAAAACCTTTCTTAGCGAAGATCTACATACATCATAAAACCTATCTATTTTCCAATTTTCAAGCAAATTACTTCCGCGGTTTGAGCTGTGCGTTGATCAGTCAATCAGTCACTCCTTCCTTTTATATATTTAGATAACATTACTTATTCAAGTTTGTAATTATAAAAAGACATTTTACTTACTATGCCGTTTATAAATATCTTTTAACCGTTCAACAAAGAACCAACCATTCAAAACATCATTAGGCAAAGCTCACAACAAGTACAAAAATTAGTACAGAAAGTCGGCAAATGAGAGCACGTGCGACGGCAAAAGTTAATCAGAGATAAAAAGCGAACTGTAACTTGACATGACATGGGTTCACTCGTGCAAAAACTCAAAGGGAAGGAAATGTAGATAATTAGTCTTTAAATGTAGTAATTAACGAGATAAATTAACTTGTAGTTAAATTGTTGCTGGACAGGGCCTGTTAGAAGTTCTGTCTTTGATGTTGCAGTATTTTGGGTATTGAGGGTTATTTAGAATCATTAATTAATTGGGGCGTTGATAATGTGACAATATAATATTATTGAAAATATCTATTTGAATAAACTTCCACTTTGTGTAATATATTATAGGTTAATAAGTATTATTGTTCCTTTTATTTTAATTAGGTAAAATTAATGTATTCCAAAGGTAGGGCAAACCCAGATTAGTGTGTGTAAACTAGCGCACGCACACAATAAAGGAAAAGCATAATATGTAGGAGGCAGTCGTTAGGTCATGTTGCAGGCCTTGTAGTTATCTCGGCGACCTGAAACTGCAACATATAGGTTAGCCTTACAGCCTTTAATTGTGATTAAGTTTAAAGTAAAAATTCAAATGACAATAATTAAACACTACGAGTAAAACAAAATAAAAACAAAGCATCGAGAGCAAATGGCGTAGTTAGTTACGCAAATTGTGACGTGATCGCTGTTTACATATTGTGTAACAACTGCGTAATTAGGTTGCGCTGTCGTTGTTTATATGCTAATTTAATTGCAAATTTATTTTATTGGCTACATTTCCTTTGGTCAGGGGTAGTTGGATGTTTTCTGGCCAGTTTTAGTTAAATTTAATCCTGATACCTATGTAAGTAAATGTTTGATTATCTCCACCAAAGTCGGAAATTTAGAAAGAAAGTAAAAAAAAAATTGCACACAAGACATATAGCGTTGGCCCACGTGAACGCGCGGGCGCGGGCGCGGGCGCGAAATATAAAACATACGACGTGCTATGAAAGTGTTCACGTACAAACGCACGTGCGGTGTAAGCAAAGTCTGCCGCGCCCGCGCGTTAACGTGAACAAGCACATAGACAGCGTGTATGTTTGTTACTCCTTCACGCCTAAACGGGTGAACCGATTGAGCTGAAATTTGGCATAGATATAGCCTAGGCTCTGGAATAACACATAGACTAGTACAGCGTAAAAGTGCTGGGCGCAGCTAGTTGACAATAAAATTAATAGATTTTTTTTTTTTTTTTTTTATGTGATTAAGTAGAAGACGAGCAAGACGCTCTCCTGATGTTAAGAGATAACGGCTGCCCATAATCAGTACAGTGCTACCTAGGATTTCACAATTATGTGAAATTCTAGGAGCACTGCACCAACGCTTCTTACTCAAGAGTCATGAGATGTTAAGACTCTTTAGCCCAGTAATTTCACTAGCTACAGTGCCCTCCTACCGGAGCACAGTAATGTTTGCACATCACTGCTCCTTAAAAACCTAAACATTTTTGAAAAAACTGTCTATCTCGATCTGCAAACATCGATACATATTTAGTAAAACATAAAAGTATATACTACACTTTTTCTCACAATGTCGTAACAAACTACCTCACATAGAGAAATTTATGTAAAATCGAAATAGCACTGTCAAAGCTCACAATTTATGGTAGTTCTGTTCAAAAAGAGAATACTCGTGTGATACGTGCAACGCCTACAAAAGGTTTATAAAAGGATATCGTGTACGATATCCTGTAAGTAGGATTAATTACCATCCAACCGCCAAACCGACAATTGTTTACCATTAATTTTAAGTTTGTATTGTAGTCTAATTATTTCCTATGTGTCTTGGTTTGCAATAAAGTGTTTTTCTATTCTATTCTAAAATTAGCAGACCGAACTCGATATTTTACCGTGGTTTACTCTCGTTTAGAAGGGTGGTACAATATATGTATATTTGGTAAAATATATATTTGGACTTTGGATTGAGGAAACTTAGGTTCTTTTGTCTCTGGCTGACGAGCGCTATGTTCAAAATATGATTGCATGTTGTTGAAAAATGTAAGTACACGCATACATCTCGCAGTTCAGACTATATTACATTTTTTTCGTGGCAAATGCATTTATTGAGAAAAAAACAAGCAAAACAACAATTCTACAGCTACTATAGCAGTAAAGAATACTTGAATTAATGGTTAATAATATTAACCATAGATCCGCCACACGCCAATCTACAGAAAATCCAAGTGCTCCAAACGACTGTCAGATGGTAGCGTGTCCAAAAAGCTGGCAACGTTGCCACGTTGGATGGCAATACTTATCAAATTACACAGGGTTATTTTTTTATGCATTTTTAAAAATTTCCCCTCGATTTTACGAAAACTAAAATATCTCGAAAACCGTAAATTTTAGCGGAACATAATATTATGTATGTGTATATATATATATTGCGCTAAAATCATGGCCAATGACCTCCCTAATGAGGCCCTGTACACCAATGTACTAAAATACCCAAAAACCCTGTGTATTGATAACAATATTTTTTTAAGTCGTTTCAAACATCCAAACTCCCTATTCGTATGGCTCTCCTATTTCTGCACACTCTCTCGGCCCGACTACGCGGCAGTTAAAGGGAATTCGATATAGTGCAGACTGCATCCTGAAATAAAGGCTCTATTTCAAAAGGATTTGTCGACAACGATCATGTGACAGTTTTGTACTCGTATATTGTCATAAAAATATACCTTTGCCTTTCTTTCTCTTTGTCTTTGATGTACTTTATGTGAAGAAAAAAGGTTGTTCAACTAATGTTCTTTAACACTAAACGATTCGTGAGTATTTAAATCTTTGTAAATAAACGGCAACTCACTTGAACTCCTCGTACAGGATCGAAACGGTCGGCACGAAGCCGAAGTAAATACAAGTGAGTTAATGCCGTTTATTTACAAAGATGAATGTTCTTTAAATTTACTTATAGTTATAGGATATTTATATAAAATGGTAGGTAGGCTTCAGCTGGTTAGTTACCACCCATTGGACAAAACCATGTCGCCAAGCAGTTATTATGACTGTGTTCCGGCATAATGTTCAATGAAGTTTGAGAAGAATTTATCCCACCTTTTGGGTTTAGTCTGCTACATTCTGATACATCGTCGCTTAATATCGCGTGATGCTAAGCGATCGTAGTCAAAGGTTAATCCATTCAGCGGTTTAGGCTGTGCGTTGATAGATCAGTCAGTCACTATTTAGATAGGCACATTTTTTACATTAATTTTTTTAGACTACATAAAATAATGCCAAATATGCAAAGCCACGGTAATACATTAATTAATTTATTTCAATTAGAACGGCGACAGTGCCACTTAAACTAACTGACAAGCATTTAAACATAGAAAGAAATTGCAGAAAATATAATAATTAAAACAATTCATAAAAACAAATAAATGTCAGTAATAATATGCCAAAGATTCTAATATAATAATGACAAAATTACAAATTATAATCATTACAATTAATGTAATAATTCTAGTGAAATAGTAAATGAATGAAATTTTAAGTAAAATAGAAATGAATTTTAGTGGATGCTCGGAATGGGAGCGGCTCGTAGGTATTATAATTAAACTGTGCTCTATGCTTCAACATCTGGTTCTGTACAAGTTGTAAAACGTAACGATATTCATTGTAATTAAAATATTTTCTCTAATTAAAATGTTCTTTAACGGTAGGAGTCAAGGACCCTAATTCAAAGATTGATCTAAATAAACTACCCAGGAAAATGAGTTACGCCTTGTCCATAAGAGAAAATTTTACTCACGCATAGGTTGCAGACTAAACCTAAAATATGGGATGAATCTCTCCATGGCATGGCTTCGCTGAAGATCGTGCTGGTACATAATAGAAATGATCGTTTAGGGGCATGATCTTGTTTGGTTACCGTCTTCAGTCAATCAGTCGTCAAAAGGCTAATCTATCATGAGTAATAAGACGTGCAGCGCATAAGCATGACGTGAAATAGGTAATAGCTGTTTTTCAATATAAGTAAATTCAGGGCGCATCTAAAAATGTATAACTGACCTTGCTTTAAAAAGGGTAAAAATAGATGACCAATTTTCCACATGAGTTTGTTACACGCAAACTTGCAGAAAAAAACAACACGCCACCTCTTAAGCTTAGTTGAACTAAAAAATTGGTGCATCGGACAAAAAAAATTAAAATATTGGGCACGTATTTTTTAAATTGTAATTTTAATAAAAAAAACGTGTGATTCACAACGTACTATAGTTACATGGAAAGAGTCGTGACGTCATATGTGTGAATGTGTGTGCTCGAGTCGATACAAAATGGACACATATCATGACGTCACGCGTCATCACCAAAAAACTTATAAGCGCTATATCTCACCCATTTTTTATCTTATTCCCTCGCAGCCTTCCCTTGCAGACTTCCCTTGCAGGAGGTCGTCTAGGTGGATACCCCAAACAGTGCCAGTTATTCTACCGCCTGAGTAGTGATGTGCACACATTACTGTGCTTCGGTGGGAGGGCACTGTAGCTAGTGAAAGTTACTAGGCTAAAGAGTCTTAACATCATAATGACTCTTGAGTAAGAAGCGTTGGTGCAGAATTTTTACATCATTGTGAAATCCTAGGTGGCATTGTACTGATTATGGGCAGCGTTATCTCTTAACATCAGGAGAGCGTCTAGCTCGTCTTCTTAATCTTTCGCATAAAAAAATTGTCCGTTACCCTTTCTCTCATCTTTTAGATAGCTTCCATTTTCGGCACCCAATGTAAGAAAGTTCTACGACGTCGCAGAAACTTGCTCCATAAGTTATTTAGCGATATGCACTAGTTCCTAGTAGATCATTTATTCCGTTTTCTTGACTTGACTGATTAATTGATTAGTTTGAGTTATAAGGGAGGAAGTTTGGGGATCAATTTGTAGTGATACTCAAAGGTCAGTTGTGTCTAAGGATGATATTTTAATATGTGTATTATATATATTTGTATAGTACCAATTTAAAAAGATAGGTGTTAATAATAATAATAGATATTGAATAATTATAATCCGTACCATCGATTATTAAATGCTTTAATCAAAATCATTTTTTTTTAATTATTTATTAATCATTACCTAAGCGGATGGCCGATGGGGTCGAAAAGTGCTTGAGTGGGTACCGTGGACTAATAAACGCAGCGTAGGACGTCCACCCACAAGGTGGACAGACGACATTAGAAAGGTCGCCGGAAGACGCTGGATGCAGGTCGCTTCCAACCGGTACATATGAAAGTCCGAAAGGGAGGCCTGTGTTCAGCAGTGGACGTCCACTGATAATGATGATGATGATGATAATGAATCATTACTATGTGACTGAAAACAGGAGCATACTTTTACTTAACTTAGAATGTAGGAAATTTCAATTTTTCTCTGAAAATCTTACCGGAATACAGTCATACAATACCTCCATTCTGATGTTTAAAACCGATGAACAGAAACCATCTAAAAATGCTGACAGCATCCCCTCGCTAAAGATCTACCTCTAATATATGTACGTTTCCTTATTAAATTCCCCAAAGTGTTATAAACCTTATAAAGGCCTCAGCCACTTAGCGTCGATCATTTCGCACCTGCTTAATTTTTTGAGTACACAATCTAACCCTCATTACACAGTATTACGTGCCTTACGTGGACGGTAACACCAAGGAATGAATAAGGCATAGGAACGGCTATAATATGCATTTGATACCTGAATCACATTTAGGATTTGTTGTGAACTTTTCTTTTATAATAATAATATTTCAGGACATTTCACACAGCGTAACCCAAGCTAAGTAACTTAATACTTGTGCTATGGTGGTTAGGATAACGGATATAATACTTTTAAATACTTTTCTTTTGTAAAATACATACTTATAATAGATATAAAAAGCCACACGGACCAGAAGCAAATATATTTGTGGATCACACAAACGTTTGTCCCAAGCGGGAATCGTACCCGCAACCTTCTGCGTTGCAGGCGGGCACCTAAACGGCAATTGAATGACACATAGGCTTTATTCTTGCTGGATTTACCACTGAGTACAGCTAGTCCTAGTTCATTCGTTCCCCGGTTATCCTATATTCCCCGACTAATTCTTATAGCATTTAAATATATTACTGTTTATACGTATACTCCTATTAAAAATATGTACAAAACTTTTTGGCAATTAAACCATCTTATGTCTATATAAATTGGATACAGCATAGGTTCTTATACAAAAATATATGGCCGATTTAATTTTCTAAGTTTTTGTGGTGTGAAGGGACATAATTGAACAGGTTGTTTACCTTATATCCGATGGGAATCCAGAATTAGTAGCGTTTTGTTGAATTGATT
The DNA here is from genome assembly GCA_947507615.1 of Hemithea aestivaria. Lineage (NCBI taxonomy): Eukaryota > Metazoa > Arthropoda > Insecta > Lepidoptera > Geometridae > Hemithea > Hemithea aestivaria. The sequence continues at coordinate 15,139,262 of OX382338.1, forward strand.
TTTGGAAAAAAGGTTTTCTTACTGTTAATGAACAAAAACTGAAATAATATAAAAATTAAGTGTTACAATTGGCGGTTTTATCGCTAATAGCGATCTCTTCCAGACAATCATGCAGGGAGAGGAGAAAAATTGATATTCACAATGGGTTAGGTGGTGTGTTAAAAATTACCAGAAACAAAGACTAATTAAGATTGATTTGAGTACTTAAATAAACTAAATTTCTAACTAACCACTTGCCAAAAGTTCGTATTTGGAACAACTAATTTTATTAGATCGTAACATAAGCTAGGCCGGTCGCATATTGCCGGTTTATGTCGCACTTCCTTCAAGTTATGGAGTTGAGCTCTTTTTATGCAACCCTATGTTACCGCTAAGTTGTAAATATGCTACCATGTTGGCAGTAATCATACTTTTATTATGTTGTACTTTGGAATATAAATTTTTTATCCTGTATGTACGAAAACGTAGCTAAGGCCATCCTTACGTGTTGGACTGATGACCTGGACAAGATTGCTGGAAATACAAAAGCAGAAAGCATGCAGCCGCGAGCTTAGGTGTTCTAAGGGGGATAGATTTATGTTTAGTAGTCTTACAGCTTATGATGATGATAAATGTGAAAGTATCCATGTGTGAGTCAGTGTGAGTGTGTGTTTGTTTCATCTCCACGCCTTAACATATTGACCTTTAATAAAGACCTGTATGTGATCCGCAAGGGCGCAGATGTATCAGGCTATAGTCTAAGCTTTCTTTGTAGAGGTATACGCCAAAATTCAATACAATCGATGACCTGGTAACCTATACAAACATACATTTGCATTTATAATATTAGTACGAGTAATTTTTTTTTTTAGATTAGGTTTTACGTTATGTACCTTCTTATACTCAGCCGAAGCTGCCCCACTTCTAGGCAATGGCATACGTTAAACCTAAACAAAAAAATGGCCTAAAAATTTGAACGAGAAAATTTGTACCCATAAATAAAACTCCATAAGGTTCAATTTCATCTGATAAAACGCGCTCAATAAGTCACAGAATAAAGGTTTAATTTCCACTTTAAAAATGGGTCAATTTGATAGATTCTCTTGCAACTGACAGCCTCTGGCTATTTTTAAAATGCCCGTGTTTATTGGAGAGATGCCAATATTCCTACGAATTCAATAGGACGACCATTTTTGGCAAGCGACGGAAACTGCTAAAGCCTCATTTTGTGTCTTGAATGTCACTTGCTTGGACAAAATATCAATTGGTTAATGCTTATGGGCTAATTTTCTTTCGTAGCGCCTGTGGTCGTTTAGCCTTTAATCCGGAGTTCCTGGCTTTAATTTTCTGTGTGTATTTCATGGAGGTTTTGTAGGAATCTTGGTGACCTGAGTGTGTTGTTGGCTGGGTCCTGTACCTATGTAGAAACAAAAAACTCACTAAGAATCCGACCAAATTGACGGATGCTAAAGAGTTAGTGGGAAGTCAGCATAAGGTTATTATACGAGTAGCATACAGTAACGACACCACCTCAGCTTTAAATCTTCGCCTTATTACCTTATGCTACGTCTTGCCGCTAGCGTGCTTAAATTTTGGAGAGGCGCTGAATATCTGTACAGTGCGCGTGTTAACCAGGGTAGACTTCCTTTGCAGTAGGTCAAGTTGGTTGGTTACCCCAACAGTGCCAGTTATTCTACCTTTTGAGCAATGATTTGCAAATATTACTGTGCTTCAGTAAGAGTGCACTGTAGCTGTTAGTGAAATTACTGGGCTGAAGAGTATTAACATTTTATGACACTTAAGAAGCGTTGGAGCAATACACCTAGAATTTTTCACGATTGTAAAATCCTGGGTAGCACTGTACTAATTACTCTGTATTACCATCAGCAGAGTGTCTTGCTCATCGCAAATAATTGGGCCATGACCATAACTCATTTTCTTGTTTATACGAAACTTACACATTTATTTTTTGTTTCAGGTGGCGCCAAACATAATAGAGTTTGTGAAATCCCCAGTAAACATTATAGACTTTATAGCGACGCTAAGTTTTTACATGGATGTAGTGGTAGAGTTGACCATTGTCAAGCAGTATGTGGATAAGGCAGACATTTTGGAGTTTATATCTATTATTAAGATACTAAGGTACGTGAACTTTCATTTATTTCATTAGTTTTAGTAGGCCTCCCCTATGGTATGCCACTCAACTGTCCTCTGTCTTTCTCCTCCACCCACATTTAGTGACCCTATCTTGCCCTGGGCGCCTTAAACTACGTTTGCGGAGACGTGGTCTCCACTCTAGAATTTTAGAAATGTGACCAGCCCATTGCCACTTAAACTGGGTAATGCTAATCCTTTTGGCTATGTCGGTAACTTTGGTTCTCTGCGATCATTAATTACTGATGCGATCCTTTAGAAAGACACCGAGCATGTCCCGCTCCATAGCTCATAAAGCAGCTTTGACTTATTGCTTAGAGCAATCTCTTCCAGGTAACTGGCTTTTGTATAGAGAGATTGATATAAAGAGTGGGTTATTATCTATTGGGGTATTTTATGGGGTACCTATACATTTATTCTTCTGATCGTGTACATAAACGAGTGATATACGTACATTAGGTTTTTTTTGTTGTTTTCATGACATTCCGCCCAGCATTCAAATAGTATTTTTTCGTACATGATTTAAATATATTAATATAGTTGTTTCTTTGTCCTAAGGTTGTTTAAACTAACTCGACATAGTCCCGGGCTGAAGATATTGGTGCACACGTTCAAGGCGTCAGCCAAGGAGCTGACGCTGCTGGTCTTCTTCCTGGTGCTTGGTATTGTGATATTTGCCAGCTTGGTCTACTATGCGGAGAAGTCGCAGGTTAGTTCATTTAATAACCTCTGTGGGCATACCTCTGTGGCGCGGTGTGCTAATACCCGCTTGCAACGCAGAAGGTTGCGGGTTCGATTCCCGCATGGGACAAATGTTTGTGTGATCCACAGATATTTGTTTCTGGTCTGGGTGGTATGTGTTTACAAAAGAAAAGTATATATTATATAAGTATTATATCCGTAATCCTAACCACCATAACACATGCATTAAGTTGCTTAGTTTGAGGTTAGGTGGCGCTGTGTGAAATGTCCTAAAATATTTATTAATAAGATAATAATACTCTTTATAAAGACCAAAAAGACACATTACATTAAACTTATTTCTTACTAGTACTTAAATACGAGTTTGGTATAAATACGAATAGCCTATGTTGCTCAGGGATAATGTAGCATTCTAACGGTGAAAGAATTATCGAAATCCCTCCAAAAGTTTTCGAGTTTATTCATAACAAACTTACATATAGAAAAATACAATAAATATTTCCTCTTTAGAATTTTAGTACATAAATCGATTTATTAGAAGACAAGCTTATGCTTGCGACTTTGTCCGCGCGTAGAAATTCTTTCTTAGTGGAGGTCTACGCTGTAAAACCAATCTGTGTTCCAAAATTCATCCCATCATTCAGCGGTTTGGGCTGTGCGTTGATAGACCAGTCAGTCAGCCTTTCCTTTTATATATTTAGAAGAAGAAGATGTGATTCATCGTCGACCGAATTTGTACTTTACATTAAGTGAGATGTCGTCAAACATGAGCATATTATGTAGGTGTTAATATCATAAAAGAAAGCCTCAACCGAAAGTTATTTTTGTTTAAATTTTATTGCTATAGCGCCCCTGAGTGTACGTAGGTAATGTAGTGGTTATATATACTCCGGCAATGTGTTATTTATGTGTAGCTTACAATAAAGCATTATTATATTACATCTATCTATAATATAATAAAGTTTCTGTGCTCAATAAATTATTATCTTTCTTTCTTTCATAATATTATTATTCATTTACAAGTCAAATGTTTAACGTTAAATGCCATTCTACCTCTAAATAATTTACAACTTTTGTACTCAACAAACCCGTTTGTCTCTGATTAAACAACATAAATAATGTCTTATTAATCAAAAGCCCCTAATGATTGCCAAAGGCCGTGATCATACTGACGAATTCACCTTCAACCCTTTATTAATCGTGTAAACTCGCCTTTACACAGGTTCGTTCGTTCAAAGAGATCATATTTGCCGGCCCTTAATTAGAGTATACAAGCCCTTTTACAAACTGAAAGTTCGCTCCCTTGAAATCGTGGGTCAGCGAATTTGGAATCTCTTTCTGTTTTCTGATGCCCTGGTACTTTTGGGCTGATTTCGTAATAATTCTTGTATTATTTACTTTTTACAAGCTTTTATTTACTTTCACCTGTCTGTTTGTCCGTATGTAGAAAAAAGAATGTCATAAGATGTTAAGACTCTTCAGCCCAGTAATTTCACTAGCTACAGTGCCCTGTTACCGAAGTAGTACACTAATGTTTGCACATCACTGCTCAGATGGTAAACTGTCAGTGTTGAGGTACCACCTAGTCGACCTCCTGCAAAAAAAGTCTCCCCCCAGTGTTAGCTATGCTAAGTAATTGTACTTATTGAATAAAAATTGTAGTAAAATCAATTAAACCGAACCATATCTAAAGTAAATTTATATAATATAACAACTAGCTTGTGCTCGCGACTTTGCCCGCGTGCAAAAATCCTTTCTTAGCGGAGGTCTACATCATGAAACCTATTTGTGTTCCAAATTTCAACCCAATTCGTGTAGCGGTTTGGGCTGTGCGTTGATAGGTCAGTCAGTCAGTCACTCTTTCCTTTTATATATTTAGATACTCGTTAATATTATACCTCTACAAAGCCTAAATTAAAAAGAGATATAAATAATATAAACAAATTCAAAACGCGTCCAAATTGCCGTTTCTCAAAACCGGTTTATTGCCGTTCCATTTCATGCATAATTTTCATTTCGCAGCGGTCAGTGTAAATGGTCTATATTTTAATTTACATATAAGGATTACTGTTAAATTAATAATTAAAAAAGCATAAAAAATGATATAAATAAATTTAATTGCATGTGGCCAACAGGATACTAAATATAAAAACTAAACTAAGACTTTATGTACCTAATTTTAAAGAGGCCAATAAACTATTGTGTGTGTAATGGAATTTGCGCTACTTTGCAGATATCAATAATATATAATATTTAATTTTCATTTAATATCACACACTACTAAAAATTGATATATGTATAATTACTTATAATATTAAATGGTTCCGTCAAATGACGACCAAAGCGAAGATGTGCGTACAACATGCGTATGGTAAAGCAAAGAAAAAATAAAATATAATTTTTAGAGGCGAGGTGGAGAAGATAGAATTTATGCGAAAAACTTAACTTTCCGGCTTGCTTAAAACTTACTTCTCTTTGCTTTGGTAAATAAGTCCGAAGGTTAAGTAAAACGATTGGACTAAACAAAACCTTAAATAACAAATAGCCGTAAATAAACTGTCTCAAAATAACACCTCGTTGATCAAAAGCCCCCTCTCATAAACAAAAACAATTAATTCAAAAAGGAAATTTACAAGAAACTGCCAAATAACTCGAGCACAAAAGGCAAGTAATTACACATTCAAAGACATCCAATCCTTTTACACTTACAGCCGAAAAATGACACACATAATACAATGACGTACACAGTACACCGTTCACAGATGTGACGTTAATTTACACGCGCTGACAGATGAATGTGTGACCATGGATCTACTCTATGTGGAACTATTTTTAACCCCAATATGGGTATCAAATGAAAGGGCTTGACTAGTAAAATACAACGCACTATAATAAATTTAAAACCCAAGATGGCCGCCACCACAAAATGGTGGATTACATATTGTGTTGGGGGTTTTTATATTTTTAATTTAATTCACTTGTTAAAACATACAATACAATACACAACTCTTTATTGAAACTCCACATGAAAACAAAAATTAAAGATATTGTTACATGGTATACGAGGATGTTACAATTGGCGGTCTTATCGCTAAAAGCGATCTCTTCCAGACAACCGTGCAGGGAAAGGAGGAGGAACATATTATATGAAATTATTTAAAAAAAAAAAGTATGAATGTCCTACTCAGTAAAATAGATTATATTATGGTAGAGCTACAAATAATTATCTTCACGCAAAATTAAACTCAATCTGTTCAACCGTTGAAGAGAAATGAGGTATACATAGGTACAGTAAATATAACATGCACAAGATTTTGTCGTCAAGTGTTTACTGATTTGTGTGATATCGCTCGATATCAGCAGCTTTACTTGTCTCTTTGTCTGTCACTCATTATATTTAGTAGTTTAAAATATCCCAAATTGCTAAACATTTATAAATGTAAACTATATTTATGCTAAAGGCTAATATGATGACATTTATAGGAATTCATCTATTAAGACCAATAGTTTGTTGTTTTAACTAATTAATAAATTCATTTTAACTGTAAAATTCAAAAGTAAATAGATTAAAAATTTACTCTGACCCTGAATCAAACTTTGAAACAATACAAACATTTTTAATAAAAACAAATGCTACCCGACATGAGTACACTCAGAGGCATTATAAATGCGCCCACGAGACTCGACACAGCTGTCGGTTTTCCGGTAGAGAAATACATTGGAAAGTTTTTCAATAAGCTGTGCCACGAAATTTGGCCTCAAGTGTTCGCTATTCGTGAATAGGCGTGTCTACACAGGGTGAGCTGTAGGAAGCAGAAAGGAATGTTTTTGTGTGCGAACGCGTGACGTCACAAAAATGTCCCAGAGTTAGTGCAGTGACGTCACGACCAAGCAGCTTTAGTTCGTTGTATCTTACACGTTTTTTTTATCAAATTTGCGAATAAAAAACTCGTGGCCAATATTTTTTAAATAATCTACTAGATAAACAAAAATAATAATTTTTGTCAAAATTTTATTTACTTTCTTTCACCTGTCTGTTTTCTGTCTGTCTGTAATCAAATCTTGCAATTTAAATTTGATCCACTTCCCGATTTTCGATGAGCTGAAATTTTGTATGCATGTATAAATTGGATGACAATGCAATATTATTATGACATAGAGCTGATCTGATAATGGAGCTGGAAAGTAGCCATAGGAACTCCGTAATAAAACGACGCAATCTCATCGACTTTGGGCTCATTTGATTCGTCTTGACGAGTACTTTGTTTCTATATGGTAATAATATTAAAAACTTGTATTTAAAAAGTTTTTTTTAAATTCACTTGTTTTAGTTAACATCTCCATTGCCGCGCGAAGCAAACCCTTGCGAGAATTCTCACTCTGTGTGGACCCGCCTATTCTTGAATAAGTTGTCGACGACAATTTAGAAAATGGGTACCTACAATAACAATACTGTTACCTTGAATTTGTAACTATATACTACCTACTTTTGTTATTCTAAGGGATAAAAACGTAAGTGTGACATAGATCCAATATTTATTTGATAGAGGATACTAAGATAAACCAAAATTTGTTGTACTGATGATAACCGCGGTAAAAATTTTTGAAACTTCCTTGAAGATTTTAGCGTATTTTGTATTAGAATTCATCTCACAACATTTGCAGTTACTTAGAACAGATTTTTCAGTGCAACAGAAATCACGAAAATTTTGATTTTTAACCCTTATCCACTGACGTGTAATTTTGTTTCACTAACACTGACGTACGTATGACATACGTACGTAACTTTGAAAACCTTCCCATGTGGCAAATAAGTGTTGTTTTGATGATTAGTGCAATTTATTTATTAGACACATTCAAATGAAATTTGAATATTACAAAAAAAAACCAGTAATAATATACACAGATTTTTTAAAATTAATCAATAACCATTCAGGGAATCAAAATTACATTGATATTTTTTAAAAATTAATAAAATAAAAATCTGTACCAATAGGAACTTCTTTTATTGGTTTTATTAATTACTTGAGATGGTTTTATATAAAAAAAATCACACTTGCCATAAATCATAACATGAAGCACTTTTTCAAAAACCTTGTACCTATTTACTTATATTCATCCCCCGGTAAATCGTCAGATATCTTAAGGCAAGATTCTATAATTTCTTTGTCAGTAGCAGTATTCACTTGAACATCTCCTGATACTCGTCACAGGTGACTAGGATACTACTAAAAAGGACGCTCAGAAATTCCTGCGGAAACAGAAGTTTTGAACGGATAACCATTTGGGTGACGTACCACGTACGTACGTCAGTGATTAAGGGTTAAAAAAGAATCTAGGTATTCTTCAACTGACAATTTGTAAATATTCACCAATAATTTAATTTTAATTTGATAAATTTTGGACGCTTACTTCTAAAGTATTATTGTTATTAATCAAGCATTTGTTTTTGTAAATCTATTATACAAACAATTATAATTGTCTATTTATTTTTATTATTGTTGTATTTGACTCATTTTATTGAAGTGACAAAACATACATCAATAAGAATATATAAAAAGAATGATTCAAATTTTGATTACAATGTGTATAACAGCCAGTAATACAACATACACCCCCGTAATCAAAATGAGACAATTAACATAAACCTATCTCTTTTATACAATTCTGATGCTTAATGCGTGCTAGCGGCTTAGTGAATACATCAGCCCACATCTCCTCTGTCTGTTTAAAGACAACATTGATAACTTTCTTAGCAACTAAATCACGTAGAAAATGATACCTAGTGTCTATATGTTTTGATCTGTTGTGGTGGACTGGATTTATTGCTAATTTTTGAGCAGATTGCGAATCATTATAAATTGTTACAACAGTTGACTCACCTGTTATTTCCAACATTAGCCGCTTTAAAAATACAGCATCCTTTGCCGCTCCCGCTAAACTCATATATTCACTTTCAGTAGAGGAAAGAGCAATTGTTGTTTGTTTCTTGCTCTCCCATGAGATTGCTCCACCTGCCAAAGAGAAGTAAAATCCAGTGTATGAACGACGATCTATGGGACAATTAGCCCAATCTGCATCCGCATAGCCAACTAAATTTCCTCTATCTTTCCTGTAAGTAATACCCACATCGATACTTCCTTTTAAATACTGTAACACGCGCTTTGCCGCAATCCAGTGAGTTTTGTCGTATTTAGTATTGAACTGACTCAAATACGAAACAGCAAAAGCTATGTCGGGTCGAGAATTGACTGCAAGGAACATTAAACAGCCAATTAATTTCTGGTAAGGATATACAGTAGAGTCCTCATTACCTTTAGATGGCACTAATTTTTCCTTTTGTAAAGGTGTATGCATAGATCTGCAATCACCCATTTGAAATTTTTCTAACAAGCTCCGGATATAAGTAGCTTGATGTATTTTTATCTCATTAGGTTTCCAATCAATGTTTAAACCTAAATAATAACTCAATGGCCCAATCACTTTCATACTAAAATGATTCTGTAAGTCAGATATGACAGAGTCAAGTGTAGAATCTTTTTTATAAAATACGACAATGTCATCGACATGAAAGGCCAGAATAAGTAACTCGTTACCAACCTTCTTGGTATAAATACATGATTCTGAAGGAGTTTGTTTAAATCCTATACATTGCAATATTTCGGTCAACTTTTTAAACCATGTCCTTGGGGCCTGTTTTAGGCCATAAAGTGAACGTTTTAATAAGCATACCTTATCTTCTTGACCAGGTTTAGCAAAACCTTCTGGTTGACTCATGTAGACCTCTTCCTCTAAGTCTCCGTTTAAAAACGCAGTATCAACATCCAAATGATGCATTTTCATTCCTGTTTCTGCAGCCAACGCAAACAACATGCGTAAAGAGGAGCTCCGGACAACCGGGGAGAAAGTTTCTGAGAAATCAACACCATATACTTGATTAAATCCTTTTGCAACAAGTCTTGCTTTATACTTAACAACATCACCTTGCGCATTTTTCTTTAACTTGTATATCCATTTGCATGGAATAACCTTTTTATCTGGTCTATCAACGAGTACCCAAGTTTTCTTCTCAAGCAATGATTGGTATTCATCGCACATTGCGAGACGCCACTTTTCACTATCTTCTGCATTAATAGCTTGTGAATAGCTTAATGGTTCATCCAGTTCAGAGGATGAAGTCTGCACACATACATAGTTAGCAGAAGAATTAGGTTTTCTTGGTCTTAAATTATATCTTGGTTCTACAACCTCAGTATCAGAATTAATTTCTTCTGAAGAAATTGATGTATCAGCATTATGCCACTGTTCCTCACTACTATCAGGTACACAATTTTCTGATACTGGTGCAATATTAGGCTTTATTAACTGTTCCACAGTGACAGTATTTCTCTGCTCTGAACTATTTAATGAATTCTCAGACAGAAGAGGTATGTACGAGTATACTGGTTCCAATAAATCATTACCAGTCTTACAAGTATTACCTTTACCTTTTAAATCATGAAAATGATCTTCACATCTCTACTCTTCACAAGTCTTCTAGGACACGTAGCATCTCTAAAGAAATAGCTTCTCGGATCTTCTGAATATCCGACAAAGATGTGTTCCGATGCTTTCATATCCAATTTCTTCCGATTACAGTCGGGGACATGAATTAGAGCCCTACATCCGAAGACGCGTAGATGTGATAAATTTGGGACCATACCATACCACTTCTCGTATGCTGTCTTGCCTTCGAGAGCACGATGTGGAGATCTATTCTTAAGATATACAGCTATATCTGCTGCATCCTGCCAATAGGCAGAAGAAAGAGAACTTTCTGACAGCATAGACCTTACCTTCTCCATAATGGACTTATTCGTCCGTTCAGCAATACCGTTCTGTTGAGGACTATAGGGAACAGTAGTTTGGTGTTTAATCCCTTCATTTTGTAAATGATTCGAAAAAGCTGCATTAACATACTCTTTTCCGTTGTCACTCTTCAGTGTCTTTATCTTGGCTCCCGTTTCCCGTTCCACAGAGGACTGGAAAATACAAAACTTATTCTTTACTTCAGCTTTTGAAGAAATAAAGTAGACAAAAGTCATACGAGAAAAATCATCTATAAAAAATAAAATATATTTATTGCCTTGAAATGAAGATTCAGGCAAGGGACCACAAACGTCTGAATGAATAAGTTCCAGAACTGAAGTTGATTTTTTATGTGAAACTTTCTTAAAAGTTTTCCTATTTTGCTTACCTTCAATACAGGAGATACAAGGTTCCTTATCGACTTCTGAATAATCAACGCCCACCGCGTGACCCTTCTTAAGTTGGTCCATTCCAATGCGGCATAAGTGACCTAATCGTCTATGCCAAAGCTTGAAACAAGATACATCAGAGTGCGTTTCAAAAGCGGATAATCGTTCATTGAGTTTAGAATTGACTGTAACATCTAATGAATACAGTCCACCACAAATAGAACCATGTAAAATTACATCTCCATTACAAGTAAAAGCATCAGAATCATAAAAATTACAACCAGTTTTATCAAAAACTAAACTAAAACCTTTATCTACTGCCTTCTTAACTGATATAAGATTCGAGTCCAAGTTTGGCACATGAACTACATCAAGAATCTTTTTGACCGATGTCAAATTATCACTGCAACTGGTAATCGAAACTTCACCAACACCTTGGGTTTCCAGTATATCACCATTTGCTATAGTTACAGTTCCAATAGGGGAATCCTTCACATTCTCCATCCAATCAGCTCGCGATGTCATGTGTGCTGACGCTCCAGAATCTATATACCATTTCTCATTATCTAATTTCTCATTTACATTCAGTGCACAGAGAGCATTCTTATGATTTACAGATTTCTTATTCTTGTCCTTGTTATGGGGACAGTCTGGACGCTTATGACCTGGCTCATTACAGTCATAACACACAATAGGCTTCTTAGGCTTGGATGCAGAAGATTTACTTTGATTCATCCGGGAACGAAGAGCAGTATCAGGATTATCATATTCAGTTTTATTCAATTCATTCAATAATTTTGTCTTTACAAGGTCCGAAGTTATATGTGTATTCGAATTTTCCAGAGCTAATATTAAAGGCTCATATCGTGGACTCAGACCTCCCAGAAGAATAGCAGCTATTGATGCATCTTCTATTGTTTTTCCGATGTCAGCCAAGTCTTGTAGAGTAGACATGATGGCATTTATATACATCTCAATTGAGTTATAATCTTCAAGGCTGCATCTATAGAGTTTACGTTCAAGGCTTATACGTCGACCCAAACCTTTGTCTTCGTATGCGGACGAAAGAGCGTCCCATGCCTCCTTTGCAGTTTTTGATGACCTTACGTGGGTTATTGCCAGTCCATCCAGAGTAAGGCAAATCTTCGATAAAGCTTTCTGATCATTTCTTAACCTTTTATCGGTGGATACATTACTATCTTGGTAACCTACGACGGCTTCCCACAATTCTTCATGAATAAGGCACATCCGCATCTTAAACTTCCATGTAGAGTAGCCTTCCCTATTAACTAAAGGTTTTATGCAAGAAAGGGAATTATTATTTGACATAATTTTATAACTCACGAACAGCTGGTCAATGTCCAAAAAATACACATATGATGCACGTAATACTTTAGAAAAACTTTCTTTTCACTTTTAATGCAGAAAAAACAGTTTATTCTTGTATTTTCTTATAAATTCGTGCTGATAACGTATGTTGTATTTGACTCATTTTATTGAAGTGACAAAACATACATCAATAAGAATATATAAAAAGAATGATTCAAATTTTGATTACAATGTGTATAACAGCCAGTAATACAACAATTATAAGGAGTTGTGTTTACTTCTAGAGTGAGTTATTAAATAAATTTTTATAATAAATATTTCAGGACGTTTCACATAGCGCCACCTAACCCCAAACTAAGCAACTTAATGCTTGTATTATGGTGGTTAGGATAACGGATATAATACTTATATACTTTTCTTTTGTAAATACATACTTATAAAAGATATTGAAAACCACCCAGACCAGAAACAAATATCTGTGGATAACACAAACATTTGTCCCATGCGGGAATCGAACCCGCAATCTTTGGCGTTGCAGGCGGGTATTAGCCCACCGCGCCACAGAGGTCGTCTGTGGCGTGGTGGCCTAATAAAATCATTTGAAGATTCCATAATGCTGCGTATTTTCATGGATAATCAGGTTACATCATTTCAACTTATGTCCTCTCTATCATCAGATTTGTTGTATTTGTGTTATATATAGGTAATGTTTTTCAGTCTGAGATGTGGCCTTGTAACAGCAATTTCAAGAAAGGAGATTGAATATTTAGATGTTCTTCAAAGAGCTCGTTATTTATTTATGTGAATAATTTGACTATAAAAAATTCATTGAGTTAATTCGTTTTAGGGGTTTCATTAGATCTTTGGACGCCTAGTTGGCTATTCAACTTGTGATCTGTTAATCTTTGTCTATTTAAAATCATTTTAGTTAATATTTAGGATCTAATTGTAGTTTAAACAGAACTTAAAGTCATATAGTATAACCTTAAATAAGTGTTGTGGAAGTTTATATCCTAATTATAAGGAATTAAAGCATTTGAAGCCCCAAATTAATCTCAGCAAATCTACGCGTGGAACCATATTGACAGCGCATCATTCAAGTAAGCGCAACCGACTATCGCCCTTAAGCAGCCTGCGGTCGGGTCATTATTGCCTGCGGACCGGTCTAGTGTCGTGCGGCGACGTCACTGCAATTGCGCGTCAAAGATCAAGCGCTGTCTTAGGAACACGTCTACTTTGCCTAATTTTGAATCTCCTCACTGAGGAATTTTGGAGTTGCTTTTTTGCTTTCTACCAAACGCTTTTTTACTGCTACCATGCATTGTGACGGCTGTATTGTTGCTATCAATGATGACGATGATCATTATGAATGCACTGTAGTGACATGCCGCAAATTATACTGTGCACTATGCTCTAACATAACTACAGCGAGTGTTGATACAAACACCTGGAAATGCCCTGCTTGCTGCACAAAAGAGAAAAGGACTGGTGACAACAGCTCCACGCCTATTCGATCCCAATATCACAGTCTTAATGTCACTACACGTAAAAAAACAAACTCTGGGTCATCGTCAGGATCTGCAACCAGTGCTACTAAACCAGCTGAAATAAGTGAACTTACTGCAGAAGTTCGGCGTTTGACGCTAGAAATATGTTCTTTAAAGTGCAGTGTGGAAGAAGCTACTGCCTCGTTGTCTAGTTGTCACGTTCGTTTGGATGAATTGACTACTAAGGTAGCCTCTCAGGAAAATTGCATAAAGTCAAATGAAAATAAGCTGAAGGAGAGCGAACAAAAAGCCATTACACTGGAAGCAACAGTAATCCAACTTCAGTCTGAGCTTAACAACCAAGCACAAAATAATCTTAAGAACGAGATCGAAATTTCTGGTATCCCTGAGGCTGAAAATGAAAACCTTATGCATACGGTGCTTGTTGCTGCTCGAAAAATTGGAGTTGATTTAAATGAGCAAGATATTGACTGGGTAACTCGCGTCGGCCCACGTCGACCTAAAGGATCTAAGCTCCCGGGACGTGCTGACGGTATCCAGTTACCGCGTCCTATCGTCGTACGTCTACTTCGTCGTGCTAAGCGAGACGTCATTGTAAAGTCCTCTAAAACAAGACGGAACCTATCTACTGGAGATTTGGACATTGCAGGGCCTAGCTCGAAAATATATATTAATGAAAGACTCACGAAGGTAAATCGCCAATTATTTCGCGATGCACGAATCAAAGCCAAACAACAGGGCTTTGCCTACTGTTGGTGCAACCAGGGAAGCATATATGTCCGGGAACGCGAGGGAAGGCCGGTGCAGCAAATCCGCACCCAAGAAGACTTGTCCCGTATCCACTCTGGCGTCTCAATCACCATCACTTCACACTAAAAAGCCAGCAGACCTTTATCAGATATGTCTGTTAATAATATTTTGTAGTTATATAGTATTCACAAACTATGTTTATGTATATAATATTTATTTTATTATACCTTTACATTCAGTATTATATTTAATATATTACTATTTTGTTCGCTATGATCAAACACTTAAAATATTATTGTGGTCATTTCAAAATATGAATCTGTTTCATTCACATATTATTACTGTCGTGGCGCTCAAACTGTCTCTATGTTTACTTACCTGTTACTAACTTTACTTTAAAATGGACATAAATGAAGAAAATTTAGACAATATCAATATTACTTGCCACGACATTAAAGAAATGGAAGAGTTTAGGACTTTGTTAACTGATCGTTTCAAATTTAATATTCTGAGTTTCAATATCCGTAGTATTTCAAAAAACTTTAACAATTTTCTGGTTGCCCTCTATCGTACCAACATTAAATTCGAAATTATAATCTTAACAGAATGCCGTATTGACGAATGCTCAATAATACCCATACTACCTGGATATAAGGCCTATAGAACAAATAAAATTATCAATCAAAACAGTGGAGTTGTCGTCTACGTTAATAGCTTGTTGACAGCAACTGTCACTGAACCCAATTTTAAAGAAGCTGATTGCTTAATTATTGATATCCCCGGTACGATAACTATATTTGCAATTTATCGTTCACCGTCTTTCAGAAATACTGACTCTTTCCTTACAGATCTAGATTCACACTTTGAAATGTATAGATCCAGACCTCAGCTTGTACTTGCTGGAGATATAAATATAAACATATCCCCAAACAATTTAAGTAACCTAAATACTAGTTATCTATGTCTAAATGCTGAGCATGGCTTGTTACCAGCAATAACCACTCCCACTAGATACGGATCATGTCTAGATCATATATTTGTTAAAACTCCCAAAGAATGTATAGGTATCTCTTGTCAGTCTGATATAACAGATCATAATATCACCGCTATTGGCCTGACAACAAATTCTCAAAATTCAAATAGTTCCCACCGTGTCATTCTCAGAAGAAATGTTGATGCTATAAAGACTGAGCTGGCAGAGGTGGACTGGTCTGACATTCTAAATGCTAGTGATGTTAATGTCGCAGTATCACTTTTTACTAAACGAGTTACTGAAGTTGTTAATAAACACACCAAAAAAGTCATTATCAGTCGATCTAAATTTAACCTCAAGCCCTGGATCACACCAGGGCTTATTCGCTGTATGAGGCATAGGGACAAACTCCATAGTAGGGCCAACAAAAATAAAGATAACGTCATACTACAAGTAACTTATAAAAGATACCGTAACTATTGCAATAAGTTGTTACGTAAATTGAAATACCAATATGAAAATAGCGAACTACAGGCTGCTAAGGGTAATCAAAAACAATTATGGAAGGTAATTAAGGGGATATGTCATATTTCGTCACAAAAAAAAGATCCAATGGAATTATTACACTTACCTAACTCTGAGAATGAAACGCAATCTTTAAACATTTCTAACTCATATTTTTCAACTGTAGGTCATAATCTAGCAAACAAAATATTAAATAGATTGAACAAAAGTGAAGAAGAACTTGTTGCAAATATTAATACACAGGGCACTGTTAATTCATTTTTTATGCAGCCGACTTGTGCTAATGAAGTTAGGCAGTTAATTATGCAACTTAAAAATGGGAAGGCCCCGGGTATTGATGAACTAGATAATGTACTGGTTAAGCAAATTAAGGATTTTATATTAGAACCCCTAACTTCAATTTTTAATCTTAGCATTTCCTCTGGCATTTTCCCTGAAGAATGGAAAATGGCATCGATATGCCCAATACATAAGGCCGGAAATAAACTTTTGCCCGACAATTATCGTCCAATATCTTTGCTGGGAGTTTTTTCAAAACTTCTTGAAAAAATCATGAATAAGAGGTTAGTTAAATATCTCGAGACCCAAAATCTTCTCTCCCCTCGCCAGTTTGGTTTTAGGCAGGGGAAATCAACGAATGAAGCTGTGTCGCTGTTGACGAAAACGGTCTCTTCTTACCTGGATATGAATAAAGCATGCATAGGAGTATTTTTAGATTTGGCGAAGGCCTTTGACACTGTTTCTGTTCCCGTATTGATTAAAAAGATTGAGAATGCCGGTATTCGAGGGATTTCCTTAGAGTGGTTTAAGAGTTATCTGCGCGAACGGAAGCAGTGTGTTAGGGTAGGGGAGCACTACAGTGAACTAAAGACTGTAAGCTTTGGGGTCCCTCAGGGTAGTATCTTAGGTCCCACTTTATTTATTCTTTACATAAATGACCTTCTCAACATTAATCTTAAAAATGCAGAACTTATTTGTTATGCAGACGACACTGTCATTTTGTATCACGATGTAAACTGGTCGGAAGTTCTTAAAACCGCGGAACAGGGTATGTCGAAAGTCTCCGAGTGGCTCCAAGATAATCTCCTTACCCTCAATGCCCAAAAAACGAAATACCTATGTTTCCACAAGACTCGTGCATCATCTCCACCAACACGACATAGCATTAAAATTCATCGCTGTAGCAATTATGGCAATTTGATGTGCTCGTGTGATAAAATAGTGGCAACTGAATCTATTAGGTACCTCGGTGTTATGCTAGATCACAACTTAAATTTCAAGGACCATATTGCACTGCTATCTGGTAGGATTCGCAACGTTACCCGTATTATGCGCCTCCTACGAAATTCGGCAGACTTAGATGCACTGAGAATCGTTTACTATGCACTATGTCAATCTCTATTAGGCTATTGCATTACGAGTTGGGGTAGTGCCGCAAAGACTGTAATGATACAAATTGAAAGGGTTCAACGATCAGTGTTAAAAACGATGTATAAAAAGAATTTTAGGTACCCTACAGATGCATTATACAAGGAAGCCAAATTGCTCAATGTTCGTCAGTTGTTCATACTACAAACAGTTATGTCGGCACATAAGCACCTCAAAATACCTTCCCAGTCTGATGTAATCTGGACACGTAGACGAATGTTCCAATTTAATATACCGCATGTTAATTCAGTTTTCGCACGAAGATTCAGCCCTTACGTTGAAACGCGGTTGTATAATAAAATTCTACTTCACTGTGAAATTAAAAATCGCTCTGTCTTTGAAGTTAAGAACGTAATCATCAATTGGTTAACCGCTTTTAATTATGACGAAACAGAAAATTTATTTAAACATATATCCTAAACTTAAATCGATACATGTATACTATACCCACCCAATGATCACACCCTTTATAATATACTAAAAACCAAAAATGGATCTAAGCTTACCTGTAAATATATATCTAGGTATGTATTATATTATATATATATACAAATATTTATATTATATCATATAATATTGAATATTATAATGTATTTAATCATTACAAATATATTATTATGTATAGTATACTATATAATTTATTTATTTTTATTGTGCTATATTTATTCCATATTATCATAAGGGATGTTTATTTCACTTAGGTTTTACATCAAAATTAGGTTATGTTTCTTATATTTCTTTAATAGTTTACCTTCATCAAATCGTTTTAAAAACTGTTTAGTATTAAAAGTTTTATTTTAGGTATTAAGTTAAAAACGAAATCATGTTTAGATATAGTCAACTTAGCATATAATTCGTACACTTGTTAATCGTCATTTCGGCCCTCACGACACAGACTCACGTCTAGTGTGAGGACCACTAGTACTCACATTATTGTTTGCTCATCATGTTAAATAAATATATTTTCATTTTCATTTTCATTTTCATTTGAATTTTATCTATATTTATTAAACGGGGTTATTTTAAGTACATTATAGAGGATTTTAGACAAGATTTGATTGAACACCATCATCATCATCATTATCAGCCTTCAATTGCCCACTGCTGGGCATAGGCCTCCCTTTGATTTTTCCATTCTCCCCTGTCTCTTACAGTCGTAATCCAGCTGCCTCCAGCCTGGAGCACCATATATTATGTAAAAGATACGGTTTTCAAGTATTTTTTTTTCGAGATATTGACCAGAAGTCCTATTGGCTATCGCGCAGGGAGTCTATCATTATTAACAGATTTCAAAATTATGTTATTATTTTAGAGAGGAAAGTTGAAGAGGCATTTTCGACTTTGGCACGAAATCCGCTCTAGCATGTTACACGATACAAGAAACGTCTTTTATCTCTACTCTATGACTCTAAAACATTTTATTTCTGTCGGTTAATTGTGATATACTCATTAGAGTTATAATCATACCTTTTAGTTTATAAAATACTACCTAACTAACCTAGGTAGGTTAGGTACTAGTAGGTACTAGTAGGTACTAGTACCTAATAATTATCATTATTTCGTATGAGAACCCTACTCTTCCTTGCATATTATATTCATTCAAAATGTGGTTGCCTGGAAGAGATAGCTTAAAGCGATAAGGCCGCCCATTGTAGACCAAATTTTTTTTCTCTAATTTTAAGTTAATTATTTTGTATTATTTTGTGTTCATTTTTATTACAGTGTTTTGTAAATATGTTGATCCACAATTAAGAGTACTTCTATTCTATTCTACCTATGTCCTACGGATTCGTCTGCTAAGTAGTATATGTATAGTCCAAGTTATGAGGCTATTTATTGGCTATTGCTATTGGTTCAGCCATTTTGTCGTAACGAATTAACAGACACACACATTAATTTCAAAATAGTCGCATAAAATTACACTTTCAATTAAAAACATAAATTATAGAAAATTCATTCCAGTAATGCCAACTTTATCATTTTATGCTCACCAGTAGCCCAAATTGCACGGAGCTTCGATACAAAGCAATCGAAAAGATAGCAATATTGAAAATTACAATCACTCGTTAAAATTGGGAGCAGTATTTCAGTTGGTTTGCTTCCAAACAATGACCTAAGAAACTACTACATGAATAACAAACGATTGATGTACCCGTAGTAAGCCATAATAAATTAGTAAACTTCATTAACAATTTTATCTGACTGTACAATACAGCTTCATTTGTTTTAAGGAGTCTGAAATGTCACTAAAATTATTAATAAAAAAAGAGGAGGCATTTGGGACTCAGTGTCTGAAAATGTTGTGTCCCAAAATGACAATATTTCTTATTCACTCATCATAGCTGCTTATTAATTTTGCTGTGGTTTTGTTGCTTTACTTTAAACTTCCTTCAAATTGTTATTTAAATAAAGAGAGTTATTTAAAACACGCTCGATTTTATACCTACATATATGGCCACTCTTGAGGGGTAGTTAAGGAGATAAATAGTTATTATTGTTTATCGATATTTTCGAAGTATTTTTTACTTCGTAATTATTATTTTGGAATGAATTTTTATACTAAACACAAGTAAATACAAGTGAGTTTATGCCATTTACAAAGATGAATATTGGAATGCTTAAAACGTTTTTACATAAAAAAATTAAACTCACCACATACAATATAGCGTCCGTCATGCGCATGCTTCTCTTACTTCCTAATAACAGTACCCCATGGGTTTCAATAATGAAGTTTTCATATCAGTTTTCATTTTGAGTGAACGGTTCAATAACCGAGGGTTAATAAAACAATAAATGTTTGTTGATTTGGAACTGTAATGTTATAACTACACCCGCTGTGTTTTGGTACCGAGGCTGTTGTTTTAGCTTTTATTATACGAGAAATTAAACTGACATAGAGATGTTTTAGTGCTTTGGTAGATATAGATATTTTTTTTGGAGAAAAACGTTAGAACATGAATGAGGATCTTAATTATTATTAAGGATGACCTTTATCTTCTATTTTATGATTTTTTTTCAAAATGAAATTTTAATATGTAAGAAATTCGTCATGTAAGATAAAACCACCGAGGGTGGACTTCCACTGCAGGAGGTTGACTAGATGGGTACCCCAACACTGCCAGTTATTCTATCGCCTGAGCAGTGATGTGCAAACATTACTGTGCTTCGGTAGGAGGGCATTGTATTTAGTGAAATTACTGGGCTTAACATCTTATGACTCTCAAGTAAGAAACGTTGGCGCAGTGGACCTAGAATTTTACCTTAGTAAAATTCTGGGTAGCACTGTACTAATAATTAATGGGCAGCGTTATCTCTTACCATCAAAAGAGCGTCTTGCTCGTCTTCTTACTTCATTGTATAAAAATTGCATTAATTTCATGCGATTCTTACCCGCTGAATAAAAAATCCTAATGAGTTATTCACTATACAAGCTACTTAAATACTTCGGATCTCCGGGGTCGCTCTCCGAGATCGTCGGCAACCCACGAGGCCTGCTGAGATTCATCGAGGAGCTTGGGTGGCTCGAGTAACACAACACTCCACCCGCACGCTAAATGGGCCATGGGACCTAATTGCGGAAAATCAGCCCCGCATACCAGTACCAGCTACTTATATACCAAGTTTGAGCTCAATATGTTTAGTTAAGGCGTGTAGGTATGAACACACAGATTCACAAACACAACGTACGCGCGTTTACACACGTTTTGTAACACTTGTTTCTAATGTGTAATTTTATTTCTAAGCTTATTTTATGCTGTATCTGTGGTGTGCAATAAAAAGTTTTCTATTCTATTAAAACTTCACATAATTTGTAATAAGTATGAGTAGAATAAAATAAAATAATGAAACTTACAAATCCCTTTAAATAGATAGAGATAACACATAGTTGACACAAAAAAGAAAATGTACAGAAACAACTTAAAAACTAAAAAATTATAAATAAAACTAAGAGTTACAATTATTGGCGGTCTTCTCGCTAATAGCCATTCCTTTGTTTCAGGATAACCCCGACAACCAGTTCAAGTCGATCCCCCTAGGCCTATGGTGGGCCATCGTTACCATGACGACGGTGGGCTATGGCGACATGGCGCCTAAGACCTACCTGGGCATGTTCGTGGGCGCATTATGCGCCTTAGCCGGCGTACTCACCATAGCCCTGCCTGTGCCGGTCATCGTATCCAACTTTAGCATGTTCTACTCCCATACACAGGTAAGTGGTACAGGAGTATTATTGGTAATTGTAAGATTATAATTTATAATCCGCCTTAGTGGCGTTAGATAATAAAAAGATAGATAGATAATGCTAATAATATTGTTTGTTTACGGATTACTTGGAAATCAAATAACTCTATAAAACCATGTTAATTTTATAAACTTGGAACGTTTCACAGTAGTATGCGTTCACCATTTTTATTCCAGAAAAAGCACAGACAAAAACATAAAACCACAGATAATAAAAACTAGATATAGGAGGCATACACAATTTACCACAGTAATCATGGCATCAGTTAGGTATTAAGACATATTTAAGTAAGCGCTCTGAATGCTCTAGCTGGTAACTTAACTATTTAATTTCGCATAACGAAAGATCCAAACAAATCGTAATTAGAGTCCAAAGAAAATTCCATGGATGCTAAATAAGGCAAAAAAAGAAATTGAAAATTTAAGCGATATTTCAAAACTAAAGTTGATGTTGCATCATTTTAACTCTCAGGAAAAATTATACATCGATTCATTACAACGATTTATTATCTAGTATTTTATTTCATTTCATGGTCTTTTATGAATAAATGTAATCAAACAATTAAAAACTAATACCAATTGTCTACGTTTTTGTTTAACATAACTCTTAACACATAAATAACTATAATAATTTAATAAAAGCTACAAGAAAGTAAACTAACGCTATAAAATAACCCAAATATCTCACTCCATTGTATCCATCCAACAACAAAAGCAAGAAAAATCACAGAAAGTATATAAAATCCAGCGCAATACTTATCTAAATCACATTACCTCCATTGGCAGATAATCACGTTATTTGCGCTCGACGTCCTGCGGCGTTGTACTCTATGGCATTAATCGTGGCGTCACAGACCTAATAGCGACAATAATAGGGATGTTGACTTTTTTTTTTTGTCCATAATGTAGATTATTGAAAAATATCGGACATGTATTTTTCTATTTGTAAATCTAATAAAAAACGTGGGAGATACAACGCACTAAAGTTGCTTGATCGTGATGTCACAACACTAACTCTAGTACATTTTTGTTTAGTGGTGTGACGTCACGCGTCTTAAAACAATCTTATAAGCGTTATATCTCAGCTAAAAAAAATACGTATCGAGCAAGAAAAATCACAGAGAGTAAATAAAATCCACTGGAATACTTTTCTAAATCACATTATCTCCATTGGCAGATAATCACGTTATTTGCGCTCGACGTCCTGCGGCGTTGTACTCTGTGGCATTAATCGTGACGTCACAGGAATAGAGAGCTAATGGCTACAATTGGATCTAACAGATTTATTTTAACAAGCTTTTATTTACTTCCATCTGTCCGTTGTGTCTGTCTGTAATCAAATCTTGCAAGTTTCATTTATTAAATAAATAAATAATAAATATTTCAAGATGTTTCACACAGTGCCTCCTAACCCCAAACTAAGCAACTTAATGCTTGTATTATGGTGGTTAGGATAACGGATATAATACTTATATACTTTTCTTTTGTAAATACATATTAATAATAGATAATAAAAGCCACCCAGACCAGAAACAAATACCTGTGGATTACACAAACATTTGTCCCATGCAAGAATCGAACCCGCAACCTGCTGCGTTGCAGGCGGGTATTAGCCCACTGCGATACAGAGGTCGTCACGTTATTGAAAAAAATCGCATCTCATGAGTCTCAAAACGCAGGCTGCCGCCTAGTTTGAGACTCACAGGCATAATCTGTATGAAATGCTGAAATTTATCTGAATTGTAGTGCACTATGTAATATTTAGCATGTAAGTCTTTTTGATAAATAAATAAATCATACATTAATTCTATCATTGATTTTTACAGGTTTACAATAGTATTTTACAGGTTTTACAATAGTGCTTATAAACAGTTAGAATATAATTAAAATGCTAAACAATTTACCGTTGAGACCCAAACTAAGCTCTAGGCTTGTATCTTGAGCCTCGGGAGTGATGAACAAAGTCAGCTTCCCGGTTTCCAATTGAGCTGACATTTTTCATACATGTGTAAATGGGATGACAATGCAATATTAATACGACATGGAGCTGATCTGATGATGAAGTTAGAAGGTGGCCATAGGAACTCCGTAATTCAATGACGCAACCCATCGAGTTTGGGCTCGTTTGATTTGTCTTGACGAGTACTTTGGTGCTAGATGATAATAATAAAAGCTTGTTTTGTGTTGGGGCTTTTCAAATGAGGGGTTCAGTCTTAAAATAGAACTAAATACCACCTTCACAACCTCTCAAAACTTAGCGACCTTTTAAAACTTGTTAGACTCACAAATTATTACAGCGGAATTAACACAAAATATTGCTAAATAGATAAATAATTAATATGATTTTCCGCAAAGGAACGCGTAATTCCAATAAATAGCGAATTAATTGTAAAATTTACTTGCAAAAGTGCTCTTTTACAAGCTTTTATTTACTTTTACTTGTCTGTTGTCTGTCTGTCTGTCTGTCTGTCTGTAATCAAATCTTGCAACTTAAATTTGACCCACTTCCCAGTGTCCAATTAAGCTGAAATTTTGCATGCATGCATAAATCGGATGACAATGCAATATTATTATGACATGGAGCTGATCTGATGATGGAGCTGGGAGGTGGTCATAGGAACTCCGTAATAAAACGACGTAACCCCATCGAGTTTGGGCTCATTTGATTCGTCTTGACGAGTACTTTATGGTAATAATAATAAAAGCTTGTTTTTAAAAAGTTTTTTAAAATTTCACTTGTTATAGTAGTGGCTTTTA
This sequence comes from Hemithea aestivaria, assembly GCA_947507615.1. Classification (NCBI taxonomy): domain Eukaryota; kingdom Metazoa; phylum Arthropoda; class Insecta; order Lepidoptera; family Geometridae; genus Hemithea; species Hemithea aestivaria. Next base: position 15,163,846 of record OX382338.1, read on the forward strand.
TTTTTCCTAGTGGACCCGCGCGCACTTTGTCACACTTAATAGAAAATTATCAGTATTTCTCTACCTATATTATACATGTATTATACATATAAACCTTCCTCTTGAATTACTCTATCTATTAATGAAAACCGCATCAAAATCCGTTGAGTAGTTTTAAAGATATTAACATACATAGGGAAAGACGCGGGAAGCAACTGCTTTATTTTTTATAGCACAAAATACATCGTAATCAGTAAAATATACAAATATACAAAAACTTCAATTGAGAGCTTGATTACAACATAAAACATATGTGCAGACGTAAGACCTTTATTTAATACTAAGTATTGATTTAAATAATTTAATTTTAAGTTTGAGTTCTCACATAACTAGGCTTTGATGTAGTCAGAGCCTTAGTTAGTAAGCATAATATCAAATTGATGAGGTAGAGAGCTCTCATGATCTGTCACTTTGTCATGCAAATGTCTGTATTTACATAATTATCATGATTTCACTTCGATTTTGATAAAATAATAGTGTTTACATAATTTAAATATGATATGATTTTGAAAATGTTTTATTATAAAATTGAAAGTTTTAGTTTATCTTTGCTTATTAGGTTATATTAGTATTTGTGGATCAAGCGGAGGGTGCATTCGAATTTAGCTACTATAACGATATTTTATGCGACTTTGACAATTTTTATTTTTAATTTTTTTTATTATTTTATTTTTAAAAATGCAGACCGGGGCTGCGGCAATATAATAGTACCCAAGATTAGGACAAAGATCTCGAGGCAGACCACCAGCCCGATGGTCAGACGATATTTTGTCAAGTATGTCGGAAGGAACTGGATGAGACTCGCACCGGATTGGAAGGTGTGGCGTGATCATGAGGAGGCCTATACCCAGCAGTGGGTGGATACAGGCTGTTTAGATAGATAGATAAATTTGAGCATATGTCCAAATGTGCCTGTTTTGTATTTTCCGTGACTTTTTTGCGTTAGTTTGTACTTGGGCATCGCTTAGAGCATTCTTGTTAATTTTATTAATCGGGACTTATTTTGACACATAATTTGAATGTTAGTTATACTCGTACTTCTAGGGTAAAACATGGTACATAAAACTCCGCAGAAACAACGGTGACGTTCTGTTACACATTTTTAATAGATCAAAAAACGTTCATATTAAAAAGCAAAGCGAATTAATTAAATATTAATTACAATAATTAACTGCGGTCTAGATATGATATTAATAATTAATTTTCAAACAAGCCTCGGGCGCGCGCCATTTTCTCAAAACAAACATTTAACACAAATATGGGCGATGTACATTGATATAGTGAATATCAAATTTTGTTTTATTCAGCTTGATTAACATAAAATTATCATTAGTTATTTCGTAGAATTATTATTCGATTTTGGAAAGCAGATTTATCTTACTAATATTACAAACGTGAAAGTTTTTAAGAATGGATGTCTGGATGTCAGGATGTTTGTTACTCTTTTACGCTTAAACGGGTGGACCCCTTGAGCTGAAATTTTGTATAGAGATAGCTTAGACACTGGAATAACATATAGGCTACATAAGGACTGCGGGTAAAACCACTAGGCGTAGCTAGTTAATTATATTGCCGTCCATCTGATTGCAACATATTAAATGGCAGAAGGGCACTGTAGCTAGTGTAATTACTGGTCTGAAGAGTCTTAACAACTTATGACACAACACACGGCATGACAAACATGACACGGCATGACGGCATGGGACCAATGTTTGTGTGATCCACAGGTATTTGTTTCTGGTCTGGGTGGTTTTTCAATATCTATTATAAGTATGTATTTACAAAAGAAAAGTATATTATAAGTATTATATCCGTTATCCTAACCACCATATTACAAGCATTAAGTTGCTTAGTTTGGGGTTAGGTGGCGCTGTGTTAAACGTCCTGAAATATTTATATTTATATATGACTGTTGAGTAAAAATTATATGGCAAGAGGGCACTACGTAATTACTGGTCTGAAGAGTCTTAACATCTTATGACTCTTACTCCTGAGTAAGAAGCGTTGGCGCAGTGCACCTAGAATTTTGCATCATTTTAAAATCCACTGTACTAATTATGGGCAGCGTTATCTCTTACCATCGAGAGAGCGTCTTCTTACATTGTTGTACAAAAAATCTTCTAATTTTCTCTTAAATTAGTACCTATTTCGTACCTTAATATCGCTATTGTCGAGAATTTCACTAAAACCTAGTCTCATTTCACTAACGATGATAAATATGACGTCGGCCTCCATTAAGGTACTTACCTACCTATAAAAATCTTCGGCTCAGAAATAACCGACCCTGTGGCCACAGTTTAGTTGATGTAGTAGGAAAAGTAAGTGGCAAATGCCTTTATTGAGAAAAACAAACTAACAATACTACAGCTACTACAGCAGTAAAGAACACTTTTATTAACCACAGATCGGCCACAAGCCGATCTACAGAAAATCCAAGTGCTCCAAACCACTGTCAGTTGGCAGAGTGCCCAGAATGCTGGCAGCATTGCCACGTTGAATGGCAATACTTATACGTTGGGCCAAATATACCCCAGCATTTTGGTCACACGTCGCCTCGACCAAGCGCTCAGATAAATTTTGGAAAATGCGGTGAGCTCCCGGACCCCAAGGACCCAAAGTCTCTACCCCAAACGGCTCAAAAATGTAACCGCTATCGAGGTTAGCATATTTACGCCGCTTGAGCCGCTCAGCAGAAACTGCCGCCGCACCAGCCGCAATTTGAGTCTCTGGAAGATGTGAGGGCGCCAGTGTATCAACGCAAGTCGCGTCCCACACTAACGGCCGACCTAACTTCCAGGGAATCAAAGTCATACCGTCAGGTCTTTTACCATCGTCACGCATCAGACCATTCGGTTCGAGAATGGCTGCTATATTGGCGCTGGTAAAAGCCCGGCGAATGATGTCGTTGAGACTGGAGTGGCGGGAGATTCGGCCAGCGCTCCGAGAACATGAGAGACCATGGTGACCGAGTTCGTCGACTGCATTACCACACTGACAGCGGTGACCTACATAACATGCTGCACCCAGGCGCAAACAAACAGCTACACGAAAAGCAGATGAATCTAAAAGATTACCAGTATTAATGGAAGGGATGGCTTGCAACCAAAAACCAGATTCCCTAACAGAGACTGCTAGAAGTCGGGCACGGTCTGACGAGTTGGGACACGTTTGTATTAGACTATTCCGTGCCAACTCGCAGAGAGGCCCATCCCACAGTCTCTGTGAAGATGGTACTTTAGGTAAATCGGTATTGGGGCAAGCTGCAACCCAAGCATTTTTTGCCTCAGCTGAATTAGCTATAGCCAAAGATGATAATGCGGGGTCTCGCGAGGGAGCGAGTATTTTTTGAATGAGATTGTCCGAACTATGCACTGAGGACAAAAAAGCCGGGAGAGCGACACTAGAAATTTTACGGACCCCCAGGCCCCCAAACCTGATAGGTAAGGAGGCTTGAGACCAAGCCCTGTCATCCAAGCTCAAATTCAGGACCGACATCAGGGTATTTTTTATGACGTTGTCTAAGCTTACAAGAAGCTCATTGTGTTTCCACAATGGACAACATCGTAAAACGTATGTAAATTTTGGTACAAACAAACAATACCTGATAATAGTAAATGCCATGTGGGCATTAATTTTGATCAATCTGTCCGAGGCCATCATAAAATTTTGAATTTTTTCCTCAACAAAAGGTGGGAAGGATTCGTCTAGGATCGGCGAACCAAGGAGGCGAAGTGAGCACTTATCGACAATTTTTATGCTGGGTGCCAAACGAAGGAATTGATCAAGTAAAGTTAGGAAAAGTTATTATTTTTCATAAAATTATTTTTTATCGTTATAAATAAAATCTGCTGGACCCGCACGGAATTCATCCCGCTTAATATAAAATTATCAGAGTTTTTCTACTATATTATGCACGTATTATACATATTAAATTTTCTCTTGAATCATTATAATATCTATTAATGAAAACTGCATCAAAATCCATTGAGAAGTTTTAAAGATATGGGTACATAAAGACAGACAGACGCAGAAAGCAACTTTGTACATAAATAAAAAGTGGAATTTATATTAAGTTTTTTTTAAGTAAATGTACATTAAATGTTCTTTAACATACAAACATAATATTATATAATGGCACGCCTGGTTCCCGTTTGGGGTAGGCGGAGACTATCTTTTTTTTGAGGCGTAAGAGTGCTTTGGCGTACCCGCTGCCCCGGCATTATGGCGTCCCGCAGGAACACCCCCAGGTTTTTAGTGGGTATCCCCGCCGCGCACATCTTCGGCGGGGGAGTCCCACATACCCCCCGCGCGTGGTTTGATGATGCGTAACGCATTTTTCCTGGGATAAAAAAAAGCAGAGACTATTTTCCTCCACTTAATACGATTCTGACATACCTTTTTTGCTTCCTCAACTAAATCATCTTTTACTAAGTTTTTTTCCACACCCTGGCTAGGACCGGCAAAATTTCTTTATATGCTATTTCTTTAAATTTAAAACTAAATTAAACATACCACTAGTTCACTTACCCTACTGCAATTTTCTCCACTGTGTGTATCGGTTGGCGACCGGGCCGCGGACTAATGAACCGTAGGAGTCGTCGGACCGCTCCTATAATACGGCTAAATTAAATATTTCACATTCCCACTGTTACAGCTTCTCTTTACTGTGGACACTCTCTTTTTGGACACCTAAATTACTACATTGCTTACATTTTTGGGAGACTTTTGTTTTTGTACACAACTTTTTATAAATGAAAACATTTTTTGAGTGGGAATTTGAGCCGGATCTCGACAAAAATCTTTAAAAATGTGTCTTATTAGTCCAGTAAAAGAAGAAATGTGGATCGAAAAGTCGAAAGCAGAAAAACTAACTTAGTAACTTTGTTTGGACTAGTTAGGAGATAAACATACTAAAAGTCCCCACCCCTCCGAGGTGAGCCCGAGGGGGGGGAGGCCGAAGAAGGTCCCATTTTTAGGTTTTTTGCTTATATATCAAAAACTGTGCGTTGTACGATATTTTGTTGTACTACATTATTAAACCTCATAAAATTTTCTACAACTTCGGCCTTAACACTTTTCATCTATCTCCAATCGTTATCCAGCTATGAGCTTCCAAACATGGTCTATTTTGAAGACGCTTAAATTAGTTTTCCATACAAAGTTGGTAAAAAAATCTTACAAATAAAATTTGACCAACTTCTGGTAGTCGTATCATAATGAAACTTTGCAAATGTCTAGAAATCTGACGACAGTTTAATAATCTGGTACCACTGAGCTGATCTGATGATGGAGCCAGGAGGTGTCTAATGAAACTCTTCAATGGCTATTAGTAAAACCGGCGAGTTTAGGCTCATTACATTCGGATTGATGAGACGTAGGCACCTCCTGGTCCATTATCAGACCCTCGACAGCAAGTGTTATGAAAAAGTCTCATCGATTCGAATGTAATGTGCCCAAACTCGACGGGTTTACTAATAGCCATTGAAGAGTTTCATTAGACACCTCCTGGCTCCATCATCAGATCAGCTCAGTGGTACCAGATTATTAAACTGTCGTCAGATTTCTAGACATTTGCAAAGTTTCATTATGATACGACCACCAGAAGTAGGTCAAATTTTATTTGTAAGATTTTTTTACCAACTTTGTATGGAAAACTAATTTAAGCGTCTTCAAAATAGACCATGTTTGGAAGCTCATAGCTGGATAACGATTGGAGATAGATGAAAAGTGTTAAGGCCAAAGTTGTACAAAATTTTATGAGGTTTCATAATGTTGTACAACAAAATATCGTACAACTCACAGTTTTTGACATATAAGCAAAAAACCTAAAAATGGGACTTTCTTCGGCCTCCCCCCCCCCCTCGGGCTCACCTCGGAGGGGTGGGGACTTTTAGTATGTTTATCTCCTAACTAGTCCAAACAAAGTTACTAAGTTAGTTTTTCTGCTTTCGACTTTTCGATCCACATACCCTTTTTGGGCACTCATTGACTGGGCTATATGTGAAAATTTGATATTGTGAAAAGTCGGCATAGAAATAATTTTCGTGTAGTGTCAAATACGAGTATTATAATCATTTCAAAAGTGCTTTTGATATTTTGTTTGATTTTAATTAATTGTACACTACTGGAAAACATTTTTAGTAAAATAATTATTTTAGTAGGTTAGTCTTTGATCACAAACTCGCCTAATGTTAAACGACGATGCGGCCTTAGATAGTAGCAGACTAAACTAAGAAGGCGGGATCATCCATCTCTGGCATGTGCAATTAAACATTATGTGGAAAATGGTCACATAATATGGGCGAAGTAGGACTGATCTATCAAAAGTCTGACGCAAGTGTGTTTGGACCTTTACTTTGGGTAAAATTCCATACATATCTAATAATAGGTAAGTAAAGGTTGACCAAATTCCATGATAAATCAAATCTGACAAACGCCAGTGGTTTCGGTAAACGAAACTAAATAATAATTCCCAAATACGACAGAATGTGATATATTACTTGGACTCGGGGTGAGGTGGGGTAAAATGGGGGAAATAGGGGTGAAAAGGGGTGTAAATAGGTGAAAAAATGCCATTTTAGGTAATTTATTGAGTTTTTATTGCGAGGTGGTTTTGTTTTAGTACTATTGAGGTAATTTTATTACTAGGTTTTGAGTAGAATACTAACGTTATTAAATCCTAATATTATTATAAACTAGCTTATGCTCGCAGCTTTGCCTGCGTGGAGATATCCTTTCTTAGCAGAGGTTTACGTCTTAAAACCTATTTGTTTGCCAAGCTTCAACCCGATTTGTTCAATGATTTGAGCTGTGCGTTGATAGATTAGTCATTATTTTCCCTTTAAACAGATAAAGATGCTGGTTATTTATATGTATTTTGGTTACTTCTCATGAACTGCTTGACCGATTGAGCTGAACTTTGATACGTAGTTTAGATCCTGGAACAAAATAAAACTTATATACTTGTGTTTGGGTTGAAAATAAATAAACAATTCAAAACTGATAGGAACCGATTTTAAAGTCACAAATCAGTTTCAGTCAGGCTTCTAAGCTAAGTGATATTGCAAACAAGCTTTCAAAAGCTACACTGCATTATACATCTTATTTAAAAAATGACAAGGTCCATTATTCTTTGAAGTTAAAGTGTGCTTGTAGCTCGTCTACGGCGTAGCAATAACTCAGTGTTAGCTCGTAGCGGATGCTACGGCGTAGCTATCTCTTGTGTTTTAAAGTGTGAAGTTTTGTTAAGGGGTTAGAGTTTTTATTTTAACTAGGGTTAGAATGTGACTTTACTTGATAACTTTGGGAAGAATCCATTTATATATTCTAAGAATCCTGTGTGTGATTTACTTTTGATTGCCCACTGTTGTGTTTTGTGTTGAGTATTTTTATTTTATATCACTTCTTATTCTTCAACCCCTTTTTAGAAGTCTCGTAGTAAACAAGGAACCCTTTTATAGTTTCGTTTGTCTGTCTATTCGTCCGTAGCTTTACACATACACTACAAGTCCCAGAAAACTGTAAATTTTGCACAGATTAGGATTGTAAATAGTATAAAAAAACATTAAAAAATATGGTCAATTTAGAGTACCCATCTGTTTAAAACTCATCATGCGCGGTATCGACAAATAGGTATTTGAAAATGATTTTGGGGTTGCTAAGAAACTTTTTAAATTTTTATCTTTAAAATGCCTAAAATTAAAATGGTGACCTAATTTAATACAGTCCTGTGGAAACTCAGCTACCTGTTTTTTCTCGCGTAATTTCATCTGGCCGCCGGTAACTCTTCGCATAATTTGATTAATTGCTGATTTACGTTGTTTTTACTAAATTACCTTTATTAAGGATGTTTTTATATTTTACAAAGGAAAATCGTAACAAGATTTTAAGAAAATACTGGAAGTAGGCTTCGGTCGTTGCTAGTTACCACCCACTGGAAAAAAACCGTGTCGCCAAGCGGTCATTGTGACCGTGTTCCGGCATGATATAATTTAAATTGAGGGTTTTATTTTTTTTATATTATTTTATTATTTCATTGACATTAGAATCATTATTATTCATACTAGCCCAGTCAATGAGTGCCCAAAAAGGGTATGTGGATCGAAAAGTTGAAAGCAGAAAAACTAACTTAGTAACTTTGTTTGGACTAGTTAGGAGATAAACATACTAAAAGTCCCCACCCCTCCGACGTGAGCCCGAGGGGGGGGAGGCCGAAGAAGGTCCCATTTTTAGGTTTTTTGCTTATATGTCAAAAACTGTGCATTGTACGATATTTTGTGGTACTACATTATTAAACCTCAGAAAATTTTCTACAACTTTGACCTTGACATTTTTCATCTATCTCCAATCGTTGTCCAGCTATGAGCTTCCAAACATGGTCTATTTTGAAGACGCTTAAATTAGTTTTCCATACAAAGTCGGTAAAAAAATCTTACAAATAAAATTTGACCAACTTCTGGTTGTCGTATCATAATGAAACTTTGCAAATGTCTAGAAATCTGATGACAGTTTAATAATCTGGTACCACTGAGCTGATCTGATGATGGAGCCAGGAGGTGTCTAATAAAACTCTTCAATGGCTATTAGTAAACCCGTCGAGTTTGGGCACTTTACATTCGAATCGATGAGACTTTTTCATAACACTTGCTGTCGAGGGTCTGATAATGGACCAGGAGGTGCCTACGTCTCATCAATCCGAATGTAATGAGCCTAAACTCGCCGGTTTTACTGATAGCCATTGAAGAGTTTCAGTAGACACCTCCTGGCTCCATCATCAGATCAGCTCAGTAGTACCAGATTATTAAACTGTCATCGGATTTCTAGACATTTGCAAAGTTTCATTATGATACGACAACCAGAAGTTGGTCAAATTTTATTTGTAAGATTTTTTTTACCGATTTTGTATGGAAAACTAATTTAAGCGTCTTCAAAATAGACCATGTTTGGAAGCTCATAGCTGGACAACGATTGGAGATAGATAAAAAGTGTCAAGGCCGAAGTTGTAGAAAATTTTATGAGGTTTAATAATGTAGTACAACAAAATGTCGTACAACTCACAGTTTTTGACATATAAGCATAAAACCTAAAAATGGTACCTTCTTCGGCCTCCCCCCCCCCCCCTCGGGCTCACCTCGGAGGGGTGGGGACTTTTAGTATATTTATCTCCTAACTAGTCCAAAGTTACTAAGTTAGTTTTTCTGCTTTCGACTTTTCGATCCACATTTCTTCTTTTACTGGACTAATACCAATTTTATTATTTGACATCTTTTGTTTTTATTTTTTTTGTAACCATACCAGTTTTTTTATGCCAGCTGAGCTGGTCAAACATGCGTGCTTATTTGTAATTATTCTTATCATAAAATTGTTAATACCATTTTTGATGCAAATAAAGTAAGTTATTCTATTCTATTCTATGATGTTCAGTGAAGCCAGGAAGGTATTTTTTTTATAATTAATATGCCTACGTTTGACCACATCCCACCTGATGGAAAGTGAAAATACGGTCGACGATGGATCACGTATGATGCCTAGAAAGTTACCTATTCACTCGTGCCTTGAAGATACCCAAGTTGTACCGCTCGGGAAACACGGATGACGGCAAAGTGTCCCGCATATCCCGCCTTCTAGATATAATCTGCTACCATCTACGGCCGCAACATCTATTTATTTACATCGCTTGAGATTAGGCGAGATCGTGGTCAAAAGCTAACCTATAACAAGGGAATTAAATTTAAAATTTAAAAAACCCATAACTCAATATGTAATTCACCATTTAGTAGTGGCGGCGGCCATCTTGGATTTTAAATTTGTAATAGTGCGTTGTATTCTACTGAATACAACATTAACATGAATGACAAATTTAAAATAAAACTATGACAAATATGACAAATTTAAAACGGACGGACCGATTTTGATTTAGTATTTTTTGTTTGAAAAGTGAATAGTCGAGAGCCATGTTTGGTGGAAATCGATCCAAGATGACTGCCACTACAAAATGGCGGATTACTTTTTTCTCCACAACCCCGTCAATATGGATATCAAATAAAAGGGCTCATGAACGCGTGCAGGTATTAAACTGAAATTCATATCAAATACTAAAGTCTATAATACCTTTAAACTGTAATAAAATCAAACCTCTATCTCAACGAATTCAAAAGAAACAACAATTTTAGACGTATTTTTTAACTCGCGACTACTCTCAAGGGAATCAAAACCTACAGGGTACTTGCCGTTAACTCAGAATCTTGAAATTTGGTTCGCAGCAACGTTTTAAATCACAAGCACAGGAAAAATTGCGAAAACTGTAAATTTTTAGTTACAGCACATAAAAAATATTTTTAATAATTTTGTATTTACTATCCCTTTCCTCAAGAACGCGTACAGGTATTAAATTGAAATTCATATTAAATACTCAGCTTTATAATACCTTTAAGCTGTAAAAAAATTAAACATCTATGTCAACGTAATCAAAAGAAACAGCAATTTTAGCCGCATATTTTCAAACTCGCAAGTACCCGCAAGGGAATCAAAACCTACAGTATATAATATTATACCCACTTTTCCTTAGGGTTCCGTAGAAAGCCGTAGGTTTATACGGAACCCTCGGTGCTCGATTCCTACTCGTACTTGACCGTTTTATATTACTAGGTTTTGAGTAGAATACTAACGTTATTAAATCCTAATATTATTATAAACTAGCTTATGCTCGCAGCTTTGCCTGCGTGGAGATATCCTTTCTTAGCAGAGGTTTACGTCTTAAAACCTATTTGTTTGCCAAGCTTCAACCCGATTTGTTCAATGATTTGAGCTGTGCGTTGATAGATTAGTCATTATTTTCCCTTTAAACAGATAAAGATGCTGGTTATTTATATGTATTTTGGTTACTTCTCATGAACTGCTTGACCGATTGAGCTGAACTTTGATACGTAGTTTAGATCCTGGAACAAAATAAAACTTATATACTTGTGTTTGGGTTGAAAATAAATAAACAATTCAAAACTGATAGGAACCGATTTTAAAGTCACAAATCAGTTTCAGTCAGGCTTCTAAGCTAAGTGATATTGCAAACAAGCTTTCAAAAGCTACACTCCATTATACGTCTTATTTATAAAATGACAAGGTCCATTATTTTTTGAAGTTAAAGTGTGCTTGTAGCTCGTCTACGGCGTAGCAATAACTCAGTGTTAGCTCGTAGCGGATGCTACGGCGTAGCTATCTCTTGTGTTTTAAAGTGTGAAGTTTTGTTAAGGGTTTAGAGTTTTTATTTTAACTAGTATTAGAATGTGACTTTACTTGATAACTTTATGAAGAATCTTGTGTGTGATTTACCTTTGATTGCCCACCGCTGGGCATAATAAGTATCTCTGATACTACCAATCCCATCTTTCTTTTGTATTTTTATTTTATCTCACTTCTTATTCTTCAACCCCTTTTTAGAGTCTCATCGTAAACAACGGATTTTTTGATTGACATTTAATTTTTTTTATTGTATTTAATTATTGATTAATAATAGTATGTACCTAATTCAAATTGTCATTTTTAAGTAATTTTTATTTTTATATTATTGGTTGATTTAACTGGATTAATTTAAAATTGGAATTGAATTTAATTTATATATTATTTTAATTTGAATTTTTGTGTAAATTATGGGCGATGTGTCCGAAATAAATGATTTTTATTTATTTATTGTTTCGTTTTGTCTGTCTATCCTTCCGAAGCTTTACAAAGACACTACAAGTCCCAGAAAACTGTAATTTTGCACTAATCAGGATTGTAAATAGAGTAAAAAAACGGTCAAAAATATGGTCAATTTACAAAACAGAAATATGGGTACTCACCCATATTTCTGTTTAAAACTCATCATGCGCGGTATCGATAAATAGGTATTTGAAAATGATTTAGGGTTGCTAAGAAATTTTTTAATTTTTTTTCTTAAAAATGCCTTAAATTAAAATGGTGACCTAGTTTAATACAGTCCTGTGGAAACTCAGCTACCTGTTTTTTCTCGCGTAATTTCATCTGGCCGCCGGTAACTCTTCGCATAATTTGATTAATTGCTGATTTACGTTGTTTTTACTAAATTACCTTTATTAAGGATGTTTTTATATTTTACAAAGGAAAATCGTAACAAGATTTTAAGAAAATACTGGAAGTAGGCTTCGGTCGTTGCTAGTTACCACCCACTGGATAAAACTGTGTCGCCAAGCGGTTATTGTGACCGTGTTCCGGCATGATGTTCAGTGAAGTCAGGGAGGTATTTTTTATACTAAACAGGCCTACGTTTGGATTTAATTAATCATTAAAATTTAATAATTATAAATCTTTATTGGACATAAATTTGTGCCATTTTTATTGTTGAATCCATAGGCTCCTGAACTAGTTGAGAACTGTGTGTCAGGTGCCAATGAGGTTTGACCACATCCAAGTGAAAATCCGGTCGACGATGGATCACGTAGGATGCCTAGAAAAGTACCTATTCACTCGTGCCTTGAAGATACCCAAGTTGTACCGCTCGGGAAACACGGATGACGGCAAAGTGTCCCGCATATCCCGCCTTCTAGATATAATCAGCTACCATGTACGGCTGCAACATCTATTTATTTACATCGCTTGAGATTAGGCGAGATCGTGGTCAAAAGCTAACCTATAACAAGTGAATTAAAATTAAAATTTAAAAAACCCCTAACTCAATATGTAATTCAACCATTTTGTGGTGGCGGCCATCTTGGATTTTAAATTTGTAATAGTGCGTTGTATTCAGTAGAATACAACGCACTATGACAAATTTAAAATAAACTATGACAAATATAAAACGGATGGACCGATTTTGATTTAGTATTTTTTGTTTGAAAAGTGAATAGTCGAGAGCCATGTTTGGTGGAAATCGATCCAAGATGACTGCCACTACAAAATGGCGGATTACTTTTTTCTCCACGACCCCGTCAATATGGCTATCAAATAAAAGGGCTTAACCAGTAGGTTAAGCCCTTTTATAAATTTTATTTATTTGATTCTTGGAACAAAAAATTCAAACAAAAATACTTAATCAAAATCGGTTCATCCGTTCGGTAGCCACAGACAGACACAGACACACACACAGAGACAAGTAAAACTTATAACACCCCATTTTTTTTTGCGTCGGAGGTTAAAAATATTATCATATAATAAAACAGGCTGTTTCCTGGATCCTGACCGCTATAGATAACACGTCATATCGACGTGTTTGTCCGACCGACTTGTTTTTCCTCCGCATGGTATTTACTGACGGAATGAGACTTGACATGTCGGATATATCCTTTGTCTTGGTATTTGATGGTGATTGCAAAAGGTTTTAATATGCCTTGATCCTTCTAATATTATAAAAATGTGAAAGTTTGTATATGTGTATGTTTAATTTTTTATATTCAACTAGCTAATGCTCGCGGCTTTGCCCGCGTGGCAAAATCCTTTCTTAGCGGAGGTCTACGTCATAAAACCTACCCGTATTCCAAATTTAAAGCGAATCCGTTCAGTGGTTTGGGCTGTGCGTTGATAGATTAGTCAGTCAGTCAATCAGTCACTCTTTCCTTTTATATCTTTAGAAGATACAGGTTATCCTTTAACCACAATCTCGCGTGATGAAGGGATGATGCGGTCATAGATGTTAGCAGACTAAACCTAGAAGGCGGGATAAGTCCCTCCTTGGACTGAACATTTTGTTGGAACATGGTCATAATTATCGTTTAGCGACACGGTTTTGTCCAGTGGGTGGTAGCCACGGCCAAAGCCTACCACCAGTATAACGAGTGGAAAAACCGCACATAACTTATTAAAGTTATTTCTGCGGAGTCAGGATTCGAACTGGGTGATCAAGAATCACATCTACACCACATAACCCCTTGGCCATCGCTGCTTCAAATACAAATGAGACGTTTTAAAATTAGCTTCTATTATTCCCAAATCTCTACTTGAGAAAATATTTAGCTCAGCTGGTATTTCTAAACTCCATAGCTTATAACACTTTAAACTTCCGCGATCTGTTACTCATAATCCCTGTTCTGTTGGGTTTATACTCCAACAGAACAGGTTACCCTAAGATAATATAAGATAAGATAAGATTACTCTTTATTGTTGAAACCAAAAGAAACATTACATTTTACTTATTAATTGCTAGTACTAAAATACAGTTTGGTCCACAACACTGTCAGAGTCAAATCACAATTTTTAAAGGTTGTGTGGCTAACCTATATTATATATATATATATATATATATATATATATATATATATATATATATATATATATATATATATATTTTTTTATGTGGTGAAGTAGAAGACGAGCAAGACGCTCTACTGATGTTAAGAGATAACGACTGCCCATAATCGGTACAGTGCTACTTAGGATTTCACAATTATGTGAAATTCTAGGAGCACTGCACCAACGCTTCTTACTCAAGAGTCATAAGATGTTAAGACTCTTTAGCCCAGTAATTTCACTAGCTACAGTGCCCTCCTACCGGAGCGCAGTAATGTTTGCACATCACTGCTCAGGCGGTAGAATAACTGGCACTGTTGGGGTACCCACCTAGACGACCTCCTGCAAAGGAAATCTACCCCCGGTAATGTTGCAGTATCAGGTCGCCGAGATTACTACAGGGCCATCAGGGCTCATGTTTATTTTATTAATTGGGACTTATCCACACTTCTTGCAACAGATCTGAAACGTCGAGGTTGATTTTATAATAATGTTTTTGTAAAACTAACAATATTTACGCGATAAATCCATAGCTTATTTTCCCCATGCATGATTTTCCTCTACTACCTCAGCCCCATATAAACATCATAATCAGTTCAGCCCATCATAAACATAAATCATTTGCAATAGAAGCCGCAGCCCGCAAATATTTCAACACTCAATCAATCTCCGCTCAGTTTTTATACTTATTAAAGATTCCCCGGGGAGGGTTACAAACAATGGGGTGATAATATCAATATATCAGACTATATACTGTGAATTCAATTCATTTCGTTGGATCTCATAGAGGTGCTTTGAACGAGCGGTAGAGTATTAAAAAAAATTTAAAAAATGTAAAATTGACTTTCAAAAGTGCTCCAATGATATTTGAATAAATGAATTTTGAGTTTGAGTTTGGAAGAAAAGTCAACTGAGTGACTTATTTAGTTTTTTATGTGTTGTAATGTTTTAGTATGTAAAAAAAACGTGACAGACGTCTCATATTTAAATGATACATTGTTCTAGATCTTGCTAGAATATTATTATTATTACATAAAAATCGATAATATGTACAATATTCAAATATTTGATTATTTCTTCTTTATATACTCAGGTAAGCGTCGAGACGAATTTTAAATTCATAGAATTTACATTTTGAAAATATTTTCTACTAGTAGTGGCCGTAGCATGACGTATGGGATCCTGACGAAATTTCAAGAGTAGTACCGTAATCCCATACGTTGTACTTTTGTGAATGTATGCGATGACAGTTGACTTGACAGCAAGACAAGTCTACGCAGCGTTTGTGCTTGAGGGGCTGATTTAGTCCGTTTTCTATCGAATTATTTTTGTTACAATATTTTTATTTTATTATTTTTATTTTAGCCATTGTCGTCCCACTGCAGGGCAAAGGCCTCCCTTCCCTCCTTCCATTCCTCACGTGCAAGGGCCATGGTTTGCCAATTGGGACAAAAGGAGTCCAGTTCGTCTCGCCATCTCCGCCTGGGTCTGCCGCGGCGTCGTTTAACGGTGTTGGGCATCCACTGAGTGGTACGCTTGGCCCATAGCTCGTCCGACAATTCTTACAATATGATACTTAGTTATTTTTGTACCGTTGGATGTACTTCTGCGAAACATGAAGCATAGCTTGCTGCAAACTTTAGACTCGTCAAGTGTAGTTAACTAGCGGAAACTGTCCTGTCCTATTACCTGTGGTTAATACGTATAATCGATGGCGGTAAAGTTTCCGTTCACGAGGGCAGACGTCAATTTATATCGGTGGAGAGGTGGAGAGGAAAATACGTATTTATTGTTATGGTGTATTGATTTTGTTTGTTTTTGAGTTTGCTGCTTTCGAAAATACTTCAAGGTCAGATTTTGTGCTTTGTACTACTTTATAGTCTAAAGAGATAGTTTTTACCGATAAGATCTCTGCCTATTTCCAGTCCTCCGTCACAGAGACGTTGCGGGAGTGCCGCCGGGTTGTTTTAGTGGGTATAACCGTGCAGTCGATCTGCACGGGGAGTCCCACATAACCCCCGGTGAGATGGTACGCGTAATGCGTTTACTAGCCATACTTTAGAGTATAAATCTATACTATGTTATTCAAGAGACTAATTACTAATTACCAGTATACTGTATACCAAATTTCAGATCAGTCAATTCAGTCGTTTAGGCTTGAAGGTAGTAGGAAATTTACTTATAGATCTCATAAAAAAATAACAGTTACTTAAACTCTTGGACACTGCTAGTAATTTTATAAAAATTTAGGATAAAATCTGTATATTTTTTGTATGTATGTATTTATGAATGTATCTTTTTTATGTTTATGTGAAATGATTTTACGTATTTTTGTAAATTAATATTATAATTTATTTATATTTCTTTTTTAAGTTTTCACCATCTTTCCAGTGTTGTATATTTCCTCTCGCTCTGCACGTTTGTCTGGAAGAGATCGCTTTAAGCGATAAGACCGCCAATTGATACACCATTAGTTACTGTTTTAATTGTTGTATTTGTAAATTTTACTTTATATGTGGATCAATAAAGAGTTAATTTTCTTATCATATCTTAAAATCTAAAACCATATTTTTAATAGTTTAACATTTATTGTCTCCAACTAAAACGATAAGGGAATCCACAATTTGATTGCCTTTTTTGTTCTAGAAATCCGACAGTTTCAGTAAACGATTTAGAAAAATCTTTCCTTTGCCCAACGACTAGCACAGCTGTATTAAAGATATAATAATACCTACTACCTATATGTGTGTAGGTACCATTACAATAAAACGTGGTGTCTATTCGAACAAGAATCTTTCCGCAGAAAATAAGATTGGGTAAAAGTTTCCTTAGAGAATGTGACCTATTTTCCAAAGGAAAAAATTACTGGAATTAGTTGGCTGAAAAAAAGAAATGATCCTTGAATATAATTCACTAATAAAGTCCTCTCCAAAAATCGATCTATTTGGTGACTCATTAATGCAGTTCCGAAAAAATGTAATGGAATCTTTTTCTTCAGATGCAATACCAATTTGTACATCTGAAGAAAAAGGGTCTGATAATATCTAACAATTTTTATTTTGTTATTCTCTCTTTTTAACCCCCGACGCAAAAACGACGGGGTGTTATAAGTTTGACGTGTCTGTCTGTCTGTCTGTCTGTCTGTCTGTGTGTGTGTGTATGTGTCTGTCTGTGGCATCGTAGCTCCCAAACGGATGAACGGATTTTGATTTTGTTTTTTTTGTTTGAAAGTAGAGTTAGTCTAGAGTGTTCTTAGCCATGTTTGGTGGAAATCGGTCCAAGATGGCCGCCGCTACAAAATGGCGGATTACTTTTTTCTTCCACGACCCCCTCAATATGGGTATCAAATGAAAGGGCTTAACGAGTAGATTACAGTCTCCTATATAAAATTTAAAATCCAAGATGGCCGCCATACAAAAAATGGTGAAATACGTATTGCGTTGGGGGTTTTTTAAATTTTTAATTTAATTCACTTGTTTTACATTATTCTTATCCATAGTTTTGTTTCCCATAACATTCATTCTCTTTTTTTTATTATTTAATTTTAAGGTTGACATGTGTTCCAATCGCAAATGCTGAGGCCTCCCCTAATTGAGAAAACACCTGGGTGTTTTGTACAAACAATGTTATTGTCACTAGAGTTTAAGGTGTTTTTTTGTCGGCGGCCCTTAATTATAAATGAATAAATAAATAGATCCTCTTATAATAAGACCTTTGCCATCTAGAGGTACACATAATGTATATGTTACGGCTAACGTCCGAAGTGAGGCTACACCTAGGTTTACCCGGTTAATTCTAGGTGTAGCCGACCGCAATCAGTTAAAGTTAGGTGTAGATTTATTTTCGGCCTCATGTGTTTAAAACGTGAGACAAGTTGTTATCAACATGTTTAATTGTTTTTGTATGGTCATCGTCATAAAATAAGCATTAAGTATTCCTTAATAATAATGAATTGAGAACTCTGGAATAAGTACAAGTCGGATCTGGTGCTTTGCCGGCTGCTACCGCAGCACGCTTGCTTCGCAGCTAACCTAACCAACTCATGTCGGTCTGTTCTGAATTCGTAATAAAAAACAAGTTTTTTTTACAAACATTTTGTTCACACCTAACTTTAACCAACTGCGGTCGGCTACACCTAGGTTTAACCGGCTAAACCTAGGTGTAGCTGTACTTCGGACATTAGCCGTGACATATATATATATATATATATATATATATATTTTTTTTTTATACTGAATAGGCCTACGTTTGACCACATCCCACCTGATGGAAAGTGAAAATGCGGTCGGCGATGGATCACGTATGACGCCTAGAAAGGTACCTATTCACTCGTGCCTTGAAGATACCCAAGTTGTACCGCTCGGGAAACACAGATGACGGCAAAGTGTTCCAAATGCGACCAGTTCTCATTAGAAACGACGAAGCAAAACGCTTGATATATTACTATACAGAAACACATGGTTCTCGTACATGTGTCCTACGACAATACCATCTTAGTCGAGCACGGGGTAGGCTGAAAATCAGCACTGCGCACGACTTTCCTGCCCAGCAATATGCTGACACTATTCCATTTATCAGTGGATTGTTTATGTTGTTTTATTATTCTCTGTTCATATCGCATACTAACGACATGTCACTATATTATTTATGCATAGTTTTTTGGAACTGATAATAAATACTTTTTTATCTTTATCTCCGTAGACGTCATTGGCCTTGTCATAGTGACGAGTCATCGTTACAGCAATTTTGGCTCCATTTCACAATTATTGGTAGCGTTAAAATAAGAAAAAAGTCTAGTTAGGGCTGCGGATGAGTATAGTCGCTGATATATTACTGGTAACCTGGTGGTAAACTCCGCCGCGTGTGTGTGGGCCTGGGGGAATCCCAAATACCGAACTGCATCCTTGCGCAGGGTTACGATGCGTAACGAATTTTTCTTTGTTATTTTTTTTAAACATAGCTTTGATGACCACGATCTCGCATGATGTAAGGCAACGGTGCGGCTGTAGATGGTTGCAGACTAAACCTAGAAAGCGAGATAAATATCCCCCAGGTTTAAAAAAAAACAATGCGAATAATATTACACCAAGATTTGCGCCTTTTTTTTACCCAGGAAAAATGCGTTACGCATCATCACCCCACGCCGGCGGGCGCGGGGCAGTATGTGGGACTCCCCCGCCAAAGATGGGAGCGGCGGGGATACCCACTAAAAACCTGGGGGTGTTCCGGCGGGACGCCATAATGCCGGGGCAACGGGTACGCCGAAGCACTCAGCCGCGGCCCCGACGGCGTTTGGTCCTCACTGACAGGAGGACGGCTGAGCTTACAATAAATCCCCCTTTTAATCAAACTACTTCTAGTTATTTCCTCTCCCGCTCCTAAGGGCTTATTTTTATCCTTTTAATTCAGGGTCCGGACCAATTACGTCGAACTTTTGCAAGATTAATGACCATTAAAATCGAATAACAAACTAATTGGGCCGGATGAGATTTATTATCGGTTTTAATTGAAACGGTTTATGTGTGGGAATAATAGATCTTTGTAATTTTAATCTTTTGGACTTAAAAATTGTATGAAAATCTGACGTGAGCGAGACGGTGGTCAAAGGCTTACGGTACCAGAAATTCTGATGTGCTATGCAACGTTGCTATGAAATTGTGAAGCTACGCTACGAAACTATCTGACCGGTTCCACCAATGCTAAGCTATGTACAACAGAAGTATCCACCTGGGGCGAAACATTATGCACCCGAAAGAGATACAACGAGTCACTCCCCGAAATATCTGGAACTTCCTAGAGGCCACGGGTTTAAGCAGTGAATTGAAACTCAACTGGACTGCCACAAAAGATCAGAAATGGTCGAAGCGGCTTAAAGTCCTTTTAAAGGTTCCCCCAATAATAATGCTAAACTATGTAGCTGTGTGAGGAAGATGGACTATGTAGATGAGCACCTTTACATTGGTAGTTTAATTTTTGAATAATATCTCACTTAATATCACTTGTCTGGATGATAGAGAAAGAAGGAGACAGTTGTTATTAGTGCTTGTCCAGAAAGTTTAAATTTGGTGAAGGTCGAAAAGGTCTTCAAGTAATAAGTGAAAATTCGTGGTAAATACATAAACAATCCGACTATTTGTTCACCTTTTTTTCATTTTTAATAAATCAAATAAATTTAATATTTCAAATTAAATAAAAAAAGCAGGCTTATATAATAAAATCACCCAGTTTCCAGTTCAATAAACGCAGTTGTTACATTACTGAGCTAATTTACAAAGAACTAGAATTATTCGAGCAGCATTCTACTAACTTGGTTTCCAGAAATATTTTCTTTATCCCGCCAAATCTTTTTTAGTTGGACAGAGTTATATAATTGCTGGAAGTGACATTTTATTAAAGTTTTTACTAAAGTTCGCGCTCCAGTTTCTACAAAAATTATTACGTGCAGTGTTAAATTCATATTTAAAAAGTTATTTTTATTTGCAAATTTGACACTATTAATAACTATACTATAAGTACTTCAAAATCACTAACAATAAATGGAGTTGGTTTTTTATTAGGTTCTTTTTTTATTTATTTTTAATTAGCCTTTGACGACGATCTCGCCTGATCTTAAGCGATTTTATACAAAATCTAGAAGGTGGCATAAATCCCTCTCTGTCTTTAATGAACATCATGCCAAAACGGTCATAATGACACGGTTTTGCCCAGTGAATGCTAACCATCTACGGCCGATGCCTACCACCAGTACATATCCACACGATTAACATTCCTAATCGATTACGTTTATTTTGAGTACAAATTATAAAATGACAATAAAAATTATTCGAAATCAAAATAAAATTCATGAAACGGAGGCCACTTTTATTTAATAAATAACTTGAAACCACTTCCAGCGAAACTAAGGACCCAATAAAAAAACTTCGCATCTTCTTCGCATTGCTAAAGTGGGTTTAATTGAAAACCTCCATCTTAACTTTGGACCTTAACTTTTAAAGATAGAGTACATTCCAGCTTGACAGTGTAAAGTTAAGGGAGAAAATTGGAATGAGTGCGGCGAAGGCGGTCTCTTCCAAATAAAATACAATTTTGCGTGCTTTGACAAATTCTAAATGACATTATCTTTAATATAAAATACGATGGGTAAAGCCCATTACACACGGCGCTATACTATATCTTGCTATATGACTCCTGGTACCATATAGTATCGTATCGCAAGGCCTTGCTATACCTCGCTATGCCGTGCTATATTATTTTTAGTGATGGCCGGGTTACTGATCGGAACTATATTTTTTAATAGTTCATTCTTTGTGATTGAATCTTGAGTCGAACTTTGAAATAAAATCAAGTGACATTAACATTCCTTTTTTCACAAATCAAGTGATATTAATGACTACTTTTTTCCTCTTTACAAACGCACTCAAATATTTGGAATAACTTGTCAATGAATGCTTTGAGTGCATTTAGAATAGGTTTATTAATACAAAAATAAAGAAAATTTATATTATTTCAAAATAAAAACAAACAAGTGCAAGTTGGACTTGCCACATTCTTGTATGAAAAAATGTTATCAACATGTTGCGTATAAAATTACGTATAAAATATTATTATTCCAGAAATCTGCCCTTAAGGGGAAAAATACGGCGTTTAAATTGGAAATCTGTAACCGCTGCTCCTTTCTATCTCTCTTCTCTCTTAATATTAACGTGGTTCAGTCTTCAAAAAAGGCACAACAGTTTTTTTTTTCCTATGCGGGGTCTATTTTATCCACTTTCATATATGCACGCACGTTTGTGCTTAACAGACCACTTTTCATCAGTTAAAAGCTAGTTAATATTTTTTAGGAAGTAGGAACCAGGAGTACCAGAAGTAGGAACGGAGATTCAATCACTTGATTGCATATAGTTCCACAATGATTCCCCAACACTACTTAAACAAATGAATTTGACAATTTTTTCTACATAAAGGATGTTTCTTTTTTCCTTGATTTTGGTTTCGTTCCAGTCTGCTCCTGGTATAATTAAAAAAAAATGACGATTCAAACTACGTCAAGAAATCCAGAAAACTTTATTAGAAATTATCATCGTTTACTAAAAGTATGAGAGTTCATCGAATAAGATCGATTTGAGTTAGATTTAACCGACTTTATCAGAGAATTCTCGAGTACTTTGGCCAAATGGCATGGATGGAAACCTAGAGATGGTCATTGTTTCGGGCAAAATCAAAGAAAAGCGGTCCCAAGGCGGTCCGATGTGCTGGTCAGATCAGATCCGCACCACCCTCGAAGTTCCTGTTAAGATAAGATAAAAATATATTTATTATCAGTTCCAAAAAGTACATACATGAAAAATTATACACATAAATATAGTGACATGTTAGTATGAGATACGAACAGAAGATAATAAAACAACATAAACAATAGGTACCTACACTGATAAATGGAATAGGCTCAGCATAATGCTGGGCAGGGATGTCCTGCACAGCGCTGATTTTCAGCCTACCCCGTGCTCGACTAAGATGACGCTGTTGCTGTTGTCCTGTTGTCTCGTGGCTCCTGGCCATGAAAATCGCATCCAACCAACCCAGATAGCACTCTATCATCAGAAATCGAATCCTACAAAGGAGGGGTCATGACTCCCAGTAATAGAGAATATAACAAGGACAAGGAGAAGAACTCCAAACGATCCATTTCCGAGCATAAATGTCGAAAAAAAACTAAAAATAATGATTTGTTTTTTTTTTTCTTTAGAGGTACCTACAAAACCCTTGAAACAATGTGTTTGCATTATTACAGTTTTAACTGACAATCACTTTTGTAAAAAAAACCATGGCAAACTCCTGGTACGTACTTTTTAAAAATGTGAAAAAAAAAATCATTTTTTCACACGTCCTGTATAAGACTCAAAATTGACATTGTCAACAGCCATGTTGCTGTAAAACCATACAATTTGGCAAATTCCATTTGAACTAGATAAAAAAAAATGCGTAGCCATTTTGTAGCATGACTTAGCCGGTTAAGCGAATGTCTACTGCAAGGTATTCAAAGCTTTCAGTTATTCGGACAAATAATCATTATGCATAATATGAGCATCTATTACAAGTAAATAGGAGGTGAAATTTAAAATACAAATTAAATTTATTTGTTTCGAAATACTAACACAAAGAACTGTAAACACAACAAAATATTTAATAAAAATAAAAAACATTTTTTTCTAATTTGTTACACAGCGGTTAAGCATTTGCTACTATTTAGTTTAATATATCGCGTAGGTAATATGAGTTTGTTTTCTTTTGTCTCCGTAATACAAAACGGCTTAGTCATTTTATCACCTAGTCAAAATGAAAAATGGCGGATTCTACGCATCAACTGTAAATTATAGCGCGATATAGCGCTATATGTCATTTATAGCTACGTGTGTGACGGATGCCGATTTGTACTGAAGCTATGCCGTGCTATGTGAAGCTATATAGCGCTATATAGCGACGTGTGAAATGGGCTTAAATATTGAATGAATATTAGACGTTATGTGAAGGATTCTGAAAACAAGTATCTTATAATGTGACAAAGAAAAATTTGTCTCCTTTATTGTTTATGTATGTGTGATTTTTTCCACTCACTATACTGGTGATGGCTTCGACCGTGGCTAATTACCAACCACTGGACAAAACCGTGTCGCCAAACGGTTATTATGACATTAAGTATAATTTTTTTGTTCATTTATTCTAAATATGTAAAAGGAAAAAGTGACTGACTGATCTGTCAACGCCTAAACCTCAGAAACGATTGGGATGTCACCTCCCCTAAGAAAGGATTTGGCCACACGGGCAAAGCCGCGAGCACAAGCTAGCTAATCACCATCATTATCTAGCACTTATAACGTGCGAAACAGCCGGGTATAGCTAGTCTGTAAATAAGAGAAGATGTACGGAAATGATGATGATGATGATTTGTACGTATTCGTAACTTTTTATAAAATTAGTCTTTGCTGTCCCACTGCTGGGCTAAGACCTCCCCCAAATTCTTCCAAGCATCTCTTTCCTGTGCTACCTCGGCCCAGCCGTCCTGGTACGCGTCTATGTCATCTCGCCACCTTTTCCTGGGCCGGCCTCGGCGGCGCTTTCGATCTTTCGGTACCCATTCTGTGGAGATCTTTACCCAGCGGTCGGGGTGCATGCGGCAGACGTGGTCTGACCACTCCCACTTTAATTTGGCTGATTTGTAACCGACTTCAGTAACTCCCGTCTTGGAGCGTATCACAGTGTTACGTACCCTTTCTTCAGACCTTTTGGTACCCAGGATGCTGCGATCCATGGCTCGTTGGCAAACCCCAAGGTAGAACTTTTGATATAGGTCTAGCATATTATTATAGGTAGATAAACTGACATTCTAAAAACACGTGACCAACATTAATTCCTCTTTTTTTCTGGGTGGCTAGTTAGGACTTTCGCAGGTAATTCATGCAAACCTGTCAACCACAAAACAGTCACAGTAACAAAAGACTTGCTTTCCTTTTTAACTCATATAATAATTAATGTGTAGATGTTACTGGTATCGCTTTAGCCTTACATTTTTTTGACTGTAAGTAGAACCCCGCCGTCTTTTAGTGTGTAAATAAATACTATCCATCCATTGATTGCCAGAAAGAAATCGCTCTTTGGCTTTTTTTTTTAAATTATATTAACTATGTATTGTATTTTCTTTTATAAATGGTGTACAATAAAGTATTATCTAGTCTAATCTTGTAATATTATATCCGTCCTGTTCTGTTGGAGTATAAACCCCAATTATTATTATTTTTTTTGAAGTGAAAACTTCTTTAGCGGCGCTGAGCACTTTTTTGTATGGGTAAAAACTTTCAAACTCGCGTCAGGGTCACGTGATGCTGATCGAAAAAGCGTAAGATCGAGGGGAAGGGAGAGGAACTAGTATCTCCCACTCTTTCTACCGTGCCTGAGTGTGCTGCTCTGTTTAGGCGGCACAGGGGGCTTAGACAAGCGCGCGCCCGATATTTTTTTTTTATATTTATATATATATTTTTTTTTTATTAGACAATTAAATAGGTTCGAATCAAAACTGTTTGTTTCTTACTTCAGTTATCATAAACCAATTGTATCAGTTGTAAAAATTTGCGATGATGATTCTGATAATAACGATGGTGTAAAAGTCGTCGAAATTATGGATGGAAGTTGATTTTTCTGAGAGATAAAATTTAATGTTATATATAAATAACGATATAATATTATAAATAACAACATATAAATTGTCATATTTGTGTACGATAGCGCAATAAATAAACATTGTATTCTACCTCATAAATGATAGTATTTTTATACTTATAATTAAACACAACGTTAATATTGAAGTTTTCACTTTTGCCGGCACTCCCGGAGTGCTACCTTTTTTATTATCTATTTTATTTATTTATTATATATAATATAATATATAAGAGATTAATTTTTGTCTTGCTCGACTTAGTTTATCTATACGTAACTCTATGTTCGCAGCAGCGTATTTTATTATTCGGCACAACGCTAGGACTAACATAATGCTAAAATAGCATTTTCAATAGAAATACTCTTTTATTTAGAAATTTAGTTCCAATTTTGTCCGCATGCCTAATAATGGTAGACAGTACTCGACATTCTTCATAAGTTGAAGTGCGCTCGGATGGAGTACGCCATTGTTTCGCCGTGAAAGGGTTTTCTTGCGATGCTTTCATATTCCGTACAAAAGGGAATATGTAATTTGTAATTAGGAGTTGTATGGAGCTTGCTTAGGCATTTATGGGTGAACGGGCCTCAAATGAGTGTAATAATTTGTGTTACGTAACACAAAATATTGCAAAAATATTATGTTATTTATATGTTAAGGCGTATTAAATCTCACCTGACCTAAAGAGGCTGTCATATTGTTGCATGTCGTATTGTTGTATATTTGTATCGAAAAAAATATCAAATAAAGCTTAATGAATAATTGTAGCTTTTCTAATCATCTACCAAGAACTCCAATAACTTTTACGTTGAACAACATTTCTTGCTTATTTTGAAATCCATCACGACGCTCAATAGAAAGTATTTACATCAATTTTGAATAATATTAAAATTTCTGAGCTATATTTTTAATGATAAGTCTAAATTTTATAAAATATCGAAAAAGTCTGTCAGAGATATGAAAGTAAATGAATAATCCCGTCGACGAACACTCCACTGGCGAATCGGTCATCGGAGAACCGCTGCCCAATCGTTTTATAGCATTGACTTCATCTATCTACGCAAACATAGATAATAAACAGTCATTAACTTTAGACAATTCTATGCTTTTATAATTAAAAGCTAGAAAAGTATTCCATTTCAATTAAAAAGTATTTGACAGGTCTGTAAACACTACATACAAAACGTGTGTAAAAGTGAATATTCGGCTTTTAGCTGACGTTCGGCGGTAAATTGGCCTTCGGACTGAAGAACGCCGCGAGCTTTTATGAGCTGTATTCTAGGCATAGACAAGAGATACGGTGGTTTATTAATGACTTCATTGGATATTATTTTTTATATACAGAAAAGGACTGCGTTTGACCTCAGTCTCACTGTTGGTAAGTGAAGACGTGGTCGAAGCTGTCGTGGTCGTGCTGAAACACAGGCCTAGCAAATACCTATTAACCCTCGACATGAAGACACCCAAGTTGTAATTTTCGGGAAACACTGAAGCTGGTAGGGAGTTCCAAATCTTCGCCGTCCGGAATATGAAGGTCGAAGCAAATCGCTTCGTGCGGAGAAACGGAATATTAACCATGTAGCGATGGCGCCGTACCGTTTCTCTAGATGTTCGGTTGTAAAATGGAGACGGCGGAATCAGATCATGCAACTCCTGGGCCTAAAAATTATCCTTGGAACTAATAATTATTAGTTATTATTTAATATTTAGTGTTAATTCCGCTCTAAATTTGTGAGTCAAACTAAGTTTTAAGAGACGGCGAGGAATTCAAACGTTACCAAAATAGTAATTAGTATTAATTCTACCACCGAGTGCACCACCCGCCCTCCCGCATATGCATGCATTAAGGGTTATAACTATTTGTTAGTGTTAGTTATGTGGTTACGCGAAACTTAGCTAGAACAAAGGATACGAAACGACGACGACAACGATGACAAACCGCTGCCGGACGCTATGCAAAAATAGACTACAACGCTGCCACGTGTTTCGCGTCTACACGAGGCATCTTCAGAGAGATGTTCACTCGCCGACCGCTGGACAGGGACCCTGTCCAGCGACCCTGGAATTAATACTAATTACTATTTTGGTAACGTTTGAATTCCTCGCCGTCTCTTAAAACTTAGTTAGACTAACAAATTTAGAGCGGAATTAACACTAAATATTAAATAATAACTAATAATTGTTGTGATGGATTTCCGCAAAGTAACGCCTAGTTCCATTAATTATCTTGGAACTAATGATTTATTACTTCTGTGCCTGCAATATGACCTCACGACTGCCTCCTACATATCTTACAAGAAACTCTTGGTACTCACAGTTTTATGTGTCTTCCTAAAAACGTTAACGCCCAGGCAAAAATCTTTGCCACACTGAGATTTGAACTAAGTTCCTCCGAAATATAACCATACGTTCGACCACTAGGCCACGGACGCTACATTGCTGATCGACTGAGCTGGACGGATAGACGGACACTGTTATTTTTTTTCTTATATCCGCAATCAGTCGCAGGACTATGAGCGGATTTAGTGTTATTTTCTGATGTCGTTTAAGGCTCAGGCTCATCAGCTCCTCTTCCTTCCGGTCGTAGTTTATCGAAGACTTGCGTTCTCTTCAACCATTTTTTTTTTACTGCGGTACACTATTATTGACTTAAACTACAATGCCACATATTTACAAAGGAGAATGACACTTGGAAAATATATAAAAGAATAACTCCCAAGAAAAAACATCCCTGTATCATAATATAATATTTTTTTTTTTCACACCAAACACTAGAAAGTCCGTATTGATATTTTATATGCATGGAAGTCTCACAAACATCACAACTTATTACGCGACCAAAGGAAAACAGAATATTCAGGGGAATAACACTCAGGATCTATTCTCGGGGTGTTTGGTGTTACATCGCTGTCTTAGATCATTAATACAACTGGATACGTTACTGCCAGGCATTTTCCGCTACCAATATTAATCGACCTCCGGGTGTATTCATAAAACTAGTGGTAAGTATAGTAAGATATATAAAACTAGCTGTCATAATACAGGTTATCCAAAAATTTCATTGTTGTCTATGTTATTAAATTCTGCACTCCTCCAATTTTTTTAAACTATTTCCTTTTACAGGTCAAGTGGTAAAAATGAATTAAGTTAATTAGTTTTAGTCCTTGCGTACTGCATTGTTTAGTCCCCTAGCTTTGTGCTGAATTATAAATCAAATAAATCCCTTTGTGTGTATGTACTCTTGTGCGTATATTTTATACCAGCATTTGATAATAATTTTACCAGATGCGTGCGTATAATAATGTGATCGAAAATTCACAGCTGTGCAGTTCATCTCCCCTTTTTTTTGTCCCGTAAAAAAATGCGTTACGCATCATCACCCCACGCCGGGAGGCGCGGGGCGGTATGTGGGATTCTCCCGCCGAAGATGGGCGCGGCGGAGATACCTACTAAAAAACCTGGGGGTGTTCCTGCGGGACGCCATAATGCCGGGGAAGCGGGTACGCCGAAGCACTCATCCGCGTTCGTTGCATATCCCCTACAGTAACCGGTGCCTGCCAAACTCTTTTTTGCCTTGAAATTAGTACTACCGTTTCCCATTGGTTTCATTTTCTAAGGTCGCAGTCAATTTGTGAATGAAACGATAATATTTGTTGTTTTTGTTTACCTAAGAAGGGTCTTGTGTAAGGTCATTCCTCGGATGCCCTTTAAAGATGTTTTTGTATAGGCTATCTTCGCAAATTGGTATTTTAACGCTCACTGCGTGTTGCTTTTTGCTTGGCCTTTGACCTCTTATTTGAAATGGAAATCTTACTTTCCGTTATTTATTTGAACTTATAGAATAGGTAGTTGAGAACTTTTGAAATTATCAATATATAATTTAAACTAAAAGTCGTGTAGCGATTTTACTTGCTGAATTGAATCATATTGTTTTATTCTTGTGTCAACTATCTTCATTCCAAATTTCAACGAAATCGGTTCAGCCATTGAGACGTGAAAAGGTTCCTAACACACATAATAATAAAGGGGACTTATACTCCAACAGGTTACCCTACTTACACTGTCAGAGTCAAATCACAATTTATAGGTTGTGTGGCTAACCTATATGTTGCAGTTTCAGGTCGCCGAGATTACTACAAGGCCTGCTACATGATCTAACGACTGTCTCCTACATATCTTATAGGGAACAGTCGGGACCCACAATTTTATGTGCCTTTCGAAACACGGTAGCGTCCAAGCGAAAATCTTTGCCACACTGAGATTTGAACCCAGAACCTCCGGCTTACAAGCCGGACCAACGACCGCTAAGCCATGGACGCTATAACATACATACACATAATATCCATATTTTCGCATTATTTGATTGATAGAGATAACCTTTATTGAAACACCCATATTTTCAGAAAACTTAAAACTAAAACACAATTAATGTCTCAATACCTGAAAACCAAATCAAAAACCGAACTTTTAACCGAAACTAGGACACCACACGCTTTGAAGTCACGACAAATACAAGTTCGAGTTATTTACAACCTTTCTTTGTGCTGAAAATTGGGTCTGAAATTTCAGGAAGGCGAAGGTTTCGGATATCCTGAGCTCGGTTGTTATCCGCGTGTTTCGGCACCTGAGATTTTATATACGAGAGATCTTAGACGCGATTTTTTGATATTGATATAAGGTGTTTTTTGTACTTTCATTTTGTTTTTTTTTTGAGGTTTTTTTCGTAGCGAATTCCTTTTTTAGCCCCAGGGTAAAAAGTACATTTTTCTTTTTTTTCATACCACACTTGTACTAAGAAACTAATGTAAGATAGAGCCAATAAATTATTTTCATTTTATTTATTTATTTTTTGTGAAAAAAAGAAGCTAACAAAACTACAGACACTACAGCAGTAAAGAACACTTGTATTAATCAAAGATCGTCCACACGCCAATCTACAGAAAATCCAAGTGCTCCAAACCCTCCAGATGGTAGAGCGCGCAAAATGCTGACAGCATTTCCACGTTGGATTCAATTAAATTCGATTTCTTTATTAAAAATCAGAGAAAATAGCATATTAATAAAAAATTTTATGAAACACATTTTACATTTTCATCTAAAACTTTTACCATATTAATTTTCTAAATATACAAGTGAATTAAATTAAAAATTTAATAAAAAACCCCCATCACAATACGTAATTCAAATTTTTTTGATGGCGGCCATCTTGGATTTTAAATTTTATATAATGGGCTGTATTTTACTTGTTAAGCCCTTTCATTTGATACCCATATCGATGGGGTCGTAGAAGAAAAAAGTAATCCGCCATTTTGTAGCGGCGGCCATCTTGGATCGATTTCCACCAAACATGACTAAAAACACTTTCAACTAACTCTACTTTTAAACAAAAAAAACTAAATCAAAATCCGTTCATCCGTTTGGGAGCTACGATGCCACAGACAGACACACACACACACAGACACAGACAGACAGACAGACAGACACGTCAAACACGTAACCGCGTAACCGCAGCGACTCCCTGAAGAAGGTCCTCGTACAGAATCGAAACGGTCGGCACGCAGCCGAAGTAAATACAAGTGAGTTTATGCCGTTTATTTACAAAGTTACACGTCAAACTTATAACACCCCGTCGTTTTTGCGTCGGGGGTTAATAAAAGGAAAGAGTGACTGATTGACTGATCTATACGCACAGCCTAAGCCGCTTGACGGATTGGGTTGAAATTTGGAATACAGATAAGTTTTATGATGTAGATCTCCGCTAAGAAAGGATTGCGCCATGCAAGCAAAGCCGCGAGCATAAGGTAGTAAAATTTATTACGTCAGGCTTTTAATCCGGAGACCCTGGGTTCAAATCTCAGTGTGTGGCAAAAAGTTCGCCTGGACGCTACCGTGTTTCGGAAGGCACGCAAAACTGTGGGTCCCGGCTGTTTCCTATTAGATATGTAGGAGGCAGTCGTTAGGTCATGTTGCAGGCCCTGTAGTAATCTCGGCGACCTGAAACTGTAACATATAGGTTCGCCACACAGCCTATAAATTGTGATTTGACTCTGACAGTGTAAGTAGGGCAACCTCTTCTGTTGGAGTATAAACACCAAATATTATTATTATTTATATTAGTAGGATTTGAAAAAAATCTTTTAAGTTAGAAACAGCTTTTACTCACAACAAAATGCGAGTAACATTAAACATAAATCTGATTACACACCAGAATGCATTCAACTCTAGCCACAAATTGCGAAAGCCCCAACAGTAAGTGTATTACATACTGACCGCTTCAGTAAAAACTTTGCCTTTCATATTCTGAAAGTTTCAGGCGGTTCAAAATATACTTAATAGAGGGAATAGTTACTTTTGGGCTAGCCAATTTAAAGCCTGTTTGAAGTATATCAGCATTAAGATATGAAACAGCTAGTTGCCTGAAAGTTTTGTTGTTCATTATATTATAGGTAAACCTTTGACCACGATCTCGCGTGATGTTAAG
The DNA here is from genome assembly GCA_947507615.1 of Hemithea aestivaria. Classification (NCBI taxonomy): domain Eukaryota; kingdom Metazoa; phylum Arthropoda; class Insecta; order Lepidoptera; family Geometridae; genus Hemithea; species Hemithea aestivaria. The sequence goes on from OX382338.1 coordinate 15,195,810, forward strand.
TGACGATGCGGCCGTATTTGGTAGCAGATTTAACCTAGAAGGTGGGAAAGGTCCCTTCTTAGCTTCACTGAAAATCATAACGTTTGCCAACTGAAAACCACTTCTACGGTAACAAAATAAAAACAAAACTACCCCAAAATAATATTACAGAGTCATACAATATATAGCATTTAATGTTACTTTAACCATAATATAAACTCAAAATAAACAGCTACGCTAGTTTCTAGAAGGCTTTTATCGTAACTTACTCTCTTAGATTAAAATAAAATGGAGAAGCCCGGTACAGGCGTCTTGCAAATGGACCGCTCCAATTAAGTTCATGCACACAATTTTACTTCAGCGCAAGTCGGCGCGGCAACTGACACTATCCAACCCAGCAGCCCCTCAAGCGTGTACAATGCGTAGACTTGTCTTGCTGTCAAGTCAACTGTCATCCCATGCATTCACAAAAGTACAATATATGGGATGACATTTCTACTCTTGACATTTCTGCGGGATCCCATGTGTCATCCTACGGCCACAGTACCAAGTTTGGCAATAGCAACGATAGCGCGTACCGTATCCTTTCTTTTATACTTTATATTCGCCATAAAAATTCAAACATAAGATAAAAAAAACTTTGCGAACGAAAAGAGCGACAAGTTTTCAAGAACTCGTATTAAAGTAGACTGCTTACAGAAAATATTGTAGTGTCTGTGATATTATAAAAGAATGATTTTATTAACCATTTATTGTGTTTTGTAGATATCAGCATAATATATACTCGTAAATAAAAATTAAATTTAAAAAAGACGTGTGGCACTCGGAGACTGCCGCGGTAAAGCTATTGCATAGCATTTTTTATCAACTTATGTAATTATAATTATTTATTTATTTAATGCCACCTAAAGGCGGGTCGCTGAACTAAAGAGACAAGCGTGATATTTCAAAAAGTCATTAAAAGTTCTGGTATTTAGCTATAGATGGAAAAACTAAAAAGTTTCACCGCTGTGCCGGTCGGAGTGGGGGGTGTTAGGTTTTTTTCGTTACGGAATTTCTGGATTCGGTCCCCACGCTCAAGGCCCGCGATAGAAGCTATGCAATAGCTTAAAACCCACAACGCAGAGTAAGCGAATTTAAAAAAAATGTGTGTCTACGATTCCTACCGCAGCTAACAAAAGATCTGATTATTTTGAAACAGCTACCGATAGAACAGAACCGATTTAAATGAAACACTTCAAGATTTATAACGAGCTAACAAAAACATACAGGTTTTCTTTTAAAAATCTAGTGCTTAAATACTCTAGTGCATAGTGTATGCTCTAGTGCTTAATTTATTTTTATTTTATTGTTTATTTTATTTTATTATTTTATTGTTTTAATTGTAATTTTGATTGATTTTAATAATTTTGATTTTCGTTGACATTTAAATTTTTATTGTATTTAATTTTTGGTTTTAGTAATTCAGATTGACATTTTCATGTAATTTTTCATTTTCATATGTGTTTAATTTAATGTGATTAATTTATAATTTATTTTTTTATTATTTATAATTTTAATTTAATTTATATTCTATTACTTTTATTTTGAATTTTTGGTGTAAATTATGGGTGATGTGCCCGAAATAAATGTTTTCTTTTTTTTTATTTCATCTAGTGCTCCTTAGCCTATTTCTTTCTGTTTTAAACTGCTGATCAGTTTTCTAAATTGATGGCATTGTAAATAAAAATATTATTAATGGAGTGTTTCCGTAATAAATGTCAATGGGCAACCTGTTGAATTGACAGACCTCTGATTACGAGGTATTTGTGAGTCGTATTATTAATGGACTCATTAATGGCATCAATTAAACTTTAGCAAATTGTTTTGAAGTGTTTCTCTTGGTTGAGTAAATTGTGTTGTCAGAAGAAATAACTGAAGCTGTCCAGTTCCAATGAAAGACACAACTAATCTATTGTTATTAGTATTTAGGATATAATAAACTAGCATAGAATAATACTTTGAATGTATCAGATTCTTTTTGATTAACAAGTGAATTAAATTGAAAATTTAAAAAACCCCAACGCAACGCTTTCAAAATATTTAATTCGCGGTTTTGTGGTGGCGGCCATCTTGTATTTTAAATTTGTTATAATGCGTTATATTCTACTAGTCAAGCCCTTTCATTTGATACCCATATTGATGGGGTCATGGAAGAAAAAAGTTATCCGCCATTTTGTAGCGGTGGCCATCTTGGACCGATTTCCACCAAACATAGCTAAAAACACTCGAGTAACTCTACTTTCAAACAAAAAAAAACTAAATCAAAATCCGTCCATCCGTTCGGGAGCTACGATGCCACAGACAGACACACACACACATACACACACACAGACAGACAGACAGACACGTCAAACTTATAACACCCCGTCATTTTTGCGTCGGGGGTTAAAAAACGGATAATTGCAAACAATTTTTTCATACCGTTCTCTTAGCTCGACTATTATCTGCATCTGTGCAAAATAACAGCTTTCTAGGTCTTACAGATTCTCCGTAAAGCCGCGGACGGATGGACAGACAAAGCGAAACTATTCTTATAGTTTCGCTTTGTCTGTCCACGGAAGTGTATTGTTGACTACGGAATCCTAAAAGCGACTGTAACTCTAATGTATGTCATCACAGCACATTTATTTTGCATTCGGTGCTTACCTACAAGAGCAGTTTCGATACAAATATCAAAAATTCATTCATCAATTGAATGCTTTACTAGCACAGATTAACACAGGCTAAATTTCCTGAACACACTTAAAATAAAAAAAGCTATTACAATCGGCAATCGAAACCAAAGGCAAATCTTAGTAATTTTTTTACACTAAACGATTCGTGAGTATTTACATTCATCTTTGTAAATAAACGGCATAAACTCACTTGTATTTATTTCGGCTTCGTGCCGACCGTTTCGATCCTGTACAAGGATCTTCTTCAGGGAGTAGCTGCGGTTACGCACCGGCGTCCGCGCCCCGCTAAAGTAGAAAGAAGTAAAGTAAAGTAAAATGTATTTATTTGTAAGAGTATTGTAGGTACAAAATATGGTTATACAAGAAAAGGTGTCTCAAATACTCTACTGGTAGTCCGGTGCACAAATATTAATTTAATAGTCTTAGTAAAGTTTGTATAATCTTTCCCATTCCAAGATGAGCGCACGTAGCATTCCCTTTTCTAAGAATACCTACGACTAGGCACTAAGGCATAAACAGTACCCTTTATAAATGAAATAAGATGTTTTACAGTATTCATAAAACCTGTAGGTTATAGGCATATACGAGAGAACAAAAATAGACCCCGCATTTGCAATTTTCTATCTTCACAAAATCGCCAAAACATACCGAGTGCGGGAGGAGGTTGGCTAGTTTTGATTGGCTCGTTCAAATTAAAAACTCTATGGTCCTTTTTTATGCGAAGAAGTAAGAAGACGAGCAAGACGCTCTCCTGATGTTCAGAGATAAGCCGCCCTTTATCAGTACAATTCCACCCAGGATTTCACAACTATGTGAACCAGTTCCTGCCTACCAGTTTCTGCCATATTATGTCACTCCCTCCCTGCACGGTTGTCTGGAAGAGATCGCTTTTAGCGATAAGACCGCCGGTTGCAACATCTTTGTTTTGATTGTTAACTACTGTTGTAAATTATTAATTTTCATGTGGTGTTACAATAAAGTATTAATAAATAAATAAATAATGTGAAATTCCAGGTGCACTGCACCAACGCTTTTTACTCCAGAGTCAAAATAAAATAATATGTGTAGAGATTCTATAGCCCAGTTATTTCACTAGCTAAAGTGCCCTTCTACCGAAGCACAGTAATGTTTGCACTTGATTTCTCAGGCGATAGAATAACTGGTACTGTTATGGTACCTACCTAAAACTAAAGAAAGTCTACCTCCAGTTCAAAAACATTTGGCGTGAGTTATGCAGTGTCAATGCGTATCGTCGGTGACAGCACAACTCCGGTAATGCGCACTCTATGGGTAAGTATCCTCTATGGCTGTAGGTAAAGCCTACCTTTGGATAAGAAAACTAATTCGTACGGACGTGTTTCAAATACCAACATTGGTTTGGGGTTCCACTGGCATGTACATAAAACCCTTATTAATTTTCTCTTATCTCTTGATATTTAGGGAAAAGATATTGGAAATAAACTATGTGGTATTACACCCAGACAGATTAGTATGATTTGGCCGAACAGCTATTTTAATGAAAATATATTGACTTTTAATACTTATAATTTATTGCTTTGCTATAGTGCTTTGAAACGAGTTTAAATTAGGAACTAATTTTTATTTTTATTGTTCTTTATCTCGTCCTCTAAACCTACCTAATTATGATTTGAAAAACTACTTTGTGTTTTCCTGATACTATGAAAAAATATTTTGTTTAGTTTACAAACTTTAGTTGTTATACTTTTCAATAAATTTATTTAATTTTGGTTTAATAAAATAACATTTTTAACTCCTGTGTACCGAGTACTATTTAAGTAAGGATTATATTTTACTAGCTGCACCCAGCGGTTTTACCCGCTGTACTGTAACCTTTGTGTCATTCCAGGGTCTAAGCTATATCTGTACCAAATTTCAGCTCAATCGGTCCACCCGTTTAGCCGTGAAGAAGTAACAAACATACACACTCACTCACAAACTTTCGCATTTAGAATATTAGTGTGATTGTTTCGTATTTTGATGTAAAAAGTAAAAATACCAGTTCATTTTCTATCTATTTGCCACATCCTATTATTCTAAATTCAATAAAAACGTACGGAATTCAACAAAATAAAGTAATTTCTTTAATTACGTTTGATGTTTCGGAAATGCGACCATGTTTGAAATTATTTTCGAGTACTCACGACGCTCTGGGCTGTTTTCCTGAAAACACGACATAATGAAAATACAATATGGCCATTTATTAAACAAAATGTTACATTTTTCTTTTCCTCTACATTATTTTTGGGTAATCTCACTTAATATCATAAAAAGTTAGAAGTGAGAACGTTTGCTATGTTAAACCTACGTAATTGAAAATATATAAACATATTATTAGATATATTAGACATAGAGATAAGCATAATATTATTATATAGACACCCCGCCAAAACCATTTCTCGGCTATAACACCTGCCTGCATCGAGCACGGGAGCAGGCTGAAAATCAGTAGTCAGGTAAGCCCTAGGGTTAATCTGACAAAACGCTGAGCCTGTTCCCATTGGCGAGTACCTACACTAAAACTTTAACTCACTATGTAAGCTTAAGCTTTAAGATAGAGTCAATGAATCATCTTCATTTCATTTCATTTCATTAACTTGTTTGAAATATATTGTTTGTGTGATTTCTACGTCATAAAACCTATCCGTGTTCCAAATTCGACTACATCCGTTCAGCGGTTTGGACTATGAGTTGATAAAACAGTCAGTCAGTCACTATTTCGTTTCATATTATATTTAGATTTAATGTTTCGAAATGTAATCCATGTGACCTCCCACGAAGGGTCTTCCCAGAGTCCTTTAACCTTGATGCATTTAAGAATATATACAAATTCTTAAAGGGCCGGGAACGCTCTGATAGCACCTCTAGTGTTGGAAGGGTCAATAGGCGGCGGTAACCGCTCAACATCAGGCGGGCCGTCTGCTTGTTTGCCGCTTATTTATATAAAAAAATGTATTAATAAAAAAATCACTAAATCGGCCTCTACCTGAATTTCAATAAGAAGAACAAAAAATCCACTAATTTTCATATTTTCATACATGCGAATTCATAGGTTGCAGTTAGATTTGACTAAATAAAAAAGTCAAGTTTATTTAGAGGTAGTATTGACTAAATAAAAATTAAGTTTATTTAGTCCTGAAATGAACAAACAAAGATAAAGTCATCAAGATAAATAATAGCCATAATTAACGTGAAATATTGCACGTTAACTTGAAAAGTTAACGAAGCCATTCGATGTAACTTGTAGCTCGAATTACACGAACAAACTGACAGTATGGACAATTGACATAAAAACGAATTCAACTAATTTTATAAACGTGAAAGTTTGTAAAAATGTATGGATGTCAGGATGTATGTTCGTTACTATTTCACGCCTAAACGGGTAAACCGATTGAGCTGAAATTTGGCATAGAGATTGCGGAATAACACATAGCTTACAGTATACAGCGGGTAAAATCACTGGACGCAGTAAGTATTATTAAACTTCAAGCTTCGTCTTCAGAAGAAAGCATTGTATATGGTAAAATATCTACAATACTAAATATCTACAATACTTAATCTTTTCGAACGAAACCTATTACGATTCGGATAGCACTTCACTGACAAGTTTTTTTAATTCTCAATAATTATTAAATAATTAGACAGCACAGCTAGCTCAGAGCTATTAACAGTAACTTATCTGTCTGGGACCCGAACCAAAGACCGAATTGTCAAAAATGTATTAAATGACGTATTTAAGCCGATACGACTTCATATGTCATTTAGATTTTGACAATTTGGTCTTCGATTCGGTTCCCTGACGGATAAGTGAATATAATAGCCCTGCAGATTATTATTTTTGTTTTCGTCTTTTCCATACTGTAGTTTCATTATTTGACTAACAATTTAGTGTTGGCCGTCGGGACACTTCAGTAAAAACGAGTGCAAAATGTTTATCTCAAAACTCCAAAGCTATTAGTGGTCGTGTTCATTTCAATTGGTGGTTTCAAATGTTGGTGTAAATAACCATAAATTGCAAAAAAAAAATCGGAAAAAAATCGGAAGGTCTGAATAATGCCTTCATTATAGAAAAACTCAGTTTTTTTTTTTTTTTTTTTTTTTTATGTTATGAAGTAGAAGACGAGCAAGACGCCCTCCTGATGTTAAGAGATAACGGCTGCCCATAATCAGTACAGTGTAACCTAGGATTTCACAATTATGTGAAATTCTAGGAGCACTGCACCAACGCTTCTTACTCAAGAGTCATAAGATGTTAAGACTCTTTAGCCCAGTAATTTCACTAGCTACAGTGCCCTCCTACCGGAGCACAGTAATGTTTGCACATCACTGCTCAGGTGGTAGAATAACTGGCACTGTTGGGATACCCACCTAGACGACCTCCTGCAAAGGAAGTCTACCCCCGGCAAAATTCTATTATTAATTAATTCTTTAAATGTTGCTGATTTTTAAGGGTCGCTTAAACTACATTTAAAAGTACCTATACCATGTATATAAATTGCGATTTATTGCAGCCTTTTATAATTTGAATTTAGCACTTATAAATAGGAACAAGACAATGTTTACCGGGGGTAAACTTCCTTTGGAGGTCGACTTGATGGGTACCCCAACAGTGCCAGTTATTCTACCGCCTGAGCAGTGATGCGCAAACATTGCTGTGCTTCGGTAGGAGGGCACTGTAGCTAGCGAAATTACTGGGCTGAAGAGTCTTTACATCTTATGACTCTCAAGTAAGAAGCGTTGTCGCAGTGCACACAGAATTTTACCTTAGTAAAATCCTGGGTAGCACTGTACTAATTATGGACAGCGTTATCTCATACCATCAGGAGAGCGTCTTGCTCGTCTTCTTACTTCGTTGCATAAAAAAACAAGACTGATACAGTGACCATAGGGAATTTATTATTATCAATACCAATGTTTTTTTTTATCCTCATTGGTCTATAAGTGGTCGGCTGTGGGTAACTACCACCCACTGGACAAAACCGTGTCGCCAGGCGGTCATTGTGACCGTGTTCCGGTATGATGTTCAGTGAAGCCAGGGAGGTATTTTTTCCGCCTTCTAGGTTTAGTCTGCCAGAAAAAAAAACACCCTCACCCTCATCTTACATGTTTGGGAGTTACCCTAAATTAATTAATTTTGAATTATTTTTTGTACCGTTCTCTTACCCTTACTATTGCCACTATCTGTGTAAAATTACAGTTTTCTAGGACAGCCGGACAGACGGGATGGCGGGCGGACGGACGGACAGACAAAGCGAGACTATAAGGCTTCCTTATTGACTACGGAAACCTGAAAAGGGATGGGTTCAAATAATATCTATCAAAACGCGCTTCAAACGATTCGTGTAATATTACACACGGTGCGGTCGCCAGTTCTTTTGCTTGAACTTGGCTTGACACGCTCCCGCGTGTCTAGATTAAAATCTCCGCTGATATCTTTATAACCACCGTCTTTCTATTTTATGTATTTCCTTTCCCTCCTTGGTTGTCTGGAAGAGATCGCTATTAGCGATAAGACCACCAATTGTAACACTTATTTCTGTGTAATCTTAGTTCTAAGCTATATTATAGTATTTGTGTGAACAATAAAGAGTTTTCTATTCTATTGTGATGAAATTTCGTTTTTTTTTTACTCCACAAAGTAAGGCCTATGGCCAGCTGTGAAACAATACATAAAATACGAGTTATAATAAAAATAAGTACCAATAATAAGATGAAAGTTAAATAAACAGCTAAAGGAATGGTCGGGGTGTGAGTCATAGCCAAAGAGCCGGCTCAGCTGTACTCTACTCTGCAATGTTATGAAATTTTATGTAATCGCCTTTGCAACCATTACGGGGCGAACGAGTTGTGTGAGGTGTAAGCTTTTAGCGGGCTTCATTATTTGCTAACTAAACAAACTTTGCTTGCTATTCTATCAACTTATTAAACTAAACTAGCTGCGCCCAGCGGTTTTACCCACTGTACTGAAGCCATTGTGTTATTCCGGGGTCTAAGCTACGAGTATCATACCAAATTTCAGCTTAATCGGTCCACCTCATTAGGCGTGAAAGAGTAACAAACATACATCCAGACATCCATACATTCTTACAAACTTTCACGTTTCTTTCACGTTTATGTTATTTGTAAGATAGGACCACATCTACGTCATTCATCAATTCAATCATTTTCGTGCCGTGTAGATTCCTATATTATATAATTCATGTATATTATATAATTCATGGGGGCACACAAATGATGGGAATGTGCTCTAAACTCCAAATACGACTGGTTCTTACTAAAAAAGTAAAAGCAAAGCACTCGGTACGGGCAGTTGGTAGCGCCACTAAGTATGAATGCCACATTGCCGTTTGCCGTCAGAAGACGGTACGGTTTTGGAGAATATAAGCTTTTTTATTAATTATAGCTTCAAAGGCTAACCTAAAATTAAAAAAAAAAACTTATTCCGGCTTTAAGAGCGTATATTATATCGAGTGACGCTCTCTCGCTCGCACTATTTTACAAATTTTGAAGTATAAATATCATAGATATTTTTTTTGAAAATTCCTTAAGACCAGCCCTCCATAATATTCTTGCACACATAATATTCTTGAATAAATTAAAAAAAAAAATCTTTTTAAAAATTCTCATCATGCCATTTTTTAGTATATCAAACTGAAAACACTTTTAAAATGTGTGCAATAATATTATGGAGGGCTGGTCTTAAGGAATGTTCAATAAATAAATTTTATGAATTTATATTTCAAAATTTGTCAAATAGTGCGAGCGAGAGAGCGTCACTCGATATATATTACGCTCTTAAGCCGAAATAAGTAGTTAATTACGCAAGATCATAAGCAAAGATGTGGCTATAGATGGTATCACACAAAACCCATAAGGCGGGATAAATCCATCCTAACCTTAAAAGGTAAAATGAAATCGCGTCCGCTCGTGCCCAATCCCACATTAATTTTACCCTCTGACAGCACGTGTTAACGTCGGCATCGCAAGCATTACAATATTGCTAACTTTACCCATTTTTCCTGCCCGAGCCGAGCTCACGAGCCAAATTAACTCAAATATTTTTAAAAGGACTCGCGGGACGTGCAAAATAAACGTACCTACATTTTGAAAGAGTAAAATAATAATATATTTTTCATCCCCCCACCTCGTAAAGTGTATTTTTGCGCTTCGATATCTGACTGGAAAAGTCCATATTATCCTCTAGAGAAATTCAAATTTACTTTACCCTCTAGAGACAAAAACATAATTAAACCTATTTACTTCCACCTCTATGGTACCGAAATAAGCGTACAACTTTTTTAAATTTGTTAAAAACTCGGAGTAAGAACCTCTTTAGTAAACTTTTTTTTTTAATTTGCTTTGGGCGCACCATCAGCCTTGCCAGTAAGTTACTTTTGTAACATATTACGTTTCTTTTGAACTATATTTACGTTAGTTGTTTAGATATAATTTACATTTCGAGGCAATAATGTTTTTAATGAATTATAATATATAGTACTGTAATAGTAAATAATAGTAGAGTTAATTTAGCAGAGTTAATAGAATAAGCCAATTTTTTATAACTTTATCTAATTAGTAGCAATATTTTTTCTAAGTATTACTTTTTAGTAACTTTTTTATTAACGATTTCTCACTGTAATAAACTGAAAATGAGAAAATAATCACTAAAACGAATAGGTAGAGTGCTTTTCACGAAAGGAGACCTTTTTGCGGGACGCCACTATTGCACATTTTAAAAGTTTAAATACCATTAACTTTTTAACGCCTCATAATTTCTCATATTTAATTTCTTAATCAAAAAGGTATTTATTTTATGTATCAAATAAAAATGATTTAAAATATGAAGTCAATAATAATAGAATAAAAAATTAGTTCCGCTAAATTCCGTGGGACCTCTTTCGTGAAAAGGACTCCTAAGTAAGCGTACCTACGTAAATTAAAATTGAATACTGGTTATTTTTGAAGATAGTGCACTGGCAACACTGTGCGCATCCATGGTGAGAATAATTAAAAAAAAAACTTTTAGCATTGAATTATTTCCTCGCTGAGGGGGGATGAAAAATTATGTGTCACACTCGAGTGCAAAGATTTTTGACCTTGTGCTCTTTTGATTCCCTCGCTAACGCTCAGGATTCTAATTAATAAATCACTCGCTACGCTCGTGATTTAATTTTAGAATCCTTCGCTAGCTCGGTCATACAAACTGAGCACGCGGTAAAAAAGCAACTTTGCACTCTTGTATAACAAATAACTATTACTTTCTCACATAAATATTCTGTAACTAGATTGAGATATTGCACACCGCCGTCTATTATTGTATTTACAGTCCTGTTCCATTCCCAGGTTGTCTGTAAGAAATTGCCTAGTGCGATAAGACCGCCGATTGTTTACCTAGCATTAAGAAATCTAGATCATTAAGCTTTTTTGAAATCGTTTGGTATGCAATATGGTATTATTCTATTCTATATTTTGAAACGTATCACATTAAATAGTATATAAAACAAAGTTGCTTCCCGCGTCTGTCTGTTCTAGATCTTACTAATATTATGAACGTGAAAGTTTGTAAGAATGGATGTCTGGATGTCTGGATGGATGTTTGTTACTCTTTGATGGATGTTTGTTGTGTAAAGGCAGTATGAGCCTTCATATAAATGAAAACCATACATACCTAATCATAGGCGGATTTAAAAGGGGGGGGGCAGGGGGCCAAGGCCCCCCCAAAAGCATTGTAGAGATACGAATTTTGCACATATTTCATGGTCAAGATTAAAATTTTATTCTCGGCGCTCGCAGCAAGCTGCTGCTCGCGCACTTATTATTAAGGATATTTGAACTTTCTAACTGTTCAGAGCGAGCTAAACACATACTTTTCGTAGTAAAAATTATAATATTTTTGCCCGCCCCAGAACCAAATCCTGGATCCGCCAGGGTACCTAATTATAGGTTGTTGTCTTATAGATATGTTTGTTACTCTTTCAGGCCTAAACAGGTGGACCGATTGAGCTTAAATTTGGTAAAGATATAGCTTAGAGCCTGGAATAACACATAGGCTACATAACCGGCGTACCTACTGCGGGTAAAACCGCTGGGCGCAGCTAGTATGTTTATATCTTTAAAACTACGCAACGGATTTTGATTCAGTTTTTATTAATAGACAGTGATTCAAAAGAAAGGTTTATTATGTGTAATATAGTAGAACACTAATAAATTTCTATTAAGAGCAACGAAATGCGCGCGGACTGAAGTATTTATTTATTTATTTATCAAAAGAGATAGTAAGCTTACAGTGCGAACCAAATCACTTACGTATTGAAGCATAACCCCAAACCGCTGAACGAATTGAGTTGAAATTTGGAACACAGATAGGTTTAATCACTATGTAAGATTATATAATAAACAAATATTATAAAAGAGTGCAATCCCTTTCAGAGTAAATCTTTAATAAGGTTTAAGTAAAGCTCAATCAGTGCCTTTTAAATGGCTAGAGTATGGAAGCCATTGTAATTTTTAATCTAGACTAGCTTTTATTTGCGGCTTCATTTCAGCAAATCTTTTCTTAGCAGATGAGTATTGTGTAGTCAGTAATTCATTTCAAGTTTCACCGTTATATAAGGAATATTACGTTGAAGTGGTTATGAAGTAGTTTTTGAAATTTCGAGAAGAAGAACTACCTTTTTAATATACCATCGGTCTTACCCGATGTAAAATAGAATAGAGTACTCCCTATTGCAACCAAAGAAAATTACAGTTACACTAAATATTAGCAGGTACTGAAATACAATTTGGGTCTACTATGGACGGCCTGGCGAATGTAGTTTCTAAGCTACTTATTTTTTTAATAACTGGAATCCGGAAAATACATATGCAAGTTTTTTGACGCACAGCTCAAACAAAAAAAAAACTGGACAGATTGAGTTGAAATTTGGCACAGAGATAGATGTTGTAACGAATACGTCCGCTAAGATAGAACTGATGGAACTGCTGACCATGTGGTAAAGCCACGAGCAAAATATATTAAAAAAGGATAAGCGACCCAGAAACTGAATATTTTTAAAGCATTTTACACGCCGTCTTATCAAAACCCTTCCTTTATTATCATCTCAGTAAAAAAGTTCTTTATAAAGTACATTGTTATCGAGAATATAAAAGACATTAAAAAGTGCGTTATTCTAAAATACTCCGAGGGGAGCTTCACAGATGTTTTGAAGTTTGGTGGAATTGTTCAAAAGTTATGGTGTGACCATGATCTTCTGATTTTTATGGGAGTTTGAGTGATAGCACAGGCACTTAATAATTATTATTAACTACCTTACACATTTTGATTGCTTATCTTTCAGTTAAATATATATTTATTTCATTTTATCTTTTATTCTCAAGGTTAAATCAAAGTGACTGAAAAGCTAAATATATCATGTTTAATTAATAGTAGATACCTACTTAAATGAAATTTTATTAAATTACGAATATTTAATAGATTTTGCACAATTTATTAAGCAAATTGCAAATTATAATTAGTTATCCTCTAAAAAGCTATGGTTCATGAAAGTTATAGTAGTGTAGTAAGATATAGTGTAGTTATAGTCTTTGGCTAAATATATTCGAAATTATAGCGTAGCCGGTTCAGCCATATAAGCGTACAGAAAAAAACAATTAAATATACACCTCTCATTTCTTATCATGTAACTGGGTAATTAAATGGAAACATTTTTAGATCCCAAATTTTGTCGCTTCAAGATTTAAAAAATATATTAATGAAACATTTATTTTAAACTTAACTTTTATAACTCATATTTTCAAAACTCGCATAGTATTCCATACACCATTTGTGTCCATTAAAAAGTACTCAGTCCTACATAAAGTACATGATTAATCGTAGAGAAGTAATTAGCGTGCAACCTTGTCTGCACAGACCGCGGACGCCGCTGCACTTCCGAGGTTGCGATGAAAGGTCGAGAGGGAATTGCGTTCCAATTCAATGGTTCCGTACGTTCAACGCTTCATTCTTTTGTCCTTTTTAAAGAACGTAATTTTACTTCAACTGTGGTTCATTTTGCTAATAGCTGTTATAAAATGTGTGACTGTTATTGGTTTTTCTTATTTGTTAATGAAGTGGAGTGTTATAATATGGTGTTCTGATTGATCATGAAGAAATGAAACGATGTCGCTCATAAACACGGACTAAGCCCGTGCCTTTTTATAGGCGTACATGGAGACTAAAAAAGTCCAACGCGCAGAGGCCCTTTTGAGCTTTTAATATAAATGTAATGGGTGACACTTATCGGAGTCTATCTGTGAGTGCATCTATACAAAATGGGCTGATAAATGAAATGATTATTATTATTTCGATTTTAATTTTAAAATATTAAATTTATATCCAAACAAATTTAACCAAATTTATATTCCTGAAAATAGAATCAACAGTTCTCAATAAATACATTCAATAAAATTTATTCCCCAATTTGATCTCAAACTAGCTCACTTCAACCAGGATTTTTAAAATTTCTGTATGCATATTCACGGTCCCCTAAAAACCAATTAAAGCGCGCCAATAGTACCCTAATTGGATCAAACTAACGAGGCTCCTAATTCACACCATTCGTGCGGACTCTATTTTTTTAGTTTTGAATATAGAGTGCAACCAGATTCAAATTGCAGGTATCATGCAAAGATAATGTACCGAACGTCTATGAGATTGACTTGCAATTTTAAAACGGTTCACTCACATTTAGGTCATAAAATCCTCAGATATTTCAATTGAAATAACGCAAACGAGAAAGAAAATAGAGCTTCAAATTTTTTTCTCGATTCTCGGTATTATTTTTCATTTACTTATTTATTGTTTGTGTCTGTGAAATATTGGTTCTTTGTAAAGGCCATTTTGTGAGAATATTTTTTCATTGTTTTATAATGGTTCACGGATTGGTTATGTTTTTATTTTATAAATATGAAATAAATTATTAATTTAAAAGTCTTTTACGTACATAATATAACAACCATATTTTTATTTCAACGCTTTAATAACGTTTCAGTTATTTGTTTTTAAATGTAAATACGAGTAGCATACATTAATATTTTAAAGGATTTTTTAACTTCCTTTATGTAAATATTTTTGTGTATACTTTTACATCATATTTAAAATTAATTTTTGTATAATTTTAGCGCGCTTAAAAAACATACTAAAATTAGGTTACTTTTACTATAAATTGGTATAGCTTCATGCCTAAACACCAGAACAGATTGAGCTGAAATTTGGTATAGTCGTAGCATAAACCCTAGAACAACAACACATTCCTTTCAGTGGGTAAAACCACTGGGCACAGGTAGTAATAAAATAGTAGTAAAAACATACGTCTTATTCATAGAACAGCAAAACTTAGGTAATTTAAAAGTACATTAGCTAGCTAATCTCGGTTATTCCACCTTAAGGCTCTATAATCAAGTTCGCTGACAAAGCAAAAAGTTCAGACAATGTCCATTGTCTATCGAATTTTCTGGAACATTAGTTTTATCCACAGATTACTTACTAAAATTAGATCGGTCGTTAAACTCAATCAATACAGGTAATGTAATCGGTTTAAAAATACATCTTTCTATAAATATTTACGTATTATGTGTACCATTATGTGTACATTGTGTGTAATCAGTTTAATACGTAAAATTCTTTCAAGGTTAAAAAAAATGATTTTATTGAATTATTTTCTGTGCTTAATTTAAAGGTGTGCTTAATTTAATAGGTTTAAGGTAAGTAAACCTTATTCCTGGATCTAAGCTATCTTTACAAAATTTCAGCAAATTGGTTTAGACATGTAGGTGTAAAGAAGAAATACATACATACATTCGTTTAATAAATAAATAAAAAAATAAATATTTCAGGACGTTTAACACAGCGCCACCTAACCCCAAACTAAGCAACTTAATGCTTGTAATATGGTGGTTAGTATAACGGATATAATACTTATATATACTTTTCTTTTGTAAATACATACTTATAATAGATATTGAAAAACCACCCAGACCAGAAACAAATACCTGTGGATCACACAAACATTTGTCCCATGCGGGAATAGAACCCGCAACCTTCTGCGTTGCAGGCGGGTATATTAGCCCACCGCACCACAGACGTCGTCCACCGATACAATATACCGATATAATATATTATATCGGTAGATTTCAGGCTTTATGTGTGACCTTATTCTTTAAATTTTATATAATTTTTTTTTATTTTTTTTATACTAAATAGGCCTACGTTTGACCACATCCCACCTGATGGAAAGTAAAAATGCGGTCGACGATGGATCACGTATGACGCCTAGAAAGGTACCTATTGCCACTCGTGCCTTGAAGATACCCAAGTTGTACCGCTCGGGAAACACAGATGACGGCAAAGTGTTCCAAATGCGACCAGTTCTCATTAGAAACGACGATAATATGATTTAACGGATCAAAGTTTGCTAAATTTTGTTTTTGTAGGCTTTCTTCGCGCGAAGTTGTCGCATCTTTTGTACTCAACACTGATCAAATACACGACACAAGCCGTATGTTTGAATAATAATTTTGCATTTCCTTTTATTGATAAAAATGTGTTGAAAAACTTGTAATGGCTGTTCCTCAACCTATCTATTCGGTGCTTCGATCCAATTACTAAACCGAAAAGTATTTAGTAGTTCGCGTGGTGTCACCGTGACTTTGTAATTGGCGGTCTTATGGTGTTATTAGTTGGTGTTAATTACATTTGCTTCAGGGATTTGGGAACGTGTTTATTGTATTAACTAGTATTAAGCCTTGGGGAGACTTTACGAAGCCTCTTACTTTTTGGCTGGGAGCATGAATGAGGTAAATATCTTTTTCATCCCCCTATCTCGGAAAGTGTATTTTTGCGCTTCGATATCTGACTGGAAAAGTCCATTTTATCCTCTAGAGGGTAAAGTATATTTGAATATAGAACATCGTGTGCACCGAGTTTGTGTGTCAAAAACATAATTAAACCTATTTACTTCCACCTTTATGGTGCCGATTTTATCATACAACTTTTTTAAATTTGTTAAAAACTCGGAATCAAAACCTCTTTGGTGAACTTTTTTTTTTTTAATTTGCTTTGTGGGCTCCATCGGCCTTGCCAGTAGGTTACTTTTGTAACATTTTACGTTTCTTTTAAACTATTTACGTTAGTTGTATAAATATAAGTTACATTTCGAGGAAATAGTGTTTTTAGGGTTCCGTACCTCAAAAGGAAAAAACGGAACCCTTATAGGATCACTTTGTTGTCCGTCCGTCCGTCCGTCCGTCCGTCCGTCCGTCCGTCCGTCCGTCTGTCTGTCAAGACCCTTTTTCTCAGGAACGCGTGGAGGTAACAAGCTGAAATTTATAGGAAATACTAAGGTCCATTGCTTCTTAGAGCTGTGAAAAATTCAAACTTCTAGGTCAACGCAATCAAAAGATATAGTCGAATATGTCGCAAATTTCAGCAAATTTTCGACATTACCAAATAAATCAAAACCTATGGGGCACTTCCCGTGAACTCAGAATCTTGAAATTTGGCACGAAGCAACTCCTAAGAGCACAGATAAAGGAAAAATTGAGAAAACTATAAATTTTTAATATCATCATATGAAAAAAATATTTTGAATAATTTCATACTTACTACCCCTTTTCTCATGAACGCGTGCAGGTATTAAACTGAAATTCATATCAAATACTAAGGCCTATAATACCTTTAAACTGTAATAAAATCAAACCTCTATCTCAACGCATTCAAAAGAAACAGCAATTTTAGCCGAAATTTTAAACACGCAACTACTCTCAAAAAACCAAAACCTACAGGGTACTTGCCGTGAACGTAGAATCTTGAAATTTGGTAAAAAGCAATTCCTTAGAGCACAGATAAAGGTAAAATTCCGAAAATTGTACATTTTTAGTTACATCATATAAAAAAATATTTTTAATAATTTCATACTTACTACCTTATTTCTCATGAACGCGTGCAGGTATTAAACTGAAATTCATATCAAATACTAAAATCTATAATACCTTTAAACTGTAATAAAATCAAACTTCTATCTCAACGCATTCAAAAGAAACAGCAATTTTAGCCGAAATTTTAAACACGCAATTACTCTCAAAAAACCAAAACCTACAAGGTACTTGCCGTGAACGTAGAATCTTGAAATTTGGTAAAAAGCAATTCCTTAGAGCACAGATAAAGGGAAAATTCCGAAAATTGTACATTTTTAGTTACGTCATATAAAAAAATATTTTTAATAATTTCATACTCACTACCTTATTTCTCATGAACGCGTGCAGGTATTAAACTGAAATTCATACCAAATACTAAGGTCTATAATACCTTTAAACTGTAATAAAATCAAACATCTATCTCGACGCATTCAAAAGAAACAGCAATTTTAGCCGTATCTTTTAACTCGCGACTACTCTCAAGGGAATCAAAACCTACAGGGTACTTGCCGTTAACTCAGAATCTTGAAATTTGGTTCGCAGCAACGTCTTAAATCACAGGCACAGGAAAAATTGCGAAAACTGTAAATTTTTAGTTACATCATATAAAAAATATTTTTGATAATTTTGTATTTATTATCCCTTTCCTCAAGAACGCGTACAGGTATTAAATTGAAATTCATACCAAATACTCAGCTTTATAATAACTTTAAGCTGTAAAAAAATCAAACATCTACTATGTCAACGAAATCAAAAGAAACAGCAATTTTAGCCGCATATTTTCAAACTCGCAAGTACTCGCAAGGGAATCAAAACCTACTAACTGTATATAATATTTTACCCACTTTTCCTTAGGGTTCTGTAGAATGCCGTAGGTTTATACGGAACCCTCGGTGCTCGAGTCCTACTCGTACTTGACCGTTTTTTTTAATTACAGTAAAAAAGCAACTTTGCACTCTTGTATAACAAATAACTATTTCATCCCCCCACCTCGGAAAGTGTATTTTTGCGCTTCGATATCTGACTGGAAAAGTCCATATTATCCTCTAGAGAAATTCAAATTTACTTTACCCTCTAGAGACAAAAACATAATTAAACCTATTTACTTCCACCTCTATGGTACCGAAATAAGCGTACAACTTTTTTAAATTTGTTAAAAACTCGGAGTAAGAACCTCTTTAGTAAACTTTTTTTTTTTTATTTGCTTTGGGCGCACCATCAGCCTTGCCAGTAAGTTACTTTTGTAACATATTACGTTTCTTTTGAACTATATTTACGTTAGTTGTTTAGATATAATTTACATTTCGAGGCAATAATGTTTTTAATGAATTATAATATATAGTACTGTAATAGTAAATAATAGTTGAGTTAATTTAGCAGAGTTAATAGAATAAGCCAATTTTTTATAACTTTATCTAGTTAGTAGGTAGCAATATTTTTTCTAAGTATTACTTTTTAGTAACTTTTTTATTAACGATTTCTCACTGTAATAAACTGAAAATGAGAAAATAATCACTAAAACGAATAGGTAGAGTGCTTTTCACGAAAGGAGACCTTTTTGCGGGACGCCACTATTGCATATTTTAAAAGTTTAAATACCTTTAACTTTTTAACGCCTCATAATTTCTCATATTTAATTTCTTAATCAAAAAGGTATTTATTTTATGTAACAATTGTATTTTCACTTTCCATCAGGTGGGATGTGGTCAAACGTAGGCCTATCTCGTATAAAAAAAAAAAAACAAATAAAAATGATTTAAAATATGAAGTCAATAATAATAGAATAAAAAATTAGTTCCGCTAAATTCCGTGGGACCTCTTTCGTGAAAAGGTACTCTTAAGTAAGCGTACCTACGTAAATTAAAATTGAATACTGGTTATTTTTGAAGATAGTGCACTGGCAACACTGTGCGCATCCATGGTGAGAATAATTAAAAAAAAAACTTTTAGCATTGAATTATTTCCTCGCTGAGGGGGGATGAAAAATTATGTGTCACACTCGAGTGCAAAGATTTTTGACCTTGTGCTCTTTTGATTCCCTCGCTAACGCTCAGGATTCTAATTAATAAATCACTCGCTACGCTCGTGATTTAATTTTAGAATCCTTCGCTAGCTCGGTCATACAAACTGAGCACGCGGTAAAAAACCAACTTTGCACTCTTGTATAACAAATAACTATTGTTGCTTCAGTGTTGATGATTTTTTCCCTTTTTTCGTGTGAACAAATCTTTTCTCTATCCATTGGATGTATGGATAATAGACAGGTTTTTTTAGGCTTTCGTAGTCAACAATGGATGCCTTAAGCTTACGTCAGACTGAGGCGGTAAAGCGAACGCGATCCGGGACGGAATATTTGTAAAGTTCGAATTTGTACGTAGCCTGTCATATATACTAAAGCGAACGCGGGCAGGAACAAAATGAAGATCGCGACTGCTTTACCGTTCCGTCCCGTCTCAGTCTGACGTAAGCTTTATAGTCTCGCTTTGTCCGTCTGTCCGTCCGCAGTTTAACGGAGAAACTGTAAGTCTGAGATAGCTGTAATTTTGCTCAGATAAGGACAATAGTAAGGGTAAGAGCACGGTACAGAAAAATAATTCAAAATTAATTTATTTAGGGTACCTCCCGAACATGTAAGATGGGGATGTTGGACTTGTATACCAATGTAAATTCCCATATATTGCAACTAGCTTATGCTCGCGTGACAAAATCCGTTCTTAGCGGCGGTCTACATCATAAAACCTATCTGTGTTCCAAATTTCAACGCGTTGGGCTGTGCGATGATAGATCAGTCAGTCAATCAGTCACTATTTCCTTTTATATATTTAGATATCTTGAAGTCTCTCATCATCGGATTCCGATTAATTAATTATAGCCAATCGAGTGAAGGAGCATCTTGACACGAATAAATGCAGCTGATAATATTAGCTCTGGATTGATTAGAACCAATTACAAATAGATTACTGACTACGAGTAAATCAATTATAATATTACTCCTGCGTAGTAGTATGTATTATTGCACATATTTTAAAAGTGCTTTCAGTTTGATATGTAAAAATATGGCAAGATGAGGTTTATTGAAATTTTTTTTTTCAAAAATTCTTATCATTCCATTTTTTAATATATAAAACTGAAATCACTTTTAAAATGTGTGCAATAATATTATGGAGGGGTGGTCTTAAGAAATTTTCGAATAAAATAATCTATGAATTTATATTATATTATTACCGAGGGTAGACTTCCTTTGCAGGAGGTCGTCTAGGTGGGTACCCCAACAGTGCCAGTTATTCTACCGCCTGAGCAGTGATGTGCAAATATCACTGTGCTCCGGTAGGAGGGCACTGTAGCTAGTGAAATTACTATGCTAAAGAGTCTTAACATCTCATGACTCTTGAGTAAGAAGCGTTGGTGCAGTGCTCCTAGAATTTCACATAATTGTGAAATCCTAGGTAACACTGTACTGATTATGGGCAGCCGTTATCTCTTAACATCAGGAGAGCGTCTTGCTCGTCTTCTACTTCATCACATAAAAAAACAAAAAAAAAAACATACCTTCCGGGCGTAGTTGGCAGGAGGTTGGAGGTTGGCTAGGTGGGTTTACCAACGGTTCAAACATTACTGTGCTCCGGTAGAAATGCACTGTATCTAGTTAAATGGCTGGGTTGAAGAGTGTTAACATCTTATGTAATAAAATATTTTGCTCAGAATTCGAACTCGTGATCCCAAGATACAAAAAACAAGGCACAAATTGAGCCATCGCATCTAGACATGAAATATGAGTAAGATGTGTAGGTATTTAATAAGGCAAGGGTTTAAGATTTCGCGTGGGTTATGGAGATTTTTCCACGTGGGCGACAAGTAGTGGGAGGAATACGTAATAAGTTCATGTTGTTTAACCTCATAAGTTTTTTGAGTTTAAGAGTGATTTTCTACACAAGCGATGGAAACGAATGGAGTAAAGTTGATCAATAACATAGTGCATTATTTTTTTTATATCTCTATCTGTTTGGTTAATTTTGTCCATTCCGCTCGTCATTTTGTCCACCTTAAGGTTTTTCCAAATAGGAGAAGAAAGCTATTCACATACCAAATTTCACCTCAATCAGTTCACCCGTTAAAACGTAATAGAGTAACAAACATCCCTACTTACATACAATCTTAAGCTTTTGTAATATTGCTAGGATCTTTGTATCAAATGACTTCATAACGAACACTCCTACACAAATACTCCTAAATAACAGAGTTAAATCACTAAACGATTCGTGAGTATTTGAATTCTTTTTTGTAAATAAATGGCATTAACTCACTTGTATTTACTTCGGCTTCGTGCTGACCGTTTCGATCCTGTACGAGGATCTTCTTCAGGGAGTAGCTGCGAAACGGTCGGCACGAAGCCGAAGTAAATACAAGTGAGTTAATGCCGTTTTCTTACAAAAAGAGTTAAATCAGTCAAAATATAGTTATTTTTACAACTATAAGTGAATGGACTAGAGGGGACTAGGTAGGGTTATAGATTTTTTTTTATATATGGTTAGGTGACAGTTTGCCGCTGATAATTAACAAACTTTAGAATTAATAATCACATACAAACTTTTATTTTCTTTTATAAATTAAATATTTATGTGCTTACTAGCTGTTATAGTTTTCTTATATTATCCAGAAGCCAACTCTCTGAGGTGTAACTCCTACAGCCGGCGATTTTGGCAAGAATTCTCGAAAAGTTCCGGCAGTTTATAACTGTTTCTGCTAGTTGCAGGTGTAAGACTGAATTTTTATTCATTAAGAACCCTAACTTCTGGCATAAACTGGTGGAGTTTAGCTTGAAAACTGTCAACTGTAGTACCGCATTCGTCTTATTACAAATAGTTTTTTGTTTTGTTTTAATAGTTATATTGGTATATTATTTATATAGCTATGATTAAAAATATGTACTAATGTCTCCATACATATCTTTATAACGACCGTCGCTCTATTTTATGTATTTCCTTTCCCTGCTTGGTTGTCTGGAAGAGATCGCGATAAGACCGCCGATTGTAACACTTATTTCTGTGTAATCTTAGTTCTAAGTTTACAATATTGTTGTATTTGTGTGAACAATAAAGAGTTTCTATTCTATTCAATTAAGTAATTATTTTTAAAAATAGCACAATTGTTATATACCGCGTCGCTAAGCGGGCATAACGGTAGTGTTCCGGCACGACGGTCAGTGGAGCCAGGGAGGAATTTATCCCGCCTTTTAAGTCTTCTAGCTATCTTCGGTCGCATTGTAGTCAAAGAATATTATTATAAGAACATAGAACTAAGTATATTTTAAATATAAAAACTAAAGCAAAAAATAAAATGTGTGCGTGTACTAGTGTACACACGTAAGAAGTGAAACTACTTTAATTAAATTAAATTTAAATTTTAAATTTATAAATTTTTTAAATTCATGTTCATTGGAGAAAATGAAAGTACTCTTCGTCTTAACCAACCGTGGTAGGGGCAAGAAACAAAAGATGGCGCGTAACCGAAATGTGACGCGTAACCGAAAAAATGTGACGGTAAATTTTTTCCAACGCCGATAAAGAAGTTTCACTTCAATAATAGTCGTATTGCTAATTAAAATATTTCCAGACTTAACTTAGACATAATGTAATACATACAGGCTACCTTTTACATAAACTAGATAGTCATATCATGTTAAGTACAGAAATTTCCCTTGCCGCCCTTTCAAGCGGAAGGTTTTCAGACAGACCGCGACGCGTAACAAGTTATATATAGTTATGATATCGTATTCCCAAGTCAGTAGAGTTGTATAGTTTGATCTGACCTCAGAGATCGAAAGTTACAAGTGGTATAACTATTCCTAACTAGTTGTGATGGACCCGGCTCTTTCGGGTTACTGAGGTACTATGGGTACTTAGGGGATGAAAAATAATAATAATATTATCATTATGAGGTACTACGGGTGTTTAGGAGTAGTTTTTTAGGGTTCCGTACCTCAAAAGGAAAAAACGGAACCCTTATAGGATCACTTTGTTGTCCGTCCGTCCGTCCGTCCGTCCGTCTGTCTGTCAAGACCCTTTTTCTCAGAAACGCAAAGAGGTAACAAGCTGAAATTTATAGGAAATACTAAAGTCCATTGCCTCTTAGAGCTGTGAAAAATTCAAACTTCTAGGCCAGCGCAATCAAAAGATATAGACGAATATGTCGCAAATTTCAGCAAAATTTCGACATTCCCAAATAAATCAAAACCTACGGGGTACTTCTCGTGAACTCAGAATCTTGAAATTTGGCACGAAGCAACACCTTAGAGCACAGATATAGGAAAAATTGCGAAAACTATAATTTTTTATTTGCATCATATGAAAAAAATATTATGAATAATTTTATACTTACTACCCCTTTTCTCATGAACGCGTAGACATAATATTAAATTGAAATTCATATCAAATACTCAAATCTATAATACCTTTAAACTGTAATAAAATCAAACCTCTATGTTAACGCATTCAAAAGAAACAGCAATTTTAGCCGCAATTTTGAACTCGCAACTACTCTCAAAAAACCAAAACCTACAGGGTACTTGCCGTGAACGTAGAATCTTGAAATTTGGTAAAAAGCAATTCCTTAGAGCACAGATAAAGGAAAAATTGCGAAAACTGTAAATTTTTTGTTACATGTAAAAAAATATTTTTAATAATTTTGTATTTACTAACCCTTTCCTCAAAAACGCGTACAGGTATTAAATTGAAATTCATATCAAATACTCAGCTTTATAATAACTTTAAGCTGTAAAAAAAATCAAACATCTATGTCAACGCAATCAAAAGAAACAGCAATTTTAGCCGCATATTTTCAAACTCGCAAGTACTCGCAAGGGAATCCAAACCTACAGGCCTACAGTATATAATATTATACCCACTTTTCCTTAGAGTCAAGTACGAGTCCTACTCGTACTTGACCGGTTTTTTTTATGATAATGAGTGATAAGATGAGCAGTGTTGCCAACTATAGCAAGGCGAAATGTGCTAAAGTGTGGTAAAAAAAAATGCCAAAAATATGCTAGTTTTGAAAAAAAGTGCTAAAATAAAATGCTAAATAATTTTTTAATAAAAAATGTATTAAAAAAATTACATTTCAACCGTTATGCCTACATTTCAAACAGATATTTGTCGACTGGGTCTTCATCTGCAACTACAGTTGCAGATGTAGAAGGCACGTGAAGAAGGCTGTGATAAATTTGGTTAGAAACAACACTGGTTAGAACAAAAGAGCGTGCTTTAGGTCGATTCATGTTTATAATAATATTATTAAGTAACGAAAAAACGGAAGAGGTTTACAAGTGGATGCGTGTACAGTGTATTTTTTGATCATTACTCCGATATTGATTATTCTTTTTTATATTTCCTATGTTCTTAGATACATATTTAATTCAATTTTATTATGTATATAATGCTAAAAAAATATGCTATATGCTAAACGACAAAATAATGTGCTAAACAGAAAGAAAATATTAATAAATTTAGCATATAAAATGCTAAATTGGCAACACTGAAGATGAGCAGATCAGGTGCTTCATGATAACAATCTTGATTGTCCATGTCAAGCACAGTGCCATCGAGTGTTTTGATCCAGTTTTGATCTAAATCCAGTCTAATTCTAGACGACCACTGTGGGCTAATACCCGCTTGCAACGCAGAAGGTTGCGGTTTCGATTCCCGCATGGGACAATTGTTTGTGTGATCCACAGACATTTGTTTCTGGTCTGGGTGGTTTTCAATAGGTATCTTTTATAAGTATGAATTTACAAAAGAAAAGAATATAAGTATTATATCCGTTATTCTAACCATCATAACACAAGCATTAAGTTGCTTAGCTTGGGGTTAGGTGGCGCTCTGTGAAGTGTCTTGAAAAAAAAAAACTGTGCGGCATTGCAATGCACCTGCCCAGTAAATGTTGGTTAAGTAGGTACTAAGTACCTATCGAATTTCGTCATTTCTAGTAATTTTGTTATTAACTCTTTATTATTATTGCTCACAATAAAAAATAATAGCGAATGAATCTTTTTTCAAACATAACTAATAATTACAAACATAAAACGCAACAAATATGCAATTGGTGGTTTTATCATATATATAGGTATATAAAACAATCTCTAAGACATCCGGGTTGAAAAGAATCTTGTCTGAGATAGTTGTTTTTATAACACTTTTATTATTCAAACACGGTGAATCTTTTAAAATGTAACCAAAATATTTTAAATTCAAATCGAATGTGTTTTCAAATAGCCAATAGAATTTCAAATAACGTAAAAATATTCAAGTTTACGTAGCCTGATAGAAAATGTTGAGATTTCTCGTGTATTTCCAACATATTTTGTAAAATTTCTGTGGCGAGCTACTTGCCTGAGCTAATGATGCGATATTTTCCTGGAAAAATGTTTTAAAATAAGCAAAATATGGGTTCGCAATGTGTAATATCTGTTTGGAAAATGTACCTAGTCATTAAAGTTTTGCTTCGTTTTGAGGAGTAGCTAAATAATTCGTTTTAATAATATAAATAAGGGTATTTTTTATAATTTAATGTTGTTTATGTTGCAAAATTCACAAATTTTAGGCCATAATAATTAGGGATGAGAAGATTTAAATCGATAAATATAATGTTAAGTCCGCCAGTTAAATAATACCGTGACATCCGGATTTGTGAACATAATAAAAAACGACCTGATGTGTCTATTAAAATCTACAAAATAAAAAATACGTTTTCTTCAATATTATAACAATAACTCACTTAAAGCTTGGAATCATTTAGTTTATTGATTTATTACTAGGCCAACTTTTCAAAAATATATCTATGAGAAACCAATATTTTCTCTTTAAATTCTTAAAATCGAAGCCAAAGCAAAATTTATCGCCATTTTCCATCAAAGGCTTGTAAAATCGTCACGTAGTATCAAACATGTGGTGTGCATTATCTCGCCGACTCAGCCTGAATTACTCCGAAATGGAGGCATTTTACTTTTATCTCATCACCGTTCCATCTTATTTACTGTAAGGGAGTACATACTTAGGCGAAGTAGCAATTTTGGGAATATGTAGGTATTTTTGTGGCAAAAGCCTGTATTGAAAAAGAAGGGACAACTACACTTTTTACAAGCTTTTATTTACTTTCACCTGTCTGTCTGTCTGTAATCAAATCTTGGAAGTTTAATTTGATCCATTTCCCGATTTCTGATTGAAATTTGGCATGCATGTATGATCGGATCGGATGACATGGAGCTGATCTGATGATAGAGCAGGAAGCCCAAAAGAACTTCGTAATTAAACGACTCATTTGATTTATCTTGACGATCAAATGAGACTTTGGTGCTTTAACCCTAGATAGCTAACGTTATTGGACTACCTTGATAAGCTAACTATTCGACTTTTTTACGAACATTTTTGAAAGCATTTTTTTAAATCAATTTTATAAAAATTTAAGTATTTTTTGATGTGATATGGTAAAATGGTATATTTATAATATAATTAATTAATAAATAGTGAAATACATTTATTAATTACACATAAATATGAAAATATGTCAAAGCATTCGATTTTTTGAATAAACTCTACCTTTACGTTTCAAATATCTAATTTGTGAACTTTTTATATAAAATCAGTATATTATTCATTAAATTATAAAAAATAAAGGAAAATCGCTTTCTAAATAACATTAAAAAAACATACATGATTTGGAAAAAAATTGGCAAAATTTAACTTTATTTCTACCATAAATTGAAATCCTGCAGATGCTCATAAAATAATTTTATATTTTTTTAGGAAAAAAAACGAAACTATTTTTATTCATTTAAGGCCTTGGACAGCTTCTAGAATGGAGTGGTTTAAAATCTGACCTTCATATTTGGAATAGGTACCTCATCTAGTAGGTAGGTAGGTATCGAATACCTTTTAAATTGTTCTTCAAAGCCCTTATAATGTTGAAAAACGATTTTT
Source organism: Hemithea aestivaria (assembly GCA_947507615.1). Taxonomy (NCBI): domain Eukaryota; kingdom Metazoa; phylum Arthropoda; class Insecta; order Lepidoptera; family Geometridae; genus Hemithea; species Hemithea aestivaria. Next base: position 15,223,450 of record OX382338.1, read on the forward strand.
TATTACTGTTTCTATTATAATTATTGTTCATGCAACTACTCTATAATTATTATTATCTCAGAAACCAGAAAATAAGAAGGTATGGCCTTTAACCCTTTCAGGACCATAAGACTAGGAGAGGTAATGTTATGGTTATTTCTGTATAATATGATCTTTTTGATGTCTATAAAACATATTTTAAAGTCAAAAAGTAAAAACCTTTTTTAGTTTTTTTGGAATTTAATGGTACATGGATGTCCCTATGGTCGTTAACGGTAAATTTTATTCGAAATTATTTTCGGTTTTCTTTCAAGGCTAGAGGAATATCTAGGATCTAAACACTTATTAAAAACGCAAATTTACTACCTATAATTATTAATTTATAAGAAATGAGTCAAGGTACATAATAAAACAATATAATCGGTCGTATATTTAGGTTAACTTTGCATATACAGGTGTTGTTAGTGAGATTATCTTTTGGAACGTGCACAATACGCGCATCGTTTTCTGTTTATCTTTTTTTCGATGGGTTGTAATAGGGTAGATCGTTTTATAGCTTTGCATAATATGGTAGGTACTTACTCATTTTTTCAGAAAGCCACAGAGACTTGCTTGATCTATAAACAACCAATCAATCTATTCTGACCGTGCTTCTCTGTGTACATGGTATATACGTTGTTCAGTGTTGTATCAAAAAGGTCGAAGAATAGTCTTAGATAATATATCTTATCTTCTTATTCTTATTTTAACTTTGACCTGCGATTAAGCTCGTGTGTTATTATTTCGTTGATCCGTTAGACCAATGCCACCCATATTTTGATTGTAGTGTGATACGAAACATATTTAGTAAAAAATCGTACCTAATCGAGCGTTACGACTTTACCATGGTAATCAGCTGGAAGCTTGACTGGTAGCCAGCTTCAATTATTGGAATGACATGATTGACCATCACTTGGTGCACTTTTATGCAACCAATCTTACCCTCTAGTCTGGCTAAACAGTAACCCATGCGTCCTATCCTAACGGGACAGTAAGAGAAGCTTTGCATAATACGGCTCTAACGGTGTAGGTACCGTTAATTACCCAGGTAGAAAGTTTACCCGAATTCACACGGATTTTTTATATGATACAAGAATGCATTTTATGACGACTACTATTATCTTAAGGCTATCCTAAGAATCTATATTGTTTTACAGTTGGCTGTTTCTATTCATTACACGATATTTTTAAAGGTTTATGACTTTATTGAAATCAGTTATTTTTCTTTTATTGATATTGCTTGGTAACTATTCGGTTTTTGAATAACAATCATAATATTTTGTTCATATCGTCGTCTGAAAAAAGTATCCCTTCGCGACCATAGGGACATTACTGTCCCATTTTATTTATGACTTTATAGCTTTATTAGGATCAGATTATCATATAGTGTAGTAATTTATATAAATATAACATTAACCAGGCTATAGTTTTTTCATGAAATCAATTTATGATTCTCACTTTAACATCTTGTGAATCTTGTGTAAACTTTTTCATTTTGGCACCAGATGATATGTCATCTTTTATAGATTATAGACACAATATAGTTCTACTTTTATGGGGCTGCTAGCTATGAATGGTTAAAGTGGACATTTAAATATTAGAAAAGAAAAAAATATTTAAAATTGGCCTAGTATTTATTTAGATTTTTACACTTTTGTGCTTGGGACACGGGTGTACCCGTGGTCGTCAAAGGGTTAAGACCTAATCACAAATTCATACTGAGGCATAATTGAACCACGAAACTAGAATATGAAGAAGAATGTTCTAGTTACTTGCCGAAAGGTAGAAATCTGGCTGTTATAACTTTTATTCTATGTTAATTTGTATTTATACCCCTTCCACGACAAAAACGAGCTTCCTTCACTTTGCAAAATTCTCTGAATAAATGAGTTACCTCAACCATAAATATCAATCATTTTCGCCATTATTATATGTCTTCAGCATTTTAAAATCATTTTTTTCTGCATTCGAAAACGTTTTCAATTAATATTTTACGTTTTATATAAAAAACAAAACAACAACGAATATAAAGAAAATCAAACAATATTAAAAATCAACACATTTGGAAAAATCACACATAATCTGACTATTCGACAAAATTACGCACATGTTGTCAATATCTCAAAAATGGAATTACTTATCAACTAAACTGGAATACTATTTGATGCGTTTTGGGAGCTTATAAATTGGCCCAAAAATACAAGTCTGTAAATAAAATAGGAAAAAAGTTACACTCAAAAATTCATTGGGTGTTCGACTTTTTTACGCACATTAGCTTTCTAGGGTTAAGGTAATAATAATAAAAGCTAGTTTCTAAACAGTATTTTTTAAAAATTCACTTGTTTCTTATTTGCTCATCTTGAGTTTCTTGCTCGTTTTTCTCATATAGGTGCCTTGCGAACGGTAGAACGAGCGGTAGAGTATTAAAATAGAAAAAAAAACTGACTTACAAAAGTGCTCCAATGTAGCCCATTTGAATAAATTAATTTTGAGTTTGAGTTTTGCCACTCATTGTCACAAAAAAACTCAAGTGGTCCAAACCACTGTCAGAATGGGCATTATAATTTTGTTAGCCAGCTCAGTTTAGGTAGGTGGAAGGATAGACTTCCTTTGCAGGAGGTCGACTGGTGCCCCAACAGTTTCGGGAGGAAGGCACTACTGCTGTAGCTAGTCAAATTACTGGGCTGCAGAGTCTTAACATCAGTGCACATTTAGGAGCAAAATTAAAAAAAAAACTCCAACCATGACAAAAAAAAAACCGGTCAAGTACGAGTAGGACTCGAGCACCGAGGGTTCCGTACAAACCTACGGGTTTCTACGGAACCCTAAGGAAAAGTGGGTATAATATTATATACTGTAGGTTTTGATTCCCTTGCGAGTACTTGCGAGTTTGAAAATATGCGGCTAAAATTGCTGTTTCTTTTGATTGCGTTGACATAGATGTTTGATTTTTTTACAGCTTAAAGTTATTATAAAGCTGAGTATTTGGTATGAATTTCAATTTAATACCTGTACGCGTTCTTGAGGAAAGGGGTAGTAAATATACAAAATTATTAAAAATATTTTTTTATATGATGTAACTAAAAATTTACAGTTTTTGCAATTTTTCCTGTGCCTATGATTTAAGACGTTGCTGCGTACCAAATTTAAAGATTCTGAGTTAACGGCAAGTACCCTGTAGGTTTTGATTCCCTTGAGAGTAGTCGCGAGTTAAAATATACGGCTAAAATTGCTGTTTCTTTTTAATGCGTTGAGATAGAGATTTGATTTTATTACAGTTTAAAGGTATTATAGACCTTAGTATTTGATATGAATTTCAGTTTAATACCTCCACGCGTTCATGAGAAATAAGGTAGTAAGTATGAAATTATTAAAAATATTTTTTTTATATGATGTAACTAAAAATGTACAGTTTTCGCAATTTTTCCTTTATTTGTGCTCTAAGGAGTTGCTTTCTGCCAATTTTCAAGATTCTAAGTTCACGGGAAGTACCCTGTAGGTTTTGATTTTTTGAGAGTAGTTGCGAGTTTAAAATTGCGACTAAAATTGCTGTTTCTTTTGAATGCATTGACATAGAGGTTTGATTTTATTACAGTTTAAAGGTATTATAGACTTGAGTATTTGATATGAATTTCAATTTAATACGTCCACGCGTTCATGAGAAAAGGGGTAGTAGGTATAAAATTATTCAAAATATTTTTTTCATATGATGCAAATAAAAATTTATGGTTTTCGCAATTTTTCCTTTATCTGTGCTCTAAGGAGTTACTTCGTGCTAAATTTCAAGATTCTGAGTTTACGGGAAGTGCCCCGTAGGTTTTGATTTATTTGGTAATGTCGAAAATTTGCTGAAATTTGTGACATATTCGACTATATCTTTTGATTGCGTTGGCCTAGAAGTTTGAAATTTTCACAGCTCTAAGAGGCAATGGACCTTAGTATTTCCTATAAATTTCAGCTTGTTACCTCCACGCGTTCCTGAGAAAAAGGGTCTTGACAGACAGACAGACAGACAGACAGACAGACAGACGGACGGACAACAAAGTGATCCTATAAGGGTTCCGTTTTTTCCTTTTGAGGTACGGAACCCTAAATAAGTTGGTCCGAATTAAAGCAAAAAAAAGTCAATAACCAAAATGGATCTTATATTTTCAGAGAGACATTTTAGTTATTGACTTTATTTTTGGTTTAAGTATGGACCAACTAAGGGCACAGTATAAGTTGCATCAAAATCGGTTCAGTGGTTTTTAAGTTATGAATAATTAAAATGTGTCGAAATCAGGAACATTGCTTAGGAAACGTAAGTCCAGCCAGTGGTGTGACGTCACGCGCTGTCAGATGACAGTTCGGAACGTTTTAGGCGGAATTCAAAAAATCATTTTTATTTACGTATTTTTAAATTGAAATTTCATATATTTTTGCATAAAAATATGATATTCGTGTATGAAATGCGTCTATCTATCATATAAAAGCAATTCCAAAAATTAGTCAACATCCCTATTGTATAGGTATAAGCGCTCTAAATGGTTTTTCAATATATAAACAAGCAGGTTCAACTTAATCTTGCTAGAGTACCTACTTACTCTCAACTAAACTCAATATACTATACAATATCTTACTTGTACTCTAACAAATGGCCGTCTAGTCTATTAGAAGCTCGTAAATTAAGCCTTGACGGCAATCTGTGCCGCTTTTGATTAAATTCACCTGGTTACCGTGATTTGTGGCTGCAATCAACTTGTGTACTGTAAGGGATATTGCAGGGTGGTTTCAATTAAACTTTAAAATGGAAACTAGTTTCGGAAGCTCGGTGAATAGTCAAAGGTGGAATTAGACGTTACTTAGCGGAAATCGATAATAATTAATTAATATTAAGCGTTTAAGTAGAGTAAGGCGTCCTTGGGTGAGATGAGGTGACGATATCCGGAAGGTTGCGGGGAGCGAGTGGAGAAGGAAGACGGAGGACCGAGTTGAGTGGCGTGCCTGCGGGGAGGCCTATGTCCAGCAGTGGAAGAACGGGGGTTAATAATGATGATGTTGAAGCGTTTACTGCGTGGAAGTCCAAAGGGAAGGCCTATGTTCAGCAGTTGACGTCCTATGGCTGAGATGATGATTATGATGTTTAAGGCGTTAATTGCGCTCTAATTTGTTAGTCTACCAAAGTTTAAAAGATGTTGAGGAATTCAGACGATAGCAATATTATAACCACCGCTGAATTGAATTGAATAATTCAATTCAATTTCACTTTATTTATTAATTCAAATAACAAGCTTACAGATGATCCAAAACACTTATTATTCTAGTTTATATACTAACAGTACTACTCACTAGGGTATTACTACTTACATAAAATTGTTACGGCTTATATACTGTCTTACAATACAATAGCATTAACAGAATCCGTAAGAATGTCGGTATGCTGGACCTCGAGGACGAACAAGTTTAAAAATACATATTTAATAGTACATACATACATATAACTCTCCATTTGGTATGATTCTGACACACCTCTTTCCTCGACTTTCATGGCATTCTGCATGCATGCTCGCCGGTTCTTGGTACTCTTGCCCTGGCCTTTCCTTAAAACGACATTTATTTGGTCAAGAAAAGTATACCTAGGTAGACCAATTGTGGCTTGACCATTCACATTTGCTCATATATAATAATTATTCTCTATTAATACAAATTTCGCAATCGATGGTGCGCGATGGTAAGGCAATCAGGATGGATTGCCCATATCAAACTTAGTGCTATCCAGTGTTCTAAATACAAAATCCTGCACGGCACTGCATTGCACCTATCATCTGAGATATTAGCTGTTGAATCTTGTCTTGCTCAGAAATGTTACTGGTAACAAAAAAAAATTGGGGTTTACACTTCAACAGAACAGGTTACTCTACTTACACGGTCAAAGTCAAATCACAATTTATTGGTTGTGTGGCGAACCTATATGTGTTGCAGTTTCAGGTCGCCGAGATAACTACAGGGCCTGTAACATGACCTAACGACTGCCTCCTACATATCTTACAAGAAACAGCCGGGAGCCACAGCTTTACGTGCCTTCCGAAACACGGTAGCGTCCAGGCGAACTTTTTACCACACACAGAGATTGGAACTAATATAAAACATAGTTATGACTGTACATTACTGCATGGGGGTTGAATAACTGTCAAAGGTTACTACTTATCAGGCAATTAAGGCCTACCACGTACAAAGAAACACTTATAATAAGTACAATGACCGTGAGTGTGACGTCACGTGTATGGCACTCCATGTCTACCACAGTCAATATTGAATGGAAGGACAGATTGAGACGTCTCGCGCACCGCCGAGATTGATTGGATTGATCATTGGAGTGGGTCACTTTGTTATAGTGTAACTAGGGCAGAAGGAAAACTATCTTTTACGTACGTTACTAAAGGTTACTACATTTTAAAAACGCGTAAAAGTGTTAAATATCCCAGTGTGTGCCTTGTCTGGATAATAAATGAATTTACTTATATTATTGTAATGAATTATTTTAAATGTTTTTCTAATCAAAACCAAAACAAGTTCAACGTGTTTGTAAATAAACGGCATAAACTCACTTGTATTTATTTCGGCTTCGTGCCGACCGTTTCGATCCTGTACGAGGATCTTCCTCGAGGAGCTGCTGCGGTTACGCGCAGGCGTCCGGGCCTCGCGCCGCACTGCGCGCAGTCGTGAATCTTGACGTTTCAAAATAACTATACACATACATGTTTCTTTTGATAACCTCCTTTTTAAGACGATCATTTCGATGTGTTTTTTTTTCTTGGTTACTTATATATGAATTTCAATCAAGTTCAAAATTCAGCAATATTTTTCTCTACTATTGTTATCCCGCTACTTACATAGTTTTGAACTCGCTGAACATCTTAGTCGAGCGCGGGGTAGGCTGAAAATCAGCGCCGCGCAGGACCTGTCTGCCCGGTACATGCTGAGCCTATTCCAATTATCAGTGGATTGTTTGTTTTTTTTTATATGTAATTTTCGTTGTTCATAATGCAATTTGTTCTAAAATGTAACTAAAATATGTATCTTTTTTTTACTGATAATAAATACTTTTTTATCTTTTTATCATTTTTTTTTCGCCAAAATAGTTCTTTTACTGTTCAATCAATACGCTGTGGTTAACAGGACTCACCTAATGTAACTAGCCTGTCTAGCCCGAAGTGGAGGTTTTTGTGTGATCAGTGACATCAAGATCGTTTTTGTCCTTTAGACCCGACTCCCGAACCATCTGAGATTGTCAATTGATAGGATTTGTAAGGCCTATTCGAACATTCTTTCTTTTCAGTCTTTGATTCGGACGTTTCATTATATAGCCTAAAAGAATGTAAGTAAAGCTCCGATTTGTTATTGAGGTTATATCGGCCGTCATAGGATTTTTGTAACAGAACTGGCGTAGTCAGTAACGAGGGCCAATGGCGCACTGGTGACTATCAATTATCATCATCATCTCAGCCATAGAACGTCCACTGCTGAACATAGGCCTCCCCATTGGACCTCAATATATTACCGGTTGGAAGCGACCTGCATCCAGCGTGTTTCGGCGACCTTTATAAAATCGTCTGTCCACCTTGTTGGCGGACGTCCTACGCTGCGTTTGCTAGTCCGTGGTCTCCACTCGAGCCCTTTTCGACCACATCGGCCATCCGCTCTACGTGTACTATCACTTATACAGTCGCATAAAGCTGGGCAAAGACCTCCACCGAATCTTTCCAAGTACCTTTCTAATCATGTGCCGGCACATTACTATTAGACAAAAATATCATTTTCTTGAAGATATAAAGCGTTGAAGTTTAAAATGCATTTTGTAACTTAATCGCGTCATCAAAAAGCACATTACATAACAAATTTAACAAACCGCTTTTTTCTAGCGCTCTATGACTATTTAAACGTTTAGCAGTTTTATTGTACCCAAACCATAGCTTTCAACTAACTTCTTGTACTTTTAAAGTGTATTAGGTCGATCTTCTTCGTTATTTATTTGGTGGCAATAAGCAAGGTCGAAATTAGTTCTAGGAAATTGGATTTCTCTGGAATCCTAGCTTTGTTTCGTAATGATTATACTAAGTTTCTTTGTGTAATTGAGAATTAGATTAAAACAAATAAAATAATTAGGGTTTATAGTCCAACAGAACTCAGAACAGGTTACTGACACTGTCAGAGTCAAATCACAATTATAGGTTGTGTGGCCAACCTATATGTTACAGTTTCAGATCGCCGAGATTACTACAAGGCCTGCAACATGACCTGACGACTGCCTCCTACATATCTCGTGTCATGTCATTTGTCATGTCATTAAAATTAGGTTATTGATGTTAAATATCCTATTAATATTGTAAATCCGAAAATATGTGTGCTTGTTATCTCTTGATTGAACTAAAATGTAGTAGCTATGGTATGTAGGTTATTACCATTGATGTAGAATTTTGTCTTTATTAAACAGCCAGGGTAGTTATATTTATTGCAAAACAGCATACCTACAACGATTTGCCCATGTGTATTTATTTTTATTTATTTATATAAAAAAAAAAATCCAGGGTTCATGTTTTTTAAACATACATACTTCAACAATTACTATATTATTATTAGGATTATATCAAATTCAATAACAATGGCAAATAAAAACAGGTAAAATTAACGAAAAATAATGGTTGTATTTAATTGTTGAATTCCGAATAAACTTGTATAATTATTTTACGCTTATAGACTTCTCCGATCCAAACAAAAAAAATCACATAATAAAAGTCACCAAAAAACTTAATCGTCGATAGCAAGAACTTCTCAATGAAAAATTACCAGTGAAAGTTTTACCCTCCAAAACTAGGGATACCGATCTCAAAAACAGTTCGATCATAAATCAGGAAAGAATTGGGTCACATCGGAAACACTGACCACTCCACACAGTATTGGAATAAATTAGACAGCGTACTGCATAAAAAAGTATTGAGATAAAATTCCAGAATTAGAAATTTGCAAACACTACACTCGGCAATCTGTGATTATAAAAAATTATCAAAACCGACTTCAAATTCGCTTTCAATAACCCGCACTATTTATTTGTAATAGTCTGTGATTCGCACTTATCCGTGAAAATTGGGGATCTTCAATCATTTACCCATTATTGGGGAACCACAAAACTTAAAGCCAATTATTTAATCGAATAGGACAACTTGAGACCAACCTTTTATTAAATCGCGTAAAGCAGATACCTCACACTTTTTCGACAATATTATATACAATTTGTTTTATGTTTTTTAAGTTGGGTTAACAAAAAACGATGTGGTTCGTTGGCTATCGCATTTTGAATTAGCGAATAAATAATCTATTATTTATTTATTTTTTATTAGATAGATAGATAGATAACTCTTTATTGCAACAAAGAAAACAATTAACATTAAATAAGTACATTTCAGCTAAGCAATGTTACAATTGGCAGTCTAATAATAATTCGTAAGGTATGGTGGCAGATTTATAGATATCGAGCTTCCCTATTTCGTGAACTTTTTGAATACAACTTCCTTAACAAATTCAAACAAGGCTAAACTAACTTGATAACTGCTAAGCATATAAAGTAGGTACATTACTCCCGGTTCAGTTACCAAACACTTCTTGCCTCAATTACGCGTAATATGCCGTCAAATTGTTTTATTTCACGTGAGAACACAATTTGTTACAAACAACCACTGTGGAACTATTGGGGAGTTGGCAAGAGCTACCTACTAGTCAAGAGCTCATTACTATTTGCACGATGTGGCTTACACATAATGTTTCTGACCTATATTGTTAAAGTAAGGTAAAGTAATTTTATTTGTATCAAACATGTGTACAGAATACAGATGTTATTTACAATTATAATTAACACAGCATGTCTGGCCAGCGTTGTTGTTCTTCGACAAATGACGATGTTACGAAGTTACGATGTTTTAATTGGGAAATTGATTTCGAGAATCCTGTCCCTTGATTTAAATATCAATTTAGAGGACTGGATGTAAGTCTCTGCCGATTTCCAGCCCTTCATCATAAAGATGATACGCGAGCCACTGAGTTGTTTTTAGTGCTAATGTATACCCGTGCAGTCGTCCTACACGTACCCAAGTGTAATGCGTTTTTTTCATTGTCAACAAAAAATTAAAGTCCAATTGAATGGGATCGAGTAATCCGTGACTTATTTTAATTAGCTTAAGTAATGGTGTTGTCTCAATAAAGAGTTTTTTTTATTTTATTATGAATTTTCTCTTCGTCATAAAAAATCGTTATATTATGACGACCTCTGTGGCGCAGTGGGCTAATACCCGCCTGCAACGCAGGAGGTTGCGGGTTCGATTCCCGCATGGGACAAATGTTTGTGTGATCCACAGATATTTGTTTCTGGTCTGGGTGGCACTCTGTATCTATTATAAGTATGTATTTACAAAAAAAAGTATATAAGTATTGTATCCGTTATCCTAACTACCATAACACAAGCATTAAGTTGCTTAGCTTGGGGTTAGGTGTCGCTGTGTGAAATGTCCTGAAATATTTATATTTATTTATTTTATTTATGTCGACACGCACACGTCAACAGAGGGCTGTTCATGCTTGATAACTCCTGTTACAACTCCCCTACGGAAACACCTACGTAGTCGAGATGAAACTCTCGTAAATATGAGATTACAGTGACGATGTGATACTTCTGGGCTAATTACGTTTGTGTCAAATGGAATTTATATATAAAGAGGCGAGGATTCGTTCCGAGACACGATGATATTGGATAAATAATGTCTTAGAAATAAATTATATATCCAAGAATTTCCAAGTAGAAGTATTTAGTGTTATTCTTCACACTTTTTTCACTTCTTTTCTTTCTTTTTCTTTACACTTCTCTTTTCTTAAAAGAAATTATAAATTATTTAATTATAATAACTAAAATGTACCAAAACACCTTACAACAAAAACTAAATCCATTTGTATCCAACTATACGATAGAGAATTTAAACAACATTTTAAAGTACTCGTAAAACAAACTAATAAATAAATCCTAACGATCTCTTTACTCGAAATCTGCAACCGAAAGCATTTAATCCGAATGCAATTTTCTACAAAACTGTTTAACATTCCTTGCATATTATTTCGATAAAAATAAATGCGATGCAGCGGTTTCAGCGCTTTAGCATAAATAGGTATCGAAAAGGATTAATATTTATATAAGGCTGGGTAAATATGTGCTTGAATTTAAGGGATAAATCTATAAGCGCTATATTTGTAAAAATAAATTGGAGTTTATACAGAACAGGTTGAACACCGGGGGTAGACTTCCTTTGCAGGAGGTCGTCTAGGTGGGGTAGGTAAACCAGTTTAGGCGTCTTCGAGTATAGAGTCGGTAAAAAGTACGACGAACTGTGAACCATTCTTTCTTTTTACCTCTCTTTCTCCCATCTTTCCATTTCTCGCATAAAAAGATATTTGAAAATAACAAAATTAAGGTCAATTTTCTCCAAAAGAACATCAAAAACAATATTAATACGAAAAAATAATCAAGCCAGCCTCATTACAATTCGCAAAAACCCATCCGACATAACCACTTTACCCGTAATCTGTCTTTGAATACAAAGTATTTTGTTTATAAATAAAACATGAGCTAATTTCTCTGACATTGTCTTGTTAGCTTCATATTATATTTGCTTATATTTTGGTACCTTTTTACGGAAACTGACCTTTTCATTGTTATTTAATGGAAGATGAATTTTGTTATGAAAATTAGTGTGATTAATGCGAAAAAATATTTATTTAATTTTTCATGATAATAAAGCTTTTGAATAAAATCTCGTCTGATTTTAAACATGTAGATTATGCCTAAAATCTAGTCAAGAACGTAATTCGTCCATTAGAATATCTTACTAATATTATTAACGTAAAAGTTTGTAAGAATGTATGGGTGTCTGTATGTCTGAATGTATATTTGTTACTCTTTCACGCCAAATCGGGTTGACCGATTGAGCTGAAATTTGGTATAGATAGCTAAACCCTGGAATAACACAAAGGCACACACTTATATATACCGCTCAAATATTATAAAGGCAAAAGTTTGTGAGTGTGTATGTTTGTTACTTAAACGGGTAGATAATTGAGCTGAAATTTGCTATAGAGATAGCTAACACCCTGTAATAACACATTGGTTACAGTACAGCCGGCAAAACCGCTGGGCGCAGCTAGTATGAACATAATGTACAAAAACAAAATATTTAATACACTAAAGTGAAATTGAAATCCTTTAACCGTAAACACACAAGCCTCCCAAAAGAAACATGCATCCGTACAGTCATGAAGAAAAAGGTCGCAAAGGAACAGGGAAAATGACAGAGCATTCTTTTTGCTTTATTATCTGAATGGAATTGAACGAACTGAGGTACAGCCTCCTTTGTTCTCGCATTTTACTAAGCGACTGTACCATGGGTTATGTAGTTAGTTAGATGAAGTGAGTTCACTAACTTTGCGTGTAACTAAGTGGAGCCATTCTCAACTTTTGGAATCTTTGTATCTTCGATTAGACATCCAAGTAGATACGTCAGATAGGGCAGTTGCCAAAAAATAGTCTACCAGTTGAAAACTAGTTGTAAATAGGTTATCCCTGCACCTCAAGCACAGACGCTTCGTAGACTTGTCTTGCTGTCAAGTCAACTGTCATCCCATACATGCACAAAATTACAATGTATGGGATGACAGTTCTACTCTTGAAGTTTCGTCGGGATCCCATACGTCATGCTACGACCACAGTTTGTGTACTTGTTAAGTAGATTTTATGTAAGCATAATTTGTCAATTTAGTCGGATTTACTGTTATCGAAAATTCATTAATATTGTATCATTTTTATATTGGTGTGAGTTTTCTCTACACCTGCAGTTAATTCACCGAGTAACGGAAAATACCTTTAATTTTTACTGTTTTAAAGACAAACTTTCGGCGTCTTCCTTAATATATTACCCATATACTGTACTACTGTATTTGATTAGGTTATAACAGATAATGCCTCGTTTAGTTTTATTAGTGGGGATTACAGTCTGGTTATTTCTATTTCGGGACAGTTTTCTTGGGCATTATCGTTCTCTTTAGCGGTTATTATCGGTTATTTATTGATCTCTACGGGTATTTATTGAAACTGTTGGAGGAAGATAAAATTTAAAGTTGAGTTTAAGGTAGTTTTACTTATCGCAAGTGATACTGGCACATTGTTATCTGCGTTATTCTATTTTCAATTTATTTTATCTGCTACACAATTGTTAGACAAAATTCCACTCCAGCATTTTAGTTAATTTTTGATTTTGTGCTGGATTTCAAACTGACCAAAAAATATAATATTTTTCCCTCTATACATGTTTATACTATCCAAACAATAAGTAAATAATTGTAAAATTGACTTCCAAAAGTGCTCTATCGAAGCCTATTTAAATATATGCATTATGATATGATTGGAATTAAAAAAATCGCCAATATATTAAAATGAATATGCATTAGACTCATGTCTGTCCTGTGAAACATTTTAACAACAGCTTGGGAGGAATTAAATTAAAATTTTATGACTTCAAAAAAGGATCTCATTGTCTATTTTAGTGAAACTAAGTTTATGATTCTATTCAAAAAGTACGTAGGTAACCAGGAAGAAAAATAGTTCCATATTTTTATATTGAGTCAATATTGTGTGTAAAAATAGCATCAACAATATTTTAAAATAGAAATGTGGGTATTTCGATAAACTTTCCTATTAAGTAAACCAACGCTATCTATCCGCAGGCCCGGTCAAAACTTCCAAAGAAGCGACGCCGCGTGCTTCCAGTTGAACAACCTAGAAGAAAACGCGACGCCAGCGCCTCTAACCGCCGTGTCAACGCTGTGAAACATCCTGTTGTACTAAAGGAGCTGCAGGCTGGAGGGAACAAGTTCGGTGAGTTGCTACTAGATGGCGCTGTTTTAAGTTGTATATAGGTTATAAAGGACAATAAAAGAAGTCTCACGGAAACACAGAAGTAGAGTCTTTTTCACGAAAGGGGTCCTGCGGAATTTAGCGGAACTAAATTTTATTTGATCAATAATTACAAGACTTTATAACCTAAATAATTTTTATTTGTTAGACATAATAACATATACCTATCTAATTAAGATATTAAATATGCAGACTTATGAGGCGTTAAAAAGTTATGGAAATTTTAAATTTAAAATGTGCGATAGTGGCGCCCCGCAAAAAGGACTCCTTTCGTGAAAAACACTTATACAAGCACGGAAATTATTGGAATCAAATTAAAAAAAAATCTATGGTTGTCCAAGATTTATGTAAAATATCTATTTATTAAAATTGTTATTATTTCAATTCTTTTTTAATTAAATTGATTAGGTAGTAAAATCATGCAAATATGGTCCAAATATATATGATTTAATCTTTATCGTGTTGTCAGAGTCATGTTATTAATCGCACAGAGTATTTTTATTTTCAATTAGGTGGGTTAATGAATGTGCTTTAATATATTATTAACGTTTTAACCGGTAATAGGGGAAAGGGGGGTAGCCCCGGCCAATTTTTTTTTTTTGTTATTGTGATTAAATTATCAAGAGAAATACAACAAAAACTACGAAAAATAATCAACACTATATTTATTCGTATTATAATATTGAAAATTTGAGCAAAAATAATATCCAATACTTATTAAACCCACTTCAATTAGTGGTCAAATTTTGGTATCTTTTTAAAGTGGCGGGTAGCCCCGGCCACCTACGTAATTAGTGGCCAAATCGTTTTTTGGCGACACACACATCACAGTTATAGTACAAATCCCATGGATTTATATCTACACATGCCTCGTGAGCCCAGTCTTCACATATTTTGCATTGGATTCAGTCCTCATCGAATGTTTGACCACAAATTATGCACTCTTGTTTCCGACTCAGACGCAACCTTCTTCGCTTTCACCTGCACTTTCATATTTTTTTTACCTTTGCCGCAGCTTTAGGATCTTTGGCCTTCTCCATCATAATTCCTTTTTGTAAGGCGAAGATGTCAAAATTTCGCTTCTTTGTGTTCTTCTTCTCCTAGCTGTTAATCGTTTCTTTGAGGCATCTGGAAGAGGTGACAAAACCTTAAGCACATGACCTTCTTTAATACCTTTGACCCGATCCTGCAGAGAAGTACGTGGAACTTCATACAGATCTGCGGCAGCTACATAACATTTTTTCTCAAGCACCGCTTGAATTGCTTTTTTCATGTTTTCTTCACTCCAGTCTCCGCGATTCGTAGTTCTAGTTTTAAATTTCGGCATTGTGACACTGCAAACAAAAATTTTTTTTAAATTAAGACTTAAAATAAAACATCAATATAGAATAATAAACATCTAACATATGGCCGGGGATACCCCCAAAACTAATGGCCGGGGTTACCCGACATGACTTTCTTCGAAAAAAAAATTATTTTTAAAAAGCGGCTAATTATACGTTGAAATAAACTTCAAAGTGCAAAATAGAATAGTATTCCATTATGTAAACAAAATCAAATAAATAATTACTTACGTTTATCCAATGAATAATGGTTTTCGAAACAATTGAAGTCACGCGCCCGTTGACAACGAAAAAGAAATTCACTCGATCACGCCCGAACGCAGTAGTCAATCGACTTCCAACTGTTTGCATTTGACGAATTACTCATAAACGCACACAGAGATCACACGAACTTCAAGGTCACGCCACGCGAAGTACTAATATTTACTATGGCCGAGGCTACCCGCCGGCCGGGGCTACCCCCCTTTCCCCTATACAAAAACATTTTATTTTTTATATATTATTTTTGGACCATTGTTGTGTGCGCTGTTTTCAACTATAGTCCAGGTTAAAAATGCAAGAAAAAATCATACTTTAACTGACTTGGAGCAATGTTAAAGGTCTGAAATACTGAAATATTATTATTTTACATGATATCATTTCATTAAAACCAAGGCTTTATTAGAATTTATTCATATTTATTCAAGTTTAACTGACAACATTGTAAGTAACTTTAATGGAAGAATGAATCACTTTTTACTTATATTTACGTAGTATATCTTATAAAATCAGTATATTGTAAGATAAAAAATTAAATAAAAAAGTCTAGCAGGTAAACTTGATAATTTTTTTTCGTCTTGTTCTCAGCTAATCTCTCAGTGCTGAGTTTTTTTTGGGGCTGAATTTTAAGTTTTAATTGCCCGGTCTGATAAAAAATTTCATCACCTTTTTCGAGCCATTTTCAGGTAAGTCCGCAGCGGGACATACATTTAAACATAGGACCTGTCTTGAGTCTTCTATTTTCAATATCAGAAAGATCTAAATCCATAATATTATGTTGATCTGAATAATATTTGTATGAACTGGCTCCAGGCTTCTTCTTTGTCAATATTCTCAAAATTTTGATGCAGTTTAAAACAAAATTCGGTTTTTAATAAGGTATGGCCCAAAAAAACCTTTGGACTATTGTTGAATGCAAAGTATGAAAATTGGAATAAATTTCACTTAATATTAAAATAATTAGCTGATGTAAAAAACAGCACCAATATTATAAATATAAACATATTACCTTTTAATAAAAATTAATTGTAGAAGTGATGGACCACTCTTACTTATTTTTTGTAATAAAAGTAAGCGGAGTTTCAAAAACACGTAAAAACAGGTTTATTCCGCACCCCGCGCTGTTGACATACTTGCCATTTATCGGATTTGCCCTAAACTACAAAGCCTACTATTTATTCTAGCTAAATGTGGCCGATTTTTTTCTAAATGTAGAGCTACTTTCTTTTTAATAACACAAAATGTCAAAGTCTGGTACTGGACCATAGTTGTATTACAGGACTATAGTTGTATGACTTTACTATGAAATATGTGAAATTATAAAGAGTCAAATTATATCTATAGATGTTGTTACTTTAAAAAATAAAAGCTTTTAAAATGTAAAAATTCTTCTAAATTCTATACTCTTCTCTTCTAATTATAATAATGTTACTATTCCAGGTGTAAACGGGATGAACATGATCAGCTTGGCTCTACAAGGTCCTCCCAACTTGCTCCGACCGCCGAACACCGCGGCACAACCTTTACAAGCTAGGGCGCCAATCGGTAAACGATCTTTTAAAAACGTGTGTAGAAAAATAGAGTAACTAGGACTCAAGTGTATCATCATCACCATCATCAGCCTATGTTTGTCTACTGCTGGGCATAGGCCTCTCTTTGTCACGCCACCCAACGAGTTGAGGACCGAGGTCCTCCGTCTTTTTTCTCCACCCACCCCCCGCGGCATCGCCCCATATCGCCCATGGGCGTCCTACACTACGTTTATCGAGACATGGTCTCGAGTGGTCGAGAACTCGTCTACCCCAACAGTTATCGGTTCTACGGCAAATGTGAACAACCCATTGCCGCTTCAGCTTGCTAATCCTTTCGGCTATATCGGTAACTCTGGTTCTCTGCCGAATCACCTCATTCAGTTTTTCATCATCATCTTTCTATTACCAGCTGTGGGTAAATGATTACCTATACTGATTTGATTGTGCCATTCTCCCTTCTCCCTTACTTCATTTCTCTTGCTTTCTTCTCTCTTGATGACGTCCATCCCATTATTTTTTTATGCCTTTGCAAGTAAGATAACGCTGCCCGTAATCAGTTCAGTGCCACCCAAGCTTTCACAATGATGTAAAATTCTAGGCGCTGCACCAAACTTCTTACTCAAGAGTCATAAGTGTTAAGACTCTTCAGCCCAGTAAATTTACTGGCTATAGTACCCTCCTACTGAAGTATAGAAATGTTTGCAAATCATAGCTCAGGTGGTAAAATAACTGGCACTGTTGGGATACTCACCTAGTCGACCTTCTGCAAAGGAAGTATACCCTTGGTACTTATTGGTCGATCCGGATACTTCATCTCTATTCTGTTACTGTACGACACCACCTGCCATCACCATTAAGCCTCGTGTCCTGCCCAACTCCCTTAAATTCCATTACCCTGATTCCGATGATAACGAGGATTCCAGTTAGGTACTCATGTCATGTCATTTTTGCTCTAGGAGTATAAAAAATAGTAGGTACTGTAAGTCACTTAAGCTTACGAATAAGATTAAATGTTTGTTGAAATGGTTGTTAAGTCTTTAATGTCGGTAATAATATTATGTATATTTAAATGATTAACAACAGCCAAATTATAATTTAAGAAAAAAATATTACGATATTGTACATTTTAATAATAAACTGACCTATGTTCATTGTACATAGGTAAATTATTTTGTTCTCCATAAATCCGTACCTTTGTGTGTTTCCAAAGCACTGCCTATTGTTACCACTGTAGATTAGTCAAATGAACCTAAACCTAGTGTAACTCTATCCTTAGTTAAGTAATTGTTCTAACCTAACCACTTTCTCCTTCCAGTGGAAAGCCCCATCATCAACACGCAATGTGGCGCCATTTCCCTGGCGTCGCTGCAACCACCGCTCATGACGGCCCCCCCTCTACAACCGAGGCCTGCCACCACCGGCTCCCTAGACCTCATGCTACCTCTTCAACCAAAACTACTACCAGGCTACAACCTACAATCATCATATTTATCCAACACTCTCTCAACCGTCAGACCACCCGACCTTGAAATCAAAAAAGAAGACTTCAAATCAATCGAAGTCATAGTTGAAACTAGTGACAGTGATAGCACCAATCATAATGTTTCTAATAACGTTAAAGATGAAATTAACTCTAATGTAATAGATAATAAGGATTCAATTATGACAGATGATAGTCCGAATAACAATTCGTATTAACGTCTATATGTAATTCAAGCATCTCGTACTCTGTCTGATTAGATTACTTGAAGTGGTATTGGAACGTTCGCTTCGATTAAACTCGAATTTGTTTAATATGAATTGTCATCTTCAGGTAATCTCATCAGTCGTATTAAATTGATGTTTCCAATCTAACCCCATAAATGTCTCCCATTAATGTAAGATATTTGTAATTATGTCTTAGATATTAATTAAAAATTAAAGTGAATGAATTAAAATGATGTGTAATATCTGAAATAAACAGGGAACAAGATATTGAAGTTACTGAGCTCGTTAACAACAGATTTTTAATTGCCATTTTATGTGCCATGTGAAAAAAATACTATGACAAAATATCTTAGTCCTAAAAATATCCTAGTCTAACGCATAGTAAATATTGTTAAAATATTATTTTTACACAGCCAAACCTCGTTTTTCCTTGTATTTGTCTAAAATGTAAAGTTATTTGTTACCCAATGTAATTAATATTATGTAGATGAACGATGGAATTTTTGTATATTTTGTAAAGGAAAGACAAACAGTGATGATGATATTGTAAAAATATAAATAAGTTAAACCTTATTTTTTTTCATATTGATGAATTACTTTAGGATCGCGTTTAGGATCGCGTGTAAAAATATTGTAACTAAAAATAAATAATGACGCCATAATTAACAATAACATTATATTGTCATTTTCTGTAAATTCTTATGTTGAATTTACTCAGAGACCACTAGTAAATAATAAATTCGCCGTCAAAATAAAACTGAAAACATATCAGTTTTCAGTTTTACTTTTACTGTTTCATTTAATCTACCAAAACAATATTATGATTTATTTATATTTTTTGTACATTAGAAGGAAAACTTGGATTGTTTTATTTGTGGCACGTGTGGAATAATTTGGTCTTGAAATTCTACAATTGTCCTTACTGAACTCTGTTTCTGAACAGGCTGGACAAAAAAGTGTCGCCAAGCGATCATTGTGACCGTGTTTTGGCATCATGTTCAGAATAAAAAATGCTATATTGAAATCGTCAGCGACCCTAAATATTAAAAACGCCAAATCGTATCCGCTAAAGAAAAACATGCTGAAACATGGCTAAAGTGGATTTATACCTTATAATAACAACTAGCCTAGGCCAAAATGTATAACCAAGTTTTAAAAATGAATTTTGAAAAACC
Organism: Hemithea aestivaria; assembly: GCA_947507615.1. Taxonomy (NCBI): domain Eukaryota; kingdom Metazoa; phylum Arthropoda; class Insecta; order Lepidoptera; family Geometridae; genus Hemithea; species Hemithea aestivaria. Next base: position 15,243,470 of record OX382338.1, read on the forward strand.
TAAGTTGCCCTTTCGAATATTTATATTCTCACCATAAAATACAAATTGTGCCAAAAAGTGTGAAGTGTAGATAAAGATGAGTAAGGTTTTAGCTATAGATTGATAGAATTTAAACGATGGCTGTTGTTATAGAATAAGTATTCTGGATAAAACTATTTTCCAGTAATATCTAGTCGTTAGTTTATTTAAATATTAATTAAGTGAATAGAGAGTGTGCACATAAGACTATAATTTATATACTCCCTTTATTTACCAAATAAAAAAAATGTTAGTACCTAATATTTCTTTAGTCGTTTACGTTACAGCAGCTGAAACGCATATTAATTTTAATCCCGTATATGTTGAATCATTAGTATCATTGCTAATAAGTTATGGCTAACCGATTATTCGAATAAAGAACAAGCTTACAATTTGTACAAATCTTTTATTTTTATGTTAGCTCGAAGACGCGTGAACCGATTTGAAAGATTCTTTTTATGCCTGATCGGCTTCCTTTTACACCTTTAACAATCAAGTGTTGCAGCAGATAGATGGATAGATATAATCCTTTATTGAAACACAAAAATGTACAAAAACAACTTAAAACTATAATATAAAACTAAGTGTTACAATTGGCGGTCTTATCGCTAATAGCGATATCTTCCAGACAACTGTGCAAGGAGAGGAGAGCAATTGTAATTCACATGGGTTAGGTGATGTGTTTAAATTCAGATGCAGATGTGTAGAGATATAAATAGACTACAGTCTAATAATAAGCAGTTATACAACTGGTTATTACAATTAGGCGGATCGTCTTCAAAATCTGTCTATAACATACCTATACAAGTGAAATTTAATAAATACTTTTTAAAAACAAGCTTTTGTAATTTATTACCATCTAGCATCAAAGTACTCGTCCAACCAAATCAAATGAGCCCAAACTCGATGAGGTTGCGACGTTTAATTACGGAGTTCCTATGTCCACCTTCCAGCTCCATCATCAGATCAGCACCATATCATAATAATATCGCATTGTCATCCGATTTATACATTAATACAAAATTTCAGCTCAATCGGAAACCGGGAAATGTATCAGATTTAACATGCAAGATTTGATTACAGCCGGACAGACAGACAACGGACAGGTGAAAGTCTTTAAGTTAATTTAAGTTTAATGTGCACAAACTCTACTTAGTTAAGAACAATTAGCATATTTTTCTAATGTTACGATTTTTATAATTTTCATTATGTTCAGTATTTGTACGTTTTTAATTATAACTAAATTCATTATTAATATAACTAAATTGATACTTAAATCTAAATTAAAAATTTAATCTAATTGAAATCTAGTTGAAATTTAATTAATTAAATAAATATAAATAAATTAGAAACGTATAAATACTGAACGCTGTTATTTTACTGTACCTAATGTTTTTATTAATTATTTTAAATAAATGAAATCAAAACATGTCTGTATTTTTTATTTATATATGTTTTAAATCACGTTTTTCTAATATGTAGGAACCCTATAATATTAAAAAACTTATACTTGGTTATTATTATAGTGGAAAGAAAAAAAAACAATTGTAAAAATTTGACTCTCAAACTATATCACAGGTACAAGTGGGTGATAGACTGAAGGACGTCCGTACAGTGGAATTAAAAGTAAGGACCCGTTTTTACAAAAAAAATATTTGAAATGACCCACACACACAACCCTATTTACAATAAATTATTTCCTAACTAACAACAGTAACTAAGCTTATCAAGTATTTTAATCGGTAATTATTTCTCGTATAATTTACTAGTGGACGCGATCGGTACTTATTTCTTGTATAATTAGCTAGTGGACGCACATAATTGAAAATTATTATCAGTGTTTCTCTACTATATTATGCGTAAATTATACATATACCTTTCTCTTGAATTACTCTATCTATTAATGAAAACCGCATCAAAATCGGTAGCGTAGTTTTAAAGATATAAGCATATACATATGGACAGGCAAACGCGGCAAACAATTTTATTTGATACTATGTAGGTAGTACTATGTACAAAAACGCGGTCGGGACGAGCTTGACTCTCATTGTACTACCTGGAAAAATATAGCTCTGGACAGGACGGAATGGCGTGACGGAAGGGAGGCCTTTGCCCAGCAGTGGGACATAAATGGCTAATATAATAATGTAGGTAGTGATATTGTTACCCATTTCTTTCCCAATAATCTTTCAACTTTCAATTTGTCCACGATCAAGCCTCCAACAAGTCAACCAGTGTTCTCCGCAGCCTCAAATTGGCTACAATGACGAGCAACTGGTAGTTATTGGCGTTCAGCCAATGGCCCTTCCGATGCTTTCGATTAGCGACGTATATGTACTGAAATGCCAGAAGAGAGCTATCAGAATCATTTGTGGATTGCAAAGACGAGCGTCTGCTAGAAATTATTCTGTAGAAAATAAAGTGCTAACAGTGATATCACTCTACATATATAATTGCCTTATAGAGCTTCATAATAATAAAGTCAATATGATAAAGAATATCGATAGACATAAATATAACTTAAGAAATAAGGAAAAGTTGTCTCAACCAAGGGTACGACTAGCAAAAGTAACATCACAAAACTAAGTACCATACAGTTTAAGCGCCAAATTAAACCCTTTTTTGAATTAAACCCATTCTACACACTAAATGAATTCATGGAAATGCGTATTACTGAATCATCATTTTTGTATATGGACATGATACAATAATTACTATTATGTATTTAAATTAAATTTTGACTTACTTTTGACATAATAATAATGTGACTTGTATTAATGTTTTTGTATATTGTGTGTATTGCTTGTTTATTCATATTATTGACATTCTAGATTTTGGATAATTTATGATATTTTAATATAATTAAAATTTAATATTATTAATATGTTAAAAATTTATTTCAAATAATTGCAAGTGACATTTATATTATGATCTATTAATTTTATCTTCTTATAACCTTGAAAATGCAAATTCTAGTTATTATAATTTTGATTATGAACTGTATTTTATGACATGCCATTATAACAACAAATTGTTATAGTTATGGTAAATAAATGAATCTGAATCTGAATAGAATAAAAATTTTTTATAAAACCTGATTATAATGCCATTAATCTATTGAGGGGCTATATTTTATATCAGTTAGCTAGTAATTTGACACCTCTTATAAACTAAAAACAAAAACGGCACAACTCACGTCTAATATTGTCGAGAATATCTCGACCACGGTTTCAATATTAGACGTGAGTTGTGCCGTTTTTGTTTTTAGTTATGGAGAACACTCGCGATAGTTTTAAAAATCGTACCTCTAATAAACACGAGAGCTAATAGTATACATCATCGGGGAAAAAATATAGGTAATACTTATTAATATTGTGCATAAATTAGGTATTTTTTGGTGCCGAAAAGGATTACCTCTATATACAATTAATTATGATAAAGGAAAAGATCGTTTTATAGGAAAATGAAGGCGTGGACATGCTGAAAAATAGGCAATGTCATATTTAAAAGTTATCTCTATACACAATTTTAGCTCAATCATTACAGCCATTTTGGTGTGAATTCTTGAATCACTCTATAATATTTATAATGTTGCTGAAAACTACATAAGAACTACTTAAGAAGCGTTGATGCAGTGCACCTAGAATTTCACATCATTGTCAAATCCTAGGTGGCATTAGACTGATTGCAGCGTTATCTCTTAACATCAGGAGAGCGTCTTGCTCGTCTTCTTACTTCTACACATAAAAAAAACTACATTAAAATCTGTGTTAACATCTAACAAGAATAACTACCTAAGCGCAGGTATTTATTATCTAAATATAGCTAAATAGAACGTAATTACCAATTTGTCTGGTATGTTTGATAGTCGAGATAACCAAGTTTCCCGCATAGATGAAGCCGATAATCCGATTTGCTGCCATCTTACGTTAAACCTTGTCAATGCTGCGAGATAATGAGAAAATAATTCTGGAAACAAAATGAGGTAAGAGTGAAGTGAGTGAGTGAAAGTGGGTGAGTGAGTGAATTCATAGCTTTAATACTATAAATAAGAATAAGATAGCCACCTAGACCAGATACACCAGACCAGACCAGACCAGATAGATACCTAGATTCAGAATGTCCAAAACAAACCAGAAATCATTCTTAGGGAATTGTGTACGATTTTAAAATAAAATCCCTAAGGAAATAACGGGGCTCACAGAAGGTAAATTCAAAAGCTATGTTTAAGCCATATTATAACAAAAGAAAGCATATTAAAATATAAGCCAATACGACATAGAAGACAAAGATGCCTGGAAACCTCTGCATGATAAATCAGCTGGTGCCCCTCAAACGCACAATAAATTATGTAACCAAGAGAAACGTTGTAACCACATATTTAAAAAATGCAATCCTTATGAGTTTCTTGATCGTTCTTCTGCCGTAGAGTATAAAAAAAAAGGAAAATGTGAATTTAACTTGCAAAAGTGCTCCAATGTAGCCTATTTGAATAAATAGTCCAGTAAAAGAAGAAATGTGGATCGAAAAGTCGAAAGCAGAAAAACTAACTTAGGGACTTTGTTTGGACTAGTTAGGAGATAAACATACTAAAAGTCCCCACCCCTCCGAGGTGAGCCCGAGGAGGGGGAGGCTGAAGAAGGTCCCATTTTTAGGTTTTTTGCTTATATGTCAAAAACTGTGCGTTGTACTATATTTTGTTGTACTACATTATTAAACCTCATAAAATTTTCTACAACTTCGGCCTTGACACTTTTCATCTATCTTCAATCGTTGTCCAGCTATGAGCTTCCAAACATGGTCTATTTTGAAGACGCTTAAATTAGTTTTCTATACAAGGTCGGTAAAAAAATCTTACAAATAAAATTTTACCAACTTCTGGTTGTCGTATCATAATGAAACTTTGCAAATGGCTAGAAATCTGATGACAGTTTAGTAATCTGGTACCACTGAGCGGATCTGATGATGGAGCCAGGAGGTGTCTACTGAAACTCTTCAATGGCTATTAGTAAAACCGGCGAGTTTAGGCTTATTACATTCGGATTGATGAGACGTAGGCACCTCCTGGTCCATTATCAGACCCTCGACAGCTAGTGTTATGAAAAAGTCTCATCGATTTGAATGTAATGTGCCCAAACTCGACGGGTTTATTAATAGCCATTGAAGAGTTTCATTAGACACCTCCAGGCTCCATCATCAGATCAGTTCAGTGGTACTAGATTATTAAACTGTCATCAGATTTCTAGACATTTGCAAAGTTTCATTATGATACGACAACCAGAAGTTGATGAAATTTACTTTGTAAGATTTTTTTACCGACTTTGTATGGAAAACTAATTAAAGCTGGACAACGATTGGAGATAGATAAAAAGTGTCAAGGCCGAAGTTGTAGAAAATTTTATAAGGTTTAATAATGTAGTACAACAAAATATCGTACAACGCATAGTTTTTGACATATAAGCAAAAAACCTAAAAATGGGACCTTCTTCGGCCTCCCCCCCCTCGGGCTCACCTCGGAGGGGTGGGAACTTTTAGTATGTTTATCTCCTAACTAGTCCAAACAAAGTCCCTAAGTTAGTTTTTCTGCTTTCGACTTTTCGATCCACATACCCTTTTTGGACACTCATTGACTGGGCTAAAATGAATGTTGAGTTTGAGTTTGAAGTGTGGGAGTACCTTTAATTATTATTGTTTTTGCGGTTTACTCGATCGTGTTTTAATTTTCGGAAAATAAAATGAATGACTACTGAATGCATAACAATTTCAAGTCACAAACAAAATCTACGTAGAGCAGCAGGGGCCTAAGCGCCTAACTTTCGAAATTTAATTTTACATTCAAAACGTGGTCCGGTCAAGTTAGAGCAATAAGTCCATCATAGGTAGTGAGAATGTTTGATGAATAAAACGTAAAAAGTAAAAAGCCCCCTATTCTTATTATGTCCTTTTTTTGTCCTTAGTGTCTCAACATCTTATGACTCTTGGGTAAGAAGCGTTGGTGCAATGCTCCTAGAATTTCACATCATTGTGAAATCCTAAGTAGCACCGTACTGATTATGGGCAGCGTTATCTCTTAACATCAGGAGAGCGTCTTGCTCGTCTTCTACGCACATAAAAAAATTACGCGTTTTTAATGTATCCAGCCTGTCTATAAATTTTTACGAAATAAATAATACCCCTAGAAACAAAAAAAAATATACAAAAAATAAATCTATAAAAAAAATCAAGAGAAATAAAGTTAAATTGTAATTTTAGTAGTTAGCTAGCCAATCTTTATACTGATTTAAAAAAACAAAGCTTTTCTTCAACATACAAAGTGCGACCTCCTTTTACAAATCTTCATTTTAAGATGCAAGTTGTGTAAGGAAACAGATTATTTAGCCTCGCGACTACAGCTGAGGTTATGTAATGCATTTTAAATATGTGTGGGATTGGAAATATAAGGGTTAGCTGCGCCCAGCGGTTTTACCCGCTGTACTAAAGAACATGGAACACGGGAAAATAAAACTTGGTTAACTGGATAAATAAACTACTTGTTAAAATGATTTACCTAAGTACTAACTATGCATGAGGTGTTCGCCGTAAAGATTTTGCATTTAGCATAAAATTATATTAATTAAGATATTATGTACAAGAAATAATGTAAAAATCGTGTGTGAACCATAAATAAATAAATAAATAAACACGGTAGCGTCCTGGCGAAAAGTTTTTGCCACACTGAGATTTGCCAATCCTGGGCCTTTGGATCACAATCTGGACGCACGACCACTGGGCAACGGGCGCTCCTAAATGCATTTTGATTTGCTAACTTGCCAGTTATTCTTCCGCCAAACAATAGGGTGCAGAATTGATGGGCAAGTGATACCAAAGTAAAATTATTGAGCATGGAACTAATATATCAGCCGTATTTTGAAATAAAAAAAAACTAGGTGGCACTGTGTATGTATCATGCACCTAAATTTGAACTCTACTTTTTCCTAAAACACAACTGACATTTCACTATGCCTAGCACAACAGGCTATGGCCTAGAATTTTCCATAATAGTGGAATCTTGCATTGTAAAATTGCAGCATTGTAATAATTATAATGGGCAGCGTTAAATCTTACCACCAGACGAGCGTCTTGCTCGTCTTCTTACTTCTTCGTATAAGAAAAATGTCACATTATCCTAAAAATCCTATTAGACTAGAATACGAGCTAGCTGATATCAAAGTACATTAAACCGTTTAACGTATTGGGGTGAAATTTGGTACAAAGATAGAAATTATAACTTAGATCATCGCTGACTAGGGTTTCTTTAAAACAGTGAAAAATGCAATATCTTTTGAAATTTAATATAAGAAAGAAGTAGAATTGCATTCGCTAATGAGCGTTATAAAAATGCAATTATGTAGATCTTTTGCAGCATAATGTTTCATTTATATTCTAAGTAGATTCTGCTAAATGCGGTTCTAGTTTTAATAGTCGAGATCGTTTCATTTGCTTATATTACAGAATTACCTTTTACATGGGAAATATATATTTATAATGTTAAATTGTTCGACGCTCTGCAATGTTAAATAGATAGATAGATAACACCTTATTGAAATACAGAAAAATATACAAAAGTAAACTAAACAAAAACACACAATATAGGTACTTAAAAAATGTTCATTTTTTTTATCAAAAAATTTAATGTAGGTACTAGTATTTTATCATAATGTAAATATTATTATGTATATATAGGTCTTATTAATTATAGGTAGGTCTTTGACCACGATCTCGCGAGATGTTAAGTGACGACGCGTATAATATGGTAGCAGACTAAACTTAGAAAGCAGGAGATTAAACTAGATTCACATTCAAATATTTTATTCACTTACAACATACTTTTCTTAAAGGGATCATACAGATTAAAATACATTTTACTAGACCCTTTTTTTTAATCCCAGGAAAAATGCGTTACGCATCATCACCCCACGCCGGGGGGCGCGGGGCGGTATGTGGGACTCCCCCGCCAAAAGTGGGAGCGGCGGGGATACCCACTAAAAAACCTGGGGGTGTTCCTGCGGGACGCCATAAGGGACAACGGGTACGCCGAAGCACTCATCCGCGGCAATTTTTTTACTAGACCCTAGCTTTTCCCTCCCTAGCTTCACTGAGCACTGAACATCGTGCCAGAACACGGTCGTAATGACCGTTTGGCGACACGGTTACTCAGTAGGTTGGTCCTGTTTCCTAGACTAATTAATAAATTACCACCGGAATTACGTACTACGTACTGTAGACAATGTTCGACCGAATAATATTAAGCTTAAGTTAAAATTCCATTAAACAGTATGGTAGACGTCGTAGATGTATAAACATTTTACACAAACCTTATTGGTTTTAGAATAAATGTTGTTTTTAGTTGTTTTAAAGGTATTAATGTTCATATGATATAAAAAAAAAAAAAAACAGTTATGATAAGTAACAGTGCCTGCCCATTAAAGTCGCCTAGATATTCAATAAGTAAGAGAGTAACACTACGCTGTGCTCGTTTTATAGAGTAATAGAGACTAGAGACATACGCTGTAAAGTCTGTTTAGAACAGAAATTTCACTGGCCAAGGGCCTTACATAAGTTCGTGGTGAACAACCCAGACGGTAATGTAATAAAGTTGTGGCTCATTTTTACAAGCTTTTATTTACTTTCACCTGTCTGTTGTCTGTCTGTTTGTCTGTCTGTCTTTAATCAAATCTTGCAAGTTAAATTTGATCCACTTCACAAAACTTGAAATACATTTCACAATCATTTTTAAAACTGCATAAAATCCAAGAACATAAAACAAATAACATAAGTAATTCTCGCCTCTGAACAAGTTAAAACATCCAAAGTGACAACAGACATTTTTCAGCGAAACTACTGAATTAAAAGAGAAACAAGACGTTGAATTAAAATGATTGCAGAGATGCAGAGTAGAATCCTTTCTGCGTTCATCCTTTCATTTCTATGTTGTTTCGTTGTGAACTCATTCCACTGGAAACGCAAAAAGGTAACAGAATGAATATTGTAAAGAGGCAGATACCGCACTTCGAAATAATAATCAAATGGCTTATAGTGAACCCTGTGGATTACCTACCCTACGAGTTAATACGTACGAAACAAAAATATACACAAAAGGAAAGAGTGACTGAATTTATCTATTGCACGCGTTTAAGAGAGCGCTATTAGCGATAAGACCACCAATTGTAGCACTTAGTTTTTATATTATTTTATTTTTTAAGTTGTTTTGTACATTTTCTTTTGTGTTTCAATTAAGGGTTATCTATCGATCTATCCATCAGCGCGTAGCTGAAACCGCTGAACAGATAGGGTTAAAATTTCGAAGACAGATAGATTTTATGATGAAGACCTCCGCTAAGAAACGATTTATGACGTGGGTGAAGCCATGAGCATGAGCCACGAGTCTAAAACAAACCTTGTAGCACTTAAATGTTTGATTATGTTTGTACGTACGACAAAAAATTTTGTATACCTTTTTAAAATGATAACATATCATAAATTTTTACCTATATTTCATATTTCTTTTTGCATATATGTTATCACTTTGTTTCTATATGTGGAAGCTTGTTATTGGCTCTTCGCTTCTATTTTTTGTTACTATTAGAACATATTATAGCTGTAAGCCTCCCAAATATGTAAAAATAAAAATAAAATAAAAATAAATAAGCTAGTAAATAATAATATCAGGAAATATAAAGCAGAATGTGCCCAGATGTGGAATCAAAACAACGTTTACGTTTGTTAAAAATCGAATAAATACGCAGGTTTCTTGTAGACATGTTTGGTTTTAATACAAAATAAATACCACTTGTGTACAAAAGTGTTTTTTTTTAAGTAAGTACCTACACTTACAATTCCTGACATTTTTTTCCGCATTACCTATATTATATCGTTGATTTTCATTCTATATAGGAAAGTCATTAGTCTTTAACCAAATAAAAAAAAAAACAAAAAAATAGTAGTATCAGCTTCTATACCTCAGCTGAAGTTTTATATACCACCTTCCTTCTTGGGTCTTCCCTCAATCTTTCGATCTATCAAAATTCAAAAGGGGTATTTATAAAGTCTACCAGGGCCGGCAACGCTCCATTAACGCCTCTGTTGTTGAAGGGGTCCATAGGCGGTAACCACTTCATACACACATTCACAGTATATATATATATATATATATATGCAGTGCGGCATCTGCTTTTATAACATTGTAGAGGTATAAAAAAACGTTATGAATTGGTTTCTTTCTGTTTTGTCGGTACAGTCGCGAACGGAAGTCGTCTGTCTTGGAAGATGATTGGTCCGCATAATCGAGTTAAAATGCGCAATAACCTCGTTTATAGTACTTTAAAATCTAAATAGAATGTTTAACGAAACAGAAATGTATTTTTAGATAATATAAAAAAAATCCGGACATTGCACACAGCGCCACCTAACCCCAAGCTAAGGAACTTAATGCTTGTCTTATGGTGGTCAGGATAACTGAATATTATACTTTTATTTTATAAATACGAGTACATAATTATGTATTACAATAATGTATGCATGTACAATAGATATTGAAAACCACCCTGACTAGAAACAAATACCTGTGGATCACACAAACATTTGTCCCATGCGGGAATCGAACCCGCAACCTTCTGCGTTGGTAGTGGTTGCAATATAATATATTAAGAGTATATTAGTTTTCTTCATAGTAATTTTGGCGACCTGAAACTGCAACGTATAGGTTAGCCACATAACCTACTTATCCTCCTCATCCTTCCAAAGAGGAGGGCTCTTTTGGATTATTGTGATTTGATTTATTACAATTTAAGTAAGGTAACTTGATCTCTAAACCCTAATTACATTATCTTTAATTTTTGGAACGAAGTTCCTTATCGCGCGTTGTGAAAGGGGGCTAGACGGAAAAAATTCTTACTAAAAGTTGTCACGACACTTTTTGCTATAGTAAGCTATTGTAAGCTGTGCGGCGTGCGCATGTTTCTCTCTCTGTCTGTCTCTCTCTCTCTCTCTCTCTTATAGAAAGCAAGCCAGATATTTTCATTAATCGAAAGGAACTTCGTTCCATCCGGGTTTTTTTTTATTCTTTACTAGGGTTGAACGTGTCACAGTCTTGACCGATTTTTAAACAAATTTTTTGTAGGTACATTTTGGAACGTCGAATTCACATTGGTTGTAAAGTATTTATCACAAACACACACCAATGAACTAGTTTCATTAAAACCTTTCCCCACAACTGTACTCATGTTGTGAAGTAGTCAGAATGCTCGTTAGTGTTAGAGTTTCTTTGTTGTCCCGAAAAACGTATAATTAGCTCACTGGTGCGAGGTATCAACGATGTACTTGTCTACTATGTTTATGTTCTTTTTTTATGTGGAGAAATAAGAAGACAAGCAAGACGCTCCCCTGATCTTAAGAGATAACGCTGCCCATAATCAGTACAGTGCTACCCAGAATTTCACAATGATGTGCCATTCTAGGTGCACTGCACCAACGCTTCTTACTCAAGAGTCATAAGATGTTAAGAGTCTTTAGCCCAGTAATTTCTCTAGCTACAGTGCCCTCCTACCTGTGCACAGTAATGTTTGCACATTGCTCAGGCGGTAGAATAACTGGCACTGTTGGGGTACCCACCTAGTTGGGGTACCTACCTATGAAAATTATTTCTTTCTTTCTCCTCTATCTCCCTCATCTCCTTCATCTCCCTCATCTCCTCCATCTTCCTCATCTCCTCTATCTCCCTCATCTCCTTCATCTCCCTCATCTCCTCCATCTTCCTCATCTCCTCTATCTTCCTCATCTCCTCTATCTTCCTCATCACCTCCACCTCCCTCATCTCCTGCACCTGAGGAGATGAGGAAGATGGAAGAGATGAGGAAGATGGAGGAGATGAGGTAGATTGAGGAGATGATGGAAATGAGGGAGATGAGGGAGATAGAGGAGAAAGAAAGAAATAATTTTCATACTTTTTAATAAAAGTACTACGGAAGTCTACATTGCACGTAGCCCGATTAGCGCTTGGCCTATTTATTTAATTTTGTCTTTAATAAAATACATTAAAAAAAAAAACCAAACCTTTAAAAAAAAACTATAATGTCACAGTATACATAAATTATTAAAGAAAACACCAGGCACAGATAGTTCTAAATGTATAATTCATACACCTAGACACGGTGTATTTCAGTATAAATAATCCAGTTATAAGCTAGGTAAAGTTAGCATTATGCATGCTTCCTAGGGCACCTAGATACAGACACCTATGCACTGGATTGTTCTAGACTTTGATTTGCATACTAAGTGGAAGTCTTGGCTGGTTACGTAAACATTGAATAGGTAACCTTCACACAATCAAAAGTAGCGTCGTAGCACCGCGTAGCACTTAGATGTGCTGCTACGAAGTTGCTACGCTCGTAGACCCTCTACGTTATACCATTTAAAAATTCCATAATAATGTAGGTACCATTTCTTTTTAACTTTTATTTTTCTTTTCTGATTGGGTCTTTGGAAGAGATCGCTTTTACCGATAAGACCGCCAGTTGCAACACTTTTTAAATCAAATGTATTTCACGTTTTGTTTGTAATAATTATAGTATAGTATATTTCTACAAAGTACAAACTACAAAAACAAAATATGACTCAGACGACTACGACGATGACGACGACGACTAATACTACTATATTATTCTATTCTATAGTGTGCAATAAACTTATCTATCTAAATTCATTTAATTATTTAAAAATATATCTTAAACGTGTTTCGAATTTGTTATTTAGTTAAACGTAATATTGCCAATAAAGCGTTATTAAGAACGTAAAGCCTACACATGATTAAACAAAATTTATTCGTTTTTTAACATTTTTATAAAAGTCATAGACAATATTAAAATAGACAAGTCCTTGAAAACAGTAATTTTGCACAGCGGAGGGTAATAATCAGGGTAAGAGAACGGTAATAAAAAAAAGACGTGTGGCACTTGGAGACTGCCGCGGTAAAGCTATTGCATAGCGTTTTTATCTATAGATGGAAAAACTAAAAAGTATCACCGCTGTGCCGGTCGGAGTGGGGGGTGTTAGGTTTTTTCGTTACGGAATTTCTGGATTCGGTCCCCACGCTCAAGGCCCGCGATAGAAGCTTAAAATAATTTTAAATTAATTAATTTAGTATACCTCCCATATACGTAAGATGGGGATATTTTTTTCTGGCTGATCCCATGGTTTGAGGTACTCGTATAGTTAAACCAGGATAGCATTAAAAAAAATACGGAGAATATTTGACACGCCAGTACAATATTTTCTATTTTATTTAACAATTATTAGTTATTATTTAAGATTTAGTGTTAATTCCAACACCGAGAACACTTGGTGGTGGAATTTATACTAATTACTATTTTGGTAACGTTTGAATTCCTCGCCGTCTCTTAAAACTTAGTTAGACTCACAAATTTAGAGCGGAATTAACACTAAATATTAAAAAATAACTAATAATTGTTGTGATGGATTTCCGCAAAGTAACGCCTAGTTCCATTAATTATTTTATTTAACAAAAAAAAACACATTTTCCATTTTGGAAATATATTTTAAAATTAATTTGTAATATAACATACACTAATAATTTTGTATTTATAATAATATTATGATTAATAAGCACAAAGAGACTGACTGATCTGAGACTTTCAGATTATTTTCTTATAAAATCAACAACATTATGAAATACAAAATCAAACCAAATTGCAAAATTATTAATATCGTTCTAATAAAGAAGCTTTGAAACACACTCGATTCAATTTTACTTCATATTCAACCATCAAAGGGAATTAAAATACGTTTTGATTTTAAATCGTTTGGAACAAAGACGATTAACAAACATAATATTATTATTATTTATTTTGGGAAGGGGTTTATCCCGCCTTCCAGGCTTAGTTTACTACCATCTATGACCGCATCTTCGGAAAATTATTACTATTTTTTTTTTTCACAAAATCCACAGCCCTTTTTTTTTTTTTTTTTGACCCAGGAAAAATGCGTTACGCATCATCACCCCGCGCCGGGGGGTGCGGGGCGGTATGTGGGACTCCCCCGCCAAAGATGGGAGTGGCGGGGACACCCACTAAAAAACCTGGAGGTGTCCTGCGGGACGCCATAATGCCGGGGCAACGGGTACGCCGAAGCATTCATTCACAGCCCTCACTTAACTATTTTACAAGCATAATATGACTTAACCTACGGCCAATTACGGATTTACATTTTATAGATATTTATATATAAACTGACAGTCTTAAAAATACAAAATGTGATAAGTACATTTCAGAATAAAAAATAAAAAAAACATATTCCCGCTGTCTGTCCCTATATATAATGTATTTGCATATATCTGTATATGTTTATATCTTTGAAACTACGCAATGGACTATAATCAGGTTTTTAAATAGATTTAAATTTAAATACGAGGTGTGTTCAAAAAGTAAGGTGACTTTTCAAATTTCGCGGGCAACGTACTTTCGATTATCGATTTTTTTGTTTTGTTATGTTGGTACACTCTTTCTGTACAAGGGAGTACAAAGGAAAGGCCTGGATTCTATTTAAACCATTTATTGGTATAGGATCCGAAGACAACCGTACGAACCCGCCTCCGAAGCACTTGAATGTTCGTGAACAAAACGCTTGCGAGTTTTAATTTTTCGCACTTCACTGGCGAGCGCCATCTATTGAGATTTATTCCGAACTACATACATTACGACTTATTACATTAAATTTTACCTAACTTATACATACCGCCCACCAAGGACAAATGCCATTTGGCCTTTCAAATAAACCCCGCCCACCGTGACCTTATTTATTTATATTTTAAGGAATGCATCGTCCTTGTTGAGTGGCTTACAAATTTACACTTGTACTTACAGTCCGTCATACAGCCAAAGGTAACAAACAAAGCTTAGAAGTAGGTCGTTTGATTTGACAGTTATTTTGTGTCCGCAACGTTACCACACGCGTAACGTTATCGGACCCTGTATGTTTGGTAACCACCCGTCCAAGTAACCATCTGCATGGAGGAACGTTATCCTCTTTGACTAAAACCACATCCCCAATTTCCGGTTCCGGTTGCAAATCAGCCCATTTATAACGATGCAGAAATTTGGAGAGATACTCTTGGTACCACCGTCTCCAAAATGCCTGCATCATTCGCTGCGTCAACTGCCATCGCCGAAGGTTGCTCACATTAGAGCCTTCGTAGTTATGGTCGGGAGCCGTTACGAGCGGCTCCCCTACTAGGAAGTGTCCCGGTGTCAAAGCCTGTATTGCGTCCGATTCGGAATCGAGTCGCGCCAATGGTCTCGAGTTGAGACAGGCCTCAATTTGAGCTAAAACCGTAGAGATCTCTTCATATGTCAAGGAAGTACCGCCAATGACACGTTTAAGATGGAATTTTGTAGATTTAATCCCAGCCTCCCATAAGCCTCCGAAATTAGGTGAATGCGGTGGGATAAAATGCCACGTAGTCCCTTTCGCAGCCAGAGCTTTCACGAGTTCCTGGTGGTAGTTAGAATTCTCAGCCCTCAACAAAACCTGTAGATCGCGCGCTGCTCCGACAAAATTTGTGCCGTTGTCGCTCCACAATTCTGTGCATGGTCCTCGACGAGCGACAAATCTTTTGTAGGCAGCCAAAAATCCTTCCGTTGTCAAGTCACTGACTACTTCCAAATGCACAGCCCTTGTGGCCATGCACACAAATAGACATATGTAACCTTTGTACGCGTGGTGCCCTCTTCCCTTCGTGGTTCGTATGCTTATAGGGCCCGCATAGTCCACGCCACTGCTCTTAAAGGCTCTAGCTGGTGTAATTCGTGCGATCGGCAACTGTCCCATTAATTGGTTGGAAGTTGCTGCGTTATACCGAATACATTTAACACATTTCCTAACAAATCCCTTCACAACCGACTTTGCTCCTAATATAAAGAATTTATTTCCTAAGTAGGTTAACATCAGCTGAATACCGCCGTGTAAAGTCTTGTAGTGCGCATCCGCGACAACCAGATCTGTCAAAACCGATTTCCTTGGCAATAGTATAGGATGTCTCGCATCCTCCCTGCCTGAGATCCCTTCCAGTCGTCCGCCGACTCGCAATAATCCTTCTCCATCGACATAAGGATTTAATGATTTAAGCCGTCCTTTAATGCCTTGGTGTTGGTCTTTTCCATTTAGAAGGTTCAGCTCTGCTCCGAAATTTTCCCTTTGGCACATTTTTACGCAAGTTCGAAGTGCTTGCGACAATTCGACCGGGGTGAGATGCTCTTGCCGATTGCGCTCGTTGGGTGGATCTTTCAAGTGTAGAAATCGACGACAGTAAGCGACAACTCTGGTCAGTTTCGTCAGTGAAGAGCATCTGTCCCAAATTGTAGTCTCCTGTGTTGCCAGATGAACCTTTATTTCTTCCAGGTGAGTTTCGGCGTTGACAGGTTTGCGATATACGACGTCTTCACTACGCAAAAATTCCGGTCCATAGAACCACATCTCATTGTTGAGTAGTTCCTGTGCAGATATCCCTCTGGACGCACAATCTGCTGGATTGTTACCGGTACGTACATGTGACCATTGGTCCGAATCCATAGTAATAAGAATTTCTGACACTCGGTTCGCGACAAAGGTCTGCCAGCGACCAGGGTGACTGTTTATCCAGGCTAAAACCACAGTCGAATCCGTCCATGCATGAAGATTGCTCTTTGGTATTTTCAGGCACTCTGCCACCTCAACAAGCAGCTTAGTCACCATCACTGCACCACAAAGCTCCAGCCTCGGTACAGAAACCTGTTTTATTGGAGCGACCTTAGTTTTTGCCGTAACTAACGCAACGTGTATATTGCCTTGTAAGTCCTTTGTCCGCAGATAAATTGCCGCTGCGTATGCTACTTTGGATGCATCGCAGAATCCATGAAGTTCTACTATGGATTCTGGCACATTTGTTCCGAGCCACCGAGGTATATTTATCTGCGTCAAAACAGTCAGTCCTTCCCGGTAAGTATCCCATTCTTCTTTAAGCTTGCCTGAGACTTCATCATCCCAACCCATTCCTGTTATCCATAGCCTTTGAATCAAAATCTTAGCTACAATTACATAGGGTGCCGCCCACCCTAGGGGATCGTATAGTCGTGCAATATGTGCTATAATCCGTCTTTTTTTTACAGGTCCATTATCCGGAGGAAGATCAACGGAGTAGCGGAATTCATCGGTTCTTCGATTCCAGGTGAGTCCGAGAATTTTTACTACTTCATCCGTCTTTAGCTTTAACTCTTCACCGATTTCACCCTCGCCCTTTGAAGTCTCTTTCATTGCTTGTAACAACTCATTGCTATTACTCATCCACTTTTTCAATTCGAACCCTCCCTTTTTGAGTAAGCCGTTCATTTGCTGATAAATTTCGATTCCTTCCCTTACATTTTTACACCCCGTTAGAAGGTCATCCATGTAATAATCAGTCATTACTTTTGCAGATACTGCAGGGAAACTAGCACCTTCGTCCAACGCTGTTTG
Organism: Hemithea aestivaria; assembly: GCA_947507615.1. Classification (NCBI taxonomy): domain Eukaryota; kingdom Metazoa; phylum Arthropoda; class Insecta; order Lepidoptera; family Geometridae; genus Hemithea; species Hemithea aestivaria. The sequence continues at coordinate 15,261,029 of OX382338.1, forward strand.
CTGCAGACATTTTACCGCTAAATACGGTGCTGTCGCCGTTCCAAAAGTGACTCTAAGCAGTCTGTAGTCTTCTGGTTTAGATTCTCCGTCATCTTGCCACAACAACCTTTGATAATCAACATCTTCCCTTGCTACTTTCACTTGACAATACATTTTTTCTATGTCTGCAGATATGCATATGGGATGTTCCCGCCACCGCATCAACAAATGACGTAGCTCCGGCTGCAACGTTGGTCCTGTCATCAGAGTATCGTTTAAGGACACACCGTTTTTGTATTTGCACGACGCATCATACACCACCCTAACCTTCGTCGTGTCCTTATCGTTTCTCACGACTGCATGATGGGGTAAGTAGACCGCACCTTCGCTATTCTTTTGGTCTTCGGGAACCTTCTCCATGAAACCTAGATGTAAGTATTCGTCCATAACCTTTTTATATTCTCCTTTCATTTCATTGTTTTTCCTAAACCGATTCTGTAATCCTTCAAATCTCTTTTCAGCTACCATCCTGGAGTTACCGTCCACACATTCAGGTCTCGCAGATTTGAAAGGGAGCCGAACCACGTACCGGCCTTCCACATCCCGCTTCGTAGTATCTGAGAAGAACCGCTCGCATTGGAGTTCTTCTTCTGTCATCATCGTGGTTTTGGGTCGAGGATCAGATTCAATTTCCCAAAACTTTTTCAAAAGTTCATTATCCTCAACACACGCATGCATCACTACCACCTTTGCCGGTTTAGAGGAAGACTCATCGCAAGTACCGGACAATATCCACCCTAAAGATGTTGCCTGAGCAAGAGGATACCCTTGAGGGCCTTTCCGTAATCCTTCTTGCATTACTCTTCCGTAGATCTCAGCTCCTAGCAGAATATCAATTTTGCTAGGTGTATGGTAGTGAGGATCCGCTAGAATCATATTTTCCTCTAGCCAATCTAGCTGTTCGATATGCATATTTGGGAGTGACGTTGTAATTGATTTCAATACGTAAGCTTGAACCTTGATGACAACATCACTATTAACTCTAGATTGCACATTCAGTTCCACCATGCTCCTTGACACCGTACTACGGTTTCCTTCCAATCCTGATATGATTCCTCGAACCGGTTGTTTCTTTAAACCCAAATATTGGACTGTCGCTTCGGTCACAAAGGAGGCCTGAGAGCCTTGATCCAAAAGGGCTCTGATGTAATGCCTTTGACCTCCTGGGGATCTGGCCCAAACCAATGCCGTAGCCAAAAATACTTGTTTCTTAATCCGCACTCGACCTAAGCAAGAAACCACGGGAGCCGTTTCCGAACCCGACGGAGCCGCCACCGTCCCAGTGACTGCACCGTCCGCACCCGCCTTCGAAGTCGATGCCTTGTTGTATGCATTAACATTAGATGAGCCTACCCCGTAACCGTTGACGTGTATTGACGAATGATGTTTCCCCTTACATATTCGGCAGTTTACTTTACTTGTACAGAACCTGGCCGGATGGTTACCTCCCAAACAGTTAAAGCAGAGACGTTTTTCGATTACAAATTCCCGTTTCTTATCTACGTTTAACTTCATGAATTCCTTGCAATTATACAATTGATGCTCACCCGTACAAAACTCACACGTGACATGTGTCACATGTAGTACTTTAGGATTTTGTGATTTTCTATCGGTGGCAGTTGAAGGTCGAGCCCTGATTTCTGGTTCGATTGACTCTAAAGCCCTGAATCTAGTCTCCAAAAAATCACGAAACTGAACAAATTTGGGTAATTCATTTGTATTCCCTTCCGCGACCTTCAGCTCCCACTGTTTACGGGTTTCGACATCCAATTTGTTAGACACAATATAAATTACCATAATATCCCATGAAGATGTATCCACCCCAATATTCTTTAACCCATGTAAACAGTCTACCGTAGTATCTGCCAAGTCCTTGAGTAACCCCGAAGACTCCTTTTGTGCCGTCTTTTGACCAAACAACCGCTTTAAAATTGAGTTAGCTAGATAAAGTTTGTTATCATAGCGAGCCTTGAGCTGATTCCAACATTCCGTATAATTACCGGCCGTAACTGGCAGCTGCCTTATTAATTGTTCGGCTTCACCCGTTAAAAGTCCCTTAAGATAGTGCAGCCGCTGCACGTCGTCTAAGGTGGTATTCGAATGGACCAGCGAGACGAACATATCTCGGAACGTAATCCATTCGTCGTACTTTCCAGAGAAGCTGGGAATTATTATTTTTGGCAATTTTAAGGATGTTGTACTTTTACCGCCTGAACCGACGCGGTCTTTGTGCAGTTGCACCTGTTCTGGTTTGAGGCTCAACATATCTGTTTTATAATTTATATAAGTGTCTTCGGTGTTCTCATAGACTTCGCCCTTGACATACTGAGAGGATTCAAACTCTGACCAGCCTTCAACATTGTTAACAATTTCTTGATGAGTTTTTGTAAATCTATTCCATAACCCTTCTAGAATACTTAATCTAGTATCCAGATAACCTTCGGAACTGAGCCGCTCTTTAGGCGATTTTTTAAAGTTAACATATGCTTTATTAATTTTATCCTGAGCATCTTTTTGCAAATTTAGGAGTTTATTCATTTTTAATAATATTTTATACCAAACTATATCCTTTAAACCCTTTTAATTTTTACCTTAAGTTTCACTTAACTAAAACTTCCAAGTCCCGAAAATTATCCGAAAATTTACAAGTGTTTTAAACTTATGAGCTTATAAAATTTTGGGCATAGGTTCCCCGTCTTAACCGAATTCACAAAATTATTCTAAGTCCCTAAATCTTACTTAATTAAATCTACGAGTTATATAGGTCCAACATTTAAGGTTCAAATTAGCCCGACACTGTTTACACTATTTAACTTTAACGTACCTTGTCCGACCCTTACGTCACTTTCCCCCACTTCACCTCACCACCGCGGTCGCCTGCGGGTGTCCCCCCCCCGTTGCCGTCGCCTCACCGCCGCGGTCGCCTGCGGGTGTCCCCCCGCTGCCGTCGCCTCACCGCCGCGGTCGCCTGCGGGTGTCCCCCCGCTGCCGTCGCCTCACCGCCGCGGTCGCCTGCGGGTGTCCCCCCGCTGCCGTCGCCTCACCGCCGCGGTCGCCTGCGGGTGTCCCCCCGCTGCCGTCGCCTCACCGCCGCGGTCGCCTGCGGGTGTCCCCCCGCTGCCGTCGCCTCACCGCCGCGGTCGCCTGCGGGTGTCCCCCCGCTGCCGTCGCCTCACCGCCGCGGTCGCCTGCGGGTGTCCCCCCGCTGCCGTCGCCTCACCGCCGCGGTCGCCTGCGGGTGTCCCCCCGCTGCCGTCGCCTCACCGCCGCGGTCGCCTGCGGGTGTCCCACCGCTGCCGTCGCCTCACCGCCGCGGTCGCCTGCGGGTGTCCCCCCGCTGCCGTCGCCTCACCGCCGCGGTCGCCTGCGGGTGTCCCCCCGCTGCCGTCGCCTCACCGCCGCGGTCGCCTGCGGGTGTCCCCCCGCTGCCGTCGCCTCACCGCCGCGGTCGCCTGCGGGTGTCCCCCCGCTGCCGTCGCCTCACCGCCGCCGTCGCCTGCGGGTGTCCCCCCGCTGCCGTCGCCTCACCGCCGCGGTCGCCTGCGGGTGTCCCCCCGCTGCCGTCGCCTCACCGCCGCGGTCGCCTGCGGGTGTCCCCCCGCTGCCGTCGCCTCACCGCCGCCGTCGCCTGCGGGTGTCCCCCCGCTGCCGTCGCCTCACCGCCGCGGTCGCCTGCGGGTGTCCCCCCGCTGCCGTCGCCTCACCGCCGCCGTCGTCTGCGGGCGTCCCCCCGCTGCCTCACCGCCGCCGTCGCCTGCGGGTGTCCCCCCGCTGCCTCACCGCCGCCGTCGTCTGCGGGCGTCCCCCCGCTGCCTCACCGCCGCCGTCCCCCGCTGCCTCACCGCCGCCGTCCCCCCGCTGCCTCACCGCCGCCGTCGTCTGCGGGCGTCCCCCCGCTGCCTCACCGCCGCCGTCCCCCGCTGCCGCTGCCGTCGCCGCCGCTGCCGTCGCCGCCGCTGCCGTCGCCGTCGCCGCCGCTGCCGCCGTTGGCTGCGAGTCCTCTTCCGCTGCACCCGGCGCCTTGGTGCGACGAGTAGACCGTGAACCGCAGTCTACTGTGCAGCCCGATCCGACTCGATGGACCACTTTGTACAAGGGAGTACAAAGGAAAGGCCTGGATTCTATTTAAACCATTTATTGGTATAGGATCCGAAGACAACCGTACGAACCCGCCTCCGAAGCACTTGAATGTTCGTGAACAAAACGCTTGCGAGTTTTAATTTTTCGCACTTCACTGGCGAGCGCCATCTATTGAGATTTATTCCGAACTACATACATTACGACTTATTACATTAAATTTTACCTAACTTATACACTTTCCGAACATCTGTACCAAGTTTCAAGTGTATAGCATTTTTTGTTTGGTTGTGAGAGGCGTAAAGGTTATAAGTGTTTTGTTATATTAATTTACTCGTTTTATATATTTGAATATGGAATATGTTTTGTTTATGTCTTATTGTGAAAAAATTACATTGAATTGGACCAACGTAATGTTCGTTTTACTTCCACGGAATAATATAATAAACTAGTTATTTTCATCAGGTTATGGTCCTTTCACGAGAACATGGCTTCAACAGCAGGTAATCCTGCAGCAGCAGCTATACCAGTAATTGAAAAATTAAAAGGGTATGAAAATTATGTAAACTGGAAGTTTCAATTGAAAATGCTGCTCATACATGAAGACCTGTGGGATGTTATCTCCGAGGATGAGGCTGAAAGTGCTGAAAAAGACCCAAATTTTAAGAAAAGGTCGTTGAAAGCACTGGCAAAAATTTGTTTGTCAGTACAGCCAGCTGCATACATGCATGTCCGAAAGGCGGAGACAGCCCGTGAAGCCTGGTCCAATTTGAAAAAGGCTTATGAGGATAAAGGCCTTACGCGACGACTGAGTCTCCTCAGAATATTGTTTGCCACCAAATTGAGTGACTTCAAAGACATGGAGGCGTATATTGCAAAAATTTGTGATGTGAGTCAACAATTGAGCGACATTCAGTCACCTCTTGATGATGATTTTGTCGCGGTTATTATGTTGAGCGGTTTGCCTGCCGAATATGATCCCTTAATCATGGCACTAGAAAACTCAAATATTTCACTATCAAGTGAAATTGTAAAAGCCAAATTGATGCAGGAAGTACAGCGGCGCGGTGACAAAAATGAAGAAGGCTCAACAACAGCGCTTGTTTCACATAAGAAAATAAGATGTTTCAAGTGTAAGAAGTTAGGACACACATCAAAACAATGCAAGGGGGGAGCAAGTAACAAGAAAGAGAATAGTAACGGAGAGGCGATGTTAACTGCATTATCGACGTGCGTGCGTAAGGATGTGTGGATTGTCGACTCCGGTGCCAGCAACCACATGTGTAACGACAGGGACATGATCACTGATTTTGTGCCTGGTTTCATAACTGAAGTGAAAGTGGCGAATGGTGAAAAACTCTTTACTCGCGGTCGCGGCAATGTGATAGTAACCTTAAAGCATAGTATAAAGACAATAAGTAATGTCTATTACGTGCCAAATTTGGCAACCAATTTGTTATCTGTCAGTGCTTTGACAAGAAAAGGATTCAGAGTTATTTTTATAGATGAAAATTGTAAAATATATAAAAATGATACCTTGATAGCGTCAGCTAAACGCGAATGTGGTGTGTATAGGCTTGAAACTGTAGAGTCTGAGCGGAGTGATACATCAGTTGTAGGGCATAATAATTGTTCAGCTTTTACAGAATGCAACGAGGCTGTGTCGATGGAGAGTCAAACAGGCTCAAAAGCTTCGCCAGCGGTGCAAGAGGATGTACCACAAACCCAAAAGGCGTCACAAGTAGAGTGGCACAAACGACTAGGTCACCTTAACGTGCGTAGTATGCAAGTCCTAAAAGGTATGAACTCTGGAATAGATTACGATACTTCTACGTTCGAGTCTTGTATTTCTTGCATTCAGGGTAAACAAATTAGATTACCGTTCCCGAAAAAGTCTTTCAGTCGTGCGACTGAGATATTAGGGCTAGTGCACATGGATTTATGCGGGCCCATGCCGGAAAAATCGATTGGTGGTTCAAGATATTTCTTTTCACTTATAGATGATTTTTCGAGAAAGACTTTTGTTTATTTTCTGAAAACTAAAGATGAAGCTTTTACTAAATTCATGGAGTTTAAGGCTTTAGTTGAAAATCAGACCGGGAAAACACTGAAAAGCATTCGTAGCGATAACGGCACTGAATTTATTAATACTCGTTTTCAGAATTTCTTAAAGAAACACGGTATTCGCCATGAGACGACTGTTCCTCACTCGCCAGAACAGAATGGTGTGGCAGAGAGAGCCAACCGCACCATCGTGGAGAAAGCCAGGTGCATGCTTCTTGGTGCCGGGCTGGATCAAAGCTTCTGGGCGGAAGCTGTAAACACCGCCGTATATTTGAAAAATAGGTCCCCCACGAAAGCTGTTAGAGGAACTACGCCCGAAGAAAAATGGTCCAAACAAAAGGTACATCTAACTCACCTTAAAGTATTTGGATGTATGGCTCATATACGGATAGAAAACAGAAAGAAGTTTGATGCAAAAACTAAACCGTGCATTTTTGTAGGATATTGTCAAGACACCAAGGGCTATAGGTTCATTGACCCTACGAGCATGAAATGCATAACGAAGGCCAGAAATGTAACATTTCTGGAAAATGTTTTCTATCGTCCTGAGAAGGATAACGGTTCTTTAAAAGAACGTGATGTACTTGTCCACATCTCTCCATCTAAATGTAACTGTCAGCCTGTTAGTGTAGTAGACCCTGCACATTTAGATTCAAATGATGATTCTATAACTCCAAGTAATGCTGGAGCTGATGAATCAGTTGGGCAGGCAGATGGAAGTAGAGATATGTCTCTAGATGTTACTGACAGTAGTGAAACAGATGATTTTCGCGATGAAAATTATATTCCAGATGAATCGTCGTCGTACGAGTCGTTGGAATACAACGAGAACGCTCAGCTGGCATCACAATGCATCTTCGTGGCTGAAGTAGATCGTGCTGACGACGAGCCACTCACTGTGAAGGAGGCGCTGGAAGGCGAGGAATCTGCGAAATGGAGAGAGGCGATGGACGATGAGTACAAGTCATTTATTGTCAACAAATGTTGGACACTGACTGATTTACCGGCAGGACAAAAGACTGTGAAGAGTAAATGGGTGTTTAAGAAGAAAAGAGGACTTAATGGTGAAGTTTTGAGATTTAAAGCTCGTTTGGTAGCCAAGGGCTATACACAAAGGTATGGAGAAAATTATTTTGAGACGTACTCACCTGTAGTCAGATACTCAACTGTAAGGACAATACTTGCTCTAGCCGCTGAACATAACATGGAGGCGGATCATCTTGATGTTAAGACAGCGTTTTTAAATGGTGATCTGTCTGAAACCATTTATATGGAGCAACCAGAAGGCTTTCGTGACAAGAGGAATCCTACAAAAGTATATCGCCTAAATAAGGCAATTTATGGTCTTAAACAAGTGTCCAAAAGTTGGTATGACAAAATAAATGACGTATTAGTAAGAAAACTGAAATTTAAGAAGTTTTCGTCGGAACCTTGTGTGTTCATGAGAAATACTGCTCGAGGTTTGAGTTTTATTTGTCTGTATGTTGACGATATCATCTTATTTTCAAATAATGAGATTGATAAGTCTACAATCAAGAAACAGCTGATGTCTCAATTCGATATGAGAGATTTAGGGCGAGCGCATCACTTTCTCGGCATGAGACTTTGTAGAAAGGAAGAAGGTGGTTTCACCTTGGATCAGTCAAGTTACATTAAAAATGTTTTACAACGGTTTAATATGGCCGAGTGTAAACCGGCTGTTACCCCAATGGATTGTGGTTTGAAACTGTTGAAAAATGACTCCAAATGTGAAAACTTGCAGTATCGAGAGTTGGTGGGTTGTCTGATGTTCATAGCTGTTTGTACAAGACCGGACATTTCGCACGCAGTGAGTGTCCTCAGCCAGTTTAACGAAAGCTACGGAGAGGATCACTGGAAGGCTGCGAAGCGAGTATTACGTTACCTGAAAGGTACACTGAACCATTGTTTAACTTATGAAAAGAGTGGTTTGTCTGTCAGTGGATATGTAGATGCAGACTGGGGGTCTGATGAGCTGGACCGGAAGTCATTTACTGGTTACATCTTCAAGATTGGTAACTGTGCTATCAGCTGGCAAAGCAGGAAACAGAAAACAGTAGCACTTTCAAGCATGGAAGCGGAATACTTAGGTCTATCAGATGCTTGTAAGGAAGCTTTGTTTATAAGGAGTTTTATGCATGAATGTCTTGGCGTTAACGTTAATGTACGTATCTATAATGATAATCAATCTGCGTTGGCCAGGGCATCAAACTCGATGTATCACTCCCGAACGAAACATATTGACATTCGTCATCATTTCGTACAAGACATTGTTAAGCAAGGGTTTGTTAATCTGCAATATATGTGTACGAATGATATGATGGCGGACGTATTAACTAAACCCCTTAGCGGGGATAAAACGCGTAAATGTGTTAACCAACTTGGGTTAAATAGTAATGTAGTTGGTTAATGTTTGATATATAGTAAGTTTAGTTTGAGGGCCAGTGTTAGACCTCTGTTGTAGTTCAAACTAACCTTTTATATTAATTTACTCGTTTTATATATTTGAATATGGAATATGTTTTGTTTATGTCTTATTGTGAAAAAATTACATTGAATTGGACCAACGTAATGTTTGTTTTACTTCCACGGAATAATATAATAAACTAGTTATTTTCATCATGTTTTGCGTGCTCGCCGATTTCTTGCTATCGAAGAATATGGATCGATTGGACTTTGGTTTCGATATCATAACCATATACCCATGATTCGTCACTAGTTATGACCCTTTTGAGTAAATCTGGGTCGTCGTTGACGTCATTCAACAGTTCTTGAGCGATCCTCATGCGACGGTTCTTTTAGTCAAAATTTAGCAATTTCGGAACAAACTGCTGACACACGTCTCATGCTCAAAACGTTAGAAAAATTTCATGGCACGAGCCAAGCGATATACCAACATCCTCAGCAACTTCTCTGATAGTAATTCGACGATTTTCCAAAACAATTTTCTTCACTGCTTGAACGTTTTCATCAGTTGTTGACGTGCTTGGGCGTCCAGAGCGAGGCTCGTCATTGGCATCTTCCCGTCCATCTTGGAAGAGTTTGTACCACTTGTAAACATTTTTTTTTACTTAGAATAGTTTCACCTTATGCCTCTGTCAACATTTTAAAGTGTTTCGGAGCACTTTATTCTATTTTTTACACAAAATTTGATGCAAATCCTTTGATCCATATTTTTCAATAGCAAGAAATCGCCGAGCACGCAAAACACTTATAACCTTTACGCCTCTCACAACCAAACAAAAAATGCTATACACTTGAAACTTGGTACAGATGTTCGGAAAGAGTGTACCAACATAACAAAATAAAAAAATCGATAATCGAAAGTACGTTGCCCGCGAAATTTGAAAAGTCACCTTACTTTTTGAACACACCTCGTAGAGTGATTCAAGAAGACCTTTCAAAGATTTAAACATATACAGATATAAAAAAAATCTCTCCTTGGCTTCACTGAACATCATGTCTGAACACGGTCCTAATGACGGCTTGGCGACATGATTTTGTCAGGTGAGTGGTAACTAGCCACGACCAAAGCCTAAAACAAGCCTACAGCAAGCCTAACAAGCCAACAACCATGCCTATAACAAGTAAATTAAATAAAAAAACCCAACGCAACGCTTTCAAAATATGTAATTCGCGGTTTTTTGGTTGACGGCCATTTTGGATTTTAAATTTATCATAATGCGTTGTATTTTACTAGTTAAGCCCTTTCATTTGATACCCATATTGAGAGGTTTGTGGAAGAAAAAAGTAATCCGCCATTTTGTAGCGGCGGCCATCTTGTATCGATTTCCACCAAACATAGTTGGTGGAAATAAAAAAACAGTGTAAGGACAGTCTTGACTAACTCTTCTTTCAAACAAAACAAAATAATCAAAATCCGTTCGGGAGCTACGATGCCACAGACAGACACACATACATACAGACAGACAGATAGACATGTCAAACTTATAACCTCCCGTCGTTTTTGCGCAGAGAGCTAAAAATCGTTTTAATGTGAATAAAATTACTATAATATCATTGCCTATAGTTTAATTTGACACAATTTTAAGTAATTATGATTTAACGCTAACTATACCAGTCAGTCAGTCAGTCACACGCAATCAAAGTCATGCACACCTCAACCTAGTAGGGGGTCCGAAACCAAAGCTTCAAGTACCAAAGGAAAAGTATTCGTATTCCTGTGTAGTAAAGTTGATTTTCCTTTGGTTTAAAATAAGTAGAGTTCATTACAAAATGAAATGTGACCAAGCATGTGTACGTGCTGGCGGAAAATGTGAACATATTTTGAAAATTCGATGTTTTTGTTCACAAAGAGTTAGCTAGTAAACAAGCATTATGTGAAATGTTGTGGTTTATTTGCAATTAATGAAGTACAATTCGGCTTTTATTAGATTTCTCTGAGTTCTATACATACCTACTTCTTGAAGCAGGCAAAATTCAAAATATAATTTTCTGTTAAACCCAGGATGATGATATAGAATGCAATACTGAGAGAAGGAAAATGGTTCCTGCCCCGTTCTTTTTAGGGTTCCGTACCTCAAAAGGAAAAAACGGAACCCTTATAGGATCACTTTGTTGTCCGTCCGTCTGTCTGTCTGTCTGTCTGTCTGTCTGTCTGTCTGTCTGTCAAGACCCTTTTTCTCAGGAACGCGTGGAGGTAACAAAGTGAAATTTATAGGAAATACTAAGGTCCATTGCCTCTTAGAGCTGTGAAAATTTCAAACTTCTAGGCCAACGCAATCAAAAGATATAGTCGAATATGTCACAAATTTTAGCAAATTTTCGACATTACCAAATAAATCAAAACCTACGGGGCACTTCCCGTAAACTCAGAATCTTGAAATTTGGCACGAAGTAACTCCTTAGAGCACAGATAAAGGAAAAATTGCGAAAACCATAAATTTTTATTTGCATCATATGAAAAAAATATTTTGAATAATTTTATACCTACTATCCCTTTTCTCATGAACGCGTAAACGTATTAAATTGAAATTCATATCAAATACTTAAGTCTATAATACCTTTAAACTGTAATAAAATCAAACCTCTATGTCAACGCATTCAAAAGAAACAGCAATTTTAGTCGCAATTTTAAACTCGCAACTACTCTCAAAAAATCAAAACCTACAGGGTACTTGCCGTGAACTTAGAATCTTGAAAATTGGCACGAAGCAACTCCTTAGAGCACAGATAAAGGAAAAATTACGAAATCTGTACATTTTTAGTTACATCATATAAAAAAATATTTTTAATAATTTCATACTTACTACCTTATTTCTCATGAACGCGTAAACGTATTAAATTGAAATTCATATCAAATACTCAAGACTATAATACCTTTAAACTGTAATAAAATCAAACCTCTATCTCAACGCATTCAAAAGAAACAGTAATTTTAGCCGTATTTTTTAACTCGCGACTACTCTCAAGGGAATCAAAACCTACAGGGTACTTGCCGTTAACTCAGAATTTTGAAATTTGGTACGCAGCAAAGTCTTAAATTATAGGCACAGGAAAAATTGCGAAAACTGTAAATATTTAGTTACATCATATTATAAAAAAATATTTTTAATAATTTTGTATTTACTTTTACTACCCCTTTCCTCAAGAAAGCGTACAGGTATTAAATTTAAATTCATACCAAATACTCAGCTTTATAATAACTTTAAGCTGTAAAAAAATCAAACCTCTATTTCAACGCAATCAAAAGAAACAGCAATTTTAGCCGCATATTTTCAAACTCACAAGTACTCGCAAGGGAATCAAAACCTTCAGTACATAATATTATACCCACTTTTCCTTAGGGTTCCGTAGAAACCCGTAGGTTTGTACGGAACCCTCGGTGCTCGAGTCCTACTCGTACTTGACCGGTTTTTTTTTTTATTGTACTAAATAGCCACGTCTGACCACATCCCACCTGATGGAAAGTGAAAATGCGGTCAACGCTGGATCATTTAGGATTTCACTTACTGTCTGTACTTTAAGAATTTTCCATAACCTTTTGGTGTCAATTAAGAGTATTGTGTTGTATTTGTTTACAGATGAGCATCGCGACAGGTGAAACAAATTAAAACTTGCAAAAATATACTATTTCGACTCAAAAAGCGACCAAATAAAACCGAAACCAAATCAACTAACTCGAATTTTCTGTAGAATGGTTGTGGCCGATCTGTGGTTAATAAATACTTTACTGCTGTAGTATTGTTAGTTTGTTTTTCTCAATAAAGGCATTTGCCACAAAAATAAATCCAAATAACCAATTGCTTACCTTCCATTTTCCATGCCGGTACATATACCTGGTCATATATCAGTGCGCATGCGCGAAACTTGCGCCTATCCTCAGTGCCGCGTCAGCCGCCTCCGGAGGCGCACCGCAGCGCCCTCTCCCGGCTTCATTATGAAATATGGAATTCGAAATAAAAGTGCATTAATATTATAATCGCCAGTGACTGTGTTCCCGTGGGAATTGTTTCTAGCGGTGGAATGGATTATGGTTCCCGTTGATGCAGGTATGTTTTTGATTAGCTACGCCCCGCGGATTCGCCCGATGTATGTTACTAAAGTCTACAACGTAGAATAATACAACAAATTCATTTTTTAGTAAAATTTAACAAATATTTATACTACTAACACGTACTGATAAGTAAGATTTGTGTGTGACTATGAGTGTATATGTTTGTTGCTATCTCACGCTAAATTAAATTTACTGAGCCGATTGCGATGAAACTCAGTAAATAGATAGCTGTTATCTAGATTAACGTAGCGCCCGCTCACGGCTTCATTATGAAATATGGAATTCGAAATAAAAGTGCATTAATATTATAATTACCAGTGACTGTTTTCCCGTGGGAATTGTTTCTAGTGATGGAATGGATTATGGTTCCCGTTGATGCAGGTATGTTTTTGATTAGCTACGCCCCGCGGGTTTGTCCGCTGATTATATGTTTCTAACGTGCTACCTAAGAGTACATACAACATTATTTTTCCAGCCTTATTATGTTACGGTTTCAGTTAAATCGGTCAAGTTATTAAGGCATAACAACGCTACAACACACACAAGCTTTCGCATTATAATATTAAATAATTATTGTAGTTTACATTATACTCACAGAGTGGACGAAGACTCCCTTTCAAGTTTTTCCGGCGCGTTTATCGCTTTTATCGATAACCACCAAGTAACAATTTTAATAATATAAATATATTCAAAATTAAGGACTAAATGCGACAGAATTTAATGCGTCGTCTCTTCTTAACGCCTAATTGGGTGAACCAATTGAGCTAAAATTTGATAACTTAGATCCAGAATACCATTTTTAACAAAAGCCTATACAAATTAACCCCTAAGTCGGCCAATTGCGGCTTGAAAATTTACACTTGCCTAATATAACAAAGTAAAAAAAAGAAAAGATTAATAAAAATCCTATTTGATTTTAAATTAAGATACAACTTTAAAAACATCAAACAACGAACAAAGCCATAAGAAGCCACTAGTGATGTATGAAATGGCTGATTTGCGTGTTTTTCCCACGGAAGCAGTACATTACGTATAAGTTTTACTATTTTAACGCAATCGAGTTTCTTTGTTCTAACATTCGAAAGTTTGTAATGTTCGTTAATATTTCTCAGCGAAATTACTGAACTGATTAGACTACGATTTGTTGTCAAGTGGTCTTAAATTATAGAATATCTTTAATGAGTATATTTAAACTGGTATCTTACCTTAACGTAACCTAACAGAACAATATTACTATATTGATTTTTAATTAACTTTATAAAATAATATATTGTAACAGGTTTTAGGAACATGATGAGTTAAAACTAAAACCTCATTCGCCTAAAAAAGTGCGAAAAGCCAACATTCTTCCTTCCAACCAAGTTGTCTGTAAGATATTACTTTATTAGCCAAGACCACCCATACTTGTAACAAATTTCTGTAAGATTGCACTTATTTATTATGGCCCATATGAAAATCGAACCCGTAACCTTCAGCGTTGCGGTGGATTTTTGCCCATCGCGTCACAAAGGTCGTCAAAGCTATAGTTTTAAAAGAAATTGGATAGCTTTATCCCTGCATACTTACAAAATAAATGAAATTAACTTAATTAAATCGATAGGTTGTATGTAATTACGATAAAATTCTGACCCATTTTGTGAACTTTGATAGTTAATACCAGTTGAAAACTGACCTCAATATTTACAGAAACGTAATTTACATGTCATGTGCTACAAAATTACCTACAACAATTATTATGAACATCATACTTAATCAACTAGATGACCCGCGCGCACTTCGTCGCGCTTAAAATAGAAAATTATCAGTGATTTTTATTATGCATGTATTAAGTACATATAAACAATGAGTTTTTTAGATTTAAACCTTTGTCTTGAATTATTAAAATTATTCAAATGCATGCCAAGAACAATGTTATAATTAAATATTTGCACGACATTACATCATGTCAAATACGGAATGAACTATGTTATACTATATTTTTAAGACCTTATTAATACCTGTATTTATACAAATAAACGATTCATTCATTCATTCATTATAATTGGTATATTTGGCCCAACGTATAAGTATTGCCATTCAACGTGGCAATGCTGCCATCATTCTGGGCACTCTGCCAACTGACAGTGGTTTGGAGCACTTGGATTTTCTGTAGATCGGCTTGTGGCCGATCTGTGGTTAATAAAAGTGTTCTTTACTGCTGTAGTAGCTATAGTATTGTTAGTTTGTTTTTCTCAATAAAGGCATTTGCCACGATTAAAAAAAATATTATAATATCTAATATTGAAAACTGGATCAAAATCCGTTGCGTAGTTTTAAAGATATAAGCATACATAAGGACAGACAGCGGGAAACTTTATTTGATACCACCAAGATAAGGGATATAAAATATTTTTCTTTTATAAATACATAATACATACTTATAAAAAATACAAAAAGTTGCCCGGACCAGAAACAAATATCTGTAGATCACAAAAATATATCTCTTGTTTGGGAATCGAACCCGCAACTTTCTGAGTCACAAACCGTATTACGTTCAGTTCTTAATTCGTCAAATCACGAAGCAAACATGAAGGAAACTTAACAAATGCTAACGAGACTAATTACTCGTTATAATTAATGTTGCGATAATGAGATATGGCCTCCGCCCTGACAACGGATGGCTATTAATCAAATCATTCCTGCTATTCATTATCGTTTTGACATCACTTCAAAAATATTAAGTGTATGAGGATTATTTTATGTAGATACTGGGCTGCAACAGCTGGTAAGTTAAAGACTGTTCGGAATTAACGCGCACGCTTCGCGTATTAACAGCGCATTTCGAAAATTATTCTGTCTTACTTCCTACTAGACGTTAGCAGACCCAGAAGGCGGGATAACTCTCTCCCTGGCTTCACTAAATGTCTTGTCGAAATACAATCATAATCACCGCTTGGCGACACGGTTTTGTCCTGTGAGTGGTGCTAGTGTGGTTTGTTCAGCCACGACCGAAGTGATTTTACTAGTGGAAAACTAGTAAAATCTATCCTTTTATAATATAAGAATTTAGAATTTATAGTAGGCATAAATAAGTAATTGCAAAAGTAGTTGCAAAAGTGCTCCACTGTAACCTATTTGAATAAATTAATTTTGAGTAAGATTAAAAAGATTCCAGTAAAATAGGTACAGATTGAAATGGCATGAACATTAAAATAACCTAAATCCGCGTCCCAGATATCAGCGCGATGTCAACGATACAATAGTTTTGTTTAGCATTGTGCTGTCCACTAACCGCGGCGCATAGAGCCTTTAGTTATATACTATGTAGGACTGTTTGTGATCGTTTTATAATAGCAATCATAAGATAACATAGTTTAATAGCGTGGTCTGGCTGCTTGGAGGCTTGACAAAATGGTGGCTATATTGTGGTTTATGGCAATAAATTTACTTTTACTATAGTTTAACTAAAAAACATTTTCAAAGAGTTAATTCTTCGAACTCATGTTTCAAAATTCATCAATCTCAGTGTGTGGCAAAAAGTTCGCCTGGACACTACCGTGTTTCGGAAGGCACGTAAAACTGTGGGTCGGGACCCAGAGTTCATACTCCAACAGAACAGGTTACCCTACTTACACTGTCACAGCCAAATCACAATTTATAGGTTGTGTGGCGAACCTATATGTTGCAGTTTCAAGGCGCCGAGATAACTACAACATGATCCAACAACTGCCTCCTACATATCTTATAGGAAACAGCCGGGGCTGTTTCCTATGTGTTCCTATAAAACTGCAACATATAGGTTAGCCACACAACCTATAAATTGTGATTTGACTCTGACAGTATATGTAGGGTAACCTGTTTCAGTATAAACCCCATTTTTTTTTTATAAAACCGCAGCAAATAAATATTTAAACAGAATGCAACTACAGTTTTGTTGCAACAATAAAAGCTGACATTTTATGAATATCTGCAACGTTCATAGAATCAATACATTCATCGATGTTTGCGTGTTGAAGCGAAATAAAATGTAACTTTATGTACGACTCACTAATGTATTCAAGGTACATTCACTTGCTGGTAATAAATCAATGGAGCCATGGTCATTGGAACTGTTTTTGTAAAGGCTGTGTTTAAATCATAAATAATACAATAATAATTAAATTGTCTACATAATTATAAATGTTACCAGAATATAAATTTGTTGAATTTATATTCTAGTAACATTTTTAGATCGTGTTACATAAATTTAAATATTAACAGTACACAAAATTCATTAGGTATTTAATTTCTCCCTTCTTATAGATATATTTTTAAATGAATATAAATCCAGCTAATTTTAATTTAAAATCCATTTAGAATATTATCATTTACAAATACAATACTACTTACTAAATAAATTTACCTATTTCCTAAACCTTAAAAAATATAATTTAAAAATACAGCTTATACCATTAAAAACTACTTACAGTATTTTTTTACTTAGGTACATACCTATTCATAACATAAAATAATAATACCGCACCTACCTAAAGAAGAAATTCGTACAGGATAAAATATTATTATTATTTTCAGCCTGGTTTGTCCCACTTTTGGGCAAAGGCCTCCCGTCCCTCTCTCCATATAATATTTATTGGAAAAATGAATGCTAAATGCTAATAAACTCAAAGGACCTTCATTAAAAACATTAACAAAAACCAAAAACGCCACACAATCCCAATAAAATTCTAAACAGAAACTAAGTGAAAGCCCAAAAAGAAAAATGCTACATTGTCAAAAAACCCCATCATAATCACTTCATGTTAATTTCGCCATTTGCAACACAAAGGGTCTCAAATTTTCTGGGTGGTTTCTGTAACCCAAAAGGGTGGAAAGTGCCTTGGCAACTGATTGCCCTCGGGTTCACCCTTTGTTTGGCTTCTAACGGGGGTTGTTTGGAGCTACTATTCGTATTTGTACTGCTAGATTTTGATAATTTTAAGAGTTATGACTTTGGTTAACACTATATTTCTAACAGTTAAATGGCTTAAATAATATAACGACCTCTGTGGCGCGGTGGGCTAATACCCGCCTGCAACGCAGAAAGTTGCGGGTTCGATTCCCGCATGGGACAAATGTTTGTGTGATCCACAGGTATTTGTTTCTGGTCTGGGTGGGTTTACAATATCTATTATAAGTATGTATTTGCAAAAGAAAAGTATATTAGTATTATATCCGTTATCCTAACCACCATATTACAAGCATTAAGTTGCTTAGTTTGGGGTTAGGTGGCGCTGTGTGAAACGTCCTGAAATATTTATTTATTTAATATTAATTTAAATGGTTTAAATCTTATTTCCTACTTTTTTTAATTTAACAATATTTAAGTGGTTGCACTAATAATAATGATTTTAAATATTATTTCCTATTGTTTTTCTAATATTATAAATCATAAGTTGAATGATTGTTACCTCTTTACGCCTAACAGATTGAGCAGAAATTTGATACTCTAGTCTTGAAATAACACAGCATATTTTGTGTAATTGAGGTCCAAAGGGGAGACCAATGTTCAGCAGTGGTCCTATAGCTGAGAGCTGAGATGATGATATTTTAGAAATAGATTTAATCTTGTCAATTTTGTTAATAAAAAATAAAAATTCGCTAAATTAAGCATAGGTATGTATAGAGATATTATGTGCTCGTAATTGATATTCTACATCAGAATTTTTGCCTATATAAATCGGAGCATTCAACGGAATTAATTATATTTGAATTACTTGCATTTTGGAATATCATATCAGCAATCCTTTTTCATCTTCAAATAAGTTCAAGGACACCCAACCTAAACAAAGGAAACGTTTCCTAAACTTAGAATCCTCTCGTAGTCACAGTCGATTTCACAATTCCAGGGATTCTCAATCCATTTCCCACAATACCCGCATTTTAAATTATTATTCTAAATATAGAATACCGTCAGGAAATCCGTAAAAAAGTAAGCAAACAACCACGAGTCTTATACCCAGCTTTTACGATACAATAATGTTTAATCTCACCAATAAAATGCGAGATTTTGTATTTTTATGAGCGATAAAACGCGAACGTGGTTTCATATTCGGTTAAATATAATTAGCGATGCGGTTAAGGTGGTTGGGCGGACATGTAAATAGTTTAAAATGGTTAATATTGCTTTGTGTTGTGAAATCTGGTTTAAATTGTGGTAACATCGTAAATAATGGTAAAAGAGCTCAGAGTTACAAAAATCTTTGCTACCACTGTGAATAAACGACGACGAAGTAGCGGCCCTACATTAAAAGCATACACAAATTCAGCGTTAAATATGAAAATGTGCTAAATAGTCAAAAAGCGATATTTTACAAATTAAACAAGTTTGTCGTAATTTCACCCACGTGAACCAATCTTTTATCAGTCTTTCTGGGTTGTCTTTCTTAATTTTAACCTAATCGGAGATGCATAGCCTAGATAGAATAGTCAGTCAATTAGTTACGCTTTCTTACAAGTAAGGAGATAAAAGAGAGGAGTAAGTGAGTAGGAAGGTATAATGTAAGGTATTTGTAAATACCTTACATATATTCTTTTTTGTATAAAATACCAGAATTTTAAGTAGTAGTAAAGTTATTTTAATCTAAAATTAGTAGAGTCTGACACAAATACACAATATTATTTCGTGGTATACCGATTACAATAGAAAGATAGATATAGTATCGATAATTCTGGTACTTACCTGAGATAAGATATTTCTCAGAGGATATCGATAATTTAATCCCATCCCTACGGATAATAATATAATTTTCGTAGAACAAACACAAGTCCTTGCTTCCGTGGATTAATCCGGTTTGGTTAACCACCTGTGTAATTGGTGATTAAGATTATGCGTATTATTGGAATTGAATGTTTGGGGTTAAGGGAGCTCGTATTGTACTGTCGCTTGTACGACTGAGGGGTGAATGGATGGAGAATGAATGTGTAGTTAAATATAGAATATAACTAATATGTATGTGCATGTATTATAATACCTCCTTACTCCTTGATTCGCTAAACATCCTGCCGGATAATTATCGCTTTGTGACACGGTTTTGTCCAGCCCCTCAAGCACAGACGCTGCGTAGACTTGTCTTGCTGTCAAGTCAACTGTTGTAAAGGAGTGGGAAGACGGGAGACGAAGTAACAACACCGAGTGGCATGCAAAGACTGGTTTATTTACAACTACCTACATATGAACATTATTTATATATTATCATAATCTACCCACAACCCCTCTCTTCAAAATACAATCAAGATTCATTTGAATGCCCCATTATGTTTACAAATCTGCAAACAGTAAAATACGTAATTATACACATTATTGCTATATACACTCTTTCATCTTCTTCTCCTTGATGAGAAAAGTATGATACATAATTTATAATAATTATTATACAAACATAAATTAAATTCAAATTCCAAACAAAATAATAAAATACATTCTAAACTCTTATTATAAAAATTTACCAATATAACACAATCATAAATTATAAAAATAAATAAATTGTTGGATTACATTATTATAATTAAATTTACTAATCAAAAATAAATATTTATCATTCATTATTATTATAAATTACTACAATATCATTAGGTACATTTTGCAATTCATTACTTTGTTCTCGTTCTCGTTCGTTTGTCTCTTTGTCTCATCAAGTGTATCCCCAACGATCAGGTTGTCTCACGGTCCTGCCATAGCGAGTTACATAATCATTAACAGTTGACTGTGGTTCTGCCATACTATTACTTTGTGGCGCACTGGAGCTACGCGGCGAGGAGATGCGTGTGCCTGTCATTACATCATCGTCATAGCTATACATTGGATTATTATCACTGCGTAAATAGCTGTCGAGAGCGATCTGTCTCCGATTTCGGCGAATGATATTGCCCGTGTTTATTAATTTCAACAAGTATGATTTAGGCCCACTCAAACCGGTTACCTTTGCATTTACCCAATTCCTCCCCATGCGAACTTTGACCTTATCGCCTACGACTAACGGTTTAAGATTCCTGCTGCCCTTGTCAAAGTATTTTTTCTGTGTAAATTGTCGTTGTTGCAATTCTTTATGTATTTGTTTTTTGTCATGCAATTTTGGTTCTAACAACAACGGCGAACAGGGGATTATGCTTCTTATTTTCCTATTGTTTAATAACTCTGAAGGAGAAGGTAATTTATCACTAATAGGAGTGTTCAAAAATTCTAATAACGCTAATCTAAAATCTGATCTTTCATACAGAGTCTTTCGTAACATATTTTTCACCGTCTGAATAGCTCTTTCTACTTGACCATTAGACTGCGGATATCTAGGTGATGATGTCTTATGTTCATATTTCCATTCTTTACTAAATTCTCTAAACAAATTCGATGAAAATTCTGGCCCATTATCCGAAAAGAATATCTCAGGAATGCCCTGCCTACTAAATATATTCTTCAATCTATCAATAATACATTTTGAACTCAAATTCGCAACCTCCTCAACCTCCACGTATTTACTAAAGTAGTCAATCACCAAGAGATAACTTTTATTATTAAAATGAAATATGTCGCCTGCAACCTTTGCCCATGCCCGTGTAGGTATTTCGTGCGAGATAAGCGGTTCCTTACTATTTTGTTTTTTATACGTTAAACAAGCCTGGCAATGAGAAATCATATCTTGTATTTGGCTATTCATGTTTGGCCAAAACATTAACTCGCGCGCCCTTAATTTAGTTTTTTCTGTACCCAAATGACCTATGTGCACCTTCTTTAACATATCCTTCCGCATGCATCTCGGAATCACTATCCTGGTCCCTTTCCACACTAAACCATATGCCATAGTCAGCTCATCCCTAAAGTCCCAATAGGGCGTTATCACATCCTTGACTTCACTCTTATGTATCGGCCATCCGTCCTCTATTATCCTTTTAAGTTCCTGCATCTCTTCATCATTATTGGTGTATTTTTGTAACTCAATAAAATGTATATCTGTTAATGAATTACTAGCTGCGATAGCACACACTTGCGCTGTCACGTCCAGCTGATCGCGCGGACCGCTATCCTGCTCATCGCTCGGTGCCACCGCGCGCGACAGGGTATCAGCTATATACAAGTATTTGCCCGGTTTATATACCAAGTTAAACGTATATGGTTGGAGTCTTATCAGCATTCTTTGTAGTCGCGCAGGTGCTACTACTATTGGCTTATTAATAATACTCACCAATGGTTTGTGATCCGTCTCTATCGTTACGTCACTCTTACCATATATATACATATAGAATTTTTCACAAGCAAAAACACACGCGTATAACTCCTTCTCGATCTGTGCATAGTTTTGTTCAGTCTTTGTTAGTGATCTCGATGCATAACAAACTGGCATCCCATCCTGCATCAAACAAGCACCTAAACCATTCTTACTCGCATCTACCGATACCGTGACCGGCTTGCTAACATCATAAAACTTCAAAACTGGCGGGTTCGTGATACACTTCTGCAAATCAAGAAAACATTTATCATGTATTTCATCCCAATGCCACTCAATCTCCTTCTTCAATAATTCTCTCAGCTTGTGTGTTTTCTCCGACAGATTTGGAATAAAGTTGCTTACATACGTCACTAGAAGAAACGCTCCAAATCCTTAACATTCTGCGGCACCGGCATGTTTTTTATAGGCAGAATGTGTGAGTCATCCGGCCGAATACCAGACTGTGATATTATATGGCCTAGGTATTTAATTTCAGTCATACCGATCACACATTTTTCTTTATTTAATTTTATATTAATTTCCTTACACCTTTCCAACACCCGACGCAGACATGCATCATGCTTTTCCTTTGTCTCCGCATAGCACAACAAATCATCCACAAATAATGTAACACCCTCTATATCATCGGAGTATTCATAAAGTCGCTTATGAAATACTTCTGAAGCCGATGATATCCCGAATGGCATTCTCAAGAACTTGTATCTACCAAAGATAGTATTAAAAGTGCAAAGGTAAGTGGACTCATCGTTTAACTTAATTTGCCAGAATGAATATTTACAATCTAATGTGCTAAAGAATTTCGCTCCTGATAGTTTAGCCGTAATCTCATCAAGTGTCGGCAATCTGTAATGTTCCCTTTTAATATACCTATTCAAGTCACGCGGATCTAAACAAATACGCACATCTCCATTTGGCTTCCTCACCACTGCTATACTATTCACCCAGTCCGTCGGGCCTTCCACTCTAGCTATTATTCCCTTTTCTAGCATTTCATCTAATCTCCGCTTAACATCATCCTTCAACGAGATAGCCAACTTACGCGGTGCGTGCACGACCGGTCGCGCGTCTGCGGCCAGCCTTATTTTATATTCACACGGCAGACATCCTACTCCATCAAATACTTCTGGATACTCGTCAAGCAAATTTCCTAACTTCCTCTCAGTGACCGATAATACTCGCTTCACTAAATTCATTTCTTCACACGATTTCTTTCCCAGCACGGGCGGTGATGTCACATCAGCTATTATAAATTCTACTATGAAAGGCCTATCCTTGTATAAACATTTAAGCCTACATCGACCTAACACTTTTATCTGACCGCCCGAGTAACTGACTAATCTCACAGATGTCGGCGTCAAATCGCTCTCGATAATACCTACCAGAGACATAAACCCATACGGCAAAACATTTACATCCGCTCCAGTGTCCAACTTAAATTGAATCAAATTGTTATTTATCAAAATATCCGCACACCAGTCATCTTTAGCTTTAAGATTTAACCCACGTACCTGATCCGTTGAGTTACCCTGGACGGCGTATACGCGGCACACTTTTGCGAAATGATTCATACGTTTACACTTTGCACATCTTTGACCATACGCGGGACACTTAAACTTTTCGTGTGAACTACCACAATACGCGCACTCATGTTCCGTTATTTGTCCTCCTTCTGCGTACTCCGTCCGGGCGCGCTGTCCTGCCGCGCTCGCCTGCGGCGGCCGGTGTCCGGCGGTCGGCGGGCGCGCGCCCGGCGCCCGGCTGCCGGGGCGCCCGCGCTGTTGGTTTCCTCCGCCTCTTGTCCTGTGTCCGCCGGGTGCGCGCGCGCTGCATTGGCAAGCGTCGCAAGAGCCTCCCGGCTGCTGTCTCTGCACCCAGTGCATAGCCAGCTCGGTGTTGCCGTCCCAATCTCTCACCTCGTCGATAATCATCCCATCCTGCTCCGACCCCATTGTGCTAGCTTGTTTCCGGGACATTTCTGCTACGTTACATATATCTAATGCTTTTCTGAGCGTTAAATCGTATTCACGTAATAACCTCTCACGCAACACATTCTCTCTGAGACCACAAATCAATCTATCCTTTATGAGATCTTCCTGTAAATCCTTGAACTCGCACGTCAACGCCAACTTGTTTAGTTCAAATGCGTACTGTTCAACGGTCTCGTTTTCACCCTGGTTGCGAGTAAAAAATCTGTCTTTCAACTGTGAGGCTTTTCTTCGGAATAAAAAATGCATCAAATCTTTTGAACAAGCTATCCACCGTAACGTTCGCTTCCGCCGGGAATGTGTCACTGACATCACGACATTGTTCACCGATGATGTGTAATAATATGCTCACTTGTACATCTTTGTCTTTTGATCCTAATTGACACGCCTTGAAATATATTTGAAAAGCTTTCTTCCATTTCGTCCACTGCAAACTCAAATTACCAGATGTAATGTTCGTTAAGTCCTTCTCAAAGCAAAATGGCGGGGGCGGTCGGAGCTGTGCACTGAAATCCATTTTTTCTTGACAATTTCTTCTTATTGCGCGACTAATATTACATCACCGTGCTTCCCGCGTCGTAGGTACTGTACTCGTTTTTAAAGGTTTTTACGCGATTCGAATCGACTGCGCCATGTAAAGGAGTGGGAAGACGGGAGACGAAGTAACAACACCGAGTGGCATGCAAAGACTGGTTTATTTACA
Source organism: Hemithea aestivaria (assembly GCA_947507615.1). NCBI lineage: Eukaryota > Metazoa > Arthropoda > Insecta > Lepidoptera > Geometridae > Hemithea > Hemithea aestivaria. The sequence continues at coordinate 15,285,671 of OX382338.1, forward strand.
ACTACCTACATATGAACATTATTTATATATTATCATAATCTACCCACAAACTGTCATCCCATACATTCACAAAAGTACAATGTATGGGATGACAGTTCTACTCTTGAAGTTTCTGCGAGATCCCATATGTCATGCTACGAGCACAGTGGGTGGAAACGAGCCACGGCCGAATCCTACCAGCGGTATAGTAAAACCGCACATAGCTAATGAGTTATTGTACCTATTAAAAAGTTTTTTTACATCTTTTCGTTTTCTTATATCTTTGCCTTGCTGAAAGGTACGCGCAATCGTTGCTATAGCCAAACTTGTGCCTGCTGAGTTGTAAAATGTCGGTTGCTGCGCTGACTCGCGCTGAAGTAAATTGTGTGCATGAACCCAATTGGAGCGGTCTGTTTGTGAGACGCCTCTACCGTATCTTCCCATTTTTTTCACCTAAGCGTCTTACACATCTTAGCCCTACATAAACAGAAAAAGAAAAGAAAGCCTTTACCATAGTGATTATAAAACCGAGTGTACAGTTTCTCAAGTACTTTTAAAATGCAAATTAGAAATGTCAGCTTGTGTTCTCGGAATCTTAGTTCTCGTGATTTCACGCGTAGCTGGTTCCTTCCCGAGTCTCTTTGAATGAAACGTGATGTTTGAACTCTGGAGTGCTGAGAGTTGTTATAGAGAGTACTTCTTTGTCTTTATATTATGTCTCTATAGGTGAATATAATAATAGGTACTTAAGTGGTGCATAAACAGATAGATCGAGCTGACATCGGTATTTAACGATTTTTAAATTCAATAAAACATTTAAAGTCAAAGATAGATTTATAATTTAAAATGTGAACGATCAAACAAAAAAAAATGTTAAAATCTGACAGATTTCAACAGCTTATGTGCTTCAAGTTATGTTTACAAGGTGACTTTTTTATAAAAAAAAAATATTTTAAAAAAAGACGCATAGCGTCTGATGCGGGCGATTCAAACTTAATTTTTGTTATTCAAATAGGCTACAATAGAGTACTTTTGCATGACTATGATGCTTGCACCTAATTTAATTTTTACTTTCTTGTCACTCGTTGTTATAAAAAAAATCTCTCTTGTATCTATTATTTATTATTATGTGTGTGGATTGCACAAGTATTCTACATTACTGTATTAATTGCTTGTAAATAGAATAGAAAAATTCTTTATTGAAATAACACAAATGTACCGAAAACTTATAACTAAAAACACAAAATCATAACTAATTACATGTCGTATAACAATTGGCACAACTCTCTATCGATATAGTTCAAATTATTTTCGCCCTGTAACTTTAAAAGTATAAAGCTTTATCATAGCCCTTTTTCTCAATAAAAAACTAGCTAAAATGCAAAATCACAAAACTCCTTAGGTTATTAAGTATTGTAGACCCCATCGGCCTGATTCTAAGACGTCCATGAATGCTGAGCAAGTTTTTCTTGTTAATTAGCACTTCGCTTCGTGCGATACTCTGAAACCTTTTAACGAGCTCCTATTTGTCAGGCTTGGAGGAGGAAATTAACTTTTTTTGCTCTTTGTTTTGATCGTCGAATCGTTGTGGAGATATTAACTGGCATTTCGCACCTCTCGAGGAAGAAAGAATTAACCCTAATTGTGACTTTTTATTTTTATTGCATAATAAAATCAAGAAAAATCCGATACATATTGTCTATTTTTTTCATAAATTTATCTCAAAAAATGAGGGAATTATTAAAAAAAAACTAAACTTGTACGACACTGGAATCAAATAAAATTACTCTATAAAACTGTAGTTAATTACTTTTGCGACCACACTATTTACTAGTTTTCCATGGCAATAACATTATAAATACACTTACGTCAATATTGTACGAACATTTTTACAAATATCTTTAGATAACTACAGATAATTCCTTTTTAAAGAAATTTTCGCAAATATATCGTCGTGCAATTACAGTTACCACATTCTTCTACGAAACATTTATCAGCCTTTATCACTTTAACTACTAGTTACTCACTTCTTTCACGAAACTTAAGTCAGAATTAAAATAAATAAGTCTAATTGCTTATATTTTTTATTATGAAATAGTTGTAAAGAGATTGGTTTTTATGTTTTTGGAGTCCAGCAGCACACGTATCTGTGTAGCCAGTTATGTAAACTGGGTATCGTTACGCTAAACGCAGATCATAGTTACTCATTCTGCCTTGCTTCAGCTTCAAATCTGGAGAGTAGCGGGATTCAAGGCAAATGATGAGCTAACCAGTCATGAAAGAAAGTCTCGGCATGCAAGATCGTACCCATTAGCGACTGGATGCATAAGAGGACCCAACGGACATCCCCGGAGGGTTCGAGTGACCTCGCAATTCTCACTCTAGTTTCTTTCGGTTGACGTAGTATAAGTTTGGATTTCTAATGACCTGTAGCTAAAGATCTCGTTCCACTTCAGTTTCTGTGTACCGTGTCACTCTATAAATCTTTAAATAACTAAGAGAACGGTTTCACAGCTTCAGCAATCCCTTTCTCTAAAAGTGCGACTCTCCAACATTCAACGTCTGCACTCAAATTTACCACTACCACCACTACTTTGAATCTGAAAACCCCGCTCTCTTGTTCTTTATGGAGAAGTAAATAGGTTTGCCGTCAGATGTGTATTTGTCAGATTAACCGGAGGCTCACTTGAAAACAAATTCAAGCCACATGTGTGGGATGCATTTACGCCCGTGATGAACTCGACAGTTTAAATGGCTCTCTTTTTACGGAATCATAGCGTCAGAATACTTCTGGCCTCCTTCAATGTTTGTTATACCTATATATCTGGTTACAATTAATCAGAGGTTCATAGAACGCAGTGAAATCATGTGAATATGCTGGCGTCCAACCGGAATACCTGCGATAGTGTTAAAGACATGTGCACCAGGGCTCACTCCGATTTTGACTAGCCTTCAGCATTATAAGCCAACGTGCAGCCTGTTTTAAAAAAAAAAAAGGCAGTTGTGCTGGCCCTTCCAACCACTGGCATATCTCAGTCACGTTCATGAAATGGAGCATCCATCTCGACGAATGATCTCCTGTGTGCTCAACAATTCGGGTTTTGTGCTGGTAAATCTACTGTTGATCTGTTTTGCATATCACTCACTTCTTGGGTAAGCAGATAACGTCTAGTGGTAGAACCAATAGAGACGGAAAGAAAAAAATACGACGGGGGTGCAATGAAGAGAAGTTATTTACTGTTAAAAGAATTTTATTTAATGAAACTTGTCCTTTCCGAAATGTATATTTGTCGATAGCTGATAATCACTTTCAGATACTGGGAATTCCTCTCATTTTTGCCCTATACTTCTGTGATTACATCAATTCTAAGACACAATTGACTGTCAGGAAGTTGGGTATTTTGGCAAAGGTGCAACATTACTTCACCCGGGACATTTGCTTATCTCTATCATAAAGCCGATCGTATATGTATAGAATATTGTTTTCGTCTTTGGGATGATACTGCCAAATACCAGCTTCAGACTCTGGAGTTGATTCAGGGGAGCGCCAAAAGGCTCGTGAGTGACCAAACGCTAGTGAATTCTAAGAGTTTTGAACACTGTAGAAGAGTCACCCCTTCTAACCGTTTTATTAAGATTCGTTTCGGAGAGTGACGCAGGACTTACACAAACTAATCCTATCCCGCTCGTTCCCGCCGTTCATTAAACCCGTTTCAACTTCGGGAGTCACGGCTTCCAGCAATACGGCATCCACACCTAGTGGCGCAATATCTGATCATATTTGAAACACTTTGCAGTCATTCGTATTTCCTTGTGTCATAGACTTTGTTTTTACTCAAACAATGTTTGAAATTGGTTTAATCATCATTAGTCATACTTCATAAATAAAAAACAATGTTATAATTTAATACAAAAGACATAATTATGACACTTCTCCTGTCATAATACTATACTTAATCATTGAATACAAATGTATGAGTAGATGAATATTTCTGATTTATTTGCGCCAAAACGGCTTAGTGGATCTAGATGAAATTTTGCACAGATATACAATATATCCTGAATTATTACTTAGTTTACTTTTAAAGCTGTTAAATTACTCAACAAAGCTGGTATTAAAATTATTACGAAACCTTTATGATTTTTGGTATAGTACAACAAAAACTACTTTAAAATACACAATCAGTAATATTTACAAGATCTTTCTACGAAATTTAAATTAGTTAAAAGTTTTACACATAAATCCCTTATACTGGAGTCATTTAAAGGCTGTTTTTTATTTTGTGATTTCTTTTGTACTGAGAAACGACTAATATTTTACAAAATAAATGATTGGAATAACGTAATATGTTAACATACGCGAAAACTGTCTGTGATTTTTTTCGTTTAAAAAAGCGCTTACTTGAAAAACATTATTTATCTGAATATATTTTTCGAAGAAAAAGGATGCAATTTATTTTACGCAAAAAGACCGAGACAAAGTTTTCGTGAAAAAACGTCGTAAATCATACTTACGCGTGGAGTTTGTAACGACACCACACGCTCAGAAAGTCGTATCTGCAGTTATCTCAGCATTATAGTTTCCGTTCCATGTTAATAAAGTAGTATGTCTGTTAACTACATAAATTAATTAATATGTGTCGCTGAAAAATAGCGTAAAGCTATTTTTTAAGATTAACTCCATGACGATTAATTAAATTGCAAATTGAAATACATAGGCCAATCGAGGTTAATTTTTTCTATTTTTTGCTATATACTAAATTTTTCTCAGATTGCCGATGATTTTTTAAATCAGTTTTTTGTTGCTCCTGTAAAGTTGGTGTTTTTCAGTTACGACTTTCTTCCTCGGGGGGTGCGATTTCTTTCATTTAACGTGATTTGAAATGTTCTGAAGTTTTGATGAAAAATATTCTGAAATTACTTCACATCAAGTGAATTAGAAAATAAAAGCTGACTTCAAGCTCAGTTAAGATGACCGAGTGTGAGATGAACGCTTTCCTAATTCACAACTCGAAAACTAGAAGACCAATTTTGTTAAAATTTCAATGAAAACTTCTATAAATTATATGCCTTTCCAGTGTTCTTTTTGAAACAAAAAAAATTCAAATCATTAAAAGCGTTTATGATCTATTAGAAAAAGATTCCAATTAATTGTGAACCTCTCCTCTCTAAGTCAGTTAATTTACAAATAAGTACATAACATACCCGTTCAATCAATGTAAAAATAAAAAACTTTATTGCGAACCGACATATATAAAAAAACTTACATAATATCAAAACTATAATATTGTAAATTTATAGAGGACCAAACCACGTTCTTAGTGGAATAAACTTCTACTTATAAATAAAACCCCTTGTCTAATTTCTCTTATCGATTCAAGGAAATAAGTAAATTATAGCCTCGCAGACCCACCTTTTATAACCCAAAAAGGAAGGTTTGGTTGGCGCAGGAAATAGACTAGTCATTCATAGAAAACCTAAAAGATGTGACATAATAGTATTATGTTAGTGGCAAGTGTTTGCAAAAAAGTCTGTATTTTGTATGCTTTCGCAATCGTGTTACATAAGGCACGTGAAACTGTTGGTTCTGGCAATCACCAAATATACTATGTAGGAGGCAGTCGTTAGGTTATTTTGGAGGCCTTGTAGGAATCCTGGAATTCTTCATTAAATCATTATAAAACTTCATTATAATGAAAAAAATGAAAATGAAAAATGTTTATTTAACATAGTTTTGCACATACAACATTGTGTTTACTGTGGTTCTCACACTAGACGTGAGTCTGTGTCGTGAGGGCCAAAACAAGAGATAATACACGTAGCTTGGCCACACAACCAATAATGAAATTAGACTCTGAAAGTGTAATCAGGGTTCCTGTAGTATTGGAGCATAAACCTCAATAATATTGTTTGTGTTATTATTTTGCATTTGATGAGAGAGAGTGTCATGACAGTTAAGGCAGTGAATACGTAGCTAGCTTACAGAGACTTTTGACTGTATGCCTTTCTTTAGCAAAATAGATTAGATAACACGACCTACATTTACCTGTCTACCGCTATTTGTTCTTTCCATTGATGGCTTTAGTCATAATGCGGTAAAACTTGGCAAGCTTGTAGGGGCATGTTGGAAATGTTGTGTTTGGAGATTAATCTTGCAGAAAGCTTTTAAAAGTACTTTTTTGTTAGTATTAAGCTTACAATGATTACAATTTATAAAATGTTTTTATAATTCAGTGAAACAAGTTACCTAATTCTTATTAAGACCCTTTACTCTGCTAGACGCTCTTTTACTCGCACTTTTAAATTTCATACCTCTACATTTTGAAATATAAATAGAAGAAAATTTCAAAAATCCTCAAGAAAAGTTCTGTGCAATTTATTGCACACATTTTTAAAAGTGTTTTAAATGTGGCCAGGTAGGTGAGCGGTTACCGTCGCCTATTGTGGGGTAACAGTGGTATTGCCAGCGCGGTATCAGTCACTGCCGAGGCATTGTCGGTCCTGTAGGCTATCTACGTATCGAATTTCATTGCAAGGGATTCAGTGGATTTGCATTAAAAAGCAAAAAACATTCGCAGTGACGTACAAACTTTTACATTTTTAATATTAACACAATTTATACTTTTCCATTTCTAACTTCCTTAATTCTTCGAAAAAACACAAACGGGAAAACCACGTCTAACCCAAAAAATCCCAATATTTTGAGTAACATTTAAACAAAGTCTATTCACCACAATCCCCCAAAATAACGGCAATATATTGTGAGCAGTAGTTTATTCTCGACCGTCAATGTAAATATTTGGCTTAGAGTTTATCTCTGGGAAGATGTAAACTGATTCGGATGATGCACTCTGTAAATCATTCGAGATTGGCGAAGAGAGTTTACCTCAATAAATAGCTATTTCATTTGAAAATATACCAATTGGATAAGTATTCTTCTGATCTGTGTGGACCGAAACAAAACAGCATAGATTTCTATTTTAAAGGGGTTTAATAAAGGCCAATTTTAAGAATAATGACAAGAATTTGACCTTTTGGACCTGCTAAAGTAATGCTGTAACACTTCTTAAGTTTCTCTGTAAGTAATAGTAACACTTCTTTCTGAGTAATCTTAGTTCTAAGTTTATATAATTATTTATTTATAACACATAAAGTGCTTGGCACTAAAACTTGGCAATAAAAAAAGTAAAAGTACAGGACCATCCTGTACTTTTATTTAAATTCATATAAAAAAAAGTATACTTCATTGAAAGGTACAATTAGTAACAATTTATCAGCGTCGTCCTCAATGACCAACAAAAACATATAGATTCTACCATAGCCATAACTTTAACAGAAAGATACGTAATCGTGGGAAAAATAACTAAAATTCCCACCTGATTGTAACAAATTACACACCCATATTTATTAAATCGATCTTTCCATTGAAAGTTTCGTGGCCTTGCCAGAAATAATCATGGCTGAAGTAAAAACTATGAAGGTTAGTGTTAAACTAATTTAAACTCTGGTGCTTGGGAATAAAACGTATAATACTATATTTTTAGCCGATTTTATAAAGGAAAAATTTTTAATTATATTTTTAATTTATGTTCACCGATTATTCGGAGACATCTAAAACGATTTAGAAAATTCCTTATTTTCTTACGAAATGTATAATTTACAAGCCATTTAAATTTTATCTAAATTGGACAACCGCTTTTCAAGTCTGTTATTGATAGCTAGTTACTTGTTAGGTTATGTAATCACATTTTAAATTTAGCCTGTTTCAGAAACCACTAAATCCGATGTCACCAAGGTTGACTTGGAGGGCTTGAATGAATCTTGGTGACCATAAAATATTGTCTCCAAAATATAAGTTGGTCACACATCATTATAATTTGACTTAAATAAATAAAAAAGAAAAATGTTTTATTCGAGTATAAACGTCCATTATCCTAACCCAACATTTCCCTTTCCCTTTAAGCTATAAATATATCTGAGATAATTTGGTATGTCTATTTAAACAAGCTCATTTTTGGGGTCCGTTAACCACTTGTCCGGCCGTCTGATTAATCGATGGGTTAAACTATGTCTGATCCGAACTTATAACAAATCAATAAGCTTCCGTTGCCGGATGATACTAATCAATCACTTAACTAATGGATAACTTAATGGGACAGATGACGTGAATTCACTTACATACCCTTTTCTAAGTAGGTAAGTATCAAGCGAACAGTGCTTTTAACTTTTTTATTGCAGCACAAAACAACAAGGCTGCAAAACGTAGAAGAAAAATAAGGAGGCCCTGCAGTCTCACTGTGGGAAATCGATAATTCACAAAACACCAAAGTGTAATAGTTTTTATAAGTATCAGAAATTAAAAGCCGTTTGGCTCGGCTACAAGATAAACAAAAAACTATTAAATCAAATTTGAGCTTACTTTCAATAAGCGAGGACACGAGCACGCAAAAATTTAATGGGGTAAGTACATTTTATGTAGTATGCTTGACAGAAAACCTTTTAAATAGAAAGCATTATAAAAGGAATCAGCAAAGTTAAAGTGACATAAGTTATACAAACAAATATATGTAGTTCAGCATCTGGCGGTATCCTATCGTATTGATTCCCGTGTTTATCTTACGCATCTGAACAAACAGACTGGCCATATTGATTACTAATATTATTAGTGACGTGTTAGATATCGCATAATTGATGTATCACTTGCTAATTGCGTTTCAAGCCCTTCATTCATTATTAGGTATTAGTTTAGATTAGGGCAAGCTTTGTTTCTATGGGTGCTTAGCGTATCTGTGGACATATAAATTTACTAGCAGCGCCCAGCTGTTTTATCCGTTTTATGTAGCCTATGTTTCCAGGGTCTAAGCTACCTCTATTCCAAATTTCAGCTAAATCGGTCCACCCGCTTAGGCGTGAAAGAGTAACAAACATACATCCAGACATCCGTACATTCTTACATAGTTTATATTATTAGTAAGATATATTTTTAAATATCTAGTTTAATACAATATTATAACATAATTTATCTTGTAATTTTATTATTGTTTAGTTTTTCCTGAACTTTGGTCTTGAAATGCTAACTCTTTTGTAATTTCTTAAGGCCTTATAAAGCGTCGGTAACTACCTCAGAATGGAACTATTTGGGGTTTATACTCCAACAGAATAGGTTACCCTACTTATATTGCCAAATCAAAGTCAAATCATCTCTATGTAGTAAAAATAATATTTTCCAATGTTTTCACGAAGAATAAATACTAAAACACAAACGTTAAATCCCTGAAATTTCTCTCTAAAAGCTTATTTACCTTTTATTCAAAATCGTTATATATTAAATTATTTTGTTCTTCCAAAATAAGTCAATTAATTATTATATTAGTACAGTAAATACAGCTTTTATTGACTAAAAGGCAGGTTAATTCATTATCCTATCCAAACCTTTGTCTCTTGACATTAAATATTGAAAAATCGTCATCTTCCCAATAAAATTTAAAAAATTCAATTTCCTGGTAAAAACGGGATCTATCAGATTTTAAATATCCTGTCTACAAAATGGAGGCAAACGGAAGAGCTTTTATTTTAAAATGATTTCCACATCTTGCCTCTTAGACCATTTAAGCACGGGAATAGAAACCATTACTGATTAACGATTTGTAAGCTAACGTGAACGTTATCCATATTTTTTTATGTAAAAATAATGACTAAACTCACGGTATATCCGTGAGTGTGTGTGTGTGTGTGTGTGTGTGTGTGTGTGTGTGTGTGTGTGTGTGTGTGTGTGTGTGTGTGTGTGTGTGTGTGTATGTACTTGTGTGCCTATATTTTATGCCAATGTTTGACAATTTTGTCGGGTGCGTGCGTAGTGACGTTATAGAAAATTCATTAGTGTGGTATCAATATTGGTGTGCGTTGCCTTTCCCCCCGCAGAAATTGGTAGACTTTTTCGCTGAGAATTTAGTAGTGAAAATACCGACTAAACTCACGGATATACAAGTCGAAGCTAGGCTCGACTCTGGACTGCTGAGCCAGCGTCGCGACCTCGAGGTGTGAGCTCCTAATGAAGGCGACGTAATTGCCCGAAACCCAGGGTCGAGTCTAGCTTCGACTATTATATCCGTGAGTTTAGTCAGTATTTTCATTACTAATTTCTTAGCAAAAAATCTAGCAGTTTCTGCGGGGGGAGAGGCAACGCGCACTAATAATGATGCCACACTAATGAATTTTCTATAACGTCACTACGCACGCACCCGACAAAATTGTCAAACAATAAAAAATAGGCATACAATATAACACACAAGTACAGGGATAGGGATGTGACAACTTGGAGTTTGCCCGGTGGTCTTATTGTTTTAATTTTTTTTTTCGGTATCAGGGAACGCTTGACAGTGTCGTATCCAGTTGGATGCCTGATCGAAGCTTTGCCTCCGTTTTTTACTAAGAAATTAGCTAAATTAGAAGGCTTTACAGAAGTGGTTCTGTCGTCGACTTATTACCTTAATAGACGCTTCCCAGTTGCCAAAGCTATTTTTTTTTTACATTTAAGAAGAATTGTGATTGGTCCGTTTAGCGGAGTGGTTAATGTTGATTGGTCCTTTATAAACATAGAAATGGGTTTGGTTGGAAAGTGGATAATGAACTTTAAAGAAAATATTTGACTACATAATGAGTTTTAGATTTTGATTTATTGATGTTTTAGGCGTCCATAATAGAGGACTCCATCATAAGATTGCGCATTACTGTATGCATTCACCTACATAATGTGTTCAGATGTTGCATAACTCACGTCTAATGTTTATTCGTAGGAGCCAATCAAAACTAGCCAACCGCCCTCTCACCCCGGCCTTTTTTGGTAAATATTTCCACACAGAAAATCACATAAGCGGGGTGTGTGTGTGTGTGTGTGTGTGTGTGTGTGTGTGTGTGTGTGTGTGTGTGTGTGTGTGTGTGTGTGTGTGTGTGTGTGTGTGTGTGTGTGTGTGTGTGTGTGTGTGTGTGTGTGTGTGTGTGTGTGTGTGTGTGTGTGTGTGTGTGTGTGTGTGTGTGTGTGTGTGTGTGTGTGTGTGTGTGTGTGTGTGTGTGTGTGTGTGTGTGTGTGTGTGTGTGTGTGTGTGTGTGTGTGTGTGTGTGTGTGTGTGTGTGTGTGTGTGTGTGTGTGTGTGTGTGTGTGTGTGTGTGTGTGTGTGTGTGTGTGTGTGTGTGTGTGTGTGTGGGGGTTAATTACTTCTAAGCAATTTTTATGTTTCTTACAGTACTATTCACGTCCAAACCACCTACGCAACGAATGTTTCTTGGAATTTGATATTTTCTTTGTAAGTAAACAACGATATATGTAACATGACTTTCTTATTTTTATAAACATTAAAGAATGGTAAAAAATAGGAACTAACAAGAGATATTTGAATGCCTAACTTTAAAGCTTTGACTTCTTAGTAAATATAATTAGTAAATTTAATACTTCAGAGCTAAGAGCGTTTATATCGGTTGGCGCTTACTCGCTCGCACTATTTGTCGAACTACTGAATGTAAAAACATAAAAAATCTCAGAATTAATGTATTGAAATTTTTGTGAAAATAAATAACAATAATAAAACAATAGAGGTCTTCTCATTCCAAAGAGACAGAGTTCCACTACCCGACAGTCGCGATTATTATCCAACCAGACACTTAATTACATAAAATCTAAAGCGTGTTCCTATTGTTGAGTGGTTTATTGCACAGAACTTCCATTTTCAATATAAAGGGAACAATGGAGCTCCAATCGATGCCTGTCTTGGTTGCTACCACTTATTATTTAACCTATATTTCACTGTTTTAAAATGAGGTCGTTGTTTTTAATTTAAGTTTCGCTGTGGGTTCAACCGCGGAAGAGTGGGTACCCTATATTAAAGTAGTAGTATACTGTATACTAATATTATAAATGCTAAGGTATGGATGTGTGTGTGATTTTTACCTTTTTCACATAAACGACTGAATGGAATATTTTAAGTATAATATACACATTTGCCTCTTTTCAAAAACATAATACACAGATCCTACTAAAATTAAAGTTTGCAGGGATGTTGGTACGAGTACCTACATACATACATAATATATGTAGGGATGATTGTATGAGTTAACAATCGGACCTTTTTGGCTTAAATTTGGTAAGTAGGTAAATTAAATCTTAGAATAACATCTAGAAATATACAGTCATATTATTCAGAAATATACAGTTATACTCAGAAATATACAGTTATATACTCAGAAATATACAGTTATACTCGGAAATATACAGTTATACTTGGAAATATACAGTTATACTCGGAAATATACAGTTATACTCGGAAATATACAGTTATACTCGGAAATATACAGTAAAATACACCGGTCAGTGGAGCTTTGATCACAGAGTTGCGGACAGCTAGCTATTTATTCAGTTCATGTAAATACAGCTACGATTTACTTTGCTGCTCAAAAGGGGTCACGTTCGGTCAACTGGAAGTCTCTAAGTAGTCAGACTTTTATCGCTTATTCCTAACCTCCCTTCCAATTTTCATTTCTGGTGACATCCTTGTTTTTGAAGCTGTGGCGTTGTGAATTTGTCATTACGGAATTTTTATAATTTCTTTTTATTCGTAGTTGGAACAAATATTTCTAAGAAGTTGTTTAAATAAGTACCTTATCAGATTTCTAACGCATTTATAGGGTTTTGTAATTTATGAGTGAAAAAAGTAGTGCTGTGTAGAATTTTGTATTTATTTGAAAACACTGGATGACGCTGTAGCATTATGCTTAAGTATCATCGAGCACTATCAAGAAGTCAAGAAGATCTAAGCGAACAGACAGCGGACGAGACTTAATTATATAAATATAGCCGCGCCTATGTGTTATTACAGGTTCTGAGCTATTTTTATACCGAATTTCAGCTCAATCGGTCCACCCGTTTAGGCGTGAAGAAGTAACATACATACACACTCACTCACAAACTTTTGCATTTATAATATTAGTGTAATGTGAAAAATTTACCTTGTATTAGCAAGATAAAACCAATATCATGTTTAGTCTATTAAAAGATATTGTCGACGGCTCTCGCCACTACGTTATGAAATATTGCATGAAGTTCGGTTCAAACTTTGAACTTGGCGCCTACTTTAAAAGTTTCATATAAATTAATTCTAAAAGGAAGGAAAAACCGGATGGAAAAGTTCCATGTAAAAGGGTCTATTGTGAGTTAAAAAGTTATTAAAATTGGCTCTTTTTCTTTTTACTTCTACAATTTAGTATCAGACTCATAACTAGCGTCCGTGGCCCTGTGGTTGTACGTCCAGTTTGTAATTTGGAGGCCCTGGATTCAAATCTCATTTTTTTTTTTTTTTTTTTTTTGTTATATCCTTTATCTACAATCAGTACAACTTTTAGTAGATGTGTTGTGTGAATTGTTCTCAGTTAGAGTGAGTCCCCCATTGGGAATATCTCCTCGTCTATTTCAGCATTCCCTAATCTTGGGGTAGTACATGTTTGCGTCTCAGCCTAGGTGTATAGCTCATTCTGGTAAGCTGGGTGGCCAGGGTATTAGGGTGATTTCTCAGCCGCTGCTCATATGTTGCACGTGTTGCTACAATCTCCTCATTGACTGTCTTCGCTCCAAGGTTAGAATGCACTTCACAGTTTTTGATATACCATGGCACATTGCTTATTGTTCTTAATATCATATTTTGCATTCTTTGCAGCATTGATATATTTGAGTTACTAGCTGTACTCCATAGCTGGATTCCATACATCCAGACCGGTTTGAGTATACTGTTGTAAATGAGTAACTTGTTGTCAATTGACAATTTGTTGTTTCGTCCCAGTAGCCAGTATAGGCCTTTGTACCGTAGGTTGAGCTCATCTCTTTTAGCTTTTATGTGGTCTTTCCATGTCAAACGGCGGTCTAGGTGAAGTCCTAAGTATTTGACTTTATCTTGGTGTGGAAGAGTGGTGTGTTCAAGTTGGACTGGTGGACAGTTTTCCTTTTTTAGAGTAAACGTCACTTGAACGGATTTTGTGGCACTTGCTTTTATTCTCCACTTCTCCACTTATTAAGCCATTTGGTGATTTCATCCAAGCCTTTTTGCAGCAGTATGGAGGCTGCAATTGGGTTTGGATTGCTGGCTAGGATTGCTGTGTCGTCAGCGAATGTGGCCGTAACCGTGTGTTCTACTTGTGGTAGGTCAGCTGTGTAGATAGTATACAACACAGGGCCCAGTACTGATCCCTGCGGGACACCAGCTTTAATACTGAAGAACTCTGATGTTTCCTGCAGTTCTTTTACTTGAAATAGTCTATCTGACAAGTAAGATTTCATCAGAAGGTAGTAGTTGTGGGGCAAATATGTCCAAATATGTCTTTAGTTTGCACAGTAATCCAGCATGCCACACTTTATCGAATGCTTGTTGTATGTCCAAAAATGCTGAAGAGCAGTATTCTTTACATTCTAGTGTTTTTCTTATATGGTCATATACTCGATGTACTTGTTCAATTGTGGAATGTTGTTGCCTAAAACCGAATTGATGATTAGGTACTACATTACTCTCATCTAAGATAGGTCTGATTCTATTCAGTAGTAACTTCTCAAAGAGTTTAGACATCGTTGGTAATAGACTTATAGGTCTGTAGGATCCAACTTCGTTCGCTGGCTTCCCTGGCTTATGTATCATCAATATGGATGACACCTTCCATAGTTGAGGGAAGTATTGAACTCTTAGGATGCTGTTGTATAGCATTGTGAGGAAGACTGTTGCTTTTTTTGGAAGTTCTTTTAGGACCTCCTTTGAGATCAGATCAAACCCAGGAGCTTTTTTATCCTTTAGTAGTTTTAATGTTCTCCAAACCTCCTGTACGCTTACTGGTTTGATTGGTAGGCTAAGTTGCAGGTCTTGTTTTAGAACACTGTCTACTTCTGAGTCCAGCGAGGCATTAGGTGTGAAGACTTCAGCTAGGTGTTTCGCGAAAGTGTTGGCCTTTTCTAGAGATGACCTTGCCCATCCGTTGCTAGTTCTAAGAGGAGGTTTCATGGTCTGTGGTCTATTGAGGTTTTTCGTGAACTTCCAAAGGGAGTAGTTAGTCGCTGATGTTTTATTTTTTATTTTATTTATTTATTTGGGAAAACAAACAGTTTGCTTATGTACTATATTATATCTATATCTTAATACTACATTGTTTTAATAAGCAAACCCATAACGTATTCCACATAATACTTAAAGAATTATGGTGTGTCTAAACAGCGTTATCGCAAACTACTGGAAAAAGGAGGAAATTTGTATACATACGTTATGCGTTATAAATCTTATAAGTAACTTACATAAAGTGTACAATAAATTTAGATCTTATACGAATAAAGTGTTTTACTAACTTATATAAATGGATATAAATATATTATGATATTTATACTTATATAAATGGATTTAAAGGAAGGTGATAAGTACACCATTGTTTTTGTGTAGGTAAGTAGGCACATACACGACATATCCGAAGCCACATCCATCCATGCAAACATCATCAGCGAATTCATGGCCGCAACAAACGGAAAACTCTCTGACGTATTAAAGATCAGAGAGTCTCCCGCCTATAGCAGCCCTAAACTCGCCGATACAGCTAGCAAAGATATCAACGTCCTCGAACAGCCTGTTGTATGTTGCTACCATACGGTTTGAGGGAGCACGTTCTCCGGTGTTTGTGCGGCAGGAGCCAACAGAAAACAGGCGGTTCGCGCGAACCCCGCGCGTGAGTACGGTCCTTGGGACAGTGTAACACAGACCGTTCACTAAATCAATACAGTCGAAATAGTTATTTACAATTTTATAAAGGTTTATAGCTTCTAAATAAATACGCCTATTCACTAATGTGAATAAATTATATTTTTTGAGCAATTGGGGATAATGCAGGTGTGTTTTATAGCATCTATAATGTCGTGTTGCACGAAGAAATTTTCGTTGGACTTTTTCAATCGTTTCTACATATTTACTGTAATAGGGATTCCAGATCGGGACAGCATATTCAAGTTGTGTCCTCACTAAGGTTTTATATAAGTATATATACGTGGCGGGTTTTTTAAATTCCACTGATGATCTCATTATGAAACCGTACATTTTAAACGCTTTTTTAATTATACATTCAACATGAGAGTTCAAGTTTAATTTTGAGTCTAACTGTACCCCTAAGTCTCTTAAGTTATATACTTTTGAAATGGCAATATTACAGAGGTAGTAAGCAGAGTCTATAGTGTTTATATTTTTAGTAAAGGTGATTAAGTTACATTTAGGTATGCTTAGTTGAAGTTTATTGCGGTAACAATATTGTGTAAATCTATCGAGATCTTCCTGTAAAGCAGTACAATCATGTTGGGATTTAATCGTCTTGTATATTTTTAAATCATCAGCATATAATAGAAATTTTGACTTTATAAAGCATTTTTTAATGTCGTTTACAAATAGTGTGAATAAGAGGGGCCCCAGGATTGACCCCTGGGGGACACCTGAAGTAATAGTTACATTATCTGATTGATAACCATGAAGTACTACTTTTTAAGACCTGTTTAATATATAGGACGCAAACCAGCGCAGTAGATTTCCACGGATACCATTAAACGCAATCTTATTAAGTAGCATTTCGTGATCAACTTTGTCGAATGCCTTTTTAAAATCTGTATAGACTGCGTCTACTTGAGTACCTTTATCTATGTTTTGAAACAAAAAGTCAGTAAATACCATAAGATTAGATGTAGTGGACCTGCGCTTCACAAAGCCGTGCTGTTCTTCTATAATAATATTATGCATGGTAGGGTAAATTTCATTGTGTACTAATCTTTCAAATAATTTGGACAAGGCAGGGAGGATTGAGATGGGTCGGTACATTGTTGCAGTAAGAGACTCTTGTTTGGCGCTCAAAGTGTTATTCTGCCAATCGTTGAGAACTATTTTAAGGTTTTCAGCAGACTGTTCATATCTAAGTTTGTCTTCCTTTAGCCGACTTTGTTGCCATAATTTGCGAAGTTTCCTTTTTTCCAGGATTGACCGTCTTATATTCAGGGGAACATTGTCGCAATTTTTGAATGGCGCAGTTTGAGGAGTTGATAGCCAACAAGCTGATTGTATCAATTGGGTAATGTATTTGGTAGCATCTTCTATGTCTTCAATGGTTTTTAATGCTACTTGGAGTTTGATATTTTCGTTAATGTATTCTCGGAATGAATTCCAATCCGTATGTTTACTGTACAGCCTTTCTGTTTCCTCATATTGTATTAGCAGGTCAGAAAGAGTAAGTAGTACTGGGGATTCAAATCTCATGAGGCAAAAATATTCGCCTGGACGCTACCGTATTTTGAAAGGGACGTAAAACTGTGTCCTGGTTGTTTCCTACTATAAGATGTAAGAGGTAGTGGTCAGGTCATGTTGCAGGCTTTGTAGTAATCTTTTTAGCCGACTATCATCTAAAAAAAAACAAGGAAATCTACCCCTGGTAAAAATCTGGGGGGATCCGGGGGATTCAAATCTACCCTGTGCTGTTCAGTGTCTATACCGCTATACCTACTCATATTTTAAAGCTTAAATGATTATATGTAGTGCAACATATGATCGCATAAGCCCATATTCAGTGGTTCGGATGAAACTAACTCAAAGATCGGATCGCGGAGTTTCATCAGCCGTAATCGGATCAGTTTCCGGGCTGTGAAGACTCTAAGCTCTCCTACTTTAGTTATTACTTTTCAAATATATGGTTAGTTTCATTTTAACTTGTGTAGTGTAACTGGGGCATTTAAATTAAAATGAATGGACAATCAAGAAGAAAAATTTTAAGCACAATCAGCTTTGTTTTTTAAACCATTTTCTCATAGTTCAATACAATAACTCTTTGTTGCATAAGTTGTTTTTCTATAAATAACCAAAAAACTATAAGTAAACAAGAAGTTATAGCTCAATTAATAACTTGAAAATCGCTTGACCGCTTTTGACACACTTAAATGTTTACTAGGGAACACAGGGAAGAAAAAGAAGAATTAAATCGGATCATTCATGTAATTTGTGGTTATACTCTAAAATAGATAGATAGATAATCCTTTATTGAAACACAAAAATGTACAAAAACAAACTTAGAACTACTATATAAAACTAAGTGTTACAATACCCAAATACAAAAAAAAACAAATTATATATTTTTTTTAACTCAAACTCTCAACTCTTTTGTACCAAAATACGTCAGATAGCACCATTCTCACAGTAGCGTTAAATTCACTCCACCGATGAGCGGCGGACGGTTCCTGTCCCATTTGTGTACAACTGGGATACACGTCAGGCTATTGTGAGGGTTGGACGCAGTTATATTGACAACATTTTTCATTTAAGCTATCATTTAGTCCAGTTATTTATTAATCTATATATTATTATGCATCTTATCATTTATTACTTGTTAAGTATTAGGGCTTTGATTTTGATTACAATTCTTATATATCATAGTATGTATATATGAATTTCGAATTGTATTTAGATCTGTATTTAAACTACTCGTATATTCGTCAATAGCATGTAAACATTTACTCTTGGTTTTATATTATTATTACTTTCTTATGTATTAGTAATGCAAATAGTGAAAACTAATTAGGCTACGGATTTTTATTCTCCTGTTTTGTACTTAATGTATTAAGCTGTTTGTTTTCCAATAAAATAAAATACAAAATAAAACGTCATACAGGAAAACTAACATCCATAATAACATAGTTTAGAAGCAATAGTAAAGATAGACGCTTGGAAGGCAAAATTTCCTTAACCTGCAACATTACATTAGAGCGTTTTAAAGTTTCACTTTGATCTCGACCCAGTGCGAGTGAATTGACGGGAATTTGCTTTTGTGACCCAAGTCTTTAGTCTTTAGATAGCTAGAACCTTAAGACAGAGCTCACAAAGTGCGTATGACTTAGACTAAGGTTCGACAAACGTTTAACATATAGGTATTTGCGGATTGTTTCCAATGTTTAATGATTAATGACAGAAAATAATTATTATTTCAATTAACAAATGAAATTTTGCAGGCCTCAGTGGGCAAAATGCGATGGACCTATTTTTAACATGACTATACTTTAGTAAGATTTATTTCCAGAATATAGGTATTCTGGCAAATCAATTTTTGAATTTGTAGCCTTATTTAAGGCCGTTTTCTCTCTTATTCTGTGCTTTGGTTATTACCAGGAGACCATAACTTCATAAGAGTTACAAAATATCTTAATTTCATTCATTACAAAGGCTAGTAGTATAAATTTTAGTAGCTTCACGCACTAGTATCAAGGCATAGCGTGACGCAAATATCGATCCCCTGAAACGGGACACGGGGAAGTAAGTAGCTGCAATTTATTATAAACTTTAAGCTATTGTTTTTAAAGGTCAAAATGGTCTTTGAATGGTCTGGGCTTATGTTTTGAAATTAACGTGTTTTTGTTTCCTATGTAATTATTGTAATAGTTGATGAAATAACTATGTAGCGTAATTCTTTCAGCTTGAGTAGAGACGAGGCTGACGCTCGCCCGATTTTAAGAGATAACGCCTTCCCATTAGAGCGGCATTGTAACCTAAGAGATTTTCGCACACACGCACGATATGACAAATTTCTAAATATAAATTATTTACTATAAACTGGTCTTGGTCAACTTTTAACTTTTTGGTCTAACTTTGAACGAAATTGTTAATGTGGTTTACTAATTTATTACATGGAAACATAATTTAGTAGTGGTGGGTCGTTAACGATTTTTGGGTTAACGCAACGAAGCCGTTAAATTTATCATGTTAACCTGTTAAAAAAGCCGTTAACATTATTAACAGGTTTTCATTAATGTAACAGATTTGTACCAACGGCAACGTAACAGTTAATAGTAGCAAGCGAACTTAGAAACATAGATATCTCTCACTCTCGCTCGTACAATTTTAAGCTAGCGGCGTCTCGCTCGCTCACATAGGCGCCCTCGCGTCCACTCGGCATATTCCGTTTCTATTCGTTCTTTCAACGCAGAAGAAATAGATAATTTTAGCTGGTTTTACGCTAGCAGCTTCAGATTACGTTAGCGACTTTTGAATACCTTTTCGTTGAGATAATAAAAAAAGCGCATTGCCAAAATCGTTGAATGACACAGTTGATAGATTTAGTGGGTTTTGCAGTAAACAAAAAGCTGTTAATTCGTTAACATTAGATTAACAGTTAAAAAAAGCCGTTCGTTGAATTAACGCCCACTCCTATAATTTAGTTGTTTCAATAATAAAAATCTACGTATAAAGGAACCTTAAAATATTTTCTTAATACCTCCTTTTGGTACGATCCTGACACACCTCTTTCGCTTCCTCAAATTTCCTCACATTCTTCATGCACGCCCGTCGGTTCCTGGTACTCTTGGTATTAATCGTCAATAATAATTATTTTAATCACCAAAGCAATAAATAGAATCAATATATCCTTTAGTAAAGTCATTAAATCGCCTATTAATTATGAGGAGGCCATTAAAAGCTGTTATTTCTACCGTTATTAGTGAAATAAAATTGGGCCACAGTTATAAATCTTAATAAATGATTGTGATAATTATCTCGAGGCTCAATTTCGTGGCGAGAAAATTGTGGGTACTTTTGTAATAATTCAGGTAGTTAGTGCCTTTTGTAAGCCTATCTTATCTTTAGATTCATTACGTATAATTACCTAAAATGTAAAAGTTTAATTTATTTGTGCCCAATGCCTGGCCACTAAATAATTTATTGACTGGAAAATACCTACATGTTTAATTCCAGATTCTAAGCTATAGTTATGTCTGGATGAGATCGTTTTAGCGATAAAACCGCCAATTTTAATGCCACGCCATTAATGTATTATTTAAGCAATCTTTTTAAGCTTTTTTACTGTCGTGTGGTGTTTCAATATAAAGCTGTTGTGTTTCTGTATCTATAACTAAATACTTAATATTAACTTAAATTCTTAAGTAAAATTTGAAACTTAAATACCCTCAACGCTAAAAAATTAGTAATCCACCATTTTGTGACGGCGGCCATTTTGAACCGATTTCCATCAAATATAGCTTCCTTTCAGACAAAAAAACACAAAATCAGAATCGATTCATCCGTTCGGGAGCTACGATGCCACAGAAGGACATCTTAAAAAGCACTTTTTTTTTTTTTTTTTTTTTTGTATTTATTGTATGTTAAGCCGTCAAATAAATGTGTTTTCTTTCTTTGGTTATTTTCTGTGCGGTATCAAACACGCACAATACGCGCGACGCTCAGTACGTAGTATAGATTTACGTAGTGCGTAGTCAACATAACTGGTAAACCATAAAAATAAGCCTTACCCATACAAAACAGGTCGTATAGTTATGTCATGTGCCATAAAAATATTACTACTATCGCACCATTGGAGCTATAAATATGATATTTTATTGCACTATAAATAAAATGTACATTTCATACAAATCTTACAGTTCTTGACTTCTTTTGCCTACGTGTAACAAAATGGTATATTTTTATTTAAGGGTTAGCTTAGGGTGCGACCTTTTCGCTCGTACAATATTTTATGACGATTTTTGAAACATAAAGTTGTATTTATTTATTTCTTGACAATGTTTTTTTGGTTAAATGTTATTTAAACTTAGCTGTGCCTAACGATATTAAAAAAAATTATTTACAAAAATATAAATTATTTACATTATAAGTAAACTGGTCTTGGTTAACTTTTAACTTTTTGGTCTAACTTTGAACGAAATTGTTAATGTGCAAAAAAGCAAATAAAATGCCTCTTTTTGATAAGATTTCTATTATAAGTATGTATTTAGAAATGAAAAGCATAATATAAGTATTATATCCGTTATCCTAAACACCATACCACAAGCATTAAGTTGCTTAGCTTGGGGTTAGGTGGCGCTGTGTGAAATGTTCTGAAATATTTTTTTTTCTCTTTTAGTTTCTGCCTTTAATTTAATCTAAGGTTATGGACGCTTTACCTACAGTTAATAATATAAAATAATATAATATTTTGTTTTACTGTTCGCACACAAGTAATTAAAATAATAATAATTAATGGAACTAGGCGTTACTTTGCGGAAATCCATCACAACAATTATTAGTTATTATTTAATATTTAGTGTTAATTCCGCTCTAAACGCTCTTTTAGAGCGGAATTAACACTAAATAATAACTAATAATTGTTAATTAATAATATAAAAACATCGCAATGCAGCAAAATTTACACCCTTAAAGAGCAAGATTTATCTTCATGTAGCAAAGCAAATGCTGGGGTGCGCAACCTTTCGCTAACTGATCACAGTATATCCAGGCTAGGCTGCGTACGTCGGAGCTGAGCTTTAAATTTACGAGGCCAGGTGTGGAAAACCTGCTAACGGTTGTGGAATTTTAGTCAGTACTTGAATTTACTGTATTGTACGACGTGTTTTATTTACCGTAATAATATTTCATTATTACTTATTATTGATATAAATCCAAGAAAGGATGTCTGCGACACGCACATTATGTTTGTATAATATAATACTTTTACGTAAAAATATTATGTCAAGTTAAAAAAGATCGAACTGTCTGGAAAGTACACACGTTAAAACAAAAAAAAAAACAAATTATTTCTTCAAGTCTTTTTAGTGTGTTTTGAGTAATCTAAATAAACTTACATAAAAATTTGTTAACTTTCCTCCAAGTTTAGTTAGTCGGTGGATAATTCGGTACTAATAGGTATTTCCAAAGTTCAGTAACTGCATACATAAAGCAGCGCATAGGAGCATTGCAAATGAACTGCAAAGCGTTACCGCTTTATCAACCACAAACAAACCGTTGTAAACTTGTCAGAGCACGTACATTACACATTAATTTGTACAAATGGATAAACTTACAAAATGTTTGTGACACCTGATTTACATCGGGAAAATAATTAAAATAATTAATAAATAAAATAAAATCATTTATTCATCAAAGATTTACACAAGTATAAAATGGAAAAGGAAATACAAATATTAAGTGCAATTTATTGTTATTAGGTGCATTTTATATAACTTAATTAACAAATTTAACTTTGGCAAATGGGCATAAGCTCAGCATAATGTTGCGGAGAAGTCCACAACGCTGATTTTCAGCTTAAACCCTGACTCATGTATAACACAAAACAAAATGCATTCTACAATACAATCAAATTATTTTTACGACAACAAAATCAACATTTATTGTGAATTAAAAACCAAACAAAAGAAGAATTACAAAAACCAGCTATCAAGATAGAAAGAAACATAAAAACAATTATCTGTATACACATGGCAGCCTGATTTGTCTTTTATTAAGTGTATGAGTGTTGAGTGTGGGTGTGAGTCTCTGTGTGTGTGTGTGTGTGTGTGTGTGTGTGTGTGTGAGGGGAGTACAGCACAACTTACAAATAAGGATAGCACTGCCACTCAGCCAAAACAATGATATAACTCAATAAAAATTGTTCGGTAGTATGATGAATCAAAACAAAGAAAAATATAAAAAATAATTAACATTTAAATAATAAATCATGAACCTAAGTATACCTAAGAAAACCTAAGTAGACTTTTGGATGTTAAGTATATGTATATGTTTAAATAATTGACGAAAGGAAGATTTAGTCTTAGTCTGATGAAGGGGGGGAGGGAGGGAATTCCAACATTTGGTCGCGGCAAAATGAAAACTACCGCGGAATGCGGTGGTGTGGTGTACAGGGATGCGGAGGAGGTAAGATGCTGAGCGAATAGGTAGCTTATTATAATCACGAACCCATTTGAATTTAGAAAATAAATATTGTGGCTGTTGTGTTCTTATCACACCAAACATTAGAGTTGCCAAGTGAATGGCCCTCCTATTCTTCATATTTATGACGTTATGTTTATTTAAGAAGGGGGTAATATGGCTACGCGGTGGAACAGAAAAACAAAAACGTGCACATGCGTTTTGGACTCTTTGAATGAGTCGAGAAGTTCTTTCAAGAAGATGTGGGCCATAAACTGTGTCCACGTAGTTGAGTCTGGATAATATGAGGGAGTCAGCTAAAAGAATTCTTAGATCAGTGGATAAGTAAGGCCTGATTTTATATAAGACCTTCAGTCTATAGAGACAACTGTTAGCCGCCTCAGCAACGTGCTGCTCGAACCTGAGGTGCTCGTCCATTAACAGTCCTAGGTTTCTTGCTACTGAAACACGCTCTATTACGTCACCTC
This sequence comes from Hemithea aestivaria, assembly GCA_947507615.1. NCBI lineage: Eukaryota > Metazoa > Arthropoda > Insecta > Lepidoptera > Geometridae > Hemithea > Hemithea aestivaria. Next base: position 15,309,855 of record OX382338.1, read on the forward strand.
CAATGGAAAGGTGAGGACATTGGGAATTAACTTTAGCTATTTGATACTTGGACCCTAGCACCATATATTTGGTTTTCTTAGCATTGAGCAATAGCGAGTTCGTAGCAGACCAGGATTGAATCCTTTCCAAATCATCAGTGACCCTCTGTTCAGCTGACCGGATATCTTCAGGTTTAAAGGTACAACTGAATGTCGTCCGCGTACATGTGAAACTTGCAGTGCTTGATGTTTTTGGTAATATCAGCACTGTAAAGGATGAATAGCAAAGGTCCTAGTATAGAGCCTTGTGGGACTCCACGAGTAATGTCGCGGGTATCAGAGTGTAAAGCTTGACCATTAATTCTTGACAATTCAACCCTCTGTTTCCTATTAGTTAAGTATGAATTGAACCATCTGATAGCACTAGCGTCAAAACCATAGTGATTTAGTTTTGAAAGTAGCAAAGATATATTAATGGAGTCGAAAGCTCTCGAAAAATCCAATAACACGAGAATAGTCACCATGCCATTATCAAGTGCTGCCAGAATATTGTCGGTGACATCCAAAAGTGCCGTATTAGTACCCCTATTTTTGCGGAAACCAGACTGCATCTCAGGCAATAAATTATTTGACTCCAAGTATTGTTTTATTTCACATTAAATATTCATATCATGGATTTATCTTTAAAATGTCACGTATGATTTCCATTATTATATTTCTACTAGCTGCGCCCAGCGGTTTTACCCGCAGTACTTATGTAAACTATGTGTTATTCCAGGGTCTAAGCTATGTCTATACAAAATTTCAGCTCAATCGGTCCACCCGTTTAGACGTGAGTGAGTAACATACACACATCCATTCCATTCCATTCTCACAAACTTTCACGTTTATAATATTAGTAAGAAGTAAGATTATTAAGAGATATGGTTAATTGTTTAGTGCGATAAGACCGCCGATTGTTTACCTAGCATTAAAGAGCTAGCTTAGTCAATTTCTTTGTAAGTATTTGGTATTAAATAAAATATTATTATATTCAATTCTATATAATAATTTGCATATCAAAGGGACTAGTCTAAAATAAATTAAATTAATTATAATTCAAAAACAAAAAGGCGAAATAATGAATTATTTAAAAAATCTTCACGAACACATTACTGAGTGCTTTTATCCATAGTATTAAATTAGCGTAGTTATTAGTCGAATCAAATTAGGTTTCTTACGTAAGGTCCTGGAATGATAGAAAATAGGCCGAAAGTCTACTGCTACACGAATAATTTGATTTCCCTTATTTCCAATATTGTTGAACCCTTTCAAGAGGTTCTTTCCCGTTGTCCTATTAATTATCCAAATACTATATAAAAGGAAAGTGTGACTGATTAACTGATCTATCAACGTACAGCCCAAACCTATGAACAGATTGAGTTCAAATTTGGAACACAGATAGATTTTATGACGTACCTAAACCTCCGCTAAAAAAGGAATTTGCTACGTGGGCAAAACCGCGAGCGTAAGTTAGTCTAAACATATAAAAAGAAAGAGTGACTGATTGACTAATAGGCTGATTGATCTATCAACGCACAGCTTACGCCACTAGACGGATTGGGTTGAAATTTGGAACACAGATAGGTTTTATGACGTAGACCACCGCTAAGAAAGGATTTCGCCATGCGGGCAAAGCCGCGAGCATAAGCTAATAATATATATATATAAATATCTAGCGACAAGTCCCGGATTTGCATGTGTTATACATATAAACCTTTTTCTTGAATCACTTTACCTATTGCTGAAAACTGTATTAAAATCTGTGGAGATGTTTAAACAATCTAAGCGAACAAACAGCAAAAGCGAATTTAATGCAATGTACAGAAATATCACATAATGATTCAAGAGGAAGGTTTCTTTATTTTATACAACACGAGTAAAGCCGGGTTGGGTCACTAGTAGGTACGCAGTCATTTATAAAAGAAGATAAGCAGATAAGAAAACTCTATAGTTTCACCACAATTTGTAATATAACTTAAATCTTAATAAACAGTTTACAATATAAACAGTGAGACAATTGGCGGTCTTATTGCTAATAGAGATCTCTTCCAGACAACCAAGCCGGGAAAGGCAAACAAATTTCGGACGACGGTGGTTGAAAGTTATATAGAGAAAGAAATATATTGATACCTAAAACTAAAAACTACTAAAAAGCATAAACTATAATATTATGCATCAATATATAAAATAAAAAAAAATGAAATTAATAGTAGCTAAGCATAAACACATAACGAAACTACGCAATCTCAAAAACCAGACTTTTCTCTCTATAAGAACTTACTATATTTTTCTATAAGAACATGACATTTACCAAGCACCCATCTAACTAGATATCTATGATATATACCTACAGAACCCTAGCTAAGTTAAGTCGAGCTTACACAATTTGCGCCGCTCCATTGGCCCCTAAAAGGCCTCAAGGAAGGCCCTTCATAAAGGCCCGAGAAGCCTTCGCCAAATACTCTCCTGATAACAAAGAAAACTTGTTTTAGGACAATATTGTTGCGAAATATACTGCTTTGTTTTTTATCCTGGCTGGTACGAGGCATATGTTTAGGCGAGCTTGTTTATGCCTTGTAATTTTGTTTGAGAGTTTTGGAAAACAAGGCAAAAAATATTCCACTTAGGACCGTATATATCGAGTGATACTCTTTCGCTCGCACTATTTGACAAATTTTTAATTAAAAAATGGCAGTTGAGATTTTTTGATTTTTTTTTATATTTCTCCCTTTGCGAGAGAGCGTCACTTGATATATACGCTCTTAAGACCTGTAGAGTCATGTTGTGTATCATGTGATAAGGGAAGACCACTGATAAAAAGAATAGAGATCAATGATATTGAGAGAACTTTTTTCAGTCGTTAAAAATACTAATTGAGAAACTCCTCTTTGCAATAGTTTGTTCCAAAATCCGCTATAAAGGTAAAATCTGTTTTATGTAACATTAAAGTGAAAACCGATATTACACCACTTCCGAAATTCATAAAGATCTCATTCCGAGAAGTAATTTCACATCAAAGACAGACGGATCCAACAATAATTGTTTAATGTAGATATTTGAGAACCAACAACATTTGTTTATATAACATCGAGAAACGCTCAAATCTGAATATTTACTGTGAATTTAGAATTCATTAAGGTATATTCTGGAATGAGACTCGAGATATTACTGAACATGATTAGATTAAAAACTTAGCTCAGATTTATGTCTTAGTCCACGGACTACCTATATTCCGTAAGACTTCATACCTAGCTAGGTCCTATATAGGTTCTTATATTGGCGAGATAAGCTTAAGAAGCGCTTTAGCACTGGATACTTCAATCTGTCATATATGGCTACACCTAGATTTAGGCAGCTAATCTTAGGTGTTGCCGGTTATTGTTGATAAGTCTTAGCTCTATCCTATTTATATTTAGCTATAACTAGAATCGTGAGGCGAATAGTTATAAACTATTTGAATTGTAAAAATGGGGGGGACAGTCTTTAAAACTTTTATAATACATTTAGTATACCTGCATGCCCTTTGTCAGTATTTTTATACTTTTGTAAATATATATAACTAGCTGCAGTCTTACCCGCTGCTATATATAATGTTATTCCAGGGAGTAAGCTATATTTTTACCAAATTTCAGCTCCATTGGTCCACCCGTTTAGGCGTGAAAACGTAACAAACATATGTACATTCATACGCCTTTATTAGTAGGATAGTACATATAAAGTAGCATAATAAAAAGAAAGATAGTAGAACAGTACCTAAGAGGTAAGTTCCCTCGCATTACTATAAAATGTTAACTTAATTGCCTATAAACACGAATTTGCCTAATCTTAAACGATGATTTGAATAGAATATTCCGTCTCTTAAGTCAAAACTACCATACTGTGAAAATGCTTACATGAATCATAAATGATGAAATTATTAATGTAGCAAAGTGGCTGCCATCTTCTAATTAAACTGATGCTCGTATGTTTGCGTTGAATTTCATTATAATGTTAGATAGAGAAGGTTTCTATCTGTTAGACGAGTTCAAACACCTTTAAGGTTAAAATTGGATTTGTTAAACTACTATTTGTACTTTTTTTTGTTTTTATACAATGTAAGAAGATGAGCAAGACGCTCTTATCGTAAGGTGAGAGATTACGTTGTACAAGGTTACCCAGGATTTCACAATGATTGAAAATTCTGGGCGCACAGTACCAACTGGCACTGTTGGGGTACCCATCCCTCCTGCAAAGGAAATTTACCCCTCCTTCATTTTTATGCAAAATTATTGACATTAATTATTTTACGAATATGCAATATCATCTGCATACCGCTGAAATAATCCACTTTATCTCATTATATTACTAAATTTTCAATCTAATAATATTCCAGAGCAGTAAAACGCCAACTATCGAGTTACTCGTAAAGTTCCACGTCGCTTTACGATCCTGATCGAATATCAATTTTATTACCTATCACCTTTATAAAATTCAAATTGAGGTTATTATTATTTAAGCATCTTTTAAGAGTTACTTAATGCGAGATCCCGTCTGGGTTAGTTACCATAACATTATCCAACATTCTGCTGTGATTCGCTCCTATCGGTAAAATATCCAGGTTTTAACTATACTTTATTATTAATATTAGCTGCATCTAACGATTTTATTCGCTAAACTGTTAGCCTAAGCTACTCACTTTATACCTACACTTCTCAATCTCTTCTTATTGACATATAGGTATAATTTGTCCAATTGTTAAGGCGTGAAGAATAACAAGTACTCATCAACACACACCATACTTGTTTTTGCACTTAGTTAATTCTAAAACGCTGACATATCTACATAATATATGCCAGTAGTAAGGCACTGCTAGCGTTCTGGGCACGCTACCATTTGGCAGTAACACTCTCGACTAACTCTACTTTCAATCAAAAAAAAACAAAATCCGTTTATCCGTTCGGGAGCTACGTTGCCACAGACAGACAGACACACACACAGACACGTCAAACTTATAACACTCCGTCGTTTTTGCGTCGGGGGTTAAAAAAGAAGAATAAGTAAAAAGAGATCTCTATAGAATAGGATAGAAAACACGTCGTACAGGATCGAAACGGTCGGCACGAAGCCGAAGTAAATACAAGTGAGTTAATGCCGTTTATTTACAAAGAGGATAGACAATATTGTCTCTATATTATACCTAATGCCGTCAACTTAATTTCAAACGAATTTACGTCGTCTACAGAACACATCCACAAAGCCAGCTAATAAAGCAGAAAATTCAACATAGCAGTCACACTTTTGTCTATCCCTCCCAAAGTAAACTTGTTTCCTTCAAAAGACAGGAAAGGGAGAATTAGCCTCGTTTTCACGTAATTCTGCCGGTTTTCCTGCTTCCACCGAACAAAACACTTTTCATAATTGACTGGCTTTGAGAAAACTGTGACTAAAATACAATATTGTTAGTAAATGTTTAGCGAAGAAAATCCTTTACAGAAAAAGAAATGAAGCGACACGATTTTGTGGAAAAGTTTATCTATGGTAGAGACAGTTACACAAGCTGTTGATCCATTTGATGGTGACTGGTCACTACCAAGTTACAGTTGCCTATCTTCTGCAACACCAGTTTCAATGCGATGTTGGTAATCTTACTTAATATTATAAACGTGAAAGTTTGTTAGAATGGATGTCTGGATGTCAGGATGTCTGGATGTGTGTTTGTTACTCTTTCACGCCTAAACGGATGGATCGATTGAGCTGAAATTAGGTATAGTAGATAGCTTATACTCTGGAATAACACATAGGCTATAGTATAGCGGTTAAAACCGCTTGGTGCAGCTAGTTGCCGAATAAATTAATGATGACGAATGGGGTTTTAACATGTATTTCAAGCGTCTTCAAGTAGGTCAATACAAATTACAAATCGCATTTTTTTTCGTTGTTTTTCACTGATTGCTCGGAGGAACTTAATTTTGCGCAATTTTGGGTTTTCATGTTATTGTTCAATAGACATAATAATAAAATGTATCCTTAAGATTTAATATAAGTTGTAACGTAATCGGTTGAACGGTCATCTCATCATGAATAAGAATTCAATTGTTATGAAAATATATATCCGCAGTTTCACAAGCATTTACTATTAACTCAAGATAAACAAGTATTTCCATAAAACTCATCTTATACCACAGTCTGCTATTCTCTCGCTATAATGGCAAACTAAGCGTTACCGTTATGCTAAGTAAAAGCTACGAGGCCATGCTGAACAATTTTATCTGAAACTTGGCAACACTGCAAACATTGGGTATTACTGGAATAAATAAACGAATGGAGCTTTGGAGCAGGCTTTCGTGTGTTTTTTACCTTCTTTTTAAGTATTTAGGCCTTGCTTTCTTTAAGTATTTATAAATTTAATTTTAGCTCATAAATTTAACTATCATAGTTCGGAAAGCAATTGGCTATTGAGTGAGGTAGTCACACAGCCCACTCTTTGGCTTTAGTATTGTTATATCTAGCGTGGGTACTATAGTCTCTAAGCATTGTAGATGTAAAGTATTGATACAATAAATATATGTATGTTAAGGCATCGCCTAGCAGTTTGTATCACCCACTACCCCACATAATTAAATTAATTGAAATAAAAAGCAAAATTGGGTAATTTTATTACTCTAAGGCGGAACGAAGTTCGCCGGGTCAACTAGTTTAACTTAAATTCCGTCGTTAGCGGTTTGATTTGCTGTTTTATATATAAATAATTATGCATTAAATATACTATCGATGAGCCGCGGATAAGTACTTTGACGTGCCCGCAGCCCTAAAATTGTGGGAACATCCCTAATTTTTTTTTTGTGATTAAACCCCGCCGTGTTCTCAGGCTTCAATGCCACATACCATGCGCCCCCAGCTAGGTTGATGATGCGTAATGCATTTTTCTGGGCTAAAAAAGCTCAAATACTAAAAGATAAAACCACCAGAATACGGTTACTATAAAAAACATCCCATACGTTCTATAAAAGTACAGATGGTGCTATTGTACTATATAAAGGTATGTCTCTAGCCAAGATACCCTATTTTCCCGAACTGCCACACAATATTATACATTATCTTAATATAAATAAAGGTTTATATCGAATGCTCTCGTTTGGAAAGCAACCTCATAGATATTTGAATAGATTGATTGCAAGAATTGTTTTGGCTTACATTTTTTGTTTGACTTGTTGAATGTTTTATGTAGTTTGGTTAGTAATGGTTGAACATTGTTGGTTACATGAAACAAATGTTGGGACTATTAGTTGGCACGATACACATTTTATTATATTATTTTGGTCTTGACGTGAGCTAAACCTGGGGTTTTAAAAGGTGTACACTGTACACGGGACTAAAAAGTCCAACGGGCGGAGGCCCTTAGAGAAATGTGATTATGGGTGACACTTATAGGAGTCTGTCTCTGAATCTATTTGAATGAAACTCTTCAATGACTATTAGTAAACCCGTCGAGTTTGGGCACATTACATTCGAATCGATGAGACTTTTTCATTAGATACACTTGCTGTCGAGGGTCTGATAATGGACCAGGAGGTGCCTACGTCTCATCAATCCGAATGTAATGAGCTTAAACTCGCCGGTTTTACTAATAGCCATTGATTAGTTTCAGTAGACACCTCCAGGCTCCATCATCACATCAGCTCAGTAGTACCAGATTATTAAATTGTCATCAGATTTCTAGACATTTCCAAAGTTTCATTATGATACGACAACCAGAAGTTGGTCAAATTTTATTTGTAAGATTTTTTTACTGACTTTGTATGGAAAACTAATTTAAGCGTTTTCAAAATAGACCATGTTTGGAAGCTCATAGCTGGACAACGCTTGGAGATAGATAAAAAGTGTCAAGGCCGCAGTTGTAGAAAATTTTATGAGGTTTAATAATGTAGCACAACAAAATATCGTACAACGCACAGTTTTTGACATATAAGCAAAAAACCTAAAAATGGGACCTTCTTCGGCCTCCCCTCCCTCGGGCTCACCTCGGAGGGGTAGGGACTTTTAGTATGTTTATCTCCTAACTAGTCCAAACAAAGTTACTAAGTTAGTTTTTCTGCTTTCGACTTTTCGATCCACATTTCTTCTTTTACTGGACTATAAAGGCAGGACAGAATAGTTATTGTTATTATGGGACGTCAATCCAGGCAACAATAATTTGTTATTATTGTCTGGATTGACGTCATAAGGGACAATAAGAGAGCCAATATGAACCTAATATAGAGGTAGAGGCCAAAGCCTACCAACAGTACACTGAGTGAAAAAAAAAACACCATGCCATTCTCAACACCACCTACTTCACCACCTGCAGCATACCTGCAACATAATTCAGGGCTGGGATTTGAACTCGGTGCTCCAATATGCGAAATCAAAGCTAAGTAACATAACCCTTCGGCCACCACGTATTTTGTAAAATTCAAAGTACTTCTAAAGAACAAATCGAAAACCACAAAAAAAGTTCGATGAATCACAAATAGATATATTTAATAGTTTTTTTTTATTAATAGAAACCGATATTTCTCCACTTGTGTAAACAGACAGTCGTCTACAATACGTTTTTATATAAATATACAAAGTGATCGATGATATTTCAACGTCCTTGGCTTTGTTTGATCTGAACAATATTTATTACAACCCAAATATTTATTACACCATCTTGTTTTTATTATAAACAATGAAGAATGATATATAAAATAAACTAGCTTAATATAAAAAAGGCCGTTTTCGGACCAAAAAATTGTAGTAAAACATAAGTGCCTGTTAAATTCTGCTGTAAACGTTAGTATTTTGATTTACTACCTGAGATTTAGCGACTGTCTAGTCACGACCTCAAATACCTTAGAATATTTTACTGGATTTTCTTTTTAACATTTCGATCTCAGATAATATTTTGCTCGTAGTAATAATAATTTAAATAAATGCCGCAGTGCAGTTTAATTGCGAGCTATTGGGGAGTAGCGACCCCTCGAACCCGAGTGTTCCCGGGGGAGGATTCTGTTCCTCATCTCCGGCTTGCCTTCACCGGCCGGCCGGAGTGTACACTGACGAGGAACAGTCCCCCATCTATGTGCTTGTCTTGATTTACGCGTCTAAAGTCGAGGGACACCTCGCCCCCTGTAGCCAATTGCACCAACGTTGCCCTTCTCGTCGGCTATGTAATGCCGGCCTATATGGGGGCCCGTTTAGTGAGTGGCGAGTCATCACCAGCCTATATAATTTCTAATAGGACGGAAGTGGCATATGCCGTAGTTTCTAGCAACAGCCTCATTTACCATCCATTTAGAATGCATATCCATAGTCAACGATCCGGCGTAGCCATATAAATTGGCCTCGAGCTTAAGCCTACTTGTCTTGCAACTTAATTTTCTTAAAAGTTGCCAGTACTAGTTGCTCTTCAAAGTGCCTAAGATCATTACCTATTTATTTATTAATTTTATAAATATTATTTTATAATAATAATGTTTGCCTAAGATCATGAAAACTCCGATTTTATGCGCAGAACAACCTCCCACAGCACCGTTAAAAACTTAGTCTAAAAGAAGCATGCCCAAAATGTTGTGCTACTTCGCAAATGGCGTCATACTCTCGTAACATCCATAACAATACCCTCTGAAACGTCACAAATAATACACATCCACTAAATGAGAACGAGCACGAACATTCCAGAACACAATTACGCAAATCCCACGGGAACACATTGACCTACATGTGGAACGAATAGGATGCCGTCGATACTTTTATATTTTGCACTAGATATGACCGAGGGCTCCGTTTTTTTTGTAATTACGAGAGATGTGCAAATCAGGTGCGTAATTGTAAGAATCATATCAGATGTATGCCCATATGTGTATAATTACTAGCTTATGTTTTAGGCTTTGTCTTTGGAATATCCTATATCCTTAAACGGATATCGTCATACAAAACTATCTCTTATCTAAATTTCGACCCAATCCGTTCAATAGTTTTTTTTTTCTATTTTAATACTCTACCGCTCATTCGCAAACACCTCTATGAAAAGAACGAGCAAGAGACTTAAAGGAATAACTTATATTTAGGAAAATCATAGGAGTAAATCAATAAATCAGTTAAAGACGCTTGCTTTTTATGTATTTAGATTATAGGGCACCACACCGTTATTTAAATATCCCAAGCAAAATATACGCAGCGCTAAAATAAGGTAATTCACAAATACTAAACATAATTTGAAAGATCTGTAAAAGCACGTTTAGTATTTTCATTTTAGTTTTATAAACATAATAGAAAAAATAATAAACAGTGTGTGGCCTTGGGCGGTTTTATTCACCAGACATGAGTTTGTATTACTCTAATTGCTTTGATGAAAACTGGGCCTCCATCAAACCTAAGGCTGGAAACTTTTAATGTTAAACCTTGATTAAATCAGACGGATGTTTTTGATGTTAAGAGCTAAATAGTTATTTAATACTAGCAACAAATTAAGACAAAGAGGTCTTAATTTAAAGCATTGTCCAACCGAAACCAGTCTTTTGCGGACATATGAATACACTAGCTTACGCTCGCAGCTTTGCCTGCGTTGCAAAATCCTTTCTTAGCGGAGGTCTACGTCATAAAAGCTATCTGTGTTCCAAATTTCAACCCAATCCGTTCAGCGGTTTAGGCTGTGCGTTGATAGATCAGTCAGTCACTCTTTCCTTTTATATATTTTACATTCACATATTAATTGTTACATAAAAATTATCAGTTACAGAAATACAACATTTTGCGCGGCACTTTTTCATTCAGAAAGTTAGTTGAAACGTATCTGCAGTTTCGCTGATATTTGGTATAGAGATAGCTTAAACCCTGAAATAACACGTGGACTACTGCTAATAAATATGTGAATGTATTCATACGTCCTCAAAAGACTGGTTTCGGTTGGACAATACTTTAAATTAAGACCTCTTTGTACCTGAAATCTATGAATAAGAAACGATTTTTATTTGTATAACTCTGGATGACGCTGCGTCTGACATGGGAAAAATTATGATGCCAAAGCATCATAATATTATGCTTTAGATACCATAATATTTGCACTCCTTACCACTCATTGACACAAAAGAAGAACCCTAGCGAAAAAATTAAATTCAATGTGATTCAACCTGAGTGACCTCACAATCCGAAATCGAATTACAAACACAAAACTCAAAGTCACATTCACGTCGAAAAGAATAAATTAAGGGTGGGCGCGTCAACGAAATGAATTATAATTATTAAAACGGTGAGTTCGTGCGAAAAAGGAGAAAAACCGGGACAATCTCATTAGGAGGCGACCGCGGTATCCCCCTGGAATCCCGGTAAATAACACGGAATACAGGATAATGCCAGGAACACAGACATTTTATAAAGAAGCATTTATGTCGAGTTTTTATGTGGGACCTCGTCTAGCTGAAATAAACATCGGGTTAGGGGAATAGAGTCGACCGCTTTTACTATACATTTTTATATAGGTATTTTTATAAAGTGTAAATAAAATAACATGGAATAGGAATGTTGACAAGGTAAAAATTTTCAAATACAATCAATTCGCAATTTAAATAATAAAAAATACTACCTTACACCAGCGAACTTTATACGTATTAAAGTTCGATTCCTTACACCATTAATAGTGAGTAAGAAAAAGAATTAATTTATGCACAAGTTTTCAATTAAACTCAACATTCTGTTCCACAGAACAACAGAACAAAACTAAAAGTTCGATTTAATTAACATTGTGAAAGTTTGTTCCACATTTAACTAATTAAGGCGAGCACTACGACTTCAATTGTTTGGAAACTAACGCTTAGTTACGAACCTAAGGCTTCATACTTTACCTTTGCCTAACTAAAGTTGGTTCAGTTTTTAAATTGACCTAGATAAATTTGATAGACGTTGAATAATTCTCCTCCATAGTTAACAAGGAATCCTTATACCTCTAGTTTCCTAGCCTTATACCGCTTTGTTCGTCCGTCCATCCGTCCGCGGTTTTGCAGAGAAACTATAATTCGACGGTGAAACCAGAGGTATAAGGTTACTGTGTTCACTACGGAAGCCTAAAAAGCCGGGATAATAGATATGTTAAAACACCACTGAACTTGCAGTAAAACTCTATAGGCAGATAGCTAGAATACTAGAAAAACAAGTAGTTTAACTTTTATCTCAATTTTCCTATGGGATTTAGGCAAGTGAAACTATGGGATGTAACTAGTCATAATATTATATTAACACATCGACTGCGGCAAACACAACTGATGTGTTTTAAGGTCAAAACGCGTGTGCTGACACGCACAAGCTTTGTATTTTATCAACTGATTCTACAATTCTAAATTAATTTGCGGTCTTGTGGATATTTTTATGTATACTGTAAATATTTTCTTATTATTTAATCGTTGTTTTGATGTACCTATGGGTAATTTTATGCCTGAAATAAAACGATTTTTTTTTAGTCTATGCTGTCCCACTGCTGGGCAAAGTCCTCCCCCATATCCTTCCATGTGTCCCTGTCTTGCGCCACCTCAGGCCAGTTGGTATAATACGAGTCCAGGTCGTCTCTCCATCTCTTTCTAGATCGACCTCGGCGGCGCCGCCTTTCTCTTGGAGCCCACTCTGTGATGATCTTTGCCCATTTTATTTTATAATACTAAAAAACGCCGCCGCAGCCAAATTGTTAAACAGTCAGTTTCCAGTGACCTACATCGCCGCCGATGTAAAGTTACAAGTAACTTGATAGACTGATAGGTATTCATCGATTTCTGTTTGATGATTGTTCTAATGGCATTGGTAAAGTTTCAGCCGTTTACAACTATTGCAGAATTTAATCAACTGAGGGATGGAGAAAGTAGGCCGCTTGGAATTGTTGAGAATAATTTAGTGGTTAATTTACTAAAACCTTGAAAAATTAAAATAAAAGTTACTATAATTTTAAAATTGAATAATAACTTAACGACAGATAGACTTCCATTGTAGGAGGTTGACTAGGTGGGTAGGCCCAACAGTGCCAGTTATTCTACCGCCTGAGCAGTGATGTGCAAACATTACTGTGCTTCGGTAGTAGGGCACTGTAGCTAGTGAAATTACTGGGCTGAAGACTTAACATCTAATGACTCACAAGTAAGAAGCGTTGGCGCAGTGCACCCAGAATTTTACCTTTGTAAAATCCTGTGTAGCACTGTACTTATTATGGGCAGCGTTATCTCTTACCATCAAGAGAACGTCTTGCTCGTCTTCTTACTTCGTTGTATAAAAAAAACCTTAAGAGAATTTAATTCAATTATTAAGCCCTTGTCTTACCGACGTAAAGATACGATATGTTTAAAAGCTTGAAGTAAAGATATTATTTTTTCTAAATTTAACTTGATTGTACAAAGCACAGCTCCGCTATTTTTACGGGTCTAAAGTCAAGATTATTATGGTGAAGTGTGTTTATGGCGCGTCGCCATGGCAACCGCGGCACGACCTGACACCGGACAGATTCAGGACCTTGGCCCGTAGGTTACATTCGCTTATTCTTGGATTATGTTAAACTTTACTATACAAATTAAATTTTAGAAATTATTTTTTATTATATATTTTTAGTCATTATTTTTGAAATATTTTTTATAATATAATATACTTATGCACTTAGTCAAATATATTACTTGTACACAATGCTAATCGTAGTTATACCACATTAAGTAAGGTAAGTAAAGCGGAGTTACTTTGGCTGTGGAAGAACTTAGGCACAAAAATAAAAACTCTTCCAATCCCGACTTAATAACATAATTACTTAATCGATTCAACTACTAAAATACTTCGTTTTACTTTTATCAACAAAACAAAACAATCACTTCTATTGCTGCAAAAACGGCTGTAATTTTTTTAAAAGTTTTCTCTTTGTGCTATAGACACCTATGGCCAAAATAGGTACCTTGGAGTACTTCAAAAGGACTTTAAGCTGCTTCGACCATTATACTGATCTTTTGTGGCAGTCCAGTTGAGTTACAATTCACTAATTAATGGAACTAGGCGTTACTTTGCGGAAATCCATCACAACAATTATTAGTTATTATTTAGTGTTTAGTGCGGAATTAACACTAAATAATAACTAATAATTGTTACAATTCACTGCTTAAACCCGTGGCCTCTAGGAAGTTCCAGATGTTTCGGGGAGAATAGGTACCTTATAGTATTATTATAATATTGTTTATTTGTAAAGTAGCTAAATAAAACACATATGTGACTGCTTAATAAGAACCCAGTTTGCCTAGCGATCATTATGACCGCGTTCCGGCATGATGTTCACTGAAGTAGTTATTAATTTTATTAATGTTATTAATTTAATGTGTATCTATTAATATTTAATTGACATTATAAATAAACATAATTTAATTGACATATTTTCACATGTAATAATTAATTAACAAATACTTACCTAATAATTTGGACGTCTGCTTGCAGACGGGTTACATTCTAACTTAGATTAAGGTAATTTTATTAAGACTTCAACATGTAATCCTATCAAATAAACGATTTGAATGATTGATTGATTGAAGCTAGGGAAGAATTTATCTCATCATCTAGGTTTAGCGCTATAAGCAAGCCTAATTAAAGAAAATGTCGACGTACATAATAATATTATGATCTATAAAATTTATGAAGACTCAACAAACTAAGTCGTTTAAATTCTATTATAGTGTACAGTGTATGTGGTATGGACATATTATGCGGAGGGATGAAAATCATGTTACCAAAAAGTCCATGAATATGGTGATAGGTGGTAATCCGGGAAGGGGGCGTCCGAAAAAGGTTTGGATGAACTGTGTGAAAGAGGATATGCGTGCTAGGGGAGTGGATGCAGATATGACGGATGATAGATCAGAATGGAGGAGAAAAACGTGTTGTGCTGACCCTACCTAGTGTAGGATAAGGGCAGGAAGATGATATAGTGTACAGTGTAAAGTAGTGTAAGTGCTATATATGCATTTTGCATAAAGAACACATGAATAAAGTGTCTTCCCCTTCTAGACAATAAGAAACGTGTTATTGGACACATTCTTAGTTTAAGTCTATGTAGTAGTTTAAGTTAAATGTAAAGTACTTATTAGCCTAAGTTAAGGCTAGATTGTATTTCAAATAGAGTGCAACAAAAATGATGTATTCTATAACAATAAAAAAAAAATTTAGGTTAAGGCTGCTGCCATCTACGGCCGCATCGTAGCTAAATATCACGCGAAATTGTGGTCAAACGCTAACCTGTAATAAATGAAAAAAGAAGCCTGAGTCGCACTTCTAGTTTCTATCAACGTTATAATGCATTCCACATTTTACACAAAAGAGTCCCCCTAGAAAAGGTTCCTCTAGTTATTTGACAAGGTATATTTTTAGATAAGCCTCAAATGGGAGGCTTTGTTAGCGAGGCTGTAGTGGGGAGAGGTGCGGTATCACTTCCCTACGTTTTTGAGGGAGATTACTGGCTTATCGGCCCACTGTGTACAGATTTCCGCTACTTTGTGGTTTTGTAGGTTCGGGGGTTGGGTGGAATTAATTTAAGTTTTTTCAAAGGACTTTGAATAGCCTTCTTTTTAGGGTTCCGTAGTAAACAAGGAACCCTTATAGTTTCGCTTTGTCCGTCCGTCCGTCCGTCCGTCCGTCCGTCCGTCTGTCTGTCCGCGGCATTGCGGAGAAACTATAAGTCCTAGAAAAGTGTAATTTTGTATACAGGTAAGTAATAATAAGGGTAAGAGAACGGTGACAAAAAATAATTTTTAATTAATTAATTTAGGCTACCTCCCGTACACGTAAGATGGGGATGATTTTTTTTTTCTGGCTGATACCATCGTGTGGGGTATCGTTGAATAGGTATTTTAAAATGAAGGACGGTTTGCTAAGAAACTTTTTCGATTTCATGTTCTGTTTGAAAGATATTCAAGTTTTAAAAAAAAAATTGAGCGTCCCCCCCCCCTCTAAAATCTGAACTACTAGCTTTAAAATTCTGAAAAAAATCAGAGGTATGCTTTCAACCATGAACTTTCCAGGAAAACTATAGCGGTTAAGATAAAATTATTAGTTTCGGTAAAATCAGCAAAATAAGAATACCTAAAGCTAACCTAGCCTATAGTTTATTAATGCATAACTAGATGGCGCTAGTAGTAAAATTAGATCGCGCAAGCGAATTCACAAATAAATCACCATATTACAGTGTTACTTAGCTCATAATTTCTAACTTAAGTTTTTTTATTATACCTATAATTTGATATAGCATGGTCAAGGCTACTTGTGTGAATGATCCGGATATATTTTTTTTAATTTGAGGAGAATATTATGCTCAAAGAATTCCGTTTGAATGTGACAACGTTCATAATTTAGGCTTACAAAAATTACTTTGGATACTCCCTGGAAATTAACGACAAGCCTTGAATTCCCCAAAAGTTATGCAAAACGTGTGTTGAGTATCTACGTTTGTGGACAAATTAGAAAATAAATAGATTTTGGTACGAAACCGCTATAATGTGGAAAGGACTCGAGAACCATCACGATGACTTATTTTTGCTTAGTGTAAACATAAAACTATTGTTTTGATTTTATTAAAAATTAAGTATGCGGAACATAACTGGCTCATAATGTGTTCATTTAAAAATGGTTTACTTTGTTTTAGGCCAATGGTGTTTATATTTTTTTTTTTGTAAAGTAAGAATTATTTGGACTTTTCTCAACACGTCCAAAAACTAATGCGTCACTTTCAAAGGCTCGAATGTGACATAACCATCACGTTACACTCTCTCCACGACCACCTAGACTATATTCATGACAATCTTGGGGTACTAAGTGAAGAATTGGGCAAACAATTCCACCCGAACTTTTGTTCGATGAAGTAACGCTATCAAGGCTTCTGGAACGCACATATGATGGCTGAATATTGTTAGAGCATTTAGAATAGCCCTTAGAATAAGAATAGCATTTAGAATAGCTCTGCCTTCAGTTTCAGCAAGAAAATCAAATAACATAAAGAGTTTTTCAACTTAAACTTAAATTAATTAGGATCATCTCTACATTGACCACCCACAAGGTGGACAGACGACCTTATAAAGGTCGCCGGAAGACGCTGGATGCAGGTCGCTTCCAACCGGTACATATGGAAGTCCAAAGGGGAGGCCTATGTTCAGCAGTGGACGTCTTACGGCTGAGATGATGATGATGATGATCTCTACATTTATAGCGTTTTATTACGAAAACAACATAATATGTGTCATATCTTTTTAACTAGAGCTGGTACAGAAATTTCAGTCACCAATTTGAAATCGTCGTCAAAAATCATCCAAAATGCTGTTGTGCAGTGTATTCAATCTACTAGAACTACGGAACCCTACATTGTGCGTGGCCCGACTCGCGCTTGGCCTATTTATTTTAAAAGGTATGTACTATCGAAAGGTCAAATTGGTCAAAAAGTTTCAAAAGGTCAAATTGTGATTATACAATAAAGAGGTTTCTTATCTTATCTTACTATTATAATTGGCAATGGCGCACTGGTCGGGGTCACTATTACCCACTATTACCTGACAAAAATAACATTTTCTTAGACATATAGTGGTAAAGCTTTTTTTAACCCCCGACGCAAAAACGACGGGGTGTTATAAGTTTGACGTGTCTGTTGGTCTGTCTGCCTGTCAGTCTGTCTGTCTGTCTGTCTGTCTGTGTGTGTGTCTATATGTGGCATCGTAGCTCCCGAACGGATGAACGGATTTTGATTTAGTTTTTTTTTTGTTTAAAAGTAGAGTTAGTCGAGAGTGTTCTTAGCCATGTTTGGTAAAAATCGATTTAAGATGGCCGCCGCTACAAAATGGCGGACTATTTTTTTCTTCCACGACCCTCTCAATATGGATATCAAATGAAAGGGCTTAAATTGTAGAATACAACCCATTATATAAAATTTAAAGTCCAAGATGGCCGCCACCACAAAATGGTGAATTACGTATTGCGTTGGGGTTTTTTTAAAATACTTAATTTAATTCACTTGTTATTCTTAAGCTTATTTTAGCCTTGGGCTCCGTTTCCATCAGAGATGAGCGAGGATGCGTTGCGAGGAATGTGTTTGTAAAGAACCAATAGAATCGTTTTTTTTTACCTCGCCTTGGTCAGCACAGCTCTGGTGGAAACGGCTCAGTGGAGCTAGGTTTTTCCGCATACAAAACGAGCGAGGAATGTGTGCGAGGAATGTGTTGCGAGGGATGTGGGCGAGGGATGTGTTGCGAGGAATGTGTTGCGAGGGATGTGGGCGAGGGATGTGTTGCGAGGAATGTGTGCGAGGGATGCTTTGTGAAGTTTGCACGTACTACACCGCACCCCCGTCGACACATTTCACAGCTTCGCAACGCATCCTCGTTCCACACATTTTTACAGCTCCGCTACACAGCCTGGTAGGCACATTTTCTTAGAAACTGTAGAAACCCCCACACATTTTCACAGCACAGCTAGACATCCTCGCACGACACATTTCCACAGCACATCTCTGGTGGAAACGCAGCCTTAAACTAAGATGTTGCATGATATTAAGCGGCTATACGGCCGAAGATCGTAGCAGACTAAACATAGAAGGCGGGATAACGAATATTTAACAACATTCTGTACACAGAGACAGCAGATGCACAGAACAGATGTACAGCTGTTTTTTACAGCTGTAAAATAGGTCACAAAACTAACAAAAACACCAATTAAACATTCAGTTCGCCCCTAACAAGACCGGTTGAAAAGCGAGCTGGCATGAAATGAGCACGGCTTCCGATGACACTCAATTATCAGGTCAAATGGAATCTATCGCTGCAGAGTACCCACTGCAAATAGATTGCATTAGTTAATTGATTTGGTAAACTGTTTGCGCCGTTTAACATGGGTCGAATTAACTTATTATAAATTTAATTTTGAGTTTAAACGAAGGATTTCTCAGAACTCTATTTTTATGTGATAAAGTAGAAGACGAGCAAGACGCTCTGATGTTAAGAGATAACGCTGCCCATAATCAGTACAGTGTTACTTACGATTTTACAGTGATGTGAAATTCTAGGAGCACAGTGCCCTCCTACCGAAGCACGATAATGTTTGCACATCACTGCTCAGGCGGAAGAATAACGGAACTGTTGGGGTACCCACCTAGACGACCTCCTGCAAAGGAAGTCTACCCCCTGTGTCTTTTTTGGACTTTTGTGGCTAGTTATCACTAATTTGACAAAAAAACAGTGTCGCTAAGAGGTCATTACCACGGCATGATGTTCACTGAAGCCAGGGAGAGATTTATCCCACCTTCTAGGTTTAGTTTGCTACCATCTACGGTCGCATCATGTCTTAATATCACGCGAGATAGTGGTCAAAGGCTAATCTATAATGTATCAAAAAAACTCTCTGAAAGCCAATATAGAGTACAGAAGTACCAATTTATGTAACGCTCTATTATCAAAAACCATCATAATCATTTGGCCATCCCTTTAAAAGCTTTACAAAAACCTTTATTATTATCCAAACGATGGCTATAAAAGGTTATAACCCCGAATTAAATTCCGCCCCAGAAAGGTTGGGGTACAGTGGGCATTATATCACTTTTGCCCCGCAAGCCCTTTTATATCAATCAGGCACCTTTCACCCTTTTCGGACCTTAAAATCTATTACGAAATTCTAAAATGTTTTGACAGTTCTTGCAAGTTTAATAACCCTTTTAGGCTTGTTTACCTGAAGATTTTTAATACTCGTAATTGAATAAAAGGTGGTTTTTATGCAAACATGTTAATTTAAAAAAATTTGAACCAATTTCAAGGTCTGGTTTAATGACGTTTGTTTTAATTTATTTGAAAGCCGCCCTTTTTTAACATTTTTTTAATAAAATAAATAAATAATAAAAATAAAAAGCCATTTATTGCCCAAAATTAAGAATAGATACAGCTTATATACTTAAACTAATCTAATTACTACTAACTTATAAATTATAGGCCGATTCGCATAGCGCGAGTCGCCGAGATTAGGTACATTATTAGCACATATAGATTAGCAATTAAATTAATATTAATTAAAGTAAATTAGGCAATAGGGGTGCATTCAGCACATGCTGGGTGAATATCCAGTAGACTAAATATTCCCCCAGCGCTGATTTTCAATGCACCCCTTCCTCGGTCTAAGGTGTTTGCCGAGAAGGAACATTGTTTTGGCAGGTATTGTGTACATACAAATCCGTTACAATTAGGCAGTATGTTTGTTGAGATATCTTTGGCAGTATAAACACGAGTGTGTGTAAGCGTGTTTGCGTGTATGTATGTGTGTGTGTGTGTGTGTGTGTGTGTGTGTGTGTGTGTGTGTCTGTCTGTCTGTGTGTGTGCGTGCGCGTGTGTATGTATGTGTGTTAGTGTGTGTGAGTGAATGAGTGTGTACGTTTATGCGTACGAACGCGTGCGAGTCATAAAGTGCCTGTGCCAGAATAACACAGAGTCGTTGGGAAAAAAAGTGCTTAAAGAAAAATAAAAATTGAGTAGGTGGGTTCATCTTTTTTTAAAATTATTTGATGTAATTAATTGTAACAAGTAGAATAAATCAATAAAGAACGAAAAATATATGGTAGATCTATGAATTCTAGCTATTTGGTAAGTTTGAAGGCTGTCTCAAAATCGTGCTCCTGTCTTTGTAACAAAATTTGTTTAAGCCTCAATTTGAATGTGGTACCACTAAGTTTATTTCTTAAAGGAGGGGGCAGATTGTTCCAAATTTTCGATGCACGATATTTAAAACAGCCCTCAAAACCTACTGTCTTTTTCTCGGGGACGTACAAAAGATTCCTATATTTAATGCGTTTAATACGATCGTCCGAGTCTTTAGACCATCTCAGCTTCTCGAAGAGGTATTCGGGACGACCACTCCAAAGAACTTTTTGCGTGGTACAGGCTATATGGAGTTCCCTACGTGTTTTCATGTTGAGAATACCCTTCCTAACTAGATATGGAGTTACATGCTCCCTTCTCGGTATACTGTAACAGAAACGTGCACAGGCGTTCTGCACTTTTTGGATGGCGTTTTCGGTTTTCACCCATAGCCTAGGTCCGTACACCGCGCTACAATAATTGAAGGGAGATAGTACGAGAAGATCACACAACAGTAATCTTATATCCTCAGAAATGTGTCTCCTAATGTTGTATAATATTTTTAATTTATAGAAACTATTTTTTATTTTATCATTTATATGGTGAATGAATCTCAATTCATCGTCCATAATTAATCCTAGATTTCGAGCCTCCTTTACGATGGGAAGTTCTACACCGCCCATTTCAATCTTGGGGTTGTGATCTAAAACTTTCCTAATTTGCGCTTTTGAGCCCAAAATTATGACTTTAGATTTAGCTGGATTGAGAATCAATGAGTTCCTAGTTGCCCAATCAAATAAAGTTTCTAGGTCGTGATTGACTCTCCATAGAGCCTCTACAGTGTCTTTTGGCTCGAAGCTAAAATAGATCTGGGTATCATCTGCATATAAATGATGATTACACACTTTTAACTTTTTTGGCATATCGGCAGTGAACATTGAGAACAGAATTGGGCTTAAAATAGATCCTTGAGGAGTACCCCTGGGTACACTTCGTACCTCTGAAATGACTTTACTTCCATCCTGACCCTCTATTTCCACGTATTGCTCCCTGTTACTTAGGTATGATTCAAACCACTTACAAGCTTCATCTGAGAATCCGTAGTAGGACAGTTTAGCTAATAATAATTTATGATTCAAGCAGTCAAACGCGCGCGAAAAATCAAGGAGGACGAGAACAGTACTGAGGCCGGCATCCGAGGCGGTTAGTATGTCGTCAGTAACTTTTAAAAGGGCAGTTTCAGTGCTATGTGCCTTACGGAAACCGGACTGATATTTAGGAATAATGTCTTCTTTTTCAACATACTCTTCCATTTGTTCTAATACCACGCGCTCCAGTAGCTTCGACAACACTGGCAAAATACTAATGGGCCTGAGATCTTTGATAGTTTCTACATTATTGGACTTTGGGATGGGTCTTACAAGAGCACGCTTCCAGTCTTGAGGAAACGTGTTTGTAAGAATCGACTCATTTATTATGGCCGCAATGACTGACAAGGACTCAGGCAGAGTAAGCCTTATCATTTCCGCACTTAGTCCGTCATATCCCATTGCGTTCGTATCAATTTTTAAAAGAATTTTGCCAATTTTATCCTCTGAGACTGGATGAATGGAAAAAGAGCTCATATTATTCTTTTTATTACACAAGAAAAAGTTGAGAGTGTCACTGTCCACTTGATCAACACCGGGAATGTTAAGGAAGTGCTGATTAATTACGTTGGGATCTCTTAAATTATAAGGTATCTCTAAAGTTTTTGCAGGGCCCACTTCCTTAACCTTCCTCAAGTAGTGCCACATCTTATTCGGCTGACGTAAATTTTTATTAATATAGTGTGTAAAAAAAGCAGTCCTCTCCCTTTCTGTCGTTGCCGTTACTAAATTTTTTAGGCTTTTATAATAATTTTTGGCGGATTCTGTGTTTTTACTACGAAAATTAGATAAGGCTTTATCTCTTAAAGTCATCATAAACCTAACCATATTTGTAATCCAAGGCTTTGGATACTCCTTGGCTACAATACGTTTAATAGGAGCGTGCTTATTGAATAGATTAATGATATTATCATGCATTTTTTTAATGATCGTAGTAACATCGCCGGCCTCTATCTCCTGCCAGTCTATAGATTTAAGATCTAGGTTAAACGTATCAACATTAATGTCGCTTATTGCTCTCGACTCAATAATACGTGGAACAGGTTTATGTTTTTTTATATTCAGCTCGCACAATATCAAAGCGTGGTCACTCAAGCAGTTGTTATGAACCACTGTGATCTTTCTGCATCTATTCGGTACATTAGTTAGTATAATATCTAAAAGGCTTGTGGTAGAGTCTGTGTTCCTAGTGGGTTCCTTAACTAATTGAGTGAGACTATTTTGGGCACAAAAATCCATTACCTCGCGGCATTTTGTTGAGTGAAGAGTAAGCAAGTCCACATTGAAGTCAGTCAAAATATAGATGTACCCACAAAACATAAAGGTACTTAAAGACTCCGCTAGCGAATCTAAGGCTGTGGACACCTTTACGCTTTCAGGTCTATATGCTGTACCAATGGCCATCCGAGCTCCAGGTAGCGCTAACTCTATCCACAGTTGTTCTAGCTGGGACTCTGGGTGCGGACGGACACGGGCACGCAATCCTTTCCTTACATAGAAGCCTACGCCACCTCCCTTATTTTTGGTTTTGCGAGCTTTAAGTTTTAGCGTATAGTCTGGAATTTTAATGAAATAATTTTAAAAAACTAAGGTGACAAATTTAAAAAAAAAACAAAAAAATGCTAATTGCCTCCTAAATAACAAACACACTACAACATTTACCATAAAATTATCAAAAACCCTCAATCTTCTTCTTCTTGTGGTGCCATCTCCTATTTCCGGAGGTCGGCAATCATCATCAGTATCTTAACTTTTGAGACAGCCGCACGGAACAGGGATCTTGAGCTCATATTGAACCACGTTCTGAGGTTTTTGAGCCATGAGGTACGTCTTCTTCCTGGTTTTCGGTTCCCCTGAATCTTCCCTTGAATAATGAGCTGGAGTAGTTCGTATTTCTCATTACGCATTATATGGCCAAAATATTGCAACTTTCTTGTATTGACAGTGTTTAACACTAAAACCCTCAATAACTGCGCCTTACTAAAAAATATCAGTGTTTCTCTACTATATTATGCATAATATAGACCTTTTGAATCATTCTATCTATTACTAAAAATGAATTGCATCAAAATCCGTTGCGTAGCTTTAAAGATCTATGAACTACGTAAGCATGGGTACATAGGGACAGCAGGAAGGAACTTTGACTTACTATGAAATGAATATTCGCCATATTGTGAGAGCGAGAGTCACAAAAAAATCTCTTAAAAGCGGGAAGTAGTACGACAACACTATTTTAAAAGAAAATCCACATTTCATTACATGCCAATTTACCCGTAGTTGGGCAGGAAAAGATGGCAACAGGCAACCCTGTCGTTTATGTTCTCGCAATTTGCGAGGTCAAGGTTCCAGCGTGTTTGCCGAGTTTATTTGGAAAGGGCGTTATTGTCAACCCTAGCCGCCATATTGGATGGTTTAGGACTTGTTGGTGGGTGACTTAGATGATGTATTAAAATGGATGACGTGAGAACGTAACGTTTTATGAAAATCACAGATAAAAATGAAAACAAAAAATTATTATTTTTTGTGAATCGAAGTTCGTGTTTATACTCGAAATTGTAGTTTTTGAATGAAAAATTGTCTGTTAATCTGCCCGCGTGGCAAAATTCTTTCTTAGCAGACGGTACATCATAAAACATATCGTATTACAAATTTCAACATAATCCGTAAATCCATCACACTTTGCATTTATATATTTAGAAGATATACAAGCATTAGCTAAAGAATCATAACTGACAGAAAAATTATAATAAGCTAAGACTAAGAACAAGTGACTAAGACAGCACTATAAACTAAAAGAGCTACAATTCATGTAGCTGTGATGGTTGCTCACACTTCTCGTGTGTTTGGAAGCGAATCACGGTCATTTTATTTCCATATAATATCTAATATTACTCCACAACAAAAACCTAGCGTCTTTTCTTTGATTTCTCTATAAAATACCTCTCACACAATATCTCTTCTTCACGTCTTCTACATTTTGTTAATGCTGATTTAAGAGCGTGTATATCGAATGATGCTCTCTTGCTCGCACTATTTGTCAAATTTTGAAATATAAATTCAAAGAATTTTTTTTTGAAAATTCCTTAAGACCAGCCCTCCATAATATTATTGCACACATTTTAAAAGTGTGTATATACGCGCTTAAGCAGCATTGGTAATTAGCTCATTCATGTCTAGTATGGCTTATAGTTAGCGTGGAGTAATAGTGGCATCTATCCAGATATATTGTCTCTGATAGGTACGGATTTAGGTTTTGTGATTTTATGGGTCAGCGATGGGGCGATATGGAAAGTAATAAGTGGAAAGGAGACTTTAGTGGTCAGCAGTTTATGATTAAGTCTGAACTAAATAATTCTACTATTTAAATTTATTTCATTTAAACAATAATAAACGTAATATTTGAATAAATACTTTCAAAATTGAGTTTTAAACGTTTGGATATTAAAGGTTGGCACAGACTAAACGAGGGCACGCAGTACACACATCATCATGTCGTCATGAACATCACTCAAAGCTGTGTGCATGGCGCCGTAGTTTGCGCCAGCCCGGATGATATATCTCATCCACAAATATAAAAAGCTACGTAATTTAATGGAATAAATTTAATATCTAATCTTCAGAAACATTAACTTCTAAAAATTCTAAATGTAAATAAAGGCAGCCTCTTCTCGGAAAGTAATCAATACACATGAACAGAAATTACAAGTTCGTAGAAATAAACGCTGTAACTTGTAGGAATACGTTCCGAGAACCGTATCCTTTGAATTTGATATTTAGAAGAATTAAATGTGTTGTAATTTTATGGTTTTAAAATAAAATAAGGCTCAAAAATATTACGAGATTTTTTTGAGGTTCATAATATTAAACATGAAAATATAATTCTTTACTTAATGATTTGATTTTTTTCACTGCTTCTAGGGATCATGCTCCTCGGACCTAAGTATTATAATATGGTTTTAATTTCAATTCGATAACTTCACGTCCGAGACATACAGACAGACGAATGATATAAGACGAGGTTTCGTTTTCCCTTTAGATGTATAAAACCCTATAACATAATGTGTTGCAAGATTTCCTCTGGTCATCCAAAAAAATCACAGTTATAAATATACATTGTAAGTGAAAAAAAATGTAGTAAAAAATCTAAGCTATATCTGAAGTTGTTTTTTGCTTATCACCAGAATACACGTCCAAAAATAGCCTGAAATAAATAGCTGTACAGGTTTACAGTCGATATTAAAATATGGAGGTTGTCGCCCGTTTTTTAGCGCTGTCAACTGGTAATAAAAGCTTTTGAGATGATTAACGATTTTGTTAATTCACGATTTATTGGGAACTCATCGACCCAAGGAGTAGGGTGACATTGTTTTGGCTAGAATGTTCTACTATATATTTTTATTTGCTAACTAGCTCTTCGGCTACTTAATTTGTTTTTTAGCGGGCGTGTATTGAATTAGTTTCTAGCATTCTTATATTAAAGTCTAAATTCTAACGGGATGGTTGGGGCCCGATCGAGCCGCTCGGGAGTTTAAGGGCTAGAAGTGGTTTTTATCCTATAAAAGTAGCCTATATGTTATTCGTATTGCCTAAGTTACCTATTACACGAAATTTCGAAAAAAGTACACACGCACCTATATTTTGTACAAAATACCGTATAACGTACTGTAATATTTTGTACCTAAAATTAAATTCAATTTGAATTATAGAAGCGTAACAATTAGCTGTCTTATCGCTAAAAGCAATCTCTCTACTGCGGACTATGGACATTGCATAACTTGCAAGATTTGACTACAAACATCGGGACAAGTGAAACTAAATAAAAGATTCCGATGGACCGATTGAGCTGAAATTTGGTATAGAGATAATTTAGACCCTTGAATAATACAGAGGCTACAGTAAAGTGGGTAAAACCGCTAAGCGTACCTAGATTTTATAATTCCGAATGCCTCATTTCTGTTTCATGGTTACAGCTATAGAACTCGTCCATCCATCAATATTCGGAGGTATTTGTCAACGTGGCAGCTCATTTAAAATACATGGGCTCCAACGGGAGATTGATATTGAAAGGTTTTTGATTTGTTTGGCTTTAATAAATATTATATTATAATATTAATTGACGGTTCTCTTTGGAAAACCATGCTGCAGGATTTTATTATGTTTATGTTAATTCATGAAGATATAATAAAAAAGGTTGCGATGCTTGATATTCCGAAAAATAATAGGTATTTTTCAAACATATCAAAACTTTTCCTTGATAGGATAAAAATACCCGGATCAAGAAATTGGACAGACTATTGGAATAAACGGAGATAACAACACACCAATATCGAAACTGTAGCCAATTTCAATTAATGCTAGTTAAAAGCAGGTTAAAAAAAACTAAAGAACATTCTGTAAACTATTTTTCTACAATATTTTGTGTCCAAAACATAGTTTTAACTAGTTTGGGGACCTGTAAATAATATTCTCATTGCACAGGTTTATTTCAGGAGAGGTCTATGTGAGCATTGATGGTAATATTAATAAAGCAACAACGCAGCAATATTGATATTATTATTATGACATGCTGTTGACAATGATTATTGAATATTCTAAATAAAGCTGATGACAGACAGACGCGAGTTCGCACAGAAAAGAGGTGACGATCTACGTTATGTTCCTGCGTCCGCTTTATGTGTGACGTATTCGAACATCACAAAAATCTCGCGGCTGTGTGGCATAAACCATAGTGTTGCATTTCTTCGTATTTACTCCACACCTTTAGTTACTTTTGCCCTTTAGTACGCGGAGTCTGCCATTTTTCCTTCCCTTTGGCCCCGGATAAGATATCACCCGGATTTTTACCGAATAACTTGATTAAGTAAGTTTCGGAATACCGCCGGGAGCTGATTAAGTTAGGGTTAAGTATTCAATTATAAGTTTGGAAACACTTGGACTTTTAATGACCAAGTTTTAATTTACTTTATTAATTTTCGTCTCATCTTAATATGGATAATTTGTGTAAAGGCAATGTCAAAAGGTCTTAAAACAATTTCCTTCTACTATGAACCTTACAATTTTACAAAACCTAAAGCACCATATGCTTAGTATCAGTCCTATTTGTCTTCAAATTATTGTATAATATCTACTATATATATTATGTACCCTAAAATCTGTACACCTAATTTTAAGCACAGTCTTACAATAATTATTATTTACATAATAATATTATTTTTATTCTTATGTATTTTTGTCTAAAGGTACTTCAATCTATTGATCAATTATAATATCTTAAGAACAAAAGAACCGATTTTGCAAAAAAGTAACGAAATTTTTCGAAAATTTGTTGTATCGATTTGAAAGCTACAAAGGATATTTTTATTATCATAATATTTTCATAATTTCCAACCATGTTATATTTGTACCATTTATTTCTCATAATATTATTTATTAGAAATGTGATCTGTTAAAATCAAATTAATTTTTCAAGAGCACTATTGCTCCGTTAAGGCTATTAGGAAAATTAATAATTCATTCATATCAAATAAATAACCTCCCATCTCAAGCCTAAAATAATATGATCGAAAAATAATAAGATAAAACAACATTACCCAATACGATCTAATAACATTTTAGTATCGTATTCACTATTCAGTCCTCTAAACAAATCCACCCGTTCGACGAAACTTAGTATAATCGATACAAATTGGGAACCAAGGAACAAAACGAGTCGTTTTAGCGCCGTGTCAGGGACAACCACCAACTTCGTACCCAATAGACGAATAATAACAACAGAGACAAATGGTAACCCTAACCTGTTTCCTATTAATATTTTAAATGCGAAAGTGTGTGGATATAATGTGTGGGTCAATTTGAGATTTTCTAAAATCTATGGTGTATTTAAGATGTTTTTAGCTTTCTTCTTTGCGTAGTACACAAAGGCTATGGCCAGGCTGTTTGACTATTACAAAAAAAACTATTATCACGACATCTCTTTCCATCTCAGTCATTTCTATTGCTAGCTCCAAGCCTTGCTCTATGGCTAGCTGCTTAAGGACAAACCATTATTTTTCCTTGCCCATACTCCAAAATAGCACTCCGTGCTAGGTCCATTGGCTGCTCCACGCACTGTCCATTGGCAACGGACTGTTCGAGGTCTTTCTTATATCTTGCGTTCAACTTAAACTGACATCTCATTATATTATATTCTCAAAGGTATAATATATGGCATGATTGTATGTCTTGACAAACAAGATCAAACTCCGCACATTCTGTGCTTGACCCATAAGTCAGTGAAATGAGAGTGATTCAGTTTGAATTCTGATTGATATAAATTATAATCAAACATGGAATTGAATTTGTTTGTTAGCCATGAAAGAAGTATTTCTTAATGAGATATCTGAATTTTTAACCCAATAATGCGTCTATTGTTACAAAGTCGATGGGACCAACACAGGCCGACAATTTCGGATAGTTGGAATGTTTTGTCAAGTTTTAGGGCATTTTCGAACTGGAACTGACAAAGTTTGGACTTCTATTTGGTAAACTTTATCTATCTGAATGAAGACTTAATGGTTAGGTTACATTTAGGCTGAGGTTATTGGAGCCTTGAGTTTGGTGTCTGAGAGGTCTAATTGAAACATTTTGCGTATTTCATCCACTAATTACTGCAGGTGTGGCTAAAAGTTTACATAATTATTTCATTTGATAACGAATGATGGCGTGCATCTCGCATACTTTTAAATCCACTCATCTTCCTTGCAAAGAGCATAGTAGCAAGTGAATTAAATTAAAAATTTTAAAAACCCCAACGCAACGCTTTCGAAATATGTAATTCGCCATTTTGTGGTGGCGACAATCTTAGATTTTAAATTCATCATAATTTGCGTATTCTACTAGTCAAGATATTTCGTACCCAAAAATCAAGTAAATTATTCTTCTTAGTATTAGGTTCTACATGAGGCTCTTCACAAGGAAGTTAACAGAGTCTTAAAAAGTAAGCAACATAGCAGGAGTAGGAATCCCAGGCCATGGTATTGCAGGTATCCATAATAGGCGGCAGTAGCCACTCACCATCAGGAGTCAAATCTGAACGCAATGCTGTAGTGGTTCCTTCTATTCCGATCCATCTTTAAATCAATCTTCTCCTCTGTTCCAGAAGCCGTGCCCAGTCATGCAGCAGCCAGGGTTCGGTTCCTCGGAAGACGACTACGCTCCAGCCATGTCCCGCCGCGGCCAGAGCCGCTCCCCGTAGCCTGAACTGCTGAACACGGGAACAGGAGGCTGCCAGTAAGTAAGGGGTTTTGGTTGGCCAAAATGTAAAAATCCCACTAATATTATTAACACCGTTGACTCTGGGTTAAGATCTGTGTTCATTTAAACTACAGCATGTTATGTTCGACACTGCAGGGCAAAACCCCACCTATCTTCCTTCAATTATTGTTATTTGCCGTAAATAAAGCTTTTAGGTATCTTTCTTCCACTTTGTGCGGTCTCCGCCATCTCCGCATAGGCCACTGTGGTGTCGTTTAACTGTGCTGAGCGTCCACTCCTTGGTGCGTTTATCATGGCTCCTACATGCCCTGCTAGGTCTATTTTAAACCACTTAAAAGTATAAACTATTCGTATTAATTTAATTTTTATTATTATAAAAAGCTGGTCTTTCCCAACCGTAGTTTTACTATATTAGTTTCTACCCATAAAGATTTTTTATCATCCACAAAAATAGCACTTATCTAATCGTCAACCGTCCAAAGACAACGTGCTTTTTATCACCAATCGTATCTTCCGCCCTTGACCTTCAAGATACTGAGCGATGGGCCATTTCCCTGATAGTAAACCCGAACCGCTCAATATTATTGCTTCAGGATAGGTCAATTTGTATTATTGAATCTCCGAGCACAGAATATCTAAGTGTTATGAGCCCATCAGACCGAGTGGTTTTCACAAATACCTATTAATAGAAATGGGTAATGGGTAATGATAGTTTTTTTTTTTTTTTATGTGATGAAGTAAAAGACAAGCAAGACGCTCTCCTGATGTTAAGAGATAACGGCTGCCCATAATCAGTACAGAACCCGTGATCAGTATTAGAATAATATGGGATATTTCTTTTTCTATAGGACCTTTTTCATGAGAATAAACTATGATTTAATGTAAATATTGAGCAAAGTCGTAGTACCCACTCAGGGTGACCTCTCAAACAGAAGATATAAATTTGTGAAAACTTATTTTAAGGGGCACCCCCTCAATTATTTTGGTTTACTTTTTTAACACAATATCATTACTATTTTATAGCCATAAGCAATAAGCAATGATAAAGCACATTCCATGTTCTTATCTGCATCTTGGCATGCAGACCGAATCCAGGGGCTTACAAAGGCCTCTGGCCCTTAAGGCTACTAACTGCGATTGCTTCTGGTCTCCTACACGTATTTATATACCTGCCCTACTCCCATTCTGGAACCAAAAGTGCAACTTCGCTTTTGGAACAACCCTTAAATGTTGAAATGTCAAGTTCTCTTCATTATCTTTCACCAAATCTAACGAGTTTCTCCTACCTTCAGAGATGAACCTCCTCAACATGGACGCGGAGAACCGCGTGGTGCTGAACGTGGGCGGCATCCGCCACGAGACGTACAAGGCGACCCTGAAGAAGATCCCCGCGACGAGGCTCTCGCGGCTGACGGAGGCCCTCGCCAACTACGACCCGGTCCTCAATGAGTACTTCTTCGACCGCCATCCGGGGGTCTTCGCGCAGGTCCTCAACTATTACAGGTATGGAACTTATATGACTATTACTATGACTTCCCTATTCTTTCAGTACGGTCACATCTTTTGTTTATCTCATCACATTTTACACTAATCACTACATACGTAGTATTATTATAAAGACGAAAATTTGCGAGTGGGTGGGGTGTATGTTTGTTACATCCTCACGCCTAAACCTACCTATTAGTATCACATTTCTTTTAATACTATTCCTTAATTTTTCTTGGATAAGCTTAATGTAAATGTAAATTGTATTTTATTTTTTTGGGCAATAAAACTATTATTTATTTAAACGGGTGGACTGATTGAGCTGAAATTTGGATAAAAATAGCTTAGAGAGTAAAACGGCTCGGCGCAGCTAGTTAACTCATAAATTCCACATAATATTATGTTTATGAAGACTAGTTTATTCATACGATTTTGGAAACTACCGTGAGTGTTATCCATATTATAAATACGACACGGCTGTACTCACTAATTTATTTATACTCACAGAGGATTTTTTTTTCGAAATAATGGGTCTTTTATAATTAATTAAAAGGTTTGAATAACCTCTTAATAAAAAAGGAAACTTTTTAATAAAAATGAAGTTAAACCAAGCGTAATTCGCGTGGCCCTTTCAATTGCAGTGTTGCCTACGATTTTAACTACATAATATGATGTTATAATGGTTTTATACGCGTATTTAAAAATCAGGTATTACCAATAAATTTTTAGTAAAATTCTACAGAGTTACGTAGTCAACAGTTTTCGATTAATCCGATTAAAAATAGGCCACCTGACAAACATTTCACAGCTTTATATCTCAATTCCCCGTATTTTAATTAATAAATACCGCGTTTTGGCCACAATTATTGAAAGAATTAATGTTGCCAGTAGCCAATGTTGCCAATAAAAGCGGGTGTTCGATGTTGCAAGCGTTTTTAATTAGCGCACAGTTTCAAATACGACGCCCAACAAAATAATCAATTTGCTGAAAATATCCACGGATTGTACTACATAAACATATTTAGTAACACAACTTTATATTTCGAATTAATTTATGGGGTTTTTTTCAAAAAGAATTTATGTAATAGTGACAAATTATGACTTTATTTTGAAAAAAGCCATACTACAGTTAACAGCAGTAAATTATAACACATATTCATAGATCAGCCACACGCGATCTACAGATTTTATTTAGTTGAATTAAATTATAGTCAACATTTGATTTATTTTTGTGTGTGTTTTTTTGTAATTAGGGTATTCTAAACATGTTTGTATCTCCGAAAGCTTTGTTGCCAAATACGGCTCAGCTTTATTTATTTAAGTATCTCTGCATATAACGTTTTAATAATTTAGTTTTTGTTACCAAAAGAGAAAAACACCAAACATATTCTACTGCCCATTTTTCCTCTACAACATACACATTTCAGTAGAGTGAGCCGCATGTTTTAATTACATAGAGTGTTTTATAAAAAGGGGTAGAGAGCACCCATGCCGTGCCGTGGAGAAATCACAGGTGCTTCGAACGTACACTTTCATTCTTCTATTAGACATCCAACTGGATACGTTACCTCCACTCAACTACTCACTACCAAAAAAAATTGACCGCCGGGCTTAAGTACTAGTACACATTGAGCGTTTAGAAGCACGCATTGATAGCTTTACTGTAGCTTAATTAGTATGGTTATGATGGTCGTTGCCGTTCCCTGCAGAAAATGTATTGATTTCTGTTCCAGTGGTTAAATGTTCTAAGCTTTTATTATACAAGACTGAAAATGAGTTATAATTTCAGAGGTTTAAACTTCATTATAATTTTTAACGATATTTTCGTTGTAAAAGCTTTGCCCTGGTAGTATTTAACTGGAATTTACAGTTAGAATGATAATACTCATGAATAACGCTCTTATAAAATCATGTACGATGTTTCCCAGACCTTGTTCTTTCCTAAAGCCTCGTTCAGAAGACGACCAGCAGAGCTATTCACTTATTAGTCAGGGAAACGAACCGAAGACCGAATTGTCAAAAATGTATGAAATGACGTATTACGTCGAATCGATTTAATACGTCATACATTTTTGACAATTCGGTCTTCGATTCGGTACCCTAACGGATAAGTGAATATCCCTGCTGTTCACGCATACGGCGCCATACATACATACATATACGAGTATACGAGTACACGAAGCGCCTCCTTAGTTAAATGCAATTTTATATATACATATATCGATTTTATTGAGTCTCAAATAATTTAACATTTCCAAATGCAGTGTAAGAACGTGTTGAGCTTGAGAGCACGTGAATGCCACTCATAACGTCGTAAGAATACTTGCTGAAAACAGCCTATACAAATTATGTTATTCTTGGGTCTAAGTTACATACTAAATTTTATACGAATAGATTCAGTCATTTAAGTGTAAAGATGTGAAATATAGCATGGTCCAATCGCCTATCTAAACACATAAAAAAATCTCATTTATATTATGAGCGGCTTTGCCGGCATGGCGAAATCCTTTCTTAGCGGAGCTCTACGTCATAAAACTTATCTGTGTTCCAAATTTCAACCCAATCCGTCCAGCGCTTGAGGCTGTGCGTTGATAGATCAGTCAGTCAGTCACTTATTCCTCTTATATATTTAGATTACTAACAATTTTTACGTAAGGATATAAGAAAACCGTGATCTAAGTTTTTTTTCATCACAAAAATCTCCATAAAGCACAAACTTATAATTTGTTCAAAATAATATATTATCAGAGTTTACTAACCACTAACCCTATAGCTAACCCAATTTTATGTGTTCCCGCGTTTCAATAAAGGTAAAAATACCTTAGTAGCAACCCTACGGAGCCTAACAACCGCAGAATGTAGCCGCGCGTGACAACCCTCTTGTTAGTCCGCTTCCGATCTAAAATTAGCTCTTTTTACATGGATACTATTTATGTTATATTTAGGTTTATATCCATATGTCCATATACTACCAATGGTATAAATAAAAATTCACCATAGATTAGTCCTTGACCACGATCTTGCGTTCAGGGCAAAGATGCGGTTCTTAATAGTAACAGACTAAATTTAGAAGGCGGGATAAATTGACACGGTTCTGTCCAGTAGGTGGTAACTAGCCACTGCCAGCTACCATAGTATAGCGAGTAGAAAAACCGCACATTACTAATTAAAATTATTGATGTGAGGGCGGGATTCGAACTTGGTGATCCAGGATTGTATCTTCGTCACATAACCCTTTGGCCACCACCGCTTTAAAATAGTATTTATTTATTATAGGTATATCCAAATATATTTACCGGGGGTATTCTTTGCAGGAGGTCGACTAGGTGGGTACTCCAACGGTGCCAGTGAGCAGTGATGTGCCAACATTACTATGCTTCGGTAGGAGGGCACTGTATAGCTAGTGAAATTACTGGGCTGAAGAGCCTTGATGACTAATAACTCTTAAGTAAGAAGCGTAGGCGCAGTGCACCCAGAATATCCTTTGTAAAATTCTGGATAGCACTGTACTAATAATTATGGGCAGCGTTATCTCTTACCATCAGGAGAGTTTTTTTATCGTCTTCTTACTTCATTGTATAATAATAAAAACAAATACTACATATAGGATAAATTACAAATAAGTAGATAGTATTTCTTAATCTGACAAATTCTTTTGTCTTAGTTACACAGATAAGCCACAAAATAGCTACAAAAGTGAAAATTACTGTAACACTGTAAGCCAATTTGGCGTCCACACAAAACGAGCTGGAATTGAATTAGAGATTCCCGTCTATAACAAAAGACAGACTTTCACAGACTATTCAAATAAATTTAGATACCGTACTCTTAAAACTAAACTGATATCTGAATCTGAAAACTGATTAATGATAAGCACCTACTAAGAATACGTTTCTCGATCAGTAGAGACTATTAGTATGGCGTAATTAAAATTACACGAAGAAAATCGTTGTGTTTTTTTTATGTGGTTCAAGTTATTTGATTGTTATTATTACGTTATTGTACAGCTAACTTTTGACATTATAATGAATGATTAAATATAATAATAATAATAAAAGAGCGGATGATAGAGTGAAATGGAGCATGGGAGGGCAGGGAGCGATGCGAAGCTATTGTTAAAAGATTTTAGTCGCAGTTATTGTAAAAATATTATTAGACAACGACGATACCGATTTTGAATGAAATCATGATTAATTTTGGCTTCAGTTTTGTTTTTGTGCGGTGTCTGCCTTACAAAGTCAGTACAAGCTTTTTGTATAATAGTATTTACTGTCGGAAACAGTTTTCCAGCCGCGAAGGAGGTACAGTAATTAGCAACTGTAGCTGGGTTTGCTTAATTAAAGTTTTTGTTGTGTAGATTAAGATTTTCTCAAGTATGAAGTACATAAGTGCCAGCAAAATTTCGTGTCTTATTTCGCTAAAACCACTTATTACTCTAGTTTTCATGTTATTACTATCGCCTGTGAAATAATAATTTTACGTTTATTATACGCATTTTCAGCTGTAAGAATGGGCAAAAAAAAAGCTATTTACCACCCTCTCGTGGACAAAGCGTGTTGCCAGTGAAGCTAGGAGAGATTTTTTTTTAAAAAATGCGTTATGCATCATCACCCCGCGCCGGGGGGCGCGGGGCGGCCTGTGGGACTCCACCGCCGAAGATGGGCGCGGCGGGTATAGGGGCCCCAGGTTTTTAGCTAGGGGGTGTTCCTGCGGGACACCATTCGTAATGCCGGGGCAGTGTGAACGCCGAAGCACTCATCCGAGGCCAGGTTTACTCCGCCAACCTTGACCGACAATACGTCGACAGTGACTGTTACAGACGTCTATAGACGGTAACCACTCACCATCAGGCGGCCAGTCTGACTGAGTCAGAGCCTAACAAAAAAAAGTTATTCCTAATTTGAATATCCAAATCCCTCTTGTACTTATTTAGCAGAAATATATTAAAAGTTGATCAAAAATCAACGCCAACAGATTGGGCAATACGTTACGAAGCGCCTTCCCTCGTCGGATCTTTATCGCGGCTGATTGGAACCAATCTATGTACTCTGCTCTTAGATGAAGTGCTCCTCGAGGATCTTTTCATTTAAGCACGATGTTGGGAGTCTTTTGTTCTTTAAACAGTTCATGGTTTTGATTTTGGAATTTAAAGTTCAAAATGTTGTTTACTGATTCTTATTCAAATAAGCTAATGTGGAGTACTTTCGCAAGTTTAAG
Organism: Hemithea aestivaria; assembly: GCA_947507615.1. Classification (NCBI taxonomy): domain Eukaryota; kingdom Metazoa; phylum Arthropoda; class Insecta; order Lepidoptera; family Geometridae; genus Hemithea; species Hemithea aestivaria. The sequence continues at coordinate 15,346,579 of OX382338.1, forward strand.
AAAAAGGTTTGGATGAACTGTGTGAAAGAGGATATGCGTGCTAGGGAAGTAAATGAAGATATGATGGATGATAGAGATGAATGGACGAGGAAGACATATGCCGACCATACATAATGTGGGATAAGGGCAGGAAGATGATGATGGAGTACTTTTGCTAGTCAATTTTACAAATTATTATTTAGTTCTATTTTAAGAATACTGTTCATACAAAAAGCTTGCTGAGAAGAACGGGACAGTTTTGAAATATTTTCACGTTTAAATTTTTTGCTGAAAGAATTCAAAATATTCTGTAGCTCCCAAATCCCAAATCCGAAAGTCAGGAGTCTATACAAATTTAGAGGCAAAATTATTGTACTCCGGGTCAAAACTGTATGTGAATGTGTATGATCTTTCACGCAAAAACGACTGAATTGATTGCGATGAAAATCGATATTATGTAAATCGGAAACCTGAAAGAACACATAGGCTACGTTTTATCCCATTTTTTTCTACTAGGTCAGGAACTATGCGGGTAAAACCTTACAGCTAATGATAATAGCAAATCAAAACACATGACAAAATCCCTCGTTCCATAATGTACATAGCTGTCTTCGTCGTTAATAACACATTTTTAAAAGACATGTAAAATATTTCCAACTAAAAATATCCTGAAAAAAGCATCTTAATCTTCCAAGAATTTATTACAACCAAGCGCTGTACTGCAAGACATGTCTACACAACGGGTTTCAGAGATATATAAATAAACAGGCTACACGAAAACTCACTCAAGATCAATTTGTTGCGAGCAGCGTTATCTTTACGTTTGTTTTAATGCTGGAGAAATCGTTGCTGCAACTTCCTCGCAGTTTCTGGTATCCTGGTACTTGGTAGTTGAATTAAGTACGGGCACAACTTAGGAGCTCTACAGCACCACCTTTTTTTTTTTTTTTTATCCCAGGAAAAATGCGTTACGCATCATCACCCCACGCCGGGGGGCGCGAGGTGGTATGTGGGACTCCCCCGCCAAAGATGGGAGCGGCGGGGATACCCACTAAAAAACCTGGGGGTGTCCTGCGGGACGCCATAATGCCGGGGCAACGGGTACGCCGAAGCATTCATCCGCGGCCCCGACGGCGTTTGGTCCTCACTGACAGGAGGACCCCTCCGCGGTGGGGTGAAGAGGAGTTTCACCCCACACTCTCAAGGGGCGCGCGGAAACACCGCGCGCCACCTCGTGGGTCTGTCCTTGCGGCGACGAGTACCCCCGTACTCGCCGCCTAGACCCAGGTTATGGGGGCTGGAGAAGGGCGTGGAAAATGCGCCTCCGACGCCCCCTTCTCCGGGCACGCAACGGGAGGTCGGTGGTGACCTCCCGTTCGCGTTCCGCGGTCTCCTACTGCGAGATGACACTCTCGCAGAACGAAACCGCGGCCTGCCACGACTCCTCGCTCGCAACCATGGCTCTTACCATGGTTGCCAGCGAAAGTTCGCCCCCCATAACAGCGACGAGGGTACGACGCTCACTGACCCAAGCTGGGCACTCCTCCAGTGTGTGCTGCGCCGTATCCACGTCGCTACCACAGTGGTGGCAAGCAGGGGTCGGTTCCCTGCCGGCTACGTGGTGCAGGTACTTTCCGAAGCATCCGTGCCCGGAAAGCACCTGCACGAGCCGGAAGGTCAAGGACCCGTGCTCTCTGTCCGTCCACTGCTGGAGTAGTGGACGGACTGCCACCACTGTCCAGCTGCCTGCTCGAGGGTGGGCCAGACGCGTACTCCACCTCTCGAGCAGTGCCTCCTTGGCTTCCTCCTTCCACCTCTCTACCTCCCTGGGAGACGCGGTGAGCCCGCGGAGACGGAGCGCGGCGCGCCATTCGTAGCGCGCCGCATACAGCTCCGCCTCCAGGTCCCAGGGGGGAGATCCTGCCAAGAGGCACGCCGCCTCGTAGGAGACCGTGCGGTAACCCCGTATTACCCCGACGGCCATCACCCTCTGAGGACGTCTCAGATGGGCGATGGTTTGCTCCGTCAGGGCATCCACCCATACGGGGGCTCCATACAGAGCCATGGACCGCACGACTCCCGCGTACAGGCGACGGCAGCTGGTCCGAGGTCCGCCTAGGTTCGGCAGCAGCCGCTTGAGAGCGGCCGCCGGGCGGGGAGCCAACCGGGCAAAGTGTTCCCGGAAGTTCCACCGCCCGTCGAGGACGAGTCCAAGATATTTCATCGAGGGCTCGACCCCGATGCAGACCTCCCCGATAGGGATAGTGGAACCCCTACTCGGGGCCCTCCGAGGCCCGTGAAAACACTGGGCCTCGGTTTTGTTGAGGGCCACCCGGAGTCCCAATCTCCCTATCCGTGCCACCACCTCTACAGCACCACCTAACCTAAGCTCTACGGCATTCGTACAGCTTAAGTGCTACACCTTGTGTTATTTCAGGGTCTAAGCTAACTTTTTACCAAATTTCAGCTCAATCGGTCTACCCGTTTAGGCGTGAAAGTGTAACAAACATACATCCAGAAATCCATTCATTCTTACAAACTTTCACGCTTATAATATTAAGATAATTAAGATTAATAATAATAACCTATTTCGCTTTTATTATACAGTTAAATGGATATCACGTAAGTGAGTCTCACATATTATTTTTGAAAAAACTCATTGTGTCTCAATAAATCAAGATAGTCTTTTAAAAAACTACTAAGATAATATTATGACGTAAAATGATGCAAAACATTATGTTAGAAAAGATTTCTTAACGAGAGCAAACTCGCGATCATTAGCTAGTGTAGCATGTTATATGTCACTTGTACAATAGCAACAAATAGATTATAATTTCATCAAAATCAGACCAGTATTTATATTTCAGAGATATAAAAATAAACAGGCTACACGGAAACTCACTCAAGATCAATTTGTTGCGAAGAGCGTTATCTTTATGTCTGTTTAATGCTGGAGAAGGAATCGTAGCAAGCTTTGTTTTTGGAAGGTTTTGTCTCGTTCATAAAACATTTCTTCGCGATGTCTGGTGCCCTGGTACTTAGTGGCTAAGATAAGATAGTCTAGAGGCTCTATTTGTGAAAATTTATTACCGTCTCCGTCAATGATGACCATGATGACTGCCTAGTTTTATCATTATAATAAACTTTTGCAGTTAGGGTCAGTCGCTCTAAAAGACTTATGAAAAACGTAGTCTTAATCATTTGCATCGTATATACGAATAGTTTTTTTAGTTCATCAACATAGCATTATAGCCAATGTATTATGCACTCGTACCTACCTAAGCGTTTGAACGCAGCTAAAATATTTTGTACCTACTACACAAAATGCACACCTAAAAAACCGTGCGGCTAACCGCACCCCGCTAACTATCCGGGTAACCTCAAAATGCGTACGTTACCTCACAATACATACTATACGTATAATATTAGGTAAACCCTTTCCTTTTTGGTTTAGTCAGGTGGAAAATTACCTACAATAATAATTCATCGAGAAGAAAATTTGTCATGTTATGGTAAACTATAGCTCGTATTGATTTTATCTTTACCATATTATCATACCGCGATTTTGACTTTTAAATTAGGTATTATACCTATTAGAAATACCTAAATTATAACAAGTAGTTTGGACAAGGAGACGCACTTATATAAGAAAACCACATAAATTTATAACAAGGCCATACACAGTAATTAATTCTATCAATTAACGCTACTAAAAAGACGAAATCGACCAGTTTTACAACAATAATCAATTTCCCGAAGTTTCCAGAATGTGCCCGAAGTTTCCCGAAGCGACCCTTGTCGAGGGCAATTAATTGATCACGCGAGGGCCGTTGAAAGAAGTGGGCTCAAGTGGGATTGGACAACGGATTGGACCATAATGATAATAATGGATAAAGTTATTAAGAAGACGTTTTTGTTGAAGCACAATGAACAAATACTTAGGAAGTACCTACTTACATACATATAATCACGCCTGGTTCCCGTTGGGGTAGGCAGAGATTATTTCCCTCCATTTAGTACGATCCTGACACGCCTCTTTCGCTTCCTCAACTTTCATCACATTCTTCATGCACGCTCGCCGGTTCTGGCCTGTCCTTACAACGACATTTATTTGGTCAAGGAAAGTACACCTACGAGTAGGTCGACCAATTGCGACTTGACCATACATTTGCCTCATATGTATCTTCAGTCAATCGCCTTCCATCCATTCTCTCTACATGTCCTAACCATCTCAGCATTCCTTTCTCTATTTTTGTCACTACATCTTCGAATACACCACAGCGTTCCCTTATCACACTATTCCTCACTTTATCCATCAAGGTCACTCCAGTTATACTTCTCAGACTTCTCTTCACCTACCTAAGTACCTACTTCTCTACATGTAATTGCAAATGTGTGGTACTAAAATGCGTGATTAACCACTAAGCACGCGTTTTATTACTGAGTCTTGTAATAGAACTGTACTTAAACCATTCAGTTTATTTTATGGGTTAGTTAATTTTTTATTTTTGTACTGCAGAAAAACATCGGATTTTTAATGCTTTAAATGTTTTTTTTGCTATCCGGTTGATTAGCACCTGCTAACTGCTCCTCTCGCTTTGACCCCAATATTGTACACGAGTGGATAGTATAGAATCCTAATTCATCTACGAACATCATGACAGACGGCAATGCGGCATCCATACTTGGTGGCGCTACTAAGTAGTGTTTTGTTTCTACTTTATTAATAAGAATTGGTCGCATTTGAAACACATTGTCGTCACCTGTCTTTCCCGAGAGTTACAACTTGGGCATCTTCAAGACGAGTGAATAGACATCTTACGTGATTTATCATCGACCGCATCTACACCTTCCATGAGGTGGGATGTGGTCAGCCTATTTAGTATAAAAGAAAAAATTCTGGGTAGCACTGTACTGATTATAAGCAGCGTTATCTCTTACCAACAGGAGGAGGGTCTTCTTACTTTGTATTACCTAGTTTTCGTCAGGAAAGTTTCCTGATCATCGTGATGTGATCACCCACGAGATTTTTATACCTCGCCTTGTCCTTGTCAAGATCCTATAATACTCTAAACTTTCGCGCTGTAAACTCTAAAAAGAGATCTCTAGATCCTAGGTACCAATACAAACCTCTCTAATTGTTGTCATGTTCTTCAGGACGGGCAAGCTGCACTACCCGACGGACGTCTGCGGGCCGCTGTTCGAGGAGGAGCTGGAGTTCTGGGGGCTGGACGCCAACCAGGTGGAGCCGTGCTGCTGGATGACGTATACACAGGTGACAACAATCAAACAATATCAAATCATATATTTTGGAAAAACAGGTTACATAGTGGTACATATGAAAAGAAACGATGATGCCTGCAGTAGTCGCTAGACTGTGTCGCAGTCACCAACGTCCTCGTCCGGATAAATACAGACATGCTCATCACCGTCATCATCCATCTAATCCATTTACTGTCTTCGCACTCTAACACCGATTAGAATTTGGGATCTTTCAGTTCACTTCACTCAGCGCTAATAACGGTATGCATTTAAAATGAATGTAACGGAAGACCAGCGCCGTTCGCTTAGCCGGCAACATGTAGAGTTGCGACCGTTTCGTGTATTATGTATGTCTCTTTTTCATGTGAAGTAACAATGTAGTTTTGATGTCTCTGAGATATATGAATATGTTACGGCTAAAGTCAGAACTTCGCAATAAAAACAAGTTTTTTTTACAAGCATTTTGTTCAAACCTAACATTAACCGACTGCGCTCGGGTACACCCAGGTTAAACCGGATAAACCTACGGACATTTGACATTAGCCAAGACATATTTATATACATGGATATATTTTTTTATTCATTCATAGTATTATTAGCCGCATCGTTCGCCAGATTTCTAAACCTATCCAGCTTCTGGTAATGTAAAGATTTTATATTGCGGATAATATTAAATAGGTCATTTTTCAACCAGTTTCACACAAGATTTCTTAATAAAATGTATTATTTTCCCAACACATGCCACATCGGTATTCCCGTTTCAATATTATTTAGATTTGTGGCACCAGTTCGGAACAAACACGTGCGCTCACAAGTGCAACCCACACTGCTCTCGTATTCAAAAACCGGCGAACAAAGTTCCTAACTAAACTAATACGTAAGCAATTTCATCAAACTGCATGGGCGTTGGTCACTGAAGCTTACCTTGCAGTGGACGCTATACTTCCAGCCAATGGAAACATGTTTCTCTATTATTATTTAGTAGGATTTACCAGTTGGCGAATATACTTGCTAAGTAGCCTATTTCGTATCTTTTTTTATTCATTATTAGTTAGTCTTGGATGTTAATCTTAAGCGTGTGATTTTAAGCGCCCATGCGGCCGTAGATGGTAGTGAACTAAACCCAGAAGCGGCTAAATCTCTCCCTGGCTTCACTGAACATCATACCGGAACACAGTCACAATGATCGACACGGTTTTATTGTCCAGTAGGTTGTAACTAGCCACGGTGGAAGCATACCACCAGTATAGCAAGTGGAAAAACACGTAACTAATACAAGTACAAGTAGTATATTATAAGACTTATTTCACAGACGAGTCTATAGTTAAAAGGCAAAACGAAAGTTGATAGAAACTGGTGAAAACGTACAGGTGTACCAATAGGGTATTTTTAGTAGATGAAACAGACCAGAGTTAGAATGTATTTGTTTTGTCGATGTGGGCCAGTCACCGCTGACGTCGCAAACTTAGCTCGTTCGGTTTTACGACACCAGGGCAACATGTGACGTAAGGGATGCCACATTTTTGTGTATTGCCCTGTTCGAGACCTGAAGATATTTTTGGTATAGAAATGAATTAATGATAGATGATAACTCTTTATTGTTACATCACAAAATATGCAGAACTTAAAACTATGACAAAATATTGGACGTGAATTGTGCCGCTTTGTCGATTTAGTTATGAAGAACAGTTGCAGTATTTTTAAACAGGTAAATATGTGTTAGTAGATCACCGATTTCGAATCCAAGTGACAAAGTTTTTTGCTGTTTTTCTATTCGCTACACTGGTAGGCCACCCACTAGACAGAACCGTGTCAGCAAGCGGTCATTAGTGACCACTCATCATCAGGCGGGCCGCCCGTTTGTTACCCTGAGGCGCTAATGGGTAGGTGTTACCGCTTAACATCAGGCGGAAAAAAAATGTTCAGATTTTTTTACAGAATAACAAAATTAGTAGATAGATAGATAACCCTTTATTGTAACCCAAAAAGAAAATGTACAAAACAACTTAATAACTAAAATAATACAAAAACTAAGTGTTGGCGGTAGGTCCCAGCTGTTTACTATAAGATATTTAGGAGGCAGTCGTCAGGTCATGTTGCAGGCTTTGTAGTAATCTTGGCGACCTGAAACTGTAACATATAAGTTAGCTATACTACCTTTAATTGTTATTGACTGACAAACGCTTACTTTAAGTTCCACTCTTCAAACTTTACACAAGAGTAAAAATTGCGCTGAATTTCACGAATTAATCTAAAATCTACCTACATACGTTCGGTAAATAAAATGAAAAACAAACTCACAAATCGTGCAGCGCCTAAAAGTTCTAAATCAATGGGCCATAACGAAAAACTTTTCGAATAGACATTCTTTATCGACCTACCTGAATTTCAGAATTTAATTTGGAAACCTGAAACGTGCCTACTGGGCTATAAATATGGGTCACTTGGAATTGACGATGTACCCCTAGACTCGTATAGGGTGAATGTTTTCAGATGTAACATTGGGAAAATATGTCTTATGTCTAAGTTCCTCTATAACTTTCCAAAAATGTGTTGTTACTGACCAACTGTTCAAATCAATGTACTAGACCGATAAGCACCAGTCCTCAGATTCCACCCCCTAAAAAAGGTTATAGCGCGAAACCTCAAAAGTCAAAAGAACCATGCAAACGCCATGATGTAATTCCTTAATTTCGCGTCGATGATTTCCATGATTGCATTTAGGTTTCTGCTCCAACAATATCACATTGTATACCTACATAAATATCGAATTACAACCTTTATAATAGGAGTGGAAATGAGCGAATTTATTTATTTTAATTAAATTTTCTTGTGTTGGTAGTCTACGGGGTAAATCGTGAATGACCAGTGGGCATTGGGGTGGGTCTGAGTAGTGGGCAATGCAAGCTGTGCCCAGTTTTTATGTGACGAGTTCCGTTATTAAATTGTGGAAGCTTCTGCCACATGTCTTGAGGGATACGTGCAATCAACTCGGAACAACGTAATTTGTAGGTACTCGTAGGTTAGCAGGTTTTGTTAAGAGCGCTTATATACAGTTGGACGCTCTCTTGCTCGCACTATTTGAAATATTTTGGAATATAAATTCATAGAATTAACTTTTCGAAAATGTATAAAGCGCTCTTAAAGGAGAAACGTTGACTTATCAAATTAAAAGGTTGTATAAAAAAATGGGGGTGACTTTTAGGATCTGGGAATACCTATGGATCCGCCATTTTTTTTTTTTTTCAAAATTAAGGCCAGCTACTAATACTCGTAGTGTGACAATTATCTATGTATCTACATATGTCCTTATAATAGTTGGTACCTAGGCTCGATATAATTTATTTAAAAATATTTAAAAATTCATCGACGAGCCAGAAGTAATAAAAAATCTACGAATACCTCATTCAATTTCAAATAAAAACTAGAAAATTCAGTTGGCATTCAGTCTTCATAATTAAAGTCATTTTAAAACGCTCACACAATTTTAATTATAACAACTTTTATAGTATTGAAATCTTTATTCAATTCTCAATGAAGAAAACGTGCTGAATGACATTTTGAAAAGTTTTTCTGCCACATTCTGTTGGCTCGAAGAAACATGTTTAGAATACAAATAGCTTTAACACATGTTGTAAACCACAACAAGAGAATACAAAACATGCCATAAGTAGATATTAAAACAGAAATGAACCAAATGGGCGCACATTGCACCTGGGTGCTTCATCATCATCATCTGATGATGATGATGAAGCACCCACATACAACAACAGCGGCGGAACAGCGGGTAAAGCCGCTGGGCGCAGCTAGTGATATGTAATATTATATACATAATCACAAGGTGTAGATGGGTTTAATACATATTAAGCACCGAGTTAAGTGGCGTGCCATGGGGGAGGCCTGTGTCCAGCAGTGGACGAACATAAGCTGCAAGCATATGTTCGCTTTACCCGCTGTTCCGCCGCTGTTGTTGTATAGCCTATGTGTTATTCCAGGGTCTAAACTATCTCTATACCAAATTTCAGCTCAATCGGTACACGCCCGTTTAGGCATAAAAGAGTAAAAAAAACATACATCCAGACATCCTGACATCCATACATTCTTACAAACTTTCACGTTTAAAATATTAGTAACATTCGTTTTCCAGTGATCCGCATGTCCGGCATATATCCGGAGACCCTGGGTTCAAATCTGTCTATAGAAAAAAAATCGTCTAGGCGTAAGAGCTTGAGAAGTGCATAGAACTTGAATTTGTCCCCAGCCGGATCAAATGATTAGCATCATGATTGCTACAACAGTAACTTATTGGGCTTATTTAGAGTGCCTCATTTATGTTATCACCTAGCTCAGTCCAGTAGCATTTTTCGTCCATGACAACAGCCAAAACATTAAATCAAATTCACACTGATTTGTTGGTACAATTTTAGGAACACACAATTTTTCGTGGAATAATTGGAATGTACTAAATTGTTCGCTGCGGTCGTTCGCCGCTAAATTGTGTGCTGTGGATTTAATCAATTAAGTTTCAATCAAATTGTTCAATAAATATGTTTGTGATTCTATTATACTCTAATTTTTTGTAGATATGTTTTATGTCAAATGCCTTTAGTTATGCTATTACTATTTACTAGCTGGTGCACGCGGCTTTGTCCGCGTGGACAAATCCTTTCCTAGCGGAGTTATAAAATTTATCTGGTTTCCTAATTTCAACCCAATCCGTTCAACGTTTTGAGCTGTGCGTTGATAGGTCAGTCAGTCAAGATTCTTTTATATATTGAGGTAATATAATTTGTATATATAGAATTAAAGTTTTTGTTTATTGCGATAAATTGTAATTTGAATTTTTTTTTGTATATTGCGATGTTTTAATAGAGTTCTCTAAATAAATAGTTATGACGCAAATAGGTACCAATTATCATCAGGTCGTGGTAGGTTACTGCAACTTATTATTCATAATTTAGGCTAGATTTTAATCTGATTATAATTCAATTGCACACATACATCCATATCATCCATACATTACAGGCATATCATCCATAGGAAAAAAGGATGTGTAGGTTAGGTCAAAACAACGTTGATTATCCGCTGGAACCATATTGCAGTAAATGTGAAAATGATAATTATAAATGATATTTTAATTCATTTTCTTCCCATCCAGCATCGCGACACCCAAGAGACCCTGGCCGTCCTGGACCGGCTGGACCTCGACACGGAGAAGCCGACGGACGAGGAGGTGGCTCGCAAGTTCGGCTTCGAGGAAGACTACATGAAGGGCACCGTCTCCTGGTGGCAGCACCTCAAGCCGCAGATGTGGTCGCTGTTCGATGAACCTTATAGCTCCAATGCTGCTAAGGTACTCGCTCCTCTTAATTCTTAAGCTTTGAGGGCCATTTTTTTTATAGCAGACTAAACAAGTTTTTGACCGCAATCTCACCTGATGGTAAGTGACGATGCAGTCGAAGTTGTAGCACGCTTGACGCCCAATAAGACGCCCCGAAGACTATAATAGTAATCGTGAAGCTCCTGATGGCAGCATCTCAAGCTGCAGATGTGGTCTCTTTGATGAACCTTATAGCTCTAATGCTGCTAAGGTACTTGCTCCTATTGATTCTTAAGCTTTGAAGGAATTCTTTGAGACGACCTGAAGTTATCACCATATTACCACATCCACCGTCATACCACCACCATATTATGGTAGAGCTCCTGGTGGCAGCATTTTAAGCCGCAGATAATGTGGTTGTTCTTTGCTGAACCTTATAGCTTCAATGCTGCTAAGGTACTTGCTCCTCTTAATTCTTCAGCTTTGAAGGAATTTCTTTGATACGCCCTGAAAGTACCACCATATTACCACCACTACCGTCATACCACCACCACTACCACTATAATATGGTGAAGCTCCTGGTGGCAGCATCTCAAGCAGATGTGGTCTCTTCGATGAATCTTATAGTTCTAATGCTGCTAAGGGGGGTGAACATGGCTACGACTGGTTCTTTTATACAACGAAGTAAGAAAAGCAAGACGCTCTCCTGATGGTAAGAGATAACGCTGCCCATAATTAGTACAGTGCTACCCATCATTAGCGCGAATTGGAATTAGAAAATTAAGATAAAATTACCAACGCTTAGGTCAAGTGGTCAGAGTAAACCCAGTATTTATTTAAAAAATACAGGAATATTGGTTTATATCCATGTAATAATTAATAATCGATAACATAAAACCATAATGTAATTAAAACAGCGGTATTAAAAATTAAAAGTTCACGCTCTTCAAAGTACTGTTACGCGATATCATTTTAAAGTTTCACTCCAAGCAACGAAAGACTAAAAATTACATGTCCAATATAAATTTCAACAGCAAGAAGTAAGCCCTACATTAATTTCGTTATGAATTAGTATATCAAGTTTCCAAGACATAATTTATACTTGGATAAAGTAAATGCTTCAAATAACACGAAACTTTGACACTCTACACTCCATTAATACTATAATGAACTTGGGATTCCATAACCTAATGGCTTCTCCAATATTAACGTTAACGAAATTAAACGCCTACAGTCCTCAATGTTCCAAATTAAGAGTATTTGGAATTCTTCCAAAGTTAAATCAGCAGTGAAACATAATCCTTTAACTTTATGAAGTGTAAAATGTTGAACTGAGTACTGCCGAACTTTTTTCGGACTACCAAAAATTTCATTCAAATTTATGCAAAACGACACTCCTGGCCTTTTAGGTCCCTTTGTTTTTATATAATCTTTAAGTTGAAAGCTTTTACCATTTACATATCTCGTTACAAAGGTGCTTCTGTTTAAAGCCATTTTTAGTGTAACAGCCGTTTTAATGCGGACCAAGCTTCGCTGTCATCTTGGCTGGCTCCCGCCGAGCTAAGTAAACGACGAAACACAGTTCGAGTAATTTCGTTTGTTATTTGCTTAATTCCAACAGCGGTTACAGTTTCCCTAAATTGCCTGATAACATTATGTACGTTTTATTACGTTCCACAAGTTTTTACATTTAAATTGAATTTAAAAAGCGGACAGCGGCAGTTTCAGCGTTCTCGTAATGAATATTTATATGCCTTGTCTCGTTTTTGCGCGCGCAATCTACGGTGGGATGAATTTGTTGATGTTGTGTTTTGTTTGCAGATAATCGGGGTGATATCAGTGTTCTTCATATGCGTGTCGATTATATCGTTCTGTCTTAAGACACATCCGGACATGAGAGTGCCAGTGATCAGGAACTATACAGTGACGACCGCGAACCAGACGCAGAGCTGGGCGTTAGACAAGGTGCAGACGAACGCGCACGTGGCGTTCTTCTACATCGAGTGCGTGTGCAACGCGTGGTTCACATTAGAGATACTCGTTAGGTTTATATCGTCTCCGAACAAGTGCGAATTCGTCAAATCTTCCGTGAACATCATCGACTACATCGCCACCATGAGTTTCTACATCGACCTCATCCTGCAGAAGTACGCGTCTCACGTCGAGAACGCGGACATTCTGGAGTTCTTCTCGATCATAAGGATCATGAGACTGTTTAAGTTGACGAGACACTCGTCCGGTCTCAAGATATTGATCCAGACGTTTAGAGCGTCGGCTAAGGAGTTGACGCTGTTGGTGTTCTTCTTAGTTTTGGGAATAGTGATATTTGCAAGTTTGGTGTACTACGCGGAGAGGATACAGACGAACCCTCACAATGACTTCAATAGTATACCCCTGGGGCTGTGGTGGGCGCTGGTGACGATGACCACCGTGGGTTATGGAGACATGGCGCCCAAGACTTATGTGGGGATGTTCGTCGGCGCGCTCTGTGCTTTGGCTGGCGTGAGTATAAAATATTTTTACATAATTCATTTGTTACTAAACACTTTTATCATAATCATACCTAATCTGATTTATCAAACATGCAATTTACCTATATTATCCATAAAGCGTATCCATATTGAGTTATATCCATCATGTTCGCAATATTAAAAAGCCATCCACGTATCTAAATTGCATTTTAAATAGATCTATATCAAGCCATAAAACCAATTTTACTTTATTACTGCATAGGTTATCAGTACCCTGACCCAGTTCAAAACTTGAGTTACTCGTAGCTTCATGTAATTTTCATAGAATTAATCCTTCAAGCGTCCATTGTCCAGTTTAAAATGATCTGTTCTCGCGTCGATGTAGGTGCTGACGATAGCTCTGCCTGTGCCGGTCATTGTGTCCAACTTTGCGATGTACTATTCGCATACGCAAGCGAGAGCGAAACTCCCCAAGAAGCGTCGGCGGGTCATCAATGTGGAGCCAACTAGGCCACCCATGCGTAAGTCATTTCAAATTCTATTTTACGACTCTAAAACTGGTACGGTTTCTAGAATCTTCAACTGAAATTCATATAGTGTCAGATAGTAAACTGCGAATTTCTATTTCATAACTTGGCTAGACAGTGATTTATCCCACGTTTAAAGTTCTGCTTTCATTTATGATCAAATTGTAGTTTAACATTAGATATTATAGTAGCTATTTACAACAAGACCGTTATTTATTGTAAATTCTTAGTTTTTATATTGTTTTAATTTTAAAGTTCATTTTGTGTATATTCTTTGTGCTTTATAAAGTGTTATATAATATCTACCTTACATTGTGTTTAAATAAAATTTATGAACAATAAAAGGATTTCTAGGTGTTTTGGCACTGTAAAATCTGCCTTTAAAGAGCTGTTTTCAGTTATTCCGATATTAAATTTTATATATTGAAAAATATGTAATGTGTAGGTACTCCAGGGGTACCGGGAGCTCCCGGAGGGCCCGTGCCTCCAGGCATGGGGCCGCAGGTGGTCAACCGAAGGATGAACGCTATCAAAACTAATCATCCCAAAGATATGATCGGACCTAACATGGGTAAGTCCATCGCACAAAATTCTCCAAGAACTAAGTTTTATTCATAAATTAAAATAAAAATAAATGTGTTTTATTATGGTTTTTATAATACTCACGATAAATTAAAATTTGTGCATTACCTTCATTGACAAATGTATAAAACTCAATCCAAATCTAAGACTTTGGAGATTTCCACGAACATTTTGTTTTCAATACTTCCAAAATGTAATCCATGAGTTGATTTTCGAAATGATAAACACGTAGAAGCACAATCAGTGTATTGAATCACGATGTAGACAAAATTGAACATTGATTGTAATCAATTGGCGTTACCACTTTAGTTGACATATCACCACTAACTAATTGGATACACTTACAAAATTAACCTACAGTAACATAGATGATATTGCATTACTAGATGCGGCTGATGACAAAGGCATTACCAGTAGAACCGAATGTAAGGATTATGTAAATATACCACCTGCTGGTAATGGCTTTCATTACAATAATCTACTCACTTTACTAACAGTAGCTTATGCAATGTAATCCTCCACAGATGGTGATCGTAGCGAGCTTGAAGCTATGATCCAAACGACACCAAACAACTGCAAAAGAAAAAATTTAAACATGCTTTAGAAAGCAACACACAGGCGCCGTTGGGTCTACGAACGGGCTTTATATATCGCCTGCACACACGGATAGCTTACAGGAATGCTAAACAACTAGTCATCACAATACCATTTACATAATCATTATCGCACTAACGGCAACCTTCAAGCAGCACTGTCGAGGAGCATCCATAGGTCCCTTTGCTTCTTCAATGAAAATTCAAGGTTCGGGATTCAATTGTGCATATTTGTGTGTGTCCCTTACCTTAGTTTGCTTAGCGGCTTCCCGTGTTGTAGATACAATAGTTGATGTTATTAGTTCATGTGTTTGTGTCAATGCTTAAACAAATTTAGATTTAGCGAAGGTTTTAGGTGTGAAGATGTTAGATGTTGAAGATCAAGTGTATTCTTTCAGCGAACCACTATACTCAGAACAACACGACAAATGCAGTTCCAAAATCACAACCAAACCTCACGGTACACATAGCAAATGTATATCACTAACAATATTAACACTGCCTGTCTCGTTTTGTCTCGTGTCTTTGTTTTGTGTCTATATGATAACTATATCGATGTTCTATGCATTTTATTATCCACTTGTCTATTTATTACCTACTTTGACATTTTCTTTTCAAATTTCTCTAATGTACCTTGATAATGTATGCTGCATGAATTGTACTTTGGTGTCATCAAATTATTGTTACAAAGGAATTAACGTGTTATCTTCCTTCACAGTCGCTACCTTAATGCCAGGAATGGATCTATCAGTGACCACTCGTCTGTCTCCAAGTCCTCGAGACGGAATGAGTCCAGCGCTCGCCATAGCACTGCCAATGATGAAATCAGTCAATATCGTCCCAGCACAGTGTTTCGACAACATGGCCTTCCACAACGACAAAGTGGAAGACAAAAAAGACGACAGTGACAAAGAAAGTAAACACTCACAAGAATCTCTGAACAGTGACAACACTGTTCGAGTGAACAACTTCAAAAATGAAAGATACGACGACAAAAGCATAGAAGACAGAACCGATGCGAGGACGCCATTGCTGAGAGATCACAAAATAGAATCGTTGGACGAAACCAAACTGAGAGATACGAAAGTAGAGAAGCGAAAGTCTTCTGCCTCGACGTAACTGTTAAAATGACCAATAATCATATATATTACGACTTTAATGAAGATATTAATGAAATGGACATTAATAAAATAGGAAGTCCGAAACTAGTTAAAATAAGCATCGTCATTTGTTCGTCATGAGTCGTTAGTCACGTTTTAGGTATGAAAATGTACAAAAGAGGAAATCTACTTACAAAAACAACAAAAAAGAAAAACATATTGAAATTATATCATATATCAACATTTTTAAACGAAAAAATGATTAAGTAAACGACGGAAACGACCAAAACTTTAACTGATTCTGGATTAGATTTGGGGTTTTGGGGTCAGTTGCGTCCCTTTCATACACCCGAAACGTGACCAACAACTCGTCTTGAAGTGACACATTTCCAATAAATATAATTCAGAGCTTTCCTGACCGTGTACGAATAAGTATTATAAATTAATAATAATTTCGCGATAGTAAATGCCTTTTCAAACCAGTGCTTACAATATATGAATAAGAAATTGAATATGTAAGGACTAAATGAGGCCGTGATAGGTATAAGTTATATTATGTTAAGTGTTCAAAGCACTTATATAAAAGATTTTATCACGATACGTATTAGAGTAGACCAAAACACCGCGTTCATATTGTAATCATTAGTCAAATATATCATAATCTTTATATATTTTTAGACTTTCGGACTCATTTTTGTAGTAAAGGCAGACTTTAGAGAATTTCCACCAAAACCGTCGTTTCCTTTCCCTGGTTGATTGTCTGGAAGAGATCGGTATTAGCAATAAGACCGCCAATTGTAACACTTTTATTCTAATGTGTAATCTTTTAAAGCTTCTATTCTATTCTTAAGTTAAAACTTATGTTTTCTAGTGCAATCTTTAACTGGTCGTACATTTCATGAGTCATATTCTTCGCTAGTTTTTGCTATATTTTTATTGAAAAAAATTCTCGTTATAACTGACCTTACACTTACTTATCTATAAAAGATGAATCAAGCGACGTCCGTATAAATAATGATAATAACGTATCAGAAAATCTGGCAAAAGTTGGCGCTAGATCTAAAGGAATTGTCGGGTTAAATACCCTATTTCTCAGTTTATCAGCCCCGTATATTTTTTGTACAATTTCTTGAGCCTTTGAGCAACTTGTAGAAAATGCTAATGTAGTATTGAGATGTCTAGCATTAGATTCATATGATTTTATATCTCCTTACGTAATATAAAATAATTTTGCTTTACAATACAATGAAAAGGTTATATTTGGTTTAGAGTCTGCTTTTATCACAATTTCGATTCGAAGTAATTTTCGTCATATTATATGTTTGAAACAATATATAACCGCAGTTCAATAAACCGACTCTAAACTATGTTAATAAAATCATAATATTGACCAGTATATGCGTAATTTCTTAGTGTTTACTGTCCATTAGTGAGAAATATTATATAACTTGGTCTGACATTCAAATAACTATAAATTATTATTTTGGATAATTTTATGAGCGATATTAATATCAAAACCAATAACAATTACAACAAATAATATGATTTACTAATGATATTTTTTATAATATGTTCTCACATGCATGCACTTTTATGCAATAAAATTTTCTCATAAGATTTGTCTGCAAAATTTATGTAAATTTGTTACAAAATATTTTATGATACTACCTATAAGATCTTAGTTACTTTTTTACGACTCTTTAATCAAAATAGAAATTCCTAAATTTAATTTTACTGTATGACCAAAGTTTAATATTTGTAGATCAGACCAAGTTTTAATTCTAAGTTATCAGTACATTTAATGTAAATAACTATATATTAGCGTTAATAATTTTATATCTTGCAGTTAATATTTGTAAATCACTAGAAACACATATCATCCGCACTTTCTTTCATTCTTGGTGTTAAATAATAATATATAAGTGTATATAAATATTATAATAATATAGTAAATTAAATTTAAAGTAGATAGAATAAAAATAATTACTTTCGTAAACCATCCAGTACATATAAATTATGCATTTTGCAATATTTGTAATATTATGACGTCATAAAACGCAACAAGCGAGTGAAAATTTTTGTTTGAAAATTTTAAGTATTCAAATAACCCACGAACTTTTAAATAAATAGTAAAATATTTTATCGAATTTGCAGTTTATCATATCGTAATTATCAATTATTGTTTTAATTGTTGAAATTTTTACAAAATTGAACGCATAAAATGCAATAATTTTAATATTATACTTATATAGATAAATTCATTGATGTTTTTGTATTTGTATATAATTTTAGAGTAATTTTAGCGAAATTTTAAGTTTTGTAAAGTGATGTTATATGTTGTAATGTAAGAATTTGATTGGGGTCTAGATTTTCAAGAGACTGGAAAATCCTTTGATGTAAAAGTACATTAAAGTAAAAGAACTCCCACGTTTCGCTTCAACCAGGGCCCACATTTTGCCGTCAGAGATAACATAGGGCTTGCGTATAAAATGTACCTATTATAATCTATCTACCTACACGTTCAATCAGGGTTTTGCAAACATACGTTTTCGTTTTACTCAACAATTAAAAAGGCTTTTACGTTATTAAAACGATCTTGGGCATTCAAAAATGAGTCAAAGAAATCCGAACCATTTATGTTTTATTAGCTAAATGAAAATTCATTTATAAGTAAGCTAAAAGCCAAATTGTAAGGTAAGGTTATATTGTAGCCCCGCATGATTCTAGCTAAGCGCACGCATAGCAATGACGTTGCGCTCGCATTTTATTATCATAACTGCGCAAAACATCGTCGTAGCACCCACATACCAACATCCTAGCTCCGTATGACATAATCAATGGGTAAGCGTCAGCATATCAATGTCGTAGCGCCAGCGTAGCAATATAGTAGCGCTCGCATAGCTTCGCGAAACTTTGTCGTAGCGCCCGGGTAGCAAATTCGTAGCGCTCGCATATCATTATCATAGATCGCATTAAAAGCGTTAGCATAGCGTAATTGTAGCACGCACGTAGCATCATTACGCATCGACAAACGTACGCATAGTGGACATAATTTACGTAATCAATACTCAATAACTTCTCGGACAGTTCCGATCCATAATTTATATTCCGGTCGAAATAGTTCATGGTCGCGCCCAAAACAATAATATCAATATTGCTAGATTTCCAATAGTTTTGAGGTTATTTGGAAATATCTGGAATTCTGCGTCAAAGGGACTTTGTGCCGTCTCATCAGTGACTATTCCGATTTGTATACTACTTAGGTCATAGATTTAGGACAAAGAAAAAATTAAACCTAGACAGACCCATATTAATATTTCGAGACCTAAAATCGGGGCATGTCTAATCTTTATTCATCTAATGTATTAATAAACACATTTAACAGTGATTGTTATCAAACTCCTACTTATAAGCTAGACCAATTTCTACTTTTTTTTTCTAGATATCATAAGTCTGAAAATATGACGAAGGCTATTTTTCTAACGCAGCAAAGTAACGCTAGACAACTAGTACTTAGTAATATTGCATTACAAAAGTTAATATCATAACTTTTCTTAATTACAAAGAAAAAAAATTTCAAATGAAAATGAGCAAAGTATTTTAATAAATTTCTTCATTTTAGAAAGCTGATATTTAATGCAAATGTCATTAGGTATATGATAAACCTCTTCGTTCCAAACCTCGAGGCTAATCTAATCTGGTCCAAGCCTCAGCAAACTTATCATAGAAACAGGGTTACACCTAAATTGTTATTGGTCAAAGGGAAAGATGATCTTCTAACTAGTTGATGAGGTAGCTTTGAGCTATAAATATAATAAATACATTTTAAAAAAATGTTTATTTTAGTATAAATATTTGCACAGGGCATCTTTGTATTCTCATACAAAAAGTGTTTTTTTGACATTTTGTCTCGGTTCAGAATTTAACGCTTTGCAATATTCGCAAAATGTAACGCTGGCACACGAAAGCACAGAATGGTTTGTTTTCTCTAGAAACAACAAATGCAATTGCGGTGCTGTCTAAACAATGAATATGAATAATAATAGTCATCCATAGCCTAGTTCAAGTAGTTTCCATTAATTAGCAATAGTCCTGTCACTTGGCGGAGACTTGCTTTAAGCCCATTTTGTACAGATGGACTTACAGATAGACTCCAATAAGTGTCACCCATTACTTCCCTAATTCGTTGGTCACCCATTACATTTATATTAAAAGCTCAAAAGGGCCTCTGCGCGTTGGACTTTTTTGTCTCCGAGCACGTCTATAAAAAGGCCCGGACTTAGCCCGTGTTTAAGAGCGATTATGTGTAATTGTAACAGCATATCATTGTACAGATTATCTAGCCGTAGAAGAAAAGCCGAGTTGAAATACTTCGAATTTTTCTCTTCATGGCTTTATTACAAAATATGACAACTTACCTACTTCTGTAAAAAATGACGTGATATATCAATTGGCTAAATAATCTTTGTCGAAAGGGCAGCGTGGGTGGGGCCTTGTAATAATTTATGAACAGAACTCGCAAGGTCAACATTTCATATAAATGGCTGGAGGTTTTGAGTTATAAGACATATAAGACACTTTCACCTTTGCCGGGGGTTCTTGTTAATAATTGACTGTTTTGGGGTAAATATTGCCTCTTCACAACAAACAACTGCTGAAGATAATATGTTTTTGATATGAGTTAGTCTTGTCTTAAGTCATAATATAAAGATAATTTCATGATTTTCATTAGTTACGAGTACTGTATATATACGAGTATTTAGGGTATATACTGACTATTATAACAGAAATAACGTAGGCCTATTTAGTATAAAAAAGTAGGGACGTAAATACTTATGTATGTTTGATATTAGACCAATCTTAAAGTGCACCGTTGTAATGTCTATGTGCATTTTTATAATTGTTTTTCTTTTAAAATGTGTTTTTATAAGCCGTCGAATAAACGTGTTTCCTTCTTTCTTTAATGCCATGAAAAAAAACTGTCGATCCAGTCGCTGTATTGAAAATTCGAAGAGAGGAAAGTAAACTCGGTATTACGAATATTGAAAATCAATATTGACTATCCAGTCAGGCTTGTGAGTGCCTAACATGAAACAGTGTTAAAATGCGACATCCATTAAGAATTGTATCACTATTTTAAAATGTACACTTCTCAAATAAAGTTAACAAACAAAAAGGTTCTTCGTAATTCTAGACCCAAATCAAATTCGCGAACTAAATTCACTCTCACTTTGTCTCGTAGCATTTAATTTAATTTTGCTAATTGTAAATAAAATAAAGCGGACTTAGCGGACCACGGAATACAAGTTTTGTACTAATTTAGGCTTAATTTTATTGTATTTTCTATGATTGACGCAAATTGCTTGGCGATTTGATGTCAGAAAATGTAACAACGGTTGAAATGGAGAGATGTTTTAAACAGTAAATAATGAATTAATGCTAACTGTTTGTTTATAAGACCACAAACAAACAACAACAAAAAAGAAGAACAAATAAATTCAACATTGTAAAAACCCTCCTCAAGCCAAAAGCAAAAGTGGTCTGTGAGGGTTTTATAATCATGCTTTTAACTTATCAAATATTACTCTCCAGATGAATCTTCTATATGAATATGGATGGTAAAAGTTATTTAAAAAAATATATATTAAGGCAACTAATCCAATTTTAGTGACCACAAAATACAGAAAAATACAAGTGTTGCCAACCACTTTCAGATTGCATTTTACCCAAGATGCTGGCAGGGTTTTTTTTCAATCAATCAATTTTCAGACTTTTTAATAGAAACACACATACAATCGTGAATCGGGTTGAAATTTAAGGCGTCTCTTCATTTCGACATAATTTCTTAAGCTATTTGAAATTCTTAGTTGTCTAAGCGCACTGTATAATACGTGGACTACCATTTATTTGGATAATGTAAAGTACTGATGGTATACCAGAATGTCTATCTTAAAGAGGCGAATGAAACCATTTAAAAAAATATAACACTTTAAACTTCCACGATTTACACGAAACAACAACACGATAATTACACGATAAGTCCCGATTAATAAAATTAACATTTTTTTTAAATACTACACCAACACATTATCTTTTCAATGATTTTATTTATTGGTAAAAAAGTTGCAGTGAAAACATTTTTAATCCATTTTAAAGCTTTAGTTTCAGATTTGTTAGTATTTTTTGGTACGTGTTGATATATCACTCGTTTGCGATGACAGTGCGACATGTCAAAACAAAAAGCGGAATTTAACTAAACAAACTTTGAACTTTTTACCACGGATCGTGTTTTGTTAAAAAATGCTTTTCGAGATGTCACACTTTTATCGCAAATGGGCGATATAAACTCAACATAATTAATGTAGCATATTACAGAAATTTATATTCAAAATTTATGTTAAAAATTTTCAACCATCTAAACCCAAGGTTTTTGCAATATCAGCCCAATATTATAATATCAAAACCACTTTCAGAGACGCCCTTTGCTCTTCAGAGATTAAAGCGTGGCCTATAAAATATGCGTAACAAATCGTTTCAAGATGGGTGACGAATCGAAGTTGGCTTATAAATATTGTACCAGTCACCAATCATCCATAGCAGGTAAGGTTAACTACAATTTTGAATTAAAAGTTGTAATGTATTTTCTAGAGATCGGTTAGATCTGTAGATATAATAATATATTCTGCAAAACTGGGCAAAAAAGCAAAAACAAAAAACCAAATCTCAATCCAGGCGGCCTAGTTAGTAGTAGCACCTCGCCTCTTTATTTTTTTTGTTTATTTTCTTAATGATGCAAAAATTGTATCTGTAATATATTTTTTTGCTTTGATAAAAAAAAGAGTCCAATACAACAATGATAGATATATATCTATCTAGATGACCCTTAATTGCAACTCAAAATAAAATGTACAAAAACAACTTAAAACCCAAAACAATATAAATTTAAGGGTTCCGTTTTTTCCTTTTGAGGTACGGAACCCTAAAAACTAAGTGAATAAATATTTTAATAATAAAAATTTGTTTAAACTTGTTTATTTCCAATTATTCATCCTATCTGCGTAAGTTTTGGACCTAGTTTTGATTAAGTATTATATATAATAATATTTTCATTCGCCTCTTTAGATACATTAACAGCAATGTAACATAGAAAGTAAGGCTTACACAGTGAATAAACAGGGCTTGTATTGTACTGTAATAGCATTCTATATTATACATACATATGATTATACAATTTTGAACAATACGAACAAACAAATTATTTGAAATATTGTTCATTAAACATGTGAAAATATGGGTGTGTTTTATTTCATCAACCATCATAACCAAACATATATTCCTGCTTGGTTGTCTGGAAGAGATTGCTATTAGCGATAAGACCGCAAATTGTAACACTGTTCAATTTCAAATGTGCTTAATGCTGTGTATTTTTGTGTGAAATTACTGGGCTGAAGAGTCTTAACATCTTATGACTCTCAAGTAAGAAGCGTTGGCGCAGTGCACCCAGAATTTTACCTTTGTAAATACTGGGTTGCACTGTACTAATTATGAGCAGCATTATCTCTTACCATCAGGAGAGCGTCTTGCTTGTCTTCTTACTTAGATGTATAAAAAAAATGGTGTGCAATAAAATATTATCTATCTAATATCTATCAATCATCATTCTCTACCAATATGATTAGCAAAGCTCTACGACTCGCATTTTTTAAATAATATTTTAGGTTAGCCTTTGACCAAAAACTTTAAACCTAGAAGGTGGGATAGTGGGATAGATCCCTCTATTTATATCTTAAAAACAATGTCTTTTGAAATCGGTAATAGGGGAGTACGACATTTAAGTGAGCCCAAATGTTCAAACATTAGTTTCTATTTAATACTAACAACTTTACCTCCTTCGGAATAACTAAGGATTATTTAAAATGGGGATTTGGAACAACCCAAAACTTAACCATCCCCTACCCATATGAAAGAGAAATAACTGGTTATCAAATTTCATCCTTTTCATAGATAACCTATCAAGATTAGTTCCGCGAATTTATTTGATATGACATAAAAAATTACTGGGCTAAAGAATCTTAACATCTCATGACTCTTGAGTAAGAAGCGTTGGTGCAGTGCTCCTAGAATTTCACATAATTGTGAAATCCTAGGTAACACTGTACTGATTATGGGCAGCCGTTATCTCTTAACATTAGGAGAGCGTCTTGCTCGTCTTCTTCTTCATCACATAAAAAAAAAAGTTGAAAGCTATATAACCACTAACAAAAAAGCTATGTTATGAACTCATTTTAGACTCAAGTATGCTATATTTAAAGGTAAGTATAAGTTTGTGTATTTTTTACTTCTTATCGTCTAGAGGTATATATATGACTGCCTCGATTGAGTAGAAATTTAGAGAGACCCTGAAAATAAAATATAAAGCACTTTTCAGAAAAACTACTGGACCGCGTCTAATAATATCAATGTAAACAGGCTCAGTTATCCTAGGCATTAAAAAACACGAGTAAATAGAGGCCATCTTAAAAAAATGGTAACGAACTGGATACCTAGTTATTGCCAGTACGCTCCCGGGGTTTAGTCACACCAAATTTCGCCTCAATTAATGCAACTATTTAGAAAAAAATACCTTTAAAAATAGCGTAAGTATACTTAATGAAGTCGTAAGAGTAGTGGTTCATATCACATATCTTCTATCTTTTATTAAATTGCAGGAAAACGCAAATAGGAGGACCGACGGAGTTTGACACCTTTGGAAAAAAACGGTAATCTTACGGAATCTATCCTTATATTTAACCTCCAATCCTCTCCCATTTCCTCCATAATGTATTTAAACTGGCATTATCACGCTAGGGTCACCCGTATCTGACATAACAGTGGTATTAAGTCGCCTTTTACCGCCGTATCACCATTGTTTATTGCCACCCCTACGTACTACCACTCAGGTATAATCCCATAGTTCACGGCGTAAAGACTTCACGAGAACCTGATTATGTTATGAGGAGAATTTATTTCAAATGGTTCTTATTTAATACTAGCTGCGCCTAGCGGTTTAGCTTGGTGTAGCCTATTTGTTATTCCAGGGTCTAAGCTATCTCTATACCAAATTTCAGCTTAATCTCAAAGAAATATTAGTGTGATTTATTTTCTGTGATTTTGTGGCTTTTTAAAATCCTTTTTTAAATTTATAAAAGTAATGTCTGATTGATGAAAAAATTGTCTGAGTAATGAATGACTGACTGATTTATCAATGCACAGCTCAAACCGCTGAACGGATTGAAATTAAATTTGGAACACCACCACCATATATGACGTAGAACTCCGCCAAGGAAGTATTGCTCTACGTGGACAAAGCCGCGAGTATAAGCTAGTATTGTTTATTAAAAGAATAAATTAATGAATCGTATGTTTTGTAGAGATAGCCAATAATTACTGCTGTGGAATATTATACTGTTTATTATCATAAGTATTCAAATCATATTGTTTTTTTTATGTGATGAGGTAGAAGACGAGCTAGTCACTCCCCTGATGTTTTTTTTTATGTGATGAAGTAGAAGACGAGCAAGACGCTCTCCTGATGTTAAGAGATAACGGCTGCCCATAATCAGTACAGTATTACCTAGGATTTCACAATTATGTGAAATTCTAGGAGCACTGCACCAACGCTTCTTACTCAAGAGTCATGAGATGTTAAGACTCTTTAGCCCAGTAATTTCACTAGCTACAGTGCCCTCCTACCGAAGCACAGTAATGTCGACACATTACTGCTCAGGCGGTAGAATAACTGGCACTGTTGGGGTACCCACCTAGACGACCTCCTGCAAAGGAAGTCTACCCCCGGTTAAGAGATAACGCTGCCCATAATCAGTACAGTGCTACTATTTCTAGGAGCACTGTACCAACGCTTCCTACTCAAGAGTCATAAGATGTTAAGACTCTTTAGCCCAGTAATTTCACTAGCTACAGTGTCTTCCCAAATCTATAAAACCTTATTTATACATTGACGAGCTTCTTTATTCCAAATTACTTAATCGTTCCATCCAATTGATCTTTTTCATCCTAATTGGTCCAGTATGTTACGATACCTCCGTCGATCTCTCAACCTGACGAATAGCCTCCTTAAGATGTCAGGAGCCTATCGTGGTGACGTAAATTACGGCTAAAATCACACGTAATTGGACGCTAGAGTTCGTGATTAAATGTATATTAAAACTATCGGTTATCTGTAAAGGGATCTCACTAATATAATTAATTCGAATGTGTGTGTGTGTGTGTGTGTGTGTGTGTGTGTTTTTTACATAAAATATAGGTTAAACTTTGACTACGATCGCGCGTTATATAAAGCGACGAAGCGACCGTAGATGGTAGCAGACTATAAACCTAGTGGGCGGGATAAATCCCTTCCTGGCTTCAGTGTTGTTTGTTACCTTTTCACGTCTAAACGGCTGAAACGATAAGGCTACAATTTTATATGTAGAGATACTAGATATACCCTGTAATAATACATAGGCTTCTTTTTAGCGGTTTAAACCCCTGAGTGCAGGTAGGTTATAATATTATAACATCATGCACATAATAATATTAGCAAAGTATAGGTTTCAGCCATGTTGCGGCCAACAAAATTATCGCTGCATAAAATAGAGCGATTTTTATCACTAATAATTAATGGTACATTTTAAATTTGAAATACATATTTTTATAGTTTTTTATCATGAAACTTGGCAATAGATTGAAAAGAAGACAATGAATTTTTAAATTTAAAATCTGTTTTTTATTGTCATACGTAAAAGCATTTATTTTAAAACCATCTTTGCATACCAACAAGTAACTTATGTGTTATTCTAGGATCTTTGCTACTTGTATGCTAAATTTTAGCTCAATCAATTCAGCTGATTTCTCTCGCCTTTTTTCTCTCTCATGACTCTTGAGTATGAAGAGGTGGTGCAGTGCGCCTAGAATTTTAAGTCGTTTTGAAATCCTGGGTGTCTCTCTGCTGATTATGGGCAGCGGCATCTCTTACCATAAGGAAAGCATCTTCTTACTTTTTAACAGAAAAAAAAAACATTAGGCAAGTTATTACAAAGTCTATCAAATTATAATCTCTATCATTAGATATACTTATCATTTAAAAATGTTTTTATAAACTATATAACTATCTTTTAATATAAGTTTTTTGTTTTTATGTATGGAATAAGTCGTGATAACAATATGTTGGGAGGAGGGCGTTGATATCTGCGACACAGTTCTTTAACTCATGCGGATATCATCGATTCTTCTATGTACTCTGTAAACCTGTTTTATTGTTCCTAATAAAGATTATTTTATTTTATTTATTTTTTATATCTATCTATCTACTCAGCCCGTATCCACCCACTGCTGGGTATAGGCCTCCTCATGTTCACGCCACCCCTTCCGATCCTGTGTGAGTCTCATCCAGCTCCAAAATGTAATTATTTCTATAAAATCCTTTTTTTAAACTGTGCCTTTAATATTCTCGTCAAAAACTAACATATCATAAGTAGGTACATTCTTATAATATTATTATAAAACATAGTACAATTCATTTTAAAGAAGCTTTTGATCCACATCTCCGTTTCCACGAACTTGCCTTTGAACTAAAATAACAGGCTTTACTTCATTATTTTGAAAGGCGAGCACACACTACCTACTTCATTTCCATACACTTAATAAAATATTCAAGTATTAGGTAGAATACGTAATGAGGTCATGAGATAATATCTAGAGTTATTTAGATATAGATTAAACTAGTATTGCTCATCTGATGCTGAACAGTGGTCTATGTCACATTCCTAAGATGAAATGAAAATAATTTATTGGATCTATCTTACATAAGTACAAGTTCAGTATTAAAAAAAATGTACCTACCAATGGGAACAGGCTCAGCGTTTCGTCAGGTAGTAATCTCTATTGCAGAGGCAGCCGGGGTAGGTACCATACCTTTGTCTAGTGTTCATACGCTTAGCAGTAATGTGCAGGCATTACTGTATTCCGCACTAAAGAGCATAAAGGGTTGCCTGCGACAAATAGCTCAGACAAGCGCATCGGGGCAGCAGACGAGTGTTTGCTTACTGGTTTTGCGAGGTGGAAGAGGTGTTCCTACGGGAGGAACACCCCAGGTTTTTGGTGGGTATCCCCGCCGCGCCAATCTTTGGCGGGTTCCAAGTACCACCCTATGTTATCCGGTGCAAGGTGACGATGCGTAATGAATTTTTCCTTGGAAATAAAAAACGTCTAAACTACACGTCATATCACATCACTCATTGTCAAAAAAAATATATTCATCTAACTGATTTCAACTATCACTTTAATCTCGTATTTATTGTTTGGTAAACATTTCGTCAAGCAACATTTCGGATCTTCATTTACTTCACGTCACTGAGAATACCTTTACTTTTAGAGTGATTTCTTAGAAAATTTAAACTGTTATAGACAAATTATTTCGATCCTGCCGCGGAAATGGAAGCAAACACCTCGAAAATTGTTAATTTAATAGCGTTAATTAATAAGTTGGCTGGCATTTTGGGATAATTACCTGAGTGATTGTGCTTGATACGGTGAGAGACGGGGTTGCCAGGCTTGGGAACTTCCCAGAATCATGAGATACTTGAGACGATTATACCGCTACAACGATCATTATCCTGGTCGACTGGCTAAATATTTAAAGTAAAAAGTTGTATTTGTATGTATTAGTTTGTACGTTTTGTTTTTAAGATATTTTATATGATTATTTATATAAATTCGTACCTGGAAATATTTATTTTTTTAAACATGGTGAATTAATGTATAGAAGAAAAACATAAATTAAAATACCTTAAAAACTAACCTATCATCTAAAACTTTAAAATATGATTGAAAATATTATTGTTTAATAAAGAATTCCAGTTGTAGAAGAGCTATATGTTATGTGTACACTAGCACGCTATAGTAATTTTATTATATAAAAAAACCTTACTGTTTGATTAACTGACTGATCTATCAACGCACAGCTTAAGCCTCGGAACGGATTGGGTTGAATTTGGAACACAGATAGGTTTTAAGACCTCTGCTAAGAAAGCATTTCTCAACGAAAGCAAAGCCGCAAGCATATTAGAAAAGAAACTTTATTAAACTTGTATATTAGAAAAGAAAAACTTAACTGATTAATTGACTGACTGATCACTTAAATATAGCTCAAAAAGCTGTATAGATACATACACTGACGTAAACCTACATACATACATATAAGACTAAACTAACATACTTGACGACCTCTGTGGCGCGGTGGGCTAATACCCGCCCGCCACGCAAAAGGTTGCGGGTTCGATTCCCGCATGGGACAAATGTTTGCATGATCCACAGGTATTTGTTTCTGGTCTGGGTAGGTTTTCAATATCTATTATAAGTATGTATTTACAAAAGAAAAGTAGGTATATAAGTATTATATCCGTTATCCTGACCTCCATATTACAAGCAGAAAAGTTGCTTAGTTTGGGGTTAAGTGGCGCTGTGTGAAACGTCCTGAAATATTTATTTTTATTTATTTATACTTGACTAATTACCTACCTCAATAATTTGACTAATTTACTTTCTAATGTGTTATTTATCTCATGTTTATCTTATAAGAAAGGAGTTTATAACAGAAACGAAAACTCAAGCATCAACAAAAAATAAGATTAATTTTCCTGTTGCGTTCACGGATTTCATCTGTTGAAAGTATCCTATGTACACCTATTTTCTGGAAGAATTTTATTTTCTCAGTATCGAAAGCGGTAATTGTTTGCTATACGTCCAGTAGAGGCGCGCTGGGACTTCCAATGAAGCTTCTAACATATCAATTTAGTTTAGCTTGAACTTTCCTTTGAAGTTTTCTATCGGATTCTGTGGGTGAAGTAATTAAAAGTAGGTGTTGTAGCGAAAATATTGTTATACTACATAGCTGCGCCCAGCGGTGTTATTCCGGGGCCTAAGCTATCTCTATACCAAATTACAGCTCAATTGGTCGACTCGTTTAGACGTGAAAGAGTAACAAACATACATCCAGACATCCAAACTTACAGACATCCAGATATCCATACATTCTTACAAACTTTCACGATTATAGTATTAGTAAGATACGAAAGAATAGATACAATATGTGATTGTGTGCAAATACAAAAAATGATTCTGAAATTTCTCGCAGTTCTAACACAGTTATATATAAAAGTGGTCTGATAAATTAATACCTACCTTATATACTGATATGATAACTATCTTATTTGAAGACAGTTAAAAATGATGGTATATCATTTTTATTATATTATGACTCATAAAAACAATACAAAATCATTATCCACTGCCCAAAGCTGTTTTTCTTAGTTCAGTCATTAGTTTTCTTTTTAGACGCATAAAAACTAAAGCCACATGATAAATGGTCCGCGTTTCCAGTATTTTCGTCAAAAAGACGCAAAAATAAGATGTGAGGAAGATCGTTTGTCATTCTTACTGATAAATATGAAAGATGGTAACTGCTCTTATAACCGTGAAAATTGTTAAAACTCCTTGATATAATAAAATATTTTTACGTTATATCTCTTTATCTTCATACTACCTAAAGACTTATTTCAAAATGATTAGAAAAGGGAATCAACAATAAAAAAAAGTATTAATTTATTATGTTTTTTAGCACGTATAGGACGTTGGGCGAGATGGGGTGACGATATCCGGAAGGTCGCGGGGAGCGGGTGGAGGAGGAAGACGGAAGACCGAGTTGAGTGGCGTGCCATGGCCTATAAATATATAAATATTAAAAATATTTCAGGACAATACACACAGCGCCACCTAACCCCATACTAAGCAACTTAATGCTTGTGTTATGGTGGTTAGGATAACGGATATAATACTTATATTATACTTTTCTTTTGTAAATACATACTTATAATACATATTGAAAGCCACCCAGACCAGAAACAAATACCTGTGGATCACACAAATATTTGCCTCATGCGGGAATCGAACCCGCAACCTTCTGCGTTGCAGGCGGGTATTAGCCCACCGCGCCACAGAGGTCGTCAATGGCCTATGTCCAGCAGTGGACGAACGTGGGCTGATGATAATGATGATGTTTTTAGCATTGTAGGTTACCTTTAGACTACGATTTCGCGCGATGTTAGGCGACGATGTAACCGTAGACGGTAGCAAACTAAACCTAGAAGGCGGGACAAATGCCTAACTTCACTGAACATCATGCCAGAACAAGGTCATTATGACCACATGGCGACACGATTCTTTCCAATAGGTTTTTGTTATTTAACTACCCACTGCCAAAGCCTACCAATTTGACCTCAACTAAGTACCTCAAGTATTCCTGCAGTTAAATTTAACACGTAAACTGAAATCGCATGAAAGCTTCCATAAAATGGTATCTATTTACGTTAGATGTTATCCGTTTGTTTACATTCAATGGTAGATTGTTCAATAGCACTCAGCCTCAGACTGCGGGAACAGTCAAAATATTCCCTCTTGAACACGAATCAATAACCCTCCGAGCTTTGTGATTGATTCATGTTTATGACAACAGTATGGACTTTTAAACTTTAGAGAAAATTGGCCTCCAGTTCGCGAAGTCACTTTAAAATTTTCAAACACAAAAAAGGTCAAGATAAGAATCCACTTCGTTCAAATTTAACGGTAAGAAGCGCAAGTTTAACACCAGGAGAAGTGGTTACAAGAAGACAACGGCCTTTGACTCACTAGCTATGAAATTTCGTAGAAATTTTGATTGAAAATGACAACACAACATAGCGATATCAATTTATAAACGGAGCAAAAAGAAAGCTAAGCTTATCTTTTTTTACTTAGGTACCACCAAAGAAATAAAACAACATTTTTAACATTTGTTTTCATGCATTTCTTATCAATTCATCATCATCTCTGCCGTAGGACGTCAACGCGAACTGCATCTGGACCTGGTCTTCCGGCGACCTTTATAAGGTCATCTGTCCACCTTGTGGGTGGACGTCCTACGCTTCGTTTGCGGGTCCGTGGTCTTATCTATTAGTGAGCAAGATTCCATACTGCCTCAAAAATGTACAGTGTACACATGTTGATATCACAGTCGTGATGTTCATGATAACATGGAAGTAGGTACGCGTTATCACGATGTCACCGTAATGGATGACATGGTTTGGTGCCAAATGGAAGGGGATTTTATGTGGAAATATCACCAACAACAACTTATCTTTGTACAAAATTCAGAACGGGTCTTTTGAGATACGCACGATTTTTTTCTGATGGCGTTATCACATTATTTGCAACGTAAGGCAGATTTCAAACACAAAGTCCTATCCAACACTGCACTGCAATCATCAACCTAGGATAAAAAATAAGACTTAAGTAATGGGTTACCACACATTTCATTTGGGGATTTTCATTGGGGGAGTCCCACCTACCGCCCCGTGCCCCGCGGCGTGGGGTGATGATGCGTAACACATTTTTCCTCGAAAAAAAATGGCTAACCACACACTCGAGCTTTACAGTTCTGTGGTAGTGACCAGTCTTCTGTGGTAGTCCCATGAGAATAAAAGCGTCTCCCGGTGTTAGGATGGTTTCCTTCTTTAACACTATTATGGTAAACCAACTTCGCGGAGGTGGATGACCATAGCCATAAGCATGACTTTATGCAACAGCGCGGTGTAAGTTCGAGGTGGCAGTTAGGAATAATTCAAAGATTCATGTACGAAGGGTAGGCCTACAACTGAGCCAGATGGATGTGACAACTGCTTATCTTAATGGATCTCTTGAAGAAAAAATATTTATGAAAATTCCTCCATACCTAGAAAAATATGTGACCGAAATAATGGTAGAAGAAAGTAACCAAGATGATCTGTCATTAATCCACAGAGCTAAGAAGATTTTGGAAGATTTTAGACACACAAAAGGAGACAAAGTCTGTCTTTCAATAAGAAAATAAAAGAGACATTTTCAGTGTTTAGATATTGCAGTTTTATTAAGCAAATGTAGTAATATTTACATAAATATTTACTCAAATTACATTATAACAGCCATATTTTTTTATACATTGTAGTAAGCCTTTGATCTAGATCTCGTGTGATGTTAAGTGACGATGCGGCTGATAATGGCAGCAGACAATGTGGAGATAATAGTGTCCGTGCGTCGTAATTTTTAGCGTCCGTGGCCCAGCGGTCGTAGGTCCGGCTTGAAAGCCGCAGGTCCTGGGTTCAAATCTCAATGTGGCAAAGATTTACGCTTGGACGATAACGTGTTTCGGCGCGGCACGTAAAACTGTGGGTCCCGACTGTTTCCTATAAGATATGTGGGAGTCGTTCGGTCATGTTGCAGGCCTTGTAGGAATCTCGGCGACCTGAAACTGCAACATATAGGCTGGCCATACAACCTATTAATTGTGATTTGACTCTGACAGTGTAAGTAGGGTAACCTGTTCTGTTGGAGTATAAGCCCCAATTATTATTATAAGTTTTTCACCCTTGTAAGAATACAAAAGACTTCACACTTCGAAAGATTTGTTTTAATCGTTCTATCGTCTTTCGGTTCGGTGTTTTCGTATTCAGACCACCTACAAAGCAAGGTTACCCTTGAGTCTTAGAGTCAAAGTAACATGGATACCTAAAATGTAACTGGTGTACCTCACTCACACGCCAACTCGACCAAACGAAAAACAAACTAATCTATCCATTACCCTCCAGTTACTAGGTATAATGGAATCACGTCCGTCTGTCACAGTTCGATATCAAGGGATTGTAGTTTTTCTCATCGAGATTACAAGTTTCCCCTCGAAATCTTCTTTGTTTCTTTAGAAATGTCGCATCTCTTCAACTATGTTTTCAGCAGATAAAACCACCCGTCGCAGTTAGTAATATATCTTCAAATATTCTGGGCTATTTCTAAAACAACAGCAACCTCGTAGGACCAGGCAGCCGACATCATAAACATCATTTTATGTAGATTTTTTTTTATACAAAGGAGTGAGAAAACGAGCAAGATGCGCTCCTAATGGTTAGATATAACGCTGCCCATAATTAGTACAGCATGCTACCCAGGATTTCACAAAGATATACAATTCTAGGTGCCCTGCGCCAATGCTTCTTACTCAAGAGTCATAAGATGTTAAGACTCTTCAACCCAGTAGTTTCACCAGGTACAGTGCCCTCCTACCGAAGCACAGTAATGTTTGCAGATCACTGCTCAGAATAACTTGCACTGTTGGAGTACCCACGTAGTCGACATCCTGCAAAGGAAGTCTACCCCAGCCTCGGTAGCACATTTCAACATTGACATAAGATTAGCAGCTCGCGTCCCAATGTCAAGAGTAATTGACGTTTGTAAGAGCACAATGACATTGGGAGTAGCTGGAAATTGTATGCAATGACAGTACGAGTAGCAAGAGTAGCGTCTTGATATTATGTCAGTTTACTCTTGACAGTGGGAGTTGCTAGTCTTATGTTAGTATCAAAGTGTGCTACGAAAAAAAAAAACAAACTAATCTATCCATTACCAGTTACTAGGTATATAATGGAATCACGTCCGTCTGTCACAGTTCGATATCAAGGGATTGTAGTTTTTCTCATCGAGATTACAAGTTTCGCCTCAGGAGGTTCTGTTTGAGACAACTCTATGATGTTATTGTTTGTTACTTTATTGATAGCATTTATTTATTAAAGGTTTAGGTTGTAGGTAGATTTACTTTCATGTTTATAAACCACTTCTTCAAAGAGTTGGAAACAGTAAGGTGTGAACACAATAGATCCCTATGATAAAAATATGCCTATTAAAAAATCTCCCATATAACCATTTAAGGATCACAAAGACATCATTTGTATCACACATATGTATGTATCACATATGTAACATATGTATGTTAGGTTCATACTTACATTAACATTATTTTACTTTACATTTGATAAAAAATAAGACATGTTCAAAGGCAAAATCTCACGCAAAATCATAGTTGATTGGTGGTGGTGTAGTAACCATGTAAAACACAAAGTCCATGGTTTAGTAACCATGTAAAACACAAAGTCCTTAAAAGCTAAACTCAATAAATCAATGTACTCCTAAAAAGGTTATCGAAGTTCGAACTCATTCAAAAGACTTGCAAGTCAGTCAATAGAGTCCCAACGAAGCCCGCTCCTTACTTTATGAAATTGGAAATTATGAAGTTATTGAATAATTCATCTTTCTCGGGATCAAGGAGTATTAGAAATGTCGATTATTCATTTACCCACGGATTAAGCTACCTGTGGAGTTTGAGCGACATAAAATAGCTTGGACAAGTGAATTTTAAAGAAATATTAAACCGATTTTAAGCTCACTTTCAATAAGCGAGAATGAAACGTTTCACTTGACAACTTGATCTACATTCTTACGATTTCGATGAAATTTGAAATAGACCTAGTAAGTACATCTAAATATATATAAGGAAAAAGTGACTGATTGACTGATCTATCAACGCACAGCTCAAACCTCTGAACGAATTCGCTTGAAATTTGGAATAGGTATAGATCACTGAACTACATATATACATAGATCTATCTCGGTGGTATATAGGATTTATGATGAAGACCTCCGCTAAGAAAGGATTTTGCCACACGAGCAAAGCCGAGAGCATAAGCTAGTATTATTATATGAGAATTTTTGAAATCAGATTAGGCATTTTTTTAATAATCGATGAACAAACGTAATACTGAAATCTTGACGAATTATGAACTTTCTTCATGTATGAAACTAGACATGATTCTTATTTTTTTTAATGTGGGGGAATGAGTTTTTACGCATACCCGCCTGTGGGACAGGCCGGTCTATGTCGGACTCAGTGCTGTAAAGATGGAAGAACAGCACACATACCGATTAAACCTACCACGATGTCCCTGCTTCAACGGCAACTAAACAAGAGGGCCTATTGGCTAATTCCCACCCACTACGATTGATGACAACTTCGACGTACATTGCTGGGTTTGTTATCTTACTCATATAATTTATGAGGACGTTTAAGCATGTACGAAATTTTGTCTATGGATTCTAGTGTTTTACATGTCGTTTGGCAATAGACAATAGGACCTATGATCCTAGAACAAGTTGTACAAATTAGGATACATGTATACGAAGAATCTACCCACACTACGCTACAGGGTGCAATGGAGCTAACTATCCTTAACAAAAAGCACGTTTTAATCGCGTCGCGTTCGTCGGCCAGTTTGCAACGAAAGCAATTTTATCAAGTTTTTATTCAAGTAAAACGTAGAGCTTGACAGAGTAACTTGAGCTCTGAATAATTAACTTTTTACTTCATTAGAGGTTGTTTGTTTGGGGGCGTCGGGGGGTGTCGGGGGGCGTCGGGTACGTTGGGGACGTTGCTGTGGCTGTGATACAGCTACACCGGGATAATAATATTAGGGGACGGTTTTACAAAATTGGGGGAGTTAATTTTTGTTAATATTTATGTCTACATGAGACATATTTTCTGTCAAATTTATGTATGGTTAAAGACACCTTAAACAACAAATTCCGCTGGTACGTTGCCTACCTTTCAAGACTCTGTTCACTTGCCTTTAGAAGAAAACATGTTGATGCTCAACTGAAATACAGCAGCAGGTGGAAGATCATTCCATATTTTTTGTCTCTAAATTTTGCTAACTGTCGCATCTTTATAATGTGGACACCTCTGAAGGAATTAGGTTGAAATTGGACAGTATTGTTTTGGACAGTATTATATTAGTATTTGGAATACAGACAGTAGACAGGTTTTATAAAGTAAACTTTCCTTTTGACATAGTTTATCGGTAAAAAAAGGATTTCTCAACGCGGGCTAAACCGCAAACATAAGCTAGTAATTATTAATTTCCACAATGTAGCCAAACTCCGACCACAATATATAATGTCCTCATAATACAAACGGCTCGCCAAACAGACAAACAACGCAATATTCGACTATATTTTCGGGCATTTTCGCTCTCTCGATAATCTTTTCTCATATTATGCAATCGTCCATTGACGTGTTGGCGATGAGCCATGAGCGATTTGCTTTATAATAGAAAAATCTGTTCTTTTCTTTTCTTACATAATTAAGACGAAGTTGTATATCTTTGAGTCTGCTCTACTAGTAAAAAGAAATATTAAAAACTATAATACTCTTCAAAGTACAAGACATAAATCTGGGGGCACGGCAGTGCCCCCGCCAAGTCGAGCAAAAAAAGCGGCACGGCCGTACCATCCTTTTCTGGAAGCAGTTCAGACCATTTTCGACCCCCTATAACTTCGTTGTGGAAAAAACTAGAAGCTTCAATTTTTAACAACCGAGTATGCATTGTATAAACACGATTTATTTCAAATTTCATTCAATTTGAACTAGTCGTTTAAAAATTATAACTAGTCAAAGTTTTGTAATTTTGTCACTCACTCACTCACTCACTGACCGATCATCAAAAGTATAAGGCACTTCTAGCAAACATAGAAGGTTCAAACTTGGTACATACTTAGAGTTTATTGTATAAACCATAGAAAAACTAAAAAAACATGCAATTTCGGTCTAGTTTTCGAGAAACATAAACTGCATAAATAACTTTGTAATCCCGTATAAATGTAAAGGATTACAAAGTTACATTTGCAGTCAACGGTAAAAATTGCATAAAATCCCAATAATAATGCCATAATATATATGCCGTAATAATGTATAAAGCCAGGGAGGGATTATCCCGCCTTCTAGGTTTAGTCTGCTCCCATCTACGGGCGTCGTCACTTAAGATCAAGCGATATCGTGGGCAAAGGCTAACCTATAACGAATAAAAAAAAACAAAAAGTAGTGAGATGCCACCAAAAACATAACTTGTAAAAAATCTATTAATAGTCAATCTATTAATTTAAAACACAAAAGATTTTACCGACTTGGTAGTACATGGATCTCACAACTTTTTACGGTAGAAGAACTGCGAGTTGCGAGACTTGGTATTTTTTACAAGTTATGTTTTTGGTGGCATATACCTTACAGATACCAACAATTAGAACTAAAGTACACAGCGACAGTAACTTTTTTATGAGCATTAAAATTTATAATAAATTACCTAACTCTATTAAAACCATTGAAAACTATAATAATTTCAAGAATGTATTAAGGAAATTTTTATTGTCTAAAATTTACTACACAATCAATGACTATCTGAATGACATTTGAAATATTATCTGGAACTCTTATAATTATAATTAATATACTTTAACATTATAAAATTGTACATTAACAAATTTTTGCATGCCAGACGGTGAGACATGGAGTGCTTGTGTAGTTATAAACAACAACATCTGTAAACCTGTATACCCATGTGTGCAAATAAATGATTTGATTTGATTTGATTTGAAGGAAATGGCATTACTGTTACAAGACCTTTTTATTGCCTATCTTCTTTTAAAATGTTTTTGCACTATGTTTGATTAAAGTCCGATTCGAATCCGTCAAATTATGGCGTTCTGGAATATCCGTAGAGTATTTTGCATGGTAGCTTACGCACTACAACTATCCAATTTCTGTTGACCTATTTTTTTATCGCGTACTTGTGTACCTATATCACTATTAACCATAAAAAAAATGTTATTAGTGTTATAGAGTGAATTAGAATACCTAACCTAAAATTTGACGTTTAACGTGTCAGTGGATTATTTTACCATGTCTCTAAGAACGCTTTGGTTGGTTAATTATTGAGATAGTTACCAAAAATTTTATCTATTTTAAAGGTGATGTAATAGGCAGATTTAGGGGGGGAGTGTGTGTTTAGCTCGCTTTGAACAGTTAAAAAGTTCAAAAATCCTTAATAATAAGTGCGCGAGCAGCTTGCTGCGAGCGCCGAGAAAAAAATTTAATCTTAAAATTAAAATTAATTTTAAATTTATTCTTATTATTAAGGATTTTTGAACTTTTTAACTGTTCAAAGCGAGCTAAACACACACTTTTCGTAGTAAAAATTATAATATTTTTGCCTGTCTGTACCTTGGCCCTCCCCAGAACCAAATCCTGGATCCGCCCTTGGATGTACCTAATGGAAGTATTGTGACAAAATAAATGTGAACGTGTATGTAGATACCTATTTATATGATTCATACTCAATTATTTATTTGCCTCCTTAGAATTAGGTACAAGTTCTTAGTTTTCGACTAGACAAAATGCAAAATATGTTTTTCTCAGTGGGACACTTATATTTTAAAATATTTAACCCGCTGATCTCCTATCTCAGTGGGTAAAAATCCCGCTGATCTCTTATCACTTCTCCGACGTTCGCCCAACTAAAGGATATTGCTACCCTCTCTTTATTAACGTATTATGTGATAATAGATAAAACATTACGGGAAATGTTGGTCGGACCAAAAAAGAGCCATCTTCGCAACATAAGGCGCTAGAGGAAAAGATATAAGCTCCTGTAAACGCAAGAAAGATATTTATTTTTGTGTTATTGTGCGGCAGACTGTTACAATAAAGATAATAATATAACATACCGACTAACAAACAAGCTATACCTGCGAATGAATTTTAAAAATTATCGAACATACTTTAAGCTTGCTTTCAATAATTACAAGTGAATCAAATTAAAAAAAAAAAAACCCAACTCAATATGTAATTCACCATTTAGTGGTGGCGGCCATCTTGGATTTTAAATTTATTATAGTGCGTTGTATTCTATTAGTTAAGCCCTTTCATTTGATACCCATATTAGGGGGTCGTGGAGAAAAAATAATCCGCCATTTTGTAGCGGCGGCCATCTTGAACCGATTTCCACCAAACATGGCTAAGAACACTCTCAACTAACTCTACTTTCAACACCCCGTCGTTTTTGCGTCAGGAGTTAATAATATTGAAGGCGAGTAGCACGTTTTAATTTATAAGTGACTTGAAAACCGCTCGATCGATGTTGATCAAATTTAAGTGGTGGCCTTTGAAGCAAGCAATGTATAATTCCAAAGCAATGCCAGGTGATAAGCAACTGTCAAGTACCAAACTTTGCATAAAATACCTCTAATCTCTTTGTTACGAAATTAAATTGTATTCTAGTGGTAGCGGCTTTGGCCGTGGCTAGTTACCACCCACTGAACAAAACCGTGTCGCCAAGCGGTTATTATGACCGTGTTTTGGCATGATGTATAATGAAGTCAGGGAGGGATTTATCCCGCCTTCTAGGTTTAGTTTGCTTAGTTTTACCGGAGGTAGACTTCCTTTGCAGGAGGTCGTCTAGGTGGGTAGCCCAACAGTGCCAGTTATTCTACCGCCTGGCCAGTGCAAACATTACTGTGCACAGTTAGGAGGGCACTGTAGCTAGTAAAGTTACTGAGCTAAAGAGTCTTAACATCTTATGACTCTTGAGTAAGAAGCGTTGATTCCGTGCACCTATAATTTCACATCATTGTGAAATCCTAGGTGGCATTGTCCTGATTATATCTTTTAATATCAGGAGAGCGTCTTGCTCGTCTTCTTACTTCTTCACATAAAAAAACCTCCTACGGCTGCATCGTCGCTTATCATCCCACGAGATAGTGGTCAAAGGCAAACCTATTATTTAAAAAAATCCGCTTCATTTATTCCATATCTGGCATCTTCTAATAACCTAGTGAATTCAGAGTTCCGATTGCACAGTTTCAGTTCTGTTAAAGTTTTTTTTTATTATTT
This sequence comes from Hemithea aestivaria, assembly GCA_947507615.1. NCBI lineage: Eukaryota > Metazoa > Arthropoda > Insecta > Lepidoptera > Geometridae > Hemithea > Hemithea aestivaria. The sequence continues at coordinate 15,387,065 of OX382338.1, forward strand.
ATCTAGAGTACATTAATTATAAGTAATACTCTATTTACAATACAATCTAGCCTTAACTTAGGCTAATAAGTAATGTATATCTGACTTAAACTGATACATAGACTTAAACTAAGAATGTGTCCAATAACACTTTTCTTATTGTCTATATTGGAGAAGACACTTTGTTCATGTGTTCTTTATACATAATGCATATGTAGCAATTATACTACTTTTTACTAATCACTTCACTGTTACACAACTCTAAAAGTTTATTTAGTTGTTTATACTTTTTTTTATACTAAATAGTATAAAAAAAAAGTTTGAACACATCCATCCCACCTGATGGAAAGTGAAAATGCGGTCGACGATGGATCACGTAAGACACGTGATACTTATTATATTCAAGGTTTTTTAGTACCGTTTTCTAATTTTTTTATCCTTTCGTCAAATGATATTATCAAACTTAAAATTTGATTTAATTTATGCTCTTTATTGTTCACATTATTCGTCTGAATTTGATTTGCTTGGCCGTCTTTAGCAATATCTGCATAAGAAAACTGTATTTGTCACATTTTCGTTAAAGTGTGATATCTAGTTTCATTACAATAATCTGTGTGATATTTGTCTTGTAACGATCAAAAGTGTTCCAACAATATGTCTGTCGACGTACGTTTTGTAAATCTGCGACATGTGTCTCAAATTGAGAGATGTACGTGTACCTTCTATCGATATGTCGGTACTACGCTCTGTCGATACGCTCGCTACATTACACCGCGTGTACAGGTGAAAAACAGTAGGTCAACTACCTATTTTTTTCCCCGGGGAAAAGCATTACGCATACCACCCTGAGCAGCAGTTAGCAAAGCTAGTCATAGAGTGGTTGTGTGGGACTTCCCGCCCGAGAGACCGGCGGATAATACCCACTAAAACCCCGGGGTCCTTCCAGTCGCTGTTTAGCGGGGATGACGGAGGTACGCTCTCGCATTCTTCTTCGTCGTCCCGGTGGCATCGGAGTCCTGTATGTTCGAGAGGGCCCTCATGGCACAACACTCGCTTGTCCGCTACAGATTGAGAAAGTAGGTCAACTACTTACAATCGTAATGTTATGGCTATCCAACGAGGCAATGGTGCAAGCATTCTGCATACGCTGCCATCTGGCAGTAGTTTAGAGCACTTGGATTGTCAGTATATGTGGCCGATGTGTGGATAGTGCAAGTGCTCATTATCGCTATGTCAGCTTGTAAAATGACAAATTTCAGCTTAATCGATTGGTAAAGTAATCACACAATTTCACACTCGCACTTTCACCTAATATAACATCAGTGTAAAGAGCATACCGGGATACCAGCAGGGCTATTCACTTATCGGCCAAGGAGACAAACCGAAGACCGAATTGTCAAAAATGTATGAAATTACGTATCTATTAAATTTATACGACGTAATAAGTATACGTCATTTCATACATTTTTAACAATTCGGTTTTCGGTTCAGTTCCCTGGCAAATAAGTGAATAGCCCTGCAGAAATTTAAAAGAGATTTAAGTTTTATTACAATTCAAGTTGTCTTGACATTAGTTACTGTCAGTTCGAATACAGCGTTGATATTGTTCGAGGCGTGATCGAGTTATAATCATGTTTGTCGTGTATTTTCAGCATATTGAGCGGGAAATTTTCGTTATTTTAGCGCAAAACATCTGAGGCTTCCTCCGCCTGTTTGCTTTTTGCCACGGGATAGTCAATTATTTATAGTTTGTAAGAGTTTGTTGACTTTGGAAGTTTTATGGAGCATTATATGAGAAATTATGACCAATTTTCTTTATGGAGTTCTCGGAGAACTTTAGATAGAAGAAGATTACTTACTGATTTTACACTGTTGTATCCTAAACCTACTAATATTTTAAACGCGAAAGTTTGTTAGAATGTATGGATGTCTGGATGTCAGGATGTCTGGATGTATGCTTGTTACTCTTTCAGGCCTTAACGGGTGGGCCGATTGGGCTGAAATTTGGTATAGAGATAGCTTAGACCTTATAGGCTACAGTAAAGCGAGTAAAACCACTGGACGCAGCTAGTTAAACCATAATTTCACAGAAACTCATAGCGTAGAAATCCATAAGAACAAAATCCATAGAATGATGATCCATAGAAACAAAATAACTATTTTATTATTTACACAAGTCGTGCTCCGTAGGGGTACAATATAGGATCATCATCATCTCAGCCATGACAGCTGAACATAGGCCTCCCCTTTGGGCTTCCATATGAACCGGTTGGAAGCGATCTGCATCCAGCGTCATCCAGCAACCTTTATAAGGTCGTCTGTCCACCTTGTGGGTGGACGTCCTACGCTTCGTTAGAACACAAAAAAATAGGATACTACGTAGCAACTATAACTTCGACCACAATGACTTCGTTAGAGTCCATCCAGCATTAAACTTGACATCGTTAGTTTACATCACTAACATATTATACGGCAAACATGTGCAAATTAAAACTGAATCAACCGAACTCGTACATTATCAAGAGTCGTAAGTACTAAGTACAGTCGCATACAGAATGCATTAGCCAAAGCCGTACAAAGTGTAGTGAAACATGCGAGTAACGTTTCCACTCAGTTTGGCTCCACTAACGAGGGTACCCGAAGTTAATGTCGTTGCATTTTGCATTGGACTTGTGTGTCTGAGTGTACTGAGTACTGAGTCTTGAGGGAGTGTAAATGGACTTTGTGGTTAAAATGTTCACGTAACATAAGGCGATATACAGACTGAGTAACTATAGCAGCAACATACACTGGGAGGGATTTATCCCGCCTTCTTAGTTTAGTCATCTACGGCCGCATCGGCGGTAAACATCACGCGAGTTCGTGGTCAAATGCTAACCTATACATATTTTTTTTTTGTTTTATATACACCTACTATTACAATAAGTGTATCAAAAAACTACAATCTAGCCTTATAAGACTAATAAGTAATTAAGTTCTAACTTAAACTGCTAACAAGAGTTATCTAAGAAAGTGTCCAATAACACGTATTCTTACTGTCTCTATCAGGGTGAAAGTGAAGACACTTTGTTCTTGTGTTCTTTGTACACATCACTAACCACTACACAACTCGAAAGGTTTTTTCCTTTTGACTCTTCTTAGTAGTCCCGTGGTGTCGAGGAGCTATACCTATAACCTATACATTTAATGTAGAAATAAACTTTCTGGCAAATAGAAGTTTAATATAAAATGCTATTAGTATGTCGCAGGCCAATCGTTTGATTTTATATTTCACAAACATTTGTTACATAGTTGAGAATTCATCCGGCAAAATACTAAATCCAAACTTTATTGCAACCCTGCAATAACAATTGAACGAATTTATAAACCGTTTGTGAAATCAGAAATCATACGACTTACCTGCGACAGCTAGCATCAAACAGGCCTTAAATTGGCAAGCTGGACCAATTAAAGTTCAACAGCGGTCATTGAATTGTTAAATCCTGGATATCACTGTCACAATCAGGAGAGCGTCTTGCTCGTAACTCTTTGCATAAAAAACATTTTTATTTTTATATGATGAAGTAGAAGACGAGCAAGACGCTCTCCTGATGTCAAGAGATAACGCTGCCCATAATCAGTGCTACCTAGGATTTCATGATGTGAATTCCAGGAGCACTGCACCAATGCTTTTTAATCAACAGTCATAAGATGTTAAGACTCTTTAGCCCAGTAATTTCACTAGCTATAGTGCCGTGCAGTGCAGTGTAATATGAAACAGCTATGTGTCGTCAATCCCCGTTGCTACAATAGTTGCCCAACGTGCAAAGCGCTTAAAAAGCTAAAATCAATCTGGATTATGGCAACTGTCACAGAACAATTACTATAGTCATTATCGGATTGTCATATTGCAGTTACAAAGCCACAAACTTATAAAGCCGGTGGCCAAAAGCGGAACTACAACTCCCTTCCCTTTACTTAGAGCATTTTGTAAGCGATAGTGGCGACATCCATATCTGCCGAGATAAATTTAAGGGACAGTCCTGATTTGAGCACAAATTACTTGCTAAGATAAGATCGGTCCTATGAATAGTGAGTGGAAATTGAACTAGGAATTAAATCTCAGAAAAAGGTACCACATGAAATTAATACGATGTTTTTACATGTTTTTGAAAAACCAAGATCACGCCTCCTTTGGCGCAGGGGTGCAGTGAGTGACCCGGCTCTCATACCGCCGGAGTGGGTTGGTGAATGCAACTGTGAACACATCCTACACCGTGAAGGAGACGTGAAACTATGGCCTCCCAAGGGGTTTTAGTAGGTATTTCTTTCTTGACTTACATCCCCGCTGGCAAGTGGAGCCCTTACAAAACCCATGTCGTTACCCCTAGAGGGACGAGTAAGCCGAAACGCATTTCTTTTTGTAAAAAAAGGTAGGATAGAGATACAGATTATATGCGTTACTACAGTTTGGATATACTTTGATGGCGATTAGAAGTCTTTCTTTTGTGTAAAAAAAAATAACAAGATGCTCTGCCACCCATGATTTAACAATGATGTAAATTCGAGGTACACTGCTGCTCAGAAGTCATAAGATGTTAATACTCTTGAGTTCAGTAATTTCACTGGCTACAGAACCCCGAAAGCACTGTAATATTTGCTGACATTGTTGGGGTACCCACATAGCAACGGAATCCTGGAACGGAAGTCTATCCCCGATAAAACAATTTTACTACTCCCCCGGTTTACTATTTCACCGTTCCACTGTCCAATTTACTCAGTGGATCAGAGTATCGGCCGGCTTTATTAGGGTCAACGCTCACTACACCCACCCGGGACCCACTCAGCACCGCCTCGCCTCGGGTGGACGCCGCGTTGACGCCGGGTGGACGCCGCGTTATAACCCACGAACGCCGCGCGGTCAACCCGTGAACGCCGCGTGACCAACGAGTGGACGAATCCACGAATTTAATTCCACAATAAAACCTTTTAAAGGTTTAATAAATAGTTGAATTTATAATTAACTTAATTTTTAATATTAACTTAATCTAACTATTGAAAATAATATTAGACATGAAGTAAATAATAATTTATCAATTTAATTTACCTTTTCCTGCTTTTTTTCATGGCAAATTGCGTAATTTAAATAAAACTTTCGTTATAAGAAAAAAATCGTAATTAAATTTAATATTTCGTAAGTGAGAAATTAACGCCTGATAAAAAACTATTACTAAGTACATAATCTTACTAATATTATAAAAGCGAAAGTTTGTGTGTATGTGTGCGAGTGTGTGTGTATGTTTGTTACTTTTTCACGCTTAAACGGATGAACCGATTGACTTAAAATTTGGTATGAAGATAGCTGAGACTCTGGAATAACACATAGGCTACATTTTATCCTGATAAATGAAACAGTTTCTGTAAAAATCAAATATATATTAAAAAAATGAGAGTTCTGAAATTTGACAATTGATTGTCATTTTGACATTTGCGATTTTCCATTGTTTTTGAAAAAATTGACAATTAATTGTCATTTTGACATATTCGATTGTCATTTTTTTTTTATAATTTGACATATTCGTTTTTCATTTTTCTTTGAGAAATTCGACATGAGATTTTTAATTTTTTTTAGAGAAATTTGACATATTCGATTTTAATTTTTTTTTTTTGAGAAATGCGACATGAGATTTTTAATTATTTTTAGAGAAATTTGACATATTCAATTTATTTATTTAACCATAAAATCTTAAAAGGTAAAAACTAAACACTTAAAAACTAATACTTAACTACAAAACTTAATCTAATAAACAGGTGGAGGAGGGAAAGGTGGCAAGAATGCTGGCGGCATTGCCCCGCTGAATACATAAACTTATTTTTTGAGCAAAATATAAGCCAGCATTCTTGTCACCTGAAGCCTCCACCAAACGTTTAGCGAGGTCTTTGTACAGCTCCCAAGCAGCCGGCCCCCATGGACCCAAGGTTTCAACCCCAAACGGCAAAAATATGTAAGCCCTATCTAGGTTCACATACTTACGCCGTTTGAGGTTTTCAGCCTTGTCGGCTGCAGCACCGGCCTGTGACATTGTCCCTGGAAGATGGGAAGGGGCCAAAGTATCGACACACGTAGCGTCCCAAACCAAGGGCCTTCCCAGCTTCCAGGGAATGAGAGTCATGCCGTCGGGCCTCTTGCCGTCGTCCCGCAACAAACCGTTAGGCTCCAAGGTTGACGGGACGCCGGCACTTACGAGGGCCCGACGTATGATGTCATTCAGACCGGCGTGACGCGGTATGCGGCCGGCGCTCCTCGCGCAGGAGAGCCCATGGTGGCCGGTGCGGTCCACTTGTTCACCGCATTGGCATGTATGGGGCGCTGTACAAAGAGCACCCAAACGTAATGAAACTGCCAGTCTAAAACTATTATATTTGACATATTCGATTTTTAATTTTAGAAAAATGCTGGAAATTTTAATGATAGTTTATGGTAGATTTTTTTTTATGAGTGCTTCATTTGTGGTTTATCCAATGGGCTTACTATGAGTGCTTCAATTGTGGATTATCAAATGGGCTTTCTCCATAGAAAGGGTGCTTTATTTGAAAACTAAATGGGCTCACTATGAGTGCTTCATTGGTAGTTTATCAAATGGGCTTACTATGGGTGCTTCATTTGTGGTTTATTTATTTATTTATTTATTCAGATCAATTACATTGCGTACACTACATTACATTGTATACATTAATATCCATAAAATTATTTCAATAAAAAAGATCATTTTAAATGCCGCAATAATTAAAATTGAAGACCGCATGCATTTTAAAAAAGTATTTAAACAACATCAATTATTCAAAAGTCAAATTAAAAAATTATTAAAATTAAAAAATAATCAAAAAAATTATCAGTTGCATAATTTTAGGCAATTTGTTTGCAGAATCATGCATTACAAAAATAAAATAATATGCAAATAAAAATAAATCCGACAAACCCAAATTAAAATGATTAAGAAATACATACATAAAAGATTACACAATAAAATCAGACAAGAAAAGAAAATTAATTGTTTACTATAATATGTCTCTTAAAGACGTGCATTTTATCAGAAAATATGTCAATATCAGATGCTTTAGAAATTTTGTTATATTGCCGTACAAGTCTAACAATCGGTGCGTTATGGCCAAGATTGGAATTAGAGCCTGAGACATGGAACAGATTGAACCTTGAGGCTCTGGGCAATATTCTTGGTGCAGATATATATAACTCCGAGAGTAGCTCGGGTGTAGTCATAATACCATTCACAACCTTATACAGAAACATGTTATCTAGAAGTTCCCTGCGATGCGTAAGAGAAGACATCTTGAAATATTCTAGCCTATCATTATAAGTCAACAGCTGCTTGCCTTTGTTGCAAGAATATGTCAAATGCCATAAAAACCGCTTCTGTATACGTTCGAGTCTCTTCTTATGAACATCATAGAACGGGTTCCATACCACACTGCAGTACTCCAGAGTGCTGCGAACAAGCGAGTTAAAAAGAGTAATCTTAGTACTCGGTGAGCGAAAGTCTTTGCAGTTTCGCAGTACAAAACCAAGCGACTTGAATCCCTTAGAAGCCATGTGGTCTATGTGGACATTGAAGCGCAGTTTCATGTCAAGCATGACACCGAGGTCGCGAATCTGTTGCACATTTGTGATAGCATCCTGTTCGATGTAAAACGTTGGACAATCAAAGAGTTTTTTCCTACTAAGGCACATACAGAAACATTTCGACACATTAAGACGCATGCAATTAGTTTTACACCACGAAACTAGCCGGTCAATGTCTTCCTGTAGTCTCAACCTATCGTCGTAAGAATTGAGATTCCTAAAGAATTTGAGGTCATCAGCGAAAAGATAGCAATTGGAGTTGACAAAACACTGTTCAATGTCATTAATAAACATGCTGAAAAATAACGGCCCCAAAATAGAACCCTGGGGCACGCCCGAGCTCATTGCGATAGAATCCGACGTCACACCATTAATAACAACTCTTGAACTGCGTTCCTGAAGGTATGACCGACACCAGCCCAGCAAAGGCTCTGATATTCCGAATAGAGTTAACTTTGAGAATAAAATTTTATGGTCAACTGAATCAAACGCCTTGCTAAAGTCGGTATATATATGACTCCTATTGAAGAGCGCTGGTCAAGAGCGCGGGACACTTTATTAACGAATGTGACGAGGTTTGAAGCTGTGGATCTACCCTTCACAAACCCATGTTGTTTGTGACAGATGAGGTGTTTGGTATGCCAGGATAATATAGGACATAACAATTTTTCGAAGACCTTACCAAAAACAGGCAAAATAGATATTGGCCTGTAATTAGCAGCCAAATGCCGATCACCGCTCTTATGTAGGGGAACCACTAAAGCAGTCTTCCACGCTGATGGAAACACTCCGCCACTTAACGACTTGTTGAAAATAAGTCGCAAAGGATATGCTAGAGCAGAAGCACACCTCGACGCAAACACAGACGGAATACCATCCACCCCAGCTCCCTTAAAAGAGTCAAGTCTCTTTAATATCTTGAGAACGTGATTGTCCTTGAACTGTATAAGAGCAAGATAATTACTGGTCGGGACTCTTAAACTGTCTGAATCACGACTCATCGCTGATGGTGCGTTATTGAATGAAGAACTAAAATGTTCTGCGAAAAGATTACATATGTCATTAGTATTAGTAGCTGATTTATCGTTTAAGTTTAACTGAGCAGGATAATGACTATGATTTCTTCGTTTGTTCTTTATGTAGGTCCAAAACAACTTAGGGTTCGACCGCAAATTAGATTCCAGACACGTTATGTATACTTTATAGCAAACATTCATGAGGCTGTCAGAACAAGCTTTAGCAAGGTCAAAAGATAATTGGTCTCGAGGGTTATTATTGAACTTTCGCAGTTTTTGGTGAAATTTATACTTTTCTTTCAGCATATTAATAAGTTCAAAAGAAAATCAAACAGGGTACTTTTTTGAACGTGGTCTAGATTTCGGAACGTGTATACCAATTAATTCATGAAGCCGATCATAGAAAACAGTAACCATATCATCAACGTGTCTGCAAGACGAGAATATGTTGTCCCAATCAGTACCACTAAGCTCAGCAATAATGGCTTCATAATCTGCTTTGAAAAAGCAGAATCTAGGATGGTTGTTCGGTGGTAGAGATTCCTCAGGAGAGACCACGATATGGAATTCCAGCGGAGGATGCAAAGGGTCGATAGTAGAGAGAGGAATCAAGCTTTCACATAGGTTGACGATTTTCGAATAACTTAACACCAAATCTAGAATTTTGGCCTTGACATTGTTTATATAATTACATTGCTTAAAATCATTAAGTAGAACAAAGTCTTTAAGCATAGAAGCAAACAAGCCGCTGATATTTCCCATATCTTGCGTATTGTTGTTGTTAGCATCGAAATTCCATACAATCGAGCTTAAATTAAAATCTCCTACGAGGCAAACATTATGAGTCCTACTGTGTTCAATAACGCGATTAGTATTTTCGATAAACTCAGCAAGGATGTGTTGCTTAATTGGCGGAGGGAGATAGACTACACAAAGAAGAAGTCTATCCTGATGACCTTTACTATCGCGAATATCAAATTCAATCCAGAAGTCTTCGCATTTAGATTCAAAGCATTGCATGCGTCTAGGGCTAAATCTTTTCGACACAGCAATAAGAACGCCTCCCCCGTTCTTAGAATTATGAAAACCGCTCGTTTCACGATCTCTCCGGAAAACAACATATCTGTCATCAAACAACTTTGAATCTGAAATACTATTATTTAGCCTTGTCTCGGTAAGTATTATTAAATCATGATTGCAACACACAACATTGTTAAAGAAATCATTTGTTTTCGTTCTTAATCCTCTGACATTCTGATAATATACGTTAAGGTTATTCAATTTAGACATAAAATTTGAAAATATACAAAATCTAGTTTACGATATTAACGTTAAAATAAAATTATTACAATTATTTAATCTATAAACTAGGCACTAACTAAGTTTTTTTAATGATTCAGTGTCTTTCACGTGAATATAAGACGAACTTTCTGATTTCCGGACAAACACCCTTCCGTCGCGTACCCAGACAAATTTATATTTAAGCTATACGATTTTGGAAACTACCGTGAGTGTTATCCATATTATAAATACGACACGGCTCAGTTAGCGTCGGTTACTGCAGGCGTGAACTCCTGATGAAGGACATCGTAATTGTCCGAAACCGTGGTTGAGACGTATCTCAGCAAATAGACAACGTGAGTACAGCCGTGTCGTATTTATTATATTTAAGCTGTTTTGCAGCGTGACGGGTAGCTGCATGAAGCGCTTTTATTTCCGGCGTCAAATGCTCAGCTACGAAGACAGGGCTCTTCTTTGTACCTCCAATTCCTAGGTGACTGCTATTCAACTTTTCGCTAGGATTATTCTTGTTAAATTTCGCTACGTCCGCGAGAAAACTGTCACGAAGACGCCGGCTGCTGAACTTGACCAAAATCGATCGAGGACGAGGGCTTTTGTTATCCAATTTGGCAATTCGAGCGCAATACTGGATATCAGCGTCAGCTACGGGGCATTTGATCACTTTACTCAGCTGCTGCACTGTGCTGTAAATATTTTCCGTCTTATGTTCGGGTACGCACTGAATTTCTATGTTGTTAGACCGTGACTGCTGTTCAACCTGATGCAGACGCGACGATGTGAAAGGTCCTTGGTGGCGGCCCTTAGCACCTCGTTTTCAGTTCGCAGCTGTGTTATGGTGGCTTTCTGAGACGCACTTTCACGACTCAGAGTCTCATACTCGGCGTTAAAATAAGCGAACGACTCGTCTACCTTTGTCAATCTTGCAGTAATGGCCTGTATTTCGGAGTTGAGTTTCCTATCTAGTTCTTCTCTTATTATCTCACGAATGACGTCAGGCGACGCACAGCCACCGGAACAACGAGGCTTAGACCTCAGTGTCACGTTGTCGTACTGAAGCGGCGAATCCTTTGAAGACGATGCGATGTTAAGCGAGTGTGACACGGAGGCGCGGATAGGTGTATTAGAGTTGTCACCTTTCGGCAATTTACACTTGCAGGTCCAAGACTCTTTAAATTCCCTTGTGAAATTGTTGAATTGTTACTTGGTTATGTTCATACACGTATAATGGTACTTATCAGGGCAATGTTTGCAATTCAAAAATGATATTCCTTTTACCTCAGTAAGACACCCGGCACATTTCTGTTTATTCATTGTGCGCACAGCAAAAAATGCCCAGTCGCACAGTAAGAAATGCCCTTCGAATGAACGCACAGCAACTAATGCCCTGCCGCACAGTAACAAATTCCCTTCACAGGCGAACGGAAACCTTGCGGCAAGAAGGTCGTAAGCGCCGTGAATATCGTGGCGCTTACGCGTTTTAACACAAAGCTTCGGCAAACTTGATGAACGAGTAAAATATCGTTATTATCACTTTAATGCACTGATTTTTGATAAAAAAAAATTACTTCACTATATGGCCAAACAGTTTATACACAGTTTATGATAGCACTACACTGGGAATACTTTATAAAAACATTAGATTTTATAAAAAATAATTGCAGCACTTATTAACTGATGTTGTTTAAACGGCGTCCGAGGGTAGTCGACTATGAGTGCTTCATTTGTGGTTTATCAAATGGGCTTACTATGAGTGCTTAATTTGTGGTTTATCAAATGGGCTTACTATGGGTGCTTTATTTAAAACTAAATGGGCTTACAATGAGTGCTTCATTTGTGGTTTATCAAATGGGCTTACTATGGGTGCTTCATTTGTGGTTTATCAAATGGGCTTACTATGGGTGCTTCATTTGAATACTAAATGGGCTTACTATGAGTGCTTCATTTGTGGTTTATCAAATGGGCTTACTATGGGTGCTTCATTTGTGGTTTATCAAATGGGCTTACTATGGGTGCTTCAGCCCATATAGTTTTTAAATGAAGCACCCATAGGAAGCCCATTTAGTTTTCAAAAGAAGCACCCAAAGTAAGCACATTTAGTTTTCAAAAGAAGCACCCATAGTAAGCCCATTTGATAAACCACAAATGAAGCACCCATAGTAAGCCCATTTGATAAAATACAAATGAAGCACTCATAGTAAGCCCATTTAGTTTTCAAATAATGCACTTATAGTAAACCCATTTGATAAACCACAAATAAAGCACTCATAGTAAGCCCATTTAGTTTTCAAATAATGCACTCATAGTAAGCCCATTTGATAAACCACAAATAAAGCACTCATAGTAAGCCCATTTAGTTTTCAAATGAAGCACTCATAGTAAGCCCATTTGATAAACCACAAATAAAGCACTCATAGTAAGCCCATTTAGTTTTCAAATAATGCACTCATAGTAAGCCCATTTAGTTTTCAAATAATGCACTTATAGTAAGCCCATTTGATAAACCACAAATAAAGCACTAATAGTAAGCCCATTTAGTTTTCAAATAATGCACTAATAGTAAGCCCATTTAGTTTTCAAATAATGCACTCATAGTAAGCCCATTTGATAAACTACAAATGAAGCACCCATAGTAAGCCCAATTAGTTTTCAAAAGAAGCACCCATAGTAAGCCCATTTGATAAACCACAAATGAAGCACCCATAGTAAGCCTATTTGAGAAACCACAAATGAAGCACTTATAGTAAGCCCATTTAGTTTTTTAAATGAAGCACCCATAGCCCATTTGAGAAACCACAAATGAAGCACTCATAGTAAGCCCAATTAGTTTTTTAAATGAAGCACCCATAGTTAGCCCATTTGATAAACCACAAATAAAGCACTCATAGTAAGCCCATTTGATAAACCACAAATGAAGCACTCATAGTAAGCCCATTTAGTATTCAAATGAAGCACCGATAGTAAGCCCATTTGAGAAACCACAAATGAAGCACTTATAGTAAGCCCATTTAGTTTTTTAAATGAAGCACCCATAGTTAGCCCATTCGATAAACCACAAATAAAGCACTCATAGTAAGCCCATTTGAGAAACCACAAATGAAGCACTCATAGTAAGCCTATTTAGTTTTTTAAATGAAGCACCCATAGTTAGCTCATTCGATAAACCACAAATGAAGCACTCATAGTAAGCCCATTTAGTATTCAAATGAAGCACCCATAGTAAACCCATTTGATAAACCACAAATGAAGCACCCATAGTAAGCCCATTCGAGAAACCACAAATGAAGCACTCATAGTAAGCCCATTTAGTTTTCAAATGAAGGACCCATAGTAAGCCCATTTGATAAACCACAAATTAAGCACTCATAGTAAGCCCATTTAGTTTTTAAATGAAGCACCCATAGTAAGCCCATTTGATAAACCACAAATTAAGCACTCATAGTAAGCCCATTTAGTTTTTTAAATGAAGCACCCATAGTTAGCCCATTCGATAAACCACAAATGAAGCACTCATAGTAAGCCCATTTAGTATTCAAATGAAGCACCCATAGTAAGCCCATTTGATAAACCACAAATGAAGCACCCATAGTAAGCCCATTCGAGAAACCACAAATGAAGCACTCATAGTAAGCCCATTTAGTTTTCAAATGAAGGACCCATAGTAAGCCCATTTGATAAACCACAAATTAAGCACTCATAGTAAGCCCATTTAGTTTTTAAATGAAGCACCCATAGTAAGCCCATTTGATAAACCACAAATTAAGCACTCATAGTAAGCCCATTTAGTTTTTAAATGAAGCACCCATAGTAAGCCCATTTGATAAACCACAAATGAAGCACTCATAGTAAATCCATTTAGTTTTCAAATGAAGCACCCATAGTAAGCCCATTTGATAAACCATAAATGAAACACCCTTAGTAAGCCCATTTGATAAACTACAAATGAAGCACTCATAGTGAGCCCATTTAGTTTTCAAATAAAGCACCCATAGTAAGCCCATTTGATAATCCGCAATTGAAGCACTCATAGTAAGCCCATTGGATAAACCACAAATGAAGCACCCATAGTAAGCCCATTTGATAAACTACAAATGAAGCACTCATTAAAAAAAATCTACCATAAACTATCATTAAAATTGCCAGCATTTTTCTAAAATTAAAAATCGAATATGTCAAATTTCTATAAAAAAAATTAAAAATCTAATGTCGAATTTCTCAAAAAAAAAAATGAAAATCGAATATGTCAAATTTCGCGAAAAAAAATTAAAAATCTCAAATGTCAAATTTCTCAAAAAAATATTGAAAAACGAATATGTCAAATTTCTAAAAAAAAAAAGACAATCGAATACGTCAAAATGACAATTAAATGTCTATTCTTATTTTATGTATTAATTGTCAATTTTTTCAAAAACAATGGAAAATCGCAAATGTCAAAATGACAATTAATTGTCAAATTTCAGAACTGTCATTTTTTTAAATATATATTTGATTTTTTACAGAAACTGTTTCATTTATCAGGATAAAAAGTAGCCTATGTGTTATTCCAGAGTCTCAGCTATCTTCATACCAAATTTTAAGTCAATCGGTTCATCCGTTTAAGCGTGAAAAAGTAACAAACACACACACTCACACACACATACACACAAACTTCGCTTTTATAATATTAGTAAGATGAAGTAAATGCATCTTACGTGATCCATCGTCGACCGCATTTTCACTTTCCATCAGGTGGGATATGGTCAAACGTAGGCCTATCTCGTATAAAAAAAAAAATGTTAATAATTTAGTTTACCTTTATCCTGCTTTTTCCCATGGCAAAAAAAAACATTTTGTTGTGTTTTGTTTCGTAGGCTTGTTTTTGTACGTATAATTTATAGTCCAGTCAATTTAGACATTCGAAGTTACATAAAGTCCCAACAAGCTGAATTTCTGTGAAGTTGTTCAAAACATAATTATAAACAATGTCTAGAAGTTCCCCATCATTCCCCTGTAAGGAAAAAATTTAATTCAAGATCAAAGGTCAAAACAATGAGTTTTTCGCGATTTTCAGCAAAACGGTAAGTTTTATCATAAAAACATCTTAGACAAAATTGTAGATCATAAAATTGTCTACAAAAAATTAGGCTCAAACTATGTCTAAACCAAATTGTAGCTTAATGGGGTCATTAGTTACTGATTTCGTATTCAAACATTGACCTCCTTAATCTCGCCTTAGAGGTTGATTTTTTGAATAAAAAGTATCCCATATCATTTTTTAGGACTTGGTCTACCTTTGTACCAAATTTCAGCTCAATAGGGCCACCGGTTCTAAATTTACCATACAAACTTTGACCCCCCCTTACCCCCTCTTTAAAGTTAAATTGTGTCATAAAAACTATTCAATGTTCCTCAACACAATCCCAACAATCGTTTTACAAAATTTCAGCTCAATCGGGTAAACGGTTACGGATTTGCATACAAACGTTTTTCGGGAATAATTCCTTTTCCTGAGGGAATTTCAAAAAATCGCTTCTTATTGCACGATGAAATCTTCCAAGGAATACGCTGTCCAAATTTCAGCTCAATCCGTCCGGCCGTTTGGGCTGTGCGTTGATAGCACGAAAGTGTACGAACGATTTTATATAAGAGATTACAACTTTTTGAATCGTTATATCTCAAAAACGGTGGCTCGTAGAAAAAAAGTATTAAATATTTTTTTGTAGACAATTTTATGATCTACAATTTTGTTTAAGATATTTTTATGATAAAACTTACCGTTTTGCTGAAAATCGCGAAAAACTCCCTTTTTTACCTTTGACCTTGAATTAATTTTTTTCCTTACAGGGGAATGATGGGGAACTTCTAGACATTGTTTATAATTATGTTTTGAACAACTTTACAAAAATTCAGCTTGTTGGGACTTTATGTAACTTCACTCTCATTTTTTGGTCTAAATTGACCGGACTATTAATAAAATCATAGAAATATTCCACGCATTTTTTTCTATTCTAAAAAATGCAAAAAAAAAAAGGTAGCACTCCGGGAGTGCCGGCAGAAGTGAAAACTTCAATATTAACGTTGTGTTTAATTATAAAAGTACTATCATTTATGAGGTAGAATACAATGTTTATTTATTGCGCTATCGTACACAAATATGACAATTTATATGTTGTTATTTATAATATTATATCGTTATTTATATATTACATTAAATTTTATCTCTCAGAAAAATCAACTTCCATCCATAATTTCGACGACTTTTACACCATCAACAGAGCAGCACACTCAGGCACGGTAGAAAGAGTGGGAGATACTAGTTCCTCTCCCTTCCCCTCGATCTTACGCTTTTTCGATCAGCATCACGTGACCCTGACGCGAGTTTTAAAGTTTTTACCCATACAAAAAAGTGCTCAGCGCCGCTAAAGAAGTTTTCACTTCAAAAAAGAAATCGTAGTATAATATTGGAAAAATTGTATAATTTTCATTTCCAAGACAATAATTTTGTGATGCTCTCAATCCGACCCTGCTCATCAACTCGGGACCGACGCAAGGCAAGCATGCGAGCCGCGAGTGGCCCACCCGCCGTCCGCGCGCGGACGCCTCGCGGCCGAGGCGATGCGGCGGCGTTCCGGAGTTGATGTAGTGAGCGTTAGCTCATACAAATCCATATAAAGAATACTAACCGCGCGAGGCGAGGCGGTGCTGAGTGGGTCCCGGGTGGGTGTAGTGAGCGTTGACCCTTAACTGTGATACTGAGGGATTAACTGCACTTACATTTGAGAAGTTGCGCAATCAAACCATTTGCCAAGTTATCACGGACTTTGATATCGGGTTAGGGAGTGTTTGGACAGTTGGGGCCAAGTTTCACACCCAGTTATGTCTGTCACCTGGGAACTTGTGATTCTAGGTCTATATTTAACCGACTTCGATAAAAGAGGTTCGCAGTTATTTGTCTGTATCTTTTTTCCTTTTTACAAGCTTTTATTTACTTTCACCTGTCTGTTGTCTGTTTGTCTGTCTGTTGTCTGTTTGTCTGTCTGTTGTCTGTTTGCCTGGCAACTTTAATTTGACCCACTTCCCGGTATCCGATTGAGCTGAAATTTTGCATGCATGTATAAATCGGATGACAATGCAATATTTTTATGGCATGGAGCTGATGCTCTGATGATGGAGCTATAAGGTGGCCATAGGAACTCCGTAATTAAACGACACAACCCCATCGAGTTTGGGCTCATTTGATTCGTCTTGACGAGTACTTGATGGTAGTAATAATAAAAGCTTGTTTTTAAGAAAAATTTTTTTAAATTTCACTCGTTTGTTACATAGGTATGTTCTACATCCCAAGTTAAATATTATCCAAACCGGTTATACAATTTTCAAATGCGCATTTCACCACCTCACGATTTACGATAATGTATGTCAATACAAGCAATTCAGTCTATGATTGTCCATTATCAGGCACAGTGTCACTGTTTTGAATTTCAAAATTGTACTGATCTGTTCATTTTACAATTCAATGGCCACTTTTAACTTTTAAAAACAATAATTGTCCCAATTCCCCAATCGTACAGCGCAAAGTTAAAACGTTCCACGAACGCATGTTTAATGCACGATCGGAAATAACCGCTGATACCCGGAGATAAAAACGTAACGAGTATTGCCATTGTTGGGACAACTATTCGACAGGTTCCGATAAAGGTTTACAGGTTTCGATAAAATACTCCACAATTATATTTTAGGCCAAAACACATTAAACACGCGACGCGACCCGATGAAACGCTACGCGGGTTGAGACGTATCAAATTGTATTGTTTTCTAAACACGAACACACTGAACATTCGACGCGACATACGCCACCCAATCCAGACACGTGTCATCACGTCGCGTGTTATTTGTTTCCGCAAAAAAAACCCAATTTCAAACACTTTTTGGCGCGATCATCCCAACAACGGAAAACTACGGCTTCACTGAGAAAAATCAAAAAGGAAATTATTCGAAAATTTTCAATCAATGTTATCAAACCATATCAATATTTCAAAAGCTGTAATTGCCCCAAAAAGGGATCATTATTAGGTCTAAATTTGGAAGCAATCGATGTCCGACCGCCTTCGAACTCATGCTTCAACGGACAATTGATTTCTACATACTTGTAGGTTCTACTTATTCTTCAAAGGAAAAATCTTGCCAAGTTAAGAAGTTTCTTCGGTAACTACGTACGTACTTTCCTTGGGTTCTTTCGTAAGATTTTTTAGAGATTCTTTGAGATTGACTTGTTTTGATTTTATGTTTACCTCTGTTAGAATAGAATAATACTTTTGTTTTAGTCATATAGAAAAAAGATTTTGTGTAACATCTATAAAAATATTATGTTTTTGTAAAGTTTTAGTTCCATAGCAAAAAATACTATAAAACTTACTTCGATAATAATATATTTAATGCTATATAAACAAACGGCGGTCTTAGCGATTAGAGCACCTACGAGTAATCATCGCATCGGTGGGCATACATAAAGTAACTCGAAAAAATCCGAGTCTAAACATTTTCTCTCTGTGAAGTTTTTTATTCTTTATTCATAGGCTAACCTTTAACCACGATCTCGCGTGATGTTAAGCAGGAATGCAGCCGTAGGCAGTAGACTAAACCTAAAAGTCGGGATGAATACCCCCTAGGTGGGTACCCCAACAGTGCCAGTTATTCTACCGCATGAACAGTGATGTGCAAACATTACTGTGCTTCGGTAAGGCACTGTATCTAGTGATATTATTGGACTGAAGAGTCTAAACATCTTATGACTCTCAAGTAAAAAGCGTTGGCACAGTGTACCCAGAATTTTACCTTTGTAAAGTACTGGATAGCACTGTACTACTTTTTTATTTAATACTACAATGTACATCATGACAATACTATAGTGGAGCGATGGAGGCTGCACTAGTAATGAAACTGTATTACAGCCCCCAAAAAATTATGGGCGGCGTTATCTCTTACCATGAGGAGAGCGTCTTGCTCGTCTTCTTACTTCGTTTTATATAGAATCCCTTGCTTCACTGAACAGCATGCTAGACCAAGAACACGTATACGTAGACAAGTGGAGGCATTATCGGGTAGGCTTAGATGCTATTAGAATTAATCAGTGGACATACAGAATCTCGAAAAAAATTCGAGCAATATTTTAAACCTTTTCTTTTTGTGAATTCAGTTAAAAAGCAAAATAGCTAAAGTTTCCATCCATAGTGAAAGTATTCGCTCATTTAACATTCGCCTCATTAATTTAAAGAGCTACCATGTTTCAAACCAGATACACCTTCATAAATTAAGGATAAATTAACACTATCATGCGATTTTCAACCCTAACATCATTAACCTAGGGTTTATTTTAAACTATAGTTTAGGTCATAAACAGAGGTACGAACTTTACAGTTTATTAGTATTTCATAATTATGGAATATGTAATTATCATTACATTCATAATTCATAAGGACTCTACACCTCTTACAAAGGAAATAAGTTATCAAATAAAAGTACTATTTAAAAAAACATTAAGTACGCTATCAACTCCGTGTAAAGCTGGTTGCCTGGAAGAGATAGCTCTATAAGCGATAAGACCGCCCTTTGTGGACCTTAATATAACCTTAATATATGGCCTGTTTAAATATATTCTGTAATGTATGTTTTAAGTCTATTCTGTAAATGATGGTCTCAATAATGAGTATTGTATTGTACGTTTTTAGTGTCAAGCCGCGACGCATGATTTAATTTATATAACTTGAAAACCGCTTAAGGGGGGGTATGGGTTTCAGCGTAAAAAAAATACACTTTTTTTGCGATTTTTTTTCTCAAATATGGATTGAACCATTTTATTTAAACCTTTTGTACATTATTGAGCACACTTTTAACAATGTTGTATATTTTTTTCACGCAGAAATATTGAAGTATAAGCCGGTAACAGAGCTTTTCCTAGAACGTCTTGGGAAAAACAAAACAATTTACGGTGTTCACTGTAACTTGGCCGGATATTATCTGAAAATTAAAAACCATGAAAATTTAGTCACATTATAATCAAATCTTCCCCCCAACGTTCTCTAATATATATTTTTTTTCATTTAAAACTTTTTGGCGGCCATCCAAAGTGTGAACTGTTATTTTTCACGAAAAGTTCCGCCATTTTGTGGATGGGAAACACCAATGTAAAAAAAAAAAAGGTAGCACTCCGGGAGTGCCGGCAGAAGTGAAAACTTCAATATTAACGTTGTGTTTAATTATAAGTATAAAAGTACTATCATTTATGAGGTAGAATACAATGTTTATTTATTGCGCTATCGTACACAAATATGACAATTTATATGTTGTTATTTATAATATTATATCGTTATTTATATATTACATTAAATTTTATCTCTCAGAAAAATCAACTTCCATCCATAATTTCGACGACTTTTACACCATCAACAGAGCAGCACACTCAGGCACGGTAGAAAGAGTGGGAGATACTAGTTCCTCTCCCTTCCCCTCGATCTTACGCTTTTTCGATCAGCATCACGTGACCCTGACGCGAGTTTTAAAGTTTTTACCCATACAAAAAAGTGCTCAGCGCCGCTAAAGAAGTTTTCACTTCAAAAAAATTTGCTGAACGTTGGGGGGAAGATTTGATTATAATGTGACTAAATTTTCATGGTTTTTAATTTTCAGATAATATCCGGCCAAGTTACAGTGAACACCGTAAATTGTTTTTTTTTTCCCAAGACGTTCTAGGAAAAGCTCTGTTATCGGCTTATACTTCAATATTTCTGCGTGAAAAAATTAAACAATATTGTTAAAAGTGTGCTCAATAATGTACAAAAGGTTTAAATAAAATGGTTCAATCCATATTTGAGAAAAAAAATCGCAAAAAAAGTGTATTTTTTTTACGCTGAAACCCATACCCCCCCTTAACCGATTTCGATATAATTGGAAAGCTTTTTTGTAAAATAAAAGAAGGACGTTCACAATCAGTTCAGGCGTTTTTGAGGAATCAGAAAATATAAAACAGTGCAGCTGAAATTGAAGGTTTTCTCCAAATTAAATAACTTTATCATTGTTTATAATTGGTTAAAAAACGTGTTTTTCTAATATTACCTAAACCTTATACTTTCTTTTATACAACGTATTAAGAAGACGAGTAATATGGCTCTCCTGATGGTAAGAGATAATGCTGCCCATAATTAGAACCTAGGATTAAACAATGATGTAAAATTCTAGGTGCAAAGCACCAACGCTTCGCGCGCTTGTTTAAGACTCTTTAGCCCAGTAATTTCACTAGCTACAGTGCCCTTCTACCAAAGCACAGTAATGTTTATATACATCACAGCTCAGGCGGTAGAATAACTGGCACTGCTGTTGGGGTACCCACCTAGACAACCTCCTGCAAAGGAAGTCTGCCCCCGGTATTAATTAATTACAATCAAATAAGCTAGGCGAAAATGGGACACTTACTATAACTATTATTTATTCTGAGGAACTGTATTCTGTAACGAGCAAAAACTTCGTTTCAAAAAATAATAAAAGTGCTGCTACTTCAAAAGAGCAATCGCCAGCCAATCTGCATTGTAAGCGCAACAAGCGCTTTAAGCTTGCAAACGTATCGGAAGCTCGTCAGCGCCCAAACTATTCCGTTTGTTAGCGATACGGGCGCGCTGGAAAAACATTCCTCTAAAGGTTTCTTTACATTTGGTTTTAAAGTTCTGTGACTAGCATATTATATGACAATGCTTAATTTCTAACATTAGATGTTTTATTTTCTAATTTAAGCGATTAAATCTAAAAGCGTGAATGAAATTAGGCTACAACACAACTTTTGCAAAATAACTATTTTCTTTTCTGTAGCGAAACGAGTAGACTTCGTTTTTCTCAAAAATAATGTATCCCTATACAAAGCTACGTCGCCTCGTAACCTCGTAGCCTCCGAGTGTGTTCCGGCACAATATTCAAAATTTAGGTGGAAATTATCCCATCCCATCTTCTAGGTTCAATCTGCTACCATCTACGGCCGCATTGTCGTTTAATATCACGCGAGACCGTGTTTAGAGGTAACCTATTATAATCTATCTATAATATAAAGAGGTAATCTAACTGACTGACTCATCATCGTAGAGACGAAACCGCTGGACCGATTGAGCTGATATAATTAATAAAAAAAAATCTACGCCACTACGTCTCCCGCCCTGAGAAATTAATTGAAAAATTGCGACATGTCCAGAAATTTCCTTTTAAATAAAAAGAATCTTCTTTTACAAGTTTTACATTTTTTTTTTTAAATCTCTTAATTTTCATTTCTTTTATCATCCACGCTCATCATAATTCAATAAACAAAGAACGAAAATATTAAAACGTACAAATTTAATTTTTGGACGGCTCCGTGTAAACCTAACTTAATTTGTTTTACTGGATACGGGTATCGTCCGATCGCCGTATTGTTTTCATATCTCAAAGGGAATTGCGTATCCCTCTGTAGGCACGTTCCCAGAATACCTAGATTGATTCCTTACAAAAGTTTGGGATAGGTACTACTGCCGGAATAGATAGCTAGATAAAAAAGTTTCTTTTTTATTGCGTCTCTATTTGGAAGTACTTTGTCGAAATCTAGACACGTTTGATGTCTTTGACGTAGGCAAGTATATTTTTCTAAGCTAGCTCTCTTCGCAAATGTATTTTGTTCAATATAGGTTACCCGTTGACTACGATCTCGCCTGAACTTAAGAAATGATGCGGTCGAATATAATAGAAAGAAAAAAAGAAAAATATTTAATTAAGCACAGAGACACAGGCACATAGAAAAAAAAAAGGTAGCACTCCGGGAGTGCCGGCAGAAGTGAAAACTTCAATATTAACGTTGTGTTTAATTATAAGTATAAAAATACTATCATTTATGAGGTAGAATACAATGTTTATTTATTGCGCTATCGTACAAAAATATGACAATTTATATGTTGTTATTTATAATATTATATCGTTATTTATATATTACATTAAATTTTATCTCTCAGAAAAATCAACTTCCATCCATAATTTCGACGACTTTTACACCATCGTTATTATCAGAATCATCATCCCAAATTTTTACAACTGATACAATTGGTTTATGATAACTGAAGTAAGAAACAAACAGTTTTGATTCGAACCTATTTAAGTGTCTAATAAAGACCGCATCAATAGTAGTTTTGTATTTCGTTGTGCTAAAATTGCGATCATTTGACCAAATTCACAGAGCAGCACACTCAAGCACGGTAGAAAGAGTGAGAGATACTAGTTCCTCTCCCTTCCCCTCGATCTTACGCTTTTTCGATCAGCATCACGTGACCCTGACGCGAGTTTGAAAGTTTTTACCCATACAAAAAAGTGCTCAGCGCCGCTAAAGAAGTTTTCACTTCAAAAAAAACAAAATAAACGAGAAAGAGCAAAAAACATGAAACATATTACAAGGTGAAATACTAATATATGTACCTATGTTAAACACTCAAGTATATAATAAATTGTAGGTAGAAATATAATTAAGTCTCTCACTATAATGATTTTCACGAAAGGAGTCCTTTTTGCGGGCGCCCCGCTTTTCATCCCAAATTTTAAAAGTAAACGAGTTGTGCAATGAAAATAGAATTAATTTTGATTTTCTACAACTCGTCCCATTTGGGCCGTAGGCTTGTAGGACGAGCTGGGAATCATTCAAATATATCTATAACATATAACAGCAGATCAAACCTAGAAGGCGAGGTAAGTCATTTTTGATGAAAAATTAAGTTACTTGTATCTTTGAATATCCTGCCGGAACACGTTCATAATGACCATTTGGCGACACGGTTTTGTCCAGTGGGTAGTAATTAGCCACGGCCAAAGGCTACCACCAGTATAGTTATTCTTTCTTTTGGAGTCGAAAAAAAACAGTATAAAAAACCAGTATAGTGATAGGAAAAAACAGCACATATAACTAATTATAGTCATTGATGCGAGGCCGGAATTCGAACTCGGTGCTCCAGAATAACATCTGCACCACATAACCCCTTTGGCTAACACCGCTTCGCAAATACTTCTAGACAACCAGTTCAGCGATTGTAACGAGATACATACATACATATAATCACGCCTGGTTCCCGTTGGGGTAGGCAGAGACTATTTCCCTCCATTTGGTACGATCTTGACACACCTCTTTCGCTTCCTCGACTGTTCCTGATACCTCGCCGGTTCTTGATACTCTTGACCTGGCCTTTCCTTAGAACGACATTACCACAACAACGACATTGCAACAAGATATACCACATTATTACAAGCTTTTATTTACTTTCACTTGTCTGTTGTCTGTCTGTCTGTAATCAAATCTTGCAAATTTAATTTGACCCACTTTTCCGTATCCGGTTGAGCTGAAATTTTGCATGCGTGCATAAATCGGATGACAATACAATATTATTGATTCATCGTGACGAGTACTTTGGTGCTGGATGGTAATAATAATAAAAAATTGTTTTAAAAAAAATATTTCACTTGTTTATAACTCCGTTTATAACCTTTTTGTACCTGACCCAGTACCTACCTAAAACCGAATAAAAATATCCCCCGCATTTGAGATAAGTAGTGGGGTGTTCCCGGGTGAGTTGTATCTTAACGGTATTTCCCCCGGGAGCCCGCGGTGGTCTATGCATAACAAGCAGGTTCTATGGATTTAGTATTTATCTTTTTTTTGGAACAAATCACTGTTCTTATGCCCGCGGGAGCTTCTTGAACAGGTTGTGTAGTTAGTTTTTTTGGAACTCGGGTTTTTTTTCAATTAACCGATATTGTGAATGGAGGTTATCAATTTTGATGTATGTACCTAATATTGTTTGAATTGTGAATAATTACATGGGACAATCATACTGACGCTTCCTAACCTATATCATACCAAATTTTAGAAGCATAAGTTTCAATGTATTTAGTCCAAAACTATTGATAGGATTTTAATCATTCTTATTTTGTTGGCTTACATTTACTCAGTGCGTTTTAAACAAGTGAAATTTTAAAAATACTTTTTAAAAACAAGCTTTATTTATTATTATTATCTTGCATCATAAAGTACTAGTCAAGACGAATCAAATGAGCCCAAACTCGATGGGGTTGCGTTGTTTTATGACAAAGTTCCTATGGCCACCTTCCAGCTCTATCATCAGATCAGCTCGATGTCATAAAAATATTGCATTGTCATCCGATTTACACACGCATGCAAATTTTCAGCTCAATTGGAAACCGGGAAGTGGGTCAAATTAAACTCGCAAGATTTGATTACAGACAGACAGACAGACAGACAGACAGACAGACAACAGACAGGTGAAAGTAATATAAAGCTTGTAATATAAAATTCTACGCGTTTCCCTTCTGTCACAGAACGCTGTAGTGAAGTGTAGTGTGAGGTCTATTTCTACAAAAATGCTGCTAATTTTAGATAAATATATTGTAAAAGACACATAAAACACAAAGTAAAATGAATATTATACATCGACGACGTTACATGCTTCAAGATTTATGATTACTATGTAGTTTCACTTCTAAACGTACTAGGCGTCACATAATTTTTAGAGCTGTGGAAATAAAAACAGATTAAAATAAGTTTTTGAACGATATCTACTACCTCCGGTCACTCCTGTCAACGTCATTCTATTTTCATGTGCAGGCGTCGCAACATCAAAAAAAATCAAATAATTTTATTTTTCGGTTAATTTCGTGGAAATTGTGTTTATTTAGTGTCCTTAAGAAAAAGGAACGTGTAAATTCTGAAATACGTTGAAAGATTCGACGATTGGAACAAAAGATACGCAGTTCTTCAACAAGTTCGAGTTATGAAGGTTAGTACATTTGTTTTAGGAATAATACTTTCTTATACTTATGGGCATTATTCCCAATGTTAAATAAAAAACGCAAGCTAAAAATTATCAATATTGTAAGATTTTATTTCAATATTTTCGCCGTATTTTTTGTCAAAAGAATTTTTATTTTTATTTTTGACTACCCACATTTTTTTTCTCATAATATGCTTGCGAGATATTTGATTAATTTCTCTTTCTATATTTGCGTAGTCCTATATGTATTATATAGGTATCTTGCGAGTTCTTATGTATCATCCACACAATATAAAGGTGTGCGAGAATGCGTTATACGCCGTGACATTTGAGCACGGATGATAACGATTTAGTCTAGTGACGTAACGTGATTGCGTACAATGACTTTAAAAATCTTAATGCTTACACTCAAAAATGGTCAATAATGCAGTCTAGTGGCGTAACGCGAGTACGTACAATGGCTGATATTATTATGACGTGATTATAATGTGTCTCAGCGACAACGGTTGTTTTATTTCTGTATTTACAAAACACCACCGCTATTATTCAAGGTCACGGTTACCCGAGCCCGTACCTATATTATCCTCGCAATCAGAACAATCCGACGAGGATTACCAAATTAGATCCTGCGTGGCTTCTCCTGCCCTACCCGCTATGGCAACTGAGGGTACCCCTCAAGACTCGCGCCCAAGTACAAGCGATGCGTCTGGTGCTACTCCGTCTGTTGTTTTAGCGCCGGAAATTTTAGAGGCGCTGGATGATCCTATAGGAAAAGAGAAAATACTAGGACCAGCCATTAATGATGAGATAGCTAAACGTTGGGGCAGAATCATGGTCGAGGGTCTCACAAGAGACAAAAGAGGCCTTAATAAAGAAGACTTTGTTTTCGAAAAACTTCAGTCTTTCAAAGGCGCCCAAACTTAACCTAGAGATTTCGTCAGCTCTGAGCGAGAGTATCAAGTATCTGGATAAACTATTGGAAAAAGCTCAAAGTCAATTAGTTACGGGTATTGCCGGACTTACCAATTTAGCGTCTTCGCTAATAAATGAAGACCTCTCTAAGGTAGATATCTTGAAAAAGCTGTCCGACACTAGTCAGATTTTTCTTGATTTATATTATGAAAATACGAAACACAGGTGCAAGTTGATAATTACATCATTGGATAAAAAATTTAACGCCGCTAAATTCAACGTTAAAAGAGATTAATTTTTGTTTTGCAATGAGCTGGGAGCAAAAATAAAGGCTACATAAATAGCCGAGATATCTGGCCTTCAAATTAACAAGACGGTTAATACAACTTCTGCGTCTACGTCTTCATCGCGACAACAGGGAAACTGGAGAGGCCCGTCCAGGTTTCAACAGACCAGAGCACCCAAACCAGGTGGGCAGAAACCGAGGTACCCTGCCAACCAAGGTTATTCAAGATAGCAGGGACATCGACCACCGCAACCAGCTGAGAGCCGGGCCCCTCCAGGCGCCGAAAGCGGACTTTCGCTTGCGCTGGTAGACTACGTCACTTCATCAGCTACTGGGATTCTATAACTACAGACTATAGTTTTGGAATATTTTAAAGGCTTTGAAAATTCCTTTGTTACAGCCCTGTTCAAAGTTTCGAACCAGCCAACCCGAATTTCAGTATCTAGAAATATCAATTTCAAAACTACTGGCCTCAGGGACAGTGACTAAATGTGACAATGTACCAAGTCAGTTTATATAGAGTATTTTTGCTGATTCCTAATAATGATGGTACTTACAGATTTATTCTCTATTTAAAAATTTACAATTAATTTATTGATTCTGAACACTTTAAAATAGAGGATATTCGATTGCTTTATTTCTACTATCGACAAATAAGCATATTTTTAGTTCCCATCAATGATTCATCTAAAAAATACCTTAGATTTAAATTTCAAGGCCTATCTTATGAATTTCGAGGCCCTCTTTTTGGCTTATCGCTGGCACCACTTGTGTTCAGCAAAATAATGAAACCAGTTGTGTCTTATCTTAGAAATCAAAGACTACTTTTGGTAATTTATTTAGATGCCATGTTATGTATTATGTGATTCATATGATAGTTACTTAAATAGTACTGTTAAAGTGAAACCTTTTCGAAAGGTTAGGGTTTGTTATTAACAAACAAAAAAGTGTTCTCACCCCAAATCAGACTCAAACGTTTCTTGGCTTTGAGATAAACTCACGGGAGATGTGCCTAAATTTGTCAAATAAGAAACGTCAAAGAATTCTTAACCAGACAAAAGATATTTCTAACAAAAGTTCATTAACTATCCGAGACTTCGCTAAATACTTGGGTCTTCTATCTTCAGCCTGTCTAGCGGTTCGCAATTCTAACCCTGCGTAATTCTAATGAAAATTATGATGCTGTCATGAATTTATCACCTTCTCTTAGATCTGAGTTTGATTGTTGGGAAAAATAGCATCCTGACGTCTTATAATCCAATACGTAGTGATATATGTTATTGAAATATTTTCGGACGCTTCTCTAATTAGCTGGGGTATATATTGCGGAAAACGGGCTAACGGTTTCTGGGATCATACAGAGTCTAAGGAACATAATATAAATCTTCTTGAGTTAAAAGCAGTTTTTTTTTTTTCTCGGCCTACGATGTTCCGCAATGAATCTCTTCAACGAAGAAATCTTGCTTAGAATTGACAATACGACAGCCATATAAATAGGTGTGGAGGCGTGCAATACACACATCTTAATAAGGAAGCAAAAAACATTTGGCAATGGTGTGAGCAAAGAAAGCTTCATGTCTTTGCGTCTTATATTAAGTCTAAAAATAATAGTGTGGCTGACCAAGGGTCGCGACATTTTAATGTTCATGTGGAGTGGAAGCTGACTTTACCAGATTTTGACTAAAAAAAAAAAAAAAAAAAAAAAAAAAAAAAAAATGAGGCTTTTGGGGACCCTCAAATCGATCTATTCGTAACAAGATTAAACGAAAAATGTGATAAATATATTTCGTGGAAGCGTGATCCTTCAGCTTATAATATAGTAGATGCGTTCACAATAGACTGGAAGCCATACTTTTTCTACGCTTTTCCCCCGTTTTCAATGATTCTGTAATCCTTAAGAAAAATCGTGAACGATCAGCCAACCGGAATCATGGTTGTACCCTTTCGGCCCAGTCAATTCTGGTACCCACTGTTCTTATCCCTTTCCATGGGCCAGTTAGTTTGGTTCTAAATCCTTCATTACTGTTATCACCTTTCAGGACTCCACGTCCTCTTTGGAGACGGTTTACCCTGGTTTCCGCAATTTTATCGAGGTGCAATTAATAGAATAATAGCATCTCTAGCAGATAACTCATTAAAACAATATAATGTCGTAGTTAAGAAATTGTGGCAATTTTGTATTAAAAACAATACAGATATGTTTTATTGTAATATCGCAAACGTGTTTGACTTTTTGGTCACCGAATATCACTCGGGGCTAAGCTATTCGACCTTGAATACTTGTCATTCGGCCATAAACTAAAAACTTAACTACGTTAATACTTGGTAAACGCATTAGTCAAGATGATCGAATTATAAGATTCATGAAGGGCGTTTACAGAACCAAACCATTTTTCCTAAAGTACGCCTTGACATGGGACCCAA
This sequence comes from Hemithea aestivaria, assembly GCA_947507615.1. Taxonomy (NCBI): domain Eukaryota; kingdom Metazoa; phylum Arthropoda; class Insecta; order Lepidoptera; family Geometridae; genus Hemithea; species Hemithea aestivaria. The sequence goes on from OX382338.1 coordinate 15,416,414, forward strand.
ATATGGTGTTGGATCATCTTTCAAATTCATATCCAAATGATAGTCAGCCCTTAAACTTTCTTTCAAAAAAGCTAGTGGCTCTTCTTGCGTTGTCGACTGCACAACGAGTGAAGACGCTATCACTCATGCGCGTACCAGATATTATAGTGATTATTATTATTTGTGAAATTATAATATTACCTATTTGTTAAAAGTGAGTGATACAAAAATGGAAATTTATATCAGTGATTTGATAAAAAAATCGGCCCCTAATAGGCCCGTAATTAAATTAGTTTACCTTTTTTCCCTCATAGGGAACAAATCTGTCCTGCGAAGACATTATCTGCGTATGTCGAAGCTATCAAAATTTACGGAAATTAATCACTGACAGAGAAACTGATTCTCATCACTAAGAAACCAATCCGTAATGCCAGGGCTGCTACCATAAATATGTAGATGGATTAAGGATGTGCTGGCCGACAATGGTATTGATACAGAGCTTTTTATCGCTCATAGCACCCGTCATACATCAACCTCGGCGGCCAGTCGTAGTGGAGTTTCTGTAGATATTATAAATAGAACAGCAGGTTTGCAAAATTCTGGATATTTCCTCGTTGGCAAAATTTTACAAGTGCCCTATAACAAATGACGAGGATAATGTATTCGCAAAGGTAATTGAGAATAACTTGTAGACTGATTCGTTTATCTCTACATGTTTGTAATTCCTTTCTATATACTTAGTATTTATATTTTTTAGTTCACACACAATGGTGTTTTATGTTATCGTCTAGATTTACGATTATTTGAATTACCATAAAGTTAATTTTGAAAACCAAATGTCGCTTTTTGTCTTGTTATAATATTCGTAATTATTTATATCTGACATAATCACTTTAACCGGCCTCGTTTGTGCTAACGCGCTAAACATCTACATAGTAATCATAAATCTTGAAGCATGTAACGTCGTCGATGTATAATTAATGGTTAAACGAACTTACCTTAAGTGATGTTCGACCATAATTATACTAGACGACGTTACATGCGAAGAGATTTAAAGTCCCACCCGGACCCATAAAATGTTGGTAACATTTACCCAAACTGATATAGATATTATAGCACAATCGAGTCGTAAGAGCACAGTCTCTGAAACGAATGACGTTGACAGGAGTGACCGGAGGTAGTAGATATCGTTCAAAAACTTATTTTAATCTGTTTTTATTTCCACAGCTCTAAAAATTATGTGACGCCTAGTACGTTTAGAAGTGAAACTACATAGTAATCATAAATCTCTTCGCATGTAACGTCGTCTAGTATAATTATGGTCGAACATCACTTAAGGTAAGTTCGTTTAACCATTAATTTATTTGTGCGATAAATCGTAGCAACATTTGAAGTAAAAGAACCGAACATTTTGCTCAAACACCGAATATAACGTAAATGAAAATCTATACGACGCGCTGGCTTTTGGTTTTACTCCGAACTCGGTGATAAATGGTTGAGTTTATTTATAGAGATATTATAGAAGAAGAAACATTATAATTTAAATAGGTACGTGCATAAGTATTAAATCTAAATGAACTTATTAAATGTCCCTTAACTTAGTACAATAATAAAATAGCGCTAATTTCGAGTATAAAACCTAGATATAAAAGGCATCGAAATTATTATTGTAAATAAAAAAATAAAAACTGTTTTTAATAAATAATAATAAAAAAATAAATAAATATTTCAGGACGTTTCACACAGCGCCACCTAACCCCAAACTAAGCAACTTAATGCTTGTATTATGGTGGTTAGGATAACGGATATAATACTTATATACTTTTCTTTTTCTTTTTTTTTTTAGTCAGTCATTTTATCTCAGTCCTATTCCTTCCACGTTCATCATTAAAATTAAGTTAGCGACAGATAGATAAACACATTATAAAATGTATAAAAACAATCTAAACACTAAAACAATATAAATAAAACTTAGTATTACAATAGGCATGAAGACAAGATTATTTAATTGTAATAAGTCCGTAAATTAAATAGCAAAAAAAAATTAATACGTATTTTATTGTTAGTCAATATCATTGAATTTGACTGAAATATAACCAATAATATAAAATTGTAGCATCACCTTGGTATTGCCGCCCTTATTAAAAGCGAGCAAGTAAATCTAATATTTTCTAAAAATAAAACCATGAAACGATAACAAAGTCAAATAACACAACGGCAGATTGAATCCCCAATATTATCGAAGGCTAGACTATTCCCAGGGCAGCTAAGTACTAAGCACACACATCACGTACCTAATTCTCGCGACGGCCGCGTATCTCGACACGATTGGCGCTATAAATCATATTGTGTCGACGTGCTGGCTGAGGCGATACAGACGTGTCGAATGGACAGGATGGCATATTAGATTTACAGAAGCTATTCATCATGAAGATGTACTGGAGAAAGGTGACCGTTTTTTTTAAAACAAAATAGGCCTACGTTTTACCACATCCCATCTGATGGAAAGTGCAAATGCTGTCGACGATGGATGTTTAGAGTGGTTCAAGATATTTTTTTAAGTAAATAAATACTTGCAAATAAGAAGACAAGGAAGATGCTCTCCTGATGTTAAGAGATAACGCTGATTATAATCAGTACCATTCCACCTTGGATTTCACAATGATGTGAAAATCTGGGTGCACTGCACCAACGCAAAATAAAGCAGCTCCATACGGTACAGTACCATCCAGGATTCCATAATGATGTAAAAAACTGTAGATGCACTGCCCCAACCCTACTTAATCAGGAGTCATAAGATGAGACTCGTTAGCCCAGTAATTTCACTAGCTACAGTGCCCTCTTAGCTTAGCTAGAAGGAGGATTCCGGCAAATTTGACCGCAATTAACTGGGACCGCGGTCCCATTGGGCACAGTAATATTTGCCCATCACTGATTTTGTAATCAATAATTTTGTTATCACTGATTAGGTGATAAAATAACTGAAACAGTTGGGGTACCCACCTTGTCGACCCCCTGCAAAAGAAGCCTACCTCCGGTATAAGTTCTTATAGTAGTTGTCTATATTTAGACTTCAGAAATCTCAGTTAACAACACCAAGGGAAGCCATAACAACTAACAACCAAAGAATAGTTGGTACCGTAACGACAAGAGTACTGCGTTACGTTTTACGAGGCAAGTAATGGAGCGATGCGATGTCTCGCCGCGAACGTCCTTACTTGTAACAATTTTTATTTTTCTTTTCTTTCGTGTTGAATTTTGAGGCTGCATTTGCGTGTTTTTTATGTTATGTTTAATATATTGTTTTTTTTTTTATCTTTGTTGTAATTAGTGTTAAAACGTTAATATATTAAATATTATTATTTCTAGTATAGTTAATAGTTATAATCTGGTATAGTTGTTGTGTCTAATATTATTATTTCTAGTAATGTTATTTATAGTTTGTTTCTAGTATCTATAATCTTTTTATGTATAAATATGTTTTTTTTAATTTTATTTTGTATGTGTAGATATTTCTTATTTTATAAAGTATTTTTATTTGTGAGGTCACCACAACGGGGTACCAGCGGAAGACCAGCGTAGATCAAACCTGATCTACACATGCTGAGCTGGTACCTTTTTGCGGCGAGACATTTTTTTTTTCTTCATATCTTTTTTAATATAGCACACTTGTTAATGCTTCTGTGTGTATGTCTGGTTGCAAATAAATTCATTTCTTTCTTTCTTTCTTCTTTCTTTCTTGTCGTCAAATACACTTTGTTGTATGTTTTTCATGTCCTGGTGGTGATGACTTGGTAAATGACTACTTTTTTCTGGGTTCAAATCTCGCTGCGGCAAAGATTTTCGCCAGGACGCTACCGTGTTTCGGAAGGCACCCCTGGTATTGCAGGCGACAGTAGCCACTCACCTTCAGGTGGGCCGTCTGCTTGTTTGTCACCTGTTACATTAAAAAAAACCTAAAACTGTGGAGACAGTCATCAGATCATGTTACAGGCCCTCCAGTTATATCGGCGACCGCAGTTTCACTGCAACATATAGGTTGGCCACACAACCTATAAATTTTGATTTGTCTCTGACAGAGTAAGTAGGGTAACCTGTGCTGTTGGTGTATAAACCCCCTTTTTTATCCTTTATCCATTACCTGTACTCTTCTTGCCCTTAATAAGCTACTGCTTCAAAAAGTGTACTACACGGTTCAAGAATTTTTGAAGGACAAATTGTTAAAATAAAACGTGTTTTTTATACTTTCAACATTTCACATTACTATTATCATTTGTTATGACATTTTATTTAATTTAATAACAATTCTTTTGACATTTTTTCTACTTCAATTTTGACATTATTATTGTATTCATAAGCTCAGAGAAGGGAAACTTAATTCATGAGTATTTTATGTGATTTCGTAAGTTGTATATCTACATCTACACTAAACTAATAATAATAATAATAATTAATAATTAATAATTAATAATTAATAATAATATTATAAAGAGGAAAGATTTGTATTTTTGTATTTTTATATTTTTGTATGTTTGCAACGAATAAACTCAAAAACTACTGGTCGGATTTAAATAATTCTTTCACCATTAGAATCATACATTATCCCTGAGTAACATAGGCTATGTTTTTGACTAAAAATAATTAGGGATCCTTATTAAAACTTCGATAATATTAACCAAGGTATGAAAATTCAAGTCGTAAATTGTCTTTCATCGAATGCGCTGCGGAAACTATGGACGGTAGAACCAAAATATGTTCTACAATATTAAAGTACACATTATTATCTAAAAAAAAGTCCGCGGTACCATATATCTAACTATTGTAGTTACGTCACAATAACTACTTATTTTAAAGAAATGTTATCACAAACCAGACAATAGCGAAAAGATCACGTTATTCATGTCTTGGTATGAATCCTTATCTAAATAAATTATTTGATAATTAAGGTGGTTTCAGTATCTGTAGATTGCTTTTTGAATTATCAAAATTGACCATTGCGTTCAAAAGAAATCACGATTTCAAAAATATCAATGTTCCATACGCAGCGGACTCCATACGCAGCGGACGCTACCGACGTTGAATATTTTGATTGACTAAATTTAGTTGAAAGGTAGTTTGACTACCATGAATGTATTCAAGGTAGTTTTCAACCCAAAATGTCACGGGAACGGGAACAATCTATATACTCTATATATACTCTATACCAATATATCCAACTGACTCATCATCGCATGGGATAAAACCGCTGGACCGATTGAGCTGAAATTTAAACAGCGTGTTTTTTAGGTAACGTAGGCGAGCAATAAGAAGGGATTTTGCGAAATTCCCACAGGAACGGGAATAAAATGGAAATTTGTAACCGTTGAGTCTATCAAGCTGAAATTTGGTGTAAAGGTAGTTTTACTACCATGGAAAAATTCAAGATAGTTTTCATTCCAAAATTCTTACGGGAACGGGAACAAAATGGAAATCGGTAACCGCTAGGCCTATTACGCTGCCGCGGACGAGTGCTTCGGCGTACCCGTAACCCCAACAAAGGTGTAGAGTAGAAACACCCCCGGGGTTTTAGTGGGTATCCCGCCAGTTGTTTTTGGCGGGGAGTCCTACATAACCACCTCACATCCCCCGTGTGTAGGTGGTATGCGTAATGCATTTCCCCGGGTAAAAAAAGGCCTATTACGCTGACATTTGGAAGTTTGACTGTCAGGAAAGGGTTTACAATAGTTCTCATTCCAATATTCTTTTCGGGAACGGGAATAATATGAAAATCTTTAGCCGCTTGGCTAATTAAGCTGAAACTTAATGCAAAGGAAGTTTGTCTAACAAGAAAGTACAAGATAGTTTTCAACCCAAAATTCTCACGGAAACGGGAACAATCTATGTCTATGCCAATATTTAAAAGTGAAAATCTAACTGACATCGCAGGGATAAAACCACTGGACCGATTGACCTAAAATTTGTACAGCGTGTTTTTTTAGGTAACGTAGGCGACCGATAAGATGGGATTTTGTGAAATTACCACGGGAACAGGAATAAAATGAAAATCTATAACCATTCAGTCTATCAATCTGAAATTTGGTTTAAAGGTAGTTTCATTACCATGAATGGATTCGAGATCGTTTTCATTCGAAAATATCTATGGGAACGGGAACAAAATGGAAATCTGTGAAATTTAGTAAAAAGGTAGTTTGACTATCAGGAAAGGGTTCAAATAGTTTTCATTCCAATATTTTTTCCCACGGGAAAAAACACGTGGCACAGAAATTTTAACCACGTGGCAAATTAAGCTGGTATTTAATGCAAGGCTACCAAGAAAGAATACAAGATAGTTTTCAACCCAAAATTCCCACGGGAACGGGAATAATATGAGAAATCTAACCGCTAACCTGAATAGTTTGAAATTTGGTTTAGTAGTAGTTTGACTACCAAGGAACGATATGGATTATTTATTCATCCCAATATTCTTATGTAAATTTGGTATAAAAGTTGTTTGATTCCCAAGCTCAAGCGCATGGCCTCATTCTCGCATCGTACGCTCGATTTGCGCATTGTGGATACTTACCAACCTAACTAACATAATATGTGGGACTACACTAAACTCTGTAGGGTAATCTGACTGACTCATCATTATCATAGTAGAGACAAAATTCCTGAACCTAGAATGATAAAATTTAGAATACCTATCCTATAGTTTCTTTTTAATACCTAAAAATTGAATAAGAAAGGATTTCGCGAGAACCAGGATATTTTTATTATCTTTTTGTTGAACTGATAGAGTTGAAATTTGGTATAAAGGTATTTATGTACCAGGAGAGGATGTAAAATAGTGTTTATCTCAGATATTCCCCTCTTAGAGGGGGAAAAGGGGGCCATTTTTCTCCTATAAAAGTGGGGGTAAATGTTGAATTGAAATTTGTAATACCGCTGGGCCTGAAATTTAGTAGGTAGGTACGAGTATAAAGGTAGTTTGTATACCAAAATAGCACATAGGATAGTTTTTATATGTTAGAAATACCCTTCTTAGAAGGGGAACAGTGATGAAGTTTGTATGTGTTATCTATATTCGTTAGGCCAATTAAGCTTTTTTTACTTCTACAAAGGTTAGTTTAAGTACCAGGAAGGACACAGAATAGCTTTTATTCGAGAAACCGCCTTCAGAGAGGAAACCAGGCATTCAAGAGTTTGTATAAGGAATCAGTATCCGTCGAACTGACGTAGTTTTATTTGGTTTTAACACAGTTTGAGTCCTGGGACAGAGCATAGGATAGTTTTTATCTCTGAAATCTTTTTAGTATCTTCAAACATTGTAAAGGCCGCGGCAGTGGCCGATGAAGCGCCAGAAGCTACTAGAATATTTTAAGATAGAAATATCATAAATAGGATCACAAGTTGTAAAAAAATGAGACTAAATTCATGTTAAAATGCGAATTTAATGTTTGTGATCATTGTCTATTTCTAGCAATATTTTACTAAATCTGTAGATTTGTCATTGAAATATTTATTGCGTAGGTCTTATTATTTCATTTTATTTTTTATTCATAATGGCACCCGAAGCGAAGCGAGGACGGGCCGCTAGTTTTTAATAATTAGATATTTTTTGCAATTAGCTTTACCTATAACTATTTAAATATTGCATGTCTTGAAGGCAGAATATAGCTGGTCTATATATAAGTTTTACCATGTATTTTACCTATATTCGCAATAAAGAATTTGAATTGAATTGAATTCTTTGTGCATGTACAAGTGCATTGTCAAATCCTTATTGCAAATTTATTTAATCGCTTTTCATACCATTGCACCTATTGATTGTAAAGTTGACACAGGAACCGTCAAGCAGTATGTTGCAAGTGGATACGGCCCTTTAAACGACTTCGCAAAAAGGAGAAAGGTGCACAATTCTTCGGAATCTTTGTTTAATGTATGAGTTACGGCTAAATTCTAAATGTACACCTTGAATTAGCCAATTAACTCATGGTACCTATAGCCGCATTTGGAGTTTTTGTACACTCGGTACAATGAATCAGGTACAATTAGGTTGTGTGGCCAACTAATATGTGGCCTGTAATATGACCTAACGACAGCTTCGACCGTCACATCTTAACAAAAACAGTTGGGACCCCCACTTTTACATACATTTTAGATATACGGTAGCGTTGAGGCGAAAGTCGTTGTTGCACGTTGTGATTAAAACCCAGTTCCTCCGATTAACGACCAAGGCCACACGGCCACAGTCGTAGAAAATGCTAAGGAAGTGCTAAATTTGATGTTTTGTCTGTAAGTCAAATGATAAAGTGATTTCTTTCAGTTTTCAGTAACAAGTCGTGCACTAATCTAAAACTTTCTCTTATAAAGTAATATTAAGAAGAAGAAAAGAACTGGAAGATTCCATAAAAGTTAAAGGCGAACTTCAGTACTGCAGTATTCAGAACTCGGTGCACGTATAAACTTGTTAGCGTAAAATCGACACCACTGAAATGTTCAGGGAATTTACACTGAACTTAAGCATTTGTTTGAACGTCCTAGTTGAACTGGGTTTCAGCCTGTGGATAAGATGTAGTGAGATATTCTCTCCTTACATATAAAATCAGATAAAAACTCTATATTGATCCACATATAAAGTAAATTTTACAAATACAACAATTAAACTAAAGGATAAATAACTAAGGATATATTTAAAGGAATAAAATAAATAACTATAAAGGGATCGGTCTCAGGTAAGGTGGCCATTGTGAAGTAATTTCATGTAGTTTAAGTCTTTCTGTAAAAAAATTATATCGTATCGCGCACATTATAATAATATTATGGTATCATTATTTACAACAACATTAAATCTTGCAAGTTAAATTTGATCCACTTTCCGGTTTCCGATTCAGCTGAAATTTTGCATGCATGTATAAATCAGATGACAATGTAATATAATTATGACATTGAGCTGATCTGATGATGGTGCTAGAAGGTGGTCATAGGAACTCCGTAAATAAAATTTGATTCGCCTAAACGCGTACTTTGATGCCAGATATTTTATTGCATTTGTGTATACCAAGATGGACTGAAAGTATGTGAAACTGTGAGCATTTTAATACTAGTCCCTCCACAGAAGATGCTTAAAAAATAGTACATAAATATCTCTCAGATTTTTGCAGTTTTACCTACTTTTCAGCAGGCAAAACCACTAAGCACATGTAGTACTAAAATATTACCATCTAAATATGCCCGCTTACATTATGTAAAGCCAAAAGTTTACAAGATATGATTATGAACTTGTAAGCACTAACTTTTACCCGCGGTTACTCCCGAGTCTACGGGGAACCGTACCGATTTACACCCCGTATAAATTCTGAGTGTAATTTTATTCTAAATCTCATCAAAGTTGATTCAGCCTCGGCGGCCCCATTGAATATAACATAAGATTTAATCTGAACGTTTACTTACATGAAAAATATTAGCTTCGTTTTGATGTTTTAGTCATTTAGTTAAGAATATAATAACTCTTTATGGCATACCAAGAATAAATCTGAATATGAAAACAGTGACTGACTGACAAACGCACAGCCCAAACCACTAAGTGGAATAGGGTGAAATTTGGAACATAGATAGGTTTTATGATGTAAATCTCCGGTTAGAAAGTATTCTCCTAGCAAGTAAAGCTAGTACCCATTATTTATAGCTAGTACAATTAATCATACAAACCCATCTAAACAGCTAGAGGTGAATAATCGTTGATCTTATCGCATAAAGTAATCTCTTACATGTTTGGTCCAGTTATACATATACACTCATCTATTCACAATTATTATACAAATACACCAAATTATGTTACGTCAATTACTTTTGCTAAACTAAAACAAACTTGATAACGAGAAAACTTTGCCATTTAACTATAGTTAATGATTACGTTAAAATGACTCCAAATATACAAAACAAGGGCCATTAGCCGATATCTAATTAAACACATCTAGAGCTTTCATTAATCTTCTGATGTGGTTTAAGTAGGGAAGGAACGGTTTTTGCCGGAAACGACGAAAAATGTTACTTGCCGGACTATTAATATTATGTATAATTTGGTAAATAAGACGTGTACGTTTTAGATGTAATATAACTTATTTTTCGATGCAAAAACAGAAATACACTGCATTTCAGGCATTTTTTATTTGAGACAAATAACAGGTAGTATAGTTATATCAATACAAGTATTTTTATTAAACAAAGAACGTACTTTTTATAAGAATAAAAAAAACTTGGATTACAATAAATATATAATGGTAAAGTATCAAAGATTCGTCGAATGGACACGACCAACAAATGGATAAAAGTGTTTAACCCGACGAGTAATGCCATTTCGACAGTGTCTCAATATAGCAAAATTCATTTTAGGCCACAGTCGACACAAACATGAAATTTACTCCGGATGTCACACCACTAATAACAAATGACATCATGAAACGTATATTTTGCGAGATATATCAATCTAACATACAGAATATTAATCACAGATAAAATATGCCCAAACCGCAGTTTTAACCCTTTACCCCTTTCACATATATTTTAAACCTACAGTGACAAAGATTTACATGAGTTTAAACCGTGCTCGAATTGGAAGTGTAAATGGCTTTTAAATGTAAATCGCCTTTATCTGAATGCACCAGACACTGATGCATTTGAATGTTAAATTTGGACTTGGTACTCGAATTGAACCTGTAGTCAAAATTGGCGAATAACTAAAGAAACTAGACTGAAGCTAAAGAAACTAGGTATTACTAAAGAAGTGAATTTATCGCATCAACCAAGACGCAGTTTTGAGAGTTTAGTTTTTGCTTTTATATTGCTGGTGGTAGGCCGTGGCTAGTTACCACCCACTGGACAAAACCGTGTCGCCAAGCGGGCATTATAACCGTGTTCCGGCATGATGTTCAATGAACCCAGGGAGGGATTTATCACACCTTCTCGGTTTGCCAACACCCTCGACCGTATCGTCGTTTATTAAGATCGGTTTAAAGCTAACCTACAAAATAAGTTTAAAAAAAATTAAAAGTATATGTATTTCCTGTTTGTTATCATATTATATAACAACAAAGTTATTCTTAAACCAAAAACACATTATTATTTTGGAAATTTTCTTATTTTGCCTTTGGCGTTTTTCAATATAAGTATATTTAATAACTGGAAATATCTTCTTATAAAAATATTTTTAAAAAAATTCTACAGCTTTACAAAAATACATTCTACTAACTTATATTTCAAAATTTGGCATAAAGTGCGAGCGAGTGAGTATACACAAGGACACAGCTCTTAAAACCACTACCAACAGTTGGTCTTACTAATATAAACGTGAAAGTTTGTAAGAATGTATGGATGTCTGGATGCATGTTAGTTACTCTTTCACACCTAAACGAGTGGACTGTTTTAGTTGAAATTTGGAATAGAGATAGCTTAGACCCTGGAATAACACATAGGCTTACAGTACAGCGGGTAAAACCGCTGGGCGTAGCTAGTATTACATATTTTTGTAGAAACGAACGTGCGTAGGTATCCAGATATGAGATAATTCCTCGCCGTTCAATTATCCCGAATACAAATAAATCGGAAAGTTTTACACAAAGGCTGGCATGCTCCGTTTTTAATTAAATTCTGTGTATTCAGTGGCGAGTCGCGGTTCTCTTGTGCGATTACACTCGTGTTCGGGTACACTTCGCCTACTACTCTCACCCACATTGTTACTGGAATTCATTTTACTAAATGAAACCCTATAGAAAAACATATATAATAGGGGTCCATAATTGGGTTTGAAACTCCAACAGAACATGTTACCCTTTTTTTTTTTATAAGCTCAGCTTAATGTTGTGGAGAAGTCCACAACGCTGATTTTCAGCTTAAACCCTGACTCATGTATAACACAAAACAAAATGCATTCTACAATACAATCAAATTGTTATTTTTACGACAACAAAATCAACATCACCCTTCTTACACTGTCAAAGTTAAATCACAATAATCATTATAGATTGAGTAGCCAACCTAAATGTTGCAGTTTCAGGTCGCCGAAATTACTACATGGCTTGCAACATGACCTAATGGCTGTCTCCTACAAATCTTATGAGGAACAGCTGAGACCCACAGTTTTACGTGCATACAGGTCCAGGCGAAATTTTTGCCACACTGAGATCTGAACCCAGGGCTTCCGGATTAAAAGCCGGACGTACGACCACTGGGCCACGAACGCTACAGCACTTAATAAATAATTTTCATGGATTTCCGCAAAGTAACGCTTAATATCATTAAGTACCTTTATTAGTTGTCTCAATGTCGCAAGTGGCAGATAATAAACTACAACCATAAAATACGTCGCAAACAAAACCTCGATCGCGTCGAAATCCCATTTCACAAATAATCTCTAATAGGTACTTAGTTGACAAAACAATCGTGTGGACATCGGCCCAAAGCCCTAACTATAGTCGCAAGTTAGGCCGTAGATTAGGGATGGCCCTATAAATAAGGGCGAGCACATGCGTTTAACGACACCGTGTAACACATTGTTACGCCAATAATGGGACAACTTGCCCTGTGTAAATAAGTTGGGGAGAGTTGGTCTGTATGTTTTATTTGTGGATATCGGACTCCAACATCTTTCTTGATCTATTTTTGATCTAGACGTCTTTGTCGATTTCTATACACGTACCTTTGTTGAGATTAGAGTTGCCGCGAATAGTGTTTATAGCGAATAGTCGAATACCGATTAATCGCCATTCACTTTGGCGAATAGTCGAATAACTCGACATAACTATTCGACATAAAAAAAAAACATTAAACACATTAAAAATATTTCTAATTTCTTCTAAGGTTGTGAGAAAAGAAAACAATGAAGTTAAAGAAATCTGTTTCATGTTATACATACCTATATTATACATGTTTAGACAATGAAAGTGAGCATGATTCGGAAACTCATAAACTATTTTGGGCATTTTTTGAAGAATCATCTATAGAGCAACCTACTGAAGAGCAACCCAAGAATGCCACTGCTGAAGAAATCGCCAACTACATCGCATTAGCAAAGGCTGACAGAAAAATAAACCCATATGAAAGGTGGGCTTTGAGTACCAATAAGAATAGATTTCCTATTTTAAGTAAGCTTGCTAAATGATACTTAATCACACCAACAAGCTCTGTTTATTTCAGAAAGACTATTTTCCGAGGCAAGTTTAATTTACGAGGAAAAACGAAAGCGACTTGCTCCAGAACGTGCAGAAAAAAATTGTTTTTTGCACCACAATCTGCCTCTGTTGGATTTTAAATATTAATTAAAAAGTCTTACTAATTTAATTTCATGAATATGATAGGCACAGGCACATATTACAGATAATAATTGATATTGTGTATTGTTTTATTAAGGAAAATAATTTAAAAAATGATTATTTTTAACTCATTAGTCATTAGTTCTTTTGTTCGTTAAAAGTTTATTTTCGACGACTATTCGCCGAATGCCGAATAATACTAGCTATTATTCGGTATTCGACGAATATCAAAAAAATGACGAGTAATGCCGAATACCGAATAATTCGCGGCAACTCTAGTTGAGATGCAACTTCTTTGTTGAGATGCGCTTTTAACCTATAACGGGGGCAAGAGAGCTTCTTCTCTCTTCTCTTCCACGCATTTAGATACTGTGCCTAAATTATATAAACCTATAAGCTCTAGAAGGCGGCTTAAAAGCCATTTATAATTGGACACATAGGTATAGATACAGACAAAAATATAACATTAAATTATGAATACTTATAGTAATTAATGTAGAAAGCCACTCAAAATAAATACAGCTGAAGTGAATGCACTTTTCAAATGAGTTGATAAAACAGCGTTTGCATAAAGAAGTGAATGTAGAGCTATGGATAGAATAAAACTGATTAGGAGAAGAAATTTGAATTTTGATCATTCATCTTATCAGAATTATTTAAAGTAACAAGGTAGAGTTTACCATCCGACATTATTATATGGCCTGTAATATCCATAAATACAGATCGACGGCCAGCCTAACTAAATACAACTCTGGCCGGCCGTGGAGCTACACTTTTAGCAATATGTGCGTCCCTTTTTATCTGTTCCAAGTTTTGTAGTTCCGATACGTAGCGGTGACTGGACAAAGCGATATTTGTTCAGAGTTTCGGGTACTTTAACTTGTGTGATACAAAAACTTTTATACTACAACACATGTATTTGATTCTGTTCTTTGTTTCGTAGCGGTTTTATGTTGCAGACAAATAACAAACGGTTCGCATGATGCGTTGGTAATGCCAATGGTGTTGCAGAGACGTCTGTAGACGACGGTAACCGCTCACCATCAGGCGAGACGACTGCGTGTAAGAAGAACGGGCAAGAAACGCAAGGAAATTTATATAGTTGTTCTACTTGGTTACATTTATTATTTTCTTGACATGCACTAGTTCGTTTATCATTCAGAAGATTCATACACTTACATTTGATATAATAAAGGTAAACACCGATGAAAAACAAGAATTTTCTCAATTTGACCATATTATAGTAGAATTTTTGTCTTCTTTATTAGCTGACAACTGAATAACTTAATTCCAGAAAAAAGAAACGTAACTTATTTTTTTCCCATAACAATCCACAAAGGTCACAAATAAAATGTGATAACACCAAAAGGGCTGAAGCAATCACAAATGGGCGAGCAGTGAACAAAGCCTCCGTGATAAATCTAATCACGATCGGCTTAGCACTAATTTGTTGTCCCTAACGAGACTTAACAGATAATTGGGCCATGGACGCCCTCACAGCTTCGTACCGATATCTATGTCATATTTTATGTCTACCCATAGATCGCGTTTGGAACACTTTGCCGTCATCCGTGTTTCCCGAGCGGTACAACTTGGGTATCTTCAAGGCACGAGTGAATAGGTACCTTTCTAGGCATCTTACGTGATCCATCGTCGACCGCATTTTCACTTTCCATCAGGTGGGATGTGGTCAAACGTAGGCCTATCTTGTATAAAAAAAAAAAAAAAAAAAAAAAAAAAAACAAGATATAATATTATTTTTGTTAAAACACGACAGGTATACAAAAAACCTAAACTTAAAATACTATTTATACAGTAAAACAATTATCGCTCTTATCGCTATAAGTGATCTCTTCCATACAAACTTGAAGGAGAAGAATATAACAAGCTTTTATTTACTTTCACTTGTCTGTTGTCTGTCTGTCTGTAATCAAATCTTGCAAGTTAAATTTGACCCACTTCCCGGTTTTCGATTGAGCTGAAATTTTGCAGGCATGCATAAATCGGATGACAATGCAATATTATTATGACATGGAGCTGATCTGATAATGGAGCGGGAAGGTGGCCATAGGAACTCCGTAATTAAACGACGTAACCCCATCGAGTTTGGATTCATTTGATTCGTCTTGACGAATATTTTATGGTGCTAAATGGTAATAATAATAAAAGCTTGTTTTTAAAATTTCACTTCTTTATTATTCACATTATTCTTTTGGTGTTGAAATAGAAGTATCGGGTTTACCGGGGTAGACTTCCTTTGCAGGAGGTCGACTAAGTGGGTACTGGGTACTGGTTAATGGTTATTTATTACATTGGTGTATAGGGCCTTATTGATTTAAAAACCATTTTATTGACAGTAAGAAACATAATATTATTGTGCTGAAATCATGGCGAATGACCTCCTAATAAGGCTCTATACACCATGCTTGGCTCTGTTTCTCTATACGTAATTCTATTCTAGGTTACAACTGTATCACTATACTGTACCAAGTGTAATATAACTCTCGTATAAAACTTAACATTCAGTCGGTACGAGTAGGCAAAGTGAGCAAAACCAACATCGCACAACTTACTTTTTGCTTCTTGACTTCACAGAAAACTAATGGAGTTGCTTATCTTCCTTACTTTAATGTTAACACTAGAACGCTGAATAAATTAAAAGTTATTTGTTGTAAAGTACCAAGTATTTGTAGTTTCTGATGAAAAAATGAAAGCAACATTATACCATTTTAGTTCAAAGATGAATTATTTTTCAATGAACAATTTTATTTCTAGTTTATCTACAGATCGGATTTTGGCACCCCGTTTTCGAGAAATATTGTTTTACTATTTTTCATTTCGGTGGACCGAACATTAGTCCTACTAATATATTATTGAGTTTTTTTGTAACAATGTGAAAATGCGAGTATATATCTCACTTATTTACGCAATAACTATGATAACGCAATAACGCTGATCGCGACAAAACTCCGTACCTATTTGAATAGATACCTACGAGTAATTTCAACAATATTAGAAGTTAGTTTTAACATTTTGTAAATTTATCAATATGTTAATTGTAAATTAACTAATTGAAAAAGTTAACTTCAATAGTTTCTCACATTAAAAAGTAAAAAATATTGCCAAAGTTTGGTTGTGAACTGAAGCTACTCCACGCCTTTTCAAGTTCCAAGAATAAAGTTTAAACTCCATTGAGTGTGATTGCGTTTCTTTAAATCGCGTTGAGTCGAGCGCTGTAAAAATATTTCCAAAGTTATTCGCCGAAAGCCGCGTAACTCTGACTTACTTTGGAGCCCTTTTGTGCCACTTCTTTTTATGGCTTCAGGTTGAAAATATCAAAAATCGACAGGTTTCTGTTTAAAAATAGGACTTTTTAACTAATTTCTGTCGTATTGTTCTTATTTACAGAGATGGGGAACCATTTTTAAATTGCTTTTAACAGTCAAACAAAATTTTCTTGCTGTTAGAAGACTTCAACCGTGGCTAGTTACCAATAATGGCCAATCACTGGACAAATCATGTTGCCCAGCTTTTATTATTATAATTGTGTTCCGAGTGGATGTTTAGGAAGGGACTTAGGTAGTCTGGCAAGAAGCTGGCCACCAATACCACTGATGCTGCAGACGTTTATGGGCGACAGTCCACCACTCATCATCAAACAGGATAAGATAAGAATTATCTAGCCCAAAGGCCACAAAAATAAGAACTAATATTAATTTAAACAAACAAAAGCGGTCGCTATATCGCATATACTCGTAGATATTGCTGTGAACGGTCTCACCTAAGCAACCAATGTTTGTACTGAGTAATGAATGTTGTTCTTCACAAGCCAATCTAAATACAAATAGTCCAGTAAAAGAAGAAATGTGGATCGAAAAGTCGAAAGCAGAAAAACTAACTTAGTAACTTTGTTTGGACCAGTTAGGAGATAAACATACTAAAAGTCCCCACCCCTCCGAGGTGAGCCCGAGGGGGGGGAGGCCGAAGAAGGTCCCATTTTTAGGTTTTTTGCTTATATGTCAAAAACTGTGCGTTGTACGATATTTTGTAGTACTACATTATTAAACCTCATAAAATTTTCTACAACTTCGGCCTTGACACTTTTTATTTATCTCCAATCGTTGTCCAGCTATGAGCTTCCAAACATGGTATATTTTGAAAACGCTTAAATTAGTTTTCCATACAAAGTCAGTAAAAAAATCTTACAAATAAAATTTGACCAACTTCTGGTTGTCGTATCATAATGAAACTTTGCAAATGTCTAGAAATCTGATGACAATTTAATAATCTGGTACTACAGAGCTGATGTGATGATGGAGCCAGGAGGTGTCTACTGAAACTCATCAATAGCTATTAGTAAAACCGGCGAGTTTAGGCTCATTACATTCGGATTGATGAGACGTAGGCACCTCCTGGTCCATTATCAGACCCTCGACAGCAAGTGTAATGAAAAAGTCTCATCGATTCGAATGTAATGTGCTCAAACTCGACGGGTTTACTAAGAGTCATTGAAGAGTTTCATGAGACACCTCCTGTCTCCATCATCAGATCAGCTCAGTGGTACCAGATTATTAAACTGTCATCAGATTTCTAGACATTTGCAAAGTTTCCCTATGATACGACAACCAGAAGTTGGTCAAATTTTATTTTTAAGATTTTTTTACTGACTTTGTATGGAAAACTAATTTAAGCGTTTTCAAAATAGACCATGTTTGGAAGCTCATAGCTGGACAACGATTGGAGATAAATAAAAAGTGTCAAGGCCGAAGTTGTATAAAATTTTATAAGGTTTAATAATGTAGTACTACAAAATATGGTACAACACACAGTTTTTGACATATAAGCAAAAAACCTAAAAATGGGACCTTCTTCGGCCTCCCCCCCGTCGGGCTCACCTCGGAGGGGTGGGGACTTTTAGTATGTTTATCTCCTAACTAGTCCAAACAAAGTTCGTAAGTTAGTTTTTCTGCTTTCGACTTTTCGATCCACATACCCTTTTTGGGCACTCATTGACTGGGCTAAAAGTATAAGTCAAATCATAAAAAAGAAAGAAAATACTGTTCGATAAAGATTATTAAGAAATTGTTTGACAATAAATGGCTGGCACAAACCTTGTAACACAAGATTCTTCCCTCTTCCTCCTGGGCCCAGGGTGCTGGTGTGTCTCCACGTCTTGATTGGCTGGGTGTAGTTTTCTTCAGTATTTTGATATAACTTCGCGGCGGGCACGCACATATAATTTTTACTATTTAATTTTCGAGCGCAGACGCAATGATGGCGTCCATTTGCAATTTTTGACAGGGGGGGGAATTTTTTGATTTTTTCGTAAGAAGGCGCTGTCAGGGTGGCGCCGTAGGTTGTGGTATTTGCCAATGCCATAATAAAAAATGTAGTTAGAATTAATCGCGGAGTTGATTGTGCTAGTTTACTAAACAAATACATTTATTTATGCACATACATTACAAACTAGGAGTGTTAACTACACACAATACATAATTAATAGAGAGTAGGCAATATATGCCACAAAACGGAGAAAAACATCCTCTAAAATAATCCGTAGTTGTAGACCCTTCTAATTAAACAACCCTAATTAAGAAGGTTTAAATTCTACAATGGAAGTGCATTTCAATATAGTCAATAATGAGCACAATGTATCGAACATTAGTTCGCAACACTCCATGTCGTGTTGTTGCACGAAGCAATCTAACTTGTTCACTTGACACGCCATACGGATGCGTTTACACCGGCGAACAAACTTATCACTTTGTTTATTCATTACAGATTAGCTTTTAACCACGATTTTGCGTGATGTTAAGGGATGATGCGGTCGTAGATTTTTTTTTATAATCTACAGTACATCATATTTATTGTTATACTCTACTTACAATACAATCTAGCCTTAACTTATAGGCTAATAATTATTTTACATTTGACTTAAACTGCTAGATAGACTAAAACTAAGAATGTGACCATTAACACTTTTCTTTTTGTCTATATTTAGGAAAAGACACTTTGTTCATGTGTTCTTTATGCATAATGCATATGCAGCACTTACACTACTTTATACTAATCACTACACTAACACAAAGGGTTTAGTTTTTAAGAGTTATTATGTCAACATTTTCTTTAGTTAGGATTGCTTGTGACTCATGTTGATGTCTGAGTAATCCATTCCAAATAATCTTAATTGATTCGAATACTTATTATCGTCAGCGTTATTCGTTGCCATTTTTTATATATTATAATTAGCGGTCGTAGATGATACCAGACTAAACCTCGAAGGCGTATCATATGTGTGTATATGTGTGTAGTGGGTGGTAACTAGCTATGGCCGAAGCCTACCACTAGTATATTGAGTGGAAAAACTGCACATAACTAATCATAGTCAATGGTGCGAGGCCGGGATTCAGACTCAGCGATCTAGAATTACATCTGCTCCACATAATCCCTTAGCCACAAGCGCAAATCAAAAATGTATTTTCTTTATTTCTTACTTATCTCTTATTTTCAAAGTATCAATGTTTGCCTGTTCAACTGGTCAACAATGTTTTTGCCTTCTGTTTTTTTGCAGTTACATTCCTTCCAACAGATTACCTATGTTGTTACTTTTTTAGCAAGCAAACTGCCCTTAGGGTGAGTGGTTACCGCCTCCCATGAATGCCTGCAATACCAGGGTACCCCGGATTTTGCCTTCCTTTCAAGATATTTTATAAATATTAGACAAATACTACTGCTTACTGGTCACTGTTAGTTTTGTAGATCTATAAAAATATTTCATAAAAATCCGTATCTAAATCCGCTGCGTAGTTTATAGATCATACATCAGATCAGGGACAGATAGAAAGACAAACGGTAACGGTAGGTAAAAAATTGTTTTCTATTTTGTAGTTATAAAAAAATAATTTCATTTAGCTTTCCTCAATTTTATTTACAGTTGGTTTGTAGCCTTGTGAATATCGATTTTATTCAGCTTATCTAGTGGAAAATCATTCGACGTGTAGATATATCGGTGTGACAGACAGACGGATTGAATGTTCTTGTATCACGACATCGCTTTTACTATAAATACCTACACATACATAATATAGCATGTCGATACAAACAGACATTTATTTCTATATTATTATATTAAACTGCAACATTGTATTGCTAGCTTATTTGTAAATTAAAAGTACTATTTGTCTGGAAAAGATCGCTATTAGCGATAAGACCGCCAATTCGTAACACTTAGTTATAAAACTAAGTGTTGATTGGATGCTTTAGTTTTTAAGATCTTTTTTTGTAATTTTTGTGTGTCGATAAAATCTATCTATCTACGTTGAGGTGCGGGCCGCTGTAGTCTGTAGCAGGCTTTATTCTCCTATGTACTGTAGGTACGTATGTTACCCCGCATGCCCGAGCCGTATTTAAAACCCATTCGTTTTTATTATGGCTGATAGCGAGAACAACCAATGAGTAAGTGGTGTAATGACACAGCGTATTCCAGTGAGTAGATCTACTTTTCAATAATGATAATAATTATTGGAATTCCCTACAGATTATCCAAATGTTAAGAACAAAATGTTAAAACATTCTAGCTGTATTCAAAATGACGAAATACTAAACTATAAAAATCTATTAATTAACTACTACATACATAACGTATTTACATACATTATCATGAAACACAATGCGTGCTACAACTTCGACTGCATCGTCACTTACCAACAGGTGAGATTGCGGTCAAACGCTTGTTTAGTCTGCTATATAAAAAAAAACAATAAAAGATACCGAATATTTTTTTATCACTGCAAAAGGTCTTGAAAAGCCTAATGATCGTTTGATTGTGAAATATTAATTTAGCCTACCTATTAAAAAAGCATTTATCATTTTTTTTTCTGTACATTTGAGCATAAGTAAGCCTTCTTTCTAAATGATTGTTCTGTGTATAGCTACAGACTTCGATTTAACCCCTTCAATGGTTCAGCCATTAAGTTTTACGCACAACCTTTTTTACGAGGTGATTTTTGACAGTGCCCCAATGAAAACGGCTGTTTATGATGATTTTTATCAGGCTTTATTGCTATTGTTCGAGCATTTAATTGTGATAGTAAATCACTTTTAAATTAAGTCATTAAAAACAAGTTAGTGAAAATAGAAAACATTATTGCCCCTTCTACACGAGGGTGGATGTCGTTACAAGAATTTTGTTTCAAGAATTCATTTTCGTAGCGTCCGTGACCTAGTGGTCGTGAATCTGTCTTATAATACGGAGACCCTGAGTTCACATGCCCGTGTGACACTTATCTCTTCTAGATGTTACAGTGTTTTGTAAAAATTACCGGGTTTTCATATCCAATACGTTATCATGTAGAGGGCTATTGTTAGGTCATGTCGGAGGGCATCTAGGAATCTCGGCAACCTGAAACTTTTTGCAACGGTTTTTTTTAAAATAGGGATAGTCCAAATATCATTGAGATTATTATATTGGCTGGCGTCTCCAAACCGTCTATTGCTAATTAAAACTCATATTTTTTTAAAAACTTCATTAAAAATTAAACTTAACTTTCAAATATCTCTTAAAAAACGAATATAAGTATGAGTTACAAGTAAAGATTACATTATAATATTTGTTATGCATATTTCAGATATACATAACAGTTATTGTAATTATTGTCAATTATGTAAATAAATATTGTCAATTTTATACCGTCACTGTTTATTAATTATCTTGACAAACAATACATCCGCTGTTTAAACAACAAATAACAAACAAATAAATTAAATAATAATAGTTTGCAATAATGAAAACGTAATGCTTACCAGTCTGTCCCCAGACATGAAAGAATTTAGTCAACATAACATTAACAAGAAAAGATAACACTTTACCTATTGAACCCAAAAAGCTATTAAAAAGCACTGTGAGCATAAGTGAAAAGTGACATTTTAAATTCAAAAATGATTCCAGAACTGAAGCTCTATTTTTTCATAATGGTATTCATAATGCTCAAAGCACGAATCACTTCCAAGTCTTGCCATATAAGCGGAGATGATCCTGCCACTCAATGCTACACCAAAGAGGTCCTTATATCCATGGCCCACAGTCCTCACCAGCTATCCGTCGACACCGACAACAACATCCTCTACTTCAGCTTCGATTCAGGACAAGGGGAATACATTCCTGCCATGTTTAGCCTAGAAACTAAAGACTTAACTGTACTAAAGGGAGTAAAAGACGCTTTTGCAATTAGCTACGACTCAACAACCAAAGAAGTATACTTCGGAGGAACGCACGGTATCTACAAATACAATCCACGTTTGAAAACTCTAAAACGGCTTAACATAAAATATTTAGACGTCTGGTGGCTGTTTGCTAAAAATGGCGTATATTTCATCAAATTTCCCAGCTTGAATACGTACGCCTATTTAAACTCCAGTATCACGAACTTTCCAGAAATAACTAGCAATATTATACACCAATTGATTGTTGATATGGATGGTAATGTACATTTTATTAACAATACTGGACTGTATGGGATGAAATCGCACAATAATGCAGTTTTGATTGAAGATCGACCGAGATTTTTGAATATGGCGATTGATAAATTTGGTTATGTGTACGTTTGTAGTGATGATGGGCTTTACACCGTGAGTAGAATAGTTAAGAAAGTGAAGAAGTTAGCAAATATTCACGGAGTCTTAGGTTTTACCTTCGATATGTTTAATAACATTATATACTCTGATTCACACGAGATTGTCAGACTCTGGCCAATATACAAAACCAAAATATGAAGTTTAAGAATAATAATCGTTTAACTTTATCAATCAGTGTTGAAAATATTCTCCACCGCATAGCTCTAGTAGTCAGTTAATAGATGAGGAAATATGCTAAAGGTTATTGTAGTTTTAACTTACATCATAATTTTACACTTTATTGCTTTTAAATGTTTGTAAGTGAAGTGATTTTTTTTCTTTTACAATAAAGTAATCATTTAAAGGTAACTCTTATTTATAGTTTGACCATCAGCCCGCCGCTGGTCAGATGTAGCATACCACCCGGTGTTTTAAAATTCTAAATTCTACGCGGCACTGCACTGCGCTTATCAATATGAGATACCTATTAGTTGTTTAATATCGGAACGCCCAATCATTTCTATGGCAACATTCCCATTCTGTCTAGCAGGGCTATTCACTTATTTGTCAGGGAACCGAACCGAAGACCGAATTGTCAAAAAAATGTATGAAATAACGTATTTAATTGTACGATTTAATAAGTGTTGTCTTGTTTATTAATTGTGAAACCGCAGGGTATTTCCCGATTGTTCACACCCGCATGGGTCACACTGTTACCGAATGGTAAACAAGTGAAATTTTAAAAATACTTTTTAAAAACAAGCTTTTATTATTATTACCATAAATTACTCGTCAAGACGAATCAAGTGAGCCCAAACTCGATGGGGTTACGTCGTTTTATTACGGAGTTCCTATGACCACCATCAGATCAGCTCCATGTCATAATAATATTGCATTGTCATCCGATTTATGCATGCATGCATAATTTCAGCTCAATCGGACACCGGAAAGTGGGTCAAATTTAAGTTGCAAGATTTGATTACAGACAGACAGACAGATAACAGACAAGTGAAAGTAAATAAAAGCTTGTAAAAAGTAATGTACGTCAACACTGTGACCTTACGGGGAGTGAACAACCGGAAAATACCCGAACTAGGCGGCTTATCTTAATAATATTATAAACGTGAAAGTTTGTAAGAATATATATACTCTTCCAGGCCTAAACGGGTGGACCGATTGAACTGAAATTTGGTATAGAGATAGCTTAGACCCTGGAATAACACACAGGCTATAGAAAAGTGGGTAAAACTAGGCACAGCTAGTAGTACATAAAGCACATAATTTCTATGTTTAAACCCTTCACAAATCACGAAATTCAGTTGAAATAAACGTCGCACCGCGTCGTATAATCGAACTGTCAATATAGCGGACACATCTAATACGGAACCCGTGTTTGCGCTTTGCATAATTCTGTTTGTACGGATTTGGTTAAAGCCCATTACACACGTCGCTATACTATACCTTGCTATATGACTCCTGGTACCATATAGCATCGCATAGCAAGGCCTTGCTATGCCTCGCTATACCTTGCTATATTATTTTTAGTGATGGCCAGGTTACTGATCGGAACTATATTTTTTAATAGTTCATTCTTTGTGATTGAATCTTGAGTCGATCATTAAAATCAAATCAAGTGACTTTATTAACATTACTTTTTCATATTTACAAACGTACTCAAATATTTGAAATAACTTGTCAACAATTTCTTTGAGAGCGTTTAGAATAGGTATATTAATACAAAAATATAAAAAAATTATATTATAAAAACGGACAAGTGCAATTTGGAGTTGCCATATACTTATGTGGAAAAATGTTATTAACATAATATATTACGAATAAATACGTATTTTAATAGTTTAGGTATCTGTTCTTTTATCCCACACAATAATCTATTGCATCTATGCAGGACTTGTACTGTACATCTTTTTATCCGAGAAATTGGACTGTATTGTTTATGCTTGCGCTAGCAAGCAGCATTCGAGAATTCTTAAAAGAAAACGCTTTATATATTTTTCGCTTTATTTCTCTCTTCTCTCTTGATTTTAAGGTGGTTTTGGTCTTCAAAAAGAGTTTTTTTTTATAAACAAGCCAATCAAAACTAACCAACCGTCAGGTTTTGGAGATTTTGTTGCTATACAGAAAATCACGACAACGGGGTCTATTTTATTTCTCCTTCCTATGCACTTTCATATATGCACACTCGTTAAAGGTACACTTTTTTTACATACCACTTTTCATCATTTAAAAGTTAGTTCCTTGTTAATATTTTTTAGGAAGTAGGTACCAGGAGTACCAGGAGTAGGAACGGAGAT
Source organism: Hemithea aestivaria (assembly GCA_947507615.1). Taxonomy (NCBI): domain Eukaryota; kingdom Metazoa; phylum Arthropoda; class Insecta; order Lepidoptera; family Geometridae; genus Hemithea; species Hemithea aestivaria. The sequence continues at coordinate 15,441,606 of OX382338.1, forward strand.
TCAATCACTTTGATTGCATATAGTTCCAATGATTCCCCAACACTAGTTAAACAAATGAATTTGACAATGTATTCTACATAAAGGATGTTTTTTTTTCTAGATTTTGGTTTCCTTCAAATCTGCTCCTGGTAAACTTAAAAAAAATGACTTTTCAAAATTCGTCAAAAAATTCAGAAAATTTTATTCTAAATTAACATCGTTTACTAAAAGTATGACTTACGTTAATCAAATAAGATCAATTCATGTTGGATTTGACCGACTTTATCAGAGGATTCTAGACTACATCGGCCAAATAGCATAGGTAGAGAAGCTCATTGTCATCCGGAAAATCAAAGGAAAGCGGACTCAGGTCGTAGTCCGATGCGTTGGTCAGATCAGATCGGCACCACCCTTGAAGTTGCTGTTGTCCTGTTGTCTTTTGGCTCCTGGCTATGAAAATCGCATCCAACCAACCCAGATAGCGATCTATCATCAGATATCAAATCCTCCAAAGAAGGGGCCATGACTCCCAGTAATAGGCAATATGACAAGGACAAGAAGAACTCCAAACGTTCAGTTTCCTAGTAAAAATGTCTAGACAAACTATAAAATAATGATTTGTTTTTTTTTTCTCTTTAGAGGTACCTACAAAACCCTTGAACACTTTTCATCATTTAAAAGTTAGTTCCTTGTTAATATTTTTTAGGAAGTAGGTACCAGGAGTACCAGGAGTAGGAACGGAGATTCAATCACTTTGATTGCATATAGTTCCAATGATTCCCCAACACTAGTTAAACAAATGAATTTGACAATGTATTCTACATAAAGGATGTTTTTTTTTTCTAGATTTTGGTTTCCTTCAAATCTGCTCCTGGTAAACTTAAAAAAAATGACTTTTCAAAATTCGTCAAAAAATTCAGAAAATTTTATTCTAAATTAACATCGTTTACTAAAAGTATGACTTACGTTAATCAAATAAGATCAATTCATGTTGGATTTGACCGACTTTATCAGAGGATTCTAGACTACATCGGCCAAATAGCATAGGTAGAGAAGCTCATTGTCATCCGGAAAATCAAAGGAAAGCGGACTCAGGTCGTAGTCCGATGCGTTGGTCAGATCAGATCGGCACCACCCTTGAAGTTGCTGTTGTCCTGTTGTCTTTTGGCTCCTGGCTATGAAAATCGCATCCAACCAACCCAGATAGCGATCTATCATCAGATATCAAATCCTCCAAAGAAGGGGCCATGACTCCCAGTAATAGGCAATATGACAAGGACAAGAAGAACTCCAAACGTTCAGTTTCCTAGTAAAAATGTCTAGACAAACTATAAAATAATGATTTGTTTTTTTTTTCTCTTTAGAGGTACCTACAAAACCCTTGAAACAATGTGTTTCCATTATTACAGATTTAACTGACAATCACTTTTGTAAAAAATAAACCATGGCAACCTCCTGGTATGTCTTTTTTTAAATTAAAAAAAAAAAACATTTTTTTTTTACACATCCTGTATAAGACTCAAAATTGACAATGTCAACAGACATGTTGCTGTAAAACCATACAATTTGGCAAATCCCATATGAACTAGATTAAAAAAAAATGCGTAGCCATTTTGTAACATGACTTAGCCGGTTAAGCGAAAGTCTACTGCAAGGTATTCAAAGGTCTAAGTTATTCGGACAAATAATCATTATGCATAAAAAGAGCTCCTATTACAAGTAAATAGGAGGTGAAATTTAAAATACAAATTAAATTACTTTGTTTCGTAATGCTAACAAAAAGACCTGCAAACACAAGAAAATATTTAATAAATATAAAAACATTTTTTTCTAATTTGTTACACAGCGGTTAAACATTTGCTACTATTTAGTTATATATATCGCGTAGGTAATAGGAGTTTGTTTTTTTTTGTCTCGGTAATACAAATAGGCTTAGTCATTTTATCACCTAGTCAAAATGAAAAATGGCGGATTCTACGCATCAACTGTAAAATATAGCGCGATATAGCGCTATATGTCATTTATAGCTACGTGTGTGACGGATGCCGATTTGTACTGAAGCTATGCCGCGCTATAAGAAGCTATATAGCGCTATATAGCGACGTGTGTAATGGGCTTAATGGTTTCGGGACGTATTTGAATCGAATCAAAATTGGAACTTATGGAGTGCTCGTTTAACAGCTTTTTACATTGAATTAATTGACTCGGTTTTATGTTGGTCGTAAAACGGTTTCAGAAATTATGTTTCTTTTTTTCATGCTTTTTAAAATAATAAAAAATATTCAACAGAGTGAGTTGTATCTCATCAGGGAGCATCAATTATAATAATCCTAGACGAATACTTTTGCAGGGCTATGATATGGAAGACGATATAGATCTCGAGCGAAATGTCATATTTCATAATAATTGTTGTATTATTTATTTCGATGACTTACATAATATAGTCGAGATTTACAGTGATATAATGTTGTCGTAAAAAATTTAAATAAAGTCTTGCCGTCTTGCGCATTTTAGCCATGGTGACCTGCCCCTCAAGCATAGACGCTGCGTAGACTTGTCTTGCTGTCGAGTCAACTGACATCCCATACATTTACAAAAGTACAATGTATGGGATGACAGTTCTACTCTTGAAGTTTCCTCGAGATCCCATACGTCATGCTACGACCACTGGGTAGTAGCTGACATAACCGCTAATTTTCAGTCTGCTCCCATGATCGACCCTGCGAACCGACCTCCAGACACCCAGACAGTTCACAAACTAAACTATTCGAAACCAATCAGCCATAACATCGTATTTAATATTTGCTCTACGTTATAGACGAGCAATTAATTCACTGGAACTGATATTATTTCCATTTCGACGGGTTTTAATTAATCCGTGAAAGCTATTGTAACTGTAAAGTAACTCATGCGTTTATTTATTAATTATTGTTTTTGTAGTTATTATCGATATTTAAATAAACATTTAATCATGTGCTTGGGTAGGAGGGCAGGGTAGCTGAAATTACTAGACTGAAAGTCATAACATCTGACTCTTGAGGAGGAAGCATTGTGCAGGGCATCTAGAATTTTTGATCATTATTAAATCCTGGGTAGCACGGTACTGTCTTGCTTGTCTTCTCTTACATCTTTGCATAAAATAGGTAAGTATAAGTTCTAGAAAAACTGTACAACAAAATTAAAAGCAGCTTAATTTTTAAAGGTTTATTTCAACAATTTTGCATAAACTTTTAACACGCGAACATCACAAATTGGGGTATGAAAAAGCTGAAAATGTCGTCAACGCCAAAACACCGATTGTCATTTGTTTCCCGAGGAAAATCGCAAATGTTGAAATCGCTTGCAACCCTTCTCTCCCAGCCTTTTAAATAAAACATCACACGCCTCTATAGGGATGACGGCAAGGATAAAAAAATAAAATCTATTCGCCAACAAAAAAAAACATATTTTTCGGTTTGTCAATATAATTGTTTGTTACTGAGATAACTCGTAAATAGAATCGAATTACCAACCTTTAAATTGACGCCTCAAGCATCAGACGCAGTCCAACACGGCAGTCCTGCAGGTTGGCCAACCACTGCACTCCAAGAATAAATCACCAAAGGATCGCAAACAAACTCGTCGCGAACAAGAAGGGTTCCAAATAATATATCACACGCGCACGGCGAAGGCGCCGTAGAATTCGGTTTAGCAACAATGCACGGCACTGAATCACTAAGCACACCTCTGAGTTGAGGGTGTTCGGAGAAATTGAGAGTGAAGACAACGTGCCTCCGGCTCGGTTCAGATATGCACACGTACTGACTGTGCTTTTAACAAAAATGCAGTATTTAACATTTCGGTGGAGCAGTTTTCAAAACTACCCTCCATTATGAATTGCAGACTGAACAACTACATAGTCGCTTCCCGTATCTGTCTGTTCGTCCTTATGCCTTATGTAAGCTGAGATCTTTAAAACTACGCAACGGATGGACCAATTGAGCTGAAATTTGATATAGAGATAGGGAATAACACATAGACTACAGTCAACTACAGTACAGCGGGTAAAACCGCGCCCAGCGGTTTTCTAGTTTACAATAAATACATGCATAATATAGTAGATAAACACTGATAATTTTTTATTGGCACTACGAAGTGCGCGCGTGTCCACTTGACTATATATAAAAAACATTTTTAAAAAACTGTCGTTATCCCTATTTCCCGTCACTCCAGTCACCTGGCCGAGGAAACCCGCAGGAATCCAATTAGTGTCAAATCTTATTGGTTCAAATACCGATGCATGGTATTGCAAATATGTCTCTGAAGGGAGAATTCTAATAAAGGGGATGAAATTAAGGATTTCTTGAGGGATGAATATTAAAATTCAGGTACACACGTTAGAAAGTTTACCGGCTATGTACCTGAGGTACCTATACCTAACCCGGTCACTTTTAGAAAACAACAAATAAATTTGTGTGTTTTTTCCACTCTCCTAATCTGTGTTTTTTCCACTTACTAAACTGGTGGTAGGCTTCGGCCGTGGCTAGTTACCACCCACTGGACAAAACTATGTCGCCAAGCGGTCATCATTACCGTGTTCTGGCATGATGTGCAGTGAAGCAAGAGAGGGATTAATACCGCCTTCTAGGTTTCATCTGCTACCATCTGCCGCATCGTCATTTAACATCACGCAAGATCGTCGTCAAAGGCTTGGGTAAGCCACAAACCAATTAAAAACAAGTATTTAGATAGACAGACAACTCTTTATTGAACACAATAAAAATGTAACTAAATTTGTTTTTATACATTAAGTTACTCTGTATTTTTTTATGCGAAGGAGTAAGAAGACGAGCAAGACGCTCTTCTGATGTTAAGAGATAACGCTGCCCATAATCAGTACAATGCCACCTAGGATTTCACAATGATGTGAAATTCTACGTGCACTGCACCAACGCTTCTTACTTAAGGTCATAAGATGTTAAGACTCTTTAGCCCAGTAATTTCACTAGCTACATTGCCCTCCTAACGAAGCACAGTTGTTTGCATATTACTGCTCAGGCGGTAGAATAACTGGCACTGTTGGGGTACCCACCTAGACGACCTCCTGCAAAGGAAGTCTACCCCGGTAAATGGTATTATGTATGTTTTATAATAATACATAAATCATATAAGTGCCTTTAAAATTACATTAGCAATATCAAAGAATCAAACGCAAACCCTTCAATTATGGCGTTAATCCAATCTCGCAGTTAATAAAAACAAAATATTCCGCTTTAAAATATATGAATACCTTCGTTATGTAACATGTCTAATGTTGTGACACGATATTAGAACGGTTTAAAAACGTTACCTACTTGCATTCTTCGTTTTCATACCATTCTCTAGTGTTTTCCTTGATACTTGCATAGAAATTATGTCTTGAGCTATACCTATATATGATTTCTAAAACTTTTTTTCGTTTTGCATCACTTCATTTTTTAAGTAGCCGGTAAGCGAAAAGTCGGTCGTAGAAAGAAGTCGTGGGTGTGCAACATCAGGGAATGGACCGGGATAGCGAGTGCCGCCTCGCTAAGGATAAGGAGAAATATGCTAAGCTGACTGCCAACCTTCACTGGTTGGAGAGGCACCGAAAGAAGAAGATTCATTTCTTGGGCAACAATGAATTTTTACTTTAAATAGAAAGGGATTTTTATATACATAAAAGAGTTACCGAATATAATATAATTAAATCCGGAATAGCTGACTGGGCCAATTATAATTAAAACGATGTGCTATCGACCACCTAATTTTAAAACAAAAAAAAATAGATTCGTCGACGACAGGTTCGAAATGTGTTACGTAGCGAATGCGTAGGCTAATCCATCATCTAATTTATGTTGGCTTGTATAATTAATTCATAATTCATAATTCATAATTCATAATTCATTTATTGATTGCGAAAATGGGTACAATAAGATGGAACAATTTAGGATTATACCTCTAGAGCGCCATAATCTGCCTTTCGGCATGCAATATGTAATTTTTATTGATACACATAATAAATGTCAATTATAAAACAATGTCAAAATTAGGAATTAGTTATGTAGAATATGTCAATCAAGAAATTGGATATAATATGTCAATAAAATATAAAATTAATACTATACATTTTTATCCAATAAAAAATCATGAACACTGTAATAGGCTTTTGACAGCAATAAATCCTTGACTCGTTTTTTAAATATTACAAATGTATTCGCCTCTAGAATCGACCTAGGTAAGTGATTATAGATCCTAGGAGCCATGCATAGGACACTTTTGTTATACAGTGCTGTTGTATTAGTGGGAAAACAGATTTTATTTTGAAGGCGTTTGCTTTTAAATGTATTGTACTGATTGAAATTCTGGCGCACAAATAAGACTATTTCGTTAATATATATACAAGCCAGAGTCATTATCTTTAATTTTAAAAAATATGGCTTACAGCTTAATTGTGTTAAATAGGCCTTGCATTTACGTATTCAATAACTAAAACTAATAATACAAAGCTCTAACTACATAGAACCTTTCAGTCCAAAGAAAAACGCTAAATCTGTAAGTGTAGCATAGAACTTTTCAGTACAAAGAAAAACGCGAGAAACGATAACGAAAATCAAACGTTTCACTGTCGTCCCTCGCAATAACCGTCATTAATGAGTACTCAGTTAAAATTCCACGATGGAAATGCTAATCCTGACGGACCCTCGCATTACACGTCTCGTCCTCTCTACAAATTACCGACCAAATAAATTTTTATTCCCCCTGTTTACGACCACCCTTAAATTAAAACCGTTGACAAAAGCTGCGCGCGGCCATTTTGTATTGCGTCGAATGTGGGACTTTAATTGACAAAGCAGGCTTTTGCATTGCTCTAATTTGCGAAATATGAATTGATAACTCGTTTGTTCATCCCTTTTTGTTTGTCTAACAAGGGGATGACAAAATGGAGGTTAATCTGAATAACTAAGCTAGGCATATACTTAGCTTATGCGGTAAGTCTTCTCCTTTTAGAGTATAGTTATGATTTCGGTCTCGAATTTGTAACTGACATGTCGCTCTACAATATTTTGATGACTTTTTAATTAAGGTACATTAAGGTCCACAATGCGTGGCCTTATCACTTAGAGCGATCTCTTCCAGGCGATCGGCTTCGCATGGATTATAATGCGTGGCCTTATCACTTAGAGCGATCTCTTCCAGGCGATCGGCTTCGCATGGATTATATGAAATTATATGGATAATAATAATAGTAGGGTGTAATTTTATAGAGCAGAGAAATTACCCTATAGGGATAGTATATTTCTTAAAATAAATCTATATTTCTTAAAATAACCTATAACTAAACAAAATGTAGATGTTTTTCAGACAGGGTTAATGTTAGTTGGTTTAGTAATAAAATAGTTTTTGTGATAGTTCGTAAGTTAAGAATAAGATCTACCCGACTGCCACACGCCGTCGATAACTAGTGTGAACTCAACATCACGCGTAATTTAATCCGAACGAATGGCGGAACCGGTTGCAAATGGCGGAACCACCAAAATGGCGGATGGCGGAACGGCGGATGGCGGAATGGCGCGTGCCGCATTAGGCCCTAATGGCGGTGGCTCGAATAGGTGTGCGGAAAGAATGTCAAGCTCCCTGAAGACTTGCTATAGATGTCTTCGGTAAATGGTAAACGACACGTTCACAAATGTCGGCTCGTGTTTTCTTTGTATTGTGCCTTTAGGCTTCTTATCTATTTCTTGTTATAAAAGGTCGGTCGCCACAGATTACGTAATAAGATAACATCGGGTGTTGAAGGATTTTAATAATAGAACCGGTGTGGCCAATTCAGTGAACGATAAAATAATAATAATTGGGGTTTATACTCCAACACCCTACTCTACTTGCACTGTCAGAGTCAAATCATAATTTATAGGTTGTGTGGTAAATCTATATGTTGCAGTTTCAGGTCGCCGATATTATTACAGGGCCTGCAACATGACCTAACGACTGCCTCCTACATATCTTATAGGAAACAGCCGGGGCCCACAGTTTTACGTGCCTTCCGAAACACGGTAGCGCCTAGGCGAACTTGCCACACACAGATTTGAACCCAGGGTCTCCGGAATAAAAGCCGGAAGTTTGACCACTAGGCCACGGACGTTACAAGACATATAAGACATGCAATCAAGCGCCTGACACAATGTTTAGATTACGTGTACGCAATCAAAAATGTCAACAGTGTCAAATGTGTACGCATACGCACTATAATGCGGCTACCGCACAACCTGACGGCCAACCGGACCGTAAGCAGTAGGTATGGTTTATATTTTAATGCGCCTAACCGCAATTACATACGCGTAATGTGTGTTAACGTTTTAACTATACTTTGTACGAACTTGTGGCGATTTTGAAAGCTTGTAATGGCCATCACCTCTTGCCTATTTATTCCTCGGTTTGAGCTCTTCTATAATATTCCTAACTCACTTCAAATTCACATAAACTCACTTGAAGTAAAGGTAAAGTGAAGAAAAATAAAAGATCTTTTTGTTCGTTTAAAAACTCATCTTTTATTCGTGACTGCCAATAAGCCTTCAATCGAGATGTTATTATCGCATCTTCGCATTATAATGTCATTTATTTTTGGTGGAAAATGAAAAATGGGGAAAATGCGAGTTTGAGTGACTCGTATTTTTTTCTGAGTGAGTCGCAATAGGGCAAAGTCTTAATATAATTTTTTTTCTATTGAAAAAGGAGAAGGGATAGTTATCATTCCACAGCTTGTTCTTATGTGTAAGAAAACAATGTAAGAAATTTGCTATGGACACTATTGTTAATATTTTTTGTTGTTTCACTTTAACTAAGATCTCGGATGATATTAAGCGACTATGCGGCCGAAGATGGTAGTAGACTAAACCTAGAAGGCGGGATAAATCCCTCCCTGGGTTACTGAACATGCCATGTTCTATAACAATGTCAGTAATATTATTAGAACTGCGATATTTACAATTCAATATTACTTTACTCAATGCACTATTCATTACGAGTACACCAACACAAAAAAGGTGATTTTTCTAACACAATAAGAAATCTAATACAGAATCTCTGCCGTGAATAGGATTTAAAATCTGAAATTTGAAGGCTGAAAGGGAAGCTAAATTGCAGTGAAAGATGAGCTTAGGAGCGCATTATCGGATTCCATCTGCAGTATGAAGGCTCTATTTATAATATTCCTGGCTTTAGGAACCAATATTCGTTGGCTGTCCACTCAGAGTCTTGCTCACTTTTACGGGTGCATCCTATATTCTTTTTAAAGCTATTTTTGAGTATAATATTCGAAATGGTAGCGATTTAAAATGCATTGCAGGTAGCCAAGCTTCAGTATTTGTGTTTTCTGTAATCTATACTATTATATAAAGAGGTAATCTGACTGACTGACTCATCATCGTATTTTAAGTATAGGTATATGACGTAAAGTTATGTGCTAGTATTGTTGAAAAAAAAAACTGATTTCAAGGTCTCTTTAAATAAGTGGTGAAACGCAGAACAAACGCTTTAAAACATCTCGATTCTTAGAAAAATTTAAATGGGAACCATTGAAATTTAAAAGTATTCGTCAAAAAATTTCAGGCAAACATTTTACCAGGAGTAGATTTCGTTTGCAGGAGGTTGACTAGTGTACCCCAACAGTGCCAGTTATTCTACCGCCTGAGCAGTGATGTGCAAACATTACTGTGCTCCGGTAGAAAGGCACGGTAGCTAGTGAAGTTACTGGGCTGAAGAGTTTTATGACTCTCTAGTAAGAAGCATTGGCGCAGTGCACCCAGAATTATACCTTTGTAAAATCCTGGGTAGGTAAATATGGGCAGCGTTATCTCTAGCCATCAGGAGAGCGTCCTGCTCGTTTTCTTACTTCGTTGTATAAAAAAGGCGTCTTCGAATTTATGAACTAAATCTGCAAGGCGCTTGCTAATAAGGTACTGCCCCCGCAATGTCCCGTTGTATGATGTATTGTGGTGTGGACGCATCTATCCGCAGCATCCGATCTAAGAGGAATTGCGGGTGTAATCGGATCACTGGTGACTCGACTGGAAGCCACGGGAGATTACTGACACCATTTGTTAAGGATACTTTGCAGAGAGGTTATTAGATTTATTGTTTGACCAGGCTTGAAATGCATACACACGATTTTGTAAACGACAACGTTGTAAAATTCGACGAACTCTGTGGCGCAGTGGGCTAATACCCGCCTGCAACGCAGAAGGTTGCGAGTTCGATTCCCGCATGGGACAAATGTTTGTGAGATCCACAGATATTTGTTTCTGGTCTGGGTGGCTTTCTGTATCTATTAAAAGTATGTATTTACAAAAGAAGTAATAAGTATATAAGTATTATATCCATTGTCCTAACCAACATAACACAAGCATTAAGTTGCTTAGCTTGTGATTAGGTGGCTCTGTGTGAAATGTCCTGAATATTTATTTATTTTATTTTATTCTGTGTTTTATAATCGCGACCGCTTTGCGGGGAGTCCTAAGCTGTGTGTGTCGCCGGCTTTAGTCGAATAAACTGAGTAAAAGGGTAAAACCGCAAGGCGCTTTAACATGTGTTATAAGGTACAGCAGACTTAGACAAGCGCAAATCGCTTGTGGCTAACGCTAAAAATGTACTGGGATGACAGTTGGTGTGGCAAAACGAATGATCACTTAAGGCTGCGTTTCCACCAGAGATGTGCTGTGGATAATGTGTCATGTGAGGATGTCTAGCTGTGCGATGAAAATGTGCCTACGAGGCTGTGTAGCGGAGCTGTAAAAATATGTTTTTTTTTATGTTTTGAAGTAGAAGACGAGCAAGACGCTCTCCTGATGTTAAGTGATAACGCTGCCCATAATCAGTACAGTGTACCCAGGATTTCGCAATGATGTGTAATTCTAGGAGCACTGCACCAACGCTTCTCACTCAAGAGTCATAAGTTGTTAAGACTCTTTAGCCCAGTAATTTCACTAGCTACAGTGCCCTCCTACCGGAGCACAGTAATGTTTGCACATCACTGCTCAGGAGGTAGAATAACTGGCACTGTTGGGGTGGGTACCCCAACAGTACCACAGTAGACTTCCTTTGCAGGAGGTCGTCTAGGTGGGTACCTAGACGACCTCCTGCAAAGGAAGTCTACCCCCGGGTATATCTGGAGCGAGGATGCGTTGCGAAGCTGTGAAATGTGTCGACGGGGGTGCGGTGTAGTACTCGCAAACCTCGCAACGCATCCCTCGCACACATTCCTCACAACACATTCCTCGCACACATTTCTCGCTTGTTTTGTATGCGCAAAAACCTAGCTCCGCTGAGCCGTTTCCACCAGAGCTGTGCTGACCGAGGCGAGGTAAATGAAGCGATTCTATTGGTTCTTTACAAACACATTCCTCGCTCATCTCTGGTGGAAACGCAGCCTAAGTCTCTAGTATATAATCTATATACATGATTTGTATCAACGCACAGCTAAACGGATTAGTTTTAAATGTCATACTTTTCACCGCATCAGTTGAACCGCTCCCTCATAAAACACCAAAAAGTCGGCATAAATTAAAAAAATATATCAAACATAATATGAATCGTGCACCGAATAAAACCCGAGTCTACCTACTGCCTACCTAGATGAAAGATCTACGATAAACATCCATCTTATAAAGGCAAACTTTCCAGCAAAGTAAAAACTTCTCGTGCTATTTTGTTTCTCTTTACTATTCATAAACCTGCGTGTAGCCCGAATTTTACCAGAATTCTAACAAAAGCCTTTACGAGTTTTATATTTTTAGGGTTCCGTACCCAATGGGTAAAAACGACACACTATTACTAAGACTCTACTGTCCGGTCCATCCGTTTGTCTGTCTGTCACAAAACATGAACCGTGATAGACAGTTTAAAATTTTCACAGATGACGTATTTGTTGCCACTATTACATCATATCCTAAAAACTTTTAAAAAGGGGGACTTTTATAATAATCAACGTAATTTTTTTGTAAATTTCAATACAGACAGACACCGAAATAGGTGAATCTAAACAAAAGGTTATAATCATAGATCCAGCATATTACCTACTAGTGGTAGGCTTTGGTTGTGGCTAGTTACCACACAATGGAGATAAACTTGTCGCCAAACGGTCATTATGACCGTGTTCTATAGAAAATGGTACTTAACCCTTCGTGCACAAGTCCTCCTTGCACTTGGCCAGTTTTTTAATCAAAATTAGCCTTCAAATGGCGAAGTCTACGTCAGCCGTACACAGCATCCTCACGTAGCACGCCCGTTAACGACGCGGCCCACGTACAGCTAAATATACCCGAGTAATAACATCAGCACGTAATTTGTTACATTCTGTTACGTTTGCAACTCCTGATACTGGCGGTGCACGGAGAATTTATAATGAACTTGGAGTGAACAAGGAAATATTGAAATGTTGCAACCAATACACTGTTGCGTTTCGATCGAGCTTGAATCCCCTTTCGCCTCACTGGCACTGGGACCTGCGCCCAATAGTGGGATATATAAAATTATATTCAGTACGGCTAAGATGAGAAGGAGGCCTTTACCCTGCAGTAGGTGGATACAGGCTGAATAGATAGATACATAGAAGGCTAAGATGCGAAGATGAAAGACGATACAGATCTCGCGCTAAATATAAACTATAAATATACCTATATAACATTTTGAAACTGTGATGAATTACGGTTATGTGCTGCAGATGAGTTCCTGGATCACCAAGTTTGAATCCCGGCCCCGCACCAATGACTATATAGTTATGTGCGTTTTTTTCACTCGCAATACTGTCAGGCTTCGGCCGTGGCTAGTGACCACCCACTGGACAAAACTGTGTCACCAAGCGGACATTACCACAGTATTCCCGAACGATTTTCAGTGAAGCTAAGGACCTAAGCCGCCTTCTAGGTCTGCTAACATCTACGGTTCGCATCATAGCTTAAGATCAGGCTAGTAGGTATAATGAAAAAGAAAAACTGCAAAAAAAGATTTTTATTTTTGTCAGTTAATGGTGATTGCCGCTAGCAAATTAGCCAATACGGTCTGGTCAGAATCCAAACAGCGTCGGTTAAAGTACAACTCAATAAGACTAGGAGGTCCCACGGCTTGGCTCGCAGCCAGGGCTGAACTAATACCTATAATACTTTAGTTAGCGATTACTGCACCCTCGCCTCGTGCCACACAAACACTGCTATGAAAGCCAGTTTGGAAGTTCTTGTGAAATATTTGTTTTCATTTGAACCAGAATTCTAGCATATAACGGGGTTTGAAGGTTTTTGCATGGATGGTCCGACATTTAGATTTCTTTTTTTAAAAAACGACGAAATCACTATAAATCGATAGCTGATTTCAATGGAGCAGATGGCGCTCCATTGTTCGGACTAAAGTCATAGATGGAGGGGGTCACGACCCTCAGACATGAGGAACACGACTGATGGAGGAGGATTTCAATACCAACAAAAAAAAATCTGACAACCACCTTGTGAGCTGTCAGGTTTCGGAGTTATTAATATGTATTCAGTAAGTGGGATGACAAACCACTCTGACGTCATTTTTCTTGCTTCAGTTTGGTGTTCACGCTGCAAAATCCATTTCAGTGTAAAATTCTTGTTAAGCATCAAAGTGTATCACGTGACTTCAATTTTTTAGTTTTTAGAAGATCATTGAATTAGGTGGTGTATACCAGTTGAAGTAATAAGACTAGGAGCTCCTACGGCTTGTCTCGCAGCCAGGGTAGAACTAATACCTATAATACTTTAGTTAGCGATAACTACACCCTCGAGCCATACAAACACTGCTATGAAAGCCATTTTCAAAGTCGTGAAATATTTGTTTGGAGCTTTTGCGGTTAGGTTCAGAAGGTAGGATATTAAAAAAGTTTTTAACACTTATTTTCTAATGAATGACTTGTATATTATTAGCTAGAACGTGGTATGTTGGCTTGGTGAACTTTATTGTATATTGGCATTAAAACATTTTTTTTAAATTTTAACTTACACCTATGTATCTAATAATATTCAATTCACCTTTGTCTATCGTGTGTGTTGACTTCAGGCAAGAATCAAACGCGCCCAATAATTCTAAAATATGGTATACTAGCTGCGCCTGTACGCCTATGTGTTATTCCAGGGTCTGAAACTGGTACTGTGATGGGCCTCTTTCTTTAACCATAGTAGGTATGTTTCTAAATACCAAATTCCAGCTCAATCGGTCCACCCGTTTAGGCGTGAAAGAGTAACAAACATACAACTAGTCATCCATACGTTCTTACAAACTTTCACGTTTATAATAATATTAGTAAGATTAGTTTAGGAGCCTGTAAAAAAAACTCACCAAAAAGATTAAAACACATTCATCCCCGATATCCCCATTTCTCGTGGCTCGTTTACTTAACTCCACAAGAATTGGCCTAACTGGTTCCCATGGGAAGCGAAATATACACCGTTCTTTGAAATACTTTCCACGTTACGATGGTGAATTATCCAAAATGCTTATATTGCCTTGGAGACTTGATAATGGTTTTTGGAGCCACAGTTGATATTGCATACGAATTTACATGTGGTTTTATGGGGAACTTTATGGGAAAGGATTGCAAAGAGCTTTCAGATACCAAATACGGTAAAAATTGTTACGGTAAGTGATTGTCCTACTTATATTATAAAACGTGAAAAGTTGTAAGAATGTATGGATGTCTGGATGTATGTTTGTTACTCTTTCACGCCTAAACGACCGATTGAGCTGAAATTTGGTATTTAGAAACATACCTACTATGGTTAAAGAAAGAGGCCCATCACAGTACCAGTTTCACTATACACAACAAAAAATATCACTAGTAATCAAGAACTTTTACGATTTTTAAAACTATCGCGAATGTTCTTTATAACTAAAACAACAAAAACGGCACAACTCACGTCTAATATTGTCGAGAATATCTCGACCACGGTTTCAGACAATTATGCTGTCCTTCATCAGGAGTTCACGCCTGCAGAAACCGACGCTCACAGTTAATTTTCTTTAATGCATCTTACACCTTTAATTCCCTTTGTAATTTACCATAACTTGATCTGACTTCATTCTGCTGGTTATGTAATACACCGCACCTACCAATTGCGACCAACTAACTACTAACCGTATCCAAACAAACTGGCTTCCAACTCTCAAACTTACTCCCAAGATATTCAACATTTTGATTATTCATTCTCAACTCTCTTCCAAGTGTAGTAAAGATCAGAATACATTGTACCGTTTTACGTTTAATAACTTCAACATACAGCTCTCTATATGCTATTAAGTTTAAAATTGTGAAACAAGGAGAAAAGTTCTCATAACTCTTTGAAAGAAAGAAGAAATATAGAGTATATTATGAATTTATTGCCTTATAATCACAATTAAATCTAAGAAAATACTGATAAGTTACATACAAAGATAAGTATTAAATAACAGGCGCTTTATTATACCTCTATGCTTTTTAAAGTCATTTTCAAGAGACTATCATGATTCCAACTTCCTAATGCATGTTATGTAAACCAAACCTTAGCTATTTCTTCTAAAACTTTTCAACTTTTGTGTATAGTACCCCGAGCTTCTCAATTTCACTGGTAATCAGATCACCAGGTTTCAGGAACTCTGGTGGGTTCCTGTAGACCCCTACTCCTCCAGGAGTGCCTGTGAGGATGATGTCACCAGGAAGCAACGTCATCACTCGGGATAACCTCGCTATCACGTCAGGAATCTTGTGGATGAACTGATCTGTGTTACTGCTCTGCTTCTGAACGCCATTTACACTCATTTTGATGTCTAACTTCTGAGGATCACCGACTTCGTCGCTCGTTACAACGCAAGGACCGAGCGGACAAAAAGTATCCATTCCTTTACCGAGTAGCAACTGCCCCATCTGATCATTCTTATCCCAGTCGCTCGCACCGATGTCCTGTGCTATAGTATACCCAAACACATACTCATACGCTTCCTCAGCCTTCACGAAACTTGCCTCTTTCCCAATAACAACTGTCAGCTCCACCTCACTAACAACTTTATCCGTGACGTCAGGACGCAGCTTCACTGCCTTGTCAGGACCAATTACCGTGCTCGGGAACTTGTTAAAGATGAAAGGGATGACAGGTGGAGTGAACTTTTGCTCTTCACAATGATCCTTGTAGTTGAGCCCGACGCATATCACTTTATCCATTCCATTGATTGGCGCAGTCAATGTCACGGAGGAAAGTGGAACGGTCGGAGCAATCGGATTCAATTTCTTGACGTTCTCGACGTCTCCATTCCTCAATATCCCCAATAATGTTGTAGGCAGGCTCGGATCTGCCTTGTTTATATCGATTATGTTGTCACCTTTAAGGATTCCGACTTGAGTGATGCTCGGATTACTTTTGTAAGAGAATTGAACGAATTTCATGTTTGCGTTGTATCGAGTCGCTGAGAAAAACCATACTATTGGGTTTTGGAGATAACATTTATGTTTTGTTACATTATCATCAGCAGCCACTTTTGATAACGATATTATAGAGATAAAGATGTTAAGATATAACATGTAGATACCTATTTTTAAGATAAATCGTATCGTGTCTTATAAAAATGATAAATCTTTGAACAACTCTAAAATAAGTTATTGTTGAGAAAACTCGTCCCCGACGGCGTAAGAAATTGAGATTGTATTAATTGTTAATGGAAAACTTATTATATTTTAATTTTGTTTAATCAATCCCTTGTCCCGCGGGCTTCGTAAATGAATGTTGGTATTTAAATTATAGCTAACAGTTGTTGGTAAAGTTTTAAGCGGTTGAATTGGTCTACTTAAGCTCGAAATTATAAATTAATATCTAAGTGGTATACCACTTTTGTAGAATTTTAACTCAGTTTATTCAAATTATTTTTTTGTATTCATTATTGGATTATTTTATTAATACGACGAGTATAGGACCGTAATAACCTCCCGACCCGAATCTTGTCAGATGAACTAGGAGAGTTTGATTTCAAATTAAGTTATAGTTTAATTCAAAATTATTTAAATTTCTTTAGTGCGGGGCCGGGATTCGAACTCAGTAATCCAGAATCACACGTAACCCCTTAGCCATAATTGCTTCATTGCTGATTGACGACATTAGACATATATTTCATTAGACAAAAACACTCATTTTATTTTCAGTTATATTATGATAATCATAGAGACACGGCCTAAATCGCCCCAATTCCATATAAAACAATTAATTAGCAAGCTTTACAAGTTGGAACAACAGATGATGTCGTTTTATATCTGAACATAAAATTAACGTAACAACATGTTGTACTTAGTAGGGATAAACCGGAATCAAACAGGGCGCTCGGATTTCAATTAGATTTCAGAATCACAGCGGGAGTCTAAAGGAGTTGGAGTGAAAATGAAAACCAGACCTCTATAATATTTGTTTGAACAATAAGCATTTTATAAAGACACTTTAAATAATATTTAAACTGTTTTATACTAGCTTGGGCTGTGTGTAGTGTGTAGCTATTAGCTATCACCCACTGGACAAAACTGTGTCGCTAAGCGTTCATTAATGACTGTGTTTCGCCATGATGTTCAGTGACGCCAGGAATAGATTTTTCCGCCTTCTAGGTATAGTCTGCTTCTATCTACGACCGCATCGTCAGTTAACATCATTATGAGATCGTATCAAAGGCTAAAGGTGACGCCACACACAGGCGGCAACGCGGTAACGGTGCAGGACGGATGTTTTGTAATGTTCCAATTTGTACGTAACCAGTAACCATATAAAGCGAACTATGAGCGAAATATGAGCTATAACATCTCATAATACAGGGAAGAAGAAGAACATCTTGGCTTTAAAATCGCCAATGGTACTGCAAGAGCACGCGTTCCCCTGCTGTGTCAAGGGTTCAAATTGCCGTGATGATCGCCAACCTTCGTTAGAAGATGCCACCCAAAGAAGAAGATACAATACAATAACACTTTATTGCAAACCTGGTTATAAGAAATTGTTTCATAAGTAGACAATACACATAAAGCTAAAGGTATACAATCAGCGGTCTTATCGCATAGAACAAACCCTTACAGACAACCTGGTTAGAAGGAATATTGAGAACATGTATAGATAAAGCGAACGCGGGTAGGAACAAAATGAAGATCGCGACCGCTTTGCCGCTCCGTCTCGCCTCTGTCTGTCGTCAGCTTAACCTACTCGTATAATGAACAAGTGAATTAAATTAAAAATTTAAAAAACCCTCAACGCAATAAGTAATTCACCATTTTGTGGTGGCGGCCACCTTGGATTTTAAATGTTATATAGTGTGTTGTATTCTACTAGTCAAGCCCTTTCATTTGATACCCATATTGAGGGGGTCGTGGAACAAAAAAGTAATCCGCCATTTTGTAGCGGCGGCCATCTTGGATCGATTTCCACCAAACATGGCTAAGAACACTTTTGACTAACTCTACTTTTAAACAAAAAAAATTAAATCAAAATCCGTTCATCCGTTCGGGAGCTACAATGCCACAGACAGACACACACACACAGACAGACACGTCAAACTTATAACACCCCGTCGTTTTTCCGTCGGGGGTTAATAAAAAAAGTTTAAAAAGAATACCCTTGGTATCATCTCTAGTAGGTACTTACATACCTACTCTAAAGGTAAGCAGACATGGAGCCGGTGAGTTAACGAGCTGTTAAATTAAAGTACGGATCGTTACGCCTTTAATGTTCCTACATGGAAAAATATGTTAGCTAAATTGTACCAACATCGAGATTAATCTATTGTAACATTAGTACAGTGACGAATATTTTTTATGTTAATGTAAGTAAATTTGTTCAGAGTTGAGTAGATCTATTTTTTTGAAATTTACACCGATGACCGTGTATAATTTAAAATACTTTTGAGCAGATGTTACACAGACGCGGCAAGACGGTCGCAATCCGGGACGGAATTTTGTAATGTGCGAATGCAAACCTGGACTCTTGTCACATGTAAAACGGACGCAGTCAGGAGCCAAACAAAAATTTCGAACGCGTTTTCCACGAGTTCCCACGTCTGTGTAGCGTCAACTTTATGCTGGATTATAATTTGACGAATTCGGAATGGATTTAATGCGAACGCTCGCTTGCAAGCTTCAGACATACGCACAAAAAAATTAAAGGAATTAGGAATTAGGAAGCTGTCATTATTTATAGGATTTGTACATTAGAAATATTAAAACAATATATTTCAAAAACATTTTATTTGAACAATTCTGAGACAATAAATAGTGGTATTATAAAATTTCTATACAAGCGATAACATTGTATTAATCTATATACATTTTTGCTACTTAAAGATAAAACAGCTATTCTTTACAATACACATTTAAAATCTTTTAGTACGACTACATAATATCTGTACTCTAAAGTTATAAGATATCTACAAAGCGTCATACACAGTTTAATAAATAATGGCACTACAATTTATAAGGCTTTTAGCACTACTCCAACTTAAAATCAACTGTAAAGGATAGTCACTTTTATTGCGTTATACCTACTCTCTTTTATTTAATCACAACTTTTGTGTTAAGATGGAGGTGCGCTTAAGGCCTGAAACAATACTGAAAAATAATTAAAATAAATTTCTACGCTAATACAAAATTCTCTATTTAAATGCAGATAAGTAATAAATAATTATATCAATGACTTCTTAATAAAATTCGGTTTTCTTGTTAAGTAATAGAGAAAGAGTTTGCTTGGCCGCCTGATGGTAAGCGGTACCATGGTCAATAACCATAGATCGGTGGCTACCATCTAGCGAAGTATAACACCATAGCGAGTGAAAAAACATTCATAACTAATTATAATATTATTCACATTGCCACAACCGCACTGTTTAAAACGTTCGTTTATTCAGTCTCTTTAAACAGTCGTATACCTATTATGAGGATTAAATCAAAACGAGGATGTTTTTTTTTTCCTTTACAAATCGTTCAACAAAGTTACTCGTCAATTTCATATGAAAAGTTACAGAGTTTTATTCTTCACTCGTGTTTTAAATTATTCAATACTCGTATTAACAAACTTAATACAAGATGAAACAAATGTTTCGTCTAAATAAACACTTTATTTAGGTGCAAAAAAACTGGGCTTATCGGCTCGGATTCGATTTTGACTTCTTCGTAACAAATCTTATATTGCAATCTTGCATCACAAATAAAGTTTTCGATGACTCGTATAAAGGCGAAGGCGAATTCTCGTTATTATGGTGTGGTGTATGTCATCTGATGCGTATCCAAACTATGCATTTTGTATTATACCACATGCTTTAAATTTACTTAATACTATGGAGTTTAAAAAGCAACTGGAATGAATATCACAACTGATCACTCCACAACACACCACACAAATTATGTGATCATAGCGACACAACACAAGGCTTTAACATATCACACCCCAGTAATGTGATTCCTTTATAGTCAACTAGCTGCGCTCAACGGTTTTACCCGCTGTACTATAATAGCCTATCTGTTATTCCAGGGTCTAAGCTATCTCTATACCAAATTTCAGCTCAATCGGTCCACCCGTTTGAGTAACATACATATACATCCAGACATCCAAAACATCCATACATTCTTACAAACTTTCACGTTTATAATATTAGTAAAATAATCACTCAAATGGTTCTAATTAGCTATCGCAAGGCAATTGTGTGTATTTCAAGCACATTCCAATATTTTCCTCTGGATTCCTCTTGATGGTGGGTGGTCCGAAATGTACGGAGACAGTGAACGGTGCGATGGATGTCTCGACCCAACAGTTGTTGATGCTCTGTCCGGGACAGAAGGTTCTGCCGCAGTGGTGCGGGTCACACACGCCCACGTTGTAGTATTCACTCTAAAAAATAATATTGGTTGAAGCTAAACTAAGAAGATTAAGTAAAGATTAACTATACATCCGATTTTTCTGGATGATGAGCGCAGTGCAGTGTTACGCAGGACTTTGTAACTGTTTGAATTCTTGGGTTACGGTTGTAATGGACCGTTGTTGTCGTTTAACATATAGTTTGGGCACACAACCTTTTATTGTGAATGTGCTTTGACTCTGACAGTGTCAGTAGAGTAACCTGTTCTGTTGGAGTATAAACCTAAATTATTTATTTTTTAACAGCGAGAGTTGAGCTTGTCTTTTTCATCTGATAGCATATGAAGGTTTCTATGGTATTGACAACTAAATGCTTCTGTTTCAGTAGACATCCTAAACTATCTCGGTCACAGTATTCTCGTATAATTACACTACATTATTAAAAATAGCATACTTTATTATAATGTAAATAAATTTGCATAAATACCGTTTAGATTTTAAATACATTGTAAAAAACAATAGTGAAATCAATGACTTTCATAGTTAAGACAGAATACAATCGCAATTCAGTCACAGATAGCAAAAACAAAAGTAAACTCACCGAAACAAAATATTCATTCTCGCAAGGAATCGTAATCCTGTCGTCACAGCGCTGCCGGCCGAATCCCTTCAAGCCTCCGAAATTTCCATATCCGAAGTATCTAATATTGTCTTCTTCGGAATATTTGGCGAGGTGTTGTACGTAAGGCGACCACCGGAATGATTTACCATCGCGATGTGCTCTGCTGGATCTCTGCCCCCATATCCAAGACACTAAGTTACTCCACATCTGTTGGGTAAGTAGGTTAGGCTAGCTACGGGGTACTACAGGGTACTTAGCATACATACTTTGGACAATATACTTGATAATGATGAGGCGTATGACATTGCATTAAATTCATTAATTGGGGCTGGAGTTGGATAGTTTGCATTAATATAAAAGATGAATCAATTAAGTATTATTAAAAGCTCAAATGAGATGTTATAGGATTTTAATTGTTACATAAATTAACATAATTTAGTGAGGAATTTCTATAACATGCTAGTATGTATGTTATTTCAAATTTGTATTTAGAAGGGTGTTATGATTTGTTTACAACATATCACAATAGCAATTTTATTGTTAAAGTATCTTCAAAGGTATTTTTACTTTTAATTTTTATTTTGCTCTACTTCATTATCTCTATGAATTTAAACCAACAATAATTTATTCTTGTTATCATAATATATTCTATATTACTTACCGTTTGTAAATATCCAGGTCTTTCAACATTAGTTGTTGGTTCAATTTGTGGATCGTCTCCAGAACCTTCTATCTCATCATCTTGTGATTGCGTGTCTTGTGCAGGTGGCTGCGTCGCTATATTTGTTGTTACTGAAAATAATTCCATAATTTTATTTAAAAATATAGTTTAACTTCGGTAGGTACATGATTAATTAACCAAAGTAAGTGAAAAATGTAGGCATTTTAGATGTTAATTAAGAAACAGGGATTGATATCAAGGTATATTATAAACACGGATGTTATTCTCCAGAAAAAAGAAATTGAAACCTTGAACATAAATTAAACTTTATTATAATGCACTTAAATACAGCTAACTATCTACTATAAAAATATACACAAAGATACCAAACGAGAATCGTCCTAAAATATAAATATTTAGAAGGGGTTTATGTACAAAACTTAAAAAGTAGGTCAAATTGGGATATTTGTCTACAGGGATAAAACCAGGGTAAATGAATATGAACCGTTCATAGTTTCCTCTGGCACTTGATCTAAAGGCGCTTCAGTAGATATGCGTATAGGCTCTAGTGCTCCTTCAGGCCCGTAGAACCCAGTGCCCGGACCGCCTGCTGAGCCAGGGCCTTGGTCTTGGTAATCTAGCATAATTAGGCCTATTATTACATTGGTTTGAAGAAAATTATAAAGGACCTTACTTTAAATTTAAGATTTATTGAAATTACGCAGCGGCATCGTACAAAATGCTATGACTGTTTTTAAAACTACATAACTTTTAAAAAATATGCATGATGTACATAAAGTTTAGTTTCATATGAATTGTTGCCGATTTTTTATTAATTTCAATATAAAATTTTAATTGATTTCTTTTTGTCCAGATTTTCTGGTCTGTTTTTTTTTAAACAACGTTTTATTTGGAGCTTAATTTCTTCACTACATCGATTCTACATAATATAAATTCAAAAAATAAAAAATTAAATTCAAAATTTTATATCAATTCAAACTTTTTAAAATTATTAATCAAATAACTCACCAACAGGATCGATAATTTCCGGAGTGCCTTCTCCCGGCCCTATCCTGAAGGACCTCTGGTCGCAGGGGCTGTATCTTATGGAACAGAACTTCTTGTTTCTTCTCACACAAGCTTTGTAGTCCTGGTTGGAGAGATGACGGCCATTGCTGGCGAAGTTGAATGTTTTTATGGTACCTGGAGACAATTTATGATTTTAAAATCTTCTCCTTGTTTCATTTTTTAAGTAATAAATAAATTTTATTTCATAAAAAAAAATTAAGTAGTTAGTAGGTGGTATTAGTGTAGTTTTATGTTTGGAGTCCACTATTCCCCTAGGATACCCTGTGTCGTGGGGGCTAGTCTCTTCCCCTTAATATATACTTATACATATACTTATAAATTTTCTTTTTCCATATTGTAAAAAATCTAAACATTACACTTTTCACATCATTGTTTTAAACATAGGTTTTGCTAATTAAAATCAACAGGCACTCGCATTGGTAACTTCTAAATATAGAGGAATGTAAGGATAGTTTGACTGATTGACTTGACTTGACTGACAGGCTGACTGATCTATCAACGCAACGCACAGCCTAACCGCTAAACGGATTAGATGAAATTTGGAACGCCGATAGAATTTACGACGTAGACCTCCACTAAGAATGGATTTCTCTCATTTAGAGAGCATAAGCTAAACACTACACACTATAAAACAGTTCGCTTCCCGTCTGTCTGTCTTCCCATGTATGCTTAGATCATTAAAACTACGCAACGGACTTTGATGCGAGTTTTTTAAATACATTGAGTGATTCAAGAAGAAGATTTCTATGTATAATACATTCATAATATAGTAAAGAAACACTTATAACTTTCTGTTTAGTCTTACTCATATTATAAACGTGAAAGTTTGTAAGAATGGATGTGTGGATGTCAATGTTTGTTACTTTTTCCCGCCTAAACGGGTGGACCGATTGAGCTGAAATGTTGTATAGAGATAGCTAAATAGACAAGATAGACTGACTGATAGGCGAGATAGAGCCTGGAATAACACATAGGCTACATAAATACTGCGGGTAAAACCGCGGGGCATAGCTAGTATATTATAAATGCGAGTGCGAGTATGCACACGTATTTATTTGTGGAATATACAGACCATTATCAGCAGTATAGTGTTGCAGACAGCCATGCGGAGCGGATACAGCGAGTGGCATTTGTGCGATGCGCATGAGCCAGAGTCGAGGCATGTCCCCGCCGCGCATGCGCATCGACAGCTTCGTCGCCTTGCTGGTAGGGATATCGTCTGCTTCCCGAGCGGCGCTGTTGCTTGACAATGTGTAGTATACTAGAAACAAATAAAGGATGTAGTCGTAAATCTTATTATGGCTGCTCTCTCGCTCACATACATTTTGAAAAACAACACATTTTGAATATAAATTCATAGAATTACTTTTTGAAAATTCCTCAAGGTCGCTGCACAATATTATTGCACACATTTTTAAAGTGTTTTCAGTGTTATGTTATTGAAAAATGGCATTAATTTTAAAATGTTTGCAATAATATTGTGCAGCATTTATTGTGTTCCTGAGGAATTTTCAGAAAGTTTATTCTATGAATTTATACAAAATGTGTCAAATAGTGTGAGCGAGAGAGCGTCCCGCAGACGAGGCAGCCTTAATCAGTAACTGTAGTCGGCAATGTCCGATACCTCGTTGGCATCACCACTGGTGTAGAAGACAATTATTTAACAAATGCTTGTATTTATGTCATTATTTTCCTTCTTTGACTAGAGGAGAAGATGAATTTTACTGACATTACCTAAATAAACTTACGTGACATATTTGTATATGCAATATGCATATATACGTTTTTTGGATATTTATATCCAAATTAATGCTTTTTCACTTACTGTGTTGTCCGTGGTTCTGTCCGCACATAGTGAATTTGGTTTCGCCATCACCTAGTATCATCGCATCTTCATCACAGTCGCCTGTCTGTCTATTTGGTTGTCCCTGAAAAAAAAAACCAATGTTATTAATTTGATTTTAACTGTGAAATTTTATATATAGAAAAGAAGGCTTCGACCATGGTTATGTATCGGTATCTTGCTAATATTATAAACGCGAAAGTTTAAAAGAATGTATGGATGTCTGATTCAGCTGAAATTTGGTATAGAGATAGCTCAAACCCCGGAATAACACATAGGCTACATACAGTATGGAGGGTAAAACCGCTGGGCGCAGCTAGTTAACTAATATGATTTTGACCGCTGCTATTTCGCCACGGCACAACTCAACAAAGTAGTGTGACTCTACCTTAGAAGTTTCATGTGATATGTATAATATGTTCCTCACATTCTGCTTCTTTCTTACAACAGTACAAATCTTCAACTTCCACTTACAATAGTAAAATGCACGAAGTCAATCCTGAGCTGCATGATACCCGCGTAGGACTTCTCGATGGTGATGTCACAGTCTTTGTCCCCCGTCCACAGCTCAGGGAAGCCAGGGGACATGAAGTAGGTCAGGTTGTTCTGGACTACTCCACCGCAGGACGTCTCGACTGGAAGGAAAGATTTCTTACATTAAACATAGGATGTCTTTGACGTTGGAATGGAAACCTGGATAGGTTGGTAAGTGACGAGGAGGTCTGATTTAGATTAATTCAGAAAGAAGGTAAAATGCTTAGATATCAAATTATCACATGTTCACAATCTAGAACGACTGAATGTTGAAATGTACATTTTCCAAAAAGTACAATTCTTACAACGTACGATCATAAAATATTATGATGAAATCAAAATTAAAATGCATTTAAGTATTCAAATAGGCTACAATCAGGGTAACAGGGGGATATAGTATTTTATTCCTGGATGCTACCGTATTTCGGAAGGCACGTGGCTAAGCTGTGAGTCCTTGCTGTTTTCTGTAAGATAATATGTAGGAGGAGTCATCTGGTCATTTTGTAGGCCACACAATAATAATTAAGATCTCAACGTAACGAAATACAATCAAAAAATCTTATAAAAATATATATCTGCTATAAAGACAAAAAACAGATTATATACAGACACACAATCGCATTTATAATATTTTAGTATGTATTATGCACATAACTTATGAGTTGTATGTACATAATGCCGCCTTGATTCTCGTACATTCCCGTTTCTAACAACTTAAAAATTTTCTTCATCTCATAACTCAGGCTTAAGCAAATATCTTCAGAGATTCAAAAGCTTAGTAAACTAATAGATTCTGAAGATCTTAACTGGTTTTCTTGAAGTAATAAAGCACGAGTAAATTTTTAACAGATTTTACTTAAACGATTCGTGAGTATTTAGATTCATCTTGACGACCTCTGTGGCGCGGTGGGCTAATACCCGCTTGCAACGCAGAAGGTTGCGGGTTCGATTCCCGTATGAGGCAAATATATGTGTGATCCACAGATATTTATTGTTTCTGGTCTGGGTGGTTTTCAATATCTATTATAAGTACGTATTTACTATTGAAGAAGATCCTCGTACAGGATCGAAACGGTCGGCCCAAAGCCGAAGTAAATACAAGTGAGTTTATGCCGTTTATTTACAAAGACGATATTTCACTTATATGAATAAGACTATATTATGCTTGCTTTCAAAAAGGCTAAGTGTTTTTTATACAAAGTAAGAAGACGAGCAAGACGCTCTCCTGGTGTTAAGAGATAACGCTTCCCATTATAATGAGTACAGTGCTACCTAGGATTTCACAATAATGTAAAATTCTAGGTGCACTTCCCAACGCTTCTTACCGAAAAGTCATAAGATGTTAAGACTCTATACAGTAATAATACTGGCACAGTGCCCTCCTACCGAAGCAATGTTTTAGTTTATGATTAAATGTTTGCTTGACCTATTTCGATAAAATTTCAATTGAATTATTTGGACCACACCGATTTGAAATACTGATAATATTATGTCAAAATGTCATTCAATAATATTTTGTACTGTTCAAGAATTTAACACAGCTCTATTCAAGTGCTAGTGGAGCTGTTCCTTTATAGGATCTTTGGTATAAATGACCTTAAACTAGAGACCGTAAAGTCCCTATTCTCTATCCACTAAAGTGCCCAGTAACCGCATCTCGTGGACGTCTGTTATGTTGTACCTCTACAGAATCGTTATCTCATTACGTTTTAGTTTAGGAGACTGTTAGCAGTTTGCCTTTGTTACAACTAGCAACTTTGATATTTAGACATTGCTGCACCAATTCTATCAGTCACAAATTCCAAGTTGAAGTTCGAAGCGTAGCGTTGACGTAGTGCACCTAAAATTTCACATCATTGTGAAATCCTGGGTAGCACAGTACCAATTATGGGCAGCGTTATAGAGCAATGGTTGTTGGTTGGGCATCAGGGGAGCGTCTTGCTCGTCTTCTTACTTTTTGCGGTCCTAGGCTATTTTTGATAAATTCTCACGAAAAGAGTCTAATAAACTACATGTTATTTGTAAAATAGAAACTTATAAGCGTAAAGTTTTTTGATTTATTTTATTAAGGCATCAAGTCGACCACCTTTCATCAATGTCTAATCTAACCAAAACACAAGCATTGAGTTCCTGGAGCATGGAATAAGATAGAGGAGTGTACAATGTCCTGTATTTTTTTCATGAAAGCATATTTATGCAAACGGTCAACAGCTCTTAATATAATATCACTATAGAATACCAGATTGATATGAGATAGAATTACTCGATCCGAGTATAATGATATAATATTATATTATGGGTAATGATTTAGCCGATCCCGTTGTAATGGCGTCATATTACATAACATTACTATTTCTTATTATAAGATATCATATAATGTAAAGAGGAAATGTAGATGGAACTAGCCACAGAGGCAGATCTCATTAGCAAAGACTTAGAGGCAAGAAGAACTATAATATTCAACATAATCTAAGCAACAAAGATATTTTCATCTGTCTCACTAATATTATAAAGGTTAAAGTTTGTTTGTATTTAAGTGTGTATTGTGTATAGTATATTTGTCACTCTTTCACTTAAAAACTACGGAACCGATTGGAATGAAAATCATAATATATTATAGTTTAGTACTTAGAAAGTGTAATAGGATATTTGAAGCAGCCTCAGTAGAAAATCATAGGGAAAATTCAGTTACGAATATGTACGAGTATGTAGGTAGTTGTTTAAACAAGTTTTTAGCAGTATGTTGTTCAGAGCTGCAGTTAAACTAACATTATCTCAACGGACCGGTCACGTTGCGTCGCCAGATTACTGAACAAACTCGGTAGGATTGGAGACAATGGTAGGGCTTATTACTTTTGGCAAATTAACACCTTTTGAGAAAGATTCTCGACTTTCAAAACCCTTTTGATGGTAAGAAAAAATGCTGCCCTTAATCAATACGGTGGCATCCAGAATTTCACAATAATGTATAATTTTAGGTGCACTACACCAACGCTTCTTACTCGAGAGTCTTAAGATGTTAAGACATCAGCCCAGTAATTTCACTAGCTACAGTGCCCTCCTACCGTAAAACAGTAATGTATGCACATCACTGCCCCGGTAGTAGAATAACTGGCGCTGTTGGGGTACCCACCTAGTCGACTTCCTGCAAAGGAAGTCTACTCATGGCATACTGATGAAATAGAAATTTACTTATTTTACTTACGTATATCACCTACTAGTAAAATAAAGAAACAACAGCTTCTATTCTAAGCTGAGCAAGCAAAACCTATCAGAGAGTGTGCGGCGTGGAAAACATACACCTTTGTCCGGTGATCCAGAATCCAGGGCCTATATATTAAACTACCTTTGACGGCCAGTCGGATGCCAGGTCTAGAGGTTTCATCTGAGAGTCGAAATACAAAACAGTTAGGAGGTTTTGTATTTTTACACTCGATTTTTGACATGCGTCTCTAATCACTAATTTTAGATTAGATTAAATGACTCTTTATAAAAAACATGAACATTAAATAAATAAATACATTTGACATAAAGTTCTTATTGCTATAATATTACTTCTTATTAAAAATTTATCTAAATACCTTGTATTTGATAGTAAATTACTACATTAACCGATCCATTGATTCACTTTTTCTTCAAATTTTCAAGCCTTATTTGTACCTTCGACCCAAATTTTCACGGAAAAGATTTTTCTCTGAAGCTTTCCTTTATATTTGAAAAGAAACCTTTGACGTCACACCTCCGATACTCCGAGAGTTATCTATATTGAAAAGTCAAGATGTCGGAGCAACTAACGCTACAAATTTTAACCCTCGGGTAGGTACAATAGACCAGTTTTCCTACTATAAAATGCGTACGTGCTGAATGGACGGTATTACAATACTGTTGTATAGACAGTATGGACTCACATTATAAGAAGTTAAAAGAATAGTTACTGGAAAATTGAAAGGATAATTACATAAACTCAGGACACATTATGTTTAGTTTAAAATCATCGCAGATTGTGTAATCAGTACCTATGTTATTCATCATCATCATCATTCAAACGATAGGTGCTAATATAGCAATTAATATTAATTCCACCACCGAATGCAGCACCCGCCCTTCATATGCTTGCACTAACATAAAGATTAGATAAGAAGCTCTTTATTGATCCACATATAAAGTAAATTTTATAGACAAAAATTAAAACTAAAGGTGTATCAATTGGCGGTCTTATCGCTCAAAGCGATCTCTTCCAAACAACTGTGCAGGGAGGGGAAATATACAACACTAGAAGGACGGTGGTTTCACAAAACTTTAAAAGAAATATAAGTAAAATAATTTACACAAATACGTAAAAATATGTAAGAATTACTGGCTATAACTTATTGTTAGTGTTAGGGAAGTGCATTCGGTGGTCCACCTAGTACAAACTTAGTTAGTAATAAAATAAATCAATGTAAAATCCCATACTTTTCTATAAGCAAGAGCTAGACCAGATCAACCTCACAATAATTTAGCGCCGACTGAAGGGTTAAAGGTAAGACGGATAGCCGAGCATACTAATGGCTGCTTATACAGACATCTTCGGAATCAAATACTCGGTGTATTTGTACGGCTTCGGCTCTACTCACAGATGAAGACACTTGAGCGACAGCCACTTGGAGAGAAATTCGTTATTTTGAGGATATTTTCATGAATATTTTTGTACATTTTTTTAAGATGTGAGGTCATCCGGTGTTTTTGTAACACACCTGATAGAGAGTGATTACCATACCGATACCAGCATAAATATAAAAATTATTGGTACATATATTTCACGGTCATACCCCGAAGTGTGGCAACAATTAAAATAAAAGGCTTATCTTAGGTGCCGCGACACCGGCCGGCGATGCGCCAGGTGCAACTTGTCCTTATAATATACTCGTAGTTCACAATTAATTATTAAGGAATATTATATGCAAACTTACTTAATCACCCCCCAATTACAATTATTAAACAAGTTGTTAACAATTTGCCCCACATAATTTGTAGAGTAGAATTATTTAGTCATAAATGGAATAGAATAGACTATAACCTCCCGTATAATATTTCGTAGTTTATTTAGTACTTTTTAATGGAATATTAGATATTGTAGCTAAAGCCATTAATAAATTGGCTACATATAAGATTAACTATCAGTGAACTGCTGCACGTAAGATATTAGCCGACTAAACCTAGGTATACCTCTATATACCTCTATATTATGAAGACGTACAATTTGGACAATATGGTAAAATAAACAACACACCCCAGCAGACAAACTTCTAATACAACTTGCTTTGTGTGCCATCAGATAAAACGTCGTTCAACGTGTGAAGAGTAAACTACAAGTAAAAATAGTTTTCCAAGAGCACCGTGCAGGCTCGCTTGTGACAGTTCACCGGACCTCGTGAAAACTTACATTTTAAAGAGGAAACGGTTACCTAGGACTCATTTCACAAATACTACAAGTCTTTTGTACATAACAAATAAAAATAACTTTAAACTTCCACGATTTATACTCATAATATTAAAAACCTACGCGAAAAGTCCCGACTAATAAAATTACATGAAAATATGTTTTACACCTTTAAATTCGTGACCTTATGAAAGAGAAAACGGTTACCTAGGACGTGTGTCACAAAAGTACTACAAGTCAATTCTACAACCAAAAGTTTTCAAAAACGTACAGGCGGATTTGTGATCTAGTGAAATTATAATTCTACAGGTCTTACTATAATTAATCAATGATCCTGCTCTTAAAAGTAAATCAAAATTCTAAAAAAAATATGAGGCACCTATAGTAATTCCATCATCTTTGTAACACACATATTTTTTTTATACTGGCATATTCCTTCGTTTTCTCATCTTATTGATGGGTACAGAATATAATATCAATAATAAATCAATATAAATTAGAAATAACATCGTATCCTGTGTTTATTATACGATTTTGTATAGCTCGTTATCCATATTAACATAGCTTTTTAAATGATCAAATGGGAAGTTAAAATCTTAAGACTTGTTAAATTCTCCACGTTTCCACTTGTAAAACATTTTCAATCTTCAAGAAAGGCTGTAGCGGTTGCCGGCTCATTCCCACCGGTCGTCGGTCGACCACTCAAGTCGATACATGCTATCGACATAACTTGAACCTCGGATAAACTGGGACCCAGGACGAAACAAACTAATAGACTGAGCTGGATTAAAAATAAATGAGGCACTTATAGTAACCTCAGTCGTTCAAGCATAAAACGCATAGGAAAGACCAGTAATGGTTGGCCATAGGGGTAGGTAGACGATTTGTCGATGCCTATTGCTTACACAAAACACTATTCTCTTTCTTTACGTGCCACTTTCTAACAAAGGTTGGCCATCATGGAAATTTAGACTGGCAATATTATGTACACTGAGCTATATCCACAAAATCGTAATGTTTTCCGTCTTCTTGGACTAGTGCCACAACCATTATTATGGTTTAAATACAGGTGCTTATGCAAATCTTTAGGCTATGAGTTAACTACTAATGTCATAGTAGCTTAACAAACGTTAAGCTACTATGCTTCATTTCTGTTTTAAGTAGCAACATCTAGTAACTTTTATATTCTTCATCCGAGAGCATGTCGCGTGGAAACACCGAGAATCGTCCGTGAGCTGGGAAAATGTTTCAAATTGTGAATATACGAGAACAACTCCGTTTTTAGGTCACTCAGACATACAGATATCGGTGCGATCGTGTTATTTGATTAACATAAAAGGGTGGGAAAGGGATGATATTTCGGGAACGTAAACGCTCACTTTTACTCGCTTTCTCGCTGAGCTCGGTTTTCTAATGATATCCTTGTCTTATGTACTTAGAATCTCTCAGGTTTTGACTGTTAAAAGGTAACAATGTTATTATGTAGATCGATTCACCCGAGAAGTACCACGCTCTTGAATAAACTGAATCGCATTTTTTTCGCCTCATTGCAGAGGGTTCTTCTGTCGGTGAGGACGAATCGTCATCGGGCCACGAATAAGTGCACTAAAATTATGGCGCACCACAAGAACACCTCAGGTGTAGGTATTAGAGGGTAAACCCTGCCCTGTTTTCATACTTCACTAAAGGAGTCTCACAAAACCCTTGTCTCCCAGCTTAGGGTGATGTGTAACGTATCTTCCTTAGTAAAAATAGGATTTATAGGTTCAACGTTATAGGTTCGCTTTGCGCGAAAAGACCGCCAATTGATACACCTTTAGTTTTAATTTTTGTGTTTGTAAAATTAACTTTATATGTGGATCAATAAAGTTTCTTATCTTTTAAATGGTCAGCCATTAAAGTGTGAAGAAGGACGACCAATTCACATCGTTTCCTGCCTTCCTTACACTTTTTCGGCAATTGGTGACATGACACCTTGGTCCAAAGCTCCTCATTCATGGGCAGTTATGGTCAGACCATTACCACTTTAGGTTTATTTTACTCCAAATTTTCCACGTTGACCTCAATAGCTGATGTGTGAGGTCATGTGGGTCACAATGCTACCTTTTTGTTTATTTCATTTCTTTATGTGACATCACATAAAAGTTTATTATGTTTTGGAGTCGAGACTGGTTTTGTACAACTTATGAGCACTTTACCTTTGCACTGTACGTATCAACGATAACTTAATAAGATCAGATCGGTTTTTATATCAGAACCGACGAGATTGAGACAGGAAATATATACCTTAACATCTGAGACAGCGCTCATGAAGTGTGACCCTATTGACTGTTAATTGAAGGCTTTTAGTTAGCTTCTTCTTTTTGAGTCGATCGGTATAAGTTACAATGTGTTAGATGGCGCTGAAAAGTGCCTTTTTTGTTGTTTTGGCTCTAATAAGAACCCTATTTGAGGGTTTAATAGACATATCGTGGTGAAAGGATTAGTCAATCTGCGTTAGCGATTGAACTATCCTCCCAGATTGTCCAGAGTGCGCCGGACGTACTCGTATATGATTACTTAATACGCCACTCGGGGAGGCTCCTTTCATGCATGTTATCTTACAGTGGCTGTTCCCCTCCTTATTCATTCCTTGGTAGGTATTGTAACAAGATGCTCCATAAAGTAACACTTTGATAAAGCCTGATGGTGTTATTCTTATTGATTCCACTTTCACCAAATTCCGTTATTTGTACGTTCAATGGCACTTGACTTGATTCCCTCGCAGATTGTCACAAGAAGCTCAGATTAAAATAGCTATTTGAAACCAGTTTAGTATCCTGCTCGTTCCAAGATATGCTTGAACTAGATGACTTTGAAAGAGGTCTTAAAATCAAGTCGTACTTTTTCCTGTTGTAAACGTGCTTACTCATAATAGGTACTCGTAAAGATTGGCCACTTTAAAATTGGTGATGATTCCCATGAAATTATGAACACATTGTTTGGATGACAGATGTAATTTAAAAATTGTAATCTCTGTATTCAAGTTGGACCACCTACAACTATTTTTAAATGTAACTTGTTCTCAAAGTATATGCCACAACTCCCACTATTTGTTACAAAAGCATCAAAGAGAAGATCGCTATTTGTGATACCGTGAAATGTTACACTTTTTTATAAAATGTTGATATTTAATTATAAATGTTTCTCTTGTAATGATGGAGTTCAATAAAGAATTATCTAATCTAAACTTAAAACTTCACTCACTACTTTAAGAGCTTATTTTGAATAAAAGCCACTTTATCATTGTTAGCTCAAACCATGCCACTGCTAGGCGCTGGACATAGGCATCTGCAATGCATTTTCGTATTAGGCGGGTGATTTTTTTATATTCTGGATAAATTAAAAAAAAACATGACCATGCAAATCAATTAATCAACTTGTAAAACAAAACCTATCAATATAAATAATTAAAAAAATATTATTAAAGTTCTCTAGTAGGTACGCATAACTATCTTTTTAACAACTTATCGGACAAAGAACAGCTGTGTCATTATAATAACTTAGCTCTCAACAAGTTTTTATTCAAACTAGTATTCTAGTCCATTCAAGACCTATGATCCTATCTCGTTTTCCAACGGTTCTATCTAATTAGGCACTAATATTAGCAATTCAATGCTTAAAGCATAAAATTGGAAAGTGTAATTATTATGCTGAAGCAATTACGTTGCAGAACTTCAGGTCTCTTTAGTCTGGACGATAATAAAACTGCTTAATCATTTAGAAATCTTATAGGACATGACTAATGTCTAGCCTGTGGTAGGTAACCACTATAAATAACTATAAATTAGTAGTTGCTAACCACACCGGGTCAAGCTATTTTCAAGTGTGTTTGATGCTACTTTCTTTGATTGCTTGCCAGTCCTCGCAAAACGACGCAAAGCGAAAATATCAAACTAAAGATGTGTGGACTAAGTCGCATTAAAAGGTTTGCGACAAAACACAAGAATCAATCAATTGTCGCATCCTAACATTTCAAAAAAATATAATCCAAAGAGCGGTCGCGCGCCAACGTGAGAACCAGTATCTTAATCAACAAGTTCTAACATTATAATTTTATCGCACACATTTTGAATTTGCGGTTTCGTGGCAAACCACCTCCGGCAAACCATTGTATACTAGTGGCTTTAATACTCTCCAGAGAGAAAGTGGAATAAAAACAAAGAGACAAATATTGCAGTAGGCAACCGTAGACATTTCGACTACAATAGTCGATAAACAACGATTCAAAAACGAAACCACAAACTGTATTTGTTAAGTTTCCTCATAGGGTAACTAAACGGGAGTTTTCAAACGCTTCTTCTAGTATGTTTTGTATGATTATTTTGTGTATGTTTTGCGAAATGCGTTACAAAACACATATGAAAAACTGTTTTTTTTTTTATGTACGCAAGCGAAAGTTTCACTCTTTTTGTCACAGATTGACGACAGCAGCAGTGTCACTGTCGACTTCGTACCTATTTTATAGATGTCTAGGTTTTAAAGTGGCAGTAATTGGCTGGCGTATCTTTTAGCATCATGGAATTGTTAAATAGCTGCATTCTCCTCTGCTGCAATCTTCTTGCAAAAAAACACAACGAACGCATAGTTCATGTATCTTTACAGAATGTGTTGTTGACAATTAACACCTCCCCTTCCAACAGCTCTAGGAGTTTCATAAAGTTGTAAGTAGGTCTTACTCTATTATGCTCGTTGGAAACTTGGGAGTTCGATCAGAAGCTAGGACATGGTAATAACAATGTTATTGGAATAAACTTACACAGAATATTTATAACTTTGTTCAGATACTTCAACGAGTATTAAAACATGTTGCTTTTAAAATATTGCTATGAAATATTCAAGAGCCGAGACAATTTCTGGATGACCTACTCTGAAGTTCAAACTAATCATAATATTTCTTTACATTTTAGAAGTATTCTCTAGAATCTAGAAGTTTTCTCAACGGTAAATCCATAAATTACAAGCTTCTTTGTGCTCAATTGAAATAAATTTTAGGAGTAAAATACTAATGTCGACACAAAGATAATAATACTATAGCACTTGACTGTTAGAGACGTGACACTGTATGGAATCGAGAATTTTTTTTTTCTCTATAAGCTTGGTACAGTACAGTATTGATATTTTATTTAGCGAATGCAGGATTTGTAAAAAAAATATTCAAACCAATGAATCATGTTAAATAATTTTCTTAAATCATCATCTAAAGAAGTAAAAGGAAGAAAACGCAAAGAAAGAAGGGAAAAGAAAGAAGGACCGGTAATGAGGGAGACAAGACACTCACACACACAGCACACGCCCAGTCCGTGGGCACAGTCGCCCGCAGCCTTGCCGTCCCTCTGCCGGCAGTCGTACACGTTCAGACAGATGCCAGCTAGAGCCACGTGGTACCCTGCAGGTAATGAGGGAGACAAGACACTCACACACAC
This sequence comes from Hemithea aestivaria, assembly GCA_947507615.1. NCBI lineage: Eukaryota > Metazoa > Arthropoda > Insecta > Lepidoptera > Geometridae > Hemithea > Hemithea aestivaria. The sequence continues at coordinate 15,478,067 of OX382338.1, forward strand.
AGCACACGCCCAGTTCGTGGGCACAGTCGCCCGCAGCCTTGCCGTCCCTCTGCCGGCAGTCGTACGCGTTCAGACAGATGCCGACTGGAGCCACGTGGCACCCTGCAGGTGATGAGGGAGACAAGACACTCACACACACAGCACACGCCCAGTCCGTGGGCACAGTCGCCCGCAGCCTTGCCGTCCCTCTGCCGGCAGTCGTACGCGTTCAGACAGATGCCAGCTGGAGCCACGTGGCACCTTGCAGGTGATGAGGGAGACAAGACACTCACACACACGGCACACGCCCAGTCCGTGGGCACAGTCGCCCGCAGCCTTGCCGTCCCTCTGCCGGCAGTCGTACGCATTCAGACAGATGCCAGCTGGAGCCACGTGGTACCCTGCAGGTGATGAGAGAGACAAGACACTCACACACACAGCACACGCCCAGTCCGTGAGCACAGTCGCCCGCAGCCTTGCCGTCCCTCTGCCGGCAGTCGTACGCGTTCAGACAGATGCCAGCTCGAGCCACGTGGTACCCTGCAGGTGATGAGAGAGACAAGACACTCACATACACAGCACACGCCCAGTCCGTGAGCACAGTCGCCCGCAGCCTTGCCGTCCCTCTGCCGGCAGTCGTACGCGTTCAGACAGATGCCAGCTCGAGCCACGTGGTACCCTGCAGGTGATGAGAGAGACAAGACACTCACACACACAGCACACGCCCAGTCCGTGGGCACAGTCGCCCGCAGCCTTGCCGTCCCTCTGCCGGCAGTCGTACGCATTCAGACAGATGCCAGCTGGAGCCACGTGGTACCCTGCAGGTGATGAGAGAGACAAGACACTCACACACACAGCACACGCCCAGTCCGTGAGCACAGTCGCCCGCAGCCTTGCCGTCCCTCTGCCGGCAGTCGTACGCGTTCAGACAGATGCCAGCTCGAGCCACGTGGTACCCTGCAGGTGATGAGAGAGACAAGACACTCACATACACAGCACACGCCCAGTCCGTGAGCACAGTCGCCCGCAGCCTTGCCGTCCCTCTGCCGGCAGTCGTACGCGTTCAGACAGATGCCAGCTCGAGCCACGTGGTACCCTGCAGGTGATGAGAGAGACAAGACACTCACACACACAGCACACGCCCAGTCCGTGGGCACAGTCGCCCGCAGCCTTGCCGTCCCTCTGCCGGCAGTCGTACGCGTTCAGACAGATGCCCGCTCGAGCCACGTTGTATCCTTCAGGCTGGCACTCCCGCTCGCCACCCACTGGGAAGAAGTTCACCACTTTGCTGAAGGACAGCAAGCCTCCTGGAACAAAAATACTTTATTAGTCACTAGCGACTCAAAACGGTGTTACCTATAAAAAATTGCCCAGTGGTATTCTAGGGTCTTCAATCGGTCCAGTCGTTTAGTCGTGAATAAGTGTTAAACATCAATTCATTCATACGTCCATCAATTTTATGCGTTTATAACGTTAGTAAAAGTGTATTAGGAATACTTTTTTTTTGGAAACGCTGTGTGCTGGTGCATTTAAACTGTAATTTAGACGACAACAACAAACAGAACTCCCTGTGCGTAAGTAATGAATAAATCATTAGTACTTATGTTGGCTACATTCGTTATCTTAGGTATTTGAAATACAGACAGATGGAATCAAAACAAAACCATTACACTTAACTAACACAAATACGGTAGCTAAAATAGATAGGCACGTGATGGCAGAGGTCATCCAGTCATAAACTGCACATCTTTGCCATACCTTATGTCTACAGAACCATGTGCATTTAAAGACTGGACGATCTCTACATGTTGCTATCACTTTTCATTACACTGTCAGAGTCTTCCTTTTTTCTAATTATCTAGCGAAAGCGGTTCACTACTTACGATGATTGTAGAACCATTCCACTCATGATTTGACGATCTTTTAACCGATGGATAAAGCTGAGTCATCTTGAGAAAACAGTTTTAATGAAATAGAAATGTTATCGTTTCGATTCTTAGATATTATTTAGTTTCACAGACTACTTTCAAAAGCTTTCAAGATCGAAAATGAAATTCTTCAATGTATTCACAAACGAAAAAATATTTTAAAAGAGAAAATAACATAAATAGGTAAACTATATTAGAGGTAAATTGCAACTATCAGTTAAAATAGACGACATTTTCAAGAATCTAGAGTCATTTTCAGTTGATGGGAATGGCGTTGAATGATGATGAGCCAAACGAAAATTTCCTTACGTTTAGTAGTAGCTCTATATCTTTGCAGAAATCTTCCAAGATATTAATAAGTTCAAAAACGGTCGAGTGGTTTCCAAGGAATAAGTTTAAATTAAAGTTTTCACTTGTTATAAACTTCAACCATTATACATTTTTCAAAATAAACACCTGCGAGCTTATTTCAAAGCTGAACTTTGACGAAAATACGAAACTAGGAACCTGTAACCGTCTGGTAAGCTATTTAAAGTAGTTAACTTAAAATGATGTTAGTGGAAAATCTAACCTAAAGTTAGCTTAAACCGGAACTGTAAAATCTGGGCTGGTGGACGGTGGAGCCACTGTTAGGTTTCCTATTACTTAGTTACACGCTTGTTTTTAACTAGATCATGTACCTTTTGATACTAAAGCTTGAATTTTACGTTTTAGACTATGTTTTTATAATTCAGAAACAAAATAGTTGATAATAGTTTTTTATATAGGGTACAAACTAACTTGTGCTCGCGGTTTCGTCCGCCTAAACTAAAACCTATTCTATTCTAGATTACTCTCGTGGCTTTGCTTCCAGTGATTGCCAATATTTATCTCTGTGCCAGATTTCAACTTAATCTGTTGAACTGTGCGTCGATTAGGTAATCAGTCATCATGTTGTTTTGAAGAACTGATTTAAATTAATTAAACCCACAGTAAATATGTCCATTCAATATTCTATTCAGAATTTTTATTTTAAATTCACTCGTTATAAGAGAGATTTTTTATAAGCTAAATTTATTACCTGCCGTTCTGATTTCTTTATAATATTATGTAGTTTATATAATTTATATAACATCATCGTAAAAAAATTGTGTAGTATCTAGTTACCTACATACCTATTCAATAATTTACTTTTTTTATAAGGCTCTTTTTTTTATTAAAATGCCTTTATTTAGAAAAACAAACTAACAATACTACAGCAGTTAAGGACACTTTTATTAACCAAAGATCGGCCACAAGCCAATCTACAGAAAATCCTGTAAGTATTGAAAAGTAAGTATTGCCACGTTGAATGGCAATACTTACTACGTACGTACTTTACTTTATACGTTGGGCCAAATATACACTAGCATTTTGTCAATTTTTAATTTATTATATATTCATATTAGATTTATAAACTTTATTTAGGCATTACCGTAAACTCAAACACTGTATAAATCTCAATCAATCATTAAAGCAAACAAAAGCCTGGCAATCTTGTTAAGTTCTGACAATAAGGCTCAAAAGGCATTCTCTTCTATCGCCTTGTTTAGCATAAGAATAGCATCTTTGCAGAATTGTGAGGAAAAATTTAACGTTATAAGATAGAGACCTTGACTAAAACATGTTGGAATATTATCTTAGTAAGTGTTTTGAAAAATAAGGGACTTGTAAAGACGCGCATAATATACTCCTCTCCCTGCACGGTTATCTGGAAGAGATCGCTAATAATGATAGGTCGGTCAATTGTAACACTTAGTGTGTTTGTATTTTTACCTTTTCGAGCCCCGTTATCTCCTCAGATATTTTATTATAGAAACATACACAACTCCCTGAGAAAAATGTTTTGGATAATCTGAATCTAGAATAGCTATCTATATATTTAGCTCTACAATAGGACTAACTCAATACAGATAATAGCAGATCTTATTCCTATTTCTGATCAAAATCCCTAAAAAATAATTGAATTTAATCAAAATGCACAACAAAAAAGCAATTACCAGTACAGTCTGAAACCAACCTTACAACGAACGCGGATCGGACCAACATTGTCGCATGTAGGGGCGGATTTAACTTCGGGTGCAATAGAATTAGCCAAAGCGCGGCGCTCCGAAAACTGTGAATAATTAACTTTAGTCGACGGCAAAATGTATTAAAAACTAGCTAGCGTCACGTCGAGAGCATGAGCTTCGGTTTAGCTGCATCAATATTGTAGTTAGGTACTGTGTTTATTAAAAATTTTCGCGATATATTTTTGAGAGAATATTTTAGAGCTATAAGTTACTACAACTCTATCGTTATTAACAGAAACAACGTCTTATCTAGGAAATGTTTCTTATTCATCTTTATCATGAAATCATGCTCTAAACAAGTGAAATAAAAAAAAAACTTTTTAAAATCAAGCTTTTTTTATTATTATTATCTACCATCTAGCACCAAAGTCCTCGTCAAGACGAATATAATGAGCCCAAACTCGATGGGGTTGCGACGTTTTATTACGGAGTTCCTATGGTTACCTTTCAGCTCCACCATCAGATCAGATCGATGTCATAATAATATTACATTGTCATCCGATTTATACAGGCATCCAAAATTTCTGCTCAATCGGATACCGGGACTTCCCGGTTTGACCCGCTTGGGTCAAATTAAACTTGCAAGATATGATTACAGACAGACTGACAGACAACAGACAGGTGAAAGTAAATAAAAGCTTGTAAAAAAAGTTTTTACACCACATTGATGAGACGGCTCGCATGAAAGTCAGTTGTACTACCTAATGACGTCTGTAACATTGTAGGTACCTTCATAATTTGTATCGCCTGGTAGTAGTAGTTATTAGTTATTCTAGAGTCTAAGCTAACTAACATACCAAATATCGCCCAGTCACGGAAATCTGTTTAGACATATAAGCGTGAGTAGTAACACATCCCAACTATCGCATTTTAAAATAATACCAAGCACATTCGTCAACCCTTAGTTCCGCCCTGAAGTATAACAATGCTTCGAACACCGCGCTGCATGTTCAAGTTGCAAGCTGCTAAAAATTTCATAAAAAATGTACAAGCAATTTAAGTGGGAACTCGCTTCTCCTCACTTTTCAAACCGCAGGCGTGCCTCCATTCTGTATCCATCGTTTAACCTCGCCTTCGGAGACGGATGACATTCTATCATGGATAATGCAGAAAATGACGACACTTTTACCAGATTCACATCTTTATCTTTAGGTAAAATATGGACCTTTTTGTTAAGAATAGAGAAGACAGGGTTTGTAAAGTAACCAATTTATATACTATCTGAACTCCTAGTATGACAAGGAAGTTTTATGTTGCTTTTTTTGTTCAAATAGCCCTATGTTCGACCCAATTCTGGTCAATTCTATTATTTATTTTCAATGGAATTAATGTACTCCTGTGGATATTATAGAAGTCTTAGCAATTTTTTTAAACACGAAATAATATAACACACCTATAGGTACTTACAAAGACTGACTTTACCATTTGTTACGTTTTGGCTTTTAAATAAATTCCTCTGTCAACCAATTCCAATTGGCGTCCATTTCCGTGACCACTGTCCACCATCAAACGTCAGGCTTCTATCCCCGGGGAAAAATACACGGGATCGTTCCCGTACGTGGCGTATTGGTCGTAGAGGACTCAACCATAAGAATGCGCATTAATAAAATAATATAATTTTTTCTAAGCAACTTAATGTTTGTGTTATGGTGGTTAGGATAACGGCTATAATATTTATATACTTTTCTTTTGTAAATAAATACGTATAATATAGATACAGAAAGCCACCCAGGACCCAAACCAGAAACAAATATCTATGGACCACACAAACATTTGTCCCATGCGGGAATCGAAACCGCAACCTTGTGCGTTGCAGGCGGGTGTTAGCCCACAGCGCCACAAAGGTCGCATTAATAATAATTATCGGAGGTAAGCTGTCGCTGACGATACGTAGCATCAATTTGCTGCATAACACACGGCAAATGTCATTCAACCAAAGAGTTTCTATCTTGTGCGAGCCAACTAAAACTAGCCAACTACCATATTATATATAACTGCACGATATGTTTTAGCCTGTATCCCTCGTGGCCAGAGGCAAGTACTGTACGGGCCCCGCGATTCGGTCCGTACCCCGCAAAGGCAGGCAGGACCATGGGAGGTGGAGGGAAAAAAATAAACTACCATATTTTGGCGATTATGTTTTCTTACAGAAAATCACATGAAATTGGGGTCTGATTTAGTCTGTGGGTATTGATATATCATCAATGGCCGAATGAAAATGGCAATCAGTGCCGACGTCGGAATGGTCAGGTTTTTGTTGTTTGTTTTTTAATCTGATGATTGACGGGACGAGCCGTGCGCCTCGATCGAGGACCGAGTGACGTCATTTAGGGTTACCGTGACTTTTTATGCAAGTGAGAGAGACTCGAGTTGCTTTTTCTATTTCGCATTTACGAGTACCTATCAGGAAGGTGTTGAGTTGCTTGGTGAATTTTTAATTATTTCGAAGAAATTTAATAACAATTTAAAACGATTTTTATATTGAAAAATTAGGAAAATTCTACTTAGTCGTATTGCATAAACCTTGCAAATAGAATACTTAATTAATTTTAGATAGAACTTTGTATAGAGATATTGGCAGAGTTTCGTATAACTTAAGCTTAAGTAAGCTAAGATGTGCGCCACTTCGAGCAAATGATCGCGCGAAGTCGTGTCAAAAAATGCTTTAAATTTTGTTTGAAAATTTTAACATGTCCCGCTTTTTTGCGCCAAGTGAGGCTGGCAAAAGTTAATCATCATCATCGTCAAAATAAATTTTTGTGACAACCCTAATAAATTGGATCACAAAAAGCACTAGCAAAATAGTTAATTGGCGTGCTAGTCTTTCTGGCCCAAGCTCAGTTTTGGCCAGTTTTTTATGCTAGAGCTTGTTAGCTCTATTCATCTAGGTACCGTTGCATTGATTGATAAATTAATATGTCGATTTAAGAGGACCATTCATGTTGGAGTCATTTGCATTTAATACTGTAACTGGTTTCATTTGTAAAGATTTAAGCATATTCTCAATTAAGAGTCTTTTTTATTCAATGCAAAAACTGGTCTAGGTCAGGTATAATGACTAATACTCTGTAACTATTCGCGTAGTAGGATACGGTGCAAGGGAATTAATTCGTAGGGGTTTACTCTTAAGAACTGGGCCACTGTCCCGTTCGTATAGCACGATTAATTTTGATATTATATAAATTGGAAAACTCAAAAATAAAAAGGTTTCCTAATCAATTAACTTCAGGGGGCGTTGTCTCGTTTATCTATTTCAATGTTATATTAATATAGGATTAAAAGGCCAGGCCACATAGCACGCAGAGCGGATGGCCGATGGGGTCAAAAAGTGCTCGAGTAGAGACAACGGACTAGCAAACGCAGTGTAGAATGTCCACCCACAAGTTGGACAGACGACCTTATAAAGGTCACTGGAAGACGCTGGATGCAGGTCGCTTCCAACCGGTACATAAAGTCCAAAGGGGTGGTCTATGTTCATCAGTGGACGTCCTACGGCTGAGATGATGATGATGATAGGATTACCACCCCTTCAAAATTTGAGTAAGTATATACCTCTATGAGAAGAAAGTGCAAGAATTTTTTTAATACTGACGTTTAGAGGTACTAAAAACTTGAGTACTAAAATTAGTGATCCACTTTAAACACATAATACCTGTTGGCAAGTGGTCGGTACTGTTATTAATGATCGTACGTCAACTTTAGTCCAGATAAGTTAATTAGCGACTTGCGTGATTACCTTTAAACAAGTTCGTTTATAAAGCTAAACTGTGGATTAAAACAAGTTTATTTACATTATGTAAGCACACAATAACTTTTAAAGTAATATTTGAACCATTTGGAGAATGGAGAACCATTAAGAGACGTGCCAAAAAGCTCTTAGGTGACCTAAAGCTCATAAATCTCGGCTGCAGAGCCTTGAACACCGTAGAATGGTCGCTTCCCTATCGGTCTTCTATAGAATTCATTTTGGAGAGTGTGCGCAGGAATTACATGAACTAATTCCTCCAAGCCCATTCTACCGATGGACGTCACGGCAGTCAGCAATGCGGCATCCTTACTTAGTGGCGCTACCATCTGCCCGCACCAAGCGTTTTGCTTCATCGTTTTTAATGAGAACTGGTCGCATTTGGAACACGTTGCCGTCATCCGTGTTTCCCGAGCGGTACAACTTGGGTATCTTCAAGGCACGAGTGAATAGATGTACCTTTCTAGGAATCTTACGTGATCCATCGTCGACCGCATTTTCACTTTCCATCAGGTGGGATGTGGTTAAACGTAGGCCTATTTAGTATTAAAAAAATATAATATATTGGTCGAGGTGACGTATGACCAAAACGCTGGTGTACATTTGACTCATCATATTAAATAAGTATTGCCATCCAAGGAGGCAATTCTGCTAGCATTCTGAGCACACTACCACATGACAGTGGTTTGGAGCACTTGGATTGTCTGTAGAATGCCGTCTGGCTGATCTGTAGTAGTAGTAGTAGCTGTAACAGTATTGTTAGTTTAATTTCTCAATGAAGAAAATTACACAATTCTGCAAGGAATTTTCATTTCTCTAATTAATTATAAAATACATGTTACCGTAACAACTGCCTCTACAACTTTAATTAAACTAGATTTCAATTAAATAGATACAAGATTTATTCATTTAATCAGTTGGTAGTCAGTGTATAAATCGTGCTGTTCCATCAATGACTAGATATTCCCAAAAAGCGAAAAAGTCCAAAAAGTAAAATACCACAAAAGATAGCAGTGGGTTTAAATTCACTTTCGTAACTCTCTAAAGCGGGCGACATTATGTTTTTATTTCAACGCGATTTGAGGTTGGAGCAGAAATAATAGTATACCTATCGGAATAGATACCGTGAGATACGACTATAGGCAAGAAAACAAAGCGTTTTAGATGTGTCTCACGATTCTTTTTTAGGGTTCCGTACCTCAAAAGGAAAAAACGGAACCCTTATAGGATCACTTTGTTGTCCGTCCGTCCGTCCGTCTGTCTGTCAAGACCCTTTTTCTCAGGAACGCGTAGAGGTAACAAGCTGAAATTTATAGGAAATACTAAGGCCCATTGCCTCTTAGAGCTGTGAAAAATTCAAACTTCTAGGCCAACGTAATCAAAAGATATAGACGAATATGTCGCAAATTTCAACAAATTTTCGACATTCCCAAATAAATCAAAACCTAAGGGGTACTTCTCGTAAACTCAGAATCTTGAAATTTGGCAAGAAGCAACACCTTAGAGCACAGATAAAGGGAAAATTGCGAAAACTATAAATTTTTATTTGCATCATATGAAAAAAATATTTTGAAAAATTTTATATCTACTACCCCTTTTCTCATGAACGCGAAGTCTATAATACCTTTAAACTGTAATAAAATCAAACCTCTACGTTAACGCATTCAAAAGAAACAGCAATTTTAGCCGCAATTTTAAACTCTCAACTACTCTCAAAAAACCAAAACCTACAAGGTACTTGCCGTAAACGTAGAATCTTGAAATTTGATAAAAAGCAATTCCCTAGAGCACAGATAAAGGAAAAATTGCGAAAACTGTAAATTTTTTGTTACATCATATAAAAAAATATTTTTAATCATTTCATACTTACTACCCCATTTCTCATGAACGCGTGCAGGTATTAAACTGAAATTCATATTAAATACTAAGGTCTATAATATCTTTAAACTGTTTTAAAATTAAACCTCTATGTCAACACATTCAAAAGAAACAGCAATTTTAGCCGCATTTTTAAACTCGCGACTACTCTCAATGAATCAAAACCTACAGGGTACTTTCCGTTAACTGAGAATCTTGAAATTTGGTACTCAGCAGCGTCTTAGATTATAGGCACAGGAAAAATTACGCAAACTGTAAATTTTTAGTTACATCATTTAAAAAAATATTTTTAATAATTTTATATTTACTACCCCATTCCTCAAGAACGCGTATAGGTATTAACTGAAATTCATATTCAATACTCAGCTTTATAATAACTTTAAGCTGTAAAAAAATCAAACCTCTATGTCAACCCAATCAAAAGAAATAGCAATTTTAGCCGCATATTTTCAAACTCGTAAGTACTCGCAAGGGAATCAAACCTACATTACCTATGTATATACGAGTAATATTATACACACATTTCCTTAGGGTTCCGTACAAACCTACGGGTTTGTACGGAACCCTCGGTGCTCGAGTCCTACTCGTACTTGACCGGTTTTTCTTTTCTGAAATCAAATGAACGAAGTATACATAAACAATAAATATAATAAGTGTCACCCATTACATTTATATTAAAAGCTCAAAAGGGCCTCTGCGCGTTGGACTTTTAGTCTCCGTGTACGCCTATAAAAGGCCCGGGCTAAGCCCGTGTTTAAGAGCGAAATATAACAATAAATATAATTAAGCAGCATATTATTAGAATAGAATAGAATAGAATAGAAAACTCTTTATTGTTCACACAAATACAACAATATAGCTTAGAACTAAGATTACACAGAAATAAGTGTTACAATTGGCGGTCTTATCGCTAATAGCGAACTCTTCCAGACAACCAAGCAACAATTATTATGTTTCCTTTATTTCAACTTGTGGTTGCAGCTAATTAAATTTAACAAAAAGCGACGTGAAGTGGAAGCTATTTAATATTTAGAAGCAAAGGCCTATTTTATTGAAGCTTGGATATTTAGAAATTACTAATTATGCTCGTAGTTTCGTCTGCATTAAAAAACATGTGCTCATAGTGGTTTAAGCAGTGCTCATTATTTAGAGTCATTACACTTCAGACACGGAAAGTACATAAGCTCACGGCATCCCTCCAGTTACATTTCTGTGTTTAGATGTGCCACCTGTTTTTCACTTTCACCGTTGTTCATTGTAAAAGATGCGCATTCTAAGCACAAAGAAAAGGAAGTTTTTTAATATCACTTGAACTTGATACGGTACAATATTGAATTTCTTTAGTAAAGAACGCTGGATCCTCGCTGCTTTGTATCTAAGGAATGCAAGTATCTATAGCCTGTCGATTGCTCGTATAGTCGGTATTTATGAGATACAATAGAACGTTTAAATACTTTAGCTGTTAAATAAAAGTAAATTGAATACCTTGGTCTGCACTCTATAAAATACTAGTGGACCCGCGCGCACTTTGTTGCTCGAGAAAAATATCAATGTTTTTCTGCTATATTATGCATGTTTTATACATTATTATAAACCTTCCTTTTGAATTACTCTATCCGTTAAAAACCGCATTGAAATCCGTTGCTTAGTTTTTGAGATTTAAGCATACATAGGGACAGACAGACACGGGAGGCGACTTTGTTTTATGCAATGCAATGTAGTGATATTATTTATAATTAATCCACGAAATATTTTGCACTTTTTTATATATATTTAAAAAGACGATAGACTATATTACAAGTATAACATTGCATTTTGCATTCGACTGTAATATAAATATAGAGGTAGAAGAAGTCTCATGGTTACCTACTACGAGACCACTTGCAGAGCTACATACATAGCTACGATGACAAAAATTACCTAATTCTTATCGGTCTAGTATAATTTCACTGTCTCCTACATTCCGCACTAGGTTCGATCTTAACCCGATCGAAATTTGTCATGATTTTCGTAAAAATACAACATGGCTACTTTAGTGAATTATCAGTTTGTCAAACTAACAGAAATTAAACAGAAATCGTATGACTATTGTTTGTAAGCTGCTATTCAAGATTTTTTCCGTTTCCGGCTGTCAAATAGTGAACACTGTTGTTGTGTAGCTCCTGCTAAAAATTGTGTTTAAAATATTATCACTCGCACTTCAAACTTGCGGACTTCACTAAAACTAATCCAAGTGCTGTGGAAATAATGTGAAATATCGTGTTCGTGATAACTCTGCTTATTGGAGATCATTTTTCACAAATTAAACTGGCCGAAATTTAAGGTTAGAAAATATTTTCCAATTCATTTGACATAATATGTCAAAAATGTCAATGTCATATCGACCATAAACGAGTGACATTGAAAGGAGTTGTAAAGTGACAGCGTCATTCACTCCGAAGTGGTGTTGCCAGTATAAAGAATTCAAAATCTACCACAAATAAAAACGTTCCGTTACACGTCGTGTGGTTTAATAAAAATGGAAGATCAATTTCAACTTTTGTTTGAGAAGATGAAAATAGAAATGCAAAAACAATCAATTGAACTAAAAGAATCTATAACGAATTCCATAATAGACAAAATGAACGAAAAACTACAACCTGTTATTGCAGAAAATAAAAACTTAAAACTAAAAATCGAAAAACTTGAAAATGAGTTGGAAATTATGAAACGAGGAAAGAAACAAAATAATATCATAATATATGGAATAAAAGAAGAAGACAAATCTCCGCAAGAGCTTATAAAAAAAGTGGAAATAATATTTAAAACAGATATGAACATAAATCTAGATGAAAACGAAATAAACAACATTTACCGTATTGGAAAATACACAGAAGATAAACCTAGACCTATACTTATGTCTTTTGTGAACGAATGGAAGAAGAACGAAATTCTGAGAAGGAAAAAAGACCTTAAAAATATATATATAAAAGAAGACTACACTAAAGAAGTATTAGAGAAGAGGAAACAGTTGCAAGCACAATTAAAAGAAGAGAGAATGAAAGGAAATATTGCATTTTTGAAATTTGATAAAATAATCGTAAAAGGAAAAACCAACAGCATAAATAACGAAACAAGGAAGAGACAACCATCAAACTCACCTCAAAACAATACTCAACCAAAGAAACAACAAACTTTAATGTCAACAAGTAACAACAATAGAATAAATGCCTACGATATGATGAGGATGAGATCAAACTCCTTCTCCTCCACCTCGACAAATATGAGTAGTAATAAACAATAGCAACTAGCAACCGAAGAACGGAAAACACAACAACCTTTTATTATAAACAACCACGAAACATTACAAGAACAAACTCCCCCAAGCCGATTGGTCATCGTGGGGGAAAATGACCACGACCCTCTAGAGATAAAAAACCATAAAAACCATAACAACAAAGATAAAGACTATTACATAGCAACTTTAAATTGTAGATCATTGAGAACCCCGGAAAAACTACAAGAGCTAGAACTAGCAATAGAAGATTTAAAATGGGACATCATTGGAATTAGCGAAATGAGAAGATTGGGAGAAGGTATAAAGGATAATGGAAAATACATATTACACTACATCGGGGAGACGCCTGGTTTGTATGGAGTAGGATTCATGATTAAAAGAAGTCTTGCAAACAAAATAGAAGAAATAAAAGGAATTTCAGAACGAATTGCCCTTCTTAATATAAAATTGGATAGAAACGGAGAAAATGAGGAGATATGGTCCATCATACAGGCGTACTCACCAACTGAATCAGACAGAAAGGAAGACCAATTAAAGATAGAACAATTCTATGAAAACCTACAAAAAACTATAGAAACTACACATAAAAACGTAATTGTCATGGGAGATTTTAACGGACAGATAGGAACGAGAAGAAGTGGAGAAGAATATAACATAGGCAATCACAGTAACGGCAGCAGAAATAATAACGGTGCAAGACTGGTTAATTTTGCTTTAGAAAACAAACTGTGTATCCTTAATAGTTTTTACAAAAGGAAACAATCTAAAAAGTGGACATGGGTCTCACCAAACGGAATTTATAAGAACGAAATTGACTATATCTTGACTAATAATAGACCAGCTATCAAAAATGTGTCAGTCATTAATAATTTAAATTTTAATACAGATCATAGAATGGTTCGAGCAAAACTAAGAGGGAGACAACTAAAGAAAACTAGAAGATTTCATGACAATCGTAAAGCAATAAATTTCACAGGAAATACGCAATCACTTCTAGATAATCTTGAGTCTTCACTTAGTAACGAATGTAATAAAACAAATAAGGACACAACAACGCAAATTAAATATGACATATTACTAAACCAATTGAAAACCGTCACCAGGACAACTAATACTGAAAACAAAAAAGAAGTATCACCAAAAATTCGACAGTTATTACAAGAACGAAAAGAACTTCTTATTGTTGGAAAAATAAATAAAGAAAACAGAGTGAAAATAGCAAACTTAAGCAAGAAAATTAGCGAACAGTTAAGGAAGGAAAGGAAAACGAAGAGACTAAACACAATGAAACAATTTATAGAAAAATCAGGAGGAATAAAAAAGGCGTTTAAAAAACTTAATAACGAAAAAGACTGGATCCCAAAAATGAAGAAAAAAGATGGATTAACCACATGCATAAGACCGGAAATAATAAAAATTGCGACCCATTACTACCAAAACTTATACCAAACTGGAAATATAAATCAAACAGAAAGGGAACCTGATATACAAATAAATGATGAAGAACAAATACCAACTATAACAAAGGCCGAAACAATAAAAGCAATCAGTACACAAAAACTTGACAAATCTCCTGGACCGGACCTTGTCACCAACGAATTACTCAAAATAACATCTCCAGTGATTGCACCTAAATTAACCGAGATATTTAATGAAATCATGACGACAGAGGAAATCCCTGAAGACTGGACAAAATCAATAATCATACTACTGCACAAGAAAGGAGACAAAAAAGATATTGCGAATTATAGACCCATTAGCTTGATGTCCAACGTCTACAAAGTATTCTCAAAAATTTTACTGTCCAGAATCACTATCACTCTAGAAGAAAATCAACCAAAAGAACAAGCCGGCTTCCGTAAAAATTATTCAACCATAGATCACATTCATGTACTTAGACAGATACTTCAAAAATTTAAAGAATACAAACAGGTCTATTACCTCGGGTTTGTAGATTTTAATAAAGCATTCGACACATTAGAACACGAATTTATTTGGGCAGCACTAAAATCACAGGGGGTACATGCAAAGTATATTCGTATTCTCAAAAATATATACTCTAACAGTACAGCACTAGTAAAGTTAGATACCGCAGGTGAGGAATTCCCAATAAAAAGAGGAGTACGCCAAGGTGACCCAATTTCTCCAAAATTATTTTCAGCCGTTCTGGAAATGATATTCAGGAAACTCGAATGGACGAGTAATGGCCTTAACATAAACGGCGAAAAGCTAAATCATTTACGCTTCGCGGATGATTTGATTATATTCTCGGATAACCCAAACACCTTGGAACAAATGCTCCAACAGTTGTCTGATGAAAGTTTAAAAGCAGGACTATCAATGAATTTAACAAAAACTAAAGTAATGACAAACTCTGAAGATAAAAAAGAAATAAAAATAAATAATGAGCAAATAGAATATGTAACTGAATATATATATCTAGGTCAACTTATATCTACAGAAAACTGCATGCAAAAAGAAATAGAAAGAAGGATAACAAATTCATGGAATAGATTTTGGTCAGTCAGCGAAGTAATGAAGAATAAGGACATGCCAATGAAAGAAAAAAGAAAAATATATAATATGTGTATTCTACCATGTATAACATACGGTTGTCAAACTTGGGCACTAACAGAGCAACTAGCAAGTAAAATAAAAACCTGCCAGAATGCAATAGAGAGAAGTACACTAGGAATAAAGATAAAGGACCGAGTAAAATTAATAGACATAAAAAGCAAAACAAAGTTTAAAAATGCATACGTAACTTATAAACAATTAAAATGGCGATGGACTGGACATATGATGAGGGAAAAGAATGAAAAATGGACCAGAATAGTAACGGAATGGTACCCAAGAGAAGGTAAAAGAAATAGAGGTAGACAGACCAAGAGATGGGAAGACGAAATTGTGAAAGCTGCCGGCCCATTGTGGACACGAACAGCGAAAGACAGAGTGAGGTGGAAATCTCTAGAGGAGGCCTTTGTCGGGAGACAAGCTGTGCAAGCGGATTAGTTTTAGAAACTTAAACTCTAGTATTTAAGAATTTCTTTGTAACACAGCAATAAAGGCTATTTTATTTTATTTTTATTTTATTTTATTCAAGATTTGCCACAACTATGTATTTTGTCACTCTTGTTCAACCATGATACTTGGTAAAGGAATTACCATTCCTTTTTCTAAGCCTCGTAGAAAAAGCGACTTTGACATTGTATTTTTGTTTACCGCTCACTCCATTCTCCATTACTGAAAATATTGTGTTTCATGTGAGTAATGTGTGATGTTAACATGATATTTTATTTTATCTTCGCTTTTATTTTATTTACGCTTAGTTTTTCATGATCTAAAACAAATAATAAATATCACTAATTATTATAATATAGAACTGCGCCCAGCGCAGCGCAGCGTTTTTAAGATTATAAAAAAGCGTTTTGCTTCAACATTTTTAATAAAAACTGGCCACATTGCCGTCATCCGTGTTTCCCGAGCGATACAACTTGGGAATCTACAAGTCAAAACTGAAATTTTCTAGTCAACTTATGTGATTCATCGTCAAGTAAGCTTAGGCTGCGTTTCCACCAGAGATGTGCGATGGAAATATATCGTGCGAAGATGGCTAGCTGTGCTGTGTGGGGGTTTCCACCAAAGCTATGCTGTAAAAATGCACATTTCACTTGCACAGTTAATAACAATCAGTAAAATATTTTTCTGCTCGAAGCGTCCTTTTCTTCTTGAAATACACAATTTAAATCAATAAATGAATAAACATGGTGTTGTCATGTATTTAACAGATAATGTTAAAGCTGATTCATTTTATCGTCGGTATCGCCTCGAGCTCCAGCATTACGTTACATGACGTTTATTTTAATTGTCGCTATAAAATACATGAATTTGTTCCATTCATGTATATTTATTTTAACAACATGTCACTTTAAATCTGGATAATGTTTTCATGTAAGCATTCTTAATTTGAATGTGTGATTTGTATTTTAACATTCGTATTAAAAAATATATTTAATGAGCAATAGTTTAAAAAATTATACAACTGAAAATTAGACTCTACCTTCTAAAGTAGAGTCCAATTTTCAATCAAATCGAAAGGATTTAGGAAGCGGTTAAGCCTGTGCGTAATTGATAGTCAGTCAGTCCATCAGTCACTCTTTCCTTTTATTTTCTTTCCTTTATTTTCATAATACATATAAGTTGTAAACGAAATTCTCCACTATATAAAATTCGAGACATTTCACCATTACCCGTAAACCACAAAAGAGTTTTCATGATAAAAATGCGTCCCCGATGCACTCGATCTGCATAATATAAGCTTGTACCTATATAGAATATACGTAGAATGTACGTAGAATGTATGTAGAATGTTTCCATGCATACTGGGAGCTCATTTGACTGAATATTGCATGCTCGGTGGGCAATGCATAACTTTTGTGATCGATGCGCCAACTCTGAGATTTCAACTTGGGGAAATGCGAATCATTCTTGAACAAGAGATTGTTTTATTTTGTATCTTTATTGCACTATTTATTTATATGGCTTATGAAAAAAGGAGGAACTCGAGAAATTGGTTGTGTTAATGCCAGTCAAACCACTAAAATAAGAAATTACAACTAATACAAAAAAAAAATTACAGACAGCTTTACTCCTTTTTTGAAGTTGATTAAGAGAACTTCGTGCTGAATCACAAATTAAAAACGAATTTTAATCCGTCAATAATATCAGTTTAAAAACTAAGCAAAGATATAAGTTAATCCTAACATTATCTCAACGACATTTCTCTTAGAAAACTCTTCAATGAAAGCAGCGTTTCAACAGGAAAAAATTAGTCCAGTTATTTTTCTTAGCACTCGGCCTACATTCATCGATAGTGGATTGATACCACATAACTAATCACGAGTAGTTTGCTCCTTAGCTAGCACTTATCACCTACTTAAGGAGGCGCTACACTTATCGACGCGGAATCGGTTCAGATAAACCTTACCTACTGAGTAATTTGTCCACTGGCAGATTGGCAAGATTATATTAACTAAAAATCAATGGATCTTTATTGATATTTTGGAAACTAAAAATATTTATGCTTTTTTAGAGAACAACAAATAACAAATTTCCACGTGGATGTGTGCGTGTAATTGTTACTTCTTCATGTCTAAATGGAACCGAATTTCAGCTCTATCCTTAAATTTAGCTGAAATTCAGTTAAGTCAACTTAGATTCTAGAATAACACATAATAACCGCTCCAGAAGCTAATTCAATTTATACAAGAACTCAGAAGTATATAAGGATAACAATAAAAAGTTAATAAGAAAAGTCGTTAAAAATAAACAAAAAATTAATTATACTGTAAATCGGCTTGACCTGCTACGGCTGATTCGATAAGTATGGAGTCTTCTTTATGCGTTACAATTTATTTAGCTTCTTACACTAATCATCCACTTAGTCTGATTAATGTCTGGTTTGGTCGAGAATCTAGACGGTTTTTTGTGCCAATTTGATCTAATCCTAGCATTATAACCTAGGTGCAATTTAGGTAATGTTAGTTTACAGTCAGGTCTCGTTTTAGGTAATTGTATTGATAAACAGTTGTGTGCTGATTAGCTAGTTATTTATTTGAGGCTAAATAATTGGCTATATAATGGCTAACTATCATTTCTTAAGGCGTTTTGCTGTGTTTCTATGGGTTTAATCTATGATTTCTATTGATGATGAAATTAGATTGCCAGAGACCGTTTTGCGACACGGATTTCTGCAGATTCTTAATCCAAGACAGGTTTTGTTTGTAAATTAAATGAAAATTATTTGTAAGTGTGTTTTTTTATGAGATAAGTTATTGTTGCTGGCCACGTTTGCTTGAACCCTTGGCTTAGACGAGTTTTTAAGTAAAGACCCTATCTCAGCAAAAGTAATATAGGGCCCCAGATGGACCGCCAATGTTATTATTGTCGTTGTGAGCGGTTGAAAGACAAAGACGGGACACAGAGCTGAGTTTTAAATCATGGGAGAGGAGCAGTAGACCTCAAAAATTGATATTGATGATTATGATGACCATTATTCCAACAAATTAACAATAAACAATTACATTTTTAATGACAATTACATTGTTGTCATAATATGTTCATAACTATTTCTTGTATTTTGGTATGCAATAAAGAGTCGTAACTATTCTATTCTATAATTATATCTAGAGTTTGTCTAGTTTTATATATACGGCGCACTTTACGGTTGACCGTTTAGTCGTCAGTCGTCCGATTCACTTCTTAACCTAAGTTTCATATAATTGTGAATAAATTAATAATTAAAAATAAATAATTTATTGGCTGTATAACAATATAATTGATAAAAAAAATAATGTTTGGCACATACTAAGTATATTGCGATATAAGTATCTTCGTTCTAGAAGTATAGTACCTATACCTACATGTGTAGAACCCTATCAAACTTGCGGCACTAAAGCAAATACCAATATAAACATCCTAACCCTAAACCGGGCTATCCAATCAGAGATAACTGCTAACTAGCCCGTTCGACCTGTTAGGGTTTCCATGAACACAACTCAACTCGCTAGAAGTACTTTTATTAAAACAGGAATGAAGCACCCACAGTTGGAGTACTTAGGTCGTGACGTAGGATGAACGTATGAGACAGTCCCTTAACGCTCAAATTATATTCGCTCGTGTCAAATTCTCAGAGAGACCTATTGACGAATGTACCTAGACTGCTTTTATTTTTAACTTACCCGCTGGAAGTTATAATAATAATTAAAAATGTATCGATTACTTTACTAACCTTGCTAAAAAGGTAACATTAAACCCATAGTAAGCCCACATTCGTACACACTTACTGCTCGCACATTTCATATATTAGGTAATACAATGTAAGTATTCACCATGCGTTTATGTCGAATGTCGTACTATGTTTAGAGGTGCTTCGTTTTCCTTTCAGTACGCTCAGTCCATAGGTTTATCGTGCATGGATTACCTTTTAAACTCTTGTTGGCTAAAACTTGTTAGGAATATCTCGCGTATGAAG
The DNA here is from genome assembly GCA_947507615.1 of Hemithea aestivaria. NCBI lineage: Eukaryota > Metazoa > Arthropoda > Insecta > Lepidoptera > Geometridae > Hemithea > Hemithea aestivaria. The sequence continues at coordinate 15,497,997 of OX382338.1, forward strand.
CTCAACCTATTTTCTGGATTATGAATATTGGCTTATCGAAATCTTTTTTAAAGAAATAGGTTTATTTTTTACCTGAAGAGAACGGAATAATGGTTAAAATATATAATTATTAATAGTTGTAGAGACATATCCATAAAATTTATAGATAAGTATATCAAAAATCAAAAATATGGTATACTTGTTTATTTTGCAGTGTGGTAGGTAGGCAAAAACCTCTCTTATTTGTCACAATACATTTATGGAGACAAACCGGTCAACAGATTTATAAGGTTTATACGGATTATAGGGTCAAGAGATTATAAGAGATATCAGAAGACATGTTAGGCCAAAATGAGTGAATTTTAGTAAGCCTTTAAAAGCTATGTACTTCTGTAGGTACTGACTCTAAAAATAATATCCGAAAAATTAAAATTATTAATAATGCATTAATTAAATTAATAAATATTTCAGGACGTTTCACACAGCCTGCAGTACTTATCTAGCCTATGTGTTATTCTAGGGTCTAAGCTATCCCTATACAAAATTTCAGCTCAATCGGTCTACCCGTTTAGGCGTGAAAGAGTAAAAAATACACATCCAGACATCCTGACATCCATTCTTACAAACTTTCACGTTTATAATATTAGTAAGATTATTTTGAGTTCCTAATATATAGCACAACACACATCCGGACGTATGATCCGGTGCGGATGCGTACAGCCCTAGTGAACCGTTAGCTAAAGCTAAAGATCTGATTAGCACTGATTCCCACCGATCAATACCTAGTTTGATCTGTCCGAACTAGGACGAACCGCAAATGGACTACTCAGGAATGCTGAAGTTTCCACCAAATTTTATTGACCTGTGCAAATTGTAAGCGTCTTGGCTAGGCTGTAAGTTTACATTTTGTCATTTTTAAATAAATATTTTTGTGATCATTGAGAACATTCATTAAGAAACTAGTTTGTGCACGCGGTTTTTGCTAATAAATTCTTTTATAACAGAAAATTATTAATTATGTGCGTAATTTTAACAGAATCCATTCACTACATGTGCGTCGATAAAATTTGGATTTGCATTTTCAACTAAGTATTTAGGCTTCTCGATGTGATGACCCTTTAGTGTGCTTTGTGATGATTTGCATATCGAGAACGTATTGTAGACCTAATATAATTTTATTATTATTATTGTAAGTTCTCAATAGCCACCAGAAGGCCTGTACTCGAATATAATATCTACCGTACAAACCGGCCAAACAAACACCCGCCGTACAAACTAAATAGCCTCGCATTATTTCCCTATTGCATCGTAGTACTTAACAGAAATTAATTTGGGCAACTGAGGAATAAACAATACCACACTTCAGCCTTACCAAATACTTATGTAAAATATCGGCAAACATAAGAAGCGTCAAGTAAACAATTTCAATTCTTATTTCGTGCCTTTTGCAGGAAGAATATTTTACCGTCAACACAAAATCCAAAAACTTGACAGATGTCACTTTGACAAATCAAACGTCAGTGTCAGTATCACAGTGGCGTCCCGGGAGAGCGGCGGAAACCGGTATTGCACTTATCTTACCTACCAGTTTTATCTGGAAAAGGCCGGTAAGTGACTCATACTTACGTGACCATACGTCCGGGTTTAACCGGGATAGTCTCGCGTTTGGTTAATATTTATAACACAATACTAAACTTAATCTCATTACAACAATAAACCTAAAATTATCATAGCCTCCTGAAAACAAGTTGACTGAAAAGCAAGCTAAATTATCTGTCACTACTCACTATTTTGCCTAATTTTACAAATTTATGGTTTAAGTTATATTTCATGACTATGTGTATAATTCATTTTCTTGCACACGTAAAAGCAGTAAAAAAAGTATTTCAAATGATGTCTCGCTCCGACAAAATAAATGGTCACGTTACTCATACCGGAGAGATTTTACGTGCATAAGTGTGTTCGCAAATGATGGATCTGTATGTTAAGCCTGTGTTTATGAGTAGCTCCGCCTCACGGTTTCACTGTAATGTGCTTCATTTTGTGCTATTCCAGCTTAAGCTCTGATATTTTATATCCCATTTGGTAAACGATGACTTCTGGCAACAACAAAATGACTTAGTAGTCGCATTGTAGTCACATAGTAGTCGCATAGTAGTCTCGTAGTAGTCGCGTTGTAGTTATGAATTTGTTGGTATTTACAACTACAACTACACCGCTAGGTAGGCAGGTAGATACTAATATTAAAAAATGCAAAAAGGCGATCTTTTGTATCTTATCCACAAAAGTTTAAATAAAGGTACCCAAAAATGTTATATTTCCATATCTATTAATTCATTAATTGACTCCTCACCTAACAGGACAATATAAAAAATTTAAATTTCCCAAAAAAAAATTATCCATTTATTCGATACGATAACACGGATTGGCTAAACGATCGGTACATCGGGTTGTAAAATTTATTCGCCGATACACCCTCTGTATTTTACTGCACTTTTTTGGTACACGTTAAAAATAAGAAATGAAAATGTAAGCGCAGAAAGCGCCTTAAATTCCACAGCGAACAAAACAAAACTAGCAGTACTTAGTACCAGCTACCAGCATTGTTTTCGTGCTACCTAGTACCTCTAGGCATAAAAAAGCGCCACCATTGTCTGATCTTATATCTTATTTACTGCAAGCTTATTACAAGGTACTATAGGAAAATGGGTTTCACAGTTTCTCTATCTTTTCATATATTTCATGTTACTTACTGTTCTTTTTTTTTCTTGGAAAATGCCTTAGTTTTAAAGAATAGCATTACCAGCAGGCCAGCCAGGTCTCTTTCAGAAAATTGTTGCAATAGAAGAACAAACATTTGTCGGTCTTATAGCTAACAGCTCAAATATCTTCCAGACAATCGTGTAGGAAGTGGAACTGTTGAATTCTACTGATACTTATAAAGTATGGATGTGTGTCTTCATCTTCACGCCTGAACGGATGAACCGAATAATGTGAAATTTGGAGTGTTGAAAGCTTTGACCCTAACATAATACGTATACTACTTTTAAAAAATCGCAAATATTTGCAAGTTTTTGGAATAACTATGCTCTACTACCCATGCGAAGCCAGTTCGAATATCTAGTGTTAAACCATTCCACGTATTCCAAATTAGCAGAAAATAGCGCTATTTTGGTCGAGTGAAATAATTATAGAACCTAATCTGTGGCGGGCGAGTTGTTCAATATCTCATTAGCGGAGTAATAACTCGTGCGAAATATTATGCACGGGTTTACCTATGTATCGCAGCAATATATTATGTACCAATGTACATCATAATATATTGCTGCGAGTAAATATCGAGCAGAGGTAGAGATTTATTCAATGATGATGATGATGCAATCCTGGCCGATTTCGGCCTTGGCGACTGCTATGACTGGATAGGTATATTTAACTGAGACGAATCTTCAGTGTACAGGGTGCAGGTGGCCTGCCCGTTGATGCGCTCTTTGATGGCTTGCGTACCCAACCTTATTGGTGAAGGTTCGCGCACATCTCGGACATGTCAATATCCCATTGGCATATTCATAAGTGATGACCACTGGTGGGTGGGCCTATCGAGCAGAGGTATGGAGATTTATTCAATAACTAAAATATAAATAGATTAGTTTTTAACCACTTCTTCGAGGAGTAAGAAACGGTAGGCAAGGGGTGAACACAATAGATCTCAATGGGTCGATGTGTTGCTGACTTTGTCAGCCTCCTATATAAGATAAGATAACACTATATTAATATAACTTACAAGAACTTAGAACTAAATATAATTTGTAATGTAAACAGTGTAACAATTGGCGGTCTTATAGCTAAAAGCGATCTCTTCCAGACAACCAAAAGTAGTTAGTAGTCCATAGTTTTAAATAAAAAATAGTAAAATGTACTTAGTTGTAGAATAGTAAGAGGTGGTAGTACGAGTAGTGCTTAATAGTTCAAAACGTTATCTAAGATAACTTTGTAATTAAAATATTAAATAGGAATATTATTAGCGTACAAATCTTTCGCTCGCACGATATGACCATTTTTTTAATAAAAGTTCAGCTTAATAAGTTTTAATTCCAAGATACCCCTTTTTATGCTGAAATTACACAACATCCTATTGTTCATCCCACCATGGCTTCAGTGATACCATAGCCACAAAACGCAAGTAAAAAAACCTTAATTTCGCGTTTTGCGGTAAATGAGTCGAGCATCAAAAATCGGTAAAAATAGGCTTGTACAAGCAAAATGGTTGTAACTCGAGCATATCGTGATGGTTTTTTAAACGCTCTATAATGGAGAGTTAGAAAAGTTTTAGAATTGAACCAATTAAAGTAAGTGAGAAAGTTCTTGATACTCTTTAATTGAACAAATTAGGTAGAGTACCTACGTAGAACGTATCTACTTCTATTAAGTATAATTTTGCTTTTTATATTGTATACGAACTGCACTTGAAAATTTAGAAACATTTTTCGCTTCCTCGTCATCGAAGAAGAAGAGATCGCTTTTAATGATAAGACTACCAATCGTAACATCACATGTACCCACGTTTTAACATTTTTTTAAAAGCTTTTGTTGTATTTTTTTAAATCTTGTTTATTTTTCGGGACTTTTACCCTTAAGCGTGACAGTCCCATCATACCCTTAACACATGTAACCATCAAAATATACATAACATCCGTCTCTATCTCATATTGCAATGATAATATAGTATTGTAATGTTTCAATTAAGAGTTATCTATTATATTCTATAAAGATGTACCAGGCCGGCAGACAAGTCCACCGGTTTACCTCCTGGTCCACATTCAGTACAGGACTGCTCCGACCTTTATGGTACCGGTTCACTTACACACCGGTCCGATGGGATTCACTCAATGAGTGTGTACGACTCGACGCTTTCAAAGTTAAGCCTTTTATACACTAGACAATTTAAACACGTATGTTAGACATCGCAAGGTTTTTTCTGAAGCGAAGAAGAACGGGCTAATAAAACCATAGTAAATTTACCAGTGTTTTAGACAGTGTTGTGCCTAAAACATAATAAACAGTATAGTATAGTTTTTTGAAACGAAGTTCCTTATCGCGCGTTATGAAAGGGGGCTAGACGGAAAAAATTCTTACGAAAAGTCTCTCTCTATCTCTCTCTCATAGAAAGCAAGCCAGATATTTTCATTTCTATTTCGCAATGAACAGTGTGGTGTCGCGACGATTATTTTTGTTGAGTGTATACAGGTTTTTTGTAAATAATAAATAATAAAACCCCGGACCCCTTGTCACCTCTCAAGTTTCTTTTTTTATATAGAATAGGACTGCGTTTGACCACAGTCTCACCTGTTGGTAAGTGAAGACGTGGTAAAAAGTACCTACAGTAAAAAACAAAACAGAACATTACCAAGAAAAAGAAAAAAGTATAATATAAACGGGGTAGACCTTATTATGTCTCTTCACTCCCTAAAGGTATATAGGTAGCGCTAAACGATAACACGGAACACGATACTGATTACAGAGCAGACTACAGATTTCCTAGGTATATAAAAACCTACGTAACACTTCGTTACCCTAAGACAATTTATTCAGCATCACATATCCAGTAATTTTGGTTTTCCAACTAGAGCGGATCACCACAGGTTGGGCAGTCGTGATGACTTTCTAGCTTGCAGAAACACAAATCGAAAAACAAAAGAAAAATAAGTGAATTTAAAAATTGTTGATCGCTTTCAATAACCGAAGGCGAGACACACGATTTGATTAGTGACTTGAAAATCGCTCGACCGATTTTGATAAAATTTTAAAGGGAGCTCAGAGTGTACCATTTCAAACAGAAATTTTCCTAATCGGCCAAGACGTCTACGAGAGCTACGTGAACGGACATTTAAAAAGTCGAAAAATGAAAGATTCCTACAATTGTAAACATTTCCTCCTATTAGTGAAATGAGTAAAAACTGAGCTTCCCTACAAAATGAAGAAAACGCATGCAGTTTAAATAAGCACTAACTTTTTACTTCTCTGTATGGAAAGCACTACTAAAAATGAACGCAAACATAATAGTCATTACTATCGACATTCATAAAACTAGTCACAAAATCCAATAAAATATCCGAGCAATAACATTTATAGCACGTTATAAAACCATCAGAATGCTGTAATTTAGTTTGATCACCGCTACTAAGGCGAGCGTACTGCTAAAATTATTAAATTCGATAAAAACGAAAGAAAGTCTGCGAAGATTTCTTTGGAAAATGGTATAATAAGGGGCTGCGCAGACGACAGACTATCCATGACGCACTTTTTAGTCTGTGAAAATAGAACCTATGCAATTATATGCAGTAACGCGCCGGACTTTTTGCGCGTCGTGTGCGTTACTGCATATAATTGCATAGGTTCTATTTTCACAGACTAAAAACTTTTTGCGCCGGACTTTTTGCGCGTCGTGTGCGTTACTGCATATAATTGCATAGGTTCTATTTTCACAGACTAAAAAGTGCGTCATGGATAGTCTGTCGTCTGCGCAGCCCCTAAACATGTCGGTTTTATTAATTACGACTGAACTGGAGTCACGGTTAAAGGATTCCCTTATTTTTAAATAACATAATATTATCATCACTAACACACATATCATACGATACTTTCGACAAGTACAATACAATACAATACTCTTTATTGGGACAAAAAATAACAAAATAGACTTAAAACTAAATAAAAGTACTAATATTAATGTCCACAATGGGCGGCCTTATCGCTTAGAGCGATCTCTTCCAGGCAACCCACTTTGCACGGAAAGTTATAAATTAAAGAGTAGGGTGTAATTTAGCAGAGGAGTCAAACTAACCTATTAATTATAATATATTACATAATACATTACATATATCATTTTTATCTTACATATCTACTAAATATATTATACAAATAATATCTATTATAAAATATACATATATAGACTACAATAATATAAAATATTCTACATACTATAAAAATATATACAAATAAGTTTACATAAACTAAATATTATAATATATACCTATAACAGAATAAGAAAAGAAAAAGTCAAGCTTTGTGTCAGATAAGAAAGGAAAAAGTCTAGCTTTGTGTCAGATAGTGAACTTTGAGCAGATTTTTAAAACTTTCTACAGTTTTTGCGCATCGGATGGGGACAGGAAGAGCATTCCATAAATGGACAGCGTAATGGGTGAAAGAATCACCAATGAATTTTGAAGAGATTGTAGGGGTCGTGGTACGTAGAAGATAGTTGTGGGAAGAGCGAAGAGAAAAAGCATGAGAGTCACAGACAAATTGGAAGCGAACTTTGAGATAATGAGGAGTGGAAGGATTGAAGAGAATATTATAAAGAAGAGAGAGTATGTGAGTATTCCGGCGAAGTTTGATACCTACATTTAAGGACCTATTTAATTAAATACAGGACGAGATAAATCTGTTACCGTCTTCAGCTGCATCGTATATTTCCTGCACACTCTATTAACAATAAAATCTCCTATTACCAGTCTTAATCTAAGTTGTATTGGAAAAGCTGGAGCGATTTTCGCGCGTTTTAAAAATGATGGGAATAAGTAATTAATGCCTCAACTCTACATCACTTGCAAGTGGAATTTAAATGATGTTCTCACTTTAGATCTCATATCAGAAATCACAAAGCATGTCGGTAGCGCGCTCGTTTTAAACGCACTGATCTTAGTTGAACACAAATATAGGATGTTACAATGTTACACTAATTGCGAGCGCAATCTCAACTCCCATCTAATTACATGTCATGCTCCAGGGCTTAAGTACTTGAGCATTAGTTTCCATTATTTATTAGACTACATGCTGTATAACACCTATGATTTTCACATTTATGACTTACGAATGAAAGTTTGATTTATTTTGCTGAAGTTGCGGATTTGTTATGGTTTCTAGGAAAATGTTTTGGAAGGTTTTTTCCTTTGTTTTTTACTTATAGACCAGGGTCGATAATTTTTAAAACCAAAAAAAATAATAGTAGGATGAAACCCATTAGAAAAAGAAGGGAATATTATAAAAATAAAAGGAAAAATAATTTACGGGCGATCTGAGGTCGGGAAGGGGATGGGGGTGAGTTTTTAAGAGTAAAAAACGGTTTTTCTCGATTTCCGGCAAAACTAAAAGTCCTATCGAAAAAAGATAAATGGCAAAGTTGTAGGTAATAAAAAGATCTAAAACTTTTGTATTCACACTTTTTTCACATAACCTCAAAATTTATGTGAAAAATTCAAAAAACCAAGTTTTTGGTTTTTTATTTTTATCTTTTACAAATACTTTTTTTTTTAACGAAATTTGGTGAAAACTTACCTATTTATGTCCCAAATACGCTGTAATTTATTTGATTAAAAATATTTATTTTTTCACCTTATTTTGAATTAATATCGAAAAAACACCCTAATTTTCAATCGAAAATTCACCCGTCAAAATATCAGCTTTTTTCAAAAAGGTGGTTTCAAAGGGTGGTTTCTGTTTGTTGAAATCTCTACTTTCCGATGGTGAAGTTTTTTTTTGCATTTTCTGAGAAGATTTACTGTAGTAACATATATTTTTTTTTCACCATCGGAAAGTAGAGATTTCAACGAACAGAAACCATACCAACTTTTTGAAAAAAGCTGATATTTTGACGGGTGAATTTTCGATTGAAAATTAGGGTGTTTTTTCGATATTAATTCAAAATAAGGTGAAAAAATAAATATTTTTAATCAAATAAATTACAGCGTATTTGGGACATAAATAGGTAAGTTTTCACCCAAATTTCGTTAAAAAAAAAAGTTTTTGTAAAAGATAAAAATAAAAAACCAAAAACTTGGTTTTTTTCATTTTTCACATAAATTTTGAGGTTATGTGAAAAAAGTGTGAATACAAAAGTTTGAGATCTTTTTATTACCTACAACTTTGCCATTTGACTTATTTCGATAGGACTTTTAGTTTTGCCGGAAATCGAGAAAAACCGTTTTTTACCCTTAAAATCTCACCCTCATCCCCTTCCCGACCTCAGATCGCCCGTAAATTATTTTTCCTTTTATTTTTATAATATTCCCCTCCTTTTCTAATGGGTTTCATCCTACTATTATTTTTTTTCACTTTTTATTATTTTTAAAGGGATCTACCATGGTCTATTAGTGTTGTACTTTTACTTTAGTTAGTGCTAACAGCAAAAAACTGAGTTTTGCTTGTAAATGAAAAAATCATATATTCATTGGTGTTAATCATGTGTTTGACAACCTAAGATTTTCCAAAATAAATAAGTAACCTATATAAAATAATTAAGGCTAAACAGTTAGAGAATCTGAAAAGTGGAATCAAAGGGTGTTAGTTAAAAATAAAACAAAATAATTAGTTCACCTCAGAAAAAAGCCCTCGACCTAATGATTCTCACTATCACACATCATAATGCATATAAAATGACCTGCGATCATTTTGTTACAATAACAAAATAACAGGTTAACAACTGCAATAAAATAACATTTCACTTTCATAATAAACAAACAAAGAAAGTTTGCGTGAGGTGGTCAATTTATTAAATAACAGTAAAGGGTTATTTATTTGACATGTCGTTATGTATCGGACCTTCTGACGATTTTGGTGAGGTTCGTAACCCGTTGCGCTTAAATTCGGATTACTTATTATTTTCCGGAAAATTTTAACTTTTACAATGTTGGGACATAATTTGTTATTTTTCATTTAATTAACGTTATTAAACGCGTCCTGATTAAATTGGTAGATACCTAATATACGAATTAAATTATAGAAGTTACCTAATATTAGTTATCTCTCTTAATAAGTAAACACTTATTAAAAATTGTTATTAATTACCCAATTTATAGCATAAAAATGATAATTAAAATGGTAAGTGGTTTTATATTAATTATAATTATCATTATAAAGTTTTATATATATAAACAGAAGATTCATAATTAGCGATGAAAACCGATGGTTCGTGTTTGGTTTGATAGATACTTCTAATTTCTTTAGCATCAAAAAAAAATCCATGCTCTTCATTTTACGGAAAAACAACTCATAAATTGACACAAGGGTTAAAAGGTTTTAGCCTCGGTGCGTTTCAAGGCTCATAAAGATCGAGGCGCGACGTTTATGCAATGTCCTTGTTGGGAAGTACAAGTAAAATCGAAGAAGCCCTCCTAACCCGGATACGTGCAGGTTTTTATTACAAGATGCGCCTGCGCATGACATCTTCGTACTTTACTGATAATTGCACACTTTCTTTGTGAAATAAAGTATCTTCTTTCATTTCGCCGATGTGATAAATTATGCTTTAAAGATGACCTTATGTACCTGTTTTATTTATCAAAAATGTTATAAAGGCGAAAGTATATAGGTATAATAAGTATTTGGGTCCCTATGTGGGTACATATTATTATGTTTGCAAATTTTCACGCTTAAAGGCTAAACTAGTTAGCCTGAGTTTGCTATCTATGGGGACTTTTCATTTTATAAAACCGCTAAGCATAGTCAGTAATAATAAATAATGTACCTTACTATAAGTATACTATCCATTGGAGAATATTATTTCGAATTTTGTTTTCTTTGAGTTTTAGCACATTACCTACTTTAGGCATAACAAAATGATATTTTGTTGCAAAAAGAAATAGTTCTAAAAAGAGAGATAGTTTCTAATAAAAGTTAATCTGTCATACCTACAACCAATTAATGCCTTAGGTACAGTCACAAGAAATACCCTAAAATCTTTATCTGGAAGAAAATACAGCACCGTAGGCATATGGTGGGCTACGCAGCATCATCGTAATAATTTCTACTGTTACCTGTTCTACCTCATAACTCATACATTAAATTAATGTTTATCGATATTAATTTGCTGTTATTGACAATTTCATCGGTAATTTAATTGCTTTGGTTATCGGTCTATTATTTTGTATCATTATGGCGATGTTAACACGTACCTACATAGAAAAAGTATGTCATAAGAAAATTGTAAGAACCTACAGTTTATGATGACAAATGTAGAGATTATTAACTCTCGTTAGATTGTAAACTGATAATAAAATTGTAAATGTAGGTAAGGCTTAAGTTTTAGTACGGTTATAAAGTAAAAAAGGGCTAGCTCTATCTTTTCTCCTTATTATTGGTCGCAACATTTTAATTCTAAATATATAAAAGGAAAGAGTGACTGATTGACTCACTGACTGATGTATCAACGCACAGCCTAAACCACTGATCGGATTGGGTTCAAATTTGGAATACAGATAGGTTTTATGGCGCAGACCTCTGCTAAGAAAGAATAATGTCACGCAGGCAAAGCCGCGAGCATAAGCTAGTAAATTATAATACACGACTAGTGGACCCGCGCGCACTTTGTCGCGCTTAATAGAAAATTATCAGTGTTTCTCTACTTGGTATAATATGCATCATCATCATCAATATACATGTATTATAGGTACATATAAACCTTCTTCTTGAATCACTCTATCTATTAATGAAATCGCATCAAAATTCCTTGCGTCGTTTTAAAGATATAAGGCATACATAGGGACAGACAGACGCGGAAAGCAACTTTATTTCATACTATGTAGTGAAGTGATAGTGATACTTGGTTCCGCCCACTTGCACACGACGAGGAAAAGTTTTGAAGATGAATTTTCCCTTTTAACAGTCTTCAAAACTGTTAGAGGTTCTCAATTCGCCTGAATGATTGTTTGTTATGTGGCGCAGCCTCGAAGATTTCCAGAACTTTTAATTTATGGCCAGCAGGTGCAATTTAATAATGGTTGGAGTCTTCTTAGCTATCAGATTCACTATAAATTAGCAATAGCCAGGCACAAAGCCGGTTGTTAACGGATAGGGCACCTAAGACCTGAATAGCTCCAAGTCATGGCACGAATTAGTAATGAGTCTGGCCAAGTACAGAAAAATTAGTACAAAGGAAGGTACTATTATTAATTCTGTGAAACCGGTACCGGTCTGCAGTGACGTATGCACTTGCACTGCAGGTTTGGATGCAATCAATTATGATCAAGCAGTTTTGTGTTTTCCTTAAATATATTTTATTGACAGCTAACTTTTAGAGTCCCGTTTTGGGGTATCCATTCTCAAAAATTCGCTTTTAATAATGTTGTTAATCTGGTTATAGGTTATCGAATTTATAATTGCTTGAATACCTACTTAAATCAATATTCTTATCTGATACACGTTTTAAGTTCGATTGCAAAAGCCAAAAAAGCTAGGCCACCGAACAGCAATAAATCCTTAAGGCTACAAAGAGGGTTCCAATTTGTTTTTCCAGATATTATGAAAGTTTAAGGGCTGTATTATGTAGATTAATCTACAAATTTAACGCTTTTTCCCTCATTCTTTTTAGATTTTTAAAGGTGGTGATGAGGTTAATCCAGTGTCCTTTAAATCGGCCGATTTATTCATAATCATCTTGAGTTTTAAGTACCAAGCAATGCTGTGGTTGCCGTTAGTGGACGACAGTTTGCTCTAGGCATTAGCGGTTAGAGCTTGTACGAAAAAAGAAGAGTTGTAGTAAGTATGAATGTGTGCGTATTTCATAAGTCATTTCTTTTCGCAGACGGTAGGTACTTGGACCGTAACCTGCATGAGTCGCACTATTTATTTATTTATTTATTTATTTATGGTTCACACACGATTTTTACATTATTTCTTGTACATAATATCTTAATTAACATAATTTTATGCTAAATGCAAAATCTTTACGGCGAACACCTCATGCATAGTTAGTACTTAGGTAAATCATTTTAACAAGTAGTTTATTTATCCAGTTAACCAAGTTTTATTTTATTAGTATAGTTTACGAATAAGGAATGTACATTCCTTAATCGTAGCGTATAGTATGTTTATTAAGTATGTTCCAGAATTATTTTTACATTTGCCAGTGAAATGTTGCCATTAGAAGCAATGAGTGTGCAACATGTGGTTGTTTCGAGGTTCGCCGAGTGTTTGTAGGTTTTTAGCTCGGTATTGGTATCTAGGAACGACTTGGACTTAAAAGTCCCCAACATTGCAGAATACTGTTTGATCTTCAAGGTTTTTTAGTTTTGTTTATCTGTTATCTATCCTCACAAAAACGTAATCTACGAAAGAAATTTGGTAAGTAACAGGTATACATTGAAAAATACTCAAATTAATATGACACTTACCTCGAAAGAATAAACCTCTTCCAGTCTCGTTTGCACCCTTGTCGACATTCGAAATTTTATTCCGACTATTCCCTACACTCACTTTTCTTTTATATTTAATCGTCCCGCACTGACTACTTACAAAAAATACTAATATCACTAAACATTTAAAAATCGATTTTGCGAGCATTTTACTCTTTACATATTGAGCATAAATCTTTGGTAAATTTAATTTAGCTAATTTATCTTAAAAATAATTTATATCGCACGATTTTTGTTAATCTGATATGGCTCGTGTTTTTCCCGCGTACTTTTTGCATCGTCCATTTTCGTGGCGAGTACACGTGCTCGGGCGTCGTCGGCGACTGATGGCTGTGCGGGCGCATGCCTTCCGCAAAATAAGTAAAAAGGTACACGGTACAATGCGACCACATGGCCGAAACTGGAACTACTTGTTTCGCCAAATGAGTCACGGTCAATGCGACCCAGCACATAGTCACTAGCGCACACCACCAATTACAGATCGTAGTAAACAATGGGAACTTTCGTGAATTTGTTTTTAAAATCAAAATTGCAAGTTTTACTTTCTCTAATTGATTTGGCTGGCCGCGTACACTCTATACCCATCCGGATCAGGATGTATTTTGTAGAGCATACCTATTAGATGAATATCTTGTACGGAATATGCATGGAAACCGCACTCGTAAACCCCATTTAATACTTGTTTGTTATTTTCTATACAATTTGATACATAATAATAACGGTGGCTGGGGACAACTTGTCCATTGATAAAATAATATTGTCCATAATAATATTTTTAAAAGCTCCATCCTTGCTTTTTTCACTTATAATATTATGTGAAAATAGCAATGGTGGGATGGAAAGGATTAATTGCTATCGGCTAATTAGGTTCATTAAACAGGCTTTACACGGTACATTTCTGCCGAATTACTTATAATATCGCACGGCACATTCGACAAAGCGGTTATGGTGTAATCTGCAGTAGCCATAAACACAAATACCTAAATATAATGCTGTTAAACGCAATTTATATAGACCGATATTTACGTTTGGAGCAGTAACTTTAACAAGTGAATAAAAAAGTTAAAAAGGATAATAAATATGAAACCAACATTGCTTTCAATTAGCGGGGGTGAGACGTACGTTTTAATTCATAACTTGAAAACCGCTCGACCGATTTCGACAAAACTAAAATGGGATCTGTGAAAAAAAAGAAATTTCAAGCGTTTTTGAATAATCGGTGAACATACACGAAAAAAGATTGGTAAAAAATGTTTGCATGTCGTCAAGTTACAAAATATATAATTGACTATTCATATTTCGCTTGTCATAAATCGCTGCACGTAAAGCGTCTCGTGTAAAGCCAGCATAATAACTAATATTATTATCATGACAATTATTACTAGAAATCAAAGTCGTGTTACTATATCATTTCATATATTGAATTATTGCTTCATCCTAGATTGTAAACATTTCGTTGAAATATTTCATACAGTAATCACCTACTTGGCCGTATATTTATATAATTAATAATATTAATACACACTTAAATTAATTATAACAAAACAAAATAATACCAAATACAATACAGACAGTAACATCAACATAATATAAATATATCTCCAAAAAATCCGAAATTACATAAAATGTTTTTAATAATTTAAATACTGATTATTTATTGTCAATTTTTCAAAATACATTTTCACAAATATCAAATAATCTATTTTGTATAATTTATATTACAATGAATGGGCTTGTATTTCTTACGCGATTTCTATCATCAAAAAGATTTTGAATCATGGAAGCTCTAATATAAAAAAAAAACTTTTGATGTCAAAAAAGTAAGCAAATAATTATATTCTCATTTAAATGAATTTTAAAGTATAAGAAACGCAAACCCATAAAGGAATATTAGCAACCAACTAGATATAATAATAAACTTAAAATTATTATCAGATCAATTGAACCATACACTAATTCGCTTAAAAGCTTTTTGCTTGTTAACTAATTATTGAACTGATTTTGTGCAATTTTTGTTGCAAGCAATATTAAAATATTGGTAACATACTTTGTAATATAAAAAAAACTGGCAACATTAGTCAAGTCTCAATAAAAACACGGATCAAAATAACTGTAAAAATAAGTGTGCTTCAAAAAGCGTAAAGCTCAAATATAAAGGCAAAAGCGCTAACGTGACAATTAAAAATCTCTGTACAATATAAAACTTAACTAAATGTGCAGAATTACAACAAAGATACATGGGGCAATGCCGAATTATGTTTCAAAGTAGTTTACATAGTTTACGTAAAAGGGATATAAAATAAATATTTCAGGACGTTTAACACAGCGCCACCTAAACCCAAACTAAAGCAACTTAATGCTTGTAATATAGTGGTTAGGATCATAGGCGGATTTGGGGGGGGGGCCAAGGCCCCCCCCAGAAGCATTGTAGAGTTACGAATTTTGCACATATTTCATGGTCAAAAGTATAATTTTTTTCTCGGCTTATTATAAAGGATATTTGATCTTTCTAACTGTTCCGAGCGACCAAAACACACTTTTTTCTTAGTAAAAATGGTAATATTCTTGCCTTTCTGCACCTTGGCCCCCAGAACCAAATCCTGGATCCGCCTATGGTTAGGATAACGGATATAATACTTATATACTTTTCTTTTGTAAATACATACTTATAATAGATATTGGAAAACCACCCAGACCAGAAACAAATACCTGTGGATCACACAAACATTTGTCCCATGCGGGAATCGAACCCGCAACCTTCTGCGTTGCAGGCGGGTATTAGCCCACCGCGCCACAGAGGTCGTCATATAAAGAACTATTTCACGTCTTGTCTTGTTATATTTATGTAATCGGACAAACACGCACCGAAATGATCAAAATTGGATTAAAGTTGAACCAAATAATAGCAAATTAATAATTATAATAGTTGATTTTAATTATTGATTTTAACGTATCCATAGGTAGATATATAAGATTTACAAGTAAGCATAATTTAGCAAACTTATTATAATTAATATCCAGTTTTAGAAGAGAAAAAATTACATGTCACTGGTAGAATACAAAACTAAAAAGTCCAACGAAAAATCTTGTATCGCTATTGCATTGCACCGTGTACCTTCGGAATCGTGTGTCAATAAGCCTCACCACAAGTTTATATCATTGAGATCGCAAATCGACTGCGTAACATAAATATGCAACGAAAAATACATGTAAAAAGAAAATAACCATAGATTAAACTTATAGAAAGGCATAGTAAAACGGCGGTCCACTTGGCACAAATTTTCCGCTAGATAAAATCAAATTTCCTAAACAAAAAGAGCTTTTTGACTATTTTTTTGGAGAATTTGTTGGTCACGAAAAGATCGCTAATGGTGATAAGACAGCGAATAGTTACACTTTTACATATCAAACTTATTTGATGGACGCATCAAAACCAACACAACAGCCATTCAATAATGGTGTTCAAAACAGAACTAATGTCTCTGTCACTAATCTAATTTGATAATTCGCGTACATTTGTGCCATGTGGAGCCATAAATAAAAGAGAAAGGGAAGACGTAGAAGAAAATATTATAGAATGCGGCGCGTAAATTGACCTATGACGTATGTGCGCAATGACAATGACAAATTTTCAGGTCGCGAAGAGATGCGACGCGGAAAAGATTTGGCAAACTTAAGCCATTGGCAGCCATTTTAGTTCAACTTACGCGCCTTGGATTGTAAAATATAATGGACAGATTAATTATGATATGGACTGCAAAAATGGGTTAATCTAATAAATATTTCCTAGGCTATTACTTAAAACATAGATATGTTTAAAAGCCCTTGTGAAGTCGCGACCTTATAACAATAAATCTAAAAACCATTTTCCATTGAGTTCGATGTAACAGTTCTATTCAATAATATAAGCTCTGTTCTTCAAAATATTTGTACTAATTTTTAGTGCATAAAATGACGTATGTATTATAACGTTTACGAACGAAAAACGCATCTAATCTCACTGTGTTTAGGACTAAAATTCTGTGGAACATTTTCTCTCTCTTTGTAGATATTTTGCACCTGCAAAATAAATATAAAACTGTGGCAAGTTTTTACGATGAAATCTGTAATATTTTTGCATGTCATAAAGTTCTGTGTACACGCCACGTATTTCGTATTTTGCGAAGAAAACACTTTTTACGATGTTAAATAACAAAGTGCTTTTTATGTATAACTTGCCAAAACGTTCTAATTCCGGCAAAATATAACTATAGTAACAAAACAGTGATATTTAGGCGCTGTAGTTGCTAAATCACTGTAAAGTGACAAGTTCGAATTTTCTCCACACGCCAAAATATCCATGTCAACTATTATGCTTCTAATTTAAAAATTCTTTCGATTCATACTGACCGGCGAATAAAAATACTCTAATTTGTCAAAATAGTCAAATATCAAAAAATATCGCAGTAAAATTAACTCGAAATATTCTAATAGTAACTAACACATTTCTAATGTAGACTTGATAATTCTATTTACTCTGAAGAATAGGGGCCTTCGCACACGACACATAACTTTAGTATGGGTATTTGCAAAATTGACAAAAAGTAGTAAGTGTAGATAACTTGACTCCACGTCTCAATTTGGGTGGAACACAAAAATCAATTGTCTGTACTGTTTTTAAAATTTTAAAATGGTTAACAATAGATATAAATGTTCAAGTTACGTAAGGCTAAACGGCAAAGATCTCAATGAGAAAAATACGCTTAGAAAATGAATAAGAAAGTAACAACCTATCTCAGTTACTGATGATTCGACTAATTTCTCGTCTAATATCAACGCTTATAACATTTATATTGTTTTTCCACTTTTTTTCTGTAACTTTTTTGTGTGTAACTTACGTTACGTGTCGTGTACGAAGACTCTAAAATAAGACGGCTTCGTTACGATTTCACTATTCTATTCGTATATTTTTTCACTAATTAGGTGTTTTAATAATTCAGTAACAAAATAACCATCGCGAAATAATATTTTTAGTTTTTTTCTTCGACCAAAGACAAAATTTGCTGACCAATATCTATATAGCTTTTTTACTGATGAATATTGTATCAATCAAGCAGAATAAATAAATTTTAATAAAATGTACAATGCCATTATAATAATTAGGCTGATTTTAATACTACCCTACAAAACATGCAGTATGTAAAGTTACTATAAAATCGATATATTTCACTACAATAAATGTATATAAACATCTACAAACACAACAAAACGGTCCCTATTTAATCTACTGCAAGGCTCGGTTCACATGTCAGACGTTAAACGATTTAGAAACGCTCGTTACACATTCAAGTAACATAATAACTTCAAAAAGCAGTGTAAAGGCGCGTCAGAATTAAAATTACGTCGGCATTTGGCATGTGTACTGAGCCTTAAATGAAAAACTTTCCAAATTCAAATTCTACTGGAGTTATTAAGGACACATGCACTGACTATAGTCTAATCTACCGTATTTGATACAATGCAGCGATGCTATTGGTTGAAATATCAAGCGAGCTCTTTGATTGGCCGATACAAAATGGTTCCACCAATTCCAGATCAGTCAAATGAAAATCTACCAATCATAATCGTCTTATCAATTTAAAACCAATAAAATCACTGCATTTCATTCCAGGTGTACCTGATATCCCTATTTATACATTTTCTATGATAATTACAACTAGTTATTGTAACTTGTAACATGTTGGTGCGATAAAACTGTTTTTAAAATTGTGTGCAACGAATATATGATAAATATTCTCGTATTATTGATAATAATATAATATGACATCGTCCTATAGTTTAAATATAAACTATAGAAACATTTTCTGGCGTTTCGTCATCACGAAAACTATTGCACGATAAAATGTAGATAAATCCGTTAAAACTCGATATTGTATACAAGATATAGTATAATGATTTCGGCTTAGCACCTTAAGCTTGGTTTTACAACGATTTTAGACCAATTCTGAACACTTACGTTTATTTAAATTCCATTTAGCTAAAATATAAATAATAAAGCACCATAATAAAATAATATACAACGGAAATCTCACCTTTTAACGTTGAAAATCTGACCTCGACAAATTTCCATAAAAAAGATCTTCAAAAGAACTAAAAATCGATTCACTTCAGTTCGTAAAAGGAATTTAAACTTTATTAACAAGAAAGTAAAGTGTAAAATCGCAAAATGTTTCACAATAAGTGTCACGCAGGTCAGTAAGACTTCCACAGTCCTTTTATCGCTTTAAGTTTCGGCGATTTCTTTTTGTCGAACTCTTGTTTGATGCTACTCATGAACTTGTCTCTGAGACTGAGTCGAGGCGTCGACGGTTTCAGTAAAAACTTTTTCAAATCGTTGGTGAAACTCTTCGCCGTGTAATTCGTCTCATCTTTCGATTCGTCGTTGCTCGATTCGAGAAACGACACCGATTTAATCGATTGGATCGAGTTTTTCCTCTCGCGCGGCTTTTGAATCGATTTCGACCGAGACGTGGAGCTTGAGGTCGCCTTGGACGGTTGGCTGTAGCTTCTCGAAACGAGGGAGTATTCGTCGTCGATCGAATCGAGCGTGTCGGTCGATCGATTGCAGATCTTGCAGCACAGCTGGCAGTGTTCTTTATCACTGTGGTACCGTCCGTTGCAGAACACGTAGTTCTCCTTGCGATACGACCGCTGCGGCCTCTGCTTGCTTTTCACGTATTTCTCGTTGGATTTCCTCGACCGCTTGCGCTTGCATCGCGGGCAGTTGTTACGCGCTATCTTGCGTAGTTCTTTAAGGAATTCGTAGTCGATTTCGAAGTAGTTTTTGGCGTCGGGCTCCGAGTAGTACTTGAGGTCGCTGTCGACGGAGTCCGACTTGGAGGGTCGTTTTCTGGGGGTCTGTTCCCGGCCCGGGTCCGAGTAGTACCGCACGTCGTGGTCGGAGAGGTCGTCCTTGAGGTCGCACGCGCAGAATGAGACGGACTTGTGGGGCGACGCGGGGGGCGCGGGGGCCCCGGGGGGCGCGGGGGGCGCGGGAGGCAGGGGTCAGGCTTGCACGGAGGGGACCCACAGCGTCTTGTTCTGTTCCTCTTCCACTGCTTCCTTGATTTGAGTGCACATGTACGCTATGTTCACGCCGGCTGGGATCTCCGCTGCGGATACAATGCTGTATTGAGAACCGAAACTACACACCAAGCATATTATCTTTAGCAAAGATACAGGTAAAACAGTAGAATTTAAAAAATGCAATTGAGATCAAGATTTTTACAAAGTCACAAATGTGAACCCAATAAATGTCCCCTAAGCCAAACACCCAGAAATCACCACGTAAATAATAATAATAGAAAAGGGTCTGACTTATATATTATTATTAAAAAATTCAAGAGATTTTTTAAAAGTTGGTTTTAACAAATACAAAAATTGTAACGGAGATTTGAAAACAGATACACAGATAGATATTATTTTCATTTACCCGAAATATAATTCCTATATTCATTCTCAACCTTCAGTCCATGCTCGTACATTTCCTTGGCAGCTTTAGCCGAGACTTTCTCAGCAGGATACCGCGTGTCTTTCACTTCTTTGATTTGTTTGAACGATTTGAACTTTATGAACAGGACTATAGGGTATATTTGCTGCTTGTGGAGCTTCTCTATTGTGGACACGCTTATGTCTAGGATGCAGTGGATGCCCTGGAAAATAAAGATAACATAAAGATTCTTTATTAGGAACAAATATCTATAATAGGAATAAAATTAAATCATCGCAAGGTGTATGGATTATTCTTTTCGTTTTGCGTTAGTTATTGTCAGGATAAGGTTAGTAGTACCGCTAGGTGGATCGGAGGTGGTCGACATACCCAATTTCAATAATAAAAGTTATTGTACAAACCATTTGAAAAATAAATTAATAATGAATTTTACTCACAATCCCCAGTTGGGAATTCCCAAAAGTAAGTTTTACATCTAATGTTGCGTTCACATGTTCGTGTGCAAAGTGACATTAAACGAGCGCGGGCGAACTGACGAGCGTGTGAACAGATTGAATGTGCACGCGACCGCGCTCGTCGCGTTGTTTGCAGCGAGGTCCGGCGGGCTGCGCGGCGAGCGTGTGAACGTCACATTACCTCTATATTGCTTTTCTTTATGTGGCAAATGCCTTTATTGATAAAAACAAACTAATAATACAACAGTTACCACCGGACGTCTGTTGCAACAATATGTCAGTGCACGTACCTTCTCGGCGGCGCGGTGTAGTGCGGCGGGGTCGGGCGGGCCGCGGGCGGCACCGAACACGTGCGGCCAGTCCGACACCAGCCGGCTCGCCACGCACTCCCACAGCGGACCCAGCACCACCACCGGACGCTGCCGACCGTCTGTTGGAATACAAGCACATTGTACTATTATACGACGAAGTTACAACACGAGCAGGACGCACTCCTGATGGTAAGAGATAACGCAGTGCTACCCAGTGCACGACGCCAACGCTTCATACTTGAGAGCCATAAGATGTCAAGACTCTTCAGCCCAGTAATTGCACTACTGTTACTGATATCGTCGGGGTCACCAATTATAGGCGTCCCTGAAGGGGTACACCTATTTTATATCAAGTCTCTAAATTTTAACTCTATTCTACGTGTCCTGAGACAATTGAGGGATATGGATAACCTACAGCACTACAAGGGAGTTACCGGCACTGGTCCGACAGAGACAACACAAGATATTTCTGGATATTATTTATTTTGATCACATTCACGCAATTACCAATAAAACTATTTTCTGACTCTAAATTAAACAAGGAACCTAGCACTCTGTCGGGCCAATGCGCAGCAACTGGCCCGCTCGTCTTTCATACACCTTACATGCCGTCTCGCACTTACACATACAATATTAGTTACTCATACATACACGCATACCCCTACAGATAGATAAGTCTTCATCGCACACAATAATACTACTGATACTGATACTACTGCTACTGATTACTACTGTTACTGATTGCCACTATATTATAAGGGTTCGTGTTTGTAGTGTTAGGCCTCTATTCTACTGTGGATGGGCCTGACGGAGCAAACCGTCGCCCATCTGAAACGTCCTCGGAGGGTGATGGCCGTCGGAGGTAATAAGAGGTCACCGCACGGTCTCCTACGAGGCGGCGTGCCTTTTGGCGGGATCTCCTCCCTGGGACCTGGAGGCGGAACTGTATGCCCCCGCGAGCTCACCGCATCTCCCAGGGAGGTAGAGAGGTGGAGGGAGGAAACCAAGATAGCATCGCTCGAGAGGTGAAGTACTGGCCCACCCTCGAGCAGGCAGCTGGACAGTGGTGGCAGTCCGTCCACTACTCCAGCAGTGGACGGACAGAGAGCACGGATCTTTGGATCTTCAGGCTCGTGCAGGTGCGCCCCGGGCACGGATGCTTTAGCACTTGTACCACTAAGCCGGTAGGAAATCGACCCCTGCTTGCCACCACTGTGGTAGTATACGGCGCAGCACACACTGGAGGAGTGCCCAGCATGGGTCAGTGAGCGCCGTACCCTCGTCGCTGTTATGGGGAACGAACTCTCGTTCGCAACCATAGTGAGAGCCATGGTTGCGAGCGAGGAGTCGTGGCAGGCCGCGCTCTGTGTGTCATCTCGCAGAAGGAGATCGCGGAAAGCGAACTAGAGGATTTATCGTCATAAAAAAGTCCCTTTAGTCAGTTAGAGAAGGGGGCCGGGTCCCCCGTGTCCCCTACATACGTACAGTTGAGCCTGTCCACCCGCTGGTAGGACAGCAGCGGCTCCCCGTCAGCCAGCGTGCCGGAGTCGGACCAGCAGCCCAGCTCCGTGTTGGAGAAGGGGGCCGGGTCCCCCGTGTCCCCTACATACGTACAGTTGAGCCTGTCCACCCGCTGGTAGGACAGCAGCGGCTCCCCGTCAGCCAGCGTGCCGGAGTCGGACCAGCAGCCCAGCTCCGTGTTGGAGAAGGGGGCCGGGTCCCCCGTGTCCCCCTACATACGTACAGTTGAGCCTGTCCACCCGCTGGTAGGACAGCAGCGGCTCCCCGTCAGCCAGCGTGCCGGAGTCGGACCAGCAGCCCAGCTCCGTGTTGGAGAAGGGGGCCGGGTCCCCCGTGTCCCCCTACATACGTACAGTTGAGCCTGTCCACCCGCTGGTAGGACAGCAGCGGCTCCCCGTCAGCCAGCGTGCCGGAGTCGGACCAGCAGCCCAGCTCCGTGTTGGAGAAGGGGGCCGGGTCCCCCGTGTCCCCTACATACGTACAGTTGAGCCTGTCCACCCGCTGGTAGGACAGCAGCGGCTCCCCGTCAGCCAGCGTGCCGGAGTCGGACCAGCAGCCCAGCTCCGTGTTGGAGAAGGGGGCCGGGTCCCCCGTGTCCCCTACATACGTACAGTTGAGCCTGTCCACCCGCTGGTAGGACAGCAGCGGCTCCCCGTCAGCCAGCGTGCCGGAGTCGGACCAGCAGCCCAGCTCCGTGTTGGAGAAGGGGGCCGGGTCCCCCGTGTCCCCTACATACGTACAGTTGAGCCTGTCCACCCGCTGGTAGGACAGCAGCGGCTCCCCGTCAGCCAGCGTGCCGGAGTCGGACCAGCAGCCCAGCTCCGTGTTGGAGAAGGGGGCCGGGTCCCCCGTGTCCCCTACATACGTACAGTTGAGCCTGTCCACCCGCTGGTAGGACAGCAGCGGCTCCCCGTCAGCCAGCGTGCCGGAGTCGGACCAGCAGCCCAGCTCCGTGTTGGAGAAGGGGGCCGGGTCCCCCGTGTCCCCTACATACGTACAGTTGAGCCTGTCCACCCGCTGGTAGGACAGCAGCGGCTCCCCGTCAGCCAGCGTGCCGGAGTCGGACCAGCAGCCCAGCTCCGTGTTGGAGAAGGGGGCCGGGTCCCCCGTGTCCCCTACATACGTACAGTTGAGCCTGTCCACCCGCTGGTAGGACAGCAGCGGCTCCCCGTCAGCCAGCGTGCCGGAGTCGGACCAGCAGCCCAGCTCCGTGTTGGAGAAGGGGGCCGGGTCCCCCGTGTCCCCTACATACGTACAGTTGAGCCTGTCCACCCGCTGGTAGGACAGCAGCGGCTCCCCGTCAGCCAGCGTGCCGGAGTCGGACCAGCAGCCCAGCTCCGTGTTGGAGAAGGGGGCCGGGTCCCCCGTGTCCCCTACATACGTACAGTTGAGCCTGTCCACCCGCTGGTAGGACAGCAGCGGCTCCCCGTCAGCCAGCGTGCCGGAGTCGGACCAGCAGCCCAGCTCCGTGTTGGAGAAGGGGGCCGGGTCCCCCGTGTCCCCTACATACGTACAGTTGAGCCTGTCCACCCGCTGGTAGGACAGCAGCGGCTCCCCGTCAGCCAGCGTGCCGGAGTCGGACCAGCAGCCCAGCTCCGTGTTGGAGAAGGAGGCCAGTTCCTTGCTGTGACGATGCTTCTTGCGGCGGAAGAAGGAGCGTCTTGCGGTGGAGGAGGCGCGCCTGGCTGCGTCCGCGTCTACTGTGCCCGCGCCGCTAGAACGACGCAGGATCTCTTCCACTCTGGGAAACAAACACAAGTTGACACAGTGACAAAATGTTTGTCTATATCAATCAGAGGTCAATTTAAGTTAATTCATAAAAGCAATACAAATAAATCACAAATGCAAACATAAGGCGAAATTAAATTTACATGTTTTATTGTTTACATTTATTTTCGTAAAATAGTCTAACCCGATTTTCGAAAGAATTTTACCATGATTGGCGCAGATTAGACATAGACCTTTCTCTCTTCAGAATAGAACTCATAATCGAATACCATTCAAGTAAATATTATACAACATCAAGCAAGGTAAATGTAATTATTGATAGAATGCCAAATGGAATATCAATCATTTCAGTAAAATTATTGATAAATACCAGTTTTCCTAGACGAACTTGAGATCTACTTTTAAACAAACATATTATCAAAAACACTCAAACAAAATGATACTCGCATTTGGAACAATTTGCCGGCATCCGTGTTTCCCGAGCGGCACAACTTGGGAATCTTCAAGGCACGAGTGAATAGGTACCTTTCTAGGCATCTTACGTGATCCATCGTCGACCGCATTTTCACTTTCCATCAAGTGGGATGTGGTCAAACGTAGGCCTATTTAGTATATAAAAAAACTCACTTGAACTTGCTAGGTATGGTCCCCCACTGCCTCTTGACCCCCTTACAGTCCAGTTGCCAGGCGCGCCACAGCCCCGGGGCTCCGTTAAACAGCGTGTTGTCCACAAACAACACCTCGTCCTTCCTGAACCACAGCGAGTACTCGTCCACTGTATCCATGCCTATTGAAGTTATCTTAGCGCAGCGGTCGAAGCCGGCGCGGATGTAGAACGCGTCTCCCGGCTTGTCCTTTATCTCGTGGTATTGTTGTAAGTCGTGACGGACTAGAACGCTCACCTGTTGGGAGAAAATAATAAAATAACAGTAACAGTTAATTCCCAGCAGTTCCTGAAGACATTTACAAAAGTACTACTGGGAATAAACGAAATAACTAATATTATTAAGGTTAGACTCCGTGTTATAACAAATCGCGGAATTACAATTGTACCAGGACCAAACCATGTCCAAATTTGCATAGGATATGAATTAATTTATAATAAGTCCGCGTTTTGTAATAATGCAGTACGGCTTAATGGACATTTACAAAAGAACTTCAAGCGTGCCGTACTGTTCTCGCAACTACGTACGTACTACGTTTTTTATGAGTGTCATAATTTTTTCTAACAGTTACTGTCAAAGACAAACAAATATCATCATATAACAGAACAAATTATGACACTCATAAAAAATGTGCATAGTTACGAGAACAGTATCAAATTGCAGGATGTTACGCTATATTACGTAAACGGTATTAAAAGAAACTCGTGAGCTTTTGTGGACATGTAAACTGAACTTTAATTTCAAAAATGACTCGTTCTTACCTTATCCGCAGGTTTAGCCAACTCCAAAGCTGCCTGCTCAGCAGTAGCTCTCCTCAAATCCACGTTATTGTACTCCAAGATCTGGTCTCCCGTCCTCAAGCCCGCGTTATAAGCAGGAGAGTCTATCTGCACGCTATGTACGAATATACCCACTGCGTTACCCCCCACCAAACTTATCCCCAAGTCGGAACAATTCCGCATCTCTATCAGAAGAAACCTCGGCAGCTCTTTGTTAGTTTGCGACTGCCTTAACGTGGACACTTCAGTCGAAGGTGGTTCCATTCTCAAAGACTGCTGTGGTCCGGGAGAATTCCTCGGAGTGGGAGATCCAGATAGAGAGACCTCCTCGTCGTGAGAGCTTTCTCCTGAGGATGAGCTGCCCGGGACGTCCACTTCGTCTTTGTATTTGTCTGGACTGTATTGCACTAACATAGTGATGGAATTGCCTATCTGTCTGAGCACTCGCGCGGCTAAGGTGTAGGTTGCCGAGCGCATATTTATTCCGCAAACTTCTAAAAGCTGATCTCCAACTTGTAAGCCGACCTGACTGGCTAAAGAGTTGTCGTTCACTGTCGATACGAACACGCCCCCGCTGCTCGGCGGACAGTAGATCTGTATCCCGAGCGGCTGCTGACTCTTGTCAATGTGGACCCTCCTCAACTCCCCCGGCAGTGGTTTGTTCCAGCCCAACCCGCAGTACTCCGGCATAGAGTTCCTGGTCCCCTTGTGCGTCATCTGCTTGGCCCCGCGGCCCGGGCTCAACACTTCCACGTGAAATGTCGGCATCGGGGAATTCCTCTCGGAACTTCTCTCGATGGACCCGGTGCTCAGCTTGCCGGCGGAGTTTTTTGAGGTCACACTGGGGTTGGACGGGATTCGAAACCTCTGGTTCTCTTTTTTTCTGGGAAACGTTCCTCCTTCGTAGGTGTGGTGGAAGTCTCCCCCTCTGCCCCCTCGCGGGACCGGTTGTAAGTCGGACATATTGTGCGTGTGGGAGGTGAAAGAAGGCATATCGTAGCTGGTTCCGATGCTCTCACCGGACTGGGACTGTGGGATATTTGTGGGGCTCGCTAGATGTGGGTAGCGACTGGATGTGTGTGGGTTGGAGTTCACAAACGGTCCCCTGTAGTACTGCGACTGCAGCCGCGACTGTGACGGCAACGTCCCCGTCATCGGGTAGTTGGTGTTGCTATTCAAGCTGTCAGGACCGAAACTGTCACTGTCTGAAGGATATTTGTTCACGTTCACAGGTTTGGGCGAGGAGGACTTCTTCGACGCGTAGTACTGTTCGAGAATGTCCTTCCCTGGATGATTTTTGATCGAGTGCTCCATCGAACTGGGCGATTTCCTCGTGACGAAGTCTAAAGACGTCGGCCCTTTATTAACCATGAAGTCCAACGAGTGCGGACTTTTCGTCCTAATCCTCGTCACCGGCTGGTAGTCAAGAGAGTCGTCGGATGGGTTGAGGACTAGACTGAATCTGTTCGGTGTGATGTCGTGCTCCGAGTAGTCGCTGATCGACATCTTGTCTTTCTCGAGGGTGCGAATTTTCTCGAAGTTCATGCTATTAGGAGAAGCGAAGGGGTTGTGTATCGCTAGAGGGGCTGGTTTGGGAAAATGCTCGACCGCTGGCGATGATTCTATGGACTTGTATACGGAATGTCGAGCGGGGGTCGTCACTTGTGTGAGAGGCGCGTGTCCCAACGGTATAGGATTCGAATTCCTGTTAGTATTCGACCTTTGTGGTTCAGGCGGTAATTTAGTTGGCGGACTGAGTAAGATAGACAACGGAGGTCTTTCCTTTCTCGACCGCGGTTGGACAATAGTTCCCGTGGAATTCTCCTCGAGTATGAAGTTAGCGCGTGCTTTGGGCCACGTGCCTCCGTTTTTGATGTCGCTTTGCGAGTCTTTGTTCTTTCGCCGCGAACGTTTTAGTACACTGCTGGTTTCTTTTACTGTAAAAAAAAAAAATTACAACTTGCTGATACAACTGTTTTTTAATACCATGGACAAGGGTGTTAAAAAAAAAATAGGTACCTACCTAATATTTAAAGTGCAGCGATGTTAAAGTCAGAATGGAAAAACCTCGCACAATACCGGAAGATGGGGCGTGAAAATAAGAAGGCCTATACCCCAATGAGTGAAAACGGATACATAGATATAAATTCAGCAAACCATTATCAAAACAAGCCGGTGACTAGACCACAAAGAATGTTGGCAGCAGATTTATCAAACAGATAAGGAACAAAACTATTGACTCCCGTTATAGATCCAAAATAAACTGTCTCGAGAAATATTTCTACGTTTAGGTCATAGATAAGGAGATCAGAACACTGATATAGGAGCTATTAATTAAATAATGCTATTATCTGATACTGATAAGTATTAGCATGGATACTAATTAATTTTAGAAAGAAGAAAGAAAGAAAAACATATATTAATACACATACATAGATTAATAATCACGCCTGGTTCCCGTAGGGATAGGCAGAGACTATTTGCCTCCACTTGGTACGATCCTGAGACCTCTTTCGCTTCTTTGTTAATTATTTATATCATAAATTACCTGTGCTCAGCGGTTTTACCCCTTGGAAATTGGCCTTGATTTTTGGGGGTCTAAACTACTTTTATATGTACCAAATTTCAGCCTAATAGGTACAGTTGTTTAGGAGTGAAAGAGTTACAACAGCAATATCAGTACAATAAAACTGCAGCAGTCCCATACAAACATCCATCTACATTTCCGTTTATGTATTCAATTCGTCTCTATCCATACATCTTACTAATATTAAACGTGAAAGTTTGTAAGAATGTATGGATGTCTGGATGTTTCTCTTTCCCGCCTAACGGTTGGACGGTCTGAGCTTAAAATTGGTATAGAGATAGCCCTGGAATAACACATAGGCTACAGTACAGCGGGTAAAACCGCTGGGCGCAGCTAGTCCATCCATAAATACATACATACATCCTTCCTTACATGCATCCATACAAACACACACATAATATTAGTAGTATAAGTAGGAATGGATGTATTTATTACCTCATCAGGCCTAAACCACTGAATCGCCTGAAATCTTCTTGATTGCAGATAACACCGCGAATCAATACCAGTCTATGATATCAAAGATAATATGCGAGGGTCAGACTTTATTAACACAAGTGAATCATAAATTAAATGATAGCACATTTACAGGGGAAGTACCGGTTATATTCAAAACAGATCTATTTGATAAGTTGATTTAATCCGAGGATATTTATTATTAAGGCTATTATAATTAGTTGCCTATAATTTCGTCTAAGTAGGTTAGGTTAGGTCACCGCGGAGGGGTCCTCCTGTCAGTGAGGACCAAACGCCGTCGGGGCCGCGGATGAGTGCTTCGGCGTACCCGTTGCCCTGGCATTATGGCGTCCCGCAGGAACACCCCCAGGTTTTTTAGTGGGTATCCCCGCCGCTCCCATCTCTGGCGGGGGATCCCACATACCACCCCGCGCCCCCCGGCGTGGGGTGATGATGCGTAACGCATTTTTCCGGGGTCAAAAAAAAAAGGTCTAAGTAAGGTAGGTACTCATTAATCAGAAAGTCTTTGAGCATCTCGCGAGATGTTATCAACGATGCGGCCGTAGATTGTGGCAGATTAAACCCAGAAGGCGGGATAAATTCCTCCCTGTCTTCATGTCACTAATGTTATAAATGCGAATGTATGGATATTTAGTTTTACTACATTTTGTTACAAATTAAGATAAAGTTTATGAAATCAAGCACGCAAATTAGACTAACCGTCGCGTGGGGCGTATGCACTACTATTTCATAAGTTAAACTTAAAAAAAAAACAAGCTTTTATTGTTATTACCATCTAGCATCATAAAGTACTCGTCAAGTCGAATCAAATGAGCCCAAACTCGATGGGGTTGCATCGTTCAATTATGGAGTTCCTATGGTCACCTTCCAGCTCCATCATCAGATCATCTCGATGTCATAAAAATATTGCATTGTCATCCGATTTATACATGCACGCAAAATTTCAGCTCAATCGTAAACCGGGAAGTGGATCAAATTTATGTTGCAAGATTTGATTACAGACAGACAGGCAACAGACAGGTGAAAGTAAATAAAAGCTTGTAATAAAAACAAACAACTTAATTGTCATATTAGGAATAGTGTATGATAACAAACAATACTTACTAGTTTTCCCATGATAGCTGTCTATGACTGAGTCCAGTTCCGCTATTGCATCGGATTCTGGTACCTGGAGAGATAAAACTGTTTTAATGCAATGTCAATATTTCGGGTTAAAGATATGTTTATTTATCATAAAGAATACAAATTCACTTACATGAGAAACTTATTACGAGTATGCATACTCGTTTGTAAATAAAGATATATGCTGGGCTTATTAGGTAAAATTAACAATATAAGTAAGTATTATTAAGTATTGAGGCGTATAGCAATATTATTATTGGTAAGTAAACGTGTTTGCAAGCGTTAAGACAGTTTTTAAGAATAATGAATTATTAGTTTAGAATTAATCATCAAATTGGGTCCTTTTTAAAAACTGACTTGCAGCATGACTAAAAAAAGTAACATTGACATATTTACGCAATATTTATATCAGACTACAGTTAGACAAAAACCATATCAAAAATTAACTGTAAGAAGAGAAGTGAGGTGGTGGTACATTGTAGACTGATACAATAGCTATGAGTTATTTAAAAAAATAATTATTATAGGTAGAATAAAGAAAGCAAGAAAACACACACATACATTATTTTAAACATGACACAGAAATAAGATAAAAATAAAAAGGGAAAAGTGAGAGAAAAAAAGTAAAAAAAATAGAAAAGGGGTCAAAGCGAGAGAGAAAGTTAACGAGTCCAAAATATTGTAAAATTAAATTGGAAAAACTCCATTGTAACTAACTTGAATAACCCAATTCTAAGTGTTAGTTGAGTTTTGAGTCTGATTTAGTTTTGAC
This sequence comes from Hemithea aestivaria, assembly GCA_947507615.1. NCBI lineage: Eukaryota > Metazoa > Arthropoda > Insecta > Lepidoptera > Geometridae > Hemithea > Hemithea aestivaria. The sequence continues at coordinate 15,529,066 of OX382338.1, forward strand.
AATACAAGACACCTTTCCTACACCCAACAATTAATTTAAATAGATTTGGTTGCTCACAAATATGGTTGAATAAGACGTTACCTTGTTTTGCTTGTCTTTAGATTTGCTCCTCCCCGTGACAGCTTCAAATTTACCGCGGATCATATCCCATGCGCCTGCGCACACACATTATAATTTATTCTTAAGGATGTATAATTTATTTTTTTAAACATGGTGAATTAATGTATAGAAGAAAAACATAAATTAAAATACTTTAAAAACTAACCTATCATCTAAAACTTTAAAATACTCAGAAATCATATCTATAACTAAATAAAAACTAAACTAAATCTAAAAAGGGCCCCCGCGGCATAGTGCCCAAAACGCTGGCAGCATTACCTCTCTGGATAGCAATGCTGATGCGCTGTCCGAGGTAGAGTATTTAAGGCTGTTAGATATATTATAGTTTATTTTATAGTTGCGGAACTAAGATTTGGAGTAAAGCATGAAAGAAACTCTATTATATTCATATGCATTGAAGTTACGATTTGTAAAATACACACAACAAAAGATTAATATTTCTTTACACAGTTTTTCGTAAGAGTTTGAAAGGCCTATTTTTGACAAATTTATTTAGATTTAATAAACAACACTTTCATAAATAACTACCTCTTCATTCGTACCTTAAATCACACACAAAGTAAACTTAAAATTAATTAAACTGTTTGTGTAGTCACATATAGTTTTAGTTCAACTCAGTTTTAAGTTTATAACCGATGTATATTTTTTTGAAATAAATTTAAAATTTATTATTACTTATCACAACTTATTACATTACTCTATTTGTGTAACCCTAACCTTATTGTTATTTTATTTGAGGGTAACGCATAAAATGCTAAAATCGTCTTGTTTATCGTAAAAGCAACGCACAAGTGTGTATATTGTTGTAAGATATAGGTATTGTTATCGATACAATCTTATCGGTTATCGGTGTGACGTCAAACTGTTAGGTTTATATGTTTATTTACAAGTTAACTGCAGTTTTAAACTACTACCAAAATAGTTTTTTTATACTATGAAACAAGAAGACGAGCAAGACGCTCTCCTGATGGTAAGAGATAACGCTGCCCGTGATCAGTACAGTGCTACCCAAGATTTCACAAGTACATTAATATTTTAAAAGCGAAAGTTTGCGAGTATGTTTGCTACTTTTTCACGCCTAAACGGGTGGATCGATTGAGCTGAAATTTGGTATAGCTTAAACCCTAGAATAACACATAGGCTACTAGTATAGCAGCAGCAGTAAAACTACTGGGCGCAGCTAGAAATGTATAATTCTAGGTGCACTGCACCAACGCTTCTTAATCAAGAGTCATTACAATCACACTAATCAAACTTTTAGAATTATAAATTACTAGCTGCGCAAAGCGGTGTTACCCGCAGTACTTATGTAGTCTATGTGTCATTCCAGGGTCTAAGCTATCTATATACAAAATTTCAGCTAAATCGGTCCACCCGTTTAGGCGTGATAGAGTAACAAACATCCAGACATCCATTCTTACAAACTTTCACGTTTATAATATTAGTAATTAAATTAAATTGTCATTTATTTCGGTCAATAACCATAAATCTAGTGTAACATATTTTCTCACTTAAAATAATAACAAATAATTAAATAAAGAATTGACAATACAAAAAGAGCACTAAGTCATTAAAATAAGAATTGATATATAATTAGAATTTTTGAATAATTACTATAAATTGAAATAACAAAATTAATGTCATATATGTATATACTACCTGTTATCTTTTAGCCCAATCAAAATATTCATCCAGATGAGAGTAAGATAACAGCGACAGCACCACTTACACTAATTAATAATAGTTGAGAGAAATCAATCGAATAAGATGTTAAGACTCTTCACCCCAGAAATTTCACTAGATACAGTGCGCTCCTACCTTTGCACAGTAATGTTTGCACATCACTACTCAGGCGGTAAAATAACTGGCACTGTTGGGGTACCCGGTACCCTCCTAGTCAAGAGGTCGATTAGGACAAAGTCTGCCTTCGGTAATTATAGAGTTTTTACACTAAACGATTCGTGAGTATTTAGATTCATCTTTGTAAATAAACGGCATAAAATCATATTTATAAAATCGCTACTCCCTGAAGAAGATCCTCGTACAGGATGTAAATACAAGTGAGTAGTGAGTTTATGACGTTCATTTATAGAGTTTTTAAATAAACAGTAGTAAAATATAGTTACCTCTCTCGTGTGCAATCTTCCCTTGACTACCGGCGACGTGGTATACGTTGTATCGACGGTCGAAGTCCGGCGTGTGCTCTATGTGACTCTACAGGACAAATTAAACAACTATATTTAATACTACGATTAATACCCAATACTTTATTTGCTTCCTTAGAATTAGGTACATAATAAGGTCTTAGTTTGCACATAAGTACTTCTAAAGACCCCGATGGGCACATGCAATTTAGAAGGTACGATAATTGTTATGAAAATTAAGAAATGAAATAGGTCTACCTACCTAATTTATTTTAATAGGACATGTTAGAGAAGGTGATTTATTTTTATAATTTTTTTTATTTAGTGTTAAATCCTGCAGATTAGTATGTAGCTTTCCAACTAGAGTCCTTTCCACGAAAGGGGTCCCGCGGAGTTTTGTGGAACTAAATTAAATTTTATCGATTATATTGCTGGACTTTGTTTCCTAAATAATTTTTATTTGTTAGATAAAGTAAATACCTATTTAATTAGGAAGTTATTATGAGAAATTATGAGGACTTAAAAAGTTATAGATATTTTAACTTTTAAAATATGCGACAGTGGCGCCCCGCAATAAGGACTCCTTTCGTGAAAAGCACTCTAGACAACCATCCCGAGCAGTTTCTACATTCATCATCAGCCTTCAATTGCCCACTGCTGGGTATAGGCCTCTCCACCTGCCTCTCCACGAGTTCTGCTTAACTCTACTTAACATTCCTCTTGTGAAAGTGTTCAGATGCTAGGAAGATTATCCCGATCCAGACTAATCGAGAACTTTTTGAGTTGAATAGCAATTTTAGAATTGCAAGCGACTTTCTTTGGGAAAAGATATTTGAGATTTATGAATGTGTACATGGACGTAGCCAGGGTGGGGCATAGTGGGGCACTTGCCCCATCCTGGCTCTCACTTGCAAGGTACTTCAAATTTTCTTAGAGCTCTAAATTATCCGATTGTACATATTTCATTGTCAGACTCTACTGTCCATCTAACTGTCTGTGTCATAGAAGGTGACTTTTGGTATGAAAACAAAATAACTAGAGTAAGACCACAACGTATGGTTAGTTAGTTACATATTATTTAAGATTGCTGAGCCCATGGCTGCCTACGCTCATGAATGTGTGACTCAAATTTAGTCTAAAATAATCAACTGTAACCGCGTTATTACAAAACGTGGACTAACGATTGTACCAGGATTAAACCAGGTACTAAGCGAACAAATGACATTAGTTAATCTCAGAACTAGCGTAAGTCCGCGTTTTGTAATATTAGGGTTTGAGTTTTCTACCCTTGTATGCGTTACCTTATTATCTGTAGGCTGTTGTAAGTGTGCCCAGGATGAGTCTTCGGTTTGCGAACAAATGTTCACCTTCTTGTCGTCGGAGTACGAACGCTCGTACATCGATAACCTGGGATATAAAAAGAATTACATTTTATTAGTGTAGATCAAATTGAGAGAAGGGATTTATCCCGCCTCCTAGGTATAGCCTGCTGCCATCTACGGCCACATCGTCACTTAAGAAGAAGAAAAAAACTTTTCAAAAATTCTTTTTATTCCATTGTTAAAATATGTCAAACTGGAAACACTTTTAAAATGTGTGCAATAATATTATGGAGGGCTGTTCTTAAGGATTTTTTATAAATTAATTCCATGAATTTATATTTCAAAATTTGTCAAATAGTGCGAACTAGAGAGCGTCACTCGATATATACGCTCTTAACATCACGCGAGATCGTGGTCAAAGACTAACCTATAAGGAATAAAGAAATAAATTAAAAAAAGATTCAATTTCTAAGTTTTCTAAAGTTACTGCGCTAAATTATGGTTACGTCATTGCCCACAGAACACTCGATTCTAACACGATCTTAAATAAATATATTCAAAATATCACCTTAAATTAATAAATCGCAAGCGCAACGTGTTAATTTCGTACATTTTCATGTACGTATCAAAATCCATTGTTCGACCAAATATCAAATCACAGTTCAAACGTTGAACACAAAATAAACTGTCCACTCGTCTGATGCGTTAAAATACGCATCTGTAAGTTTACTAACATGTTTTGTTAGTAATGTAAGGCATTTTTCTCTTATTGGAAAATACCGAGAAATGTTGAGAAAGACAATAAACATTTCAGTTATGTAATGGGTGTCCTATTCTCTTGTATAACTTCTACGTCATGTCGTGACGTCATTTCATTGTATGATACGTCATTAGCCGCGTACTGAGTGAGCGAAGTAACGTTCGTAGCACGGTAAAAAGATATACAGTAATGTGACTCCCTAGAAGCGGTTGAACTCAAGGTCGCGGGAGTTTGCAACGCGGTCGACAGGGATCGGCAAGAAGCGAGGTGCCGAATACACGTTTTTATGCAGTAAGCTTCCACAAAGTATTTAATTATTTTTGATATTTTGAGTAATTAACAATAATAACGTCTATTCGGCAACTCGCTGCCAAACCCTACCAACCTCGTTGCAAACTCGCGCGACCTTGAGTTCAACCGCTTCTAGGGAGTCAAATTACTGTATATCTCTTTACCGTGTTCGTAGTTTGAAGCTGCGCCGTGCTAGTTTGAGCACGAGAGACGATGTATGGAACGTGGCATACCTACTACATTTTTTTTTTTCATTTAGATTATTACAAAATGGCGGCAAACGCTAAAACCTATTTAAATCGATAGCTGACATCAACACCAGTAAAAAATATTCCGACACCAACATCGTAAATTGTCAGGTTTCATAGTTATTAGACGTCAACATTGATCACGTGACTTTATTTTTTGACTTTAATTTGAAGATCATGGAATGGAGGGTAACATAACAGCAAAAAAGTGAAAGACACTGAGGCTTAAGGTGATTTTGAAAAGAATCAGTAAGTATGCTACAAATCTTCAAACTGTTCTTCAATCTTACAGCATTGTTTTGGTCCTTCGAGCCGGAAAACTTATTTTAACACTAAATGTGTTTAAATATAAATTGACGCAATGGTTGGCGGAGAAATGTTTTTAGATAGATAGATAACACTTTATTGGAACACAAGAAAAATACAAAAAAGAACGTAAGAACTAAAACAATATAAAAACTTTGTGTTACAATTGGCGGTCTTATCGCTAATAGCGATCTCTTCCAGACAACTATGCAGGGAGAGGAGAAAATAAATTCACATGGGTTGGTGGTGTGATGCAAATTAACAGAGAACAAAGTGTTATTATATAAATATTTTTATCTATATTATATTTAGCAAAATAAACATACATACATATTATATAATAATAAAATACATATTATATAATAATAAAATACATATATGCCTAATACAATAAAAATATATATACATAATATGCCTAGGATATACTATTTCATGTGCCTAATAACCAGTAATAATGTTTACCTATAAAGTAATAACAAGGAACAGAGTAGAGAAAAAAAAAAAAAAAGAATAGGAATAGATAGAAGAGAGATAGATTTAATGAAGAAAGAAGCTACTGTTGCAACGATACATAGTATGCTAGTACACGGGACTTAAATATATTTAAAGAAGGAGCGCTTCTTATTTCAATAGGTAAGGCATTCCATAGACGGGTAGCCTTAACTGTGAAAGACTTGCTGTAAAAATTAGACCGGTGTTCAGGATAAATTAGCATCAAGTTCAGTGACGACCTCAGAGAAAGGGAGTGGGAAGCTTGAAGAAATTTAAAACGCTCATGAAGATAACGTGGAGAAGCAGGATTAAACAAAATATTATATAGAAGAGATAGAATATGAGCATCCCGGCGACGGCGGATAGGAAGCCACTTGAGTTTAGAACGAAATTCGGAAACATGTATTTATATTATATCAAATGAATTTTTTGAATACAAAATAAAAATCTGCATAGTCCATGCAATGTAACTAAAGGCATTATTCTTAGCTATAAGTCATTATTGTAATTATGTTTTCGTATGTCTGCAAAAGACAGGTTTCGGTAGAACAATGCATTACATTAATATCTGATATTATGTACCTAAAATCTATGAAATCAAATTCTTATTGTTATTTTTAAACCTTAATACACGTGCAATAAGGTAGTAAATCCTGCAGCTACCTGTGTGCCGCCCTGCAGCAAGGGTAGAGCGGCCGCAGCACTGTGATGGCCACGCTGTCGTACTGACACTCGTTGAGCAGGGACATCGCTTCCGTCACCGACTTCATGCCTTCCAGGGATCTGTTGTTTATCTACAACGGAAATATATATTAAAGATTTGGCTCATTTTTTGTGTGAGGATAAAGAATAAAAAACATTTTAATGTCATTAAAAAAAAACATAAACGATATAAAACTTAATTGTCTTGTAATTCAATTCATTCATTAAACGATTGAAAAAAATAATTGATTCAAATAAACCTTAAAAGTAACATTTGCACGCCATGAAGAATAGAAAATAATCATCATCATCTCCGCCGTAGGACGTCCACTGCTGAACATAGACCTCCCTTTTGGACTTCCATATGTACCGGTTGAAAGTGACTTGCATCCAGCGAAAATAATACTTAATATTATACTTACGCTAACAACTCGATCACCGACGTATATGTTTCCCTCTTTAGCGGCCGCACTGCCGCTCGCTATCTTGCTGATGAATATGCCTGTTCAAATAGGATAAATTAAATTTTGTACTACAAAAACAATAAATAAAAATAATAGAGGGGTTCCATGTCTTGGCAATATTAGTATCAAATAACAATAAAAGAAAATCCTAGAAATATAATTATCACATTAATACGTTCACTGTTAACGTTAAAAGAGACGAAAGATGTTAGCACTAGTTGAGTTCAGATTGAAGTCGTGCACGCGCACGCACGCACACAGAGACAGACTCGTCAAACTTATAACACCCCGTCGTTTATGCGTCGGGGGTTAAAATGTAAGTACCGTGTTGCAGCAGGATCCCGCGCGTGTCCCGCAGCACGGCCCTGGCGCGGGCCGCCCGCGCCCGCTGCAGCCGCAGGGTGGCGGCGCCGCGCGGGAGGGCGGCTCGCAGCGCGGCGGCCGCGGCGGCTCCACTCGCCCACACGGAGACTCCACACGCCTCCGTCACGCGGTCCATCACCCTGACACACGTTTACTAATGTTAAACTCCTCCCGACTCTCATGGGTGTTGCACCTCGAATAGTTTCGGCGGAACGTGTGAAACTCAACATTTATTAATTCTTTAAGATCTACTTGAACCACGTCTTATGCAATAAAATTCACGGGACTGTATAACGATACGACTCAATATTGATGCGAGAACGCCAATCAAAGTCCTAAAATTTAAAACGATCACTGGATACACAAATAATGATACCGACGTGCAGAACGATAAAGTGGGAAGTTTTACTGACCAGTTGCCTTTTTTCATAGACTTAAGCGAGGCCTTTGATTTGTGCAAACGGGCAAAACGATACGGAACAAAAATGGGAGTATGCCAAAGCGACATCCTATCCCCTGGTTTGTTCAACATTTATGGAAAGAGATCATACAGCATACTGTTATCTTATCACTGAAAACTATTGACAAAAAAGTCCCATTCTGTATCTAGGATAATATTTTCCTAATTTGATAAATAAACTTATCCACAACATGTATAAAAATTAAAAATCAATTGCTGTTCGTTAAAACTCGAAAACGACTGGGACGATTTAGCTGAGTTTAGTTTTGAAATGTTTGTCGTAATCCAGAGACGATTTAAACGGTGAGACAATATCAAAAAAAAAGGTAGCACTCCGGGAGTGCCGGCAGAAGTGAAAACTTCAATATTAACGTTGTGTTTAATTATAAGTATAAAAGTACTATCATTTATGAGGTAGAATACAATGTTTATTTATTGCGCTATCGTACACAAATATGACAATTTATATGTTGTTATTTATAATATTATATCGTTATTTATATATTACATGTAATTATAACTCATTTATTTCGGACAACATAAAAATCTTAAAAGGTAAAAACTTAAATAATTATATAATAATACACAATATCAAACATAGAAAAGACATATGCACCATGTACATAGATTACCAAAAAGCTTTCGACTCCGTCCCTCATTCCTGGCTCACTTATATTCTTCACCACTATAAAATTCATCCCACATTGATAGCATTTTTAATAAACTCAATGGAGCGCTGGCAGACAAAACTAAAGTTAAAAAATACTGAACAACCCATTGAAACAGAATTCATTGACATCAAGCGGGGCATCTTTCAAGGTGATGCTTTAAGCCCACTTTGGTTTTGTCTGGCACTCAATCCACTCTCACATATGCTAAACAGATCCGAACACGGCCTTACAATAGTAAACAAAGACAATACCTTTACAATAGCACATCTTATGTACATGGATGACATCAAACTTTACAGCAACAGCACTACATCCCTCCACCATCTAGCCGACATAACAGAAATATTTTCCAATGATATCCACATGCAATTCGGTATTGATAAATGCAAAACTTTTGCTCTTCGTAAAGGAAAAATAGAGCAAGACCACTATCAACTGCAAACAGGAGAACGCGTTGACCCATTGGACCCTGACGGAACATACAAGTACTTAGGTTTCCAACAGTCGCGCCAAATCCACCAAAAAGAAACAAAAGCCGCCATCATGAAAAAGTTCAGACATAGACTCAATATCCTAGTAAAATCAAACCTATACTCTAAAAACCTCATCAAGGCAATAAACACTTTTGCAATACCTGTTATGACCTACTCATTCGGTATCATCAATTGGTCTCGATCTGATATAATGAAAGCACAACGACTGATCAACACCACACTCACAAGTCACCGCAAGCGCCATCCTCGATCCTGTGTGCAAAGAATGACTATACCGAGAAATGAAGGGGGCAGAGGAATCATTGACGTAATGAATTTACACAAGAATCAGATAACTTCTCTGAGAAAGTACTTCCATGAAAAAGCAGAGCACTCAACCCTACATAAAGCAATAACTGAAGCAGACAAGCGTATCACTCCACTTAATCTCAACGATAGGAACGAACAACCCAGCCAAAACATCACGACAACAGACGACAAAATTTCAGCCTGGCGACAAAAATCCCTGCATGGAAGACACCGCCACGATCTAGAACAACCACATGTTGACAAGATAGCGTCAAACGCATGGTTGAAACGTGGCGAGCTCTTTCCTGAAACAGAGGGTTTTATGTTAGCCATACAAGATCAGGTTATAGACACAGGAAACTATCAGAAGTTTATTGTGCACAGGCCGTCATATAACGATAAATGTCGAAAATGTCATACTGCTTCCGAAACCATCCAACATATCACAGGGGCATGCAAATCAATAGTCCAAACCGATTATAAACACAGACATGATCAAGTAGCTTCAATAATACACCAATCTCTGGCTCTTAAATACAAACTAATTGATAAAAAGGAACCTTACTATAAATACAAACCTGATACTGTTCTAGAAAACGCTAACTACAAACTATATTGGGATAGGACGATCATCACAGATAAAACCATACATTTTAATCGACCGGACATTACAATATTAGACAAGAAAAATAAATCTGTTTATATCATAGACATTGCAATATGTAACACCCACAATCTCACCACTACTCATACAGAAAAAATTGCTAAATACACCGACCTATCTGTAGAACTTCGAACCCAATGGCGAGTTAATACAACAAAAACAATTCCCATAGTACTTTCAACTACAGGCGTTATTCCTCACACCCTACACACAAGTTTAAAAACTCTTGCCCTTCCCCGATTTACCTATATGCTCTTACAGAAGGCTACTATTCTAAACACTTGCCGAATAGTACGTAAGTTCTTAAATGTCTAAAATTCTTCTTCTTTTGTTTTGCACTTGGCTTCGGCCCGTGCCTTGAATTACCTTCCTCCGTTGGAAGAGAAAGTAATATGTTTTTTTTATAATAATAATAATAATTATATTACATTAAATTTTATCTCTCAGAAAAATCAACTTCCATCCATAATTTCGACGACTTTTACACCATCAACAGAGCAGCACACTCAGGCACGGTAGAAAGAGTGGGAGATACTAGTTCCTCTCCCTTCCCCTCGATCTTACGCTTTTTCGATCAGCATCACGTGACCCTGACGCGAGTTTTAAAGTTTTTACCCATACAAAAAAAGTGCTCAGCGCCGCTAAAGAAGTTTTCACTTCAAAAATGCAATGACACAAGACACACAGGTATACACACAGGCAAGCAGGCAGGTGACATACAAGTATTATAAACAACAAATAAGGTAGGTATACAGAACATACACCGGATCATCTATTAATAAATCAAATATTGCTCACTTGATCTTCCCATCGGCAGCGTGTCCGGGTTGTACGTGTGCTACGTATATAGAGGAGTCGTCCCGTCTGGCGGGCTGGTCCCGTCCGCCGCGGAGCTCGAACCCTAAGGACTCTGACCCTTCCGACCCTGTCAGCTCCACGTCTATCAGCTCATATTCGAACTCCTGGAACAAATATATTAAACTTAGGATTTCTTTAGGCAGCACACTCTTAAGACATGTAGTGAAGGCAGACCAAATGTTAAAAACCTCGTAACCTATATAACTCGTAACTATAACAAAGCACAACTCACGTCTAATATTGCCGAGGTATTGGGGGTCGGTTTCTGCTGGCGTGAACTCCTGATGAAGGACATCGTATTTGTCCGAAACGGTGGTCGAGATATTCTCGGCAATATTAGATGTGAGTTGTGCCGTTTTTGTTGTTATAATTATGGAGAACACTCGAGATAGTTTTAAAAATCGTAAAGTAATATGTACCCATCGATCCTAATAATAACCATCAATTTTGCCGATGTCAACACACTGACACACGAAACAACGAGTGTGTGTGTTCAAAGGAAATCAAGCACTAGGGATCTAAGCTTGGGGCTCGCTTGGGGATTCTATTATAATCGTAACGACTGATTAAAAAAGAATTTTGCAAAATTCTATCCCTGAGAAGGTGAAATGCGATGTTAAAGTTTGTTAGGAAAATCGTGAGATAAATTCAGTGTGTAGGCAGCTTATTGATAGCTTGCTACAGGAAGAATGGAAAATCAACGTGTAGTCGCACTTCGGACTGTGACATATTTTACATACTAACCTGAACATCAGCATCAATCGTATCATCCCGCTGCACCGAATGCCGACAACCATCGATGGAATGTCGACAACCGTCTATAGAATGCCTACAACTGTCCATCGAGTGCCGACAGCTGTCAGCGGAATGTCGGCAGCTGTCAGCAGAATGTCGGCAACTATCACCAGAGTGTCGGCAATCATCGTCGGAGGCCATACTGGCTCGGATCTTCATGTCCTTGGTATCATTTTGTTTTTTGTTGTGACGGCGGGCGTCGGCCAGTTCGCCTACCATTTGATCGCGTTCCTAGGAAAGAGGAATATATTGTAATCTTCTGAACTGTGATTTCATTTATTCATTTAACGTTGAACTAATGCTTATTGCCACAAATATATTATTAAACTAGCTTACACTCGCGGCTTTGCCCTCATGGGTAAATTCTTTCTTAGCGAAGGTCTACACCATAAAACCTATCCGTGTTTCAAATTACAACTTGATTCGTTCATCGGTTTGGGCTGTAGGTTGATAGATCAATCAGTCACTCTTTCCTTTTATATGTATATTCAGATTCATAACTAAATCGTTTAAATGTAGTTGTAAATTAAAATGTCGGGAGGGGTTGTTCTTAGTGCTTTGTGCACAATTAAAGCCAACAAAAATCAGGAAATTCTCAAATAAGAAAGGGCACACACATCACATAAATTAACATATTATTTTTGACCGCTTCTAAAGATATAATAATATAATAATAATATATGTTTATTTCAGAATAATATACATGGATTAGATTACATTAGAACACGATGATGTCAGCAGTAGTAATAAAACTGTGTCGCAGACATCAACGCCCTCCCTCGGTTCTCTTATAGATTACAAAATACATATATTCCAAATTATTTAAGCTAATTACAATTAATATATTTTGCTAAGTGCAAAATCTAAAATTAAAATTAGTTACAAAATATTGGTAAATTAATTCAAAATCAAAATAAACTCCTCAAAATTATGGGGTGTGAAGAATGTGGTTGAGTGTGAAGTGTAGTGTAGTGAGTGAGGATGAGTTACTGTGTGATGGTTCCTTCCCATGGCACCAGCCTCGTAAGAGTTGGGCACGGTAAGGATGTTTGTGTGAAATGCATGTAAATGTGTGAGTGTATATGTATGTGGGTGACAGTATACGAAGATGTTGCAACTTATTTTATAAGAATTTCCGTCTCATCATATGTTAGGTTTAGTAGCCATTCTAGGCATTTTTGTTTACATTTCATCAATGTCAGAGGATAAAGATTAATTTTTTTATCTATTCTGTTATAAAGGATCGAGCTAATGTAACTATAATGTCGCCTTGCCAATACTGTTCGACTTATATTTACTTTGCATACCATCCTGTTTGATCGGCGTTTCGAAACTAGTATCGATGGATCAAACTCAGTTTCACCATGCTTACGTATTATTGTGTTTATAATAAACAGCTGCCGTACGTTAGGGACCTGCCGTACGTTAGAGATAAGGTACCGATAAGGTAATTTACTTTATAAAACTTTGAATCAATATTTTTTGTTTTTTTCTTTAATAAATTTGAATGTTACTTACCTTCCTCAATCTATTGCACAGAGCTTTGACACTTTCTCTTTCTTGCAATAGTTTGTCTCGTTCTGAAAACGCCCAGTCTCTTCTTCGTTTTGAAACCTACAAACAGAGAGTTTCACAGCAATTAGTTCCGTGATTTTTGTGTGAAAGAGCAAAAAATATATCCAGCGTGCCTTCGCAACAAATATACCCAGCACACACAATATATACACACAAACATCCACGTGTACAGTATAGTTACCTCGGCCTCCCGTGCAGCGTCGGCCAGCTCGCGAGTGAGACGGCGAGCATGCTGCCTCACTCGCGCCAGCTCCAGGTTGGCCGCTTCTAATGTATCCAGCGTGCCTTCGCAACAAATATACCCAGCACACACAATATATACACACAAACATCCACGTGTACAGTATAGTTACCTCGGCCTCCCGTGCAGCGTCGGCCAGCTCGCGAGTGAGACGGCGAGCATGCTGCCTCACTCGCGCCAGCTCCAGGTTGGCCGCTTCTAATGTATCCAGCGTGCCTTCGCAACAAATATACCCAGCACACACAATATATACACACAAACATCCACGTGTACAGTATAGTTACCTCGGCCTCCCGTGCAGCGTCGGCCAGCTCGCGAGTGAGACGGCGAGCATGCTGCCTCACTCGCGCCAGCTCCAGGTTGGCCGCTTCTAATGTATCCAGCGTGCCTTCGCAACAAATATACCCAGCACACACAATATATACACACAAACATCCACGTGTACAGTATAGTTACCTCGGCCTCCCGTGCAGCGTCGGCCAGCTCGCGAGTGAGACGGCGAGCATGCTGCCTCACTCGCGCCAGCTCCAGGTTGGCCGCTTCTAATGTGTCCAGCGTGCCTTCCGACTCCGCCGGGTTGCCCGATACACCTGCGTAACCAACATCTTGGGTTCATGGTGGAGGACTAAACATTACAGGGGACGAGCTTGCGTACTCTTAAGAGCGTATATATCGAGTGACGCTCTCTCGCTCGCACTATTTGACGAATTTTGAAATATAAATTCATGGAATTCATTTATTGAAAATTCCTCTGTACCAGCCCTCCATAATATTATTGCACACATTTTAAAAGTGTTTTCAGTCAGATATATTAAAAAATGGGCATAATGAGATTTTTTGAAAAAAAAATTTTTTTTTTTCAATATTGCTCCCCATCCCATTTTTTAATATATCAAACTGAAAACACTTTTAAAATGTGTGCAATAATATTATGGAGGGCTGCTGTAATGGAATATTCAATAAATGAATTCCATGAATTTATATTTCAAAATTCGTCAAATTGTGCGAGCGAGAGAGCGTCACTCGATATATACGCTCTTAATACGAATCAAATACTCTAACGTCTAGTGACAAGAAGATAATCGGTTCCTAGACGAGGGCGGTACAGCAATAGTGCCGCTATCGATGGAAGTCAGATGATCGATTATGTGTTTTGTAATCATTTCGAAACAAGGTCAGTGACAAAGTGTTTATTGAAGAATCGCAACAATTGACTGTATGAAGAGACGTAAATAATACGTCATTTCTTTTAACAATTCAGTCTTCGGTTCGGTCTGTTCCCTAACAGATAAGTGAATAACTTTGCAGGACAGAGATTCATGGCACGCAGAAAAGTCTTTGCCTAGCAGTGGAACAATACAGGCTGATGATGAATGATGATGATGAACTCACCCTGCAGTTTATCGAGCGAGGGATCGTTGGAGTGTTGTCCGTTGAACAAGCCGTCAGTGCCCACACCACTTGAGAGGCCCAAGTGGTGGTACGCTGAGTTGTCTTGACTGAAACATTCACATTACATATAGATTTATTTAAGTTAATATAGGATCCTGATGATCATGGTTATGTAGTGTCTATGGTAACAGTTTTGGAAAATGCTTTAACACATTGACTGTGGAAAACACAACTGTGTTTTGAGGTCGGAACGCGTGTACTGACCCACACAATCGTTGTTTTGTCTACTGATTTTTTCGTGTTAAATTGATTTCCGGTCCTGTGGATAATACCAAAAAACCAAGTGTAACTTGTAGAAGTTCTGGCGTTTATTTTGACAATTTTTATTGATTTCTACTGTTTTATGAATATGTTACAAGATTTCAGGTGTAAAATAAAAGACTAAGCAAGTATCTTGTCAGTATTTAGAATGAAGGAGTAGTTACCGTGACTTCCCGAGTGTGGCTGTGTTCTGCGGAGTCTTGAGGTCGGTGCACTCCTTGATGGCGCGGTCCCGGTCCGCCAGCGCTGACTCTATCTCGCGACGGAGGCTCTCCGCCTGCACCATTCATATATAAACCACTATATGTGAATACTAAACAACTACTACAATAGACAGGGATAGAAGGGAGGCATTTGCCCTGTAGTGGGACAATATAGGCTAAATAATAATAATGTCTCTGTGGTGCGGTGGGCTAATACCCGCTTGCAACGCTGAAGGTTGCGGGTTCGATTCCTGCATGAGGAAATATATGTGTGATCCACAGATATTTGTTTCTGGTCTGGGTGGTTTTCAATATCTATTATAAGTATGTATTTACAAAAGAAAATATATAAGTATTATATCCGTTATCCTAATCACCATAATACAAGCATTAAGTTGCTTGGGGATGGGGTTAGGTGGCGCTGTGTGAATTGTCCTGAAATATTTATTTATTTATTAATGTGAATACTAGCTGCGCCCAGCGGTTTAACCTGCTGTACTATAGCCTATGTGTTATTCCAGACCCTATACCAAATTTCAGCTTAATCGGTCCACCCGTTTAGGAGTGAAAGAGTAACGAACATACAATCTTACAAACTTTCACGTTTATAATATTCGTAAGACAGCAGTTTCTTTGTCCAAAGCATAGATCTAATGTTTACGTATTTCGACTGGCATTGCGAAAATGCCTGTAGTGGCCAATTTTAATTTGTTAATGTATCAAAAATATACAAAGTTTTGAGCAGTGCCGACTAGCCGCCACCGCCGTTTGTCGCCACTATTGAAGTTAAAATAAATTTTATTAAATTTTGGCTTGTAAATAGATCCTTAAAATGTGATTTTAGGTTTTTAAATACTGTCTTTTAAATGAAAAACTTAACTTTATATGAATTCGTAACATGAGTCAACATCCCAATTAGATACCATATTGTTGGTGTTATAAGCGTTGTCTCTCACTCACCTGCAAGGCAGTGGCTCTCTGTTCCTCCCGACTGGCCTGTAGAGCTGCTTCCAAGGCAGCCACCCGCTTGAGAGCCGCTTGCAGATCATCCGACAGCTTCTCCATCTCCTTGTGAACCGTGTCCCTGTACACCGCCCTTGTTTACTCGGTTATGTTGCTCTACTCTACTCTACATACACTCTACATCATGTAAATATCCTTAATTTAATTACTGTTAAGTATATTGGCCTACTGGACTTTAGTGCAGGGCAAAAAAGCTTCCCTAATCTCTCTCTCTTTCTTTCTCTCGGTCTAGGACTTTGAGTCTCCATCCGACATGTGAATCGAGATAATACCTCAGTTTCTTTCCTTTATCTGTCGCATTATTGCTTGACAGTAGGACTAAATCTATTATCTAAAAGGGATTATTACACTTGGCTCAGAAGCCTAAATTCAGTCTTTACTGAATTAAGTCAAGTGTAATTCACATTTAGCAAGTTAGCATCCTAAATTCAGAACCAATATCGATTCTGACTAAATATGAATTTAGGAAGTACTTCAGCCAGGTGTAATAAGCCCCCACGCGCCTCCCGGCGTGGGGTGATGATGCGTAACTCATTCCTTCTGGGTCAAAAGAAAAGGATGTAATAACCCTGCTCTGATAAATGCAATAACTTTCAAACTAGTCATGCACCAAGTACATCAAAGTCCAGCCAATAATTAAGAAGAATAAGAGTAATAATTACTTTATTGCAAAATAAATATCCGCTTATCAAATTTATAATATAAAAATTAGAAAAATTTACATACAAAACGAAACAAACCCACCGAAACAAACAAATAACAACTAAAAAAAAATAAAAAACATAATATCAAATAATTGAACATATCTTACCGCTCGGACATAATAAACGTGTTAGGGTAATAAGTTAAAAAACTCTGCTCTGATAATTGTCAAAACTTCTAACCAACGCATTGAATACCTATAAATCCAGTCAATAATAGAACATAGCTTACCTTTCGGACATAATAAACGTGTTAGGGTAATAAGTTTATAAACTCTGCTCTGATAATTGTCAAAACTTCTAACCAACGCATTGAATACCTATAAATCCAGTCAATAATTGAACATATCTCACCGCTCGGACATAATAAACGTGTTAGGGTAATAAGTTAAAAAACTCTGCTCTGATAATTGTCAAAACTTCTAACCAACGCATTGAATACCTATAAATCCAGTCAATAATAGAACATATCTTACCTTTCGGACATAATAAACGTGTTAGGGTAATAAGTTTATAAACTCTGCTCTGATAATTGTCAAAACTTCTAACCAACGCATTGAATACCTATAAATCCAGTCAATAATTGAACATATCTCACCGCTCGGACATAATCAGCGTGTACTCAGCCATGGCAGCGTTCCTCTCGTCAGCCAGTCGCTTGATGTCGGCCCTCTCCCGCGCGCCGCCCTCCCACTGCCGCACCACGTGAGCCACCTGCGCCTTCAGCGAGTTGCGCTCGCGCACCTACGGATCAGACGGAGTTTGACGTGACTGCAATTTGAGAGGCCGCGTTTTAGGTCTATATTTTAAAACCAGTAGACCCGCCCCCATTCGTTGCGTGTAACAGAAAATTATGTAGTTCTCAGATATAATTATGCATGTTTATACATATAAACCTTTCTCTTGAATCACTCTATCTATTAACCCGCATCAAAATCCATTGCGTAGTTTTAAAGATCAAAGCATACATAGGCACAGACAGACCCTGGACGCGACTTTATTTTATTATGTAAAATATTATACTATGTAATGATGATGGGAATTCTCCAGGAGTGTTGTGTCAATTGGTATTCTAGATTAATAACTCTAAAATCGTTTAAAAACTAACTGTGGTTGTTAAAGCCTGACGACCACAGTTTACAAACGATGCCTTTTTTGGGACGCCATTAAATTGAGTAAGGAAATTTTCGTGCCTAGTCAAAGGTGTGTTTAATTTTAATAGGGCCACCTGTGCGATGTACTCTATCATATAAAACGATAATTTTTCAAATAAACTCAGAAGTCACTATCTGTGAACATTCCTTAAACAATCTCTTTTTTGTGGATCAAAAAGTGTATATTACCAATGAGTTCCTTTCCTGTGTGAGTTCATGACATTGAGTCTTCAGTCGACTGTTCTCCTCTTGAACGATGCGTAGTTTCTCTAATGTAGTGTTGTGATTCTCTATCATGTCGTCATATCTGAAACGAAATATAAATGCCACCAAAAACATAACTTGTAAAAAATACCAAGTCTCGCAACTGCAGTTCTTCTACCGTAAAAAGTTGTGAGATCCATGTACTACCAAGTCGGTAAAATCTTTTGTGTTTTAAATCAATAGATCGACTTGGCCATCGCATGAAAACACAACAATGTATCTCTCAAGTAATATACCGACATAATAGTGCGATTGCCAAGTCAATCTATTAATTTAAAACACAAAATATTTTACCGACTTGGTAGTACATGGATCTCACAACTTTTTACGGTAGAAGAACTGCAGTTGCGAGACTTGGTATTTTTTACAAGTTATGTTTTTGGTGGCATCTCACTACTTTTTGTTTTTTTTTTATTCGTTATAGGTTAGCCTTTGCCCACGATATCGCCTGAGCTTAAGTGACGACACCCGTAGATGGGAGCAGACTAAACCTAGAAGGCGGGATAATCCCTCCCTGGCTTTATACATTATTACGGCATATATATTATCCAGTTCGTCCGAAACCTTGCTAAAGCTCAATCCACGTTCTATTGTTCCGTGATATTTAAATGGAAAAAGTAGTTAAAAGTTAATTTACCGCAAATAATATTATATGGTTCTGTGGCTGGAGATCTGCTGAACACAGTGCCGTTTGTGGAGATCAAATCAGGCAAGTGGTCTTGGAGATATAAGCAAAATAGTGCTTCGATTTTTAATTAACGGCTGCCGTCGCTTACGCCGCACGCTGACAGTTGGTGCGGTGATTCATCGCGCGCCGCGCCGCGCCGCGCCTGCCTATGTGCGCGGTGACTCACGCGAGCCGAGCCGTGCCGCTTGAACCTGCCTACTAACAATCTCGCTGTGCGCTTTTGAGTTTAACGCGGAACTATAATATTTTTCTGCTGGATTTTTGGAAGAGCTTTACCAGAATGTCGAACATAGTAAAGTGTAGTAGTTGCAATATAGTAATTTCTGAAGTACTGGCGTTTATTCAAAATAAACTAGACGTCATGAATGAAGAAAGCTTAGTACGCATTTGTATAACCGCTTTTACACCAGAGGAAATAAAATTTTCAAAGAATTTGTTATTTGAGTCAGTAATAACTTCTAAAAGAAAAATAGATCGAAAGAAGGACGGGCGGACGGAGAGAGATTTACAAGACATTATAGTCGTTTTTAAAGAGACTGATCCAGAGCTAACTCCTATATTTGTGGCAAGAGATTTACAAAAATTGCCACCGGTGCATTTTGATCATCTTGATGCGACTAGAATTCTCAAAGATATCCTTATAATTCAAAGAGATATCAGATTAATCCAAGATACATATGTGACGGATGAGAAGTTGAATGATTTTAGATATGATATGATGAATAATTTAAAGAATGCATCGATTGTAAATACGAATACATGGGACTGTCATGTAAATAGAAATAGAGGTGGCGCAGTCATGGGCAACAGTTATTTTATGGATAGCGGTCCGGTCGGACTACCCCATATGACATCACAAGTAGAACCAAACAGTGCGCACAGTGGAAAGGTGTGCGATGAGACATCAATACGTGATGGAGGCGCGCGTATTGCTACGGTAGTTGTGACACAAGACTCGCCAGTGCCCGGCGTCGAGAGCAACACCATGACTACGCTAGCACAGCAGACAGTAGAGCCGAGCGTGAAGCCAAGTGTCATGGGGGAGGAGCTCACACCAAAGCGGATACCTACTATATCGCAACGTTCAAAATGCACTACTGACGTCAGTGAGTTTGGACGTCTACAAACTACGTCTACGCCCGCTGATGGTTTTGATGCTGGCTTTGACAGAACATTTGCGGATGTAGCTAGTGCGGAAGGACAATGGAAGGCTGAAAAACCTAATGAACAATGGGTTGTAGCGCAACGCAGAAAATATAGAAATCGGTTAAGCACTTTGGAAGGTAAAGCACAAAATATTGTGAATGGAAAGTTTAAAGCTGCTGATATAAGAGTACCTTTGTTTATAAATAATGTGGATAGAAGTACATCAGAAAATGACATAATCGAGTACATATTAGAAAAAACAAAGATCTCTATCACTCTACAGAAAATAAACTCCAAGGTAAAGAGACAATATGATGCATACAAAATGTATGTACCTAGTGCGAAGTTATCGATATTTTTAGAAGGTGATTTATGGCCTAAAGGAATAACTGTTAGAAAGTTTATAGAATTTAAATCCAAAAATAATGGACAGACGTAACGCAAATAAGGATGGAACGAAATTTGTTAGTTTCAATTGCCATTCGATAAAAGATTCCGCTGACTATATAAAAAAGCTGTGCCAGACCGCGGACCTTTTAGCTCTACAGGAGACATGGCTCCTTCCGCATGATATACCATATCTCGGAAATATTGACCAAGACTTCGCTTATACTGGGAAGTCGGCGGTAGACACCTCAGCGGGGATCTTGAAGGGCCGGCCATATGGTGGAGTTGCTATTCTGTGGCGTAAAAGCATGTTTCCGTCTGTGATGGTGGTTGACTGTGCGAGTGATAGAATAGCGGCAGTTAAGGTAGTTCTTAGCGATTGTGAGTTTTTAGTGATGTCAGTGTATATGCCTACCGATAAGGCTGATAATTTAGAATTGTTTATTGACTGTCTGGGCGAGATTAATGCTATTATAGAAACGAGTGGCATAGATTCTGTGTACATTTTAGGAGACTTTAACGCACATCCTGGCACACGGTTTGGCACTGAGCTTATAAATTTTTGTTCAGAACAGATGTGGACTTGTGCTGACATCGAGTGTTTGGGGATACAATCGAATTCCTATACATTTTTAAGCGATGCGCACGGGACTACGTCATGGTTAGACCATGCGATCGTGACAGAGGCTGTGAAAGGTACCATTTTAGACGTAAAAATAAGATATGAGGTTTCATGGTCTGACCATTTTGCTGTAGAAGTTTTATGTAAACTAAAAAGTTTAGCTCCTAGAGTTGTTCATGACAGCTCGGTGCCGGATGGTGTTGTCTGGGGTGACAGAGACAAATCACAGATTAATCAGTATTTGAAAATTTGCTCTTCAATGTTAAAAGATGTAGATTTTCCAGTAGAATTAAGAGATTGTGCGGATACATATTGTAATAATATAGAGCATAGACATGTGGTAGAAAATATGTATGACTCTGTTGTAAATATTATGAGGGCTGCTGCGATGGAATCCTCTAAACAGTACAAGGCTAGAGTTAAGAAAAATAGATACGTTACAGGCTGGAATAAATACTGTAGAGAAGCGTATGGAAAAGCTCGGATTAGGTTTCAAGAATGGGTCGAATATGGTAAACCTTCCTCTGGATATATTTATCAGCAAATGCGGGAATCGCGGATGTTGTTTAAAAGTAAACTTAAATGGTGCAAAGATAACAAGAACCAAATAAAAATGGATATACTTGCGTCACAACATAAAGCGAAAAACTTCAGTAAATTTTGGAAGGAAACCAACAAACTGAACCCTAGGCCGAGTCTTCCTGTGAGCGTGGAGGGCTGTAGTGAGTCTAGCGAGATTGCCAACCTTTTTAAGGAGCATTTCAGGGTACGATCTCCGTTGGATCCGGCACAAAATGAGTTGAGTTTTGGGTCGGGTTCTAGGTCTCCAAAAGAAGGGGAACCTATTATAAGGGTCACAGCTAAGCAGGTTAATCGAGTGTTGAAGGACATGAAGCGGGGAAAATCCCCAGGCCATGACTTGCTCAGTATTGAGCACTTAAAGTATGCAGGTGCTCATCTGCCGAGGGTGCTCGCCATGCTCTTCACGTTCTGCATTGGCCATTCATACTTGCCCAAAGAGCTAATGAAAACCGTGGTTGTTCCCATAGTCAAAAATAAGACAGGAGACATGTCTAGTCGCGCTAATTACAGGCCCGTATCACTCGCAACAATTATCGCAAAGGTGCTGGACGGTTTGATTGATATTCAGTTGAGACAACACCTAAAGCTACATGACGCCCAGTTTGGATTTAGACCTGGGCTGTCAACCGAAATGGCTATCCTGAATCTTAAGCATACCGTTCAGTACTATACTGCTAGAAGCACGCCTGTCTACGCCTGCTTTTTGGACTTGTCCAAAGCATTTGATCTAGTAGCGTATGACAGGCTGTGGCAAAAGTTGTCGAGTGATACAGATCTTCCCTCAGAGTTTCTAATGCTCCTGAAGTACTGGTATGGCAATCAATTAAATGTGGTGAAGTGGTCGGGGGCACTTTCGAATGAATACAGGTTGGAGTGTGGTGTAAGGCAAGGTGGAATTACATCGCCGTCCCTCTTCAACTTGTATATAGATCGTCTGATTCGGGAACTCAGCAGTGCCCGTGTCGGCTGCTCAATTGATGGGGTTTCGGTAAACAACATTAGTTATGCGGACGACATGGTTCTGTTGTGTCCCTCTATCAGTGCCTTACGGAAGCTGATATCTATCTGCGAGAGGTATGCGGTTGCTCATGGACTCAAATACAATGCCATAAAGAGCGAGATGATGGTATTCAAAGCGGGCTCTAAAAGTTATGACACTATACCATTAGTTACATTAAATGGAAGCGTCCTGGAAAGAGTCTCGCAATTCAAATACTTAGGCCACTGGGTCACCGAAACACTCGCAGATGATGTCGACATGGAGAGGGAGCGTAGAGCGCTATCCATTAGAGCGAACATGCTGGCTCGGTAATTGGATACCGCAATTTAAACATACAAATGTCATATTCGGTGAGATCCCGTACAACCGATCTCTAAATGAATGTAAATTAAACTACGAACTTAAATTCATATGTGGTCAATTTGATTATGTAACTTTTATTGATATGGACTACAGTAGATTTATAACGAGGGGGCGACTGAGGTCATTGACTTTGTCTAGAATGCTATTACGGGAAATATTACATTTAGATTATGCTCAGAGGCGAATGACCTATAATAACAGAATTTCAAAACCATTAGTAAAGACTGTCACGGACCAATGCACACAGACTGAAAATTTTGGGGACGAATTAAAGGTAGTTGATAATAATGCAATGCAGCATACAAGTGTAACAGAAAGTGGCTCTAGTAAACAACTTTTTCGAGTATAAACATATAAATATAATGCACCAAAATATTAATGGTTTAATCAGCAAGGCCGATGAACTAATAATGAATATTCAAGAGTTAGAAACCAAGCATGATGTTATAGATATCTTATGTATTACTGAACATAACTTAATCGAACAGGATGTTAACTTAATTAACATTCCCAACTATAATTTAATATCTCAATTTACTCGTAAAAATAGAAAAGGTGGATCATGCATTTTGGCCCTCAGCCACCATAAAGTTAAAACTCTAAATGAAATTCATAAAATCAGTATGGCCAACATATTTGAGTGCTCTGCAATAGAACTAATCGACCTTAATATTATTATAGTATGTGTATACAGATCACCAAAAACAAAATTAGCTGACTTAGATCTTTTTTTTACTAAATTGGACTCTTTTCTAAATAATGTATGTTACAAAAACAAAAAAGTCATACTTTGTGGTGATTTCAACATAGATAGACTAAAAAATTCTCCAACCTCAAATCGATTTGAACAACTATTAGCATCATATAATCTCAGATTAAGCCTTAATGAACCTACAAGACTTTCCAGTGGTACATGCATAGATAATTTTGCTCATGGTATAAATAAAACAAAAGTTTCAATTTATGAGTTTGCTATTTCAGATCACACAGCACAGATCTTACAATGCCCCGTTAAGAAAAGCTATAGATGTAAACATATTTTCAAATACATTAGGGACCTTTGTGAAGACAATATAACAAAATTTATAAATAGTTTACAAAATATTTCATTCAAAGAGATTTATGAGACAGAAAACCCAGATGAGGCTTATAAACTATTTTTTGATATATTCAAATTATTCTATGACCTGTGCTTCCCTGTCATAAGAATTAGAGTACCCATACGTATGCGACCGAAGTGGCTAAGTAAAGGTATTATGATATGTTCGCGGCGTAGGCGTAATCTTCTTTGGAAATATCGATTCTCATCTAATCCATCTTATAAAACAGCTTTTAGACAGTACTCAAAAAGATTAAAATCGGTAATAAAGCTCACTCAAAAATCACAGAACAATTATCAAATAGCAAATGCTCCTAATAAATCTAAAGCAACATGGAACATAATTAATCGTAATAAGCGCACAAATGTTAAAGAACAAATAGAACAATTAAAAGTAAATGGTAATATTGTCACAAATCCTAATGATATAGCTCAACACTTTAATGATTTTTTTATTGATGATATAAAAGGACAAAATAATATAAATTTAGAAAATAGTAATAAAACCATAAAATATAATAAACCTAGCTCATGTTTCATGTCTCCTACTAATGAATTAGAAGTCATAAAAATCATACATAATTTGAAGAACACAAATAGTACAGGATACGATGAAATAAATACTAAGATGATTAAAAGGACAAGTAAAATCATTGCACCGATAATTAGTGACATTATTAATAAATCCATAACGCAAGGTATATACCCAAATGATCTTAAGACAACAATAATTAAACCGTTATTTAAAAAACAGGATAAAGAAGATGTTAAATGTTATAGACCGATAGCCCTTATACCAGTAATCTCTAAAATCTTTGAAAAGGTCTTATATAACAATCTGAATGGATACTTTGAAAGTAATAAAATATTCTTTAATGAGCAATTAGGATTTAGAAAAGGCAAATCAATCGATATGGCTCTCATGAAAGTACTTAAAGACATACTAATTTCACTAGATAATAAACAAAGGGTTGCTGTGCTGTTTATGGATATGACAAAAGCCTTCGCCCACGTAGACCATAATATACTATTACATAAGTTGGAACTATACGGAATAAGAGGCAATGTTCTTAACATTATCAGATCATACTTAAGTGACAGAAAACAAATTACAGAAATAACTAGAATATCAAGTAATAACAATACGGAGATCAAGTATCAATCTAACTGTAGAAACGTCAAATATGGTGTGCCACAGGGCAGTATTTTGGGTCCTCTTCTATTTCTAATTTATATCAATGATCTACCTAAAGCAATTGCACATCCTATGATACTGTTTGCAGACGACAGTACAGCCATTTTCACTGAAACTGATCGAAGCAGTAATAGTCTTGAGTATGAAATCAACAATTCCCTAATAAATATTGTAGACTGGCTGAAAGATAACAATTTAAAAATTAATTTAAGCAAAACTAAAATAATGACATTCAAAAATAAAAACACTAAATGTAACCCATTAAACATAGAATATCAAGGAATAAAAATAGAAGAAGTAAAATGTAATAAATTTCTGGGAGTTGACATTGACTCTGATCTCACGTGGAAATTTCATATACAAAATGTATGCACCAAATTGAATAAATTTTCCTATGCACTCTATATGTTACGCAAAGTAGTTAATCAGGACGCAGTTCTTAATGCATATCACGCCTTTGCTGGTTCAACAATAAAGTATGGAATTCTGCTATGGGGTAACTCTGTAGATAAGGAAATGGCATTCAGGGCACAAAAAAAATGTATCCGAGCAATTTGTAATCTGAAACAAACTGAGTCTTGTAGACCATTTTTTTCCTCACTTAAAATCTTAACACTCCCCTCGTTGTATATCTTTGAGTCTGCTCTACTAGTAAAAAGAAATATTAAAAACTATAATACTCTTCAAAGTACAAGACATAAATATACCTTACAGATACCAACAATTAGAACTAAAGTACACAGCGACAGTAACTTTTTTATGAGCATTAAAATTTATAATAAATTACCTAACTCTATTAAAACCATTGAAAACTATAATAATTTCAAGAATGTATTAAGGAAATTTTTATTGTCTAAAATTTACTACACTATCAATGACTATCTGAATGACATTTGAAATATTATCTGGAACTCTTATAATTATAATTAATATACTTTAACATTATTGTAGATACATTAACAAATTTTTGCATGCCAGACGGTGAGACATGGAGTGCTTGTGTAGTTATAAACAACAACATCTGTAAACCTGTATACCCATGTGTGCAAATAAATGATTTGATTTGATTTGATTTGATTCGGAGGTTTGCAAGGTGTACTGAACAGGTCAAGGTGACGTTATTCAGATCGTTCTGTCAGTCTTTTTATACCTGCAGCCTCTGGGTCAAGCACACAAAGAAGTCGTTCAACACCGTGCGCGTACAGTATAATAACGCCTTCAGAGCACTGATGCGCTTGCCTCGCTATTGCAGTGCGTCGGAAATGTTTGTAGAGGCGGAGGTAGACGGATTTACAACAATCCTGCGCAAGCGCATGGCATCTCTAATGCATCGGGTAAGAAGTAGCTCTAACACTTACCTACAGTTGTTTGCGTCGAGGATGGAATATGACAGCCCAATCATGCAAAAATGGACTAGGGTACATGTGGAGCATACCGGAGCACAGCCCAAGTATAGATTAAGATAATATTATAATGGTGTTTTGTTTATTTTTAATCATTTAATAAAAATAAAAATTATGACATTTTGTATTGATATAATAAGTATTTTTATAATTTGACATCTTTTCTTTAGTTTTGTATAATTTTAATTTATTTGATATTTATCTATGTATGTAATTTGAGTTATTTAATTTGAATTTAATTGTGTTATTATGTGTGTTGTGGTATTTGGATATAAGTTTAAATTTCTAATTGTATTGTATGATGAGAATTATGGCTTTTAGCTGAAATAAATGATAATTTAATTTAATTTAATTTAATTTAATTATGGCATTATTATTGGGATTTTATGCAATTTTTACCGTTGACTGCAAATGTAACTTTGTAATCCTATACATTTATACGAGATTACAAAGTTATTTATGCAGTTTATGTATCTCGAAAACTAGACCGAAATTGCATGTTTTTTTAGTTTTCCTATGATTTATACAATAAACTCTAAGTATCTACCAAGTTTGGACCTTCTATGTTTGCTAGAAGTACCTTAGACTTTTGATGATCGGTCAGTGAGTGAGTGAGTGAGTGACAAAATTACAAAACTTTGACTAGTTAAAATTTTTAAACGACTAGTTCAAATTGAATGAAATTTGGAATAAATCGTGTTTATACAATGCATACTCAGTTGTTAAAAATTTAAGCTTCTAGTTTATTCCGCAACGAAGTTATAGGGGGTCGAAAATGGTCTGAACTGCTTCCAGAAAAGGATGGTACGGCCGTGCCGCTTTTTTTGCTCGACTTGGCGGGGGCACTGCCGTGCCCCCAGATTAAATCAACTGCCTATTGATAATGCCGTCATACCTCTTTATATTCCTGACATCTTCAGGTAGTAGTTTATACAAGACCACATAATTATTTCAGAGCTCAAATATTTGAAATAAAATTCGGTGTGTTTACACTTTAGACCCTGAAAACTTAACCATTTGGGTAAAACCGCAAAAATCTATTGTTATAAACAACGTGTGTCTATAAAAAAATAGTTTTGGTTCCTATGAACCTAAAATATATTTTTTTTCTTCATTTATGTTTTTTTTTGTTTCTATAAACTGATCATCCTCTATACTCTACAAAAATATCCCATAAATTAATAAACATGTATCAACTAATTACATGCTTATTAACATTTATGAGAAGCGAAAGCAACTAAGTAAACTGAGTAAGGAGCTTTTGGTCGATGAAAGATCTTATGAAAGGTAAATTACCTATTACACTTAAAAAGCAACTCATGGATATGTGCATTCTCCCCATTCTAACCTACGGAGCGCAGTCCTTCTAGTCTGGCGTGTTTTAAAATGAAATTAAAGCGTTGGTTGATCGAGCAGACGTTCTACTCGTACACTGAATTTATAGAATATAAGAAATAATTATCAATCATAGTGAAATAATGATTAATTCTAATTTAATACGATTTACAATTTATTGTATCTAATTTTTACTTTGACATTTTAACTTATTTTTATTGAATTGAATTTGTGACATGTAATTTTTTTTACCAATAAATTGAGTATGAGTATGAGTATAACAAATTTTCAAAGTCCAGACTTGGGGTTTGCCAGCGAGCCATGGAACGCAGTATCCTGGGAATCAGACTTTCTGACCGTGTCAGAAATTCGGTACTGCGCTCCCAAACAAAGGTCATAGACGTTGGAGAAAAAGCTGCCAGCTTGAAGTGGAATTGGGCAGGACACATCTGCCGCATGTCTGACGAAAAATGGGCCCGAACCACCACCTTATGGGAGCCACAAAAAGTCAGACGACGCGGCAGGCCTAAACGGAGATGGCGGGACGAACTGAATACGTTTTGCAATAACTGGACAACCATAGCCCTAGATCGAGATGAATGGAAAGAGGGAAGGGAGGCCTTTGCCCAGCAGTGGGATAAACCAGGCTGAAAATAAAAAATAATAAGAGTAACTGAACTGAATACATTTCATTTGGTTGTAAAAGGTTTACCTCTTTTGAAAGCATTCAAGCTCTTCCTTGAGTGCTTCATATTTCCTGAGCGTGTGCACGAGCGCGTCGGAACTGGCCTCCGGGTTGCTCGTTTGTTGCAAATGTTGAACTTCTCGCTCTAGTCTGCAAAAGAATGTAGCAGGTTGGAATATTTCTCTTGTTTTTATGTGGATAGCTGTATTTAAAGGGCTATAAAATCATTTCATTGCTGCATTAAGAAGAGGAGCTGATGAGCCTGTGCCTTAAACGCCATCAGAAAATAACACCAAATCCAATCATAGTCCTGCGACTGATTGCAGATAAAAAAAAATAGCTGTTCATCATATTCTCACTGTTGTACAGTGAGAATTTTGCCGACCTCTGTAGCGTTGCAAGCAGGTGTAGCGCACCAGGTACCAGGTTCAATTCCCGTCTGAGATGTTGTAGGGTGATTTTGTGGTTTTGAGGTAGACTTTTTTTTATATTTTTGTAAAATGGACACTAAAATATGTACGCGATAAGTCCCGATTAATAAAATTAACATGAGTTAAATCGCGAACGTTTTAAGTGTTATAAAGTAGATTTGATTAAATGGTTGTTACCGTTGGTTATCATTAAGCAAGTCTCCATATTTCCCTCGGAGACTGCTCGTCTCCTGCGCAGACACCTCCAGTTGATTCATGGCTGCTCTGTGCTGACCTCTGAAGTATTCCAACTCCTGGAACAGAATAGAACAGGAAACTCTTTATTGACCAATTGAACACCATAAATACAATAGAATGAGCTTAAAATGTCGCTATTATACAACTTTTAATAATAATTTTAAGGCACATCCCACATTGATAAACAATTCTCGAGCAGGTGACGAAAGCCGTTCGCGAGTAGCGATTTGATGACCAGTCAACATATACCGATCGTCGGAAAGCCACCGGAAAGTCGAAACGACAACGCAGACGTGTCGCGCCGATGTCGTCGATATCGCCCAATGTGGAAGTAGCCTTAATTCTTATATATTATCTTACTAATATTATAAATGTGAAAGTTTGTAAAAATAGATGTCTGGATGTTTGTTACTCTTTCACGCCTAAACGGGTGGACCGATTGAGCTGAAATTTGGTATAGAGATAGCTTAGACCCTAGAATAACACATAGGCTATATATAGTAGTACAGCAGGTAAAACCGGTGGACACAGCTAGTACATAATAATTATATCCAGCCTATGTCCAGCAGTGGACGAACGTAGGGTGATGATGATGATGATGACGACATAATATTGGAACGAAGTTCCTTATCGCGCGTTGTGAAAGGGGGCTAGACTGAAAAAATTCTTACGAAAAGTTATCACAACACTTTTTGCATTCATCACACATAATGCAGTTAAAATGTGATACAAAGATATCTAAGACAATTAAATAAGTAAGGCTACCTTTTAATTGAAAAATTAAGCCATATTAATGTATAATTATTATATAGCCCAGTCAATGAGTGCCCAAAAAGGGTATGTGGATCGAAAAGTCGAAAGCAGAAAAATTAACTTAGTAACTTTGTTTGGACTAGTTAGGAGATAAACATACTAAAAGTCCCCACCCCTCCGAGGTGAGCCCGAGGGGGGGGGGAGGCCGAAGAAGGTCCCATTTTTAGGTTTTTTGCTTATATGTCAAAAACTGTGCGTTGTACCATATTTTGTGGTACTACATTATTAAACTTCATAAAATTTTCTACAACTTCAGCTTTGACATTTTTTATCTATCTCCAATCGTTGTCCAGCTATGAGCTTCCAAACATGGTCTATTTTGAAAACGCTTAAATTAGTTTTCCATACAAAGTCAGTAAAAAAATCTTAAAAATGAAATTTGACCAACTTCTGGTTGTCATATCATAATGAAACTTTGCAAATGTCTAGAAATCTAATGACAGTTTAATAATCTGGTACTACTAAGCTGATCTGGCGATGGAGCCAGGAGGTGTCTAATGAAACTCTTCAATGACTATTAGTAAACCCGTCGAGTTTGGGCACATTACATTCGAATCGATGAGACTTTTTCATTACACTTGCTGTCAAGGGTCTGATAATGGACCAGGAGGTGCCTACGTCTCATCAATCCGAATGTAATGAGCCTAAACTCGCCGGTTTTACTAATAGCCATTGATGAGTTTCAGTAGACACCTCCTGGCTCCATCATCACATCAGCTCAGTAGTACCAGATTATTAAATTGTCATCAGATTTCTAGACATTTGCAAAGTTTCATTATGATACGACAACCAGAAGTTGGTCAAATTTTATTTATAAGATTTTTTTACTGACTTTGTATGGAAAACTAATTTAAGCGTTTTCAAAATAGACCATGTTTGGAAGCTCATAGCTGGACAACGATAGGAGATAGATAAAAAGTGTCAAGGCCGAAGTTGTAGAAAATTTTATGAGGTTTAATAATGTAGCACTACAAAATATCGTACAACGCACAGCTTTTGACATATAAGCAAAAAACCTAAAAATGGGACCTTCTTCGGCCTCCCCCCCTCGGGCTCACCTCGGAGGGGTGGGGACTTTTAGTATGTTTATCTCCTAACTAGTCCAAACAAAGTCGCTAAGTTAGTTTTTCTGCTTTCGAATTTTCGATCCACATTTCTTCTTTTACTGGACTATATAATTAAAAAAAGCAGAAGATAATGCTAAAATAATAGAGATAAGATCATAGAGCTGATTACAATCTTAGGTACCTCATTATGCATCTATGCTAATATAAAAAGTAAACTTTCACATTTTTTAAGGAAGATTAAACTAAATTAAACTATTGAAGAATTAATTACACAACAGTGATAAGTTTTATTTCAGTTATGTAACTAAGTAACTACTTGGTCATTTTATGTAAACAATAAAACTACATAATGTTTTTTTTATCATACTGACTGAAAATCATGCTAGAAGACTGCCATAATGACTCAGCTATTCATTTTTTGACAATATCAGTAAAATAATAATAATTGGGGTTTATACTCCAACAGGTTACCCTACTTACACTGTCAGAGTCAAATCACAATTTATAGGTAGTGTAGTAACATATAGGTTGGCCACCTATATGTTGCAGTTTCAGGTCGCCGAGATTACTACACCTGCAACATGAACTAACAACTGCCTCCTACATATCTTATAGGAAACAGCCGGGACCCACAGTAAAAAATAATTAATAATTAAACTAAATTAGGCACATGATACGTAATTTATTGAGACCTCTGTACATGTTAACAAATATACATTCCAACCAGGTTGTCTGCAAGAGATTGCTTTATGCGATAAGACCGACATCTGTTTATCTCTAACTTTAATCTTGTATTTATAACTATTTCTTATTACTTGGTATGCTATAAAGTGTTATTTTATTCTATTCTAAAGGTTCTAATAGGTACATAATAAAGCGTAACAATAATACCTTCATAACATGTTCACATCGTCTAGAAGTCTCCGTATGCTGTCTCCTCAGTTGGTTAAGATCGTGTAGTGCCTTCTCACATTGTTGCTTCAAGTTCTCGTTAGTCTTGTCGTACTGTATAGACTCGTACGGGCCACTCATGGCATGCCCATAGTTCTGTTGGTCGAAGCATTGACTGGAGGCCTCATAGTCTATGGGTATTGGTATTGTTGGTAGGTTTGATGTGCGGTGCTCGGCACTTACGTAACTGTGGGATATTGACTCTGGAAGAAAAATTAAAGGATTTCAACTAATCAAAATATAATTTACTAGCTTGTACTTGCAGCTTTACCCGCATAGCAACATCCTTTCTTAGCTTAGGTCTACATCATAAAACCTATCTATGTTCCAAAGTTCAAGTGAATTTGTCTTATTGAAAAAGTATTACACTGATAAAAAATTTCTTGGTGTGTGTCTTTATTAATGATATTAACTATTTAGTTTGTCCAATTTTATGATGGCACACCACAACTCATTTAGAGAACAGTAACCACCAAGTAAAACAATTAAAGACTTGTAAAAATTGTAGCAGTTTTTTATAACATAATTTAATTATTATTGTTAATCTATTATTATTGCTAATCATAGTTAGTATCTTGGTGTAATAACTGTAAGCTTTCTCTGATATTTTAAAAATGAAATTGAAATAGATAAAAAATACCTAAAAGTTTGTATCACACATCTTATCATCATACCTATAGCACTATTGGCACACATAAAAATTTGAAGAGCAGTCTGTATTTAAATTATGAATATGTCAGCTAGTTCCAAATAAATCAGAAACAATGTTCATACCATTACTGCCATTACTCTCCAATGATGATGTACCAGATGCCATAATATATCTGAAAACCGTCCTTTCAATTACAATTTTTACCCGCCAATTATTATCCTATTTTATTGATGTAATTGATTGTAACATACTTACTTATAATATGTATATCAAAGATTAGGGTCGACAATCCATTTTATGCACTCTTATGTTGTATAGCTGAAAGTAAACACAAGTACACATATAATATGTTACTGTAGGTAACAGTGTAACAAAAACACAGGGTACGATCTACTTGACACGTTTTATACGCTCTGACGATTGTTAGAAAACTCTACCGCTTGTGTAGGCTGTCGCAATAAGACTTAGTAAGATAGGGCACACTGACACCGTCCACGGCACAAAACACTGCTAACAGTACACCTTACACGGTCAATCAACGACGAAATTGCACAGCGATCTCAACAAAAAACACTCCTTTCTCCTTAACACCGAATTACGGCAACATAATCACACAATCGTGATGAATTCACAATGTAAACAGATTGAACATTACCAAAGCCTCTTTTAATCAACAATCCGTCGATCCATTAGCACTTGCTACCGGAGAACGTATCAAAATCGAGCCGAATGTGAAAGATAACACGTATTATCGTCTCCAATTTGCCAACATTTCTCGTTTTCTTAACTTTTTTATTCTCAAGGAATATGAATGAATGAATGACGGCTATCGGACATATTTATTCGAGATGAGGTACGAAACGATTTTTAATCAGCGAATAATCGGTAAACAAATCGATTTTTTGTAAAAGATATTATATAGCTTCTCTATTGATTGAAAATATTATATTATTATGAGCATTGAATAACTATTTATTATAAGATAAAAAAATGACACTATACTCGAGATTTTTTTGGACTGCAGCGGTTTTCAGTTGGCTTTTAAGTTGACCAACTGTCTGTACAGGTGGCGAGACAAAATTATCACACACAAGCTGCGCCCAGCGGTTTTACCCGCTGTGCCTATGTGTTATTCCAAGGTTTAAGCTATCTCTTTACCAAATTTCAGCTGAATCGGTCCACCCGTATTGGCGTGAAAAAGTATCAAACATATCCACACATTCTGACATCCATTCTTACAAACTTTCACATTTATAATATTAGTAATAAAATGTTCACTTTCACACAAACGATATAATTTTTTTTAGATTTTATATAAAAAAATAAAAATGATATGTACTGAGATAATAATATAACATGTGGTCTCGATTTTATAGAATTCAGATAGAACAACACTAGTGTATTTTTTTCATATTTTTTTAACGTCACAATATTAAGATATTTGCCAATGTTGAAAAGCGTTCCTATTGACGCAGTTATAATTTTTCCATGTAGTATCGAAAACTTGTTTTTTAACAATTTTATTTAGATTAATGTTTAATCATAGCAACGTACAGAAGTTTTTATTAAAGTTTTATCCACGATTAAATCGCAATAATGCACAGAAGTATAATACAACCAATAATCTGATCTAAACGTAAACGGATAATACTGTAGACCCTCACAACGCGTGCCGCTGAAAGGGACAATAAATATTACGTCACCATATTTCGGGTTACCATACGAAGAAAATTAAACCAAAATATGTGCATGTTCCTTTATTTATTAGAAATAAGTACCTAACTATTTATTAAGTAAAATACGAGGTAGACTTACTATATATAAAATGTACTCTGTGAGTTAGACTATAAGTGAGTTATCAACAAAGACACACTTAGGTACATAACAATTATTATTTCGTTAGTCGTCACAATCATCGAGTTAAATAAAACTTAAATAATAAGATTACAAGATAAGGTAGATATTTATTAGTTGCCGCGGACGAGTGCTTCGGCGTACCCGCAGCCCCGGTGATATGGTATTCCGCAGGAACACCCCCATGTTTTTTAATGGTTATCCTCGCCACACACATCTTCGGCGGGGGGTCCCACATACCACCTGCGCCCCTCGGTGCTGGGTGACAATGCGCGGGTGACGCATTTTCCTGGGGGGAAAAAAGGTAGTTACTATACTTCGTTTCAAAAACAAAGATAATTTTCAGGTCAGAAAGGTTATAATATTATCAACAATATTTGCCATGATACAAATTATATGAGATAAATTCAAATATACATATTCCTATAATTTTAAATGTTTGAGTTAAACATATAAGAATTTTATTTTCTACAGTATATAACTCGTTGGTATAATATAGAGTTAAGATATTATGTAAGCTGTTTTTTAAACACGGGAAATGAGTCTACATTTTTTATATGGGATGGTATTTGGTTATAATTTATAATTTAAAGAGATAACCTTTTTATTGTAAGCTTTTATTTACTTTCACCTGTCTGTTGTCTGTCTGTCTGTAATCAAATCTTGCAAATTTAATTAGATCCACTCCCTGTTTCCGATAGAGCTGAAATTTTGCAACCATATATAAATCGGATGACAATGCAATATTATTATGACGAGGAGCTGATCTGATGATAGAACTGGAAGGTGGCCATAGGAACTCCGTAATTAAACGATCGAGTTTGGGCTTTTTTGATTCGTCTTGGCGAATACTTTGGTGCTAGATGGTAATAATAAAGCTTACGTCACACTGAGCGGACAAAGCGGACGCGAACCGGGACGGAATTTTTGTAATGTTCTAGTTTGTACGTGAGGCGTCACACATAAAGCGGACGCGAACAGGCGCGGTCCGGTCTGCCGCGCCGGGCAGATCGCGTTGATGACAACTGACAACTTGTCAATTGGACCGCTTTCCGCGGCGGAATGCGTTCGCGGACGCTGTATTGTAGGGAAGTCAATACAAGCCGTCACACAGAGCGAACCGGGCGCCGTCCGTGCCGCGACGGCACGCGGTGCGGTAGAACGAGTTGTATTTTATTACAACTTCAGTGCGATTTTAATCATGAATCTAATGGAAATTTCCAATGAAAAATTATGATAATTAAAGCTAAGCTTGTTCTCTCCCGCTGCTGGGCTTGAAAATCAAAGGTGCTACTCAATTAATATTATCTTACATATGTAAAAAAATCTTACAACTCAGTTATAACGCAGAATTAGCTAAATAATTGTAGCATAATGGTAATATATAATAAATCTGGTTTTTTCTTTGTGTTATCGAGCTGCACTGATGATGGAACCGTGACACACCGACTGAGAACCCTATGGTTCATTCCACATGATGTAGAGAGGGTCTGATGACCCATAATATAGTTATCGAAACTACCTTACGAAAATTGAAGAGCTGGCAAATGAATATCTAGCGACATCTCATCAGTTAAAAAAGTATACTACTCAAACGACCTGTTTGTCACATTTTTAGTAAATTCAAATTCACATGTTTTTCTTTTGTTCTCTTTGAAAAATTAAACCAACAGGAAACGAAGCCAGATCTAATTTTTATGTGAAAAAATTGCTAGTTTCTGCAGGGGGAAAGGAAACGCACACTAATACTTATAATGATATCACTACGCTATGTGATAATGATTACGCACTACGCACACGAGTACACATAAATATAAACGACACACATAAAGATAACCTGAATTGTGCCAACTAGTTTTATGTTCATCTTTGGAAATAAACAGCATATACTAACTTGAATTTACTTCGGCTTCGTGCCTGTACGAGGAGCGGGGTGCGGACGCCGGCGAGTAACCGCAGCTACTCCCTGAAGAAGATCCTCGTACAGGATCGAAACGGTCGACAAGAAGCTCAAAAACTCACAAGCAACAACTCACGAATCGTTTAGTGTTAAACTAGTTTTATGCCCAGCACTTCTTGTTTTGGTGTCGGGAGATGCCTAACTGTTACGTATCCGGCTGGTATAATGATCTAAGAAAAATCTAGAAGCGCGAACTTTTGAAGTTTCAATGTCAGAATAATAATTTATTCACTGTCAAACCGCTGTAAACTGTCAACCGCTTTTTCTGTTGGATCAGGTGAACTTGGTCACATTCGCAAAATGCCATTTCGAAGAAAAATGTAATTTTCGTACATTGTCATACGAGGCAAATACATTCGCCAAGAGCGGATTATTAAGAGTATTCTTTCTATTATCGCCCCTTTTTACATGCTTTTTTTTACTTTAACCTATCTGTTGTCTGTCTGTCCGTCTGTCTTAATCAAATCTTGCAAGTTAAATTTGACCCACTTCCCGATATGAATAGAATAGTAAAGGGTTATTAGTTCAGCAAATTAAAATGCGGTGTCTTCACTTTTAAAAAAACTATATTCCTCAATATAATTAATGCCTTATACTTCGAACTTAACAATATTATCTCTATTCCCTTCGCCCTCTCACTTCTCAATATTTTCCTCGTGAAAAACCCGCCACCCGGAAGTTCCCGATTGGCGGGAAAAACATTTTAACAGTTAACAAATATAAATATTCCTTAAATAATTC
Organism: Hemithea aestivaria; assembly: GCA_947507615.1. Lineage (NCBI taxonomy): Eukaryota > Metazoa > Arthropoda > Insecta > Lepidoptera > Geometridae > Hemithea > Hemithea aestivaria. The sequence goes on from OX382338.1 coordinate 15,566,593, forward strand.
GGAAACATTAAAGAGCTAATGTCATTAATTATATGATTAAAGCTTAGAATTATTACACGCAGTTATTATTACTATATTTCAAAATTACGACCTATCAGAATAATTACCACCAACGCCATTTGTTGACTAAACCGGAACTAGTAATAATGTCGACGTATTATTTAAAATAAATAAATAATACGTTGACATTTGTATAAACTTTAATCAAATGATCTATACCTAGGACAAATATTATGTAACAATAAATCGTAAAATATTTACTATCTATTAAAAAGACCTAACAGCTCGGCCATCCTACGTTAAAGCGAGTCCCATCGCTTTCTTGTCTAATGTTTTTTTAATCACATAGATTAAATAGCTATTTTTTTGATAACGTTAATTCAATCTTACTGTTAACATTTACAATTTTACAAAAGAGAATTTCGCAAAACTAGTACAACATTATTTAACTCAATACTAATATTTATATAAATACTTTTAAGCTTTTAATTCGATCTTACTCCTTTTAATTTGTTCAGTTTTGATTATTATAATATTATATTTTAAGTATTTATCTTTTATAAAATTTACTATAATTATGCAGTATACATTCCTGGTAACCAATAAATCATCATATTTGCACATACTAAAGGAACCAATAATTTTAACCATACATACACATATTAAATATTATTTATTATACCAATTATATTAATAAGTCAATCACAATATTGAAGGTAAATAGTACACGATACCTATGTATAGACAGATGTCCTGTTCAGACTGAATGAAGACACACTCCAAAATATAACTATTTATTTCATTTTCTTCCTTTTCGGAATCACTCTCGGAACAATCTGATTCGAAGTTTCTCGTGAAATTCATCCAATGTTGTATTTTGTCAACGGCTACAACGGCTTCGTATCGCCTGCCATATTTATGGGTCAATAGTGTGTGTTCAATCATAAATCTGTCATTGTCGAGCATTTTTACTACGCGATAAGTACCTTGGTACTTTACAACAAATTTCTAAGATTTACCATCATGAGGCACCTGCCTTGCGACTCTAACTAGATCCCCAACCTTGTACAGAGTTATTCCTTTTCTATGGCTTTGTAATTAGCTATGTCTCTTACCTACTGTTCCTGTATTTTCTCCACAGCTTCCTGACGCAGTTCGCTTAACTATTCTGTCGGAATCCTATTATGGGTTTCATTAATAACTAAACTCAACTTGTTGATTATACTTACAAATTTTGTAAATCCATCAACAATTACTAACAAGTAAGAGTTGCTTGTTTTGCTTCTGACGAATGGTCCTAGGTGGTTCGCATGTTCTGTATGGAAGGGTATAGTAACTTTCTCGATAGAATGCAACTGGCCTTCATGCTTCCCACCAGGAGCTTTGTGATGAGCACACTCTAAATACGAGGTAACATATTTTTTTTACAAACCTGCGCATTTTTGGGAACCAATAATGGTCTTCGTTTGGTAATAGCCAGATGCTAAGTCTATAGTCAACACATAGGCGTTTATCGTCCGTTTTTTTCTGCACCAAGGTGATAGGGCTCAGATAGGGAAACGATGACTGCATTATTATTTCGGTGTCTAACATTTATTGAGTCATGTTACTCACTAAGAGTTTGTCAGCGTGTATCATTCGGTACGGGCGATACACAATTGACTCCCCATGAGTTAGTTCTATAGACATTAGACATCTCGCTTATCGTTGTAAAACCTAGATCATGCAAACCACTCAAAACAATCACCATATTTTACCAAAAGATCCTTTAGTTGTTGTCTCTGGTTTGTATCAAGCTTCGGGTTACAATTCACAGAAGAGGCCATTACAGTGAACGAGTTTTTCATATTGTCTACAGAAACATGATTTCGTTCCAGAGATCTTTTTAGGAGAGTACCTGCAATAATGTGTGTGTATGTGCGTGTGATATATGTGTGTGTGGATTTTGATAAAACATTATAGACTAAGATTGGACCACGGCTATTCTTGATATGATATTGACCAGGAAGTAAATAATATTCCTTCCCTTCCGGACCACATAGTGTACCGTTTACATGTACTATATAGTTAAGCGATTGTGCACCCGTAGAAACTTGGATAGCCCGAATGGTATTGAGAAAGTCACTGATCTCCTCTGGGGTACCTGACATCTTTATTATTAAGATGTCAGATCTCTCGGTAACTAATAAATTGATAGACTAAGAACTTTTACATCACTTACTCTGATGAGGGAACATTGGCTCCCCAGATCTACATGACAACAATTGTAGACCCGTTCACCTTAATATCCATCACGTACTTATCTATACCGGTGTTTGCCTCGTTCGTTACTTCAGATTTCGGAAACCTGTTTATTTGGAATTATTACCTAGTGCTTCCCATTTTCTGAAGTAGATCTTGCCGGATTTCTGTAACAGTTCGCTGTAAGATGCCCGTCTCTGTCGCATGCAGTGCATTTAGAAGGAGGCTTCTCACACTTATTGCTGCGGTGTCCCATCTCGTTGCAGTTATGACATTTCACCGTAGAAAGTGATTTACTACACCTAAAACTGGGGTGACCAATTTCATTGCAGTTAAAACAACGTATCATACTATTTAGGCTACCTGATTTTGAAGAGTCCGTACGATTAGAACTGGTGTCAAGCCGTCCTTTCCGCACGAAGTCCTGATTGTCCCTGCTCTGTCCTATCTTAACTGTTTTGAAATATTTAAGTACCTGTTCGGGTTCTCGGAACTGAGCTGCCTGAGCCCCAACCTTTACTGCACGATCTTCTATGCCATATAAAATACAGTCTACGGCCCGTCTGCCCGTAATGGCACATCTATTTAATAAATTAATTTTCGCGTAATAATAATGCTCTAAAGAATCACCATATTTTGCCTTCTTAGCTAACATTTCTGTTAAAAGTTCTGCGTAATCCTCTCTACATGGAAATGACTCTATTAATTTCTTTTTCCATTCAGGCCACGTATGTAGCATCGAAGTCAGACCCTGGTACCATGTCTTCGCTACCCCAGTTAATTTAGGCAAAGAGTAGTGTATGATTTCTCGCTCCTCCCACCCATAAATCTCAGCACATTCCTCTATTTTAGTGATCCACGTTAGAACGCTTTGATCTTTGGAAAGAGGGTCAAACTCCGGCACCACATTCGCGTTGAACGCTAACTTGGGTTTATCTGAACTCTTAACTTTACCTAAAATGTCTAAAAACTTATTCATAAGTACATCTCGATCAGTAGCTTTAACTTTTGATAACCTAGACCTTTTAGGAGATGGTGACTCACTTCTCGTCTCTGAAGAGTCACGAGTGATGCGGCCCGTTCTAGTTACGCGGCCCACTTGTCTTTTAATACGTGATCGTCTTGATGGGGAAGTAGATGACTCGTTTCCCGTCTCAGACTGCATAGACTCAGAATGTCGCCTTCCCTGCAACCTACATGGCTCTTGTCTAAGACGATACCGCTTCCGCTTACCACCTCGTATGGTTTCGTGTCTCGAATATCGCGCCCTGCACTCACCAGCTGTGCTTCTATTTCCATCTTCTGCTCCAGTTTCAGCCCGATACTTTAATCTCAACCCACCACCTTGGGTTTCGTTTTTGGAAGTCAACTCCCCACCTGGAGTATCATTCCTTATCCTCGATCTTCCATCTAAAGAACCTTTCCATGAACGAGACCCACCACCTAGGGTATCGTTCCATGTATGCAACCCGCCACCTGGGTTATTATTCCTTTTCCTTGACCCGCCACCTGGGTCATTATTACTTTCCTTTAACCCGCCACCTGGGTTATTATTCCTTTTCCTTGACCCGCCACCTGGGTCATTATTACTTTCCTTTAACCCGCCACCTGGGTTATTATTCCTTTTCCTTGACCCGCCACCTGGGTCATTATTACTTTCCTTTAACCCGCCACCTGGGTCATTATTCCTTTTCCTTAACCCTCCGCCTAGGGTACCATGCCAGGAACTAGACCCCCTACCTAGGGCGTAGTCCCCAGTACTATCCAAACCCCTACCTGGGGCATCCTTTCTAGACCCTTCTCCTAGGGTATATTTCAATGACGGCCCACCACCTTGGGCGTCTTCATAGTCAATTTCCATTACTCCTTTCTCCTGAAACTTTCAGTTACCATCATTAGAATTAGGTAGGTAAAGATATCTTTATGTTTTAGAAACCGTTCTAAATATCGTTTCTAAATATGTATAGATAACGTAGTAAACGTGTGAAAATATTCATACGCAGATTCCAGAATCAATTGACTTTAAAGGAATAATCAAATAAAACAAAGATAGAAAAACAAATTATTACAATAGCGCAGCAGACCCAATTTAATTCAAAAATAATAATTATGTGTAATAATTATGTACTCGTTACATAATTATTTGATTATATATTATGTATAATAATAGGCCATACGCGGCTGTTGAATAATACCTGCAGCGTACCTACTTAAAAGAAGAAGTACAAAATAACATAAGTATTATAAGTATGCCGCTCTATCTTTCATAGGCCGGGATGTCTCTTGTGGTTAAGATGATCTGATCTGAGTCTGATGTTGTACCACCCATAAACAATGACAGTAAACTGGTGATTAAAATTAATATATTCGCTTATTAACCAGATATTAATCAAGAAACTTAAAATATAAGCGTTTTTATGGAATTATCGTGATTCTTAAACACTGCCGTAATAAATATTATAGACAATAAAAACGTGTCACACATGCACTGTCTGCTGTGCTTACCTGAGAGATCATTATTTTTCAAACTTAAGCTAGATAATGTTAGCATCAAATAGAACTATATATGTAGGTATAATATTATAACAACAAAAGTTTTCCTACCATTCATGAAAATAGGATCAAAATAAATAATAAACATATTTAAAATGCTACACTTTCGTTTTTTTTTATGATACTTTTCTATTTTCAGGGTAAATACAAAAGAAAAAAAATGCATGCATTTACATTTCTCTAGCAGTAATACAAAAGCAAAGAAACCATGACTAGTACTATACCAGTAATCTCCGATTTTTTTTTAAACAATAATTCTCATAAATATAAAACAAAGAAAGAAGGGGAAACAAAAATATTACTTACGTTTTCCGGATTGTGAGCGTAGTGAGAAAATGAAAATTCTCTCAACTATCCCGCTTCTGAACTAAAGGGTTATTAGTTCAGCAAATTAAAATGCGGTGTCTTCACTTTTAAAAAAACTATATTCCTCAATATAATTAATGCCTTATACTTCGAACTTAACAATATTATCTCTATTCCCTTCGCCCTCTCACTTCTCAATATTTTCCTCGTGAAAAACCCGCCACCCGGAAGTTCCCGATTGGCGGGAAAAACATTTTAACAGTTAACAAATATAAATATTCCTTAAATAATTCAGAAACATTAAAGAGCTAATGTCATTAATTATATGATTAAAGCTTAGAATTATTACACGCAGTTATTATTACTATATTTCAAAATTACGACCTATCAGAATAATTACCACCAACGCCATTTGTTGACTAAACCGGAACTAGTAATAATGTCGACGTATTATTTAAAATAAATAAATAATACGTTGACATTTGTATAAACTTTAATCAAATGATCTATACCTAGGACAAATATTATGTAACAATAAATCGTAAAATATTTACTATCTATTAAAAAGACCTAACAATAGAACAGAAAACACTTTATTCATGGCAAAATAGGTACATACTTAAACAATAATACACGTAAGGAAACAATTTGACTAAAACTAAATAAACTAAATTATAAATAACTAAACCGATATCCGATATCCGTTCTGATATCCGATTGAGCTGCAATATTGCGTGCCTGTATAAATCGTATGACAGTGCAATATTATTATAACATGGAGCTGATTTGATGACGGAGCTCGAAGGTGGCCATAGGTGGTGTTATTGAACGGCACAAACCCATCGAGTTTGAGCTCATTTTATTCACAACTTGACAAGTACTTTTATATTAGATGGTAATAATAATAAAAGCTTGTTTAAAAAAAAAAACGCTTGTTAACTACTCTGTTTATGCACAATGATATTGAGAAAAGCTACAAATCTCTTTGCAATGACAGCGGTAGTACTCTTGACGCAACGTAAGAGTTGATAAGTCTTGACATGTGTTTTCTTGCGCTACCAATAGTGGTTACTTTTATTAAGTATTTTTATGAACTACGCAATGTCTTTTCGTCCGATATACCTCAGTGCCTCAAGACGAAAGTTTTTGATCAATGTGTGTTACCAGTGATGACTTACGGCACCGAAACGTAGTCCTTCACCAATGGCCTCATCTCGAAGCTCAAAGTCGCCCAGCGTGCTATGGAAAGGGCTATGCTCGGGGTTTCTCTACGAGATCGAATCAGAAATGAAGAAATCCGTAGACGAACGAAAGCTGAAGTGGCAATGGGCAGGCCACATAGCGCGGAGAGCGGATGGCCGATGGGGTCGAAGAGTGCTCGAGTGGAGACCACGGACTAGCAAACGCAGCGTAGGACGTCCACCCACAAGGTGGACAGACGACCTTATAAAGGTCGCCGGAAGACGCTGGATGCAGGTCGCTTCCAACCGGTACATATGGAAGTCCAAAGGGGAGGCCTATGTTCAGCAGTGGACGTCCAATGGCTGAGATGATGATGATGAAGTATTTTTATTACCAAAATGATAATATTTGCTACAATATCTTATTGCTACTTTGATAATATGCTGCTATGACAGTAATATTATAATGCAACTGCGACATTCTGCTAATATGACAATCCGCGTTTTTTATGTCCATTTGAGAATGTGACCAAACACGCCTGATCCATTGCCCGCTTGCCGCCGCGAACTGCGGACCGGTCCTGTGTGACGTGGTTCGGTTCGCGACCGTTCGCGTTCGGATCGCGGCCAGTTCGCTTTGCCGCCGTGCCGCCTCAGTGTGACGTATCCTTAATAATAGTAATAAAAGCTTGTTGTCTTTCTGTAGAGACAAATGTAGAGGAGGGACCTGCATACTTGTGAGACGTGGTGTTAAATATCGGGAACTATGTATGTTGAATAATATGGCTCTGCAAAATATATTTGAAGTTTGTGGTATTGATATCCCTACTCACAGGTTGCTCGTCCTATGCCTTTACCGAACTCCATCATCCGATCCAAATATCTTTCTAAGAAAGCTTGATTTGCTGCTACATGAATTGGCTAAACAATATAAATCGAATTATAAAATTGTAATTGCTGGGGACTTTAATATTAACACTTTGAAACCCGGTAAACTAACCGATTATCTCATGGATCTATGTTTCAACCATAATCTGCAACTTCATATACAATCACCTACTCGCAAAGATTCATGCATCGACCATATCCTTAGTAATATCAGAAGCGCAACCGCAACTATATTGCCTCTCTACCTCTTGATCATGATACTGCGCAATTATTAACTTTTTCTGTGAAAATAAAGGAGTGTGTAGAGAAAAGTTATTTTATTTATAAAAAAGACTATAGTCGCGATAATATTAGAAAATTTAAAGATTGCCTTTCTAGTTTATCTTGGTGTGAAGTTTATGCAGAGGATAACATGAATAAGGCATTTAATACATTCCACGAATTTATTTGCCTTTTTTATAATTTATGCTTCCCAGTGATAAGAAAACAAATAAAAAACAACACAAAAAATAATAAATGGATTAGTAAGGGTATAAAAAATAGTTGTAAGACAAAAAGAAATTTAAGACGGCTATATTACAAAACAAAAACAGTTTTATACAAAAATAAATACCTCAAATACTCACTTTTTTTTTTTTTTTTTTCTGTAATCATATCTTGCGATCAGCCTTATTGGCTATAAGCAGATGCGGTGGCGGTTGTTATCGAGTAGGTGCTACCCCCAGCGGGATACTGCCCTTTCACATGTGTAGTCATTCTGTTTGCTGACTATCCTGGTCAAAGATATCTCGCGTCTTTTTAAGCCGGCGAATTATTTCTGGGATTGTAAGTTGGCCTGCAAGTTTGTTTGGATGGTTTTGTAGTCTTGCTTTATATTTTTCGGAATTTGAAGCAATTTCTTGTCTAATCATTGGTATATCGAGAATTTCATGAAGCTCTGTTGTTTTGAGGAACCATGGTGCATTCGATATCTGTCTTAGTATACCGTTCTGCATCCTTTGTATCAGTATTATATTGCTCGAGCTGGCAGCGCCCCACAATTGTATGCCATATGTCCAGATTGGCTTTATCATAGTTTTGTAAATGAGAAGTTTATTGTCGATTGCGAGCTCAAATACTCACTAATTCTAAAGAAATGCATTCGTAAATCAAAAAGGTATACTAACAGTGAATTCATACATAATAGTAAGAATAAATGCAAAGCAGCTTGGACTGTTTTAAAAAATCAAACAGAAACCGCCATCTCTAGACAGGACATTAATGAATTAAATATAAATAATAATAAAATTAATAATCCCACTGACATTGCCTCTAATTTTAATAATTACTTTATAGACCTGATTAGTCCATTGACATGTGATAATAATAATATGACATCTAATTCTACAAATAATATATCTATATCTACCCCTAATTCCATGTTCCTCAGTTCACTGTCCGAAAATGAGGTAAAAAATGAAATAATGAGACTTAGGAACTCGAAATCAGAAGGATACGACGGAATTAGTACAATGGTACTTAAGGATTGCTCCACGGAAGTTGCTCCTATTCTTACTTACCTTATTAACTTATCCTTCTCAACAGGTACTTTCCCAGATTCACTAAAGCTATCAATTGTGAAGCCACTTTATAAGAAAGGTAAAAAAGATAATATGGACAATTATCGCCCTATAACTATTATACCTGTAATAGCAAAGATTTTTGAAAAATGTATGTATAAAAGATTAATAAAATTTTGTAATAAGTATGATATTATTTCGAACTCGCAATTTGGTTTTCAAAAAAACAAGTCAACAACACTAGCTATCTACAAGTTTTTAAATTCTGTACTGACAAGTCTGAATAATAACAATTTCATTACGAGAATATTCCTTGATTTATCAAAGGCTTTCGACTTTGTAACGCATAATATCTTGCTGGAAAAGCTAGAAACCTATGGAATCAGAGGTCTGGCACTTCAGTGGATGGCTTCATACTTAACAGATAGAAAGCAATGTGTCTCCATTGAAAGATTGGTAAGAAATGAAGTAGTAACATATTCCTCAGGTTATAGATATAATAGAAATGGTGTACCACAGGGAACAGTGTTAGGCCCAATTTTATTTATATTATATATCAATGACATAATAAATGTGACATCCCATGAGTGTATATTATTTGCAGATGACATTTCTATTATAATGACATCTAATAAAAAAAATAATACTATAATCAATCATCAAACTGACATTAATATTACTATTGACAAAATTATTAAATGGCTAGAATTAAATAATTTAAAAATTAATTTGGATAAATGTAATTACATACAATTTCACAAATCAAAATATTCAAAAACTAATTTAGATCTAGATATCCCAAAATTGAAAGAGGCTACAGTGACAAAATTTTTAGGCATTATAATCGACCAAGAGCTTAATTGGAAATCCCAATTAAATAATTTGTGTAGCAGGATCAATAAATTTACGTTTGCTCTCAATCAAATCAAGAATGTTGCTAGTTTAAAGACTGCCATCATGTCTTATCATTCTTATGTTGAGTCGATATTGCGTTATGGCTTGATGTTTTGGGGCAACAGCACTGATAAGAATCGGGCATTTATTGCTCAAAAAAAGTGCATTCGGTCTCTGTGTGGCAAACGACCTGATGAATCATGCAGACCTTTATTCCCTAAACTTGGACTGCTACCTCTACCTGCACTCTATATTCATGTTATATGTAATTTTGTTCAGAAACACAAATACCTCTTCAAGACTGTAGGGCAATCAAGTCTTAGATCGCATAGGTATCCTCACAACCTTATATGTACAGAGTCTCCTGCGTCTGCTAAGTATGTAAAAAGCTGTAGTTATATGTGCGTACGAATTTACAATAAAATACCAAACGATATAAAGGCACTGCATTGTAATTTATTGAAAAGAAAATTATACGCATGGTTGTTAAACAAAAATATATATAATATAGAACAAGATTTTTTGTTAAAGAAATTGTAATGAGGTACCTATTGTTATTATTATTATAATTATTTTCCTTTGACTGCATATTAATTGTTACTATTCTTTTTTAATGCAGGAATTTATTGAGATTATTATAATCAACTGACATTTTATATTTTATTGACATTATTTAAAAATCTTTATTATTATAATTTGATGAATGTTTAAATATTACCATTGACATTAATTAATTATATTTGAAATTATTATAACTTTTAAGTAACCTAACCTAGCCCTAATTAGCTATATTTGCATGCTAAATGATGTTAGCTCAACATGTCTATGATCTAAAACTATGTATTGTAACAACTTAAACACCATGTTGCTTGGCAAATAAAGAATTGAATTGAATTGTTTTTATTAAGTTTTTTTTAAATTTCACTTATTTATTTACAAGCATTTATTTCTTCAATATTTTAAATATATAAGATTAAACCAACTATGAAAAAGTATTTACATCACCTAACTATTAAGCAATGATTTAAATAGGTACTACTTATAAATAAAAAAAGTCGTTGAGGTAAAAAACGTAGTAATACCTAATTAGTTCCTTTAAATTTCGCGGGACTCTTTTCGTGAAAAGCACTCGATCCAAAAGACTTCATGGACCAAAAAAACTCAGTCAAAACATCTTTATTGTTTTAGTTTCCTCTGTCTACGGTTTTTTCAGACGGCCGATAGCACACCCTCGTGTTCAAGTTGACTACATACATTATAAATAATAAGTCAAGCCATTATTTTTCAATGAATGTCTTATATTTATAAAAAAAGTTGGCAACACAAGCGTTTTCAGTTTTGAGGTGGATTCATTTTGCCGCGCTTTTGGAAAGCGGATGAAATTTTTTGTGTTCTTGGATAATAATTTTGCAATAAGTGCTAAACGCGTATTAATAGTGGGTTTAATAAACGTCGAGTTTTTTTGAATGTGATTTACTGTCGAAGAATGGAAAAAAGTTCAACAGTCTGCTATTTTCAAGAATCGTCACAAAATGAATCAATGTGATTCGATAAACGCCCACTCTTTATCGAATTTTGGAGGGAATATCCTCCAATAAACAATGAACTAAAATTATAATAAAGTTTTCGACTGAAGGACTTGTATCCATGGTCAGAATAAATTAATAAGGGCATTTTCATTTTTAAGTGTACCCTGATCAAAATACACGTATTTTTTCAAAGTTGTGTTTTTATGATGTTTAATGGACCTAAGCTGTACTATGTAATCTGGCGGACTTAAATAACTATTTTATTTATTACAAATAGCATGTTTTCCTTATTAAAAACGATAACTAAATGGACATTGTAGTAAAATAGAGGTCAGTTTAGTGACTACATAAAAATCGCCCTGTATTAATATTAAAGGGATTATAACTTAAATTCTATTTTCTATTGCAGCTTGATATTATAATCCATCGAAAAAAATAGATAGTAACTTTGAATTTCAATCAGATTTTTTATAATGAATTTTTAACATCGGTTTTGCCAAAAGTGATGCCAATAAGATTGATTTTTTTATTTTATTTCTTTAACAGAGCGGTTAGTTTTTTAATGAATTGTGTTGAGTTCAACATTTCAACCGGCGCAAACAATATTTAAAATGCTTTTAAGTAAACTAACAATACATAATTTATAAATAAATATTTTGTTCATCTAAAAATGGAGACAGTCACGAAACTGACCCATTGAATATCCTTAAGCTGAGGTTACATGAATAGAAAATGATACAGATTTTATGAACGTTCTAGTTTTAGCCTTTCTCTGTAACGTTTACACAATACTCTTTATTGGGACAAAAAATTACAAAATAGGCTTAAAACTGAATAAAAGTACCTACTAATATTAATGTCCACAATGGGCGGCCTTATCGCTTAGAGCGATCTCTTCATTCTTCATTCTCTTTCGTTTAGTCCTTTCCGCTCCACTAAGTGGCATAGTGAAGTGTATTATATTATATATTTTAATATCAATTTACCTGTAAAATTATATTATAAATATATTTTCAAATTGTCGATGTAACTCTAGCCTTATGTGTCAATTTAGTGACATTTGAAGTCAGTCCTATATGTGACGAAATAAAAATGTCACTAAATTGACGTCACATTCTCAGGCAAGATTAAAAGAAAAATGTTTTTAAATTCCAATATGATATTTAGTAAGAATAAAGTTAGCGGAAATAATTCTAAGTTATACCTGAATGGTTTGAAATAATTCTAGGATGCTTAACGTCTATATTTAACAAGGAAATAACATCACTAACCTGACAATAAAAATGGCATCAGCTGCTGACCAAAACAAAACACCCTTTCGCTTGAGAAACTGTTTTAATTACTAATGTTTAAATTACTGGCCGTGATCTTCTTCACAGATGCTGCCATTTTAGGCAATATAAGTTTCTTTAGTAATTCTTTTTAACCATAAAATACTGTCACTAAATTGACATGTCCAAACGGTTCAAGTTTTAGACATTTGTTTAAAAATGTATTTTAGTATGTTTTATTAGCATTTATATTACAAATTTAATATATGTGAAAGTAAAAATAACAAGCTATGCTTGCATCAAAACAGTGAATATATATGTATAATATTATTTTAGTAATTTGAGCCAATATAATCTTGTGACGGCGGCGACATGCCAAAAACAGCTACTCTGGATATTTAAAATACTCATAAAATAATAATTAAAAGGTGTTTTACTAAACCTGCAGTCTAATTCGCTAACTTAATATATATTTTACCTTTTTATATTAAACTTTAAACAAAATGTCCATTATTAAACTCGCAAAAAAATGTTAAACACCGGCGACATGCTCAAATTGGCAGGTACACTTAAAACTGAAAATGCCCATAAACCAGTTTTGAGGTGGATTCATTTTGCCGCGCTTTTGGAAAGCGGATGAAATTTTTTGCTTTCTTGGATAATAATTTTGCAATAAGTGCTAAACGCGTATTAATAGTGGGTTTAATAAATGTTGAGTGTTTGTGAATGTGATTTACTGTCGAAGAATGGAAAAAAGTTCAACAGTCAGTCTGCTATTTTCAACAATCGTCACAAAATGAATCGATGTGATTCGATAAACGCTCACTCTTTATCGAATAAACAATGAACTTAAAATTATAAAGATTTCGACTGAAGGACTTGTATCCATGGTCAGAATAAATTAATAAATAAACAGTTTTGAGGTGGATTCATTTTGATGACTGATGAAGGACATCGTAATTGTCCGAAACCGTGGTCGAGATATTCTCGACAATATTAGACGTGAGTTTTGCCGTTTTTGTTTTTAGTTATGGATTCATTTTGCCGCGCTTTTGGAAAAGCGGGTGAAATTTTTTGTGTTCTTGGATAATAATTTTGCAATAAGTGCTAAACGCGTATTAATAGTGGGTTTAATAAACGTTGAGTGTTTGTGAATGTGATTTACTGTCGAAGAATGGAAAAAAGTTCAACAGTCTGCTATTTTCAAGAATCGTCACATAATGAATCGATGCGATTCGATAAACGCCCACTCTTTATCGAATTTTGGAGAAAATATCCTCCAATAAACAGTGAACTTAAAATTATAATAAAGTTTTCGACTGAAGGACTTGTATCCATGGTCAGAATAAATTAATAAACAATAAACAGTTTTGAGGTTATAATAATAATTATTTTTTATATTTAAGCTTTTTATAAAGCCTAAGTTACGTCTAGAGTGCATACAACACAATTACTAATGATTAAAATTTTGTTACGAAACGCTTATATTAAAAAAATAGTATAATACTTACGAATGAAAAGACAATCCGAACATTTTCTTTTCACTATCACTTTTACACCCTATCACGCTACACCGCACCATTTTTTAAACTAAATTGTAGATTTATTCAGTCTTTATCGTTTACAAGTAATTTCATTAAAAAAATCTTTGCTGAAAATCAGTAATTTATATTTTAATCATGACGACTACAATATTTTGCAGCTAGCTGTCAAAATTTGTTTCGCAAACTACTTTGCAAAACACGAAAAAAGCGGCACGCTGTATGAAACAAAAAATAGCATCATTCTATTTCTTTCTTTTACACAGCTTTCGCATAAGTTGTTCTCTTTCTCGTGCGAATGAGATAAAACACATCACAAAGTCTATAGCTTTCTCTGTCTACGGATCTAAATGATGATCATGACAGACACTGCTGTCAATGGTTAAAACAATCGATGGAAGAATTCAAAATAAGCTTCTTTGATTGGTTGAGAATAAAATATATCGAAAGCTTATTTGAGAATTCAAACAGTATGTTTTCTTTGGCATCAAAATTAGGCGCTTTGATTGGTGGTCCTATAAAAACGGCTTATACGTAGAAATCATACATAGTTTTAAATTAGTGATGTAACAGCTTCCATATCGATATTTTTCAAAATTGCAGGGTATCGACTAATTAACTGAAATATAATATGCAAAGTTTAGTAATTTTGTGCAAATCCATACTGTGCAATTTTAAAAATAGTTCTTTATTTAAAAAAATATCACAACAAATTATTGACTTGATTTTTCTGCAAAATCGAATTGTATAATATTTGTATTGTATTGTTGTTTGTCATTTTATTAGGGTTTGACCTTGCATTCCCATAATTTTTAGTTTCTGACTCCTTTGGATGAGATTACATTAGATTTTATTTGTGATAATATTTTTTGCGAAACCGTGAGATTTTAATAAAAATACACGAACATAACTTATCTGTATAATATTTTATGTAAAAAATCTGATTTAAGCTGCCGTTCACTTACGCGCATATTTTCTTATTAAGATGGTATTTTAATATCTCTTCATTAGGTGAGTTTTATTATACCTAACTTATAATACCACGCACATTTTGTTTATGTTTATTTTACCTTTTTTAAGGGTTACGCACCTCTAATGGAAAAATACGAATTTTTATAGAATCACTTTGTTGTCCGTCCATCTGTCTGTCTGTCATGTTGTGCAAGGTTGAGGAATTTTCAAAAAGTTAATTGTATGAATTTGTATTTCAAAATGTGTCTAATAATGCGAGCGAGAGAGCTGTCTGCGGCATAAGCGCTCTTAACTTTATAGCTTAACTTTATATACGAGGGTGATTTGATAAGTCCGGTAAAAATAAAACAAGGGTTAATTTTTTTGGTTTAGTTTTTATTTATTTCTCAACATAGTCTCACTGAAGGGCAATACACTGAGTTAGGCGATCCTGTAGCCTACCGATCCCTTCCTTGTAGGAGGGTTTTCCAAAGCCCTCGAAATAGGCCTCAGTCTCCTTGATGAGCGCCGAATTTGAGAAAAATCTGCACCCCCCGAGCCATTTCTTCATGTTTGGAAACAGGTAGAAGTCACTCGGAGCCAGGTCAAGGCAGTAGGGTGGATGGGGGAGCACCTCGTAGCGCAGCTCCACCAGCTTGGCCGTCGCAACGGCAGACGTGTGTGCAGGTGCGAGGTCATGGTGAAACAAAATTTTCTTCTTCGCTAAATGAGGCCGTTTGATTGAAATTTCTGTGTTGAGCTGATCTAGGAGAGACGCGTAATAAGCTCCGTTTATTGTCTTCCCTGTTTGGAGATAATCCACAAGGATTGTGCCTTGAGCGTCCCAGAAAACAGTCGCCATCACCTTCCCGGCAGACGGAACCACTTTTGCCTTCTTTGGTGCACTGCCGCCAGCTTCCACCCACTGTTTGGACTGTTATTTGGTCTCGGGTGTGTAGAAATTAACCACGTTTCATCCACCGTTATGAAACGCAGCAAGAACTCCTCCGGGTTGCGCTGGTACAGCGCCAGACTGGCCTTGGACATGGTCACGCGTTGTCGTTTTTGGTCCACAGTGAGCAAACGCGGCACCCACCTCGCGGAAAACTTTTTCATCTCTAGGAAAAAACGTGTAGGATGTTCCAGACCCGTTCAGTTGAGATGCCTGTAGTCTTGGCTATCTCACCAATTTTGATCCTGCAATCCTCCAACACGAGATCGTAGACTTTGGTGACCATTTCGGGTGTGGTCACCTCCACAGGACGTCCTGGTCGGGGCTCGTCCTCCGTGCTCATCCTGCCGCAACGAAAGCTTGTGAACCATTGATGAATCATTTTTAATGAAGGAGAAGAATCACCGTAATACTTGTCTAGTGATTTTTTGAAGTGAAAACTTCTTTAGCGGCGCTGAGCACTTTTTTGTATGGGTAAAAACTTTAAAACTCGCGTCAGGGTCACGTGATGCTGATCGAAAAAGCGTAAGATCGAGGGGAAGGGAGAGGAACTAGTATCTCCCACTCTTTCTACCGTGCCTGAGTGTGCTGCTCTGTTTAGGCGGCACAGGGGGCTTAGACAAGCGCGCGCCCGATATTTTTTTTAAGTTATCATAAACCAATTGTATCAGTTGTAAAAATTTGCGATGATGATTATGATAATAACGATGGTGTAAAAGTCGTCGAAATTATGGATGGAAGTTGATTTTTCTGAGAGATAAAATTTAATGTAATATATAAATAACGATATAATATTATAAATAACAACATATAAATTGTCATATTTGTGTACGATAGCGCAATAAATAAACATTGTATTCTACCTCATAAATGATAGTATTTTTATACTTATAATTAAACACAACGTTAATATTGAAGTTTTCACTTCTGCCGGCACTCCCGGAGTGCTATTTTTTTGTTTGCGTGATTGTTTTCTTCCTCAAAAAGTATTGCTTTATCAAGACTCTAAACTCACTTTTCGCCATCTTCACTGTATACTAGGAACTTGTCTACTCTAAATGACTGTCAAATCAAAACTTATCAATATATTTGGATAAAATTTCATCTGCATACCATCAAAACAATAACCTATCAGGACATGTTAATAACTTGTCAATACTATGTCGCTATCATCCATTTTTACCGGACTTATCAAATCACCCTCGTAATACTTGTGGACCCGCACGCACTTCGGTCCACCGGTGCACCCTAACAGAAAATTATCAGTGCTTCTGTACTATATTATGCATGTATTATACATATAAACTTTCCTCTTAAAACATTCTATGTATTAAAACCCGCATCAAAGTAGTTTTTAAGATCTAGACACGCGGCAGCGAGTCAAGCCAAGTTCAAGCAAAGGAACTGGCGACCGCGCCGTGTGTTATATTACACGAACCATCCAAAGCGCGTTTTGACGACTTTTTACACCCTCGTTATACAAAAACTATTACACATAGACAAGTCAAATTTGGCACATATACTTAAATATACGAACTATATCTCTGTTCCAAATTACAATAACACAGCTCAAACGGTTATTTAGATATAAACATCCAGTAATCGGTGAAGTTAATACATACTGAGGGATAGATCAAAAGTAATATCCCACTTCCAGATGACCTAGAAAGTTCAAATTTGGCATCCAGATAGGCAAAGTTATAGTAACAAAGGAAAAAATCAGAAACTAGTAAATTTTAATGATTTAATAATATTTTTAAATTTAATAAAAATTGTTAATTTTAAAGTGTGGTAATTAACTTGCAAATTAAATATGATCCACCTTCCGGTTTCCGATTAAGCTGAAATTTGGCATGCATGTATAAATTGGATGACAATGCAATATTATTGTAAAATGGAGGTGATCTGATGATGGAGCTGGAAGGTGGCCATAGGGACTCCGTAAGTATATGACGCAACCCCATCGAGTTTGGGCTTATTTGATTTGTCTTGACGAGTACTTTGATACTATATAGTAATCAGGGTCTGATGATGGAGCTGGAAGGTGGCCATAGGAACTCCATAATTAAGCGACGCAACCCCATCGAGTTTGAGCTCGTTTGATTCGTCTTGACGAGTACCTTGGTGCTAGACAGTAATAATAAATGCCTGTTAAAAAAAAATAGCACTCCGGGAGTGCCGGCAGAAGTGAAAACTTCAATATTAACGTTGTGTTTAATTATAAGTATAAAAATACTATCATTTATGAGGTAGAATACAATGTTTATTTATTGCGCTATCGTACACAAATATGACAATTTATATGTTGTTATTTATAATATTATATCGTTATTTATATATTACATTAAATTTTATCTCTCAGAAAAATCAACTTCCATCCATAATTTCGACGACTTTTACACCATCGTTATTATCAGAATCATCATCGCAAATTTTTACAACTGATACAATTGGTTTATGATAACTGAAGTAAGAAACAAACAGTTTTGATTCGAACCTATTTAAGTGTCTAATAAATACCGCATCAATAGTAGTTTTGTATTTCGTTGTGCTAAAATTGCGATCATTTGACATAGTTAAACCAAATTCATTATTTAAAAATTCAATTAATGATTGATTTTTATCGTCTGCAAAATTTATATTGAAATCAAAATTAAAAAATAAAACGGGCGCGCGCTTGTCTAAGCCCCCTGTGCCGCCTAAACAGAGCAGCACACTCAGGCACGGTAGAAAGAGTGAGAGATACTAGTTCCTCTCCCTTCCCCTCGATCTTACGCTTTTTCGATCAGCATCACGTGACCCTGACGCGAGTTTGAAAGTTTTTACCCATACAAAAAAGTGCTCAGCGCCGCTAAAGAAGTTTTCACTTCAAAAATCACATGTTACCTACTATAAGTACAAACTACCTCTATGACTGATAATAATGGTATGGTAATTTTAAGTAGATACATTTGTTATATTGTTTATGAGTCACGATAAGGAGTAGATACCTAATACCTATTCTATTCCACCTCGATCCTCTCTCGTCGGCGGAGAGTAGAGCGACAGTCCCATGGCCGGTGCACCGGAAATAATTAAAATCAAATAAATATAAATTAAGTTCTAGTAAGCCCAAAGGGCTTGATAATTAATCTATATGATAGGGCTTACTATGACTACTTCATTTCTGATATGCGTCTGGTGGCTCAGTTATTTATTACATGTGGATTTTAAGAGCTTCACGTGAGAATAATATTATAACGAATGGAGTAGGTATTATACCACCTTTATTTTATTTAACCTTACTCTTATCAGTTTTAGTATACTTACATACAATTAAATGATAGGTATTTCGGACCACGCCAGCGCATTAGGTATACATCATTAAATTATGGATAAGTACCTACCTACTATTAAATTCTGTACAAAAAGTAATGATATCCTATCAAAAACATAAATGTGAAATTAGAGCCAAGTTCAATATTACGATATATGTATTATGTAGGTACCTATGCGTTAGTTGTTTGTTGACTTCAAAGACAAAAGAAGGGAGATCTAAATTGGTGCCAAGTTCAATGGTTAGTCCTGAAATATATTTATAACATAAAATATTCTATTACAACTTAAAATATTATTTCTTCTTATAACTTAAGATAAATATATTATTGCTTGAGATCTGACTTGGCTTGTTCTCATATTGTATTATGCGAAATATTATAATTAACTTGCCTACTAAAACTGTCTATAAAACTAGCCGCCGTGGAACATAGGGCTCTTTCGTGACTGTTTTTGTATGCAGGTATCTACTTAATAATATGTCGTATATGAGAACAAGCCAAATTAGATCTCAGGCAATAACATATTTATCTTAAGTTATAAGAAGAAATAATATTTTAAGTTGTAATAGAATATTTTATGTTATAAATATATTTCAGGACTAACCATTGAACTTGGCACCAATTTAGATCTCCCTTCTTTTGTCTTTGAAGTCAACAAACAACTAACGCATAGGTACCTACATAATACATTAGGTATATCGTAATATTGAACTTGGCTCTAATTTCACATTTATGTTTTTGATAGGATTTAAGCATACATAGGCACAGACAGACACGGGAGGCAACTTTATTTTATATTAACTAGTGATAGTGATTTTGTCCTCGCACTCCATAGAACCTGGAATTCTGAAATAGTTTCCTCTTCAGCGTTTTGCTCGTATTTCTAGCAACTTTTAATAATAATTATAATCGAAAC
Organism: Hemithea aestivaria; assembly: GCA_947507615.1. Classification (NCBI taxonomy): domain Eukaryota; kingdom Metazoa; phylum Arthropoda; class Insecta; order Lepidoptera; family Geometridae; genus Hemithea; species Hemithea aestivaria. The sequence goes on from OX382338.1 coordinate 15,586,692, forward strand.
CTCAACCCCCAACTAATCTGCAATCTGATTTCAGAGGATTTTTTTAAACATCTCATCAACTTTCTTTGTTTTTATCTAATCAATATCTTTCAGATATTTCCTTTTAGAAAGATACTTCACGACTAGAAATACAATATATTATATATAGTATACAATATTATATGTGTATAATTAACTTCATAGAATCCCATAACATCTTATCACCAAATCAATTTGGTTTTAGAAAGAAAAAATCCACCGAAGATGCCATAGCAAAATTAATAGAGTTTATCTCTTCAAAATTAGATAGAAAGGAGAAATGCATTGGTGTCTTTTTGGATCTTTCCAAAGCATTCGACACTGTCTCTATACCTAAGCTAATTAACAAGATGGAAAGAGTCGGTATTCGGGGAATTGCTCTAGACATTTTTAGGGATTACCTTACTGACAGATGTCAATTGGTTAAAATAGGATCCTACAAAAGCGAGGAGCTCCCCATAAGCTATGGAGTACCACAGGGCAGTATATTAGGACCCACCCTATTTAACATATATATTAATGATCTCTGCGACCTATATATACCACACTGTCAGATTATAACCTATGCTGACGACACGGTTCTTCTCATAAACTCCCCAAATTGGACTGATTGCAAAGCCTTCACAGAAAGAGCCGTTACTACCGTTAAAAGCTGGCTAGATCAAAATCTCCTGACACTTAACATACAGAAAACCCATTATGTCACCTTCTCTCCCAACCAGCTTTCTCTACCCAACACCAATTTCAACATTACACCTCATGTATGTGCCTATAACTTAAGTTGCAACTGTCCTGCTCTCACTAAAGTTTCCTGTGTCAAGTATCTGGGGATACAAATTGACCAGACATTACACTGGCATGAACAAATAGATCAGCTAGTACAGAGAGTAAGAAGACTGATTTATATCTTTAGGCAACTTAGGGATTCTGCCGATGAGAAAATCCTTAACATGGTTTACCAATCTCTCTGCGAATCGATTATCTCATATTGCAATACAGTATGGGGAAGCGCTCACAAAACTCTACTCCTTGCCCTTGAAAGAGCGCAGCGTGTTATCCTAAAGGTGATATATAGGAAACCCTATAGATATCCTACGAGCCAACTATACACAGACTGCCGCGTACTAACGGTCAGACAACTGTATGTACTAAGAACTGTCCTTCGCAAACATTCGGAAATCCCGTACATTCCCAATGTCATGCGAAAAAGGCGTTGGAAGGATCAGCTTTGTTTAGTTGATCAACATAGAACGGACCTCCGCGGACGACAATACTCTATAATTAGCTCTCGACTTTATAACACGGCAAACAAGAACGCGCTCATATACGGTTCCTCTAGACATGAATGCAAGAAAAAGATTAAAAAATGGCTCGAAAATTTAACCTACGATCAAACCGAACAATTACTAAAAATCATCCAGTAAGTGATGGCGCTCCAGCACAGCCACGCACACTTCAAGGCAATGTCACTCGCACACACTCACTCTCAGACTCGGACTCTCTGCCAGACACTCGGTCGTGAACAAATAAACACACACACACACACACACACACGCACGCACGCACACTAGCACGCACGCACGCACTCACACACACACACACACACACACACACACACACACACACACACACACGCACACGCACGCACGCACGAGACACGCACGCACACATACATAGATCCCCACGCACACGCACACACGCCCGCATACATACATACATACGCACACACACACACACTCTACATAATATTATTATCTTGTTGTTGTTTTTACTGTTAAGTTTACTAATATTTTTCGTTGTTGTTTTGCTGTTGTTTACTATAAACTATTCGCATGAATTTACCAACATGAATTGTTACGTAAAGCTTAGTATTTTAGTATGTACAATAACTTTGTGTTTAGATTGTTTATCTTGCTAGATAGTTGTTACATAGTCAGATTAAATATAATTTTATACATAGGTATGTTAAAAAAAAAAATTATACTCACAATTTGCCCCAATTTTTAGATTTCAAGCAATGATGCACAAAATATGAGGAATCTTGCTCTAACCGAAAACACAGACCACAAGTCTAGTTTCGGATAGAGCAGTTTTCACCACCATGATACCTCCTTATTATACCCAAATGTTTCTGTATCATTAGATCTAATGTACCTATTTTATGAATAAATAATTTAATTTAATTTAATTTAATACACTATATCAGTGGCGGATTTGCCCTAAGGCCCAGTAGGCCCGGGCCTAGAGCGGCCAGATATTAGGGGCGGCCAATCGTGACAAAAAAATCACTGATGACAAGAAATAACTAAAAGTACGTAAATATTTTAAAGGCTTCAAGGGACCATGGGTTTTTCTCGGTGGCTCTGCTCTATAATAAGAATATTTATTTTCTCACCGCTCAGAACACATCTTTTGTAGCCTGAAATATAAAATTTTCTCGGCACTCGCAGCTAGCTGCTCGCGCAATTATAAATAGAATATTATGTATTTTGTTCACCACTCAGAACGAGCTCATTGCACACAGTACCGGCGTTAGGGTGGGGCGCGGTTGGGTGACCGCCCAGGGCGCCGGATAAAAGGGGCGCCACAGGCTCTATAATTCGTTGAGAAAAATTCAATATTCTCGGTGCTCGTAGCAAGCTGCTCGCGCTTTTATAAGAACATTTAGTTTCTTTGCCACTCGAAGGAAGATAAACGCACATCATTCGTGCTGAAAAATTCAAAATTTTCTCGGCGCTCGCAGCGAGCTGCTCGCGCTTTTATAAATGAGAAAATTTACTTTCTTTGCCATTTGAAGCAAGATAAACGCACATCATTCGTGCTGAAAAATTCAAATATTTTTCGGCGCTCGCAGCGACTTACTCGCGCTTTTATAAATAAGGACATTTAGTTTCTTTCCCACTCGAAGATAGCTAAACGCACATCATTCGTGCTGAAAAATATCTAAATTTTCTCGGCGCTCGCAGCGAGCTGCTCGCGCTTTTATAAATAAGAATACTTATTTAGTTTCTTTGCCGCTCGGAGCAAGCTAAACGCACAACATTTGTGCTGAAAAATTCAAAATTTTCTCGGCGCTCGCAGCGAGCTGCTCGCGCTTTTATAAATGAGAAAATTTACTTTCTTTGCCATTTGAAGCAAGATAAACGCACATCATTCGTGCTGAAAAATTCAAATATTTTTCGGCGCTCGCAGCGACTTACTCGCGCTTTTATAAATAAGGACATTTAGTTTCTTTCCCACTCGAAGCAAGCTAAACGCACATCATTCGTGTTGAACAAATCTAAATTTTCGCGGCGCTCGCAGCAAGCTGCTCGCGCTTTTATAAATAAGAATATTTATTTAGTTTCTTTGCCGCTCGGAGCAAGCTAAACGCACATCATTCGTGCTGAAAAATTCAAAATTTTCTCAGAACTCGCAGCAAGCTGGAAAGTTGGATTTTTTTCTAGATACGCCCATGATTTTGCCCATCGGAATCGGCCCAGAAAAAAATCCTGGAATTTTTTCCTTTTTAGTATGGGTTTGAATTGCTTTTTAGGGGGCGCCGTAGAAATCTCGCCCAGGGCGCTGGTATTGTTAAAACCGGCTCTGATTGCACATCTTTTGTAGTCTGAAACGTAAAATTTTCTTGGCGCTCGCAGCAAGCTGCTCGCGCATTACAAATTTTATTCTATTCGGAACGAGTTTAACGCACACGTTCTTGTCAGAGATGTAACATTTCCTATTTTAGAGATTAAAATTGTAGGTAAACGTTGAAATGTACAAACCTACCTTGTTCACAAGAAAAAAAATTCTGGATCCGCCACTGTTTAACACATTCGGTGCCACCGACTCGCCATGCGAGTTCACGTTCATTTTGTTCGCGAGTCGGTGGCACCGAATGTGTTAAGGAGTAAGTAGGAGTAGACATGTTATATACGACGTAGATGCAGGTATTACACGGACTGGGGCCTAGGGCGGCCTAGACTGTAAATCCGCCACTGCACTATATCGAAATCATCATCATCATCATATCGAAATATTAGGTTTTGATATTGAGTACTATTATCATGATTATCGATAAAATGATCTGCAGCACTATGACGTACTACATAAAGTATGGAGTATAGAGTAGAGAATAGTATTTCGTCGTACAAATAAATGACACGCAATTCGCAATAGTGGAGAGCCAATAAAAAAGGCGCAAATTCATGGTTTTTTGTTGTTTGAGTGTCTGAACACCTAAACAATTTCGAGTAAATGATCAGTAACAATATGTTTACGTGAAAAGTTAAATTGAAAGTGCGGTTCGCCCAATAAAAGCGAATGTTTTGATGTCGTGAAGCATGACCACGGCATGACTTCCATGCCCTGCGTACCTACAGAAGGGCGTGCGGCGCGGATTACGTTTACTATGAATGATTTTATCTCTTTCTAAACTCGAGTGCTCGAGTGTCTGTGAATGACCGAGTGTCGAGTATAATAAGCGAGCGTACCAAATTATGGATCGAATAGTGTTTGTTGTTGATGTATTTTGATTATTTCTCAAAGATAAGATTTTGCGGTGTGCGTTATCGCGAGTTCGCAATCGGCGCGGTGCGGCCCACGGAATAAATCGTCATATGGAATTACGTCGGAGGATTCGTTACGCATTTCGATTTATCACGCAAGGTACTATTTACGCACTATATGGTGAAGTTAGTACGTATTTTTAGTGCGTGTGCAAGCGTTCGCGGGTGACTTTCATCATCGGAGTAAACAACTTCAAGGTTATCGGTCGGCACGCGCCAGGTTCGTCAACGGGAGCGGGGATTGTGATGGTGGAGTGATGTCGGGGTCCTTGGGAGGGGGTGCGGGCGCGGGCGAGGTGGTGCGCCAGGGGCACCTGAAGAAGCTGAAGACGATGAAGAAGAAGTACTTCGTCTTGCGCGGGGAGTCTGTGGAGGGGGGCGCGCGGCTGGAGTACTACGAGTCGGAGAAGAAGTTCCGCGCGGGGGCGGCGCCGCGCCGCGTGCTGGCGCTCACCAGCTGCTACAACATCATGCGGCGGCTGGACCTCAAGCAGCGGCACGTGATCGCGCTGTTCACACGCGACGAGCAGTTCTGCATCGTGGCAGACAACGAGCCGGAGCTGCACGCCTGGCTCGCCGCCATACTCAAGCACCATCGCTCTGATGATGCCAGCGCCGACCTGCGACATCCCATCCGTGAGTACTCTTCTCATCTTATTAGAAACGTTTCTTTGCCTCAGATGAATGCCTCAGAATGCAGTAAAAGTATTCCATTCATATCCAAAACTGTCAAAATAACAGAAAAACAATTCAGTAAATGTTTGAAAGACCGATTCTTTAAAAATATTTCTGTGAAAAATTTAGATATTGAATCGGAACTCTGCTGATATTCCATTTCATATCCCATTGAATATCCTATGTTGATCAGTCTTCTATGCCAAACTTTGATAAAAACTACACAACAGTGTTTATAACAATACAAAGGCGTAAAATTCAAAATGTCATTCAATGATAAATGACTAAAAGTGGACAACAGTTGTTAAAATAATTGTTCACTTCCTTCACAGAGGAATTTGACGGTTGCTGACAATGTTGCGTGATTGTTTGTAAACAATCAACAATATTGTGTAAACAATAAACAATTTGTGTAACTTATTTGACAATTGCATCATATAAGAATCAATTATTGAATCTGCTGCAGACTATTTAGGTTATGTTTGCAAGATTGCAATTCAGTGTTTTGCTTAGGAAATTTTTGTGCAGGTGCTTAACTCCTCAAGTACTAGCATTATATTTTTATTGTTTTTTAGCGGGGGTGGATTGAATCAGTTTCTAGCATTCTTAAATTAAAGCCTAAATTCCAATGGGGTGGTTGCGGCCCGATCAAGCCACTCAGGGGTTTAGGTGTTAATCAGTCAGCAATCGAAATTAACTGTCCCTGTAAGAAAATAGTTATTAGAGATAATTAATGGAACTAGGCGTTACTTTGCAGAAATCCATCACAACAATTATTAGTTATTATTTAATATTTAAGTTTCACGTAACCACATAACTAACACTAACAAATAGTTATAACCCTTAATGCATGCATATGCGGGAGGGCGGGTGGTGCACTCAGTGGTGGAATTAATACTAATCCCATCAAAAACATAAATGTGAAAAGAGAGCCAAGTTCAATATTACGATGTATGTACTCATAGTTACCTATGATTTGGTAGTTGACTTCAACGACAAAAGAAGTGAGATCTAAATGGGTGCCAAGTTCAATGGTCAGTCCTGAAAAATATTTACAACAACATAAAATATTTTATTACAACTTAAAAGATTATTTCTTCTTATCACTTAGAATTAATATTATTTTGAAGCCTAAAGACTGACTTGGCCAGTTCTCATAATATACTAGGTAGGTACTCTCTTAACTTTAGCTTGATCACTTTTAAACGAACTTAATGCTAATTGTGCGCCACCGTCTTTTATCGTGTAAATTAGTCCCCTCCATCCATTGGTTGTCTGGAAGAAATCGCTCTTTAACGATAAGACCGCCACTTGTACATTGTAATTTTTAATTTTAATTATGTACTTATGTATTTTCTGTAACATTATGTGGTGTACAATAAAGTATCTATTGTCTTATCTTAATGATACTTCGTCGTATGGTACCCATGAGAACTAGCCAAGTCAAACTTTGGGCTTCAAAATAATATTAATTCTAAGTGATAAGAAGAAATAATCTTTTAAGTTGTAATAAAATATTTTATGTTGTTGTAAATATTTTTCAGGACTGACCATTGAACTTGGCACCCATTTAGATCTCACTTCTTTTGTCGTTGAAGTCAACTACCAAATCATAGGTAACTATGAGTACATACATCGTAATATTGAACTTGGCTCTCTTTTCACATTTATGTTTTTGATGGGATATCATTGCTTTTTGTACAGTACTTTTTAGTATGTAATAGGTTTAAGACACCCAGTCATAATAAGATTAATACCAAATGATTATTTTATTGCACCTCCCCCCACCCCACTGCTCCATGGCACGGCCGTCGCACCGCGCACGGCGGCCCGTGAGCCTCGGGCCTCGCCGTGCTTCGATATACCTATACTTAATTAATTTAGTACTTATTTATATATAGCATTTATGTGCACTATTGATTTGAATATTGTACCTAATCAATTGATTTTTAAACAATACTAGTTACTGATAAATTTATCTATATTCACCCAGCTATCTTATACCTACCGCCTACCTGGATGGAAATTTAACTTTTTAGATCATCTGGAACTGGATTAGAATTTGGATCAAAAGAAACCTAAGCCGACAAGACTTGTAATGACGACGACTTGGCGGGGGCACTGCCATGCCCCCAGATACCGCCACATACCTATAATATTATAGCTATACGTTACAGGTACGTAGGTATCTAAAATGTTTACACAAACTAGCACCTAAGGCGATATACATACATTATTTTTATTGTAAACAATGTTAATATTATTACCTCTATGTTACTGAGCCGCCTTGTGCTGGTGAGTCAATATATTGATAGGTATTTACATAGGATATACAATTGTTACGTAGGTACCAGGAACCTATTTTTATTAGTGACTAGTTGTGCCTAGCTGTTTTAACCGCTATACAGTTTGGTACAGTAGTGTATATTATGTTATTCCAGGGGTCTAAGCTATATTTTTTATTATGCCAAATTTAAAGTCAATTGGCCCACCCGTTTAGGCGTGAAAAAGTAAAAAACATATATCCATACGTACAGTAGGTATAAAGTTTGTATTTATATTTATAATTATATTAGTAGGAATAGTGGACTCGCGCGCACTTCGTAGTATCTAACAAAAAATAGCCGCCTACACAAAAATTATAGCAACATGCAACATGTATTGCTTTATGCGTTCCTAGGCGTCCCAAACTTTAATATCATACATTTTTTAAAAATGAATAATAATTTAAAATGATAAAAAAATACTAGTTTCTGATTTTTCCCTTTGTTACTACGACATTACCTATCGGGATGCCAAATTTCAGCTTTCTAGGTCATCTGGAACTGGGATATTACTTTTGATCTATCCCTCAGTATGTATTAACTTCACCGATTACTGGATGTTTATATCTAAATAACCGTTTGAGCTGTGTTATTGGAATTTGGAACAGAGATATAGTTCGTATATTTAAGTATATGTGCCAAATTTGACTTGTCTATTTGTAATAGTTTTTGTATAACGAGGGTGTAAAAAGTCGTCAAAACGCGCTTTGGATGGTTCGTGTAATATAACACACGGCGCGGTCGCCAGTTCCTTTGCTTGAACTTGGCTTGACTCGCTGCCGCGTGTCTAGATTACTATTTTGGTAACATTTGAATTCCTCGCCGTCTCTTAAAACTTAGTTAGACTCACAAATTTAGAGCGGAATTAACACTAAATATTAAATAATAACTAATAATTGTAGTTATTAGAGCTCAAAATATATCATGAAACAACAAATAGGTATAATAGTGTTTTGTGAGTAACTTTTAAGTAGAAGAATTTGACATAACCATGTTGTATTTCATTACAATGTATGATAGGTAAATTCTCTGTTAAACAGTACTAGAATGAGAATACTATAAGAAAAAGTTTACAATTGACAGTCTTACCACTAAAAGCTAACTTATCTAAACAACATCAACATATCCCAGTTCCTACTAATATTATAAATGTGAAAGGATGTGTGGATGGATAAACAGGTATATATTTTTGGTACTTTTTCACACCTAAAGAAAAGTTTTTGATACCTGTTACCCAGAGTGGTAGGAAATATAAAATAAAAAAAAATTCTTTATTGAATCATCACAAATTTAATATAACCTACATTAAAACCAAAAGAGTAGTGAATATATTACTAATGTTATAAACATGCAAGTTTGTAAAAATGTATGTTTGTTACTCTTTCACACCTAAACAGGTGGACCGATTGAGGTGAAATTTAGTATAGAGACAGCTAAGACCCTGGAATAACACATAGGTACAGCGGATAAAACCACTGGATATACTATGCAACTGCGGCCCACTCATGTTCAACAGAAGTATCCACCTGGGGCGACACATTGTGCTCCCAGAAGAGATACAACAAGTCACTCCCCGAAACATCTGGAACTTCCTAGAGGCCACGGGATTAAGCAGTGAATTATAACTCAACTGGACTGCCACAAAAGATCAGGAATGGTTGAAGCGGCTTAAGGTCCTTTTGAGGTTACCTAATAATAAAACCACTGGGCACAGAGTAAATAAATAAATTAAACACCCAGGTTTGAAGAGGATTTAATTTTTAAAAACAGCTACAAACTTATTGTGTACAGTCTATAAACATATACCTAATATATATAATCTTATAGAAAACAGGTCATTGAAGTTGCAAACTGAATAATATGTTTTTGCAAAACAATGTTGCAATCTTTGTTGATCGTTGCTAAATCATAAAATACAAAAGTTCATTGTCTACATGATGATAATATGTTTGAAAGATCTGTAGCTGATTCTATTTTAAGATAAAATTGAATCTATCTTCTAAATAAAATGTTGCTGATTTCTATAGGAACAATAATATGCAATTTAAGGAATAGTAAATAAGTAACTAGACCTGTGTAAATGCTCAAAAATAAAGAATTACATACTGATAGGATAGGACTGATGATGGATCTAGAGAAGAGATAAAAAAAAACGTATTTTTATGTCCCAAAATTAATTATTTTTATTTGCACAAACTAATTGCAAAAGGTATAAAAATTTCTCTTGGGACATTTGGAAGCTAGAGCCACACTACTGTAGGTGTGGTATGTGTGAGTCAAAATAATATCAACTTCATTCATTTGGCATGGCTAGAATCCTCATAATGTATTAGGTAGAGTGTGTTGTGTTAATACTGTACCTAATAATCACAATAGGATAGAATAATACTTTATTGCATACCAAGTATAATTACAAAGAAACTTACTGAGCTAGATATCTTTTAATTTTGGTAAACAATCGGCAGACTTATCGCATTAGGTAATACTAGCTGTGCCCAGCGGTTTTACTTGCTGTCTACCTACCTCTATACCAAATTTCAGCTCAATCGGTCCACCCGTTTAGGCGTGAAAGAGTAACAAACACACATCCAGACATCCATTCTTACAAACTTTCACGTTTATAATATTAGTATGATTATAAATATCTAGTGTCCGACCGAAATTTCGGTTTCGGTTTCGGCCTAGTTTCGGCCAAAAATCGAGTTTCGGCGAAAGTTTCAGTTTCGGCCAAAATCGGCCGAAACTTTTGCCGAAACCGAAACTCGCTTCGGAAGTTGTCGTGCACGCTCGCCTAGCTTCGTTTCTCGCAACAACGCTTTGGCCACGGTAAAGAGATATACAGTAGTTTGACTCCATAGAAACGGCCGGAATGTGGGAGTGAGTAGATGTGGGCAGATGTGGGTAGAAGTGGGTATATAATCCAGAAGCGGGTGCCACGCAGCGACGGGCGGACGTCGCGATAGTTTTTTGCAAGTATTTAGTGTAATTTACGTTATTTACTTTGGACGTATGTATACATAATATAATAAATTATATAAAATGGCAAAAAAATAGCATGCGATATAATGCTGTTTTTGAGGTAAGTTTTTAAGTTTTTTTTTTATTTTTAAAAGTATTCTGCTGATGTAAGAGTGCGAGTAAAAGACCGAGTAAGAGTGCGAGTAAGAGTCCAACTAAGAGTCCGATAAGAGTCTGAGTAAGAGTGCAAGTAAGAAACTGAGTAAGAATTCGAGTAAGACTCCGTGTAAGTGTCCGAGTAAGAGTGCGAGTAATAGTCCGAGTAAGAGTGCGATTATAAGATTCCGAGTAAGAGTGCGAGTAAGAGACCGAGTAAGAGTGCGAGTAAGAATCTGAGTAAGAATTCTAGTAAGACTGCGAGTAAGAGTCCGAGTAAGAATGCGAATAAGAATCTAAGTAAGAATTCGAGTAAGACTGCGAGTGAGAGTCCGAGTAAGAGTGCGAGTAAGAGTCCGAGTAAGAGTAAGAGTCCGAGTAAGAGTTGGAGTAAGAGTGCGAGTAAGAGTTCGAGTAAGAGTCCGAGTAAGAGTCCAAGTAAGAGTTCGAGTAAGAGTGCGAGTAAGAGTTCGAGTAAGAGTCTAAGTCTTGTCTCTTGTCTTGTCTCTTGTCTTGTCTCTTGTCTTGTCTCTTGTCTTGTCTCTTGTCTTGTCTCTTGTCTTGTCTCTTGTCTTGTCTCTTGTCTTGTCTCTTGTCTTGTCTCTTGTCTTGTCTCTTGTCTTGTCTCTTGTCTTGTCTCTTGTCTTGTCTCTTGTCTTGTCTCTTGTCTTGTCTCTTGTCTTGTCTCTTGTCTTGTCTCTTGTCTTGTCTCTTGTCTTTTCTCTTGTCTTGTCTCTTGTCTTGTCTCTTGTCTTGACTCTTGTCTTGTCTCTCGTCTTGCCTCTGGTCTTGTCTCTCGTCTTGTCTCTCGTCTTGTCTCTCGTCTTGTCTCTCGTCTTGTCTCTCGTCTTGTCTCCCGTCTTGTCTCTCGTCTTGTCTTGTCTTGTTAAAAATAAATACGATTGAAGAGTGATCAATCGTATTTATTTTTAACTCCCGACGCAAAGACGAAGGTAGACGTGTGCGCCGCGCCGCCGCCGCCGGTCATTTTGGTCACGCCGCCGCCGCCGGTCATATTATCGGCGTGAAATCGGCGTGGCTTTTTTTTTTCACTTTATTTACGTTATTATAATATTGTTATCATCATTATCATCGAAATAAAATAAGTGAAGACACATGAAATGTCCCCCATAAATTTAAACGACTTGAAAGGGGATAAATATAAATTTATACGGTATGTCCACGTACAAATTTATGTAAAAGAAAAGAAAAGAATGAAACTAGTCGGGGCTTTGGGTCGACACGCAGCTACCACTAACTGTTGCTATTGCTACCCGAGTAGTAAATTACTAACATTTTGTGAAATTAAACGTATAGCGAAGCAAAGGCCAACGATGGGGATTGTTGGCAATTGTTGTCGCTGTGTGGACTTTCCTTGATCGTTGTCGCTGTGAAGTCCACAGTCCAACATACTGGCGTTATGTCACATAACATCGCGGTCGAGTCGACCTCTCGTTGAAATATCTAGGACTCGTCCTCGATGAGCGGTGAAATTTCCTGGAGCACTTTGCCCGGTTGTCTCCCGCCTGATCTGTCCGCTACTCCAGCGGTGGATGGACAGAGCGCACGGGTCGTTGACCTTCAGGCTCGTGCAGGTGTTTTGCGGGTACGGATGCTTCGGAAAGTACTTGCATGCATCACGTAGCCGGCAGAGAACCAACCCCTGCTTGCCACCTCTGTGGTTGTGGAGTGGATTCGCGTGCCTAGCATGGGTCAGTCAGCACCGTACCCTCATCGCAGTTATGGGGGAGGAACTCTCACTATCAACCACGGAAAGAGCCATGGTTGGCAGTTGGCGGCGGTCTTATTCTGCGAGAGGACACTATCGCAGAAGGGGATCGTGAAACGCGAACGGGAATTCACCACCGACCTCCCATCCCCAAAAAGGCATCGGAGGTGCATCTTCCACGCCCTTCTCCGTCTTGGTCTAGACGAAGTACAGGGCTACTCGTCGCTGACAAACCGACCCACGAGGTGGTGCGCTTTGGAGGGTGGGGTCCTCCTGTCAATTAAGACCTAACGCCGTTGGGGCTGTGGATGAGTGCTTCGCCTTTCCCGCTACCCCGGCACTATGGCGTCCCCAGGAACACCTCCAGTTTTTTAGTGGGGATCTCCGACAGAGTGGGTATCATCCAATTTATTAACGAGGTAGACCCGTATCGCCATCCGCTGAACAGTCTGGAATGACCCCTACACGAACACGGCTTTTATATTAAATCTCCCTTTCCCATACAACGAGCGGTCGATGAGTCAAGTTTCTAAGAACGCTTCGTGTAGAAGCGAAAAACATGAAAACTCTCTCGTTATTTACTATTTTTATCGTAGCAATATCTGCAGCCGTTTTCATCATCGTCATCGTTGTAAGTCCCTGTAGGAGTCTAGTCTTAGTTTCAACAAACCCTCAAGATGAAAGTCTTCAATCAATGTGAGTTACCATGTTGACTTACGGCACTGAAACGTGATCTTTTACTATTGGCCTCATCTTAAAGCTCAAAGTCACTCAGTGAGCTATGGAGATCTCGGCAGGCAGCCGAGTGAGCTATACTCGAGGTTTCTCTACGCGATCGAATAAGGAATGAGGAGATCCGTAGACGAACTAAAGACACTGACATAGCCCACCGGATAAGCAAAGTGAAGTGACAATGGGCAGGCCACATTGCACGTAGAGCGGATGGCCGATGGGGTCGAAAAGTGCTCGAGTGGAGACCACGGACTAGCAAACGCAGGGTTGGACGTCCACGCACAAGGTGGACAGTGGACAGATGACCTTCTAAAGGTCGCCGAAAAACGCTAGATGCAGGTCGCCTACAACCAGTATATATGGCAGTCCAAAGGGGAGGCTTATGTTCAGCATTCAGCAGTGAATGTCCTATGGCTGAGATAATGACTTTACTAACAAGCAATTAGTTATTAACCCTTAATGCAGGCATATGCGAATGGTTGGGTGGTGCATTAGATGGTGGAATTAATGCTCACTATTACATAGTGTATCGTATAAATTCCTCGCCACCTCTTTAGCGTCAAATTGGAGCGGAATTCTCATTATTTCCACTATTTATTGATATTTAATTAATAATTATCATAGATTTCCGCAAAATAACGGCTAATTTTATTAAATAAAACAAGTAATATTTAAGAAACGTGATTTAGCACACTTTATTTTGATTTTTGTTGAATTTTACCCCCACGCCGATTTCACGCCGATTACGCCGCCGCCGCCGGTCTTTTTTCGACCAGACGCCGCCGCCGGTCGTTTTATAATCGGCGCACATGTCTAGACGAAGGGGTGTTATAAGTTTGACGAGTCTGTCTCATAGATTCGATTTTGATTTTGTTTGAAAAGTTAGGTGGAAGTGTTATTAGGTATTTTTAGTCCTAGCCGCAAAAAACGCGGGGTGAAGGGTGTAATAAGTTTGATACAGTACATTTTCAAATCTCATTTGACTGTTGCAATTTTGTAACGGACATACAGTGGTTCCTAAGCGGACATAATAAGTAGGTACATATAGGTAGGTAATTTGAAAATGAAATAAAAACTTTTAATAAAAATATCAATAAATATACAAAAATAATATAATTAATTTACAATAACTCATCTAGATAGTAGCTTAAGTAAGTAGATGATATGAAATAGGTAGGTACCTACTGTATGCGGGCAGCGGCTGCCCGCCAGCCCTATGACTTGCGCATGTACCACGAGACTGTAGGTATTTATGTTCAAAAATCACGCTCAGTCAAACTACTGTATATCTCTTTACCGTGCTTTGGCGGACGACTGATAACTGTAATATAGGTTTGTTAATTTTAAATGTGTGATTTGATAATATTATCTTAGTTGAGACTGGAACTAAGCATGTAATAGCAATTTTAGTAATTATTATTTTTATATAGAGGTACCTAAAAGAGATTGATGATTCAAGTACAAATAAATACAAACCAAAGTATTAATTAGTAAGATTTCAAAATACTAATACTTAGTATTTTACCCGTACGAGGGGCGGCTGATAAGTTCGCGGCCTAAGGTACTTAGCAAAGACTAATCATCTCTGTACTGATTCCACTAATTGCAGGGCTCAGTGGTAGTGTAAATATTAAGTTATTTTTTAAATAGGCTCATTATCTTTCGAGCTATCGGACGAACAACATCACCATGTCTACTGAAACTGGAAATTCACGCAATTTAGAGCACCGCGCAGAGATTTAATTCCTTGTGAAGAAAGGAAATACCCCGAAAGAGATTTTTGATGAAATGTCATCGGTTCTTCAGGAATCTGGACCTTCATATACGACTGTCAAAAAATGGGCACGATTATTTCAACAAGGTCGAGAGACCTGTAAAGATGACCCCCGTCCGGAACGACCGGTAACCGTAGTGGCTAGAGAAAATGTCGAAAAATTTGAAAAAATTGTATTGGCCGACCTTAGAATTAAAATGTGGCAAAGTGCTGAAGAATTGTTAATTAGCTAAGAACGTATCGGAGAGATTTTACACCAACATTTGCACGTGAAAAAAATTTGTGCACGTTGGGTATCGCGAATGCTCACGCCGCTTGACATGCAGCGACGACTCGCATGTTGCGAAGAGTTTTTGGAATTAGCCAAGGTCAATTAGGACGAAATTTGTAACTGAATAGTGACCGTAGATGAAACATGGATACGTCAATATGATTCGGAATCAAAACAAGAATCCATGAAATGGAAAAACAGGGGGAGAGGCCACCGAAGAAATTCAAAGTCTAAAAGTCGGCGTCAAAGATTATGACAACCATTTTTTGGGATAGTGAGGGAGTTTTATTAGTTGATTACCTTCCTAAAGGAACTACAATGAATGGTCAATATTACGCTAATTTATTGACTCAGGCACGTGAAGCAGTAGTTCAGGAGAGACGTGGAAAATTGGCGCGCGGAGTGATGTTTTTGCAAGACAACGCACCAGTTCACACCGCTCGCATTGCAAGGCAGGCCTGAAAAGACACAGGGTTCTCTGAAATTGACCACCCACCCTACAGCCCGGACCTGTCTCCCAGCAATTTTTTCCTTTTTTCAAAATTGAAAAAGGAGTTACAAGGCCGAAGATTTTCAGACGACAGTGAGATGAAAGCAGCCGTGGAAAGCCATTTTCAAGAGCAATCTAAAGAATATTTTTTCAACGGGTTAAAAGCCTTATATTCACGATGTGAAAAGTGTATTTCACTTGAAGGGGATTATATTGAAAAATAAAAAATATAACATATTATTTTTTTATCATTAAGTACCTTAGGCCGGGGACTTATCAGCCGCCCCTCGTATGTCCCCGAGCGGCTCAATCGAGCCGCACCTGCGCATGCGAATTTGAACCTCATTTTAAAGATGTTAGAAATAATAGATATCAATTTTGATTTGAACTGGGTGTTTTTCCTGGATCAAGGGGTTAATGAAACAGTAGCAATTAGTGTTTTGATTATAATTGATAACTGATAAATATTTTGCTATAAGAACTTTATTTAAATAAATAGGCCAAGCGCTATTCAGATTACGCGCAATGTAGGCTTCCGTACAACTGGCAAATCGTTTATATACTGACATAATTTTCATCAACAATATCTTTAAAATTATAAACTATCTTAACTGATAGCAGTTAAGATATAAACAGGAAACCATAGGGGTTTCCTGGAAAGTACGTGGGTTAAACTATATTCGTGATTTTTAACAGTGTTTGCAAGCAAGTAGTTTAGATTTCAGAGGGCGGGGGACGCCTAAAAACAATTAAACTTGAATATCTTTCAAATGGATCATTAAATCGAAAAATTTCCTTTGATATGTTGTCCTTCATTAAAATACCTATTCAATAATACCCCAAATGATGGGATCAGCCAGAAAAAATATCATCCCCATTTTATAAGTTTTACCGGAGGTAGACTTCCTTTGCAGGAGGTCGTCTAGGTGGCTACCCCAACAGTACCAGTTATTCTACCGCCTGAGCAGTGATGTGCAAACATTACTGTGCTTCGGTAGGAGGGGACTGTAGCTAGGGAAATTACTGGGCTAAAGAGTCTTAACATCATATGACTCTTGAGTAAGAAGCATTGGTGCAGTGCGCTTTGAATTTGACATCACTGTGAAATCCTGGGTGGCATTGTACTGATTATGGGCAGCGTTATCTCTTAACATCAGGAGAGCGTCTTGCTCGTCTTCTTACTTCTACGCATAAAAAAGATACCCTGAATTAATTGATTGAAATTTACTTTTGTAACTGTTCTCTTACTCTAATCATTACCCTCCTCTGTGCAAAATTAGTTTTCTAGGACTTATAGTTTCTCCATAAAGCCGCGGACAGACGGACCGACAGACAAAGCGAAAGGCTTCCTTGTTGACCACGGAAGCCTAAAAAAATTTAAAATATTATTGTTATATTTTTTATATTCCAACTGATGCAACAAACTTAATATTATACTGTGCTTCCATTTTATGTCCTAATTAATGCAAAATAATAGGTAAAATGCACCAAATTTCAGTATTTTAAAGATTTTTTTACTTGACCACGTGAGTTTCGGTTTCGGTTTCGGTTTCGGCCGAAACTAAAGCCTCGGCCGAACATTCGGTTTCGGTTTCGGCCGTAAAACCAGTTTCGGTCGGACTCTAAAATATACATACCACACCACTCTAGACTGTGACAGTAGTGTGGCTCCAGCTTAACCATAACATCAAGATACTTTTCTCATCACTCTACTCTTATTTCTGTCCACTTGGTAGTGGAAATATTCTATTATTGCAGAGGAAAAGAATAGTATTTATTTACAAGTCAAAAAAAGTGTCATAATTAATTTGACCAAAACTTTATAAATGTTTGCGGCCAATCACCTTGTCTAATCCTCATATGGATTCACACGATGGAAATATACACCCAGTTCAAGGTAACTGGTGTCAATGACTTTTTCTTATAAACTACCAAATATGCCACCATCATCAATCATAATGTAACATCAATTTGCCCTAGATTTATGTCTTTTGGCGTCATTTACATGGCGACCATATTATGATATTGTCTTATTGATGAATTTATTATATTCTGTGAATCTATTTTGGTAAAAGGTGTTTACATTGTTGACTACAAGCTGTTTTTGTTATATATACAGGCTGTTTTCAGTTTATTTTACTTTCTATTTAATGCTGCAAGTTTCTTTTATATACATCTTTTACATAAACACACCTAAAGGTCAATTAAAAAACTCACTTATAAATATTTATATTTATGCTGGATATGTTCTTTTTAATATATTTTTTCTGGTTATAATTTTTAATTGTAATTATTTAAATTATCATAAGAATACCCAGCACCTACTCATTAGAGTTAATATTTCCATTAAGATAAGTGATGCATTGGATCTGTTGCTTCAAAATGATATTTGTGTATGAAATTAAAATTAATTTATTCTGATAGGCTGTATAGCATCCTATAAGTCAAAGCTTTAATAGAGATGATTACTTGAGTAAACATTTTAAAATCTATTTAATACCTTAGTTTATAAAAATATTATCTTCAGTTTGTGAATTTAATAAAAATATGGAGGAGATTAGGTTAATAAGGTACATGGACAATATACTATTAATACATGATTAAAAAGTAATGGTCTAATTTTTTACTTTGTAAATATTGTAAAATAACAGCTCAGATACAACACACTAAAGTTTGAAAAAATATAATATTATGTGTCTCTAATTAATGGAATTAGGCGTTACTTTGCGGAAATCCATTACAATAATTATTAGCTATTATTTAATATTTAGTGTTGATTCTGCTCTAAATATGTGAGTCTAACTAAGTTTTAAGAGATGGCGAGGAATTCAAACGATACCAAAATAATATTTAGTATGCACCACACAACTAACACTATCTTCTTATCTTATCTTATATAGGGGGCTGAAAAAGTCAGCAACACATCGACCCATTGGGATCTATTGTGTTCACCCCTTGCCTACCGTTTCTTACTCCTCAAAGAAGTGGTTTATTAAAGTGGTGATCCCACTAAGAGAAAGAAACCTGTACTCCTCCGGTTTGGGGTACGCTGTCCTAAGGAGGCTCATGCGTTTCGTAGCCAGTATGTCGCATTCGCATAAAATATGCTCCATGGTTTCTGTACCCTCGCCACAGGCTCTACAATCGTTTGTTGTAGTGAGCCTCATTTTGAACAGCATGTCGTTGGTTTCATAATGCCCAGTTAAGGCACCAATGATTGCTCTTCCTTTGCTTCTTCCATTATTCAGAATGAATTTAGAAGCATCTTTATAGCTGTTACCTAGGAATTTCTTCGAATGTCTCAGCCCTTGACTGTTTTCCCACTCTTGCGTGTGTTTTAAATCAGCATATTCCTTTATGGCCATGTTGATGGTGCATGCAGGCAAGCCCAATTAACACTAACAATTAGGGCTTGTTCACGTTGAACGCGCGGGCGCGGGCGCGGGCGCGAAATATCAAACATATGACGTGTTATGAAAGTGTTCACGTACATACGCGCGTGCGGTGTAAGCAAAATCTGCCGCACCCGCGCCCGCGCTCGCGCCCGCGCGTTCCAACGTGAACAAGCCCTTAGTTATAACTAGAGTCCGACCGAAACTAGTTTTCCGGCCGAAACCGAAACCGAAACCGAATGTTCGGCCGTGGCTTTAGTTTCGGCCGAAACCGAAACCGAAACTCACGTGGTCAAATATAAAATTCTTTAAAATACTGAAATTTGGTGTATTTTAACCATTATTCTGCATTCTACATTAATAAGGACATGAAATAGAAACACAGCATATTTAGTTTGTTTTTATCATTAAATTTGTTACACAAAAAAAATATCAATGATATTTTTATTATTTTTAGGCTTCCGTGGTCAACAAGGAAGTCTTATAGTTTCGCTTTGTCTATCCGTCCTTTCTCCCAAACTTTTGTTGTATGTGACATGAGCATTATTCCTCTAGTTCTCTACAAAGCAAAAAATACGTGTCAAATATTTAAAAAAAAAAATTTATACAATGAAGCAAGAAGACGAGCAAGACGCTCTCTTGATGGTAAGAGATAACGCTACCTATAATTAGTACAGTGCTACCGAGCGCACTGCACTAACGCTTCTTAAAATCTTAAGAGTCATAAGATGTTAAGACTCTTTAGCCAAGTAATTTCACTAGCTTCAGTACCCTCCTACCAAAGCACAGTAATGTTTGCACATCACTGTTCAGGCGGTAGAATAACTGGCACTGTTGGGCTACCCACCTAGTCGACCTCCTGCAAAGGAAGTCTACCAAAAAGTACCCCCATAATAGCCTACTTTATTGTTATTAGGCTTCCATAATCAACAAGTTTCGCTCTACCTGTCCATCCGTCTGTCCACTGCTTTACGGAGAAAATCTGTAATTTTGCACAGAGCAGGGCAATGACTAGGGTTAGAAAAAAATAATTTAAATCAATTAATTTAGGGTACCTCCTAAACATGTAAGATGGGGATGATTTTTTTCTGGCTGATTCAGTCATGTATAGGGTATTGTTGAATACGTATTTTAATGAAAAACGTGTTTCTAAGAAACTTTTTCGATTTAATGATAGGTACATCTGATAGATATTCAAGTTATTTTTTTTTGGGCGTCGACCTTATTCAATCTAAACTAACACTGAAAAAAAACACGACTATAGTTTCAACCATGAACATTCCATTAAAATTATAGAATATAGCTTTATTAGTTTTAAAGATACCGTTGATGAAAGTAAAGGCAGTAAATATTCAAAGCCTATTTTGCGCGTAGTCTGAGTAGCGCTGGACCTATAATTATTTATATAAAATAAGTTCTCATTGCAAAATGTTTATCAGTTATCAATAATAATCAAATCACTAATTGTTACTGTTTTATTATATACTAAGTATTGGTATTTTGAAATCTTAATAATTAATACTTTTGTTTGTACCTATTTGTATTTGAAAGAATCGTCTATCTCTTTTAGGTACTCTATGAAAATAATAATTACTAAAATCAGTTAGTTCATTCGTTTATATAATTAGTTAGTTCCAGTCTCAACAAAGATTATAATTATCAAACCCATTTAGAATTAACAAAGAAACCTAAATCAAAATTTGTCGTCCGCCAATGTGTTGCCGAGAGACAACTTCCGAAATGAGTTTCGGTTTCGGCAAAAGTTTCGGCCAATTTTGGCCGAAACCGAAACTAAAGCCGAAACTTGATTTTTGGCCGAAACTCGGCCGAAACCGAAACCGAAACCGAAATTTCGGTCGGACACTAGTTATAACCCTTAATTCATGCATATGCAGGAGGGCACTCGGTGGTGGAATTAATACTAAATACTATTTTGGTATCGTTTGAATTCCTCGCCATCTATTAAAACTTAGTTAGACTCACATTATTTAGAGCGGAATCAACACTAAATATTAAATAATAGCTAATAATTATTATGTGTCTCTTAAAAATAACTTTACATTTAGAAGCACAATAAAGACAATTTCTCCATTGCATGACATATGAATCAACTCAGAACATGTGTTTTCAATTTACCATGATTGGCGATACATCTAAATTGTCCCTTTAAATGATACGTGCTGTATATTACAGCTAGTTGTTTGTTACACGGAGCACTTACAATTAGTTTGTGATTCGGTAACGGATGATTCAACATTATGATGCACTTGATTACTTTGAATAAGGGATAATATTATGATTGTGATATCACTACTATGTTTATCATAATAAGATTTTTGATGCATTTTATGCAATAAATAATATTAATAATTGGGGTTTATACTCCACTGTCAGAGTCAAATCACAATTTAGTAATGATTTAATGCAGCAGCTCTAGCAGAGAGTCTGATACGGATAACTGGGCAATTTTCCGCAATTAAGCCTCTTGGCCTATTTTGCGCGGGTGGTGCTGTATCATTTGAGCCACCCAAGCTCTCCGAAAAATCTCAGCAGCACTCTGGGGTTGCCGACGACATCGGAGAGCGACCCCGGAGATCCAAGGTGTTGTGCCCTGTATAATGCCACTCCTGTACATTCAAGAATAACATGAGCTGTTTCCTCCTCTTCCATGCATGCTCTGCATAGGGGACTGTAATCCGTGTCCTGTTAGCAGAGAGTCTTGGGTACACAACACCTAATTAATAGTTAGTAAGTAGTTGGTGTGTCAAGAGTTGAAATTGTCAATGGTTAAAGATGGCACACGAAGAAAAAGTGACTATTTAGAATAGAGATACATAATATTAGAATTGAAAACATAAAAAAATGCTAACAAATGTTTATCACAACTACCAGTAGAAAACATTAGATTAGGTATATTAGATATATTAAAGGCTTAGGTGACTTCATACATTTCTTGGAAACAGTTTTACTTGAAGTGGTAGTACTGAGTTACGACTTGTTTTGATAACCTGTACTTGTTACTGTGTTTCGCTACTCATACTCATTTATTGGTTTTTACAATGATTGTACGCTGATAATATTATCTTTTGGTAAAACTAAATAACAAGAAAAATACTTTTTAGGTACCTATGGGCATTTGGAATGGGGTTATTGCCCAGCAGTGGGACAGCAAGCAACAAGTGAATTAAGTAAATTAAAAATTTTAAAAACCCCCCACGCAATTTGTAATTCGCCATTTTTTGGTGGCGGCCATCTTGGATTTTAAATTTATTATAGAGCGTTGTATTCTACTAGTTAAGCCCTTTCATTTGATACCCATATTGACGGGGTCGTGGAGAAAAAAAGTAATCCGCCATTTTGTAGCGGCGGCCATCTTGGACCGATTTCCACCAAACATGGCTAAGAACACTCTCGACTAAATCTACTTTCAAACAAAAAAACTAAATCAAAATCCGTTCATCCGTTCGGGAGCTACGATGCCACAGACAGACACACACACACACACAGACAGACAGACACGTCAAACTTATAACACCCCGTCGTTTTTGCGTCGGGGGTAAAAAAAACTGAGGTCAAAAATACTTTTCACAAGGTAGGTAGCAGGTAGATGATGCTGTAAGTCCCAGCTACTGGATGTTTACTGGCTCTGTCGGTTTACAAATCTTCCATCACAAAGACAATGTGGAAGTGCCGCTGAGTTGTTTTAGTGGTTTTATACTCTTGCATCATCCTGCACAGGGAGTCCCACATCTTCCACACCCCAAATGTTTATAATTATCAAGGCAACAACATAAAAGGCCCAGCTTGTAATTTTGTAGAGCTAAATGTATAAGGGGAAATACCCACTTGATTTGTTTTTACCTATTGATAAAATACCGTGTAAAATAAATATGTGTGGTGTATCTAGACACGCGGCAGCGAGTCAAGCCAAGTTCAAGCAAAGGAACTGGCGACCGCGCCGTGTGTTATATTACACGAACCGTCCAAAGCGCGTTTTGACGACTTTTTACACCCTCGTTACACAAAAACTATTACACATAGACAAGTCAAATTTGGCACATATACTTAAATATACGAACTATATCTCTGTTCCAAATTCCAATCACACAGCTCAAACGGTTATTTAGATATAAACATCCAGTAATCGGTGAAGTTAATACATACTGAGGGATAGATCAAAAGTAATATCCCAGTTCCAGATGACCTAGAAAGCTGAAATTTGGCATCCCGATAGGTAATGTCGTAGTAACAAAGGGAAAAATCAGAAACTAGTAAATTTTAATGATTTAATAATATTTATAAATTTAATAAAAATTGTTAATTTTAGAGTATGGTAATTAACTTGTAAATTAAATATGATCCACCTTCCGGTTTCCGATTAAGCTGAAATTTGGCATGCATGTATAAATTGAATGACAATGCAACATTATTGTGAAATGGAGGTGATCTGATGATGGAGCTGGAAGGTGGCCATAGGGACTCCGTAATTATATGACGCAACCCCATCGAGTTTGGGCTTATTTGATTTGTCTTGACGAGTACTTTGATACTATATAGTAATCAGGTTCTGATGATGGAGCTGGAATGTGGCCATAGGAACTCCATAATTAAGCGACGCAACCCCATCGAGTTTGAGCTCGTTTGATTCGTCTTGACGAGTTCCTTGGTGCTAGATAGTAATAATAAATGATTGTTAAAAAAATCACATGTTACCTACTATAAGTACAAACTACCTCTATGACTGATATTAATGGTATGGTAATATTAAGTAGATACTTTTGTTATATTGTTTATGAGTCACGATAAGGAGTAGATACCTAATACCTAGGCCGGTGCACCGGAAATAATTAAAAACAAATATAAATTAAGTTCTAGTAAGCCCAAAGGGCTTGATAATTAATCTATATGATAGGGCTTACTATGACTACTTCATTTCTGATATGCGTCTGGTATTGGCTCAGTTATTACATGTGGATTTTAAGAGCTTCACGTGAGAATAATATTATAACGAATGGAGTAGGTACCACCACCTTTATTTTATTACAAGCTTTATATTACTTTCACCTGTCTGTTGTCTGTCTGTCTGTCTGTCTGTCTGTCGGTCTGTCTGTAATCAAATCTTGCAAGTTTAATTTGACCCACTTCCCGGTTTCCAATTGAGCTGAAAATTTGCATGCGTGTGTAAATTGGATGACAATGCAATATTTTTATGACATCGAGCTGATCTGATGATGGAGCTGGAAGGTGGCCAAAGGAACTCTGTCATAAAACAACGCAACCCCATCGAGTTTGGGCTCATTTTATTCGTCTTGACGAGTACTTTATGATGCAAGATGATAACAATAATTAAAGCTTGTTTTTAAAAAGTATTTTTTAAATTTCACTTGTTTGACCTTACTCTTATCAGTTTTAGCACTTACATACAATTAAATGATAGGTATTTCGGACCACGCCAGCGCATTAGGTATACATCATTAAATTATGGATAAGTACCTACCTACTATTAAATTCTGTACAAAAAGTAATGATATCCTATTAAAAACATAAATGTGAAATTAGAGCCAAGTTCAATAAGTATTATGTAGTACCTATACGTTAGTTGTATGTTGACTTCAAAGACAAAAGAAGGGAGATCTAAATGGGTGCCAAGTTCAATGGTTAGTCCGGAAATATATTTATAACATAAAATATTCTATTACAACTCAAAATATTATTTCTTCTTATAACTTAAGATAAATATGTTATAGCTTGAGATCTGACTTGGCTTGTTCTCATATTGTATTATGCGAAATATTATAATTAACTTGCCTACTAAAACTGTCTATAAAACTAGCCGCCGTGGAACATAGGGCTCTTTCGTGGCAGTTTTTGTATGCAGGTATCTACTTAATAATATGTCGTATATGAGAACTAGCCAAATCAGATCTCAAGCTATAACATATTTATCTTAAGTTATAAGAAGAAATAATATTTTGAGTTGTAATAGAATATTTTATGTTATAAATATATTTCCGGACTAACCATTGAACTTGGCACCCATTTAGATCTCCCTTCTTTTGTCTTTGAAGTCAACATACAACTAACGTATAGGTACTACATAATACTTATTGAACTTGGCTCTAATTTCACATTTATGTTTTTAATAGGATATATTTTGCAAGGACAGCATTAAGTTTGCAAATTATACACTTAAAAACAACTCTAAACAAGGAAATAGCATAACATATGCAAGTTTTTTTGCATAATTATCGTCATAGATATCTAGCGCACAGTTTTTGTTTGTTTACTGACAATTAGTTATTGCAAATGAATCAGTGGGATTATTAAATTTATTTAATTGACATGATATTAATTACGAATTACGCCTGATAAATAGTTTAATTAATTATATTTTTAACCCCCGACGCAAAAACGACGGGGTGTTATAAGTTTGACGTGTCTGTCTGTCTGTCTGTCTGTCTGTGTGTGTGTGTGTGTGTGTGTGTGTGTGTGTGTGTGTGTGTGTGTGTGTGTGTGTGTGTGTGTGTATGTGTCTGTCTGTGGCATCGTAGCGCCCAAACGGATGAACGGATTTTGATTTAGTTTTTTTTGTTTGAAAGTAGAGTTAGTCGAGAGTGTTCTTAGCTATGTTTGGTGAAAATCGGTCCAAGATGGCCGCCGCTACAAAATGGCGGATTACTTTTTTCTTCCACGACCCCCTCAATATGGGTATCAAATGAAAGGGCTTAACGAGTAGATTACAGCCCACTATATAAAATTTAAAATCCAAGATGGCCGCCATCAAAAAATGGTGAATTACGTATTGCGTTGGGGGTTTTTTTAAATTTTTAATTTAATTCACTTGTATTAAAACGTGTACTTATATGGTCTCACAAAACCACAACCACACTGAAACCGCACGGTTTTTAATTGACCGACCTCACAAAGAGGAAGAGGAAAAGTTTACATTTCTATGATGTCGTTGTCTTTAGGTGTCTTAAGGCGACAGTACCGCTCACCACGAAGGTATGTTCAAACTTCAAACCTGAGCGATGTTCACTACCGCTCTGGGTAGAGGAAAATACCGCGCTGGGTAGCTCCGTATGCAGTATTTTTGCTGGACCATGGACCTCAGTTTGTATGTCTCTATAACATAAGGGTAGGTGATTGTAGAAGAGGCTTTCAATTTGATACTTAGATTAAAAGGTGTATCACAACTTATGGGGTGACGCGAGTGGAGGGAGACACTTGGGTGTATGTGACATTGAGTTTTAACCTATGTCTTATGTTAACAAGATTTCCCTTATGAAGTATATTTAGGTAGGTATAGAACTCCCTACCAACTCCTCCTTACCTGGTTTAAGTGTTCCCTGAAAATTAGAACCTTGCTGATAAACTTGACCAACTTTACCAACAGATGAGACTTTGGTCAAAGTAGCCCTATCAAGCATCTATCAAAAATATTACCATAGGTCCTTCCCGCCAGTTTTATCTCAGGCATCACATTTGGTGACTTCCACTTGAAAGTTGTTTTTCAGAAGATGTTCAGAAATTACATGAAGCTCCTCCTGTAAATTGATTGACCTTGGTGCTTAGAGGAAAATCCGCTAAAAAGTATAATCTCTCGCTTATACCTAAACTATTCCATTTTTACATTGAGTAAGATACCTAATCTATAAATGCGGGTTCTAGTTTTGAAGCTATAATATTATTTTATTACCTATGCTGAATTGTGTGCAATTTATAGGTCTTTTGTTCTATATATAATCACATTAGCATTGATGTGGCCACGTGACATGACCTAGCTCAATAATACGGACTTGACCTACAATATTAATTAATTGTTACACTGACTGAACTGTCCTGGTTTCGAGGAATTGACATCTTTGACTGGAGGTACACTTTGTGTGGAGAACTTCGAATATCTAAACCGTCTTTGAGAAAAAAGTAAATAAGTAGATCTCTCTACCCAGCTAGACACAAACCATTTAAATGTGCAGGCCCCATAAAGATTCAGTAGACAAGAGGATTCTGTTTGGATTTATATTATTATGTTATAATGTTTTAATATGAAAATGATTTGGCTTTACACTTTAAAAGGTATAAGTATAGATATTTCCGACTTTTAATAATTAAACCGACCATTTTAATCTGTAATCCGTCTCCTACGTTTGTTTGGTTAACATGTGCAATTAAAAATGATTGATTGTTAAGAAAAGGTAAGGTGGCCAGGAAATAACGACCATAAGAAGACTTATGTTGTGTCCGGATGATGAGCGCAGCAGCACTTCTTATCTTTTGAATACCTAGGTAACACTCCGACTATTATGAGCAGGCGCTATCGCTTAATATTAGGGGGCAGTCGGACTCATTCATATTTTTTGTTTATATTGCCAGGGAGTTCTACTGCTGGGCAAAAGCCTAACTTCTCTCAGACCATTCCTCACGGTCCAATGCTCTATCTCTCCAGTTCAAATGGCGACATTAATCTTGCATAAAGAAAATAATATAATGAATTACTAGTAAGCTATCCTTGTCTTCTTACCTGTCATAGGGGCCCTAAGAGTTTGTTTATCGCGCGAAATAATTTATTTTGAATACGAATACGATGACCGGTTTTTGGGTGAATGGTCTATGTGTTGACTTAATTTCAGTGATCCGCGAGTGCTGGTTCGATCAGCGTTGCCAGTGCGTTACTTTTGTAACATTTTGCGTTACTTTTTGACCCTTTGCGTTACTTTTACGTTACTTGTCCTAAAATGTTACTTTTGCGTTACTTTTTGGGGTAATGATTTTTTAAAATAAACTAACAATGGAAGAATATAAAATAATAAATTAGTGAATCGGAACGCAATTGAAACGGAAAACAAAAATTTTAAAAAAGAAAATAATATGCCAATGTCATGGCTCGTCCACATATGTCGGTCAATGACTCTGCGAGTCGTTGGCCTAACGTTCCCCGAGCGCACAGATTATATATATATGCACATGGGAAGAAAATTTAGCTAGTTTAAAGTAATTATTCACACAAAATGGCTTCAAATGGTCCATGATTGATTAATATTCAAAATATAATTAAAGTCGTCAGCTATGGAGCCCAAAATGTATACCAGAAATTTACCGTTAAAAACCGTAAATATCCGAAGACATTCGTTTATAGACAAAAACTGTTCATCCATAGACAAAACACACACTCGGCAAATCATTGGCCGGTTTATGTGGACGAGCCATAGGACCAACGACTCGCCGAGTCATTGGCCGGTATATGTGGACGAGCCATAAGACTAAAGATATATATATTTTTAGATAAGTATATTACATTTTATATAAATTGTATTAAAACAGGGGTCACATCATCGTGGCCACCTGTGAGACAAAAAACAGCTTACAGATTTTCATTATTTTATGAAAATACGCGATATATTGATATTTAAACTAGATGAATAACATTTTATTGTCTCAAATTGCTTTAAAATTTTGGAAAAAAACGAAACACATAAGTATTATTGTCAAAGTGAAGCAGTTTGACAAACAACATAAACCGGCCACGCTGAAAGGGACGGAAAAAAAATAGGTTCTCCTTTTTCTTCACACAGAATTTTCCCTATTGCCATCACACTCACACATAAAATGGCTATTTCTAGTTGTGTATTACTTCTGTGATTAAAAATAGTTTTTTTTTTTAATGCGTTACTTTTATTGTAAATGCGTTACTTTTCGAACCTGTCTGCGTTACTTTTGAAGATAGGGCACTGGCAACACTGGGTTCGATCCCCGGCGGCCCCCGCCGTTGACTCACAGGGCCATTGACGCGCCAATTGCTGCGTGCTGGAGGAAATACCGTTTTGTCGGCTTACTATCTGTTTGATAGCAGCTTTTTGAATGTCCTTGAAAGGACATTTACTCACTGTCGGCTTACTATCTGTTTGATAGCAGCTTTTTGAATGTCCTTGAAAGGACATTTACTCACTGGGAGAGGCTTTCGCGAGAGTGCGCTACCTTAAGCATATCTGTTTTTTACAAGCTTTATATTACTTTCACCTGTCTGTTGTCTGTCTGTCTGTCTGTCTGTCTGTAATCAAATCTTGCAAGTTTAATTTGACCCACTTCCCGGTTTCCAATTGAGCTGAAAATTTGCATGCGTGTGTAAATCGGATGACAATGCAATATTTTTATGACATCGAGCTGATCTGATGATGGAGCTGGAAGGTGGCCAAAGGAACTCTGTCATAAAACAACACAACCCCATCGAGTTGGGGCTCATTTGATTCGTCTTGACGAGTACTTTATGATGCAAGATGATAACAATAATTAAAGCTTGTTTTTAAAAAGTATTTTTTAAATTTCACTTGTGTTACCTGAGAGTCTAAATTAATTCCAAATTTTAAGTTACGCTCAACTTCTATATATTTTTGTTAACGCTGAAGGAGGAGGAGGAGGAATGATAACGAAGACAAGAAAGTGGGACCTGTGCAGGGCTACTGCGTACCACAAAAACAACTCGGCGGTAGGTACTCCCGCATCGTCCGAGGGCAAACCATAATACATTTCGAACTACATATTCCTCTTCAGTATTCGTGAACTATTTAGATAATCTACATTTAATTTAACTAGGTAGGTATGAACGGTCGTAACTTTTTGGGAGTTTTCAAATAGAACATCCCTTTTTTGTCAAATCATCATAAACTTAATTAAGACATGCCAGACTTGAGACTATCTGTCTCATGTGTTTCGTTTTGTTTTGTTTGTCTCATGTTGTTGACGTTAGAATTTTGCCCATAAAACCTAGCTCAGAACGTCATACAATTCATCATATTCATGTGTTCATCATACAATTTCGAGATTTTTTAAAAAGAGATTGTTGCAATTAGTTTACGTGGAATGAGAATTTTATTTACTCGTTTTTCTGTCTCGTTTTGGCGATAATAGCGCCGCTTATACCTTATTATTCATTTTGAATGTTTTTCATGTCACGATGTTTTCCCAGTACCTATAGGTGGTAGGTGTATAATATATTTACTCTCTATTTCTCTGCTATTTTTCTCCGCCGACCGTAGCCTTGCAGTTCTTGATAAGTTTCCCACGTCATCGTTCACATGATGTCCATAACTAGGCCAGTTAAGATACTACACTACGTCCAAGATCTAATCTAATCTACGGCAATGTTTAGCGTTTGTCTAGAATATTGGCATGAGTATTTTCAGCGTTTCACGTGTACACATGCAGGTCAGTGGGTCATTGGTGGTTCGTCTAATGATAGCAATGGCCGAGGCATTGCTTTGTAACTGTTTACATGTATTCTACTTCGTTCCTATTTTGAATCGGTTGAAAGGAAAAATGTATGAATGAAACCTTATTTTTTTTTTGTTATCAGCAATTCCTCATAGAGTCGTAGTTTTCAGTCATTTTGGGAGATTTTTTCTGTTGGTTCCTATTATGGTCTAGAATCCCGTCTACATAGCTTTTCTACTACTCATTAGTGGTAGCACTATTAAACTTTAATTAATAAGGTACCTATTGATGAATGTTATTCAGCTGGCGTAGGTACCTATCAGTTCCAATTGTTGTTATGAGTCGAGGACAATTATTATGTTTGTTTAGGTCTATTGATACCTAATTATTGGTGTTTGTGTTTTAATTTAGAACTATATACCTATCGTAATAGTTGTAAACAGGACACATTCTATCCTGCGGTAGCCTGCGGTAGATTGTAGCCTACCTACTTTGTTATATTGTTTTTAAGTCCTAATTAAAAATATGACAAATATTTATCAATAAAGTCTTATCCTAGAATGCAATAAAACCCACCAAACCACAATGCATTACTAATCTTCACACTTGTTTGTCATTCATATCGTGAAAAACACGTCCAAAAAAATAGATCGCCAACGAAAAACAAACAGTTGAGCGCACAAGGCAATGCGGCCCCGAATGGGCTAAGTCCTTCTATGTTTTTACGTCACTGCGAGTCATTGACTTCGCCAAACTGCTGGCTTCGTATTTACAAAGGTACATTGCATAACCGCTACCTGTCGACCACTAAGCGAAAAAACCGCGAGATTTTTTCAACGGAATTGCATAAATTAACGAGAATAACATGCCGTGTCGAGATAAACAGGAAAACTTGGTGAGAATTAGTCATTGGCTTAAATTGTGTCCGTTTTATTTGGATAAAGTTCAACATACAACAGAAGTGTTGGGGAAACTTTTGGCGGCAAACTTTAGAAACCCATTGACTTCGCTGGAAGTGACGGAAATAAACGATGTGCCGAATTGGGAGAGATGCCATGTTTTGTTGATGCTAAAAGTTGCTCTTTTGCGAAAACACCGCACAAATATTTACACAAATAATTGCTGAGTGTCGTAACTTATCTGCTATCACAGTCAATATCACCATCACAGCGGAAATGCTGTTATATAAAAGGGGGAAATCCCTTCTCTTTAATTAGCTCTATAGTTTCGAAGAATTGTAAAGTAGATAGGTACACAGAGTTAAAACTTTAAACCATTCACATAATTTGTAAACAACAGGGTTCTGTGGTCAACTTACAGTAACCCAGAGCGCAAATAATGTAATTTAATAAGATCAAAATCAAAATTAATATAATATACCTACCAATTCCGTGTCAAACAACGTTAGCCCTACGCGGTAACCAATCAAGCCACAGCAAGTTGCGCAAAGGGGAGGCTGCCCAAAACCCCCCGAAAGTACTAGCACTCACAGATGTTTCAATATACTTAAATTTTGGATCAAATTGTCGGACACGGATTAATCACACTTTTAACAATGGTACTTGCCTATTTGAAATAACTCTTTCGGATCAGAGATGAGATACATGCTGGTGACAGACGTACGAACGGAGGGACGGGCAGCGACGTCTTAGTAAATAGGCTTGGATTCTTTATACATAATATCATTGTATATCATATTTTTTCCAGAACACGTTTGGCAAGTAAACGTGCAAAAGAAGGGACTGGGCGCGGTGAAGAACATCCACGGACTGTACAACCTGTGCCTCACAGACAAGACCCTCACGCTGGTGAAGATCAAGAGCCACAACAACGTCATCAGCGAGCTGGGCATCCCTGAACGTGTGGAGTACACTTTGAAGAATATAAGGAGGTAAGTTTCGTTATAACTACCCACGTTACCCATGTTCCAAATTCTACTAAAGTGATGCCCCAATAATACCAGTCGTGGTCTACTTATTTGCGGCTTTTCTTTTTTCCCCTTCCAGATTTTGACATAAAGCGGAGTGAATAGTTTTAAAATATTGACAATAGGTAGGAACTCCCTGAATTACAGGTCCATAGGCATCGGTAATTACGTAAGGTCATCATGTTTGCCATATCATCTGACATGAAAATTGTAGCTTATTTTTTTTAGCATGAGTCCAATAGTCCCAATAGTCTTCAAAACCTCCAAAAGTAGTTTTGGTAGACTTAGACTAAATTTTATTTATTCCAATTAAATAGTTGTATAAGTACCTAATACCTCGGTAGCTAACGGTTTTCGGTTATCCGATAAGGCTAGTTGCAAAAATAAGTTGTTTTCCTTATATTCTTTCAAATAATATTAGCCAATGTTCAGGGCTGCCGCAAATCGCAGAGGAAAAACCTCAGCTATAATACAGATTTATAGATAAATAGTCAGGATAATAAGAAATCGATGAGGAAAGTGTTATTTTCCTGTCGTGGACAATAATCTTCGACATTGACATTGACTCGCGAAACCAAACGACACATGTGTGCGACACTTTCCTTGTTCTTTATTGAGTATACAGATTGTATTTGATGTGTTGTGAAGGCTTATAGGGGCTTTGATGGGCGGAAATGTTGCTAAGTCCCATCAAATATTGTGGTAATGGACTTGTTATGTGAACTTATGTTCCTCGAAAAGATAAAACAATGTACACGCTAGGATCACAAGCGAAGTGTGGAAAAATGAACGACACCAACTGTCAAACCAAAATATTTTTAACTATGGCCACAAGTCTTTCACACTTGTCTAAGCGAGCACAATGTACTAGGATAAAAGATAAAAAAATTACCATGTTCACAATCGCTGTGGAAAAACGAATGACACCATCATATTATGATACATTTTTAACGTAGGCCACAAGACTTTCGCAGTTTTCAAAACGATTGTCTTGACGTGCTCTTTCTTCATCCTTCCCCCTTCTTTCCTTGCGTGTATCTCACATTAGTAGAATGCTATTCTAGCATTAACTTAGTCTAAAGCTTACGGCACACATAGGCGGGAATGCGGTCGCGTTGTGGGACGGTATTTTTGTAATGTTCGAATTTGTACGTAACCAAATTGTCACTTGTCACATATAAAGCGGACGCGGGTAGGAACAAAATGAAAATCGCTCCCGCAATTCCGCACCGTCCCGCTTCGGTATGTCGTCAGCTTTAGACGTAGGTACTTGACCCACCGAAGGCGAGAAAACGAGTAACTATCAGCGATTTTCTCGCTCAAGAAAGGTACAAAAGATAACATTCAGTGGTAAACAAAAGATATGCATATTATTGATCGCTGTTTGTTCACACTGCCGGTGAGGACTAGCTTCACTTGCTTGTCGCTGAGCGACAAAAGCTATGAAAGATAACACTCGCTTAGCGATACTCGACAAAACTCACGCCGAGCGAGCAACCAGCGGTCATTTCTCTACAGTGCGAGTAATCGCTCGTCTCTCTCGCTTCTCGCCGCTCGCCAATTCGTTTCTACATTCTTGCTCTACTCGTTACTCTTTCATCATTGCCGGTGGGACATCTGCCTTGTGCTGTGTAAATAAGTTTTTAATGATAAATGTTTCTGTATTGCAGATGTGGTGATTCGGAATGTTTCTTCTATATGGAGGTGGGGCGGCAGACGACGACGGGCGCCGGCGAGCTGTGGATGCTCTCCGAGGACAGCAACATCGCTCAGAGCATGCACTCCACAATATACCAGTGAGTAAATGGAAGGAAGTTGGACGGGGCTGTTGAATCTGGACTATTGGAAGGATTAGACAATACTGAACTTGGGATCGATCTGGGGTATAAATTGGTCTGTTTAAATAATAAGTTCAGTAATGTATAATGTGGTTGTTTATTTACCTTAATAAAGAAATATATTATTTTTTAAATTAACCCCTCGATCCAGGAAACACTTCCGGTTCAAATAAAAAATTATGTCTATTAATTCAAGCTTATAAGGTTCAAAATTGGCGAGCGCGGGTGCGGCTCGATCCAGCCGCTCGGGGCCTGACGGGATAGAGGCTTTTGCTGAGGCTTGAGCTCTCTTACATTTCTTTAGTGACCACTCGTTATTGGATAAGATTTTGACAGACTTTTTTGTGAATCTTAGATCTGCCTCTAGTAATTATCATGCACCATCTTTTAAATATTTTTTATTTTCAGTTTTTGTTCAAAATTTAAGACTACTGAATCAATTTGTTTTTTCTTATACTTCTGCAAATAAAAGCATAAGAAATTCTACTTAATATTTATGATATCCATATGAAATATTTAAAATAGTGCTATCTCTCTCTACTCCAGTGCGATGCGCAACTGTGCGAAAGAGACAGAGAACGAGCGGGATCACATAGTGTTGCCCAAGGGCGAAGGTTTGCCCGCGCGACGGCAGACCTACTCCGATGGGAGAGGCAGAGCTGGACTTACTAGCGGTAACTATTACTATATCTTTATATTAGTACTACCATTTACTATTACTACACATTTATACAATAATTAGTATTAACTATTATCATGAGAGAACAGCGACCTATTCGTAGAATAAGGTACATCTGAATAATCCAAAAAAAAACTTGAGAGGTGTCAAGGGACACCCGGATGGAACGAAGTTCGATTAATGAAAATATCTGGCTTGCTTTCTATAAGAGAGAGAGAGAGACAGACAGAGAAACATGCGCACGCCGTACAGCTTACAATAGCTTACTATAGCAAAAAGTGTCGTGACAACTTTTCGTAAGAATTTTTCCGTCTAGCCCCCTTTCGCAACATGCGATAAGGAACTTCGTTCCAAAAAATCCAATCCTTTGAAGCTGACAGCAGACGCGGGATCGCGCGGAAAAGCGGTCGCGATCTTAGTTTTGTTCCTGTCCGCATCCGTATTTGTGTGACTTTAGGGTGCGTACAAATTGAGAACTTTACTAAAATTCCGGACTTCTTTCCCGCGCAATCTTGCAGCTGTGTGGAGAGAAATTATAAGTGTGGCGTGTATTAGCAATAGATATTCCTTTTCCTACTTCCATCAGTTGTTTATTATGTTATAATTCATATGAAATGTTATCTATTCTATCTGTATTTATTGACCGTTTCAATATTAAAATTTAATTTATATATTTTATATCCACTTTAATCCTTTTCCTCTCCGTTTAAATTTCCGTATTTTTATGATTTTGATTTCCCAAACTTTGATTATGGCTAAAAACATTAGCAAAGCCAAAAAGTCTAAAAAAAAAAAGTGTGGCGTGCATGAGTTTAGCCATAACTTTTTTGACCCAAGAGTATGATATAAATTGTTCTAGGGTCAAAAAGTTGGCACAAAATAACATGCTTAAAATTGTTGTCCTTTGAAGTAGTGATTTTACAGATGAGTCTTTATTCTACAGATAGGTCGAGTTCTGTCTCTCTCGCTCTCACCGGGTTATGAATTATCGGGACAACAATGTGAAAGAGATGGCAACATGTTGCGTCTGATGCTTTGTGATAGTTTTACAGGGACAAAATTGTAATGTAGAGCTAATTGGTGTTATGTAGACGTGATATTAGATCAAAATTTGGATGCAGTAGTGAATAACAAAATAAACATGTTAGCGATTACCAAAGGCGGATTTAGGGGGGGGCAGGGGGCCAAGGCTCCCCCCAGAAGCATTGTAGATTTAGGAATTTTGCACATATTTCATGGTCAAGATTATAATTTTTTTCTCGGCGCTCGCAGCATGCTGCTAGCGCACTTATTAATTAAGGATATTTGAACTTTCTAAGTCGAAACGGTCGGCACGAAGCCGAAGTAAATACAAGTGAGTTTATTCCGTTAATTTACAATTATGAATCTAAGTACTCACGAATCGTTTAGTGCAAAAACTTTCTAAGTGTTCAAAGCGAGCTAAACACACCCTTTTCGTAGTAAAAATATAATAAAGGACTAAATCCTGGATCCGCCCTTGGCGATTACAATCTTACCTAGAGTGAGACTGGTCAAACACAGCCGAATCCAAAAAAAAACAAATAAAATCTAAGGTGTACGACCAAATGATAAATGATTTGACTTTCATCTAGATTGACTACGCTTGTGACTCGTATCATTTGTGTTTTCTTATTTGCGATGCCATATTAACAGAAAAGAATTGCTCAAGCGTCCATTTTGCATAATTATATTTTTTGACTAAATGGCGGTTATATGAATTCATTAAGTTCTATCTGATATAATTTACGACCAAAAACTGTCGTGTATTTATTAGATTTTATAAATTATAAAATCAGTGACAATAAAATGTTGAGTTAACGTCCACAAAGTCCACATAACACCAAGGGTTTCCATTAGAAATAACGGGTATTAGTCAACTAATTTCCATTAGTAATATGTTTTAGTATTTACAGGTTTAATATTAGTCTTTAGT
The DNA here is from genome assembly GCA_947507615.1 of Hemithea aestivaria. NCBI lineage: Eukaryota > Metazoa > Arthropoda > Insecta > Lepidoptera > Geometridae > Hemithea > Hemithea aestivaria. Next base: position 15,623,367 of record OX382338.1, read on the forward strand.
ATTAGTAGTTAGTAAAATATGCTTATAAACAATGCACACTATTCAATTTTTAGCATTTTTGAGTAGTTTGTAGTCTGCTTAAAGTAGTTAGAAATGTAGAAGGTAGTTGTGACTAACATCACCTATTTAAACTTATTTTTATATAAATTTTATAGGTTGAATGTATTTTACTAAGTAGTTATAGTTTTCGCTAATTTGAAAACTTTTGTGCCGTCAAAAATGTTAGCAGCTGCTGCATTGGTCAATCTAAATTGAATCTTAAACTTACTGGAATAAGAATCTAATTGGGATGTATTGTGTGAGATAAATATCATAATGACAGTCACATCTTAAACTACACATAGTTGTTACAAATATTTCTTCTTATTCCACCCTACAACCGACAAGCTACAAAGCATTTTCCAAGTAAATGCATCTCTATGGGAAGAACAGCAAGAAACTCACAGTAATAAAATTATTCCAAATTGGACCATATTACTATAGATCATTCACAGTTATTTTACCTCTGACAGATGTCAAAATTATTTTCTTTATGTTGCATTATTGTCAAAATGTTGCCAGATCGTTACTTTTGTTACGTTTTACGTTACTTTTCACCCCTTTGAGTTACTTTTGTATTCGTTTCTAGATGACTTTTACGATACTTTCAAGGTCTTTATTTTAAATTGAACCTTATAATTAATGAATCTTTTTCCTTGTTATGGTATAGAAAATTATAGTTAATTTATTGATTTAGCAGAGACAAAAAAATAAGGCACTTTTGTATAACTTTATCTGGTTTAGAAAAGGATTTTTTTGTTGATTAGCAATTTCTTATTTAAATAAACTGAAAAATTAGTAATTATCACCGAAATGTTAGAATATGTAAGCGTATTTCTATTCAACTGTGTATATTGTGTAAAATTTTCATAAATGCGTTACTTTTCTTATTCAAACGTTACTTTTTGTACTTGATAAGGTTACTTGTACTCGTTGTTTCAATAATTATTATTATAATCCCAAGCTTTACCAATGCCCATAAACTCAATTTCCTTTGAAGAAAAAGAATTTATCTATATCGGATGGTTAACATATTATTATGAACAAGTGGTTACTGCGTACTATCAATATGATATAAAATATTAGGTAGGTTCGAAACAGGAAATTCATGTAAGCACACACATCACTGTAAAATAATACTTACAAATCAAATCAAAATCAAAAACATTTATTGCATGAAATACATGTACATATGATGTTAAATATTGTATAATGGTATCAATGTATCCTGCTTTAAAAAGCATGCAATTTTAATTAATATTTACAAATGTCAAAAAATCCAATTAAATTCTATTACAAAATTATTATGCGTGATTTAATCAATGTCAGTTAAAATAAAATACAAGAAAGAAAAAACAATTTAAAAATATAACAAATAACAATGATACAAGTGAATTAAATAAAAAAAATATAAACCCCCGCCCCCAACGCAAAACGTAATTCACCATTTTGAATGGCGGCCATCTTGGATTTTAAATTTTATACAGTGCCCTTTCATTTGATTTCCATATTGAGGGGGTGGTGGAAGAAAAAAGTAATTCGCCATTTTGTAGTTGGTTAAAAATGGGGAAGTCAATACTCACCTGACATGGCAACATTATTTTCAGGCTAGCCAATGTAAGGGCTAGAGGTAAAATAACTGTGAATACATAAGTCATTGGATGTTAAGTCACAAAGACAGTTTTATGCATCTATTATACAAATTAAATTATTTAAAACTGAACCGTATGAAGTAAGAAATAGAGTGTAAAGTCACAATGACAGTTTTGTACACCTGTCATACAAATTAAGTTTAGACTTATTTAGCCCAGTCAATGAGTGCCCAAAAAGGGTATGTGGATCGAAAAGTCGAAAGCAGAAAAGCTAACTTAGTAACTTTGTTTGGACTAGTTAGGAGATAAACATACTAAAAGTCCACACCCCTCCGAGGTGGCCCGAGGAGGGGGAGGCCGAAGAAGGTCCCATTTTTAGGTTTTTTGCTTATTTGTCAAAAACTGTGCGTTGTAAGATATTTTGTTGTACTACATTATTTTGTTAGACAGTTTATTAAGACAGTTTGTTATACATGTCCCAATAAATTAGGTTATTCAAAATTGAACCGTAAAGCTTACAATGATAATTTAGTGCTACACATAGAATACAAATAGTTGATTGTAAAGTGAACGTTAAGCCCACGGTATAAAGTAGCGGATGGGTTGCAGAGAAGGTCCTGTGCGTGGGCGCGTGCATTAGGCAGTGCGTGTGCAGCGCCACATACTCTATCGACGACTCCGCCGCGCTCGCGCCCGACCTCGCACACGGTATATACTGGTCACACGATACTGCTCACGGTTTTATCTACCCTCATTCTAAAAAAGAAAAGAAAATATATATTTTTTTTTATTAAAAACCAGCTTTATTGTTATTATTACCATCTAAAAGCAAAGAACTTGTCAAGACGAATCAAATGAGCCCAAGCTCGATGGGGTTGCGTCGTTTAATTACGGTGTTCCTATGACCTTCCAGCTATCATCAGATCAGCTCGATGTCGTATTAATATTGCATTGTCATCCGATTTATACATGCTAGCAAAACTTCGGCTCTATCAGAAACCGGGAAGTAGATCAAATTGAACTTGCAAGATTTGATTACAAACAGACAGACAGACAACAGACAAGTGAAAGTAAATAAAAGCTTGTAAATAAAAAAGTTTTTTATGTGTAAGATTGTTTCCACATATTATGAACATGCGAGTGCGATACAAATCCGTGAAAAAAGGTCCGGCAGCTGGTGTAGCTGTAGAACATTTTGTATGAAAGCTTATGTACCGATTTCTGTCGGTCAATGGATTGTTTTTAACGGACCAATAACGGTCCGAAATAGTATATGTACGGAAACTACCAAAGATTCCATTACACTCGGTAATTTCTCACAAAAGGACATATTTCACTTTTTATCAGACAGTTTTGCACAGTATTAGATGGAAGCCATGTAGATTCACCTATTTTTTGTCTTTCATATCTGTCTCCATACTTGACAATAAACTAGTCTCTTAGCTTGCTCCATCAATGCTCTTATTCCATTCAACCTTTTTTCATCACCCACATTGTTAGATTTCTAAATATAATATTCCAATTTTGAAAAAAGAGGGTAGATTCAACCGTTATGTTAAGTGTTGATCCAAATTCAAATATCACCGTGGAACAGATGATACTAAATGTACTAATATTATATGTGCTGAAGGGTCAATATTCACAAGGACTTAAAATATATAAAAAAAAAACATTTTGTGAAGTCTATTGTATATTGACCCTTTTAAATGCGAGCTACATTTTTAGTTTTTTTAAGCTTTGCCCCAAATCTAAGAGTAACAAATATCTTAAGCTTTTAACAACCCTCTTCTGCAAGCGAAAATACTGTCAAATTCTATTGGAAAATGGAAGTTTTTTCCACGTGCTGCCAGATATAAAAATAGTCATGCTAAATGGCATCAAATATGCTTAATGGTGCATTGATACGCTTGCCATGACACCATCCCTTATAGAATAGATGCGGCTCAAGTCTAAACCATTTTTAAAATGCAGTCTAATTCCCTTAGCATGAGGACAATAATTTGTGTATCTGAAAAGTGCTATTAAAAATTGTCTCTCATTGGAGAACATTTTTTGAGAGTTGACATTTTTTGATTATAAAAATTCAACCATTTTTAATTTGCATGTGCCTTCCAAACAAATTGTTTCTACAGTCTATGAGAATTACCCGTGATTTAAAAATGGTTTAACTCTACTTGTATACCCCCTTGATCAGGTAAAGTATAACTTTGTATCCTTGCATGTAAAAGATGTCGTCAAAGCATTTTGTGCATTATGACTATAGTTATAAGTTTGTTGTTTGCATGACATGGTATTGGCCATTACTGTGTGTGTCCATACATACATTACTGTACAAGGTTAGATGAGTATGACCAGATGTGACTTGAAAATTACTAAAAACTGACAAAATTTGAACACCAAGAGAATTTGGGAAAGTGATGTATTCTTGTGCCGTTGGCCAAAGTTTATGGTTGTTTAACCTTTTTGTTTTGACCCAGTATAAATGCGTTAACCGTTATCACCCTCTCACACTTTCGCGCCTAGGGACGCTTGGCGGTTATTTGGGACTTCCCTGCCGAAGATGGGCGCGACGGGGATACCCACTAAAAACCTGGGGGTTTTCCTGGGGGACGCCATAATGCAGGGGCAACGGGTATGCCGAAGCACTCGTCCGCGATGATCGATTAACCTAACTTTACCAATATTCTGTAGCAATATTGATGCAAGACCTGAATTCTCAGTGTGTTCATATTTTGTGCCAGTAACCATATCTAGTACTAATATTCATTTTCAATAAGCATGAAAGTAACATTTCATTCATATCTCATCATACTTAATAACTGTGTGGGTGAGGTTGTTTTCACATACACACTGACTTAAAATGAATAGATTCGAATGAAGCACTTTTCAGGCTCATCAGGCCATCTCATTTTTGGGAGAATAAAAAGGAGATACTTTTTTTATGTCGCCCTTAATTGTCTGTAAACAGATTTGGTACTACCTATTTAAGAGTTATCTATCTATCTATTTTATTCAATACAAAAGTGAAGTATTTTCCCTAAATTTGAAAAATTAGGGATGAAGTTTTGTCTCAATTTTCTTATAGTGCTTTATTCTAATTGGTGTTTTAGTATACATCACGTAATTCTGAATTTATGTGTCGTCCATTCATTTTATAAATCAGTGATATAAATCCACGAAGTGAAAAGCAGAATCAAGACAACGCCGCCCCCACCATTGTCACGCACCGGTGCTTGGTGCCTAATGTTTACGTGTAGCTTATCATCTTCTCCAGAATACCAACAGAATAACACACTAACAGACAAACCGGAAGGCGCACGAGTCATAAAACACCACCGGACTGTATCATTGCCCACCGGATGCCCATCGTTTCAAGAACCACTGAAAATATTCCACGAAAGGACCCGTTCTGCTCCTCTAACGGGCGAAGAAGTCGAGAAAGTAGTGGAGAAAGCGTTGCACTCTTCTTGCAAAGCCGTGAACGGCACAGAGAAGAAGAGTCAGTCTAGACGAGCCAGTACGGGCATGCGGTTGTCCAAACTGTCGCCGGCGCATTCCAAGAGTACGTATGTGCGAGTTCGTTGGCTATGTAACGCACGAGTTTGGACCCTACTTCTTTTGTTTTAAAGTCCACTTTAAGTTACACATTTACCTCTATGTGTTCCCTTGAAATAAAAAGGTGGACTGTTCTTATTCACAGCTCAGCTCAGTTCTTATCACAGCATTTATATTTAATCCGATCTCACTGCAAATGAGTAGACATGACTTAGCAGTGATTAAGATAACCCTGTAAAATGATTTATGTGTGAGTACGACTCTTGATATGTCCTTGTCCAGAATTCTGTTCGCACGGATTAGTGATGTTTTCATTTGTTTAAAAAATGATCAACTGGTGATTCCTCTGACCCATGAAAGAACATGGTTGCCAACTGTTACTTTTTTCTTAGATGTCAATGTCGCACGGTTTGTGCGTTTGCCAGTGTTAATGCGTTACGTAGCCTTCGTAATTCTCGTCCGGTCTCGCATGCTCGCTTATACCGTCGCATCGTACATCTGACCGCAATCTCGCACATTACTAACAATTTTATTTACCTAGTTGCTAAACGACAAGGATCTTTTGGAATTCATCCTTTAAATATCACGGTAGCTTATAAATTAATTAACCTTTTCATTGCAGTTAAAGCTAAACATGGCTTTTAAAGCTGATCAATATCGTAATGAGTACTCGAAAACTTTAAAAGTGACATTTAGCTTTGTAAGCTGTAAAAAGTTTAAAGTCAGAACTGCGATAAAAGATCATTGTCACAGAATTTTTGTATCCTTAAGTTGCCACTTCTTATAATTGTTTTTTAATGCAAGACGACATCGCATGTTTCTTGTTTTGTGGTTTTGTTCGTTTGGTTATTTTTATAATATCTGGCAACACTGGAGCTTTGTATTTGTAAGTTAAGCTTTTTTATATCTACCCTTCTTACTAAAATTGTATTTGCATCTCTTTTTCTCTTAAGTGTTATCAAATAGAACGAAAGAGATAGTTTCTGAGTAAGAAGATAGATAGCTTGCAATAAATGTATTATTTTGCTTGAATATTGTATTGTGTTGCATTTTGTTTAAGAAATATATTGTTTTTTGTATGAAAATGCTTTTTTTGTAATAATATATTATGGAGCTTATATTTCTTTTAAGTTGTTATATTTTATGCTGCTACATCGGAATGGCGATATTAGCATATATTTATTTAAAGTTATGCTTTTTATGAATATTTTAATCATTATAATAATATATTGGTGTAAATCTGCATCAAACAACACCATTGAGAGTTCCAGAGTATGTGTGAAAAGAGGAGGATTCTAACTTATCAAGAGTACTGAAAATGTTCTTGATTTGTTCGACTTTTTTCATTAAATATTTTTGTTTTTTTTTTACGTACATATAAAAAGAGGGTGTGAACAACACAAAAGATGTGTGACGTTACAAAATAAGCACACGAGCGCCCTCAATCTTACATCCTTTCTCTTTTTGCACAGACTATACGTATCGGACTAATATGCAGATTTGTGCCAATGTATAGTATAAAATTAGTAAGTTTATATGCAAGTTTGTTAACAGATGCGGGAACGCTGCGTAACCGCTGCGACAGTATGCCGTCGAGAGCTTGCTCGGCGTTCGAAATTGAACGGCCGCCGCCCAGGCATAATGATTTGGAAGGTAGATTTTACACTGTATAAATGTTTATTTTTAGTTAGGTCTTGTAGAAAAGCTCAATTTAAGCGCTCTGTTATTAGTAGGGTCTTGTCCAAAATGATCTAATTCGGCTAACAAATATCGCTATATAGGTACCAAAGCTAGGAGAAAGATCCCTTGGTAGACCACCAGTCAGTCAGATGGTATTTAAATATGTTGCAGAGTTGGTTGGAACTCGCACATTGCGTCTGTGCTTTTCCAATAGTTAAAACTCCAGAGAACAGGATGGTGGATTAAGGGATTTATAAGTAAAGGCCCTGATACCAGTACTGTGTTAAATCAACTAATTTACTAAATATTTGCCCACCCATGTGACCAAAAAGTCCATCAATTCAATTCAATTCATTTATTGCAAGAAATATGTGTACATAATTAGATGTTTACTGTAATATGATTGGCTCAACATATCTCTGCCATATAGAGCATGCAATTTTTATATTTACAATTTTAATTCATTATTGATTAATATACAATATAAAATGAAAAACACAAAAGATAAAATGAAAAAAGTTTAGAATGTCAAAACAAAATAAAATGTCAAAATATACAAAATGTCAAAAAATAGATTATTATACAAAATTAAAAAGATAAAATGTCAAAATATAAATAATAGATATAAACACTAAACAAAATAAAATACTGAAAATAAATCAAGAAAAATTCATCATAAATGATAGGTTGTAAGTCAGAAAGGGAGCACCCGAAAAAGGTTTGGATGAACTATGTGAAAAAGGATGTGTGCTAGGGGAGTGGATGAAGATATAAAGAAAGATAGAATACAATGGAGAAGAAAGATGTGTTGTGCCGATCCCACGTTGTGTGGGATAAGGAAAGGAAGATGATGATGACTAAAAATTTGTCCACCCTTCGGTAAAGAACTTTTTGCTGTCTCCGATTAACAATGATCATATTTAGACTGACGCCAATGTTTCCTTTGCCCGGGATCGACCCTCTCAAGCCTCACGCCTGATGACCACATGATGTCATGACGCGGTTACCAGTGGTGCCTAATTTGTACGTTACTGTAGGACTGGAAGTGTCATGGGACGAGACTGATGCGGTCACCGAGTATCTGATTCAAAATTATCATATTTAGACTGGTGCCAATGTTTCCTATGCCCGGGATCGTCCCTACTCTCAAGCAAGACATCCAATGAGTATGACGTCATGGCACGGTCACCAGTGGTGCCTAATTTGTACGTCGTTGTAGGACTGGAAGTGTCACGGGACGAGCCTGACGCGGTCGCCGAGTGGTACCGGACGCCGCGCATCCCTGAGGAGCCCGATGTCTGCGATATTTCTAAGGACCTTATGAAGTGAGTTGGGGTTTTTTGCCTTTTTTATAGTGATGGATTTGAAATTGAATGCATTCTCTTTTAATGTTGGTGATTGTCCCTTTAGAAAATCCATTTGAATCAATATCTCCCCATAAGCTAGGGATTGGCAGATTTAGGTTTGGAAGACCAATTTTTCCTTTCAATACTATCAAGATCAATATGGTGATCTTGATTGAATTGGGTTAGAAGATCACAGTATTCCTTTAAATGCTTTCGAAACATTTTGATATCTACAGTTCCATTCTTCAAAGTAACAGCTCTACTGATTGAAGCTACTACGTTCCGTTTCTCCACGAAACAGTACAAAACAATCATTGCAGCATTTTTTTATAAATCCACAGCTCTTAATTAATAAAGTTTATAATTTTTAACAGCTTATCAGTGATATCGAGCGGCAACTCGATCCATCACTCGCGAACATCGTCCCTGGGGGTAGAGGAGGCGGATACCGAGGGTTACCTGCGCATGCACACGTTGGATGCCAGCGAGCACGCCCCCCTGGAGCACGCGGCCGGCCGCGTCTCCTCCTCCGGCTCCGTGTGTAGCGGGACCCCCAGCACTGACCCTAGGTTCAGGTATGTACTGGGTACAGGACACGTGAACGAGAAACACTTTATATGGCAGAGGTGAATGCAGCAATCTATATAAGTCATATGCTAATGCCAGGAGATTGGTGTACGTGGACAAGATCAATCCCTCAACGAGCACTGAACTCTAATAGTCTGGGCCTACAGTCGTGGTGAGGTGATAAATGAATGATGAATATCGCAACCCCATCTCACCCTGTTCGGCGTAGGACTCGCGGGGTGTTTACCCCTTTTAACCTGTAAAAAAGGCTTCTAAATACACGTGTATATGTTTGTGTAGCGAGTACACGCTGGAGCCGGCGACGACGGTGCTGGGCGGCGAGTGGCGGCCGCCGCGCGCCTACAGCGTGGGCTCCCGCCCCGCGCCCCGCGCCGGCCCCGAGCGCTCCCGCGCCTACAGCGTCGGGGCCCGCGCGCGCCCGCACCCGCCCGCGCCCAGCCATGCCAGCCACACCGGCGACCTCATGCTGCTGGACTTCTCACAGGACTCTGCATACAAGGTATGTGTCTACAGCTGCACCAGTGTACTGCAAGCTAGGCCTGTGCGAGTCTGATGAAGAGCGACAAGCGATGCTCGAAAACTTGAAGAGGCCAATTGTTGACCAGTTTACCACGAGGAACTAGTTTCCTGCGGAGAGAACTTCGAGACGCTGTGTAAGTTTGCGCACACGTGCCACACCAAGCGAAGTAGTTTTGAATATTGAAGCCGATTAGTTACACTGAACATTGTACAGAACCGAGTACGCCAACCTATGTAATTGTGACGTTGATCCCCAATTGGGGGAGGAACGAAGCCTTAGATAACGCCCACCCTGCTATCACGGAAAGATAAGAAGGGCTCGAATACTATCTACGAGCACACCTATTTGTTGCCAGTAGCTCTTCTGCTGCTAGCAGTAGGAGAGTGGGACATCTAATTTGAAGGGGGATTCGAAACGACCTCACGACCACATTTTTCAAGTGGTCGTGTGTGCCCCCGAATTCAGTCGCCAGGCAAGGCTAGGTGGAGGTAGTTGTACCAGTGCATATCTCGCTAGCTCGTGATTAAAGTCACTCGAACATTCATCAAATCGACTCAACACCCTATACAAAGCCGGCTGACTGAAAGCGATCGCTCTGAACGATCTCTGAACTATAAAGACCTTATCATAAAACCTTAATATAAGTACTTTAATTTAGTTATAAGCCCATTTTGTTAACTGTAAACTGTATTGCAGACGCAAGTACAGAGCGTCCCGCGGACCCCGCCCTCAGGCGTGCCCCCCCAACGTCCCCGTACAGACGAGTACGTGGACATGTCCCCCCGGGCAGGAGGCTACGTGCTGATGACGCCGGGGGACAAGCACCCCCCGCCAGCCCCCGCCCCCGCCCCCGCCACCCCTGACGGCTACGTGGAGATGAGCTTCGGCCGGGCGCACACGAGGCCCATAGCTATAGCGACCACTAGGGCCCCGCCACCGCCGCCTGTCGCCACCTCGCCTGAACACAGGTAAACTATACTCGTAAATCACTTATTCTTCTTTTATTTCCCAACTCATTCATTGCTTGTTCTTGAAATACGTGTTTGACAAAATGTTACAGTCTAAATATCAGTAGCATTTCAGGGCAACGATCAGGGGAAAAATCCGAGAATTTTGGTCTTTACTAAAAATAACCTATATTTTGACTGACTTTTTGCTAACTCTTGTTAATCTTCCAAGTGGAGACTGTACAAATTCTTTGGCGAAACGACCAGGATTCATTAACCTAACCACATCACTTAAGACATGAACTCTTCAAATTGTAACAACTAATCAATTCCCAGGTTGAGCGGTGGGCGGACGTCCCACGGCTCGCAGATATTCGAGTTCAGCGGGTCGCTGGAGTCGCCGCTGTCGCCGCCCTCGCCGCCGCACTCCGACACTCTCGACAATGATGCCCTGCTCACTCCCACCGAGGACAATACTCCCACAGGTACTGGGGACAATACTCCCACAGGTACTGGGGACAATACTCCCACAGGTACTGGGGACAATACTCCCACAGGTATACTTTTATAAAAGGGGTGTTGAAAAGGTTTTTTTTCGTTCTTGGCATAACGGTCGTGGTCGTTATTTACGAGTCGTCTACGGTACGGGCAGATCTTTCGCCTCACTATCTATAAATGGCCTTATTGCTTCAGAAGTTTCACATGTTCAATGTAATATAATATCCTGGGTTCAAATCTCAGTGTGGCTAATATTTCCGCCTAGATGCTACCGTGTTTCGGCGCGGCACGTAAAACTGTGGGTCCCGGCTGTTTCCTGTAAGATATGTAGGAGGCAGTCGTCAGGTCATGTTGCAGGCCCTGTGGTAATCTCGGCGACCTAAAACTGCAACATATAAGTTGACTCTGTGTGACTCTGACAGTGTAGGGTAACCTGTTCAGTTGGAGTATAAGCCCCAATTATTATTATAATATTTATATTGTGTTTGTCCAGAAGTGAAGTCGGAGCCGGTGCTAGTGGTGGGAGCAGAGAAGCCGGCGCGTCCCCCGGCGGAGGTGTCGTGTTCCCCCTCCTACGTCACACTCAAGCCGCTCGGGGAGGAGAGCCACGCCCTCGCCTCGCAGCTCTCCACTGATAGCACGGGTGAGGATATACTGGACATTAGTTGTATACCAGTGTCGTAGGAGGCAATGTACAGGAGAGCCACGTCCCGCGGCGTGCTTCAGTTCATATTTATAGTCACGTGATCAACATTGACGCTCAATAACTCCGAAATCTGATATACAAGGATGGGTGTGTATAAGACGGACGTTTCGTCGGTACCGACGTCGACTATTGATTTATAAAGGTTTCGTCGCTGGCCGTGATTTGAAAAGAAATCAAAATGGCCGCTCGTCAGTTAACAAAGTGTTGTGTTGTTCCAGCGGAGAGCACAGCCGCGGTAGTGGTGGCGGGAGCGAGTGGTGCGGCGCGGTTCTCCGTGTGTGCACCCGGAACATTCACCTGCACGCCGCTGCACTACGCCGCGCTGGACCTGGAGCCGCGCCGCACGCAGCCCGCCGCGCCGCCCAGACATTACACGCAGATCGACTTCCTGCGCAGCGAGAAACTGGCCTACGACGCCACTTAGGCACTGTCAACTCTCACGTCACTACACTGTGCGCTCCAACGTGTCACGTCATGTCGCCGCCTAGGCTCAGTGCTCTACTGTGTGACGTCACTACATTGTGTGCTCCAATGTGTCACGTCACCACCAGCCAAGCAAACGGTGCCACCTAGGTCCTGGCAACTCACTGCACGGTGTGTTCCAATGTGTCACGTGACTGGCCAAGCATATGTCGCCACTTACGCTCAGTGCTTTACTGTGTGACGTCACACCGCGTGCGTACTGACTGACGCCTCATAGACGTTTATACTGCGTGACGTCACACCCGGCCTGCACTTATTCGCGCTCCACTTTGAGTACGTTCATCTACTTTAAAATCACAAAAGTCGTCTTTTAAATTTGCACTAGTACGCCGTAAAGAAAGTAACAAACGATTCGTTCTAGCTCCCTAGTGTAAAATTTGCGAAAACGACATTTGCGACTTAAATCGTGAGACGTTCTCATTGGACGGTTTAATACATTATCGACACAGTATCGCGATTGGAGATGCTTGAATGTAAGTAAAGGCTCGGGCGGCGATTCCACGCTTGTTAACGAACTGATTTTAGTGTAAAAAATGGTGTTAAACTTAATAGTGAAGATTGAACTTCTTGCAATGTCAGAAGTCACATAGATAAGAGATACATTCTCCAAGAGACTATAAGTGATTATGATGAAGTGTGTTGATAGGATAAACTTTTCTAGTGTAGATGTGATGATCTATGCTCAAAGAAGAGTAGTGAAGTGATTGGTCGAGCTTGAGAAGCTTTACATCAGCTCCTGAGGACTCAAAATGACATACAAATGGAATTTGGTAACTTAAAGACTAGTTAAAAACACCAAATTACTACTATTGTATTGAGAAAAACATGCAATATGATGTACATAGCTTAAATATGAGCGGTATCATAATGGAAATGAAACTGAAGAAAAATAGGTAAAATATTACCTAAGAAGTAGATGAGAAAGTGAAAGAAAAGTTGGTATTGAGTATTGACTATCAAGAGTTTTGCGAAAATTGTAAGATATTGTTGGATTTTGAGTCAGCAATACACCAAAGCGAAAGCAAATCATCAGTGGTTTAAAATAATTCTTTAGGCGTACCAAATTCAAAGCAAGAACGAAATACCAATGGAAAATATGCCTATTATATGGCAAAATAATGAGGAGAAAGTTTTCAAATAATCTATGAAGGTATTCATAGTGGATATTGAAAATAAGAATTGGTCCTTGGCCTAACAACTCAGGCCATTCAGCCAAGTTAATGGACAAAGTGGACAAATACCACCAGTGACTAGAATGACATTGAATTTATGAAATAAGTTCTACGGTTCTAATTTGGATGGTTCGTGTAAAGATATAGCAACCGTGACGTTCTTTTGAGCTTCAATGCTCCTGTGATGGGAAACATATACTTTTTTTCACTTGAATTCATATTTGGATCTTATTTGAATTCTTTTTAATAGTAATTATTATTTTTTAAATAAATTATATTTTTGTTTTAAATAGTAAATGTGTTAAACAAAATTACGGATTAAAAGAAATAAAAATTTTATGTACAAACAAAAATTTAAGAGATCTAAACATGAATAGAAAGTGAAAAAAATCAGGCCATATATACTCTGCTATAGTAATATTTGCTATGTTTATTTTTGAGAATGTTATTCAGAGAATTTCTTCTCAAAAAATCTTTTTTCTTTTAATAATAAATAGTAAGAGAAAAAAGTAAAATATAGACACAGGTTCTTTTTAAAGAAATCATTCTTAAATTAAGTGAAGTTTAATGATTAACATTTTTAAATTTAAACTCAAAACACACCATAATGACATTGTATAATAAAAAGATAAATAAATAAAATAGTAAAATATATGCCACGGTTGTGAAAGAGGCCTAATGTAGAAATGTTTATGTTCCCTAATAATATACTGCCTAATGTGTTCTTAGAATACTCCATTACTGTGCAATGTTGACCGATACATTAATAGAATATAGGATAAATACGTTGTTAACGCGAGGCGAGACTTGACGTTCTATTAAATGACTTTATTTTGTTTAGACATGTCCAATGTCCGCTACTTTGTCTTGCCTACACTTCATTCCCAGTAACCAAACGTTTATTTACCAGAGGACCGATTGGCTATCGTCAAACGACATGTACAGCACTAAAATCCACAACCAAATTGCGTACATTACTTGCTTAAACCTCCTCATTAATATGAGTAATATAACAAACGCAGCAATGTACATTGAAGTTGTCATCAATCGTAGTGGGTGAGAATTAGACAATAGGCTCTCAGAATGCATATTACAAAAGTTACATTTATCAAATTTGGTTTTGCTGAGATATAAAAAAATGTGTGACAAATTTATCTGTTTTAACCCTTTAACCGCCATCACCGTAATATGTCGGGATATGAAAGATGTGCTCCAAGCGCCACACACGTAATTTCACGTCAAGTTTCATAAATTGATTATTACGCTGGCGTTAGGAGAATAATGAATGTAACAAAATATGGCGGTTAAAGGGTTCAAATTATTGCAGTCTAAAAGTGGGCGTGAACTCCTGATGAAGGACATCGTAATTGTCGTAACACATGATTTTTGCTGAGAGTTATTCTAAATGTGGAAAGAATATACGAGGATGGATTGAAAAATTCGCGGCCTCAACAAGAAAACAATATAAAATTTAAACAAAAGTAATTTTATTTTTCCACGTAATCTCCACTTAACTCAATGCACTTCTTCCATCTGGTTTCCAACGCCTGTATGCCGGTCAAAAAAAAAGTTTCTTCAAGTCCTTCAATAAAGTCACCCACCGCAGCTTCGACCTCCTCATTTGTTGAAAATTTTTAACCTCCAAGGTGTTTTTTTTAGGTTTTGGAGTTGAAAGTCTGAAGGTGCCAAATCAGGGGAATAGGCGGGATGGGGCAGTAATTCAAAGCCACATTCACGAATTAGAGCCATCGTTTCAACAGACGTGTGAACGCGTGCATTATCCTGATGGAACAACACTTTTTTGCTGAGTAGTCCTGGCCTTTTTTCTTTGATTATTTCACGCGAACGACGTAAAAGGATGCAGTAATAAGCCTAGTTTATAGTTTCACCTTTTGCAAGGTAGTCCACCATGATGACACCCTTAGTATCCCAAAAAACTGACGCCATCACCTTGCCAGCTGACAAAATTGTTTTGGCTTTTTTTGGCGTCGGTTCATCAGGTTTTTTCCACTGTTTGGATTGCTGTTTTGACTCTGGGGTGTAGTGGTGTACCCAGGTGTCATCCATTGTCACAAATCTTTCCAAAAAATCTTGTGGATCAGCCTCAAACATTTCCAAACAGTCGCGAGAAATGGTGAGCCGTATTCGTTTTTGTTCAACAGAAAGCAATTTGGGTACCACTTCGATCCACCCTCGTATTTGGGTACCACTTCGATCCACCCTCGTATTTGGGTACCACTTCGATCCACCCTCGTATTTGGGTACCACTTCGATCCACCCTCGTATTTGGGTACCACTTCGATCCACCCTCGTATTTCCCATTAATACATCAATGCAAATTTAATGTCAGGAGAAGACTGCATTCTATTTGTTGTGTAAAATATCAATTGAAAAGTTATCTTGGTCACCGACTGTTCAAGACCATATCATAGTGGTTCTATTAGCATTTTAATTATTTTTGACTTAACTGCATAGTCCATGGCATGTCTAAACAAATAATGTCATTATTTCTATCCCACCTTTTAAGTGATTGTAGTTAATTTACGGTTACAAATTCCTAAACATTGTCATAGATTCTGGTTATATTTGTTATTATTTAGAAGGATCACAGCAACCTAATAATAATCGCTTGTAAGGTATTATTATATTAAGTTGTTACGGGTTAAAATACGTCAAGCTTGCCTCAAAACAAGGAATCAAGTTGAGTTTGTCATTTAGAGGTTTTTAATATATTTTTTAACTGTTATATATTATGTTATATTCGTTATTATATTATTTCGTTTTAAAATGATTATTTTTACAATTCTAAATGACACACTCAGGTATTGTGAATTATGTGTTCAAATAAAATGAATCTGTTTTATCTTTACTGTTTACATCCAAATTATATATATGTATATTACATACTGTTGTCGTTTTAAACACATAGGTGTATATTATTGTAACTATTCTTAATTTGTTATATATAAATACTTAGGGTGTTCGTACACAATGCAGTGTGTAAGCGTAGCGTACCTATGCGTAATTGTTTGGATGTCATTTGGATACTATTGACTTAATTCTCAGTTATAATCGAAGCATACTTGTAATTACAATGCGAAATATAAATTTATGAGAACTATTTGCGTAAGTCTTAAATCAGACAAAAAATTTCAATCACAAAGGAAAATTAAAAAAGTTTCTGAAGGCAATTGCTTTACATATCGTAAGATTTTTGTTATTATGCGTTGCCAAAATCGATCCACATAATTTCATAATCGGATAATCTAATTAATTCACTTGAAATAAAGAAAATAAAATAACACTTACAATATGATTAAGCTACTAAAGAAAGAAAGAAAGATAAATATTTATTGAGCACAGAAGCACAGGCACAAGAATATTTTACTAGTTAAGCTACGTGTCGTGTGCGAAGACCCTCGGTATGTTTTGTGATGTTGATTGTAATATGACGTCTATGTACCGAATAAGATGATTGATTTGCGCCAATTACATAGTTGTAATTAAAGTTTTACGGTTTGACCTTATGAAATGTGCCGTATATTATATGTTTCATTTAGTTTTTGCAAGACATGATTGCGTGGACCTTTTATTTGTATTCTTACGCATGTGAATACATGGTATATTCGTAATATTATTTATATTATGTATGGGCATGAAGGGATTGCATAATCGCGTCAAAAATCGCGGAACCAAACTAGGTATTTACTTAGCTCGTATGTGTCTATGGCTGCATAATAACATCGATATTTTATGGCAGTTGTCACTGACGTAGCTTAACAAATTTAACATACATTTTTGCAACACATTCTATATCAAAATGTACGTATACAAATAAAGGTCCACCCGCACTTGTGCTTGCAAAAAGCGCAAAAATTATACAATACAATCGTCTTAAGGCAAATTCAAAGCTAGCTGTTCTAGTAAAATGAACGATCATCTTTTGATATAAAATATTGTAGCCAAAATCTAAATAGAATGACATCTAAAACAAGTGCAATTAGAAATATTTAGCAGGATATAATAACTTTTTTATTTACATTATATAATATACAGAAATATTAGGCAATCACCCCCTTTAGATGCTAGATATCCTACCATTTTATAATATTAAAAAGTTTAAATGTATAGTTTTAAAATGCCCATACATAAAATGAATCGAGATTAGAGTTTGTTCCTTTAATGGACTTTTGTTTTTTTTATTGTATCATTGATACATGTCCGAAATATTATATGACGAATCATAGTCATTGCAATAGACAAAACAAAACTTGGACCCATTTGTTATTTCGACTAGTCTGCAGTGTTCAGTCAAGTCAAGCCCAGTGATTATAATTTATATTATTTTACGTCAATAAGCACACTTCTTATATATGAAGAATTATATTCTGACTACGTAAAATCTAATATAATTATTTATTATCATTCTATTTGACAAAAAAATATGATAAGTTTTTCGTGCATTGAGATGAAATTCTCTTACAACGCCATCTGTTGCAAACATCATACAACTTTTTAATTTAACGTTTCTTTCGACCTACCCTCATTTCAATTTGTTTTTAAATTAGACCTAAGCACAAGCAGTTTTAACAATAAAATTAGTAAATCATAGCCGTAGTTAGATGTAATGTTTAGCTCAAGGATGTTACATTATTACAAATTGTGTTGTAATTTAGACTATCATACTTTTATGTTTAACATACATGTATGTATTCTTTCGGAAGTAAAATTAACCAGTAATTTGACTAGTAAAATTATATAAGAGTTATTTTCTGAGATAACTGTCGAATCATACGTTATCTAGTTCAATTCGGCATAGCCAGTGATTACAGTTAGAATAATAATTCGATAAAAAAATTACATGCCTGGGTTTAATATTATGGATGCGATTACACGATATCCCATGGGTTCTGTCATATCCCATAAAATGAACATTTGAATCATTTACCGAGCAGTAGATACACTCGTCAGATAGCTAGTGCCACCTCGCAATTATTTAGTACCATATAAGTATACATTATTATATTATACACTTTTATTCCACTTAGAATAAGAAGTGTTGAGTTTTAACTCTAGATGTAAGCATAGACGGGTATGGAGTATGAGAATAATGTATCTGATACGATCGACGATGGTGAATCTTCTTTTATAATATGCCAATATAATATTTAAACTAATATAAAGTACGTACCATCGTAAGGTCACAACATATTATTACACTAGTATATTATAAAAGGAGTTTTCGGCTTCATTTACATTGGTTAGACTTGTATTGTGACATCGAAAGCTAGTGTGAATGCGGCCTTATTTTATTGTATTCATATTTATTACGATAAATATACAAATGAAACAATTTAGCGAACTCCGTGCGGCGTCATCACAAGGAGTTTACGAAATCTATACTAGTCCCATTGCAAATTAAACAGATTGCGTTATAATGTTCCTGTAACGGCGTATATAGTGGTTTTGTAAGATTATTGAGTATAAGTTAAACGTTAGAGAACATTAGTCGGATGGCTAGCGACTAGCGGAGCGCCGGGTCACGCTTGCGAGGCTGCCGCCGCGCACTTGAGGTGGCCTCGACGAAACTAAACAATATTGAAACAAAGGAAATATTTTTTTACAAATGGTGCTATTGTTTTGTGTTTTAGTCGATGATAGCTTACCGCTGTTACTGCCATTGTAGATATATAGGTGTGAAGCGACGAGGCGTCGTGGCGCGCCATATCACAATATCGGCTAGGCTAGGTGTATCATAGCTCTACGTAGGATTGTAAGGGGCGACTTGTGAACTAGTGCTCGCGCGCGGCGACACTCATGTGTCGATCATTGTTACTATTTCTAAATCTAATCTTTTGGTACGTTACATTTTGTTTACTTTCATATTATTATTGTAAATAAAAAATAAATAAAAGCTTTGGATTTGATTACATTGTTTCATTAAGTGGACCTACACGTTAAGCAAGTACATAAGCATTTATAACATGAGTAAGACCGTAATATTAAAAGAAAGGCGGAATTGATTTCAATACTGTTTATTATTACAATTTTATATAAAAAACAATCATTCAACATGAGCAAACATACGAAGTTAAAATTAAAGCTGCGTCTCCAGCTTCTTTTTTGGTCTACACTCTCAACAAAAACACGTCAACACACAGCAAAATTCCCCTACACAAAAAAAAAATGTCTATGCTTCAAGCTTCAACAAATGTTTTTGCTTTCCATCGGCTATGGAAAGCAAAAACATTTGTTGAAGATTACCGCCGGGCTCAGCTAGTAAATAAATAAATGAATAAACAAAGCAAAAACATTTGTTGACGCTCGAAGCATAGACATTATTTTTTTTTTTTGTGTAGGGGAATTTTGCTGCGTGTTGACGTGTTTTTGTTGAGAGTGTAGACTAAAATAGGAGCTGGAGACGCGGCTTAACGCATACACCGCTGTCAACATTTTACAGCAAAACTTTTATTACATTACACTAAGAATGTTTAGAAATAGCGAATTCGACGAGGATATGCGAATTTACTCACGTAGGTTGAGATTCAAGATGCCCGTACATTGCGTCTACAAGCCTCGCGCAATCTCGATTCGCGCGCGAGCTTTGCTTGTGAACTCAATGTATGGCCGCCTTGTATATCTGGAACTATGCAATAACGAATTCGCCCTTTCTGGACAAGGTCTTAAGACTAGCACATCCTATCTGGCAACATCACTTTCGTACCGTACACCTGTAGTGTGCGATACACTTAGAGGACGCACGGTGTGACCTGCTGTAGTGTGCACTAGCCTTTATAACCATGTAACTATGAATATTTTATACAATTAACTATAAAATACATAGGTACTGGAATTATTATGGCTATATTATTATAGTAGAGCAACAAATATTGATGTTCATGACAAATATGCTATTGTAACAGTTTTGGCAACAGTTCAATTTATCCAAACGATTTTAAGGTGCGCCATGCGCATTTAATTTATTTTTGGAGTTCCAGACTCATTTTTGGGCATAACAAATAAAAAAAAGAAGGCAAAATCAAACTGAATTTTAGCAATTTTGTTTTTAAAAGCAAAATAGAGCAGATAGAAAAAAAAACATTTAGGATTGCAACATGTTCTTTCAATAGCATCTTAAAAAGGTAATAAATTAATATGTAATAAAGAACCAGAATGGTAGAAACAGTTCATACTTGTTTGTAATAAATAATTAACAAAAAATGACATCTCGAATCGGTGGGAGATGGTGAGTGGCACTATTGCTTTGAGTATAAAATAAAGTTCGTGTATTTGTACCTAAGGTTTAATATATTAGTAAAAATACGTCCTAAACCGCGTATCAGTCGACTACGCTTTTAATAACTCGATAACAACATTTTAAATATAGACAACTCTTACCAAATTTTTTGTCAAGGTAATTTACCTGTTAACAACATAATTAACTAATATTACAAGCAAAGTCAACATAACTATTACCATAGTTTCGTTATTTGCTTAGTGAAGAATTAACAGACCAACCAAGGAGTGTTATTGGTAAAAGATGTCTACTTTAAAATATCATTAAAAAGTTATTTATTCAGTCAATGCCTAGAATTATATTTATTTAGGCGGCGATCGTCCGTTGACGACTGTCGGCGCGTCTTTCCAAGACTTACCCTTTTTGCCGACTGTCGTCAATTTTTTCTTAACTACCCTCTTAACCGTGACTTCTTGTTTCGCGAGGAGTTTCCTTTTAGGTTTGACCTTCTTCTCTTCAAGTACGAAAGAATCGTCGAATATGTCGCCACTAGAGTTAATACTGCCGCCATTTTTTTCTCCAATGATTTCACAAATGGGGCTGTTGAAAGAAACTTGTCGGGGACTTCTCCTAGCTTTCTCCACAGATGTTTGTGTGGCGATATTCGCGTGGTTTTTCTTAGCGGGCGGCGTCGCTTTATGGATCACTTTCGCCTTCTTTACTTTAACTACTACGGCTGGTTCTAGAGATTTCCTTTTCTTGGTATTAACTGCTTTAGCTTCATCAATATCGTCTGTAGGGACATCGTTTTCGTTGTCGCTTTCCGTGGGTTTCGCTTTAGGTTTCCTGCCCCTCTTTGGCTTGGCTACACCATTCTCTTTAGATTTGTCTGAGTTAACTGAGCCAGAGTTGTTTAATTTAGTTTTGCTCTTTTTTGCTGGTGTGAACTGCAGTTTGCTGGTTCTCGTCTTACCCTCGCTTTTGAGGTAGGATTCGAATATTTGCTTACATTTGGTATAGTCTGGTTGGTCTTTTGGTTGTAATGAATTTATGTATTCAAAGAACTTTATAAGAGCATCTGAAAAAATTAAAGAAAATATTTTGTAAGAACATTATTAATAATATAATATTTACATGAAATTGCCAAATGAATCAGTAGTTTGTATCACGGCTGAAGCGGGACATAAGAAAGTTATTTGGAAGGACTTGCCCATCAAAACTAAAGACCTACTGAAAAATGTAATGGATAAGTTTACTAACCTGGTACACCCTTATAATCCTTAGTGATCTTATCCCGCACATGGTCCATGAAGTCCCCCTTCATTTTGTGCACCGTGTTGGCGTTGCTGCAGGCCTGCTCCCAGGGCAGAGTCCCCGTCAGCCACTGTAGCATGTTGTACGCGAGGATCTCCAGGTCGCCGCGCATTGTTGCCACTGGAATTAGATTATTTTTTTTACATAGATTCAGACTGCGTTTGACCACAGTCTCACCTTGCTAGGCCGGTTCACACGGGCCTAGCAAATACCTATTAACCCTGGCCTTGAAGACACCCAATAGGCAGACAAAAAGTTTTATTCTTAACTATGGACTTCATGTACAATAATTTTATTTTCAATGGGCTTTAGCACTGAATATCAGCATAACATGTTTCAATTGCATTATAAGGTACGGCAGTCAAAATTGCAACTTTACACTGCGCGTTTTGCCGTGAAAAGACCTCTTATGCACTAGTTTCAGCAACTTTGAAAAGATAGTTTCACAGCCAACATGTTAATGAACTAATTTACATAATATTGAATTAACTTATGTAGTTGAAATATATCACTATAAGTTTAAAGATTATACCTCCCAAATGCGCGTCTCTACTGGTATACTCGACAGTCCCATTGTGTGCACACTTAGGGTCAGGTTTGAAGGCCTTGTCGTTGAGCTTGGTTGCCAAACCAAAGTCTACCAAGTAAGCCTGGTTCTCTGTGCCTTTCTTCTGGCCGAGGAGGATATTGGCACCTTTGAGATCTGCGTGCACATAGCCTCTACTATGAATGTATTCTAGGACATCTAGCTGAAATATAAAACAATATAATTAATAATATTATGATTTTTTTTATGTGGAGAAAGCGCTCGAGCAAGACACTCTCCTGATGTTAAAGAGATAACGCTGCCCATAATCAGTAAAGTGCTACCCAGAATTTCACAATGATGTGCAATTCTAGGTGCACATCATTGGTGGTGCCAGGTATATTATGAAATTCGTTGAGTTTGCTGAGGTGTGTTGATAGAGCAATCAGTCATAGTTCCCTTTTATATATAATACAGATTTATTTAATTGCAGTCCTGCTGTATTCTGTCTTAAAAAAAGTTACCCACTTTGATCAGTCACCAACATAAACATGTTTTTTGCAGAAATACACATTAAGAGAAGTCTCATGAACATTAAGGCCAGTGACTTCCTTGGGCATAACCTAACCATAACAATTTGCAGTAGAATAAAAGACTAATTTAGGACACAATGTGCCACACTGCTTATATGAGTTCTCACATTGAAATGCAAATTCTAAATGCATTTATTGAAGTAGGCATAGCTTCTGCATGGAGCACTTTTCACTAGTTTTCACATCATTTTTACAATTATTTTATTATTGAGTTAATTTAGGTCTCCTGCTCATTGGCAGATTATACCAATACATCCTATTTCATGTTGTTTTTGTACCCAGTGTCACAAATAATAAGAGCAAGAAGTGCTGATGCCTTCTTATTACAGCTGAAACTACATAAGAATTTATGCATTCTTGCTTAATGTGAAGAAACTGTAAATTAAATAATATAAGTAATTACCATCTGTAATCCAATTTGAAACACAACAGGAGCAGGGAACACTCGACCAGCATCCTTGAACAAGGACCACAGATCCTTCCCGTATCTCTCTATCACCAGATATCTGTATTGCTCTCCGTTGAATGTGTGAGAACCACTGCCATAGTACTGGGGCATGCCCAGGCTTGATAGACTCTTGGATTTCTTGAATGTTTCAACTGCAAATTGAGTGTTCATAGTCATTTACTGTTTAAATTATTGTACATAGCCTAATGTTAATACATTACAATTGACTTAATAGTTGAAACCTAACAAGAAAAAATATTACAATTGAATCATAATATTATATTACTTATAATATGTATAGGTTCTACACACAAACTTCTGTTGATTGAAGATACATGTTTATTATTTTTATATCTAAATTAAGAAACCCATTATATCTTTAACACATTGACTGTGGAAAACACAATAGCAGTATTTTTGAGGTCTGAATGAGAGTGCTGAAAAACACATTTTGTTTTGTCAAAGGATTTTTCCATACAAAATTAATTTCAGGCCCCCAGGAAAGTTCTTAAAAACGCCACCGCAGCCTATGTGTTAAAACAAATTCTGGATGAGCCAGTGTTATAAGGAATATTGAAACTTATTGATGTCCGAGGCAGCTATAGCTAGTATAAGCTATAAGATACAGACATTATAATACTTACTGTCATCTTTGTTAGCATTTCTTACATAAAAATGCTTCTCAACAAACAATGGTCCATTTTCATGAGGTTCCTACAAGGAAAACATCAATTTAATTATTATGGACAATGGCATACGTAGTTATCATTCATAATAATTATAAGCATGTTTTATATCTTTTTAATTAAGTAGTTTATTTAGGCGTTGAATTTTGTAATCGAATGATTAATAACAAGGTTTCAGAACCATACTTACTATTTTTACAACGTAAGGGTAACTCGTTGCTTTGCTCGGGGAGCCTTCATGTTCACAAGCAGAGTAAATCTCTCCGAAGCCCCCTACACCTATAGAAGGCCCAATCCGCCACTTTTTCTTCGCAATAGAATCATTTATCACCTCGCCTGCAGGAATTGGCGGGGGCATTTTATATCCATTAGCTTTTTTCTTTGGAGCGGCCGCTTTTTTTCCTTTAGCTGGCATTTCGATTAGATTTGTAAACCCAGTCTTTTAAGTGAGTTTTATTAGCTATTGGCATAAAAATAAACACTTGTTAATAATTGAAATTCAGCAAGATAGCGGATAGCGTCGCTTTATAATTTCATCTCGTAACGTCAAAAATCAAAATTGACAATTTATAAATTTTGACAACTGTCAGCCGTCTGCAATGTTACCATAATCGATTTTTTAAATTCTTCCAAAGGTTTAATTTATTTATTAATGTTAAACATTAAACAATATCTTGATAGCATATATTTGTTGTAAGAAAATATTCTAATGATTATTTTCCCATTTTCTAAAAATATGGTCTGAATCTAATCTCTATTGTACGAAAAAGTACATACGATTTTTTATAGAGTGCTTTTCACGAAAGGAGTCCTTTTTGCGGGGCGCCACTATCGCAAATTTCAAAAGTTAACATGTCTCTATAACTTTTTAACGCCTCATAATTTCTCATATTTAATTTCTTAATTAAATATGTATATATTTTATCTAACAAATAAAAGTTTTTTGGATATGAAGTCCAGTAATTATCGAAAAAAATTAATTTAGTTCCGCAATATTCCGCGGGACCTCTTTCGTGAAAAGGACTCTCTATGGCTCATTCTCATGGAATCGATTATCATCGTCACCTTCATGGCAATTCTTATTTATTGCTTATTTGTAATGTTTATGTATAATTTTGTATAGAGCTGGATAACACGAGTAAACTTTTATATAAATGATTTAAATCGTACGTTTCATTTCGAAGAAAAACAGTTTTGAAATTTTCGGCGCCACGAAAGTGATTCAGTCATTATTTTTTTAAAACTTTTTCAAGTAAAACCCTTTTAAAAGACTAAATCTACCAAAAACGTACAATAAAACGACCTTTTACGTAAAAACAAACCTCACTACAAATGAAAATATGCGTAATTTGAGATATTACTCTACCATTCACTTTACTTTTTTATTAGTCAGAAATTTGGTTTGTATGTATTAAAGATAAAAGATAAAGATAAAAAAGTATTTATTATCAGTAAAAAGGAAAATTACATAATAGAAAATAAACAACACAGACAATCAACTGATAACTGGGATAGGCTCAGCATATACCGGGCAGGCGGGTCCTGCGCGGCGCTGATTTTCAGCCTACCCCACGCTCGACTAAGATGTTCAGCGAGTTCAAAAGCTATGCAAGTAGCGGGATAACAATTATACAGAATTAGATTGCTGAATTTTGAATTTGATTGAAATGTTTATATATAAGTAACCAAGAAAATAAAAAATAAAAAACACACATCGCGAGATAGACAAATAATGACAAGCTAAATACGTATTTAAATTGACAAAAAATAGAAACATTGCATAAAATAGTAAAAAAGACTCAAGGAATCACAATTTATACAATTTATATATTATTTACAATAGAGTACATATTATTATTCAATAAGATTGCGCATTTTGTGTGTGTGTGTGTGTGTGTGTGTGTGTGTGTGTGCGTGCGTGTGTGTGTGTGTGTGTGTGTGTGTGTGTGTGTGTGTGTGTGTGTGTGTATTAAAACCCTAACATAACAGATACAGTACTTTAAAGATGGTAAAAAGGCCCTTTCAAAAGAAAACAATACATAAAAATCACTTTCGTGGCTCAAAAATCACCTTCATGGTAAAAAACGCTATGAAGGTGATGCCACGCTGGTGACGAAAATATCCCTTTTAGGTGAAATTCTGGAAAGTTTAGGTATAATGTATAAAATTAAATACTACATCTTTATTTCGCACATTTTGGCGTTTCGAAAAGCTAGCTTTGATTTAAATAACTAAAATACAATGCGTAAAAATGTTGTCCATGCCAGTGATCGGTACACCCATGTATAAATTGAAACTTAGCAATTATATTTTTTCCCACGGCTAGATAAGTCCTAGATCCTACTTCTACGATAGCAGGACATGGCCATCATTGAAATGAATCGAACTCTGTATTGGATTGTTGATGTTGTGTTTCACAGCAGCCGTTAAACTACGCAAATCTTAAGCACCTAAAATCGTGTGACCGCCGCATTATATTATTTTAAATTCAAAATAATACTGAAAACTTTTTTAGCCTGTAGACCTTAAAGTATATTTGTTTGCGATAATTTTTGTATATTTTACATACAGATACACCAAAATTTGTTAAAGTAGTGCCCAAATATTTAACTGCACCGCAAAGTGTGACACCATGAGAATACGAAAAATGGCCCCGATTTTGACCTTTCATGTTAAATTTTAGTATTATTTTTTGCGTCTATTATGACAATCTTCATTTATTTTGTAGCTTAATATATATTTTATCCACCTATCCACAATTCATATCTCTGTCTTTAACTATTTAGGAAATATAACCGTATGACCATCAAATTTGAACTAAAATGAGAATGAGCCTATATTTTAACTAGTGTGACCAGGTTTATGAAAATTCTACTATTTTAGTAACTTAAATATCGAACGTTATGTAAATATCCGAATGTCTCTCAATGTCGTGATCGTACTTTTTAAAGGCTTATTACACCTGGCTAAATTTAAAAGCCTAAATTCAGTCGCCACTGAATTCAGTCAAGTGTAATCACATTTAGCATCCTAAATTTAGAAGAAAGCATCGTTCATCCTAATTTAGATTCTGAATTTAGTGACTAAATTCAGCCAAGTGTAATAAGGCTTTTAGATACCTAGCCTATACCTACACATTTAATAGGTAAAACCGGAAATACATGTGTGATTCAGTGTGAT
This sequence comes from Hemithea aestivaria, assembly GCA_947507615.1. NCBI lineage: Eukaryota > Metazoa > Arthropoda > Insecta > Lepidoptera > Geometridae > Hemithea > Hemithea aestivaria. The sequence goes on from OX382338.1 coordinate 15,650,477, forward strand.
AATAATAAAATAAGGGTAAGGAATAAAACTATAATAAATATAAAATGTGTTTACTTAAATAATTATTTATGTAACATTTATATTAATTATTTCTAACTTTATGTACTTATCGAATATAAATCTCTTGAAATTCAACATGTTGGTAATTCAATACCTTGTACATGCCTAGTTCCTACGTAGATTTCTTTTCACGAAAGAGGTCCCGCAGAATTTTAGCGGAACTAAATTTTGTATAATCGATACTTAAATTACTGTTCATGTCCTAAATTATTTTTATTTGTTAGATACAGTAACCCCTGACAGTACACAGTAATACCTTTTAAAATAATATTAAGACATTAAATATGAGAAATTATGAGGAGTCATAGTTTAATAGATATCATCATTTAATAGATTTTAACTTTAAAACGCGTGATTCGTGATAGTGGCGCCGCGCCATAGGGACTCCTTTCGTGAAAAGCACTCGACAAGGTAAGAAGAAAGAAATATATTATTCTGTATTTTTACTCTCAAAGCACCTACAAATATATCAATAATATAAATAATCTCATTTAAATATATTTTTTTAATCTTTTCACTAGCCTTAAATTTAAGATTGTTATATTTACAAAATTATTTTTAGAGTTTTAGATAGGTAAGGTATATTTGATAAAGAAGAATTATTATATACCTAATAGTTACCTATGCATTAAAATAATTTTAACATAATAAAAATATCTTCAATAAATTGTAACAATATCGCAAGTAATAGATGTGTAATTAATTACAGGTATTTTAAAGGTGGGATCAGCCATGATGGATCAATAATTTAAATCTGATTAGTATTTTAGTCAATCTTGGTTTTTCATAGACAGTAGGAGCGTAATATTAAAATATGTCGTCATCTTCTTCATCAAAAGCTGACATCGCGTACCAGTCCCTGGCTACATCTTCGTAAAGGATCCTGAAACATGATCACATCGTTCTTAGTTATAGCAAAGTAGAGCATATAGTGGCAGGTGTCTAGTTTGATAGATGACCATTTGGATGGTGTGGCAAGTCACAAGTCCATAGCAGTGGTTATCACCATCAGGTGATGAGAGACGGTGATGATGCTCTTCAAAACGAGAGCGTAGTAGTCTTGAGTCTTGAAAAGGAGGCAATTTAACTGCTCATTATTAGAGAGCCAGAGAGAATTCACCAATGAGTGACAGACAATGTTATGAGTTTATCGTCTTAAGTTAATCGTCTACTTGTTTGCCATGTGCATTGTGCATTATAAAATACTTGTTACAATAATGGTGGCACTTAACATCGCTTGATGGCGTTTAACATCACTATTCGTGTTCGCGTATTCGCCCTTTTCGCCCCAATACGGCGATGTACATAAATTGGAAAATAACAGATACCTACCTTAAATATAATAAGTACGTACCTCTTGATGTCCTCATCATACTGCGGACGCAGTATCCTGGGGCTGCGCGCGCGGAACTCTATGGGCACGTCGTAGCACCGGCACGTGCAGCACGCGGGGAAGCGGAACCAGTCCGCGAAGATGCCGCGGCACTCGTTGCGAGGGTCGTACGCCAGCAGCCGGTGGAGGCGGTACTGCTGCTCACACCTGAAAATTTTAACAAGTTTTACCTGATACATTATTTGTAACAAACAAAAAGACAATTGGATTTTTGACCCCACACTTGGCGACAGCAACTTTCAAGCAGATGACGGAAGCTATAGAGGAATCGTGACGACAACATCCACTCGATACGATACATGCCGCTCGTCGAGAGCCGCCGGAGAGTCGCGATAACAAGTCGTAAAGAGCCGGTGTCGCCTAATGAGAGGGCAGCCTTATACTCCTACAGGTTACCCCTATATACATACTGTCAGAGTCAAACCACAAAATTATTTTACGTGCCCTCCAAACATAGTAACATTAACAGCCTTAACATTCTATCATCTGCTTGCGCTCATGTACGCACATCCCCTGGTAAATGAACTGCTCGTATGGCCACATGTTAAGGAGCACCAGGACCCTGGACTAGGAGACACGCCAGCAGTAGTGTTGGAAGTCCTTACCTGCATCCTTCCCTGCAGTACATCTGCTTGCGCTCATGCACGCACATCTCCTGGTGGATGAACTGCTCGTATGGCCACATGTTGAGGAGCACCAAGACCTCGCCGCGGGTGCTGTTCGCCCAGAACGGCGCGTCGATGATCTCTCGAGACTCGCACGCGTTACTGAAATCCAAAACTTAGATATACTTTATTATTATTTTTATAGCCCACAAATCTCTAACTACCAACTAATCTATCTAACCAAACTATTTTTTGGTCTTGGTGGGTAGGACCTGTGGAACTATCTACGCTATGTGTTTTTCAAGCTTTCCAATTATATACAGATACCGAGATTTAACACGAACGATTCAGTGGATTTTACGCGTGAGATCAACAAGCATACTCGTACACAACTAGATAGTCACACAAACTTTCACCTTTACTCGGATAATATATTAGTAGGTAGGATATTTTTACTACTTACGCGCCACTTAATTTGATAACTGAAGGTCTCTGCGACTCCTGATGGTGCGGCTTCTGATAGAACTCCTCCTTCTTCTCATTGAGCTTCGTAGGCGGTAGGTCCACTCTATCAATGTTCACTTTCTCATGTTCTGTGAACAAAAGCGAAGGCGGCAGCGTGGAAGCATCGTTCGGAGTCTTCCAAGCTTCTTTACTAGATTCTGTTGTAGAATCAGGACTGTCTGTTGTGGTTTCTGTACTTTTAACATTCTCTGTAGTGGTCGTACTGTTTTTATCTTTTGTAGTACTATTTTTCCCATCTTTAGCTTCAAGTTTAGCGTCAGATGAATTGGGATAAATGCTATTCGTTTCTATGCTTTGTTTAATAACTGCATCTAGAGTTATAACATCAGGTTCTAGATGATTGATTTCTATGTTCGCAATACTTTCAAGTTTAGTCTTGTACGTTATACCTTTATCATTTAGTGTCTCGTTGCTCATTTCTGTAGTGTTCTTTTCAGTTTTATTACCTTTTGTGTGGTTATCTAAAGGTTTTACTTTGAGGGTGTCGTTATTTTTGTGTTTGTCTTGGATAGGTCTGAAGTGTGGTCGGTTCTTCATGGCACGAGCTTGACTGGCCTTGGAGAACATGAGGGTAGCCTTCATGAGATCCTCTTCTTCCTGTTCTATGTAGTTGTCGAGTTCAGCCTTTAGCACGGATATATGGCGTTCGCTGCCGTACATACGCCTCATGAGACCCTGGAATGTTACAAAAATACTTTTATGAAAAACTTGGTTTTGTATATGTATGGTTATACTGACTCTACAAAATTACACCCTACTCTTTAGTTTCAAACACTCCATGCAAAGCTGGTTGCCTATTGTAAACCTTTATATAATTTAGTTTTAAGTCTTTTTTTTGTTATCTTTTGGTTGCAATAAAGAGTATTGTATTGTTTGAGCATTTCCCTATTCTGTTTTTATAGAATAAAAAAATCCATGATATCCTCACCTGATTCTCCTTGACGAATCTCCTGATAGCCTGCCAGGGGTAGTTGTTTCCCGGAGTGTTGCAGTAAGGCTCAGCGGTGAGGTCGCAGGGAGCGTCTGCGAGCGCTCGTCGGCTGGAGCGCTGCGAGCGCGCGCATGATGACGCGTGGTCGAAGCCTTCTGATGCGCTCCATGCCACCTACTTGCGGGAAATTAACATGTTAGACTATGGAACATATAATATGGGACAAAGAAGAAGGAGGAGAATTATCCCAACTTCTAGGTTAGTCTGCTACCATCTACGGCATCTACGCATCGTCACATCACGTGTGCTTCTTAAATATGCCTTAAGGTATGTCAGTGAATATTTTAAAGGATCGCCAGAGAAATAGTTGCTGTAGAAATTGGCAACAGTTTCACACAATATATCTCCTCGTTCTTCTTGCCTTAAGAAAACATTACTCGTTCGAAGACATGCCTTGGGAAGACATCAGTAACTTTTTGCTCAAAACAAATGGGATAGTAATAATAGTCTTTCAATTGAGTTGAAAACATAAAATTACCTACTTGCTGCTAATTTTGCTGTAGTAGCATCTAATTACTATTTTTTTAAAGTACTTGGTCTAATTAATTGTTCGTAAAGTGTCAAAATATCAATTAACCCATCCCATTCACACGTACGGCTACCTCAGGTCACATATCGTTAGGTGAGCAGTGACTGGGATCGTTTACGGTTGCTGTTAAACTTCGACCAATTCATTAATTTCTCTTGCCGACTTTTTAGGGGTGTCATCACTTTTAGAAATTTTATTATCGTTAAGATTTTCTATTTTCACTTTAACCACCTTATTAAGTTTATATTGCAGAGTAAATAGACAATCGTAGAGGATATTTTAGTCATCTCAACTTATGGCACCATCTTTCATCATCGTCGGCTGTTAAACCTATTGCTCTGTGATTGAAGCGTGCGTGATAAAACTGATGATGAAATGATTAAATGAAGAGTCATAGAGATAACAGATAATTTTGATGATCAGAGACCGTACCTTTTCGCAAATTTAAATAGATAGCAATTCATACGCTACGGTTCAATGCCTGTACCGGTGTACCGTGTACCTAAGATCATTTTTATTTTAATCGGCTTTACCTATAGGTAGTGATTGTCATACCTGTGTAAATTTATACTTAGGTACAACGCGGACACTTGGATTTTCATGTTACCCATACGTTAATATTTTTTAGATTGTACAAGTGTTCCATATTCTTAGTACCTATTACTAGCTATAGCCTGAATACAACACATAATAAACATTTTATGTACATTTTATAATGGACTATACTGCTAATCCATATCCATACATATAATAAGAATGGAAATTTCTCCCCATTCATTGTGATCCTTTACTAAGGTGAACTGTGAAAATACGCATATGAACAAAACGACGCGAAAAAGTCGCTTGCGTGATCTAATTCGTAAAACATTTTGTCAATTTTTCCTAGGAAAACGTAAAATAAAATAATAAAATAAATAATAATCATTTATATCAGACACATCGACCCTAATTTACATCAAAAATTCGAAATAAAAGTAATAGAATATAAAGTAAATTCAATTCAAAAAAAAATAGTGCCAAAAACGCTACAGACGCCATCTATCGGTGTGGCTGTAAACTTGTGGTTGACCTTTAGTTTAATTTGGGCTAAATTTGTAAATAGTTTGTGTCACTGGTGTGGTTAAACAACACCACCGATTTGAATAAAATTTTCACTAATACGTTGCAGTTTTCTCTACTTGAACCTTAGTCTTGGTTTTAGTCAAATCGGTTCATAAATAAAAGAGTTATATCAATCTAAAGATTCGCATATAAAATGCTAATAAACAAGAAAGGTAGTCATAGGAACCGCGTAATCAAAAGACAAAACCTCATCGAGTTTGGGCTCATTTGATTCGTCTTGACGAGTACTTTGATACTATATAGTAACCAGGGTCCGAAACGGAGCTGGAAGGTGGCCATAGGAACTCCGTGATTAAAAGAAAAAACCCCATCGAGTTTGGGCTCATTTGATTCGTCTTGACGAGTACTTTGATGCTATATAGTAGCCAAACAAATTAGAATTCATTTAAATTAGTAAATGTAACTTATTTCTCAAATGAATCAGCGCCAGCGGAAAATAATCTAATGTGCGCATGATGCGTGTAAATATCAGTAATAAATATCTTTTTGCTGCTTATTTTTAATTTCTAAAACATGTAAAATCATCTGAAGATAAATAGAAAAATTCATTTACAGTTCATTGTAAAAGTAAATTATTTTTCATACAAGCTAGCGCCACGGAAAATAATGGAACTAATGTCCTAAGAAAAAGAAATATCGTTTATTCTGCAAACAGTTTTAGAAAAGAAGTCCCGCGTAACCTAGCGGAACTAAATAATAGATTTATAATTACTGTGAATACTTCATTTATTATATATTTTTTATTTGTTAGATTAATTAAATATTATGTACCTATTTAATTGAGAAATTAAATATGAGAAATTATGAATTGTTAAAAATCTGTAGATATTTTAACTTAAAATCACGCGATTGTGGCGCTCCATCTAGGGGGATCTTTTGTAAAAATCACTGGTTATCCGGAGACACACAGACATAAAATCTGTTCACACCCATTTAGGCATACATCCAGACACAAACTGTCACGTTTATAATGTTAGTAAAATTTTGCAATGATTATTATAGAACCTTTTATCTGTGTTATAGATAATCATAGGCGGATTTAGGGAGGGGGGGCAAGGGGCCAAGCCGCCCCCCCCCCCCCCCGAGTCATTAAGCAAGCTGCTCGCGCACATATTATAAAGGATGTTTAAGCTTTAGGGGGGGGGGGGGGCAGGGGGCCAAGGTACCCCCAGAAGCATTGTAGAGTTACAAATTTCGCACATATTTCTGAAATAAATTTTTTTTTTCGGCGCTCGCAGCTAGCTGCTCGCGCACTTATTGTAATGAATGTTTAAACTTCCTAACCGCTCAGAGCGAGCTAAACATACACTTTTCGTAATAAAAATTATAATATTTTTGCCCGTCTGCACCTTGCCCCCCCCCCCCCCCCCCCCCCAAACCAAATCCTGGATCCGCCTATGATTTTAGGTATACACCTCAGTGGTAGAGTCCTTCTCACGAGTGAGGAATTTTGCGGAACTAAATTACATTTTTTCGATAAATTCTGGACTTCATGCCATAAATAATTTTTCACCACTCTCGCACGAAAATAGTGTCTTTGGTCATCGATTTCAGTGAGCAAAAGCCGTTTTTGCTCTCTAGAGAGGCAAAGTGATTTGAATTTCGAACACAATTTTATTGGATTAAGAAGAAGTTGGTGTGTTCTGAAACTTATTTGTGTACAATTTTTATTTAACTGAGATGCACATAATTTTTAATGTTATTTATTGAATTTTAACTTTATAAATTGTATTTTTTCAATAATATTTTAAATAAAATACTATTATAGAATAATAAGTCGTAAGTGAGTTTTTTTTTTTTAAATATTATTACAATTTGTTTTTCATAAATATGTCACACACACAAATTTCGAACGCAACTCTTTTAATAAAAATAAAAAAATACAAAATGGCGGGATGTAGAAGTTTAGAGTTTACAGTCAAATGGAGAATGCGTTGTGACGTCATCGATAAATGCCATCTTTGTCTCTCTTTTGTATGAGGTAAGTGAGATGGCACTTATAGTTGTCATTTTTCTTGCGACAGTGGTGTTCACAACACATTTTCCATTTGGTTCTAAACCTCTTGGTAAAGATTCAACTAAATATTTTCAACTTAAGTTGTAAACTTTTGCAAATTTCTATTTGTGATCTAATAGTCTGTTTAATTACAAAGAAATGAGTGACCCCAGTGATGAAGGTAGTTGTCTTACGCCAAAAAAGTTGAAAGAACAAGTTTCGAATGCCGAGTTCAGCTATTTGCCTGAAAAATCTAAAGTGAAATATGTAAAGGCGTACGAATCCTTCAATAATTGGCGCCTCTCAAAAAATGCAAAAACATATTCCGAGACCGTGATACTATCATATTTCATGGAACTATCTAAAACAAGAAAATCCAGTACATTATGGAGCATTTTTTCTATGATAAAAGCTGTCTTGAAAACGAAACGTGACCTTGAAATAGAAAAATTTCTGAATGAAGCACCAGACAGTAAATACCTCGCTTCAAAAGTAAGTAAATTGATACAAAAGCTCATTTATTTCAAAGAAAACCTATCTAACTGTACCTATCTAAAAATAAGTAAACTAAATTATTGTTATTTTTTACAGGTTGTATTAATTATTGGCATAAATGGTGCGTGCCGCTCAAATGAATTGTTGAATCTTAAGGTAAACGACGTTGAAAAGCATTCGGACAAATTAATATTAGTAAAATTATTGAATACAAAGACTAAAATCGACAGATCATTCGTTATTAGTGAAGAATATGTGAATTTGGTGGACAAGTATATGGCATTACGACCCGCTAATACAAAAACTTCAAGATTTTTCTTACATTATGATAATGGAAAAAGTAAAAAATAGCCCATAGGCATCAATAAAATCGGTGATATGCCAAAAACGATTGCTAAATTTCTTCAGCTTCCGGACTCCCATCTTTACACTGGGCATTGCCTGAGGCGGACGTCAGCAACACTCTTAGCTGACTCAGGCGCTGATATTACAGTTCTTAAACGCCATGGTGGCTAGAAGTGTAACAAGATTGCAGAAGGATACATCGAAGATTCTAAAGTTATTTAATATGCTAACTTTTAAAATTTGCGATAGTGGCGCCCCGCAAAAAGAACTCCTTTTGTGAAAAGCACTCTACCTATCAGTCACAGTTCCCGATTGAGCAGAAATTTTGCATACCGGGAATCGGATGACAATGCAATAATTTTATGACATGGAAGTGATCTGAAGTCTGATGATGGAGCTGAAAGGTGAAATTTGATAGATATATTATAATAAATAGTTTGAGTACGTAGGTATATGATAGTTTCATTTCAGAAAATTTCATTTTAGTTTTTTTTATACAACGATGTAAGAAGATGAGCAAGATGCTCTCCTGATGGTAAGAGATAACGCTGAGATTTAACGAAGGTTAAATTCTGGGTGCACTGCTGAGTCATAAAATGTTAAGATTCTTCAGCCCAGTAATTTCACTAGCCACAGTGCCCTCCTACCGAAGCACAGTAATGTCTGCACATCACTGTTCAGGCGGCAGAATAACTGACACTGTTGGGGTACTAGCCGATCTCCTGCAGAGGAAGTCTACCCACGGTAAAGAGATCACCATTAAATGACGCGGAAAAAAGTCAAGAGTAACTGTACGGAATCAAGCTGTTATTATTCCGTATTTTTATTAGTTTTTCTGATTTAAATGATAATTTGATATATTTTTGTTTACTGTATTTAATCTTGATGTACTATATGTGTAAGTGGTAATTTATTGCCGTTCTAATTTGTACTGTGGTATAGGTATAACGATAGTTCTGGGACTTATCCCAGGACGTCTCTGAAATCTAAGTATTATTCACAAAAAATGTTTCATAATATTATTTACTAGCTTATGCTCGCGGCTTTGCCCGCACGGCAAAATCCTTTCTTAGCAGTGGTCTACGTCATGAAACCTTTCTATGTTCCAAATTTCAACCCAATCCATCTAGCAGTTGAGGCTGTACGTTATACAGATACATCAGTCACTAGCTTATTCTCATGGCTTTGCCCGCATGGACGGGTTACGTTTCATAATACCTACGGTCGTTTCAACTACGGTCGATATAACTACGGTCGATTCGCATAAGTTCATTTCACATATTGGACGACTCGCTTACAGTGCAACTCGCCTGCGGTTGATTAAACTATGGGCATGTGAACTAATGGGCGATTCGGCCAATGTTCATTTGATATATTGGTTAATTCAACTATGGACGACTCACCTACGGTTTATAAATTCTTTGCTACGCGTGTTTTTAGTACAGTATTCAGGGCAAACCGAAATCTGTTGGTTAGGTTAGGTTTGAACAGTGACCACAATGCGCGAGCCGAGCGAGCGAAGCGAGCGTGCCGCGGCAGCGGCCGGCGAAGCGCCAGATATTTTTCTTATTACTGAATTATTTATCCTGTGTCATGGCATCTTCAGACATTTTGGCATCTTCTTTCATCTACCTCATCATGGCAAAGTGGCATAATAAAAACAACACGTTTCTGAATTCTGTACTATAAACAAGTATTTTTTAGCTGTCATACCTGACTAGCAGCCGGAAACGTGGTCTAAAAATACGTGAACGGTCCGTTAGTTCGGTCAAAAATAGGCAAATCGTCCAATAGTTTAATCAACCATAGCTCAATCGACCGTAGCTGAGTTAACCGTAGGCGAATCGTCCAATATTGATTTCAACCAATAGTTATTATGAACGTAGGCGAAACGTCCAATAGACATTTTGAATAGTAGGTGATTCGATCGTAGTTACATATTGGCAAGGTTTGCCAGCCTTTACTAATTCTACGCCCATTAAGTCGCAGAAAACCCGTGAATTGAATCCCTCTTTTCCGTGGAATTGGAAATCGAATTAAATGGTCTGTATCAAATTCATTAATATATGAATAATTTACTGTCACGCGCTACGAAGTGCGCGCGGGTCAGCTAGTTCATTACTATAATCGTCATTTAACAAAGTGGCAGCCCTGATATGATCAGGTCGCACAAGTAGGGCAGCCGTCGCAACACCTGCACGCGTCTGGTTGGGCCTGCACGCCGCGCCGGTCAATGAAAGTAACCCCCCCCTGCCCACCACTGCCGCCGTGTGATCTTCCATCATCATTTACTTTGCTGTTAACTCGAGAATCACGTCGTTAATGGAACTGGTGAAACGAGTTGAAGGTAACGTTGAATTATAAATCTTAATCGTAAACAAGTGAAATTTAAAAAATACTTTTTAAAAACAAGCTTTAATTATTGTTATCATCTTGCATCATAAAGTACTCGTCCAGACGAATCAAATGAGCCCAAACTCGATGGGGTTGCGTTGTTTTATGACAGAGTTCCTTTGGCCACCTTCCAGCTCCATCATCAGATCAGCTCGATGTCATAAAAATATTGCATTGTCATCCGATTTACACACGCATGCAAATTTTCAGCTCAATTGGAAACCGGGAAGTGGGTCAAATTAAACTTGCAAGATTTGATTACAGACAGACAGACAGACAGACAGACAGACAGACAGACAGACAACAGACAGGTGAAAGTAATATAAAGCTTGTAAAAACGTCGTCGTATTAGTCGTATCGTTCGTCGTGGAAACGTCTAATTCTGTTTAGATAAGTAGTAGTGATCTGCTCTAATAGATTACCTATTGGTTGGTAGATTATAAAGAATTATCTGATTGGATTTACTGAACAGATGGGACGGGACATGTTTTTAAAAACATTGTATGCTTATAGTCTTTGCGATGATGATGTCGAAGATGGTAGAAGACTGAACCTAAAAGGAGGGAGAGTCCGTCTCTGGTTTCACTGAACATCGTGCTGGAACACAGTCGTAACGACCACTTGGCGACACGGTTTTGTCCAGTGGGCGGTAACTAGCAGCAGCAGTAAACTAACATTCATAAAAACATCAAAACACATTAGGACTTTTTATGGTAATAACCATTAGCAATATCTTTTCGAAGATATCTAGCCATTTCGCAAGTGCTAGAAGATGTGGGTGTTGCGCACGATTTGATATGTTCGTTTCACTTTTACTACCTCTAGGTGCTTTCTACTCTCCTAGTGAACGGAGCTGGGTTTCAGCTTTGTTTTTTTTCACTAAATTTGTTGGATCAAGTCTTAAAGATAAACCCCAAGAATTTCTCTGTTACGTAACTGCCGAAATTATGCAAAATCTTAGCATTAAAGTCTCCAAAAAAGGTGACAATAAGGATCGTTTTCACTTTTACTGCTTTCTCCTGCGGAAGCCACGTATGCGTCGCGGATGCGTTGCGCAAACGCAGATTATGAACTCTTGTAAGGATTTGTCACTAAGAAGCTGTCTAATCTACCGGTTTTGTAGAATATATTTGCATTGATTAAGAATGTGGAATTGCCACGATTGATACTCATTCTTTGTGAATGATAATTTTTTCACTCAAAATTTAGCCCCACATTGAGACATATCGTTTGGTCACGGTTTCGATCTATTCATCAAAAAGGATATTGAACATGTTTTATTGGTCCTCAAACTTTAGCAAAAACAAATTTTATGTATCGCTGTATAAAATGTGGTCCATGCTCATAAAGAAGTCTTTTTTTTTTGGCGTGCACGTGTGCATGATAAATTACAATGCCTTATCAAAAGAATAAGAAGCACTAACCACTGGGTTAACCGGTCAATCAAGTCTTTTGGTGCCTATCACATTACCCACTCATTTATTAATCAGTTAATCGGAATACAATATCAGAGTTCGTTTACATTGGCAAAAAGTTTACGACCAAGAGAAAAAAAGTAAAAAAATCACGTTGCTTTTATGGATAATTTAATAAACAGTAGCTGGTGAAAAGGATTCGTTATTTCGTCTTGATGAAGTCATAACCTTTTTGTGACCCACATGACCATCCTCACGTTTCAAGGTCCCAAATGAAGTGGTTTATGACGTGGTCATGACCAAACGCGCTCGTGTGGGCACGCGCTTACCGTTACACAAACTTTTGGGATTACCTTCTCACAGGTTGGTCTTATTGCCATTCTGGTGGTCTGCTGGTTCTGTTTTCATCTTTGTTTATTTTAATTGAGAATTTTAGGTAGTCTTATAAGTTTGAGGCTTGTAGGATCGAAAGTCTATCTATACGGTTTGGTTCATCATTTTTGAAATTGTGATGCTTCATCGTTTGAGATTACCATCTGTTATGGTAAAGACCAACTTTAACTAAAAACAAAAACGGCAAAACTCACGTCTAATATTGTCGAGAATATCTCGACCACGGTTTCGGACAATTACGATGTCCTTCATCAGGAGATCACGCCTGCAGTAACCGGCGCTCACCGTGAGTTTTGCCGTTTTTGTTTTTAGTTATGGAGAACACTCACGATAGTTTTAAAGACAAACTTTCCTATATTATGTCCATTATTATAATTTACAGGAGCTGTTATATCTTGCAGGAAACATGCAATTTTGTTACCGTTTTATACTTTTGTAACTGACCACTTTCTCAAAGACGATAGTAGGTGCATTTATATATTTGATGTGTTATATACTTATCTCTAGATATAAATGTTATGAGGTCAATTGTTAAGAACCTAACAGTTTCTACATCGTGGTCATCCGTCACTTCCACTGGGCTGGTGCCAGAACTACTTGGAACAAAGAAATTCTGAGTAAACATTACATTAACTGCAAAGAGATTTATGACTAGAGATGGTTTACTATGAGTTGTCTATCGGCAACTGAACATGTCCGATAATCAGAAGATGTAACTGTTTTTTAATGATCAGTGTAACTGCTATTATGCTAAAACGTTTGTAATGTGGATCAGCTTTTAAGGAGATGGCTAATTTAAGCCGATTAGAAGAGTCTTATTAAATCGGTTGCAAATGTTTTATTATTTTGGAATATTTCTGACGATAGATTTAACGTAACATGGACACGAATTAAAATTAAAGATCTTTTTAAATAGTACACCTAACAATTACAGAACCTTACAACTATTTATTGATATGACTAGCTACGCATGCGATTTTAGTTGCTGAAGAGGAGTCTATGTCTTATTCGGCAGTTAAATTCAGCTTTATCAGTTAAGCTGGTTAGATGAAATAAATACACAGACTTCCATACTCTAGCATTTCTATTGGTAGGAGTAAGTAGGAATTATCAAAGAAGAAAACAACTTTTCTGCTATTTTTACACTAAACGATTCGTGAGTATTTAGATTCATCTTTGTAAATAAACGGCATAAACTCACTTGTATTCACTTCGGAGCCGAAGTAAATACAAGTGAGTTTATGCAGTTTATTTACAAAGATGAACTTTTCTGCTTACTGTTCACATAGTATCTAATAAATAAATTAGTTTTACTATAAAGTGATCCCCACAATTTATATCGTCTATCTCTACCAAAATGAAAGTAACAATCGATGGTCCGAGCAGCATTAGTGGCCAAACAAAACAAGTCTAAGTGCCACATATGATTAGTTCGACGGCGGCACTCGACAGGCATGCGAGTGAAAGTGACCGATGTTTTGGGACCGACCGTGACGTCACACACCTGATAACCATCTGATTGTTCGCGTGATGTAAGGGAAATCAAGTTTACAGGTGAAGTAATATTTAGAATGAGATATCTGATCATTGATGAAAGAGCAGTCTTGTGCTTGAAGTTTCCTACGAAGATTCTAGGCTCTCTAGATATCTATTCAGCTTCTCTAGACAAGCTTTTCTTCAAACTCTCACAAATATATTGCTTGAAGCGATTAGTAGGTACAACTCATACTAGGAAGAGCTAAGAATTTCATTCTATATATTTAAAGTTTATGTTGTATTATATTATTATCTTCTATTACCTAATATTTCTTCGATTATCCGTCGTTTACGTTAGGTCTAGACCCGACCGGTCAGAGTTAGTTTAATCGATGAAGTTCACAGACACTCGAATGAAAGTTAATGATCGAAGTACCGATGAGGCAGACGGTGTCGGTAGCTAAATGTGTTCATTTTGTTAATCTCCTCAATACTGGGTATTTGGTTAGATCATATCATACCATTAAATAGATAAACTGCTATAAGTAGGTATCTATATCTGGAATCTGAGCACCTCACAATAAGACATTATAGTAACAATAGGAAATCCACAATTTGACAAATTATAATTTGTAACTAAACTAAACGAGAATGTTATCAAATAATTACAAAATACAAAAATATTTATTTACCGATAATTAGAAACTAAGTTTACAGTTTTTCGGTGGTTCCCGCACTAGGGCTTGCCTGTATCGTAATTAATTGATTTGATAAAGATTATTTTTTGAGATGATATCTGACGATAAGTTCAGTGTAGTTTAATTTTTTTTAAAGTGGCAAATGCCTTTATTGAGAAAAACAAACTAACAATACTACAGCTACTACAGCAGTAAAGAACACTTTTATGTGAACAGTTTAAATTAATAGGTGCCTAATAGCAATTGAAGAATAAAATAATTAAGTATTGAAACTTATTGATTGACTAATTAAAATGATTGCTATTTTTATATCTTGACTTCGACGATGTACATTCTTTATCAGCATTTAGAAAATTTTGCCTTTCATATCGATTGGTAACAATTTTTCAATTTCTGAAAGTCAAATCAGCACTTTCTATAAATTACCAGCATCAAAACATGAGTAGACATGTATGTCGATTTCACGAAGCATACAATACTTGATGGTCCATCAATCGAATGCCTAGTGCATAAACTAAGGAGGTTATGGCTAGATAGGTGTCAGTTCAGCGTCGCCGGCATCGCAGTGAAATCACGGCGGCTAACTTTCGCCGTCACAACTTGGTCATTTGATGTAAATAACGATTTTTACGTTTCGCACCGAAGTTATGTTTCGTTGCGTCAGATTTTGTAAAGTTTGCGCTTGTTTTGGGTTGCGAAGGTCAGTAAAGAAATATTAAAAACTAATGCAAATATTACTAATGACACTTATAGTATTTCTTTTTATTTGCTCAGCTTTATATAAAGACACTTCACATCGTCCAGACAGCTCTTGAAGAATATTGATATTGAAGTGTAAACTACTTTTTATTACAAGAGTATGGTCAGTACGAGAAGCAATTAAAAGTGGGTGAAATGTCAGCCCACTTCCCACGGCTGCTGTCGGTACCGCTCGCTCCAGTTCTGACTTCATCACTCTAGTTTTTACTCGAGTCTGCATTTTGTGCGATCTTTTATTTCCTTGCACTATCTAGACGTGTATAAAATGCTACAGTTAAATAATAACTTAATAATCTTCGTCTATTAAAATCTTATTGTTATAACTTTCATTTGTTTCTACTTTTTCGTAATTACTTCAATTAGAACGTGTGTGAACTGAATACAAATTAGATTAGTCATATTAATTAAGTATCTCTTAGTTGACGTTTACTACGCTATTATTTAGTAGTTTCTATTCATTAATGTTAGTACAACTCTATATATTGTTCTCATGTTTACGTGTTTGCACGTTAATTACAAAGTTTCCAATACCTAATAGTCCAACTCATTACAGCCGCTCATATCTCATTTGTACCGTATGTCTTTTGACAATAGGTATACTAATCATAGGTTCACTGACCTCCATTCTGGGAAGACACTAAACAATAGCTGTATTATCTTCTCTGTTTATGGGAGAGCTATCTTTCACATATTTTAGAATTGTTGACTTCTGTGTAGGACAGAAAATTTCAATAAATTTCCTTAATTAATTATACCACCTGAATTTCCAATCCTCAAAATCAAAGGTCTGATTGAAAAGAGAGCACCCTCTATTAACACTTTTAACGTGATTATCACTCACCACAAACAAAAACGTGATCGCGAGCATCGCTAACGAACTTTCACTGTGCGCGGAGTGTTTGCGAGCATGATGATGCGTCTGGTCTGCACCACGGTCGGGGGCTCACTGGCTGCCCACCACACACCACACCACCGGCCGTGGCCGAACTTGCCATGCCTCGTGACTTTTGCACCACTCCTGGCTGCAATCTGATGCACTTTTTACAATAGCACGCACCCTAAAGGAAAAGTTACCGGTGCTTCGGATGAAGGTAATTGATGCTATTTAGATCACTGCTGTCGCCACTGACTTGAATTCTTCGACTGTGACTTGTGACTTTCGTGGTCTTACAAAAGTATTTTTCATACTAGAAATGATCATTGATTCTGATGGACTGATCCAAAATTGCTATTAATTCGCCATGATTAATAATATTGACCGAATCTCATCAAAAGAGCAGTTAGAATTAATTTTCAGTTAACGTTCTTCCTAATTCAGTTTATTACCCTGGTTGGTTATTGGTTTTGCCGCGAATGACTAAAAGATGATCAATAGGAAGTGTTTGAGGCCAAAGTAATCAATTTTGATTATAAAATATCAGTAACCGTAGCTTCTTTAGAAGCAATCACGTTTAACATAACAGCCATTTCCAATTTGTCGAACTTCTTGTTAAAGACTACAATCTAGTCTAATATGCAATTTATCATGCCCAATTTAATCGCTAAAATCTAGACTCTTTTATTAAAGCAGCTCGGTTGCGTTCAAGAATTTGCGGCGGTCGGTCGTCGATCATTATAATTTCTGTTATTTCACGCGATTACCGCGAGAGCATCGCATTGCGAATTCACACGATATAAAAATTAGGTTCCGCTCGACGCGAAGAAAGAGTGTGTGCTATTGAGTAGGTCAGTCGAGTAATCGGTTGCCGGCCGTCGGCGGCACCTCTCTCTTTCCATCTTCAGGCAGATGGCTGCACCAGACGGAGACAGGTACAGACCGCGTGCGCCCGCAACCGTTATCCCACGACGATATCTTGAATGAAGAAGGTGTTTTCTCCCGCGCCAAAACAATGGCGCCCGAGCAAATCGACCTGCCACTTTAAAATCGAAAGGCTCTACAATTAAGCTAATTGCCTGTATTTAATTAACGTTATTAACGTGTATGCTATTATTGTGCTGGGTGGCCGACATGGAAGCGGTAAAAGGGCTTTTTCATCTGGTTTTTTGGTTTCGTTAGCTTGCATTATAATTAGAGCGGAAAGTCGCAACACAACCTGTTCGTTGTCGTCAGTTTTGGGCATGAATTTGATAAATGTGTTTTAACTTCGTGACTTTTGACTTTGCTAATAACTTTTTGAAAATTAGCTATTTGGGTGCTAACGAGTAGTCATAAGTTACAACTAGTTCTTGTCCGTAAATGTGGTTTTGTTAAGTGCTGTAGGTTTAGCTAACATTGTTGGCATAGAATCTGTTTGGTTAGCAGTCGTCAGGTCGTAAACAACATCTTCTGTCTGTACTCAGCTATAAAATTGGTGATCATTTACTTAGATTTTAACCTGAAAATGAGCTGAGTACTGAGTACATATGGTTAGTATTTGAAAATTGAGATGCAAAAGCCATCATTTTTGTAGTTAGTGAGGTCCATGTTGTAAATGAACATTGAGGGTAGTCATAAAATGTTTATAATATCATATTTATTATATCTAATACTCGTATCTGATAAGTATTTTCTACATAAGCTTAGTAGGTGGATTGCGATGTAAATATAAGTTTTATGAGACGATCGTTATTTTTATCATTGTGAAAATTTGTTCTGTGTTGACTCTATATCACTGTTGTGATCATCTTATTTTTCTCGTCATTTTTCTTATTGCATGTTTTCACAATATATTTATTTCAGTGCCAAATTTAACTCTTTCCGTGCAGCTCTTACCTACAGCTGTGCGTTGACAGGTCAGTCAGTCAATCAGTCACGCTTTCCTTCTATTTATAAAGATAAGGTAGTCGTATTACCGTATAATTTTCCAATGTCTTAATAAGCGTCTCTCTTGCATCTGGTATAGAAAGTTCTGGTGAAAACAACTGCTCATGATCAATATTAACATTACCTATGCACTTTCGTTTTCCAATATTTAAGTTTCTCAAAGGAAATGGCAACTTTCAAAGCTGCGCCTGCGCTTGCGAAACCATGATTGAGGAAAACGACGAATTTATATAATCTATTTAATTTATAGCCGCAGAAGCGGTTAACACTTGATTTTGACATAATATTATTTTTGAATTTAATTTAATTGTTTAATTTCCATATTAAGTTAGATTGGATTAATGAGAAAATTGCGGTTTTGGAAGGTAGGTTACGTTAAACTGTGGGTCCAGGTTGTTTCCTAGATACTTTGCACCTAGTGGGCAATCGAAAGTGTAAATTTCCACCATAAAAATACCTTGTAGTACCTATAGGTACTCTTATATAACTAACTTAAGTAAGGTCGGGTTAGAGGCTTTGCTAGAATATTTGCGACCTGAAACTCCCATATATTACCATCTTTGACTGTTTGACGTCATTTGACTAAGTCTATTGTACAAATAGGTAATTTGACTCTAGCAGTATTTAAATTATATGTTTTATCTATTTTGTTCGAACACAGTCTTTCAATTAAGTAAGTAATTCTATTATTGTAATTTTATATAGACACAAAATATAATATGCAATCAATATGCCACTTAACCTTATTAGAAACATTGGGAAAATAGTGTTAAACTGTAAATGAAAAGCCATATTATTAATAAGCCATATTATAAGAAAAACATTCTCTCTGACTCCCAATTTGGCTTTCGGGCTGGCAAATCGACCGAGGAAGCGGTTTACTCAGTAACTCAATTTGTCACAAACTGTCTTGACAACAAACAAAAGTATGTTGGTGTTTTTTTGGATTTGGCAAAGGCTTTCGACACTGTCTCTATTCCTATCCTTATTCATAAACTACAAAACATCGGCATTAGAGGAACTCCACTGCAACTCTTCACATCCTACCTGGAAAATAGGCAACAGAAAGTAAGAATTGGTGATAACATCTCTGATGATCTACCTATAGAGTATGGTGTTCCTCAAGGAAGTGTCCTTGGACCAACCTTGTTTCTTGTCTATCTAAATGACCTTAGTTGCTACAGCCCAGATCATGGAAAAATAGTCAGCTTTGCTGATGATACAGTTATGTTGTTCAGTGGAAAGACTTGGGAGGACGCTCAACACAATGCACAAAAGGGACTACATCTAGTTATTATGTGGCTACGAAAAAATCAACTTTCATTAAATATATCAAAAACTAAAGTTATGGCTTTTTCTATAAGAAAAGATAATTTAACTTTAAACATTAAAATAAAAGCTCACTGCTGCAATCATGCACTAAGTTGCTCATGCGTGCTTCTAGAAAACGTAAACAAGATAAAATATCTCGGAGTATACCTTGATAATCACCTAAATTGGGAAGCACACATAGATGCACTCTCTGCAAGAATGAGACAGCTTATATTTACTTTTAAAAAACTAAGACATGTGGCTTCAACTATCCTGATGAAAACAGTATATTTTTCCCTAGCACAATCTATTATAACATACTGTATCTTGATATGGGGATCAGCGTGTAAAACCAAGCTTATTAAGATTGAACGCTCCCAAAGATCACTTCTTAAAGTTATTAACTTTAAACCATATCGGTACCCGACTCAATTATTATATGACGAGTACAAAGTCTTAACGGTGCGCAAATTATTTCTTCTCAAACTAATCATTAAACAACATTCAAAAACACCATTAAAATCAAAATCAACAAATATTAAAAAAAGAGTAAATACAAGAATCTGCGAAACACATAAACTAAACACAGCGTTCTCACAGCGACATCCACATTACCTTGGGCCACACCTGTATAATAAAATAAATAGAGAAATAAAAATACATGAGCTCAATCATTTCAATGCTCAAAAAATTACTAAAGATTGGCTGATGAATCTATCTTACGAATTCGTAGAATCTTTTATGTGCATCATAAAATTATAAAACATGGCCTGAGATTTTACATTTTACCAACAATACTTTTATAAGTACATTAGAATAAAAAAAAAAAGAATCACTTTATCACGTTACGCCTAATATCTAAAAATAGAAATTTAAAAAAAAATGTCAACTCCTTATAAAATTACTCTAGGAAACATTCCTTTTAACATAATTATGGAAATTGAAAAAATAGAATTTATTCGTAGTGACGAAATTATTAGCTAGCACAATATTAAACAATTTGAATAAAAAAATAAATAAAAAAAAAACTTACCTGTTCCAAAATAAACCTTTTAAAAAAAAAAACTGTTAACTAGCTCCTATACTATAAAATTATCATCAACATTCACTACTTACACACTCACGCACACAGTCACCTGACTGCACAGTTACTACAATGACACTACTTACTACAGATACACTTCTCACTATACAGAGTCCGAATTGAGTTATATGAAAAATACAATGTTATGTTCTTAATATTAGCGTGATTCATGACTGATTTAATTATATAACATTATACTCTCCCATTATTATTAGTATATATTATATTTAAAGAAAAAAAAATATTTTTGAATTCCTTAAAAATTATGATAAGCTAACCTATATTAATATATAAAATTAAATAATTTATCTTAATATTATAAAACATTTTATTTACTAATCTTGTAACAAATATCAATAATTATTACAATGCTAAATTGAAATAATCATCTATATTGGCCATCAAGCCTATACCTTGTCTCTCCACAATAACTCAATTCGGACCGGCAGCGGCATTGCATTAACAAACGCACACATACATAATAATATAACAAGCCAAATGTGATTTATTGTTTCTACATGCTTGCCCACTCACTAACACAGGGACACTGGATTGTTTACACACACAAACATATATAAATAATCGCGATGTTATAATATGGGGTAGTCATGTCTGTGAGCAATAAATTGTAAACCATTTATAATAACCTACCCTCCATAATGTTTATCTTTTTCTTGTTTAACAAAATTTAAATAATAGTTGAATTATTGAGTCTACTAATAGTCTTTATCTTGTTTAATGTTGTTGTTGAAGTGCTAAGTGCTAAGTGATCGTACTAAGTGGAGGGAAGTGGTCTCTGCCAGGCGTGATTGTATTCTGTATGTATGTTGTTTTTTATGTTTTAGATTAAAGTACAGGTACAGATACATCGTCAACTTTATATTTAAGTAAAATTTAAAGTTTAATTATATACCTACCTGTCAGGCAAATAGCAACTTACTGGGTTGCCACGCACATTCATTATAATATTATTACTTACTTATTACTTATTAATCACGATGCGATATGAGATACTAAGGTACTTATGTTAAGTATATAACGTAAGCAATTATGTATGAACCACCCTGCATTTTTTTTCTGTTTTTTTTTTCTCTCTTATTTTTAAGTATGATAAGTAACATTAAGTTAAATCGTATTCCTTATTTTATATTTTGCTACGAGATTATAGCTCAGACGCAATTACGTCGTAACAAGGTTCCTAGTACATAGGTACATAGATACTACATATTATTATATTTATTCAATCTAAATTATATATTATTATGTACTTATCGCAATTTTAAATCTACATATTACCTATCTATATAAGTATTTACTATAAACATTCTATTTAAGATATTGTTTGGACACCATTATAAATACATATTACTCAGCGAATATATAAGCTAAGTATTGGAAGGGAAGCATTGAATATATCATAGCACAGGTTTATCCTAGTATGATATTTGATGTCAAACTGAAAGTACATACTTATAAAATAACATTAGTACAAATAAAAAATTATTAAAGATAAAACATAATTAAAATTCTCTAGACTCATATTAAATAAATAGGAAATTATATAAGAAACAATTCACAACACACAATATTCCATTCAATTCATTAATAATATGTATTCATAGATAATATGTGTATAAATCTAAATTGTAGTATTGTTTACACTAATAGACGCTGTAGTACTCGTACAAACATGGGGTAAATAGTGGATCACTGCCCGGCTCGTTACGTCACCAGTAGCCAGGGACAACACGTCCGCTCTCGCCAACGGCTCGCACAAGAGTGTCGCCCCCACTACCCGTGCCCCCGAGACAGGCAAATGTCATTCGTTCATTCATTCAATCATTCACTCAAATACACAAACACTACATCCCTCCCTTATTTAATGAAAACTCAATTGAATGATTTAATGAGAAAATATGACATTTACTGAGAATTTAAATTACTGAGAACCTTTGGTGTCACTTGTTTTATCCAATATCATCAATAACTTTAGAATCTGTATCGACTCGCTTAAGATGATGGTTGCTTTTACTTACTGTATACTATATGTAAATAATAACATTAAATACCTACCACGCTGTGTATCTGGCATTTCCGCAACAGCACGAGTAGACTGTTCCTACACTACTGTACTACTCTCACGTCACTCTCTCTCTCTTTCTTTTTTTTTTTTTTTTTTTTCAATAACTTTTGTATATACATAGGTCTGTTATTGAACAGAATATTTAATACTAGTAGTTCGCCTCGAACTGTGACCTCGCAGCCCAATTTCCGTGGTAAACCTTAGACTTTAGGTCTCGACTAAATATATCCTAATACAAGAACTTTAACATTAATATTAAAACTCAAAATATAAAAATTCTGAGAAATTAAAACTCAATAAACCTACGTACCGAGATTTTTTGAATATAATCCTTTTTAGAGTTTCGTTCCTCTGAAGGAAAAAACGAAACCCTAATAAATAGGATCACTTAGGCGATTTTCACACTGCCCCGCATGATGCAGCGTAGCGCGTGTCGACGCACCTACGCGCGTTCCTGCGGGAGTGCAGATCTGCATCATCGTGCGGGTTTTTTGCGCACTCACGCGCGTAGGTGCGTTTTGTAGATTCACGCACGGCGCCTAACGCCCATTCAAAATCACGCACGGCACTGTGGGATTCAGTGTGCCATACCTTGCGTCTCGCCCCGCACCTACGCGCGGGGGTGCATGTTTCTCCGCGTGTATGCGCGTGATCCGCATGAACGCGCGTGGATGCATTTTCAGTGTGTTGGACTGTGCGTGTTTTCCATACAAACGGAGATACTTACAAGCAACGGAAGAACACGCATCCACGCGCTACGCTGCATCATGCGGGGCAGTGTGAAAATCGCCTTAGTCATCCGTATGCCTGTCAAGACCAATTAATACTCTACATCCCGTAGAATTGTATATTTTTACCATAATACACAGGTCTATAGCCGCTTGGTGCCCGTTAAATTAAACTTCTGAGTTAACGTAGAAAAAAATACACCCGTTTATCCTTCAAAAACGTACCTAAATTTTTTTGACCCTCTGAATAAATCAACATTCATAGGGAACTTGCCGTTACCATATATTTATGAAATTTGGCAGACTATAAGTACACGGCCCGCGATGCATTATGGTGTGCTCGTGCACCTTTATTGTTGAATGTGCCGGCACAAACAATTACTTTAGGTTTTAAAAAGTTATGCAGACTACTCAAATAACCTTACTGCCACCGAGAGATCTCTCAACTCTAAGAGTTCGCTTTGCTCGGTCGATGATATTTGTATGTATTCATATAAATTATGTATTTAAATTATATTTTAACATAAAACGATTCAGCGAGTTTTTTTATTCTATCACCACTTCCACAGACATTGTTACCTGCTTATTATTGTTTATGGTCTCCACTTTCGTGTTTTGCCAGTGGCCGTAGCATGCCACACAGAATCCCGGCCAAACTTCAAGAGTAGAACTGTCATCCCATACATTCACAAAACTACAATGTATGGTATGACAGTTCTACGCTTGACATTTCAGCGGGATCTCGTTTGGCCTGCTACGACCACTGTAAAATATTATTTTACTTGACAGCGAGTTATAGTCCGGTACATTGTGTTCGGGATAATTTATACAAAATTTTAGGCAATGTGACGTAGTTATGTCGTCATAATTATATTATATTATAATTATGCCTATACTACTAAGTCCAACTTTGGTTGCTTGCCATTAGCGATGGGCATAAAATAACGCTATTAATAAGGTTTTTTTTTAAATAACTATTTTACTTTATTTTCATACTACTTAAATATCTTTATTGAGAAAAACAAACTAAAAATTAAATATAAAAATTATATATACTTAAATTAAATATAACATTATATTTTATCGATCGAGCGAAATGAGGTTTATAAAAAGATTAAAAAAACAGCACAAAACGTGTACTTACCTACATGTATGTGACATCTATTTCAATAGCAAACTTTAGGCGGCCGGACTATAATTGACGCAATTATTGGTATTACGCAATGTACTAAAAAATTATATGAAAATAATTAAAAATAAGAAATATTGAAAATATGATAAATTGCTTGAAATTCTCGAATTATTGGACTTTATCGCTATTAATTCTTTAACTTTATCAACTTGCTTGCTCTTTTTTGCCTGTAGGATCTTTCTCAAACTTAATGTACCTAACAAATTGTGCAAAACATTATAATTTAAACATCTTCATAACTCTACAACCCTTGGATCGATTTGGCTCATTTTCGAACATGAGAATTCTTTTAGCTTATACTACCTGATCGCAAAGTTTCATTAAGATTGGAACTTTGGTAACGTTGAAATTAAGCATTTTCTAAAACTCTAGAACCCTTCGACCGATTTGGCTCATGTTCGAACTTAAAAATTCTATGGATTTATATTACGCGTTTGCAAAGTTTCATGCAGATTGGACCATTGGTTTTCCAGTTATCGCGTAACAAACATACATACAAACATACACTTTGGCTAATATATTTGTGTCGCTTATAAAAAATGTGTATATGTTAGAAAAAAAATTATCAGCGCTCCAGTTTTGAAATAATCGTCAGACCTATCGTAAAGACTTTAAGTCACCTATATCTCTGCAACCCTGTAACCTATTTCGCTAATTTTTTCACTACAATTATCCAATTAACCTTCTTAACTTGTGTGTAAAATTTCATTTAATTTGGATTAACCGTTTTCAAGTAAACGTCAACCAAACTTAAGCACCAGAGGTCAAGCGTTAAACTGGTCCAAACGCAGGCATTTCGCGGCTTTCGACTCTAAGACCTCGCTTCGCTCGGTCGATTATTATCAAATTTATTTATTTATTACATCTTAGGAAGACCAACAGCTTACAAACAAAATTATAAAAACTTACAATAGTAGCAAAAGCCAATAATAGGTCCTCGCGGCTAGCAACACATAGTAACAATGCGTTATACAGAGTCAAGAGCAGTTTTAAATCATATTATGTATATAGACAATATTATAATTAAGCCACTTACATAATCCCTTGTAGCAACAAAGTACTAAAAATAACTATAATTGACTTTGGAAAACATACCTGGAGCGACCTGGAACATTCCTATAAGACAACAATCTGGAAGATATCTATAAGACAACAACCTATAATTAGGTATGTATGGTTTACCATTGACAAGAATGCCCATACTGCATATTTATAACAACCTATAATAAGGTATGTATGGTTATCATTGACAGGAATGCCCATACTGCATATTAATAACAACCTATAATTAGGTATGTATGGTTGACCATCGACAGGAATGCCCATACTGCATCTGTGTAGCCTTTACACTTCAGCTCATAACATAAATTTCACGTACGGTTCTCATTGATATGAAGGCCCATACTGCCTTTCCACGGTTACGTATAGTTCTCGTTCACATGACGGCCTATACTGCCTTTACACAATCACGTATAGTTCTCATTTACACGAAGGCCTATACTGCCTACATACACAATCACGTATGGTTCTCGTTTACTTGATGGGCCATACTCCCTGCACCTCAAATACGTACGATGCATCTACTTGGAAGGCTCGCACTGTCTACTCACTCTTTTTACCCTGTCGAGTAGGCTATATATATGTATATAATATCATTTGTACTCTTATAGAATTAACGGAAACTTTGAAGTTTAACTTTCTCTTCACAAGCGCGTTAATAATATTTTATAACCATTAATTTAACTATGCTTGACCATGATCAAAAGACGTTGACTTACTATCTTAAGTTACAATAGTTAATAGACATTAGTCTCGGCAGTTTGCAACTGAGAAATAGTGAAATATCATTATCCTGGTATACATGTATTTTAGTTTACACTTTCTCAAAATTAATCGAAATTTGAGATAATAACTTAGAAATGTATCAAAATAATAGCAGTATCATTTCTGAGTGAACGAAATGCATACATTTATACGTTATTCTCAAGAGTGACAGAGCTCAACTACATTTTGTTGTCTCAGTTGTTATTGTTTGACAACATTCACTTTTTTATGAACTGGGTCTTATTTTTATCTTTACTACCTTCTAAATATTTTGTTTCTGTCCCGTTTGGCTGTGCCTAAAGCCCTACCTCTGGTAAGAACTTCATCGCTTCACTTTTTATTTATTGGATTTGCTTGGAGATGCAATATCTCCAATATACACGTTCATGACAATAATAATATGTATTTGTAAAGTGACAGCGTCATTTACCTACTTTGTATTTACGAGTTGGTGTTGCCTGTCTATGAAATTAGAATTGACTACTGTAAAATTATGTCGTCTGGTTTAAATAAATGAAAGATCAATCCTTCCACTAAATTAATATTGAAACGAAAACTACACCACAATTTTAAGATACAAGTAAACTCTTCATTCAACTCACCACCTAATTCCTGTTAAGACTCAAGACTAATAAATTCTTACTTAATTCAAGAATCAAGAGTATTCTGAAGTTCAACATGATGTTACTCTGACCACGGTAAAGAGATACTCTGACCAGTACAATATCATTACAAAGAGATTTGCTTTTCACATACACGAACTCGTACGTACGTAACACGTATAATATACTCGTATGTCTATTGTGATTAACAAGCCTACTTTCAATAATATTATTCTAGAACAAGATCTTCGATACCACTCTGAAGATGTTTTTCTATTACTTTAACTGAATTCCAATTCTCAAAATTATGCACTTTCATAACTTTTGTGGCACAACCCTCGCAATCACTTGTCCAACTAGGATAGGCAGCGCACCACTAAAACCATATTATCTTTCTCTCCCTCTAGCGCATAGTTAGCCACTTACACCTCTTCCTATCTTGTACAAGACCTAACAGCGCCTTCCCGACTACGGCGCATTACCTGATGTAGCGGAGATACCACCGTCCCTTTTCCTGAGACTTTATCCTTCACAATGTTTTGCATTAGTTAATAGTGATCATGTCTAACCCTACACCTAGATAAGCAGTTTTTCTCAGCTTCCTATTTTGACAAGTCTAGGATTTCCAAGTGTCATACGCTTAAGGACTTCTGTGTACGGAATTCTGTCCGTTCACTCACACCACAACCACCACACTGTCCACATTTGGAGCATGCGTCAACATAAATAATAACATCTCGATAGCACTCGTTTTTGTTGATCTTCCTAACTAAGCCCATCATTAATATAATAATATTATGATCGTCAGCTAGTGATGCCTGTAATGTTTGCTATATTCACCACTGCTGTAAGCACTGGCTCGGCAATGTCACTCCCAACTGCTGCACGTCCACACTCGCCCGCGGCTCTGGTGACACTGACGTGACAGCATTGTTCGTGTGCATTCGAGACAGTGTAACTACATACACTACGATGCCCACACATAAGTGCGAACACTGCTTAATAGTATGCAGAACAGTTCTGGACTCGTTTTTTCAACAAATTATACCTACTGCTAATGTCAACTATATTATGGCACATATTAAAACCTCCGACCGTGTTCACATAGTGTAACTACACTTACACGCAAACTACACTTTAACTGTAATAATAATATCATGACACAGACAGGAAATCTCAACCTTTCACATTTTGTTTATTAAAATAATAATTGGTTTGTATGCATTGATATATCGCATCGGACGGTGCCGCCACTTTGTCGATTTTAATAATATAACAATATTTTTACGAGTATGCACAAACCACTTCCAACCCTACGAGCGAACAACCGTAAGGCACCGTAAAGAACTCATCGCGGGGGACAATGTTTCAGCAGTCATAGGTTATCATGTACAACCACAATAGTCTAGTTTGTAGATCTTCGTGTCGCCCTCCTACGAGCCCTTCATCAAGACGGACAATATTATAAAAGATAATTTCCTTGTTAAGAACCTAAGATGTAAAACTTTTAAAGGTAGTTAATAATTGTAAATTGTTTTACTGATCATCAGTTAAACAATTTAGTGAAATCATATCCAGATTACCCTCAAACTAATCATTCAAATCATTTTCAGTTTGCCCTCAGACTATCAGTTTAAATCATTTTCATAGTACCATCAAAATAACTATTTCAATCATTTTCCGATTACCCTCAAACCAACCATACTAACGTGAAGTTCAATGCAATAGGCAGTGACCTCCTCTGTGTTCTTGCATAACAAATATCAACATCGTTTCCAGCTCCTGGGTCTTAATCCACGCACACCACGACCTCCAGCAGCGTACCACTAGTGCAAATAAAGATGATCATCTATACTAGTACACAGATCACTCCACTCAGTATATATTGTTTAGTTTTATTTGTATATACCTAATGTTAATTGTATTCCATAGTGATTTAAATGTTTACACTATTCAGATAGCCTACAATGCAATATACCTTTTGCCCCGTTTGGCTTAATAAGTAATGCAGGTTTAACACTACTTATGAATTTACTTTTTGCGAGTCCCATTACAGAAACGCACTACACAATTCCAAAGAAATGATTCGAACATTGTTTCAATTAGTATTGTCTGAATCTAAATCTAGTCATATCATATTTTGGTATTAAGGTTATAATTGTCACTATCTAATTTATCTAGATTCTTTCTAGCATACATAATAATATATTCATAAATGTACTAAGATCGTAGAATCAATATGTTATTCTTTAAAGGTTATTCTCCTTAAAACAATCTCGTGAACAAGGCTCATCGCTTTTGCAGTATAACTATACCTAGTTATTATAGTTTCAATATCTGCGTAATCACATCAAAATACTATAGGAATGACATTGAACTATAGCAGTATGCATTGTAATTAATCTCGCTGTAGTTAGTTACATCTGCAAAGCTAAATTCCTTGACAAAGTCAATATGGTTTACCCTAGCTACTGGTGACAACATAATCGTAGTGATATCCATGCTACCTACGTTGTAAACTCCATGAAATAATAAAACCATATAGCAACAGGTTTCTAATACTTAAGTAATCTTAAACCCTAATTGTTGCTCTTAACTAGAGGTTGATTCATGAATAATGTTCTAACTAGAGTCCACAACTCAAGAAGAATAAATCAAGTTAGCAAACCAATATGTGCTGGAAACACGTGAAATCTCGGTAGTTTAACGGATATATTACATTTTTTCACGAACATTATTTTTATGTGTCTATTCATTTAAAACATTACTTGTTTATGTATCAAGTATCAACCACAAATTCAAATCTTTTCAGCACAAAAGCGACCCAATTTGTGAGCCACTATTTGCTTAGCACCTATATGAATCCCTCTATTCTTTCTTGTATACAAGTAACTTATTGAATCCTCCTCTATTTTTTATTTTATTTAACTTTTTTGTCTGTATTTATAATTATCATGGAACAGATTTGTAAGTTACAACTGCAAACTGTGTTTTATTGCGTTTTTATGCAAAATAATGTTATTTTCTACACTTTATAAAAATGTTTTTCAATGACCGTAATTATTAAGCACGAAATCACATTTTTCGCACTAACCTTTTAACTCGTCGCCACATGTAGTACTCGTACAAACATGGGGTAAATAGTGGATCACTGCCCGGCTCGTTACGTCACCAGTAGCCAGGGACAACACGTCCGCTCTCGCCAACGGCTCGCACAAGAGTGTCGCCCCCACTACCCGTGCCCCCGAGACAGGCAAATGTCATTCGTTCATTCATTCAATCATTCACTCAAATACACAAACACTACAGACGCCATAATTATTTCCTTTTATCATAATATCTAACAACTGTAATAATATCTATCATATACCTACTTATATTTTTGATTAAAGTGTATCTCCTATTATTTTTTTCTGTTGTTTTTTCTTATCATTAAGTGTTTTCATAGAAATCTCAGTTGTAGATACCTACCTAACATGTGCCTTAATTTAAGTTACTCTAATGAATCTATAACTGTTTAAGTTTAAGACTGTCTGATCCTTATGTAATAACTTTAGACGTGTACTTGTTGTTATTTTGAATAAATAAATAAATAAATAAATAATAAATATTCATAAAGAGGTCACAATCAACATTTTATATACCAGTAAACCTAATTATTAAAAAGCTATAAAAGGAAAACATTTATAATTAAATTTATCATTCGATAATAATATTATAGGAACTGTAAATACCCGCTTAGAAACTCTATTAGAGTCTTATCAATATTACCTATATAAATATTTAATGTGTTTATTTGGGAAATATTTCTTCAATTAGAATTTTGAAAACCCCTGTTTGACATTTGTATGGTGTCTGTTCATTAAATTTAAAATGATTTATTCTTTGAGTATAATATGTAAAGAAGAGCATAATTGGCTGCCTGCCTGATTTATAAATGCACTAGTTTGTTGGTCGCATTGTCATAGAAAGTTTAAAATGATAGGCTAACCAGGCCAGGTCCTTCCAACCAGGTTGTCTGTAAGAGATTGCTCTATGCGATAAGACTGCCGACTGTTTACCTTTAGCTTTGTGTGTATTGTGTACTGTCTACTTATGAAACAATTTCTTGTAGCCTGGTTTGGAATAAAGGGTTATTGTTATGTATGATAGGCATTTTCACTTTGTCGCATAACCCAATCGTGTTTTCCTTTTATACGACAGAGTTAAGAAACGCTTTTTTACTTTACAATTACAGGTCTTTAAAATAATTTTTCGCTTTTGTGAACTTTAACTAAAAGTACACGGCATTAAAAAGGGTGTTAGAAAAACCGTTAAAGGTTCCCATGAAAATCCTATTCCATAGAATAGTCGCTTTGTTCCTAATGAAAACTAACATGGTAAATGAACGCAAGGCTCAGACTAAGGCAAAAGTATTCTTGTTTTGACATCACATGAATACAGTCATTGAGTTCTTGTTCTTGGCGGTCCTTTTGAATTGCAGAGCATTCTGCGAAGTAGGGTAACAGATCGGTGATGTATTCAACTGCCTTGCCTTCTGGGACAAACATCATGTAGAACAACTCTCCGAGGAAGGTTAATACAATCCTAGATGCTACTCTATTATACACTGCACTGTAGCTAGTGAAATAACTGGGCTAGAGATTCTTAACTTCTTGAGTATGAAGCGTTGGTGCAGTGCACTTAGAGTTTCGCATCATTTTGAAGTCCTAGGTAGCACTGTACTGATTATGGGCAGCTTTATCTCTTTACATCAGGAGAGCGTCTTGCTCGTCTTCTTACTTCTTCACATAACAAGTGAATTAAATTAAAAATTTAAAAAAACCCCCAACACAGTACGTAATTCACCATTTTGTGGTGGCGGCCATCTTGGTTTTTAAATTTTATATAGTGGGTTGTATTCTACTAGTTAGACCTTTCATTTGATACCCATATTGAGGGGGTCGTGGGAGAAAAAAGTAATCCGCCATTTTGTAGCGGCGGCCATCTTGAACCGATTTCCACCAAACATGGCTAAGAACACTCTCGACTAACTCTACTTTTAAACAAAAAAACTAAATCAAAATCCGTTCATCCGTTCGGGAGCTACGATGCCACAGACAGACACACACACAGACGGACAGACAGACAGACAGACAGACCGACAGACATACAGACACGTCAAACTTATAACACCCCGTCGTTTTTGCGTCGGGGGTTAAAAAAAAATAAACAAAAGAAAGAACAAGAATTCTTTTATGGATTTAATTTGGTGAGTGTTTGTAACAGTATCTTGTTGGTTGGTGTCAATCAAAGTATTTGTATTCGCGACGGGGTAATTAGGCCACGAACACCCATCACCCAAGGTAACAAACAAAGCCAATCGTCTCATCGAAACCAATGCATTTATTTACTTGTTCACCGGTGCTTGGCATAAGAATCACGTTCCCCACTTTGAGTCTCCGTGACCAGAAATAAGAAAGCTCTTTACAAAAAACAGTTTTATTTACTTTTAGTTGTTTTTGATTAAAACATTCCGCAGTTTCCTCCAAAACTCGTCTTGGTTTCTTTCGTCCCAAGTGTGGTAAATTTTTGTCTTCAGTAAATACTTTAGAGTAGTCGTCAGGTACTTACTCTGGACGTCGCCGACCCTTATCAGCACCAGCGGGTCGTAGGACGTCCCGTCTTCCAGAAATATCCTGTGATATTCCGCTAGCTGCGTCTCCCAGCGACACCATTGAGATTTAGCAAAACTATTACTAATTATCAAAACTACGTATTTACTATCATTAATACTGGCTTGAACCGCGTCTGATATGAAAGAACCTATCTCAAAATCTCTCTCATAAACACACAGCTTCAGAAAAGGGGGATAGTTTTCTAGTTTAGCTATTAAATTTGAAACAAAGTCTCTATCTTCGTTGCAATATGACACAAACGCGTCGTATTTGTATCCTTTAGTGTCGTTTGCTTTGATATCTGAAGGTTTCTTCTTCACATTCCTACCTAATGCTATTTTTGCTAAAAACATCCAATACCTTATGTACATTCTGTATTTGTAAATAATAAACACTATGATAAGCACTAGAGCTATGGTGACTAGCGATGGAGCCGTCCAGACGAGGACCATCACATTAGATATTTTCTCGTACATGAGGCAGTGCAACGTCTTTATGGACCAGAGATAGTCTGCAACTCTTCTGTCCTCCCACAGGTCAGGGCTGCTGCATTGGAATTTAGACATGTAGAAGTATCGCTTCAGGCTCTCAGTTCCGTTGACCTGAAGCCAGCGGTATGTCTTGTACATGGCACTACAGTCACATATAAAAATATTATCCATCAGGTCAATTTCAATTGAGTCTGCGCTTCTGTTCTCTAACAAGTACGAAATGTCTTGAATCATACTTATAGAAAAATGAGATATTTTATTATTTGTCAAAGAAATTTTTGTTGGTCTGATTCCTGATGACAAAAACAATGGTTTCCACCAAGATATCAATAAGTTCTGGCTCAGATCCAAAACTTGTAGGAATTTTAAAGGTTTTAAAGTTTCGGCAGTGATGTAGAACAGTTGGTTATTTCTCAATATTAAATGTGTCAAATTGGGCATCGTTTCAAATATATTATCGTCGTCATAAAACTTTTTGATTCCACAGTTTTCTAATGTCAATATTTTCAACTCGTTCAGCCCTTCGAACATAGCACTTGTTAGATTCTCATTAGCTTCGAGTGGATTGTTTGCCAAGTTCAAGATTTCTAGTCGCTTCAAGGGTCTGAAACTTCCTTCACCAATATGATATATTGTTCCATTCTCCATGTTCAGCATCCTTAGGTTCTCCAAGCCCCTGAAAGTATAATTAAATATGGATCGTATTCTGTTGTAGGCCATATTCAATATCCGAAGATCCTTACTAAAGAGGAACGTATCTCTATCTATCTCGTAGTACATCGGGTTGGTGATACTTCCTTTATTGTCTGAGAGATCTAAGAGTACGAGCTGACTCGCCAAAGGTGTCTTATGTATCCCAGGTAGATTATTGCCACTTAGCAGTAGAACTTTGAGTTTAGGAAAAATACGAGGGCTAAACACGTCTGGGCCTATGACGATCGCAAACACTTTCCTTAAATCAAGAACTTCAATATTATCCATTTTTGGAAACGAACCGTCATTTAATATTTCGAATTGGTTTCTAGCCAGGATCAATCGTTTGACTGTGCTTCTAGCTATAATATTCATGAGTTCTCTCGGGGGCCGTTTGCGAAATCCCATCCCAGCTAAGTCTAGGAAAGTTAAGTTTATGTTGGCATCGATCATAGCTGATAGAAACTCTCCTATCATCGTTGCATTTAGGTCATTATCTCCGATGTTGAGCTCTTTTAAGTCCTTTAGAACAAGTAAGCTGTTTGGATGAATGTAGTCCAACCTACACAGATTAATATCCAGTTTTCTTAATGTAGTTCCTTGCATCGGTTGGAAAACATCATGAGGAATCGTCTCAAAGGCATTCTCTGATACATCTAATCTAGTCAAAGCGGGTAGAATGGACGGTTTGAACGCTGGCGTCAGTTGCTGGATGCTCGTGAAACCATTGTTCACTAACGTCAAATTATGTAGTTTCACTAAACCTTCGAATAGGTCTTCGTGTATCACATGTAATAATGTGTTATAAGAAATAGACAGTTGCTCGAGATTGGTCAGATTTCTGAAGACTCCTGGTTCGACGAACGTAAGTTTATGGTTAGCTTCTATTTCCAGTATTTTAAGGTAGTAATATTCATCAAGATCACCTTTGAGAATATTTTCTATAACTGTAGTCCTCACTCTGAGTCTGTCACTTCGGAATTTGACCTGGAAAATGGAGAATCAAATTATCAAACGTGCTCAAAATCTCAAGAGGACAATCATTTGGTTCACAAACTAATGAAATTCTTATCAACTTTATCAGATTTAAGTGCGTA
Source organism: Hemithea aestivaria (assembly GCA_947507615.1). Taxonomy (NCBI): domain Eukaryota; kingdom Metazoa; phylum Arthropoda; class Insecta; order Lepidoptera; family Geometridae; genus Hemithea; species Hemithea aestivaria. The sequence goes on from OX382338.1 coordinate 15,685,238, forward strand.
TATAATACGTAACATCCTCATTACGTTACTACGACGGCTAACGAGAGAATCATTACAAACATTGAAGGTACAATATAAAGTTATGATTGGTTGGATCTTTTCATTTTCGCACTGTTTGACATTGATAACATTGTACTCCTTCATAATATAAATGTTTGTCTGATACACTTGCTCTAAGATTATAATAACAACAAATATTCCAAAATGTGTGACAGTTTACTTTAATACGACCATGTGATGCAATGAGCTAAATAATTACATTATGATTTTATCTAGATCTTTTATAAGAAATTAAATTAACAACACAAGTAGAGGTTAAAACAAGGAATTTTTTTGTGAATCTCTTTAATGAACCAGTTTTGTGCATCATGTAAAAGAGTCTATTAATAAATAATACCTTTGGAAATTTCATGCACTCGTAGTTTCCAAAACAAACGACGACAAGATGGTGAAGGCTAGCTCTGCAGATGCAGCCTGAACTCCGATCTTTCCCCAGCTCTATGGGCAGAGGCTCGTTCTGCTCATCCCGAGGGTACAGCACGTGGTCTGACAGCTCCTGGTAGTCTTGCGCCAGGTTGGAGCGGGCGTACTGGGCGTAGCAGAGAAGTAGCCAGAGGTAGCGACTAAACAGCATTGGTATGCCTGAAAAGTACAATATTCATTTTAAGTAGTGTCACTTTTCTGCTTCATGCCTTCCTTTAGGCATCAACATATTATATTATGAAGACATTTGCTAGAAAAATACAAAAGAACTAGGCTAGAATAATTTTCAAATTCACCATTTCACCCTAGAATTTTTTTAACAGGTATTGAGTATTGTGCTAGAATATAACTTGATGGAACGATTCGTGGTAAAAATCGACGGTGAATGCATATTGCATAGAAGAACAAGTGACACCCCAATTCAAGTGGAAAGACATGCCAAAGAACATTAACAAAGAACCAACAAATTTCTGTTGATCATGATGTTTTTTAAAAATAGATATTATCACGTCAGTCCACATTAGCAAAACACCATCACATGGGACACAGACCTATCTAGCAAGGAAGATAGAGATTAAGATAACGCATGTTTTATTCCATGAAACCTGCGTAGAAGATGTTAATGACCATGACACGCAAACTAGAAAACCCAAGGAACTTAATCTCGCAAAATCTCTCAATGTAAACGAAATCTATATTATCATTGAATCTCTACACGTTATCTAGGTATATTTGTGGCAATGTGGGTAAATGATAACAGATAGTAGGTAATTAATGTTCTTAAGTTTATAATGGAGGCATAACTACGTCATTAATATTCGAAGTAAAGGGAAAAAAAAACAGGATCATTAAAAACTTATTGATTTTTAATTTTGCTGAATTAAAAGGAAAATATTAGTGGTTCATGAAAGGCTTTTTATGATTTCTAATGTAAAATATTAAGTACTAGAAAAATTCGTGAAAATCAGTCAGACCAAGCAAGTAAAGAATGAAAGTATGAATGAAAAAAAAAACCATACAATCTATTTACAAATATGCCTCCACTCGTTTTAAGTAGCTTTGGTGTGACGTATCCCAAGCAACTCTACTTTCGAACATCAGTATTTTAATACCTGCTAGATGGATGCTTGAGTTACACGTGTATCTAAGGCTAAAATTCAGGCGAAATAAATTAAGGCGAACTCGTACTTACAGAGTACGGAGCATATTTCACACTAAATGCTATTTGCATAAAATATGAGCAAATACACTCGCAGATAATTAGCACCAACGTCATTACATGCCGGGAAAGGATGATAGAATCTCGATCGAACAGTCCTAGAGACTGCAAGATCCTGTTCTCTTGAAGTGCAATGTGCTAACTTTTATGTCAATAATGACGAGAAACAGACAGCCATAATGATGATATGTAAAATAGTGCAAGGTAATGTGAGTTTACAGTATTAGGCTGAGACGATAACATTATTGGGTCAGAATTTTCATGTTAATTCCGAAGAGCAATAACACAGAGAATTTACTTTTGGAACATTACTGTAATAATAAAAATTACCAAATGTGTCTTGCTATTCAGAGTAGGATAAATCTAATTAAGTGTCTGTAGAAACTGCCCTAAAACAGAATTCGTCATAATCATAATCTTCTTCATAACATTAGTCCTGGCTATTGGCAGGGTCTTATTTCATTTATTAAATAAATGAATTACTAATCTGTAACTTTCTCTCCAGGTTTACTGCCAGGTTTTTGGCATGTGTTTTGCATATTTGTTATTATAACAAGTTTGTGAGTGAACACCAATGCTAAATAGTTTTCTGTAACCGCAGAAAGGTTAGCTACCTGTAGACTATGGTAGCTAGGTTCATATGAGTTGGTACATTACACCTCACACTACAAAATCACTGTTAACGAGATACCGTTATCTATTTACAGCCATTATTAGGAAACATCTGATAAGAAATCTGTTTTGATGAATATGTTCATTGAAATATGAAGAAAATTTAGGAATTATTTTACACTAGCTGTGCCCAGCCGTTTCACGCTGATAAGTAAAGTTTCTGTGATGTTGCAGGGTCTAGGTTATTTATCTTTATATCGAATTCCAGCTCAATCGGTTCAGGAATTAAAACGTGATGAGGTAATAAACACACATACACAATACACATCATTAAGTATTAAGTTTAGTATTTAAGAATTATTTATGTTTATTCTTATTTACCAGCTTCACCACCAAGCCATGTGATTATAATTATTTCTCTCCATACAAAATGTCTGGGAGAGATCGCTTTTAGCGATAAGACCGCCAATTGTTACACTTAAGTTACGAAATTGTGTTTTAGTTTTAAGATTCTCTGTATATTTGTGGTGTTACAATAAAGAGTATTCTATCATTTTAAAATTCTCAAAAAGGTCACCCCGGATCGTTTCCGGTGGAAAGGCGCCCATAACTCCGTGTATCCGCGCTTTATGTCGATGTAGGTACACTAAATTTAGTACAGTTTTACGCCCTTTCCACACACACTTAGTAGTAACAAGTCCTTTGCACCAAATGACTTAGTATAACAAACAAAAAAATATTAAAACGAACCTTTTGCCTCCACTTCAACCAATATCCAAGCTCTCCACAGATTATAGTCTAATTGAACTTGCAAACAGTCTCCATCGGCGCTGCGCCAACATTGACGCCATTTCACATCTCACATAACCACTAACAAAACTATTGATTCCGACTTTATCTGCTATCACAACATGACTTGGAAAACGTCGGTTCCCCTCGAACTGTAAGCCAAGACTCCGAGTTCGAGGCGACATTGGGCAAACTATTTGCAGGTGATAATGAGTGAGATAACATGTGCCTCCCAATTAGGATGTCAGATTGCAAATATACTGAAAGATCCTCATGGAAGTACCGTATCGGTCAAGTTTGATGGTGATACGCAACCTTGTGTAACGTTTTTGAAAACTACTTAATCTTCAAGGACTTTTTTAAGTAGGTAGTTAGGTAATAAGGCATGCAAATTGACTTTATATATCTGATCCTATGTCGCGCTTCTCATGTTCATTTCTGCTGGATAGGGAAACTGTGGAATAAGTTCCCTTCTGCGGTCTTCCCTTCTAACATAATATTACCTATGGGGGTTCTTCAAAAGAATAGATTGGAACTTCAGAAAAATAAAATATGAACTCTTCTAGTCTACTCCTGGTGTTGCAGGTATCTAAGGGTAGATTATAAAGGTTCATCGTCAGGCGGGCATCTGGTTGTTTGCCACTCATAACACAAAAATAAAAAGGTAGCACTCCGGGAGTGCCGGCAGAAGTGAAAACTTCAATATTAACGTTGTGTTTAATTATAAGTATAAAAATACTATCATTTATGAGGTAGAATACAATGTTTATTTATTGCGCTATCGTACACAAATATGACAATTTATATGTTGTTATTTATAATATTATATCGTTATTTATATATTACATTAAATTTTATCTCTCAGAAAAATCAACTTCCATCCATAATTTCGACGACTAAACAGAGCAGCACACTCAGGCACGGTAGAAAGAGTGGGAGATACTAGTTCCTCTCCCTTCCCCTCGATCTTACGCTTTTTCGATCAGCATCACGTGACCCTGACGCGAGTTTGAAAGTTTTTACCCATACAAAAAAAGTGCTCAGCGCCGCTAAAGAAGTTTTCACTTCAATAAAAAGACAAAACACTTTCAAGACAAACATACGTCAGCATAGTTTGTCTCGGTGGCTTACATTCCAGCAGATCGTGACATGTTTTTCTAAAGGTAAGATATAAGATAATGTCTGTAATGTAAAAAGTTGAGCCTTCTCACATGGCTCGCCATTTTGTGTACAAACACCGGATTGACGCAATCATCTCGCATTAGCTATCTGTGGGCGCCGAGACAGCCATAATGTTGTGTCAACAGTCAACAATGACTTGGAAAAAAGAGCAGATCTATAAAAGAAACAAGTTAACTTGCTGTATTAAAATATACTAGGAATAACGAGTAGTATATAGTGTGTACTGTGTACCATGCAGACTGGACCCATTGTGCTAGATTTTAAGGGTTTCGTAAACTCAAAAAACTAAAACGAAACATTACCATGGATGAAAAATATTCCATGACATTACCTACTTGCCGTTCCTTATGTATATCTGAGATTTTGTTGATATTATGTTAATACCAAATATTATGTAAATACCATAAATTATATTAATAAAAGTGTTCTTTACTCCTGTAGTAGCTGTAGTATTAGCTTGTTTTTCTCAATAGAGGCATTTGCCACAAAAAAAAAAATTTAAATACCCTGTACTTGTGCCTCATTCCTCATTCTCTGCTGGCACTTCTTTTCTGTTTCCTGTAGCGGTAAAAAAGAAAAGCTGTGTAAAAAAGAAGAGTATACTACCTACTAAGTCTTGCGTAACTTTGTTTGGGAAGTAGGGGAGAATGAATATCAAAGTATCAGCTTCCCTACTTTCTTCCTGTGGTCAATGGCTATAGGTCTGAGATGTTAAGATGTGGCCGAAGATTTTGAATTCATATTTCGTTAATCTCTATATTTAAATCGGTTTTTTCTTATTGTTATAATTTTACATTCAACAGTTAAAATTGTGTATTGTTTACGAAGTGTAAGTTTACGACTGTAATTTGTAAAAGAAATCCTTCAGCAATCTGGGCTCGTGGCTCGGGATGTTTGTTTTTTTTGTGTTTGGATGAGAATTATCTCATAACTACGCACATGTTTTAGTCGAATCTGATATGAATATATATTTAGGCTGATCCCACATAGCATGTGGAAGACTTTGGAGCGACTGCGAGACTTTGTACTCTGGAGCAACAGTAGACAAAGTTGCGCGAGACGATAACGATCTCTTCTCAGATGACGAGTAGGTGGCAGTCTTCGAAAAATCATCAAAAGTGTTTCCAGTCTCATTCCAAATGGAAGTTTCAGCTAAGAAATAATTTCTTAATGAGAGCGAAGCCGTAAACGTTAGTTAGTGAACATAAAATATGATATCTAATGATGATGATCTGGTTCATGTGGCCATGGCGACAGCTTCGACTCCTATACTGGCGTTCGTGTGCTCGCATGTGGTTTTTAAGTAGCTAGTTGATCACGGAGGCATAAGAAATTTTTATTGCAAATTAACAAGAAGAATACGCTCTCCTTCTACTAATGGTAAGAAATAACGCTTCCCACCAATAACCCAGGATTCAGGACTTCACAATGATGAAAAATTGTAGATGCACCGTAGAAAGTAAAAAAAAAAAAGCAAAATATATAATAGGTAATAGAATCTGCCAAGCCATAAAAATGAAATGTGTAGTTTCATCTCGGAACTGCAAAAGCCGCGGGCAGCCGCTACCCAACAATCAAACGATCAGATATACCACAGACTTTTTTAAAAAGAAAACGGATAGGGTGCTCTGTTAAAAAACTTAATTGCCTTTAACTATGTGTTACGATGTTTAGTGTGATCAGGAAGAGAATAAAATAGTTAAAGTCGTGGTAACTAACCCAGACGGGATCACGGATTCAGAAATATATTTTCATCAAACAATGTTTTTTAGTCCAATTTTTTTTTTAAATATGTAGAATTAATATTATAAGCACGTTTACGTGCGTTTACATGGGTACTTTGTTTTATAGGTACATACTCTTTACTCTTTCATACCTTAACGGCTGGACCAATTGGGCTGACATTTGGTAGGTTTTTCAGCGGGTAAAAAAACGCTGGGTACTACTAGCAAGTATAACCATAAACATAAAATGACTTCACTTTTGTTATAAATTGTGCGGTATCTAGGATATTATAATACGAGTAGTCTGCAGATAAAGCAACGTTTTTGTCCAGAAGTTCGTTTAATGGATTGGCGAAACATAAAATATGTTGAATGGTCATAAAGGCAGGTGAAAGTGGGTTAAAATCGCAAGTGCGTGCAATGTCGCCGGCAAAAAGTAACCGTATTTATTGGTAAATGTACTATAGAGGACTTACTTTGTTACGCCAATATATAAAACAATAACTATGTACCTAGATACTTATTAAAATTACTTTCTAGCAGTGCCCAGCGGTTTTATCGTGTGTTATTCATATACGAATTTTCAGCATGATCGGTTCATTAACAATATTCGTTTTTGTAACAATTATATATAATATAACTACGAGTATATATCTCTTAGGCACTTATTGTAATTTTTTAAAACAGTTCTTAATTGCATATTTTGTAAACTCGGTTATAGGGACCCCACGAGACAGGCTTGTGGGGGCCTAGTGTGGGGTCCATTAGAAATGCTTGTGTATTGTGTTCTTATGGAAAATAAATTATATATTTGTATTTTGTATTTAACAACAATTAATGATAGGCGTTTTCAAATAAATTATAATTATATAATCAGTGGAAATATACAAGACCCCGAATGTAAACCTTTCCTTTTTGAAGTCGGTTACATTTCGAACCCAACTGAAATAAAACGATCCTATGTCTACGAGATCGACATGTAATTTACGAGTTTTTAAAAACATTTTACTTTTTTGTCTTATTAGAAAGCTCCTGTCCAAGCTTTGTGACCTGGCTAATAAATCTCAATCAAATTGTTATCAAAGTCAATCGATCTTCTTATCTGGACTTGTTCGTAAACCGTCACAACCTACGTCTGAGGCTGCATTGGCTAATAATTTAAACTGGTTAAATTTTGAAAAAACATTTTAAAGTTATTAAGAACTTTGAAGCTGTGTTTAGAGACGCAGGACAGCGCGGAAAAACGTTAGCGATCTTTGCTCCTTCCCGTGTACGCTTTATATATTATGTGACAGGGTGCGTATGAATTCGAACATAAAAATAAAAAAAAAATCACAGAAAAAATTCGTCCCGCACCGCGAGCGCTTTTTCGTGGTTGTGTAAAGATGTCTTTAGTAAAAGTAAGTGAATAAAACTACGACCTGTAAAACCGTCTCCAATTTATTAATGTAATCCTAAAGTGGCGAGGGTAAGGCTGCGGAGAGGTTCCTGATGAGGGCGTCCATCTCCAGCAGGTTGATCTTGGCTTGTCTGGAGATGCGGCCCTCGGGCAGTTCTGACGGCTCGTGCCGAAGCAGCGCGGCTGACTCCGCCAGGATCTTGCGGGACTCCTGAAAATGTGAAAAATATCGGTGGCAAATTGCTGTACCTACTATATTATCACTGTGATATGGATATGGAAGGATCAGGTATATATAAAATGTTTAGGATATGAGTTTGTTTGTCGTTAGCTCGCTCGTTTAATCGTTCGTTTGATTCTTAACAGGAAAGAGAACGTAATAATTTAAATATTCTCTTAACCGTTTGGTAGCGCGAACCCTTATGGCATCAGTCCCAACTAACATTTAGGTGATAAGAATTAGTGCTACAAAAGCTGTGTAAGAGAATTTAAAAATCTAAGGCGCTATTAAGGCGCTAATAATAGGTGGTATAAGCCGCTATAACTACCTTTTAACCCTGATTTGGGCCCACGAATTTAGAACTTAAAGTTATTTAAGAGTTCTAGAGGAGTAATATTTGGGTGATAGTAAGGAGTTAGAGTGGTGCTATTTGAGCTGTTGTTACCACTTTAAGTGTTTAATGAGTTATTGTCAGGTTACAATCGCAACCCTAGAGTGGTACACAAGTGGTATGAATTACTCTTGTAACTTTTTAGTTTGTGTATTAGTGCTTATTTGAAACAATTTATATCTTAGGAATATATCGCAGATATTAAGTGGCAATTCATACAACGTTAGGCGCTAAATGTTTCATTTATTTACATACTTTTTGTGATTTTGTTACCGCCAACAAGCATCTAAATATTGAGCAGAGTAACTATATATCATGTCCAGCACAACATTGAGTTTTAAGTGTAAAGACGACAAATAAAAATTATTTGATAAGTCAATGTATTTTTGATTCGTTGTTTGATTATAATCATTAAATCTCACTGCGGTGATAAGTTTTTTGTAAAAACAAATACTAGTTTTCATCTCAATTTTAATGCGCCTCTGAAATAAACTACTTTTGATGATATTCTGTAGAAAATAAATATATAGTCTCAGATATTTTTGTTTCAATTATGGAAAATAATAGTTTCTAATAGTGTATATAGGGTTTTAAAAGAAAAGTAAAAAAAAAATTGTTTTGAAAAGTAAAGTAATAATGTTTAAAACAAGGTTTTATCCAATTTTTTTTTATAGGTTATCTTTATTTTAATGGAGTCAATTTTCAATCACTTATGGTTTCTGTTAACTCTGTTATGCAAGTCAAAGTTTTTAAAGAATGATAATTAGCACTCCTTAGCTACTTTTAGTTCTACAATAGGGTTTTAAAGCAGAAAAAATATGTTAAGTTTGCATAAAAGTCTAATTTGGAGCCATTCGCTGAATATTTCTAGGGTTCCGCTGTTATTGTTTGAAAACCCATTTTTGATAATAATTATGTATATATAGCATTTAGTCTGTATTTATAATAAAGTCAAAGTCCTTCTTTTATGTTTCCATGGGTGCCTGATCGATAAAAATAATATTTCCGTCAATATTATGAAATTTAGAGGAGTGGGTGAGATATTAGATGTACCTATTTAAGGGATTTTAATTCTGTAACTCCACTTAAAGTGATATATAATAGTTATAAAGTTTGCAATTAGTGCTTGTCGCAGTATTAACTATAAATTAGAACCACTGTATAACCTTTTGTTGACCGATTAACCCCAATATATAACCTAAAGTGTTATAAAGGTGGAATCAAACTCTTACAGCATTAATTATAAGCTAGTTTATAATTAAAATATTTCACTAAAACTAATAACATTCTTATTACATCTAAGAGCTCCATTGAACATGTTAGGTTGTAAACAGCATTTAACTAACTCTGTTTTAGAACCCAAAGTGTTTGTGAATAACTGACAAAAACTTTTAGTGGTATACTCTTCCTTAAGCTATAACATTAACCCTTAGTGTTACAAGATACGTAGGCTAAATCTGTTTAAGAACATCAAGTGTCAGTAAACACCTGACAAAAACTTTTAGTGTTTTACTCTTCCTTAAGTTATAAGAGTACCACTAAAAGTGTTACAAGACATTAAACTAACTCTGTTCAATGACATCAGTCGTTAGTAAGTGGTAGTAGACACCTTAAAACTTCTTTTAGTGTTTTAGACTTTTTAAAGCTATAAAAAGTAGTGATATAATGGTCTCGACTAACTCCATATTATCACCTTAAGGTTTTTATTTTTTTTTAATACCATTACTTCTCTCGAAGGTTTAATTATTTATCCTTAACACCTCAATAACGCTTAATTCTCTTACCGGAGCTCTTATATAACATTTGTGTAACTATAAGCTTTAAAAAAGGTTGCCGTTAGCACCAAAATGTTTGTTGGGGTGCTTTTCGTGACCCGTAAACCCCAATTTAGTGTTAAAAAATAGTAAAGGGTTGTCAAGGGTCGCTTTGACAATTGTTTTATCAGAAAAATACATTTTAGAGTGCATTACCGTAATATATCCGAGCATAACGTGTGGCCCTTCTGTCAGTGACTTTCTTCTACCAGACTCCGCCACTGCTGCATGCAACTCGAACAGCAGAGTTCCACGGAGACGGGTCTCGGCTAAAATAGATATTATATAATATTTATTTTTTATCATCAAGTCTTAAAAATCTAGGCTGTGCCTGTCATCCTGTCATGACATTAAGTTTTATTTACCTCCTTCTTCCTCATTTTTATGTCAGTAGATTTTTATTGTTAAATAAATAAATAAATTAATATTTCAGGATATTACACACAGCGCCACGTAACCCCAAGCTAAGCAACTTAATGCTTGTGTTATGGTGGTTAGGATAACGGATATAATACTTATATACTTTTCTTTTGTAAATACATACTTATAATAGATACAGAAAGCCACCCAGACCAGAAACAAATATCTGTGGATCACACAAACATTTGTCCCATGCGGGAATCGAACCCGCAACCTTCTGCGTTGCAGGCGGGTATTAACCCACCGCGCCACAGAGGTCGTCACATGTGTTACATTTCTGATGCAAGAGGTTACCTGGTGCCAATGTCTCTAGCAGATCAGAGATCTTCCTGCACAGCTGCGTCTTGAGCAGCAGTCGGTCGTCGGAGACAGCAGCCAGCCCCAGCTCCTGCTCCTGCCCCACCAGCTGCGCCAGCGCCAGGGAGACGTCCGTCATGTAGTAGTGAGATGGATGCAGGTAGTTGCTGCAGTGCGATATGAACCTGGGGGTGGGGCAGTTTGGTTTCAATTTGTTGAGTTAGAAAAATGTTTGAGCTTTTATTATATTTTTTTAAAGTGGAGATGCGCTATGTCATTAGGAAGTACGAAATATTCCAAAGTACCTACTTAAAATGATGTCATGACACCCCGTCAACAAACTTTAGTGTTCTGGTAGCATTAACAGCTTTGTTCTCTTAATAATTGTTAGTGAATGGTTACGTTGTTTTTTACGCTTATGAAATAACTTTTTTAACAGCATATAATTGTACGCGTAATACTTAAATACACATTATTATTATTATGATCCTCATAGCTCTTTTATGTGTATTAAAAACTCTTGCAAAACCAGTTAAAAGTAGAATATATCACTTCACCGAAAAAGCTTTCGGATCATTTGCATTTGCAATAAACAACATCATTCATTAGAATCATTTTAGAGTTTGTTTATTATGTCTTTACGATATATATTTCGCATAGGCTAACAAAAATTGTATATTTGTCATCCTATCATGATATACCTTTCACAAGCATCAGCGTCCTCCTTAGGCATAATACTCAGTTCCTTGCCGATGTCCTGCAACAGTTGCTGTATGATGGCATCGGAGACTCCGTCCTTGCATGTCCCGCACACCCAGAACTTGTTGTCCAGGTTCCTCGTCTCCGGGTCTGGGTTCTTGGTCTTGTGGAGGATGGGGATCACGAATGTTTCCGGGAGGAGGTAGCCGCGACAGTTTCTGAAAAAAATATAATGTCAAGGCAATTCGAAGGAAAAAAAAACCAAATAGGTTCAGGAGTCTTCGATCATAATCATGTCATTCATCCGATATATCCTGATCATGAGAATCATTCATCCGTTGTTAAGATATCACCGACTTATTATTTATTCGTAGATAGTAGATATCACCCTTTGTTAGTTTTTTCCTCCACTTCTATTGATTCTCAATTCTCATACTGTTAACATATTGATAAAAATTGTAAATGATAAAAATCCAGACTTACTTTTTCTTACACTTAACAGCACTATACATAGTGCCGAATTCAGTGACATCAGAACATCTCTCGCAGCTGCACTCGAAGAACTTGGAGTCGGCGAGGTGGTGTCTGCGTGCCTCCGTGCCCCACAGCGGGTCCGAGTAGCAAACTGTCACGTGACCACCAGTGGGGATGTTAGTGCCGGCACATAGGATCTGGAGAAGGGGAATGAGATGGGAATGATACAAGACGTGGAATGTTTTATCATTTCTGAAGGATAAATTAGATTTGGAAAAAATCCTTCTTTGGTATATACTCGTAATATACCGAGGCATACCATACCCAGCATTTTTAAGGGCTGAAGTAGAACTAAATTAACTTTGTAGTAAGAAATCAAAAATATAAAATGTTAACTCTATAGGAGTTGTTCTGGGCAGTGTGAAAAAAGTTTGAGTTTGACCAAAAAATGTAACTCAAAGGTTTGGGTCAGACAGCGGGGTGGCCCCGTGCTTACGCTATGATTGAGTAGATATACACTCACGATTTCTCCATCAGAAGTGAAGCTTTTATTGCAATTGGCCTTGCAGTTGTGCTCTACCATTGAGACGCGGTCGAACACTGCCATGTATTCCGGTTCCATTAGAGGCACTTCGTGACCATTTATCTGGAAAAATATAATATTATGATCCTAACTTTTGCACGAATAGTGGTAGTCAGTTCAGTAACTTATTCACACAACATTCTTACGAGTAGAGCGTAAGTTGATGCAGAAGTGCGTGTGCTCATAAAATACTTTTAGTTTCAGTAAATGATTTTCATCAGCTTTACCTGCAGAATTCCACAGCACTTCATAATCTCCTCCTCAGTAAACACTCCGGCAAGTTTGTAGAACTTCCAGATGAACTCGCAGATCATCTTCTTGTCGTTGTTCCACTTGTCGGTGCCCCTCCTGTCCTCGCAGTGAGACTGCAGAGCTTGCAGCCGCGCCCACAGAGCCTCGTCGTGGTCGCGCTGGTACAGGCAGCGGAGGACCGTCACGCATTGGTAGTTGGGGTGTGGCATGCCGTAGTTGCTGATTTTTATCTGGAAATTTTTAAAAATATCTAAATTAACCATGATAACTAAAGTAATATGACTGTAATGAGCAATCGATTTAAATTAGACTGGTGAAATTTTATTGAAGGTTCCTCAATACTCCCCGTATTACCTTCAGTGAGAATACCATGAATTTGCCCAATAGTCCAAACCGCTATAGTAATATGGGTTTACCAAAGAACTCTGCAGTAGGCAGAACTTTATAAAGGTACTTATTGAAAACCTTCGTAACGCTGTGACTGTAAATGGTCCGATTTTATTTGTTTTTCTTTTTGCATAAAAAATGTTACATTGATCAGGTCGATTGCTTTACAGGCAGTAGTTCCTTTTGGTCGTACATGGATAAATCTTATACAGCTTACCTTTTCTCCTCTCTTCTGCGTGTAATGGCACTCAGGTATATGTTCATCCTTGGTGGTGCACTCTTGGGAACAGAACGGCCATCCACATTTCTCACAGGACACTGTCTTGCCTTCCTCCAGGAGCTTGTAGCATCCTAAACATACTGGTGGAGTCACCTGAAAATATAATACAATTTTACTATTGGCGGTAATGGATCAATTTCTCGCTATACGAAATCTAAAGAGCTCGTTTCCAAAATTTCCAAGTATATATATTTTTCTATTTTAGCTTCATACTTGGGTACGCTTTGGAAAAAAATCTAAGTACAATTTTCTATTATTTTTGGCGCGTGCGTTTGTATTAGATATTCGTACCTAAATCCTCTATATCTTATTATCGAAAAAACTAGCCCTTCTAGTCTAATTAAAATCCCGCCTATCATAATAAGAATTTCAAATTGATTCACTACAACTTCTATAAACCAAAATTGGGTACCAGCTCTAATAAGTACCTGTGCAGGGCCAGTGATCAGAGGCTTCTCCCTCATGATAATATCTCCAGGTTTGATGGCCCTTATAGCTTCAAGATACCGTCCCAGTTTAGGGTCCTCCTTAACCTTGACGGGCACACAGTTGTGTTTATGTTGCTTCCAGTGCTGCTTCTGGTGGTCTTTGGAGCAGTAGTGGACAGCTTGGCAGCCGGAGCACTTCTGGATGGCTGGGGCCAGGCATATTGCGCATACGCTCTGCTCTGGCATTGTGGGCCTTTGGTGTTTAGCTGTGGAAATTAAATGGAATGGTTTATTCCCATGGGCCACCCCTCAAACAGATAACCCGGTGACCGTCGCTATATATACTAACGAGTAGATGGGAAAAGATTGTATAATGCAAAAATTCTTGTTGTTAACATTTCCATCGGCCATCCCCAAGCTACCATCGGAGCCAAATGCACTAAATCGATAGCTAACGGAAGATATTGCTGACCATAATCGTTCAGGCGTTGAGATTTTCAGGAAATTGGGATTTTCGGTATAGGTACACACCATATTTATTATAACTTGTCTTTGTTTATCAACAAAATAAGGACGTCTTTGATAGATATGATTTTTATTAACAATAGATAGTAAAACGTAGATGCACAAATTATTATCCTATTGTTTTTAACTTTGGATCTGAAGACGATAACCATTTTATCATTGTTAATGAACCACAAGAAATGAATTAACATACCAGAGAAGAAGCACTAATTCACTTAACCAAATATGACACCATATAATTATAAATACCAGAAATAATCATATAAAATCACAATACTAACTGCACTAAACACGTGAAACCGGGTCGAGTGCCGGCGCACGCGCAGATTGTGGGGTAAAAATAACCACCGCTGAAGACTGAAACTCTAGACGCTTCCCGCCGGTTTTTGATTGGTTTTTGGGACTGGCTGGTCATCTTTTGACAATAGATAATAGATAGTAAATATTTCTAATGGGTTTGAATTTTGAATATTAGTTTTTGTATTTTGTTTTTTACAGTTTTCCTTTTTATTTACTCGTATGAGTACGCACGAGTAATAACCACGTACTTACCTATAATATCATATCAAATAAAAATTTACTGCGCATAAGATCGCTACTTGTTGCATTCAAATTCCAATTGTCTTGCGTGTCATTGGTAGGTAGGCAGTAAGTAGGTACCAGATACATAATACTCCGTAGCTATCTAAGAACTGCTGAAAATCAGGAGAGGATACGGAAAGATTTAGAGAAATAAATGACAAAATTCGTAATAAACATTTTATTATAAAATTAGTAATAATTAAAAGTCAATATAAAAATAATGAACGCCATAATTATGTCTTTTAGTGAAGGAATGAACAATATAGATCATAGAGAAATCATTAAGAGAATGGATAATAAATATAGTAGAGAAGATAATTTAAGAGTAAACTAACATAAATATTAGTAACATCACAATAATATTTTTATTATCAGAGCCTAAGATAAATTAGAGGTACTTATAATTAAATTAAATACAACAAAACAGTTTACATTTATTTGTTACAACTCTCAGATAAAAATTCCATAAATCCGTCAAATCCTCCAAAAACCTTAGAACACGTTGATTTCAAAAACAAATTTCTGCACCCACAACAACATTTTCCAAATTTTCATGATATCTTTCCAATGATTTGTTCCCAAGTTTTGATTTTCTTGAGAGCTTCCCTCGCCGCTGATGCCATCAGACCTTCGGACGAATGCTTCGGCTCAAAACCCAAGATTAGAGCTGATTCTGTCAGATAACTGACAATCTGAAAACAAACATAAATGTGTGAACAATTTTATGTACAGAGTCGACAACCCTTTTTCAGGCGGCAAAAGGCCTCATCATCGCTTTGACTTTGAAATTTATGTCGGATACATAATGCTAAAAGTTTAGCAATAATAATTATTCAATCGTTTCGCTATGATGTTTAGGTACATTAGTTCCTTAACATTTTTTTTTATGTGTTGAAGTAGAAGACGAGCAAGACGCTCTCCTGATGTTAAGAGATAACGCTGCCCATAATCAGTACAGTGCTACCTAGGATTTCACAATTATGTGTAATACTAGGAGCACTGCACCAACGCTTCTTACTCAAGAGTCATGAGATGTTAAGACTCTTTAGCCCAGTAATTTCACTAGCTACAGTGCCCTCCTACCGGAGCACAGTGATATTTGCACATCACTGCTCAGGCGGTTGAATAACTGGCACTGTTGGGGTACCCACCTAGACGACCTCCTGCAAAGGAAGTCTACCCCCGGTAAACATCCTTAAACATCAAATTTAATACACATACACAGAGTAGTAAGTAATTGTTTACCTCTTTTAGTCGAGTCCTCAAGTTCTCCTTGGATATAGCCTTCTTCTCGAAGGCTCTTGTGGTGAGGATCATTAGAGGAGCGTGGAGCTCGTACAGAGTCACTCCTGGAAACAATAAACACAGATTTCATTTGTAAATTTTGGTCAGATTTGGGTGTTCATTGGTTATCTAGCGAGCTTTTTTATTCAGCATAATGAATGAGCAACCAGATGAATGAGTTAATAACTGTATAATAGATTTTTTCCAATATTTCACAAAAACCCTAGTCAGTAGGTACAAAAGGACCTTTAGGCTAACCCCACAAGGAGTATGCGTCATTCTTGCGAGCCGATCAGGTGCGATTGTCGCAACACCTTCGCAAAGGGTTGTTAGGTCTTATAGGGCCTATATCTCAAAAATGCGGAGGGATTTATTCCGCCTTCTAGCTTTTGTTTGTTACCACGCGAGATTGTGGTCAAAGGCTAACGCACCTCTAAGCCTGGAGTATCCTGGTTCGATGAGGTCGAACACCTTCATGAGGTCGCGGCAGATCTGTATCTTCCTGTTCAGCTGCTGATCCGGCATCTCGTGGATCATGTAGTTCTCCACCTGGACAGGTTAACCATGGTAAGTTTTACAACTAGGTATATGAGATTTGAGGACTCTAGGAAATGTATAAAACTATTGTACGGTGCAACCGTTCATCTTATTGTTGAGTTAGTTAGCATCTATCACGGGAACGCATCGCGCGCGCTCCCACCTTGCTTCTGTGTCATTATATCATAGCGTAATAAATGTCATGGATTAAAATTATCAGTGAGTGTTATTTAAAAGACTCCATTATCATATCCCATCAGACAACTATTTTAAACGTGGTCTAAAGTTTCACTGATCACGAAAGACTTTGTTTTGACTCAGACCAAAGTATTCACAATGAATACTCAGTTAAGTCAGAACTTGTGACTGCTAAATCATATTATGAGTTAGAAATCCGTGGTAAATCATAAATATGATACTACAATTTTAAAAACTACTGTAATAATTGTTCCTAGCATTCTTGACAATAACATTAACGAGAATTGTGATAAAGCCAAGTCTTTTAATAATATTAGTTTCTCAAGCTAATAATACAGGATCAGGCTTACGTTAATAAAAAATCCTTTACTGCTATGACACTATAATTTAGCGGGATAAAGTCAAGAAGAATATAATGAATAGAAGACGAGACCTTCCCGTAGAGTTGACTGAGCGAGTGTTTGGCGGAGAGACAGAGGTAGTGGTCGGTGTGGATGACGTTGCGGTACTTGTGCAGGAACGCCTCGTAGCCTTCCACGTCGTTGGCGTCTATTGACTCGTACTCTTCCGTTAGTCTGGAATGGAGATATTAGATAAATAAATAATATCTTTATTTGCACTTAAAAACATGTTGATCTTAAACACTATGAACGTTGGCAGCTGCCATAGTTTGTTAAAACTGTGTTCCGGTTGCCGACGTCCTCCTTCTTATCCAATTAAACAACTCACTATGTGTGTTCTGTGTGTGTATGTGTGTGTGCGGCGTTATATATTTTGGTGATTAGATTGTGATAGATAACTTACTTAGATAAATTGATCAAGTTAATTTGGGGGTCTGTGTCGAGACGAGGTAACATAAACGCATAATGCACCTTTTCTTTGAAGTGTTTTGTCAATTTATTGATGGAAAATTTTCCGAATCAGGGTTTGTGTGGCTCAAAGACAGTCGAGAGTACTGAGATTTGGGATGTAGTGCAGGTGTTCGGATGTTGTACGTGTTTGGGATTCTGAAATGGTTTACATGAATGGCAGTAATGATCCCTTGAGCAGCATCTAGTTTGCGGTTAACTTACTCTTTAACTCTCGTTTCGACTATTAAAACGAAAACCAAAAAGTTTTACATCAATAGCAATAATTTTAAAATTGGAATAGTACCTCTTGAGCAGCAGCTGCACGTGCTCCGGCGGCATGACGTAGGCACAGGAGGAGCAGCGCCAGGGCGCGCGCGGGAGCAGCGGCGCGGCGGACAGCACGCGCGCCGTGCAGCGCGGACACACCCACGCGCTGCACGCCGTGCCCAGCTCCGTGGCGTCGCTGCACCGCGAGCAGGAACATGAGAAGAACTTGCTGTGGAGGATGTGCTCGCGACGCTTCAGGGTGCCCTAGAGGTAAATATATACGACATTCATTATTATACGTCACGGGTTCGTATCGAAACGAACATTGATCACAGACCACAGATCTGGATCATGAACGCGGATGAAGGACACGATTTATGGTCCGAATCACTCATAGATTACGGATCGATCCACAGAAGAACCACAAATACGGGTTAAAGACCAGATTGAGCGGCCTGCACGCATTCCGCGTGATGAAGGACACACGCTCTTCACCAAGCTCCCGCGTGTCAGTCAGTTGAGAGTGTCGTGAATTGCCAAGAATGTATGTAACATGATTTGGCGTGACTGTCGGTTTCTACGAGTATTTTCATCATTAACAAAAGCTTCATCTAAAGATTGAGACTTCTCTATAAACAGGATGTTTCATAGCTCCTGACCCGCAGAGTGTAAGCGTAGCACAATGAGATGATGTCTCCACGAGCGATCTGCCCGCAGCCAGCTTTGCGTCGGTGTGTGAGATGGAGGACGTGCAGTCGTGACTTATCAAGCTTTTGTGTGACTTACATGCTGTTGTGTGACACTTGACTGTTGGTTTCTACAAGTGTCTTCCTCACCTTCAGTTTATAGATTATAATAATACCTGTAGAGTGTACGCGTAGCACAGTGAGATGATGTCTCCAGGCGCATGGTCCACCGAGGCCCGTATGACGAGCGGTCTGCCCGCAGCCAGCTCTGCGTCAGTGTGTGTGGTGGAGGGAGTACAATCATGCGCCAGCAGATACGCGCGGTCGTACAGAGCTCGAGCCACTGCGCCCGCGCCGCCTACTTCGAATGCGTTCACCTGGAGTTGAGGATCGTGGAGTTACTACTTAGGAAATCACTGGTGGAACTGTTCTCTTCGGAATGACACCTCCATCATATGATACACCACACATTATGGTAATTCTATCAGTATGATATCTTTGGTAATATTAATCATTCATAGTGGGGGACTTTAGTGCAAAACCTGTTTTTTTCTTGCAGAAGCATGAAACTTGGCACATTGATTCCTTATGTCAAAATAAGCTGATTTCGATCGGTAACCTAATGGAAGGGGCCCTCTGGTAGCGGGGAGGGGGGGTGGAGGGTGCGCTCCACCCGGCTTTGTTTTAAAAATTCTGGAAGACAACGCATAGCTAATACGTCAAGTTTGGTATCAATTTCGGATAAATCGAGGACGTAGATTTCATTTCTAGTATAAAAAAATGACATTTGCCATGATTTGTTTAACAAAAAAATTAAAAATTAGAATTACTTAACTTCGTTTTTATCGTTCAAATTACTGTAAATTCAAAAATACTAGTTTTTTTTAATAAACAAAAAATATGTTAATAAAGTCTACTTTATGTAGATTATAAAATATATAATTTTATATTACTTTTCTTAATAACAAACCGCATAAAAAAATCTTTTGCTGTCCCGGGCCGCAATTTTCTTTTAACCGCCATGAAAAGGGTTGTTAGTAAAAAACTAAAACATTACAATTCCTTACGTTAAAATAAGCCGTTTAGAATCAGTAGCCGTCGGTAACCAGCCTTCTGACAGCGGGGAGGGGGGGTGAAAGGGCGCACCACCCAGCTTCACTTAAAAAAATCTGGAAGACCACGTATAGCTAATACGTCAAGTTTGGTATCGATTTCTAATAAATCAAGGACGTAGATTTCATTTCTGATATTAAAAAAACGCATTTTATTTGGTTTTAACCAAATTATTACACAAAAATAATACAGGTTTTTTTTATTTAGAGGCACTTTAATTCTAAGTTATAGTAATATTTTGTGATAAACATAAATATTTTTTAAAAGTTTATTTCAAGTAGATTAAATAAAATAGAACTTTTATATTATTTTTATAAACATTTACTCGTACAATTTTTTTTTTAGACACGAGAGTCGCTATTTTCTGCTCACCGCTGCGCTGCGTTGTAAATCCCTATCAACTGTAAAATACGATTTTGTTTATTAAAAAAACTAGTATTTTTGAATTTACAGTAATTTGAACAATAAAAACGAAGTTACGTAATTCTAATTTTTTATTTTTTTGTGAAACAAATCATCACAAATGTCATTTTTTTATTCCAAAAATGAAATCTACGTTCTCGATTTATCCGAAATTGATACCAAACTTGACCTATTAGCTATGTGTGGTCTCCCAGAATTTTTAAAATGAAGCCGGGTGGAGCGCCCCTTCCAACCCCCCTCCTCGCTGCCAGAGGGGGTGCTACCGAGGGCTACCGATCGAAATCAGCCTATTTTTACATTAGAAATCAATGTGCCAAGTTTCATGCTTCTGCATGAAAAAAACAGGTTTGACCCATTTTTGTCGCTTAGTGACTCCACTATCAGTGAAATTACTGAGCTAAAGAGTTTTAACATCTTCTGACTCTTAAGCTCAAGTAAGAAACGTTGGCGCAGTGCACCTGTGTCAAATCCTGGGTAGCACTGTACTTATTATGGGCAGCGTTATATCTCTTAACATCAGGAGAGCGTCTTGCTCGTCTTCTTACTTTGTTGTATAAATTAAAGCCGTAAATATATTTCTGACAATTTTGTTTTATGTTAGCTACTGGCCAACTACATAAAAGCTGATGGCCACCTGATGATGAACGGTTACCGTCGCTTAAGGGCCTCTGCATTAGCAGAGGTGGCCGTCGGCAATGTTATCGGTCAAGTAGCCAAAGTAAATACCTCCACACTCCATACTTTACTTCACTGAACATCATGTCAGAATAGAGACATTTTTATATTATAGAGCTGTAACCTACTCAGCTATTGCACACGCCATAAATATCCATGTCAGTATTCAGTTTACAGTACTCACCTCCAAGATCCCACAGACAGTATGTATCTCGTCGTCATCATAAGGCAGCTTCCACCTCCTCATCCGCTGCACGACGTTGGCCTCGTTCATCGGCCAGATGTCCCCGCGAGCGCGACGCAGCTCGTTGTGGGACTCCATGGAAGACACTGACGACCACTTGTCTGGACTCCACTGCTTCAGGAGGAGACATCTGGAAGTTGCAGTTAAAGGTCTTTGAGACAATTTCTGAATTGTTTTTCCAAGCGACTTCAAATAAGGATACTTGTGTCAGTTAGTGTTATTACTAGCTTATGCTCGCAGCTTTGCCTATTTCGTAAAAGCTATGTGTTCTAAATTGCAGCGGTCTCGTCTGTGCGTAATTTTTTAGATCAATCAGCCACAGTTTCTTTTTTATATATCCAAACAAAAAATTCCCGTTACCTTTCCTACACGGATGCTTCCGAACATAAGTACATTACATAATAAAGAACATAATAATATTGTGAAGATAACAACACCAACAATGTACGTATATAGTCCATTTGTTTTGATAGTAATGAACGTAGTAAGCAAGTGTTAATAAACCATTTCGTCGACGAACGTAAACATGTCTTAATCTAACTACACTGTTGTATCGAGTATCGATGGAGATAAATGTATTGGCAACCCTATTTTAGGTAGCACTTTCAGAGATTCACATCCGCAACTATTTCTCCGAATATTACAAGTATTTTAGAAATAGACTAAGATTATGTGAGTCAGATCAGATGGATAAATCATTTGTATCTGAAGTGCCAGAATAAAATACAGGATTGGCACAGAATTTTAGTAGTTTCACTATTTTTATACAAATAGGTGAACTAGATGGGGATAAAGTTTATTGAAAACTAGGTGTTAACGTCATCGCAAGCTTTTTGCTTGCTTCGGAAGGAATGATCTTTGGTTGAATAACATTTTATTAAATAACAGGTTACGGTGGTCCATCATACTGAATCAATTCAGTTAATTAACGCCTATATAATATAAAAGACGAATTCGGACAGATTGATTTTCAGGCCATTCGAAACGTTTAGTTGTGACAATTATCTCAATTAATTTAAAATTTTTGAGATGATCATAATTTTATACCTGTTCACATCAAATCTATGGAATCAGTAGTCTGAATTTTAGTAGGTTACGCATGATGCAGGATTGTGAGTTAGGTTAGTAATTGGAGCGACATGTTTAAGCTACCAGTAATAGCAACAGTGCCAGTTATTCTACTGCCTGAGCAGTGATGTGCAAACATTACTGTGCATCGGTAGGAGGGCACTACAGCTAGTGAAATTACTGGGCTATAGAGTCTTAACATCTTATGACTCTCAAGTAAGAAGCGTTGGCGCAGTGCGCTGGGGAGCACTGTACTCATTATGGGCAGCGTTATCTCTTACCATCAGGAGAGCGTCTGGCTCGTCTTCTTACTTCGTTGTATAAAAAAAATAGCAGATTCTAAGTGAAACAGTAGGTACAACAGAAAGACCTACAAGTTTATTACCTCAAAGGCATCAGAGCATGGTACGATTCCCTCAGGTCATCCAAGTTGGAGTAGTCAGGAGGGATGTTCTTGAGTGTCCCGCACTCTTGCTTGGAGTGTCCGGTGTACTTGCCCACGCCGTGGCATGAGGGGCTGCAGAGCGGCCACTTGCAGCCTGGACATCTGAGGATAGAAGTTAAAATGGTAATGATTTAATTAGGTTCTAGAAGATAAAGACATCGAAGAAATCCATAAGGGTTGAAACTGAGAACAATGTTATCGTATATAAATTCTGACAGAGGATTATTTAAAGATAATAATATAAAGTTACGATAGATGTGTGTGAGTTTGATGGGGCACCTAATTGTGGCCCATCAAACTCACTTTTATGGAAAAGTACCTAAGAAAAAATGTACTTTATATATAATACTCATTACTTGTAACTGAGTTTCATTAATGTCAACTATAAAAGTCACCAATTTCTAAAACATACCACTTAGGTTAATAATAGTAGTCTAGTCACTAATCCATAACACAAACGCACGCACACAACGTACGCTTGTAATACACATAAAAAATTTGAATTTCTGATGAAAAATTACTTTACGTTGTAGTTTTACAAAATAAAGGAAATGAAAGAACCTCACTTAGCCAAGCTGCTATCATCCAGCTCCCGGTAGCATCCGAGACAGATGAGTCCACATCCCGAGCAGGGTCCCACGGCCAGCGCCGGTTCCTCTATTATCACCTCACCGGCTTTTATTTCCCGGGATGCTACTAGGTATCTAGAATAGGAAGATCGTATTGAGATCAGAATATTTTTACAATTTAGTGAGCACCTGAGAAGTGATGTGCAAACATTGCCGTGCTTCGATAGGAGGGAACTGTAGCTTGTGAAATTACAGGGCTGCAGAATCTTAACATCTTATAAGGGTAAATCCTGAGATCGGGCGTATTTAAGTGATTTCCGTGGCAGATTTTAAATCAAAGTATTATTGCATTTTACATGTAAAACATCAAATTTCCCATAATTATAATTACATCAATCAAATAGGCATCATTATAACTTGTTTTGTTCAGAAGATATTTAAATTTAAATTTTTGGTGCCACGGGAATCAATAAAGTGTGGCATGGGAATCAAAATTCAAACTATTTTATTTGAATTCTATGTTATTATTTAAATATTGACCTCTACATACTAATCATATAAAATAGAAATGATTAAAAACGGTGATCCAAACAGATATACACCAAACATAAAGTATTAAAAAGGTCTATATTGGCTCTCTATATAATAATCATGTAAACTAAATAAAATCAACGTATCGCAGTCTTAAACAATGTAAAAATATTACAGTCACAGTCACTGACAGGATTCACTCCAGAAGCTGTCATCAGATTGTACATTTATCATTAGTTAGGTTAATCTGGACTGAAAGTTGCAGTCAGCCCATAGTTTCGTTTTATTTTTTCATCATACATCATCTCAGCCATAAGACGTCTACTGCTGAGCATAAACCTCCCCTTTAGACCTCCATATATAACACTGGTGTTGAAAGCGACCTGCTTCAAGCGTCTTTCAGTGACCTAAATATGGTCGTCTGCCACACTTGTGGGTAGACGTTCTACGCTGCGTTTGCTTGCCTGTAGTAGCCACTTGAACACTTTTCGACCCCATCAGCCATTCGCTCTACGTGCTATGTGGCCTGCCCATTACCACTTCAGCTTCCTGATCCGCGGAGATATGTCAGTGACTTTGGTTCATCTCCTCATTCCTGATTCGATCACGTAGAGAAACCCCGAGTATAGCCCTCTCCATAGCTCGCTGAGCGACCTTTTAATGTGGTCTGTCTACTATAGTACAATATAAAAAAATCTGATGTATACAATATACAATATAAAAAAAATATCTGAAATAATGAAATATACAAATATAAACTGTCAAAATCACTTCCATACCTGCGGCTTCGCTGTAGTTGGGTAAAAAGTGAAAGAATGCGCAAGAAAACTCGGGGGAAAATTGATCACCGTGGTAAAATACCATGAGAATCAATACCATGTAAATCAAAATTTTATAGTTTTTTGTCAATATTTTTAAATACCATAATTATAGACCAAAATTAATAAAATATATGATAAACAATACCCTTTTACTAACTGCACACCCTAGTCAAAAAACCGTAATGGATAAAAAAATATTTTTAAACATGGAAAAGGTAATCAATGATCTAGTGAACCAAAACCACGGTAATCAATTTCTCACCTTCGTAAATTCAGTTTATAACAACGAGAGGAGGAGCCTCTCTTCACTATGTTTAGAGCGCAATCGAAGTTAGCCAATAGCGTGCGTACAAGCTTCTAAGTATTGTGGTTTGTGAAATGTGGGTAGTTATGTCGCGCGCCATGGGAATCACTTTTTGTCCGGGGACAAACCTAAATTTGTTATTTTTTCTAAAACTACGCTGAGTACAGCCTTCGCGTATTTTTTTGATCATGTAACAGTTCACCCTTTACAGCTTTGATCACAGGAACTAATTAAATTCCTTTTATAAGTTAGTGTAAAAAATATATTTTGTTCCGAAAATGTGTAAGGGACAGCCCACGGTAATCAAATTTCAGGGCTTTTACATTTTTTTTTAGATACTTGCAGCTAAATATAACCTGATGTCTATCATGCATTAAGTAGATTGAACCTTAGACTAACAGGAAAAAAATACCTTTGGGTAGAATTTTTATGTTACGGGTAGTTTATTCCCCCAGACACGTAAAATTTTGACTCTCAGGAATCACCCATAACTCTCAAGTAGGAAGCGCAGTGCACCCAGAATTTTACCTTTGTAAAATACTGGGTTGCACTGTACTAATTATGGGCAGCGTTATGTCTAACCATCAGAAGAGCGTCTAGCTCGTCTTCGTACTTCGTTGTATATAAAAAAATCATTTTATATGATTAATGGGTATTTTCTAGGACTATAATGATCATCATTACATTATATTCTTCCAGCACTGGACAAACTATTTTCCTAGCAAGCGTCACTGAGCTCAGTTTTTAACTCTTGGCATCCAATTTCTATCAGCCGTAACTTTTTTATTCGCTCTTCAAGGAAACAGAATTTTAAGCAATGCTAGCAGGCTAAATCTAGAAGGCAGAATAACTTCTTCCCTCTCCCCTCTCAGATTCACTAAATATCATTAACTGTATTTATTATTATTAGGGGAACCTCAAAAGGACCTTTAGCCGCTTCGACCATTTCTGATCTTTTGTCGCAGTCCAGATGAGTTACAATTCACTGCTTACTGACCAATGACTGTAACCAATGAGTTTACTAATTGATTAAAGATTGTAAGCTTTTTACTTAATGGTACTTAGAACTCTAAATGAACTGATTTTACCCAGTTGCATGATAAAAAAAAGAGAATACGAAATATTGGCAAAGCGTGACGACATTTTTAAATTTTAGAGCTAGCTATTTAGGAAGTCTAAAAATAAGTGGGAATTCTCCTCAATAATATTTAAATGTTGTGTATCTAGTCTTTAGAATAATGTATTTTTATTCAGATTTTAACATACGAATAACAGAACTACATAATAGGTATGTATTAACTCAAGCGCATCTAGGTATAGACAGGTAACAAACTACATATTGTAACATACCTGCCCATAACTTCAGACTTCTTCACTTCATAACACAACTTCTTTTCCTTCTCGACGGAAACCTCAACATCCTTGACCACCTCATCCACATCTTCTATGATGTTCTCCTTGTTCCGTCCCGCATCTCCTTTGCTTTTCTTCTTTTGCTTCAAACAAAACATTTTTATGAACACACCTTTCATAACTTCAATGAGAAGCGTGACGACTGTAGACTAGCTTACACAAAATATACGACGCAACATTGACCGTCTCACGTGGCTCTACCACCTCGGAGACAGTTTTTTATGAATGAAGACACGCGTCTTCCGAATAAACGGGAAATGTATACTGAGGTGACGTGTGAATTATTATGAATGGATGTTTCGGCTAGGTAGGCGGCGTCTACGAGTATTTCTGTTCGCCACTTGACTTGCCCGTGCCAATCCCTCGATGTAAAAAACCGTTTCATAACCCTGCCAATGATTTATACGACCGTGAAATGGGAGGTTAAGGCTAGACCACATGGAACGAGGGTATGACGAACTTTTTCCATGTGGAACCCTTTTATACTCCGCCGAGTCATCCAGCTCGCTTATTGTAAACTGTAAACACTACATTTATAAGTAACCATTGCTCATTGCGGCTTTTATGAGAATATACTGCTATCAACAATGAGTTATTATCATAACAATATAGCAAATCGAGAACATAGATCTCCAAAATTATGTTCAGCTTCTGGAGAAGATATAATCGTTAAAATTTATGTTCGAACTGTCCTGCAGATCAGTCCGACCTTGCCTTTATTGATCCTATCACAGCACCCATCGATGTTTTATTATCACGCGAGCTCCGGGCAGTATCCCACTCCACACAACTCAATCATAAACTGTCTAAATGTATCTGATTATTTATTTCCATGAACCTTGAGAAACTGTAGGGTGAAGACGAATGTGTCTATTTACTGTATGGAGTAGTTAAAAGGTATTATTTCTATCAAGCACGTAATCTGGGATCCGTCAGCTGGGAGGGATTCAATGAGGTCAACAGTCAGTGGCTGTTACTTACCATTAGCCTGCTTAAGAACATTCCGAGAAATAAACAAAAAACTCAAATGTACTACAACGATGAAAATTCCCTTCGATTTATTGTAGACAGAACGATTTATGTGCTCTACGTGTATAAGATGAGAGTAGATATAAACTATTACGTGAAAAGCTCTATAGTAATATGGTATGTAGTATGTAGCTAATTGATTTTGTAAACAGATACTATGTAGTGCCTATCTGATAAATCATTCCTTGATAAACACTTCATACTAACGTTATTCACGATTAAAGCTTCTTTAAAATTGATTTTAGGTACCTACCTAGTAAATTTGTTATGATGATGAACGTTAGGAGTATACAGTCGCATTTCTCTGCAGATCCAGCACACAATGTAGCATCCTAATTTATTATGACAAAGCTGCTGTGGAGGACAAACTAAAATAGATTTGAATTGTTATTAAAGCGACTAGCCCAGCTTTGCTATACCGTGCGCATTATTACAATCTTCAGAAAGAAATTCTCTGAAATAAAAACTGCATCATTAATTTTACTTCAGGTACAAGCACCTACACAAACTACTAAGAATATCTCATAGGATGACTTTCTATTACAATGTGTAATGTGTGAATTTGTCTCAGTCAATTTATTCCTCATTATGAAATGAAAATGTTCATGTTTATTAACTCTATCAACATTTTCTTAGCAAAGTAGTAACAATAATATCAACGTCTTCTGACAAAAAATATAAATCGAATTGTTGGCCCAATAGTTATTTCTGTCCGAGTATAAAACAAACGTCGTCCGCATTATTTTCTATTATCGTTGGCATTAGAGATAAAATAACAGTCTCACAGATCCCAGTTTTGTTTCACAGTTTATTGTTCTAATAGCTTGAAGGCGCTTGGAATTGGTTCAAATTGTATTTCGTAAGTTATTGCAGCGTTATTTATATGAGAATGATTTCTATTTTCATATTAATTTACGCTTTTCACAAACTCTAATTTAATTTTTCGAGATGCATCTGCGTGAGCTGACATTATTTTATTTATCACTACTAGATATTATTTTAACCGATGATAAATAACAGACGATTTAAAAATTTTAACATTTATTTTATTTTCTCTTAACAACTTGTTTATCTCTAGATCAAAATATGATTTTAATATGATATTTTGACGGTTGAAAAATATACGAGTACGTTACAGCTCCAACGAATTTTAATACACAAAAAATTACTTCAAATGTTATTTGTATTAATTTTTCTCTTTCATGAGAAGATTGGTTGGCAACGGATCACAGCTCTCGTTTAAGCCTATATAATTGATATCTTCCGTTAAATCGTAAATTCCCTTTCACTCATAAACATGAGTAAATACAAAATGCCCTCTGACAGTCTAATGTCCATCTGCTTTATATCTTCGAACGCGGTTGTTTCTTTGATTTCCTCTTTCATTGCCTGTTAAACATGCGGAGTGTTGATAACAAGTTTAACAACAGCTCGATGTATATCCAACATATCGAGAAAACCACAAAAGTATAATTAGTTGAAAATTACGACGCATTTTCTAAGATGAAGAATATTTGCTAATAAAAGTTTTATCGCTGACCATCGGGCTATGATTAATTTACTCGTACTATCGAACTTCTTTATAAATAGTGTTGATATTATGAAGTTAACTAATTTGAAGGGAAATGGGTGGATGTCAACAAGGCCTTAGTGTTAATTTAGTCTCACATGAGCCGCTGTCATCAGTGTACACGTCCATCGTCAGGTTGGCCGCTTCACTCGGTCGGACGCTCGTTTAATTACATTACATTCTCCTTCGAATACTTGCGTACAATATTGTATTGTAGGTACATTTTGCTTTCAACAAATTAAATTCAAAAACAATTGGCACATACATATTAGGTATATTGTTTTGAATTGATTTTATAGAATCATTTTCAAAACTTTCACATAGGGTTTATTTGTTATTTTTATTTTTTACCCATTGGAATGTAGTACCTTTTTACCTACCTGTATTACATAGAACATAACTTTACCACCAATTATAATTTGCATTCTCAGATAAAGCATAGGCGTTTTACTAGAGAACTATAAAACTCGATCTGCTTGGCAAGGCTCTATCATGACGCTCTGCCACATGACCCGGCGACATTCCTAGCAGTAAACTTGCTATAAACTATTATTACTTCTCGAATATGACCGCAATAAACGAATATTATGGTACCACGTTAAAACGAAAAAAAAACCTGAGAAACCTGAGAATTAGTTATACAGGTTGTGCCTATAATGTACATTGGCCTCTCGCAAGGATTCATTTTAGGCCCACTACTTTTTATAATATCTTGACGCATCCTACTAATATTATAAATTCGAAAGAATGGATGTGTGTTTGTTCTCCTCTTGAACTGAGCTGAATTAAGTTTATATCCACGAATAGGTACATAATGTAGCTTACACCGCAGAATAACACATAAGCTACTTTTCAGCGGGTAAAACAGCTGCATAGTGTGAGGTATATTTATAATTTTAATAGAGAAATTGGTAACTAATTAGAACGGCCATGAGTTCGAATATGGATCGAAGCAGAGTACCTATTGCCAGCACTCTTGCCAAGGGAAATAAATAGATGAACTTGTCATTTCAGTCTCAAGGGCTGGATAAATTCTCCACGGTGCAAGTGTTCTATGTTTAGATAATTATGAATAATGGCCTCCTTCATGTCGCGAATTAAATTAAATGCACCACGATGTACCATGTCGGCTGGACTAATTTAACTGGACGGGATGATTCGTCAAACTGAAATTGTGATGTTCTTTTTATTTTGCCATTACTTTGATGTAGACTTTAAAATAAATTAGATTTCATTGCTTCCTGCTAATCTCAAACCGAGGTTTACATGCTAGTGAGATAATTAGAACGGGAAACTCGAAATAAAGTCTTGTGTCTTTTCTTGCGCATCTTAGCAGGACAATTTTTATGAGGGTCTCTGTTCCTTCACTCATAATTAATTTTTACACCTGTTCCAATTTATCAATTAAAAATATTGTTCAAGAATTAATTGCACATTGCACAAGCGACGGGCTTGCCCCTTGGCAAGGCAGGCGCACGAGTCGCCGCAGGTATGTTGGCAGCTGCAGTTTGGCAGGGTCTGACTGCCAGCCACTCTGGTACGCATTGATTGATAATTGTCGAGCTATGGCGCCTGATTGATTGCTACTCTAGCCTACTGGTACAATATTGAACGGTACTTATTGTGAGCTGTTGACCGATGAAGTTACTCTTTGAGAGACATAAGTCTTAACAACTATATTATTATACTAGTTGCGCCCAGCGGTTTTACCCGCTGTACTGTAGCCTATGTGTTATTCCAGGGTCTAAACTATCTCTATACCAAATTTCAGCTCAATCGGTCCCACCCGTTCAGGCGTGAAAGAGTAATAAACATACATCCTGACATCCAGACATCCATACATTTTTATAAACTTTCACGTTTATAATATAAGTAAGATTTAATCTATTTTCTTCATTGTGTTTATTATATAAATTGTATGTAAATTACAATATATCCTTACCTTTTTCTTATGATTTTTCTTGTTCATGTTTCTGGGGTGACCTGAAACAAAGCTGGAGTTTAATTTGGGCACAGAATGGGCGATAATGTGCAGCTGGGCGACGTTAATGTAACCATGCCTGAAACTGTAACTGAACACACTAACATTATAACACTGTAGCTAATCGGAAAGCTCGCGTCACTGAAAGATTCTGAGCGTGAAGGTGATTTAAATCTAAATTTTGCACAAAAATAATGCTTCTTTTTCATTAAGCCAGGAACTTCTCGTAAACTGGATAGGTGGATAAATCATTTCAAAAATGCATCCCTTTGCTAAATGATGCTATTGAGGCATTAAAATATGTAAACAACTTGTATGAATTTTTTTTTTTTTTTTTTTTTTTTTATACGAGATAGGCCTACGTTTGACCACATCCCACCTGATGGAAAGTGAAAATGCGGTCGACGATGGATCACGTAAGATGCCTAGAAAGGTACCTATTCACTCGTGCCTTGAAGATACCCAAGTTGTACCGCTCGGGAAACACGGATGACGGTAAAGCAGCAAGCAGCGAATTGCATAAAAAGCTTTGTTTTCATTCTGATACTCGTTCAGAAAATAAAATTAAATATTCTTCTGAAAATTTCTCGGACTATACGCAGGTTAAATAACATAATAAGTAAGTACAATTATCGCCAAACTTAACTTTTATAATTAGCGAGAATTTAAAATTTTGATAAGTATCATAAAAAGTCTGACGAAAAAATTTGTAGCAAGAAGTATCAAAATCCATATTTTTATAAGATTCCCGAGATGATTTGTTTTTCAACACTCCTTCAGAACATCAAATCCAATTTCTCAACTCCAAGTTATTTAAAATTAAATATCAAAAATTAGGACGACTTGTGAAACGCTGACTCAACATATGAGTGGGAGTCCCGATTTCACATGAATCATATTTATTTAGGAGATATTCTGATGCATTTATTTGTTTTTGCTAGAGCGGTGGAAGCGACGGTTACAAATTGGTTTTCATTAGTCTTATCGACGGCTGAAATGTGTTTAAGACGTTGATTTGTCACAGGTTAAAGTTCTTAGAGCTATTTTTGACATGTTTTTAGGATTGCTTTACAAACACAATGTGTGTTTTGTATTGTTTTCATTTATATATGTTTTCAAAGATGTTTCATCAGTCTCAAACTATTTTGAAAGAGTTTAAATTTTAATTATCATTTTCCTAACAAATTCTCTTAAATTAAAAAAAAAACTGAAAAATAAAAGGACAGCACATAACGATTATTTTTATTATGAAAAGCCAAAACTCAGTCTTGTGTTCAATAGACAACTTAATTTAAAAATAAAATGGATTATAAAATTTAAAGTTATCATTGAAAATATAGGTATAGGTAATGTAACAAAAATTAAAAGCTTATAATTAACACCATCATTGTTCAAAAATATAATTTTAGTTCTGACACAAGAAGCTTTTAACTGGAGTTTAACATCAGAGGCTAACAGTTTATGGCATAGTTATCGTAAACTACGAACAAAGCGATGGCCGCTCGTCTCTCATACATCATTTTATACGAAAATTGCTAAATTTTACAAAGAAAAGTACAAACGCAATCTGTTTTGTATGCGCTACTCTTTTACCACTTCAAAAAGCTTTCAGAATTAAACTGAAGAGTTGGCTCGTTATTTTAAAACAATTGCCAAAACAGCTGCGCCCGCGCCTGTTTCCGTAAATTCTGAGTAACTTTTCAGGTTTGTATATTTTGAAGACCCATTTCCGGCTGGATCTGTGAGTTTCAAGATCAAATCAGGAGATCAATCAGTATTTAGCATTACTTAACTCAATTTGTATGAGTTAAATAATGCTTAAAAAATAGGTAGGTACTTGTCTGTTGCTCTACCTTACCTCTATATATACGACTGTTTGAGATGCGTCATCGAATCGATCGATCAATCGATCGATGCGAATCTTTTCATAGAAATAACTAGAACCATATATACAAAACACAAAACATGTTTAATGATAACATGACAAAGCGCAGTCCAAGATGGTATACGCGAACCGAGAAGAAGCGTTATGTATTTACCTATCGTAGATTTTATTACTGACATAATATATCTCGGAGAATACTGAGGCAGGCAAGGAGTTTCAGTCCTTCGCCGCACGAATAATTTTCCTAAAGCACACAAACAAAAGAAAGCCAACGAATGATAATAATTAAGGCACGCTACGTAAACGATAGCCAACGAACCCTTCGATTGTTTCCTTCCAGCTTTATACAGGAATATTTTTCTACAGATCAGCAGTTTTCCCAGTATACAACATAATTAGCCCGAACAAAATTCAATTCACAATGTCGTAAAAGCTTTGTGTACATCAGACATTAGTCGCTTATCTCAACACTGTGTTAATTTTAAATCAAAATTTGACGTTGAATTCGTGCCAATCCGTGCGTTAAATAAACCTCTGTTTCGGGAATGGTTTGCAGCCGGCAGATGTTGCCAGCTGTATCGTATTATAGGCGGTGTAAGCTGAGATGCATGTCACATATTATTATTGTGCTGGTGGAAAAAAACTGGGAATTTTTGTTTAACGGTAGGTATAATCAAATATAAATAAAAAAATGAATGATGATTGTATTTAGATAAGCTACAATAGCACTTTCGCAAGTCATTTTATTATATTAAGTGTACCTTAGGTATCAGATTTAAGACTCTACCACCCGTTCGAAAAACACCTCTAATAAGAACAACGAGCAAGTAACTCATGTGGATGTTTTTTTTATAGCATGATTATTTTTGTAATTTATTGTTTGTTTGAGTGGCACCAGCTGGTGTCTAGCTAGATTTTCATATGCAAGATTCCATTTGAGTTAGTTCCCACGACCTTAACCAATGTTCTGCAAAGATTGGCTCGGGTTGGAAGGATAAGGTGGCCAGGGAAATTACTGAGTTAAAGAGACTTTTATGAACTACTAGCTGCGCCCAGCGGTTTTACCCGCTGTAGTATATATAGCCTATGTGTTATTCCAGGGTATAAGCTATCTCTATACCAAATTTCAGCTCAATCGGTCGGTAGGCGTGAAAGAGTAACAAACATCCAGACATCCATTCTTACAAACTTTCACGTTTATAATATTAGTAATATGGCTCTGGATGACGAGTGCCGTACGTAGGATATACAGGCAGGTAGGCATGGGACTTCGTACTAAATAATCGAATGCCTCATTAACACTGCTATTTTAATGAGGAGGCATTAACGCTTAAGAACCAAGTCTAATTTCGTCAAGCTTTTCTCGCTCACTTGATCTAATAAAAAAATCATGTCTTATTTAAGACGACAATCATAAAATTGATTAGATTTCTATTACCATATAAGCTTTAATGAGAAAAGCTTCTAAGCTCAGAGAACTCCGGATGCGAAGGATGATTTATTTTCAGTGGGCAAAGATATGTACCTACTTAAAATTCCAAGTGCATTTGAATGAATGGCCTAAAGATAAGAAATACTCCACTCTAATGCTACGTGTTCCCATGAATTAGATACTTTATGGCAAGTGATGGTGACTTGTGAATGGTGAATGAAAGAGTGGGTGGAATCAAAACTGACGTAGATATCGTAGATTTACACTAATTCAGTTACTATTTGAATTATGTTTTCCGTTTTGACCGGAAAAGCGGAAAATATTTTAGGGATGTGTCACAACATTTTTTAATTGCAGAATGATATAAATTTAAATGGTTTTTTTAAATTAATCTAACCACTTAGGAAATCGAAGACCTAACTCGTAAATAATGGTTTCGGATACCCGTAATTTTAAGGACCCGCAAAAAGTACCTAAACCTATCTAAGTACATTATTGTAACATACTAGCTGCGCCCAGCGGTTTAACGCGCTGTACAATAGCCTATATGTTTTATGGTATAGTCTAAGCTATCCAATTTCAGCCCAATCAGACCACCCGTTTAGGCGTAAATGAGTAACGAACATACATCCCACACATTCTTACAAACTTTCGATCGCTACTTTCTCTAAATAGAGAATCAGCTGATCAAAATCTTTTTTGTTTGTTCTATTGGCTTTTAGCGATATTTTAGGAAGAAGGAATCTTAAATTATGCTAATTAAAGAAAAGTTAATTTCTAATAGAAATTAACATTTAATTAATTACTTTCGTATCTACTTATAAAATGAAACGGATAATTTATCGTAAAAGTAATATATACGGACCTTGTAAACACAAAACTATTTAAAACACAAACCACACATGTTAAATCACAGCACAAATTAAAAAGTTAATTGCCGCCAAAAAGTCGGGAATTATGCGTCACTGACGTCAGTGCCAGTGTTGCCACAACGAACTCCGACCGTACACTGAGAAACTAACACAATAAAACCTATTTACACGAGTCCTCTTTCGTAATGCCATACAAGAAGCACGCGACAGTGACCACTGAAGGGCGAACCTCGCCTCCATTTGGCGCGTCCACTTTTTGGCAGCTTTATGAAATACCTACTTATTTTCTCTACTATTATAGGTATAGGTCTGAAACACAATAATAAGATGTAAACAAGGGCGGATCCAGGATGTGGTCCTGGGGGGGGGGGGGGGGGGGCAAGGTGCAGACGGGCAAAAATATTATAATTTTTACTACGAAAAGTGTGTGTTTAGCTGGCTCTGAACAGTAAGAAAGTTCAAATATCCTTGATAATAAGTGCACGAGCAGCTAGCTGCGAGCGTCGAGAAATAAAATATAATTTTGACCATGAAATATGTGCAAAATTCGTAACTCTACAATGCTTCTGGGAGGGGGGGCCTTGGCCCGCTGCCCCCCCCCCCCCCCCCCTAAATCCGCCTATGGATGTAAACATTCTTAAAAGCTTCTCTATATTTTTTTGTAACCATTTACTTATTAGTTTTGAAACACAGTTAATTCTTCATACTGTAGAATAGATTTAATGCGAAAGAATATCAGCAGCTGAAAACCTATTCCTATAGATATTAATATCTAAGGACGGAAAAATATACCACCTATACAATTCTTTTGTGTGATATAAATGTTCAGATAACATAATAATATTACATGATCATAACTAGGTTCTTACGACTAGTATATATTCAAGCCAGGCGCGGATCCAGGGGGGGGGACAAGGGGGTCATGACCCCCCCCAAAATCCTAGTCGGAAAAAAAATCCGATCATATGAACTGGTTTTACGCTACTTTCACAGTTAGAATTAGGAAATTTTCTCTAAGCTGCAAGCTTACGTACAAGTTCATAAAACTGTTTCGCTGTTTCAATTTTTTTTTACCAAGCTACTTTTTTTCAGTTCTCGCCTACGAATTATCCGTAGGTTCTCGTAGCAAACTGCACAGTGTCTTTCATATTTGGGATTAGTTGGATTATATTAACTGCTGCAAGCTGTTCGCGCTTTACGTCGTCTTTGCAGCTAAGTCTTTGCGCTCACAGCGAGCTGCACCCGCCCTATAAATATTAATATTTAATTTTCATACTGCTCAGAGCGAGCAAAACTCGGATCATTCATCCTGAAAGATTCAAAATTTTCTCGAGCTGCTCGCGCCTCATTCGTGCTGAAAATTTCAAATTTTTACTCGGCGCTCGCAGTGTACTGCTTGCGCTCTATAAATAAAAATATTTAGTTTCCTTGCCACTCGGAGCAAGCTAAACGCACATCATTCGTGGTGAAAAACTCAAAATTTTCTCGGCGCTCGCAGCGAGCTGCTCGCGCTCTTAAAAATAAGAATATTTTGTTTCCTTGCCTCTCGGAGCAAGCTAAATGCACGTCATACGTGCTGAAAAATTCAAAATTTTCTCGGCGCTCGCAGCGAGCTGCTCGCGCTTTTATAAATAAGAATATTTAGTTTCCTTGCCTCTCGAAACAAGCTAAACGCACATCATACGTGCTGAAAATTTCAAATTTTTCTCGGCGCTCGCAGCGAGCTGCTCGCGCTTTTATAAATAGGAATATTTAGTTTCCTTGCCTCTCGGAGCAAGCTAAACGCACATCATTCTTGCTGAAAAATTCAAAATTTTCTCGGTGCTCGCAGCGAGCTGCTCGCGCTTTTATAAATAAAAAAATATTTAGTTTCCTTGCCTCTCGGAGCAAGCTAAACGCACATCATTCGTGGTGAAAAACTCAAAATTTTCTAGGCGCTCGCAGCGAGCTGCTCGCGCTTTTAAAAATAAGAATATTTAGTTTCCTTGCCTCTCGGAGCAAGCTAAATGCACGTCATACGTGCTGAAAAATTCAAAATTTTCTCGGCGCTCGCAGCGAGCTGCTCGCGCTTTTATAAATAAGTATATTTAGTTTCCATGCCTCTCGAAACAAGCTAAACGCACGTCATACGTGCTGAAAATTTCAAATTTTTCTCGGCGCTCGCAGCGAGCTGCTCGCGCTTTTAAAAATAAGAATATTTAGTTTTCTTGCCTCTCGGAGCAAGCTAAACGCACATCATCCGTGCTGAAAAATTCAAAATTTTCTTCGTGCTCGCAGCGAGCTGCTCGCGCTTTTTTATAAATAAAAAAATATTTAGTTTCCTTGCCTCTCGGAGCAAGCTAAACGCACATCATTCGTGGTGAAAAATTCAAAATTTTCTCGGCGCTCGCAGCGAGCTGCTCGCGCTTTTTTATAAATAAAAAAATATTTAGTTTCCTTGCCACTCGGAGCAAGCTAAACGCACATCATTCGTGGTGAAAAATTCAAAATTTTCTCGGCGCTCGCAGCGAGCTGCTCGCGCTTTTATAAGTAAGAATATTTAGTTTCCTTGCTAGTCGGAGCAAGCAAAACGCGCATCATTCGTACTGAAAAATGTAAGATTTTCAAGACTACGCTGAAACGAGTCTCCAAAAAAATTCTAGCCGATGACCCCCCCCAAAATTATGGTCTGGATCCGCGCCTGATTCAAGCTCAGATAAAGTTACGAATAAGGTCTACGAGGTTATTTCCGTAGAGGTTATCGTAGCACTTCGTAGAGGCTACGGGAGGACGCGTAGATAGGTCGCGTCGTAGCTCGGCGTAGAGGTGTTTAAACAAAATCCTACTTATACTTGCATTAAGTTGATAGTTTGTATGGGGGAGCGTATTCGCACGCATAATTTTTTTTGTCCTAATTTTGTTTCGCCGAAAATGTTTCGCATAACTTTTTTTAGCCTAATCATAATTGGGCATAATTATATTTAGACATACTTATGTCTTGCCATAACTGTCAGTTGCCCTAACGTTTTTTAGCATATATTTGTAAAACATAAATTTGTGTGTCATAATATAAGTACGCATAATTTTGTTAGTCCTAATTTAATTTGTCCGAAAATGTTTCGCATAACTTTCTCGGGCATAATCATAATTTTACATAACTATATTAAGGCATACAACTAATATTGTAAGTTAATAAAATTATTTAGGAAAGTAGTTTATGGCACCCAGTAAGACTGACTGTCACAAAACCGACTCGGATAATTTAGGTTAGGTTAGGTTTGAACAATGTCCACAGTGCCACGGAAGCGGTCAACAAAGTGCTAAAAATGACCATCCACTTTCTAATTCAGAGAGAGGGTAGGGTATAGAGGAGATTAAAATGAAACAACCGTACAGTAGCTAGTGAAGTTACTGGGCTGAAAAGTCTTAACATCTTATTCATCATCATCATCATCATCTCAGCCATTGGACGTCCACTGCTGAACATAGACCTCCCCTTTGGACTTCCAAACTGGACTTTTTTCTTATTACTCTGCACCCAGATTACAGTGCACCCAGAATTTTACTTTGTAAAATACTAGGTAGCACTGTACTAATTATGAGCAGCGTTATCTCTTACCATCAGGAGAGCGTCTTGCCCGACTTCTTACTTTGTTCTATAAAAAAAACCGCGAGAAGGCTAGGTTAGGTTTTAGGTTAGAACATTGAAATTAATAATTTGTTTCTTTTAGTATTAATAATTTTTTGCCGATTACAATCCTGGTAATAATATTATGACAA
Organism: Hemithea aestivaria; assembly: GCA_947507615.1. Taxonomy (NCBI): domain Eukaryota; kingdom Metazoa; phylum Arthropoda; class Insecta; order Lepidoptera; family Geometridae; genus Hemithea; species Hemithea aestivaria. Next base: position 15,723,955 of record OX382338.1, read on the forward strand.
GATATCACTTTGCTAAAAAATTAGGGCTGGATATATCATTATACTGAAAATTATTAGGGCTGGATATTATTATGTCGAAAAATATTAGGACTGAATATAATTATGCCGAAAAATATTATGGTAAGATATTTTATGCGTTAAAACAATGTGCGTAACAATTTTATGCGTAAATATTATTATGCTTAAAATATTATGGAAGAAAAATTTAGGCCAAAAAAGTTATGCCTAAAAATTTTAGGCGTTTTGATGTTTAGGCTGAAAAACGTTATGCCACATTAAATTAGGACTAAAAATTTTATGCGAGCCAATATGGACCCTTTGTATGGCTTGTTAGCATGGTGACTGTGTATGATTGTTGCTCTTTTACAAGCTTTATATTACTTTCACCTGTCTGTTGTCTGTCTGTCTGTCTGTCTGTCTGTCTGTCTGTCTGTCTGTCTGTCTGTAATCAAATCTTGCAAGTTTAATTTGACCCACTTCCCGGTTTCCAATTGAGCTGAAAATTTGCATGCGTGTGTAAATCGGATGACAATGCAATATTTTTGACATCGAGCTGATCTGATGATGGAGCTGGAAGGTGGCCAAAGGAACTCTGTCATAAAACAACGCAACCCCATCGAGTTTGGGCTCATTTGATTCGTCTTGACGAGTACTTCATGATGCAAGATGATAACAATAATTAAAGCTTGTTTTTAAAAAGTATTTTTTAAATTTCACTTGTTACGGAAAAACTCTTTCACGCAAATACTACTCAACCCATAGCTATGTAGTTCGGTATAAATTTAGCTGGAAGTACACTATTTTTCAAGCAAAGGTAACTGCAATGATTAATTTTGCAGCCCAAATAAGTTTAATAATATTTTTAGTTTTCAGCGGTAGGTAATAAGTAGATGTATAGCGTCATGGGCCAGTCCTTAAGCTTACCCCACATAGGTACGCTGTGAATGCACGCGTGCGGCGATTACGTTGAACGTTCACACACGCTGTTGTAAAACGCTACGAGTACGCCGTGACGCGACGTTCACACTCTCCAGCTTGTAGGTTCAGCCTTCTATCTATCTACTCAGACAGTATCCACTCACTGCAGAGTAGGCCTTCTCATGATCAGGCCACACCTTCCGATAATAATAATAATTGGGGTTTATACTCCAACAGAACAACAGGTTTCCCTACTTACACTGTCAGAGTCAAATCACAATTTATGGGTTGTGTGGCGAACCTATATGTTGCAGTTTTAGGTCGGTATTACTACAGGGCTTGCAACATGACCTATCCGATCTTGTGAGAGCGTCATTCATTTCCCTCAGACATATTTGTCAATATCGTCTGACCATCGGGTTGGTGGTCTGTCTTATATCTTTATCCTTGCCTGTGGACCAAGGCTACGAAAATATTTATGATTAGAACAGAACTGACAACTTTATATTATTGAAAAACCACAAAAAAATAGAAAACTTAAAACTAAAACACAATATCATGACTTAACTGTTACAATTGGCTGTCATCTCTATAATCGATGTCTTCCAGATAACCTTGCAGGGAGAGAAATATTGATAATTACTTGGGTAGGTAGGTGGCGTGGTAACATTTTACCATATAATATGGTTTATTACCATAATATTATCGCCTTGGTCCACCTGTTTTCACCTCATACACTTGTATGAGGTTTCAACTTTAGAGTCCTCTAATATGCAGATATGTAACATTAACAAATATGTCCACACCGTCCGTCGTCAGTCGATATATAGTCATGTCAGCCGGCGTGTGATAATAAACAAAGAGGGTCATTAAAATTGCTATTTCGGAACGTCTGGTGCGAGTTACTGGGGACTGAGGCGACGCCGTGACTGCGCCGCGGGTTGTGCCATGAGATGATAGCGGTACGGGTACATTATGGGGTTTTATTTATTTATTAATAGTGGACCCGCACGCACTTCGTCGCGGCTAACTGAAAATTATCAAGTGTCTCTCAACTATATTATTATGCATGTAAATATAGGTACCTACATTTAAACCTTCCTCTTAAATCACTCTATCTCTTAAAAGAAACCGCATTAAAATACGTTGCGTAGTATTAAAGATCTAACCATACATAGGGACAGACAGTCAGACAGGCGGGATGCAATTTTGTTTTATACTACGTAGTGATTCAACACGACGCGACGCTAGGACTAACTTAATGCTAAAGTAGCATTTTCTATCAATTGATCTGGAGAAAATCTACAAGAAAATTGAAGGAGTGCAGACAATGAAATATCATGGACAACTACCTATGGAGTTTATTTCACCATAGGATTTTTCTAGTTATTTTTTTTTCAAAATTAGGATTATATGCTCTCGTTGATGCAGTTATACGTTATTTAATTAAATAAAACAACGTCAAAAATCAAATAGTATCTATGAGAAAATGTGTCTGCTAAAAGCATATTATAATGTGCAGCACATTATAATATGCTTTTTCGCGGATAGCAGCTATTCCAGGTTCTCAACTACAAAATTTCTGCTCAATCGGTTTAGCAGTTTAGCTGGCTAATAATAGGTACTCGCACATGTTTATACTTTCACATTTATAATATTAGTAAGATGGAACTAGAGTTTTAAATAAGTACTAATTAGACAATGTAGGTACAAAGAAATGTTAATTCTTGTGGCATGGACCAAAAAATATCTGGCACGACAATGAGATCAATGCATGAGATGTATTCATAATGTGTGCCTAAACTGTGTACCATTATGAGATAGTTGCTACATTTTATCGCCTATTATTATGTAGGAACTAGCTGACCGGCGCAACTTCGTCTGCGACGCGTCGCATCGGTTGAAAAAAAATTACGACCAATTTTCAGACCTAACAATAGAGATGTCGCAAGGTAAAAAAAATAGGTATAATTAGTCCGTACTTAATTTAAATTAAATAAATAGGTTAAGCACTAAGTTGGGCTACGTGCAATGTAGGCTTCCGTAGTACTAGCAAACCCTAAATTAATCAATTTAAAATTATTTTTTGTTAGGTACCGTTCTCTTGCCCTAATCATTACCCTCATCACTCATCTAATCTGTGATAATTACAGCTTTCTACGATTTATAGTTTCTCCGCAAAGCCGCGGACGGAGGTACGGACGGACAAAGCGAAACTATAAGACTTCCTTGTTAACTACGGAAGCCTAAAAATGATTGATATGTTTGTATAGTTTATGAATAAAAAAAAATGGCTAACATAATATTATAAAGTTTATCTAATGGCTTTTTTCCGCTGAGTGGAAGATTGTCCTGGCATGGACATATTATGCGGAGGGATGAAAATCATGTTACCAAAAAGTCCATGAATATGGTGATAGGTGGTAATCCGGGAAGGGGGCGCCCGAAAAAGGTTTGGATGAACTGTGTGAAAGAGGATATGCGTGCTAGGGGAGTGGATGCAGATATGACGGATGATAGATCAGAATGGAGGAGAAAAACGTGTTGTGCCGACCCTACCTAGTGTGGGATAAGGGCAGGAAGATGATGATGATGATATCTAATAGCTTTTTTCAAAAAAATATTAGGTTAAGATCCCTATTAAAAAGAAGTTGTCGAGATTTCCAAATAGGAAATAGATTTCTATAAGAAACTACATTTTTGAACCTTATATTATAATAATATGTTTGATATAACGCGGATTCGTATCAAGCTCATAGCGCCTACTCAATTTATAATAGCAACGAGTAAAAAGGTATTGTTACTATTCACAAGGCGTTTCAATGATCGGTATTTTGATTATTGAGACATGTTTTTCACGTACACATACAGATAAGTCACTAAGAAAATAATTATTATTCCCGCTCTACTTTGTTTAATCTAGCTTTGCCTTTTTTTTTTTTTGTAATCCGGGTAAAAAGTAAAAATGCTTTACGCATGCCACCCGCGCCCGGGGGGACGCGAGAGGTTATGTGGGACTCCCCCGCCGGCACTACCAAACCATCCAATCCCGACCGACAGGGTATACCCACTAAAAACCCGGAGTGTTTCCACCTCGCGCCTTAGTGCCGGGGCAACGGGTACGCCGAAGCACTCGTCCGCGGCCCCAGCGGCGTTGGTCCTATGGGACCCCACCCCTCACCGAAATGGCGCACGGAAACACCGCGCGCGCCACCTCCTGGACCTGTTCAGTGACAGCGAACGCCCCCGCGTCCTCCGTCCAAGTCCTGGGATTTAGAATTGGACTCTCTGACCCCCCAATGCATACCACCCTGCAAAAGGGAAATCAGAGTCCTCATCTTCCTCCCCTCCTCCTACGGAGCGCCGGAGATGTCCGGAAAACGACATTACAACATACATCGGCCGCAGAGGATAGGGAGAACGGCGCACCGTAATACCGGCACTCCTCTTCCCCTGCGGCCCCACCGCGTCCGCCATCAAACGATGGCGACCCCGTTTGGGCCGCGGAAGGCAGGGAGAGTGGCGCATCGTGATACCAACACTCCTCTCCCGCCGCGGCCCCCGCCATAGACCCACGGTGCGATGGTCGACGCACCGCGGTCCACCTCGGTTGGGATGCCCCTGAAGGAGGCACCGCAACCTACTCAGCCACTCGCACACGGGCTGCTGGAGGTCAGCCCGGCGTGGAGCGGCCGACCGCCTCGGGTTCCTCTTAGTTTCACCGTGGTCTCCTCTACCACGGCTACTTATCCCCACCGCCACGCAAAGGCGAGAACCCACCGGGGGGAATCTAGCTTTGCCTAGATTTACCTGCTCAACTGTCCTGTTTTATTCTAGGGTATAAGCTACCATAATATTTTATAAATTCAGCTGTGCAGGATCATAAAGATAACATATATACACTCAACTTTATAACATTTATGTGAAGATGATAAGTGGAATTAGGAGCTACTTTGTGGAAGCGTTTTTTAGTACTATTCCAGGGGATGGAAATTATTTTAGTATGGAAACATCAGTAGACAAACCACATGTGTTTTTCAGCACACACATTCGGACCACAAAAACACAACTGTTGTGTTTTCGCAGTTATGTTTTTTATTAATGTGATGACTAATAGGTAATATTTATGTAATTAATACCTATATTTTTTGTGACACAATAATGAATAATTAATCCACATATATACAGTAATACATTTAATTATTGGTGTTCATTATTCTTTACATAAAATATTCTATACAAAATTAATACTAATACAACAATAAACAATTAGTCCTTTGTATAACAATTTAAGGCACAGCAAAGACGCTCAACAATATTATAGTTAAGGTTACGACTATTGGAGAAATTCTCCATATTGTTCTTAATAGATGGTATTCGTCACAAATCATAATCATAGTAACTGTTCCGTCGTTCTAAGTCTCTGATCTCGACAATGTCTGCCTTGAGCCTGAGTTTGAGGATCTCCCTCCAAATGGCTTCCCGGTGTTCTTTGTTTGTGATGCCCATCCGCAGCAGTGTGTTGTCGTTGATACGAACTAATGCCCTCCCCGTTATGTCATGCTGCAACATTAAAAGTGTGTTAAGTCAAAAAAATATGCCATTTAGGAACTTAACAAGATTTAAAATTAAAAATACTACACTAAAAAGTTATTACAATTGCAAGGAGTTGAATATTTGTTATCTCTGCAAGCCAATTATTCTTTTGAGTAATTGGCTTTAACTTTGACATGTAGTATTAAACAAGTGAAATTTAAAACATACTTTTTAAAAACAAGCTTTTATTATTGTTATCATCTTGCATCATAAAGTACTCGTCAAGACGAATCAAATGAGCCCAAACTCGATGGGGTTGCGTTGTTTTATAACGGAGTTCCTATGGCCACCTTCCAGCTCCATCATCAGATCAGCTCGATGTCATAAAAATATTGCATTGTCATCCGATTTACACACGCATGCAAATTTTCAGCTCAATTGGAAACCGGGAAGTGGGTCAAATTAAACTTGCAAGATTTGATTACAGACAGACAGACAGACAGACAGACAACAGACAGGTGAAAGTAATATAAAGCTTGTAAAAACTGGATAGTTTTCAACATGTGAAAACCCCAGTGGACTTAGGAGTTGTTGATACTATAATATTAAAGTGATATTATAATGTTAGAATAAATCATTAGTTCTAGAACAACATGCATACCTCGTGAAATCTCTCCCAATACAAATTGTAATAATCACTACAGTGTCTCCGCAGCCATTTTTGCACGTCTGCTTCTGTCCACAAGTAAACAGGCTTAGGACGAGCTGTTTTAGTCTGAAAACCAATGTAAAATGTAAATAATAAGACCGTAACAGTGAAAGTAATATGAGGCACCGCTCAGAGGACTTTGCTTTCCACTCGACTCACCTTAGGTTTATTGGAATTCAAACTTGATTCTTCGACCATCTTGACAACTTCAATTATAATGATTACCTAATATCTAACTGCTGTATTTATTTGCACTTTTAAATAATTTTGTAAATAAAAATAGGAAAAACGATTTCACTGTTCAAGTGGTTTCAAAGTGTCAAAGATTTCATTGTCGAAAATTGTCAATATTTTTTTTTCTTTTTAATAATATGGCAACATGTGCATTTTGCCAGTGTCGAGTAAAATTCGTGAATGTTCACGGGATATTAAATTATGGTCTCCACTTTCGTGTTTTGCCAGTGTCAAGTTAAATGTTATTTTTTAAGTAATAAGTTAGTTAGTCAGGTCAGAGTCAGAGTGAGCTTAATAGCTCGTCTAGTCACGTGAGTCTTCCAGTAAAACGGGTGGAATTTTACTGAAAGTTCGGAGGAGTTTTGGAGGGGGCACCAAAATTCATATTTCAGCACCATATCACTTGCCTACATCTGTGCACATTCAAAAACACTTAACACGCAATATTCCACCATTATTACACGCTAACAATCAAATTCTACACGATTATTAAGCAAAAGACGTGGAGCTAATGATATGATCAAGGCTTGCCGCCAAAAAACCAAATTGACAATAACAGCTAACTTTTTGACACTTTTTTTTTCATTAAGTTATTTTTTATTTTACATAAGGAACATATGCCAGCTAAAGATCATAATAATATAAATAAATAAGTGCCACCTCTTCGCAGAAGCAGCTTTAATTCAGAGTCCTGAAGACAGCTTTTGAGCATTTTGGATGAATAAATAGCATACGGCCCTATACGGCCTGACGAAATCTCGCACGTTTTTGGTAGTTTTATTTTTGTACTAGTCTTTGCTTATTTTTCTTACTGGTAACAAATTTAATTCAACGTCAAAGCATTGTCAGTTGTCAACGTCAAAATTTTTCATTATCTCTTGTCAAAAGTCAAATGTCAGTAAATGTAGAAAATAAAAAATAAAATAGAACAGCAGTATTAACTTTCAAGAAATGTGGTTTTAATCTACGATAATGTCGCAGAATTTACAAAAGAAGCCCTCCAAGGGCATATTGAAAACATCACGCAGCATCGACGGCTCGGACGGGGGACCGTCCACGAGCAAGCGACCGAAAGAGCAGCGTTTTGACGAGATGAATATTATAGAGACTTTTCACCCGGCTAATAAAGATTACGGGCATATGAAGGTGGACGAGCCTAAGACGCCTTATTCTGAAGCCGTGGACGGTGAGTTGGAGCCGGGGGACGAGCTGGACGCTAATATTTTGGCGGCGAAGCTCGCGGCTAGTATGAACAAGCCGCCGAAGTGCGTGGACTCCGCCAGCGACGAGGAGATGGATGACGAGCCCGAGGAGGTGCGCCAACGACGGCTCGACTTCGAAAAGAAACGGAAAATGCATTACAATGAATTCCAGGTGGGTAGACGCATGTGACGCATCCACTGGGGATTAGATCATCGTGTGAGAGTAGCTTGCATTAAACAATTGAACTGCCTACAGGTGTGCTATACATAGACTCACGTGCAGATAACAACTAAATTGGTTGCAATTATTTTGTTTTCTTTGAGTCTACACTCTACACACGGTGCTAAGAAATGAATAACCAGACAAGTATGTAGCTAAAATTAGTACAAATTATCATAAAATCCCTATAAATTATGGCCTCGCTCATGGTATATTGTTTGCTGTAACAATATAGGCAGTAAGGGTCGGTGTGTAGCCTTCGGGGCGCTATGAAAAAAAAGACAGAAAAATTTTGATCAAAAATACTACGCTTTATGTAACCTTCGGGACCCGGTGGGATGTGGGAGTATAAGGGTGGGGACCCAGAGATCATTGACTTTGACCCAAAATAAGTGAAATTGGCCCAATTATTAATGATCTTGACCCAATCGCCACTGACCTTGACCCAAAGGACATTGATCTTGACCCAAAATAAGTGAAATTAGCCCAATTATTAGTGATCTTGACCCAAGCGTCACTGAACTCGACCCAGAGGTCATTGACCTTGACCCAAAGGTCATTGATCTTGACCCAAAATAACTGAAATTAGCCCAATTATTAGTGATCTTGACCCAAGCGTCACTGACCTTGACCCAAAGGTCATTGACCTTGATCCAAAATAAATGAAATTGTCGTACCTATATTATAATTACATGACACATACCTATGTAGACCAATCAGTAACCTCGTTTACACTCTTTTTCTGGCGCTTCGCCGGCCGCTGCCGCGGCACGCTCGCTTCGCTCGCTCGGCTCGCGCGTTGCTCATAAGTAAAACCTAACACTCCTCCTCGCTTCGCTCGTCGTCGTACCTATATTATAATGTCACTGAATTTGACCCAAAGGTCAGTGACCTTTGTATTTGGACTAATTTCTCTTATTTTGGTTCAAGGTCAGTGACCTTTGAGTCAAGATCAATATGACCCATACAAACGTCAGTCCTGGTGATGTTCTTAACACAACCCCGTGATAAAAAAATACTGTTGCCGGAATACGAAAACACATGTAAAATATTCAAAGTCCTGATTCCCTTCACAACGATTTATCTTTGGCAACGTTTCCTCGAAATTCGGCTGGGCGGAGGAAAAAATGACCCGGATAATTTTTGTCTTATTTTTGGATGTCTTATATGATAAAATAATAAAAAAAACACTAATTTAAAATTTAAATTTTTTGATCAAAATTTTTCTAAGTCTTTTCTCCATAGTGCCCCGAACGCTACACCCCAACCGCAGTAAGCTCTGATTTGAATTCCATTAGCATATTTTAGCCATAAAAGTAGTCAAGTTATGACTTTCCTTATAACAACCTATAATTTGGTGTAAGTCTATCTGTAATTGCTTGTGATAATCTTATGATAAAAGATCTCAGAATTATGTCGCTCTTTAACACGGGCTAAGCCCGGGCCTTTTTATAGGCTTACACGGAGACAAAAAAGTCCAACGCGCAGAGGCCTTTTTGAGCTTTTAATATAAATGTAATGGGTGACACTTATTGGAGTCTGTCTGTGAGTCCATCCATAGAAAATGGGCTCAAAGACAGTCTCCGCCAAGTGACAGAATTATTATTATTATTATTATTATTTAGCCTATATTGTCCCACTGCAGGGCAAAGGCCTCCCTTCTCTCTCTCCACTCATCCCTGTCTATTGCAATTCGGGTCCAATCCGGTATATATGAGTCAAGCTCATCTCTCCATCGCATTCTGGGCCTGCCGCGGCGTCGTTTTCTCAGAATTACACTTTGTAAATTCTATTTTTGTCTTGTTGTTAATTATTATTGTTGTCTTAATCTCACTAATCAAATTGATAGTGAAAACTAACGGAAACATTTGCATTGGCTGAAAATAAAAATGTAAGAAACAAATAGACAAAAACAGTTATATACCTAGGTAGCTCAAATGTTTGTCTGATTTTAGCTCATTATAAGCTGTAAAATAGACATACTGTTGCTTCATCTTCACTTCATTGAAATTAACGACTTTGAACTTTGACCACAATCTCGTTTGATGTTAAGAGATGATGTAGCCATAAATGGTAGTAACCTAAACCTAGAATGCGGAATAAATCTTTGAGGTTGATTACATGTTATAACATCTGATAGAGTACTAGTAACACTTAGTTTTTATATTGTAGTTTTTAAGCTGTTTTTGTACATTTTTTTTTGTTTCTAAATAGAAACATTCATTCATTCTTTTTTGTTTCTATCTATTTGCATATATTTCAGGCTCTACAGCTAGCGAGACAGCTGATGGCCCAAGAGGAAGAGGAGGAGGAAGATGCGGCACAATCAGCATGACTTGGCATCGGTCATGATGAGGAGTTGAGGCACAACCATTGAATGTGACATTTAGTCCGGTACTTGGACATGGATCAAGTCTTCTAAAAAAATGTTGGTATTCAAGAATGTTATTACCTATTCAAGCGCAAACTGCAGCTGACCACCACAATGAATTTCATAACATAATTTCTTTTGCATAAATTGTTTTTCATAAATTCTATTGCACCAATGAACACTATGGTTGGATAATGTGGCTCGTTGTAGTGATGTTGGTTTATATAAAATGTTAAAAAAAAAACGTAGCACTCCGGGAGTGCCGGCAGAAGTGAAAACTTCAATTAACGTTGTGTTTAATTATAAGTATAAAAGTACTATCATTTATGAGGTAGAATACAATGTTTATTTATTGCGCTATCGTACACAAATATGACAATTTATATGTTGTTATTTATAATATTATATCGTTATTTATATATTACATTAAATTTTATCTCTCAGAAAAATCAACTTCCATCCATAATTTCGACGACTTTTACACCATCAACAGAGCAGCACACTCAGGCACGGTAGAAAGAGTGGGAGATACTAGTTCCTCTCCCTTCCCCTCGATCTTACGCTTTTTCGATCAGCATCACGTGACCCTGACGCGAGTTTTCAAGTTTTTACCCATACAAAAAAGTGCTCAGCGCCGCTAAAGAAGTTTTCACTTCAAAATGCAGATGGATTTTTGTTATGTTGTTGCATAGTGGTAAGGCCAAAGGCCCTCTAATTTGCCATTATTAGCTTTACATCTTACTAAATCATGCTTAAAAACTAACCATAGAAAAACACCACAAAGTTTTACTGACATTGCATTCTATGTTTACACAGCAGATTAGGCTTTATAATCACACTACACCTGTGTGTATATAATCTCTCCCACATAATAAAATCCACACAATGGTACAATGGTACATCCCACATAATGGTATCTGACCTTTGCCTGATCTGCCTCATTAGATATGTCATTAATTCTATCTAAACATAAGATGAAACGTGACCAATTTACTGATCTATTAATACACATATAACTTAAAACTTTCGCAATTTGAATATGTATGTGAAGAACTTCGAAAAAAAAGAGAAATGTGTCCCTTGACTTTAGATTGTGTTTTTTAAGCAAGCATAATAATATGAACAGAAGAAAGTTGCCTGATGTAAAGCAATAATACTTGACGATTGAAGTCACTGTGTGACCTATTATTAAATTAGGTCCTACTTTGAATAGAAATGATGTTCTTGAATACTAATAATTAAAAAAGTACATATTATTATTATGTCCAAACACTGATTAATTCAGTTTTGATTATGAGAGGTTAAGTTTTACTATGTTCAAATGAGAAATTAAAATGCATTGGGTGCGCCAGTAAAAGTGCAATTATAAGAGAAATTTATTTATGTAGTATATCAATAAACCAATTTACTTTATAATATATTCGTCATATAAATATTAAGACAATACATGTGCGTGTATTTCGTTAGCAATTTAGATTTTTGGTGTGTCAGTTTTGCGTTCCGTTTTACGTGAATCATATTATCTTGTCTCATTAAATAACGACGCTAGTGAAATTACTGGGCTGAAGAGTCTTAAGAAGCGTTGGCGCAGTGCACCCAGAATTTTACCTTTGTAAAATCCTGGGTAGCACTGTACTAAATATGGGCAGCGTTATCTCTTACCATCAGGAGAGCGCCTTGCTCGTCTTCTTACTTTGTTGTATAAAAAAAAATAATTATAATAAAACGGAGGCGGAAACGGATGAAATATTTCATTTCGAAAATAATGTTTTGTCAATATAAAATGAACTACATTTAATAGCTGGTAAAACTCTTATGTTTACATAAAATATGTTATGTATGGCCATATATTTACTGTGTAAAAATTAACACATTATGAAGGTTGTTACGCCAAAGTGTTTTATTAAGGCCGGAGCAAACGACGGCGGGCCGCTACGCAACGCAACGCAACAAAAATCCTCCTGCATCACCCTCGTATTTTTTAATTTGTTATTGCGCGTTTAGTGTGCGTTCTTCATATAAAATATATGAAAGACTAGCAAGATATTTTTGTTGTGTGATGCGTTGAGGTGCGGCCCATCCTAGCCGGGCTTGAAAGGGCAGCAGGCTTAAACAAAGGCAATTGCTAGTGGATAACGCTAAGAAAATGACTGTCATCTAAATATATAAAAGGAAAGAGTGACTGATTGACTGACTGACTGATCTATCAACGCACAGCTCAAACAGCTGAACGAATTCGCTTGAAATTTGGAACACAGATAGGTTTCATGATCTAGACCTCCGCTAAGAAAGGATTTCTGTACGCGGGCAAAGCCGCGAGCACAATCTAGTTATAGATAAACGAACGACAATGACCGTCATCCCAGTACATTTAGTGTAAGCAAAGAGCTATTGGGCAGAGGGATTTATTTAGCGTTGGTCACAAGCAATTGGCGCTTGGCTAAGGCCCAGTACACACTAAAGTCTAAAGCCATTACATGTCAAGGCTTTGTTTCTCTTTCTCAGAACTATAATGTAAGAAAGAGACAGTATTAAAGTGCACTGTCAGATGTCATCTTATTTCCATTGAATAAGGTTCATAATTTATATGGAGCGTGTATTTAAGACATTTTGGTTTCAAGTCAATAATTTGTATTCTTATACTAGAGCTTTGTAGAATTTACGATTTACGTAATATATCATAATTTATTTCGTAAGTTTGGTTTATTTGTTGTATTTATTTACACTTTTAGGAAAACCGGCAATTTTAATATACCTTTAGTAGGTACCTATAGATTTATATAATATACTTACGAATTATCAAAAATGGGTAGAAATATATACCTAATATAGTATTTTTAATGGAAATTAGTAAACATTAATCTTTTTAAATTTTTAAGTTAATTACTTCTATTTTAGTTATTTATTAAATGATAATTTACATATTAAATCTCACAGTATAATTATAATTACTTATGCACAAAAAGCTTAGGGTTAAGATATAACCCTGAAATCCATATATTTATTGGCTTCCATTTATTAACTAGCCCGCTGTCTTAAAATGTCGTCCCAAATTGTATTTTCAATTTTATATCTTTTGAAAGTGCCAATTTAATTTAGAATCGCTTTTTGCACAGATATTCTAAAGTTAGCAAGGAGAGAAATAATTGTAAATTAATATATTATATTAGTTATATGTTATATACTAGTCTAGATTGAGATGTGATGAGATCTCGTGTGGTATTTTTGATAAAGGATAAAAACTTATGTAATATGGTCTGCCATTGTCATCTGAGTGCATCCAGTTAAAAAATCTAGCTATCTCTTTCAGTCATTAGTCCTACAGAACAATGTGTAAGGGAGACAAATATATTTCTATTGTTTCGGATGAGATCTCAGATGGTAACGGTTGAACTAGTTTGTTAAATTGTGAATTGAGTGACAAAAACTTAAGGCAGTTGTACACATTCGTGAGCCGTTGTTGTTGACAAGTATTTGCCAACAGATGGCGCTTTTATAAAGTAAAACGTGTCTTCAAAAGAATTTGCAATATCGAAAAGGTTAGGGATGATTTATTTGAGAAATGATATAAAATGCAGCAATCTTTTCGAATGACTAAGTAATACCGGTCGCTGTTTCACGAAATCTTGATTAGTGCGTCGTCACGGATGAATGGTGTTAATGGAACTTGCTGAGAAAAATAACGAAGCACCACAGTAAGCCCACTCGCAAATAAATGCATGCTTTAACTCTATACCATTCTTGTGTTGGTGTTTAGGCATATGTGTCTGTACGAGTAGGCTTACTATAGTGCTTAATTTCTTTATTCCATAGTTATTGTCAACTCACTAATGTGTACACGAGTTTTAAGAAATTGTACAATTATTGTTAACATAAAAATTATGATGAATTTTTGCATGTGATTGATAAAATGAATTTAGACGCTTCAATAGGAGTTACAGGGCTTACGAGTAGATATTGTAGGCATTGATATTACGGCAGATTGACTAAGATATACCTTCACAAAGGAACTAGTGTCTAACTTGAAAAAATATCTTTACAAGTATAATATTATCTGACAAAGTTAAAAAAACGCCTTTCTACTTTGTCATTTGATGTCACCAAGAACATTTTATTTTTGTCAGATTATTATCTGTGGAGTTAACTTTTCAAGTAAACTAACATAATGTCGTAAGATAATGATATTCTACATAGTAGTCAGTAGTAGTTATATTAAATCAATTTGCCGTTTTATTAAGTTCGGATTGATTGAATAGTGTAGCATAGACAAATAACTATGTTTATAAGCATCCATAGATCAGCGACTATACATTTATTAAATGTTGTAGGACATGGACGAAGAAAAGTTGAGCTTGATGAAAAAGGGCTATGAGTGCCTCATTTTTCTACAAGCTCAGTTTAGTAGTTTTCATTAGACCTTGTCTAGAAAGACAGAAATTAGCCGCAAATAATAGGAATGTTGACTAATTTTTGGAATGCTTTTATATGATAGATAGACCCATTTCATACACGAATATTATATTTTTATGCAAAATTATATGATATTTCAATATAAAAATACGTAAATAAAAATGTTTTTTTGGATTCTGGCTAAAACGTTCCGAACAGTCATCTGACAGCGCGTGGTGTGACGTCACGTGCCCTGATTGGCGTTCGCATTCGCGTAATAATGAGTAAAAATTATTGAAATTAAAATTGATTTTATTCCATTTTGGCTTGTAAATAGATCCTTAAAATGTGATTGTAGGTTTTTAAATACTCTCTTTTATGTGAAAAACATAACTTTATATGAATTCGTAACATGTGTCAACATCCCTATTGGCGCGCCGGAATCGTTCTCGTGCTTTGGTCGAGATTCCGAGATATAGGGCGCCTATACATTGCGTCCTCAAGCATAGAACTATCTGTATTCAATTCGCGGTGAATTCGCCCTTTTTGGACAAGGACTTAGTCCATGATGTAGTCTTTATTTATAGAGACTAGACATTTTTAGATCTATGGGTGTAATATATTTTTAATTAGAGTTTTTAATAACAACCGATTTGTGATTCAAATTTAAATGTTAAAATGTTTAGATTTTCTGTACATTTCTATTTTCGATTGTATAGCGGCGGTAGAAAAAACATTTAGCTGCATCAATAATAAAAGTAGGTAATTGAATCAACGCTTAGTTCGGCGTTTTTGTTCATAGATGGCGTTATACGCACGTGATTTTAACGGTCACGTTTTTCAAAAGTGATCCAGTTACAAAAACGGACCAATAATGTTGCTATTGAACCCATATCTTGGTCGCACAATAGTTATTACAAAACTGGCTTGAAAAGTGGACAATCTGTGAAAAAATTGTTAATAAAATTATTTGATACAGATGGATTGGACACCGCTTATTGGCCTTATTCGGTTAGTTGTTGCCTGTTGCGTGTATACGTTATGTACAGAAAGCGGCTTTTCCTAAAATGTATGTGTAAATAGTACATAATAAAGATTATTATTAATTATTTTGTAATTTTATTATTTGTCTGCTCATTAATAACCCAGAGATGGAGCATTTTAAAATGCACTTTATTTTAAAAGTTAGGACTTGGTCAGGAGTCAGGAGAATGTTTTATTTTTGTCAGATAGGTGATAGGCCTAAAGATAGGGCACACTGCGGCACACACTGCCCTATGTATGACTGGTGTGACTTGTGACTGACTCTTATGTGAAGAGTGTTCCTAAATAAATACTTTTTAAAATTAATCTATTAATAACATCACTGTGTCTGCGCTACATAATAATAATATAACTTTGTGAAAAATTTTATTTTATTAGTCTGAGTTTCTCATAACTCATAGACACTAGCGCCACCTACCTAACTTGTAACTTTATTTTTTGCCTCCACCAATTTTATTTTAAGAAAACCTTAAGTTTGGATTTATAATAGTATTTTGCAGCAAATGAAATTGTGAAAGCAGCTGGTATGTATCTATAAATAAGTAATAAGCACATTAAATAAGCACGTTGAGTGAAAGTGCGGCCTTCGGTATCGTAAATAAACGTTCCGTTATACGCTCTCTATTCAACTGTGTTTCAATATACACTCAAAGTCCGTAAAAATATAATAGAAAGAAGTCTTTGTTACAAAGTTTTCTTGGCAATTTTTATTTTTGAAGTCTTTTCGAGTTCGAATGTATGCTATGCTCGTAAAGTTTAAGCGCTGCGCTCGCGCATTGCTATAATTTATTCTCATTGGCAGTGCCTGTGACAGTTGACAACAATGACAGCTATCAAAAAGATCGTGAAACGGAACGTAGTTTGAAATGGCGTTTGTATTTTGTTTGAATGTGAAAGTGTCGTCTTGACAACGTATTTGTGATTTTTGTATGAAATATTCGATTGATTTTACTATGAGTTTAATAAATTATGGATGATCCTCACAAATATTCACCACAAGCTGCAGAAACCAAGGTACGTAAGTGATAATCATCAAAACTTTCGGCTCGTAATTAATCGTGGTTCTAAGATATTTTTATTCGGCGCTACGTTATAAATAGTTTTGAAATGCATAGCTGCAACTATTCACTTGCCTCGGCGGAGCTCACCTCTGCTCCAAATTCGGTTAATATAACGGACAAACGAAGATAACATTGATAGCTGAATCAGTCTACCGCGGCAGCATATCGCGCGATATCTTCATAATTTACGGGATGTATTTATGGTTTTTTATTTATTTTTAGAACATTCTTCCGGATGTCGTGCATTCTCAACAGATACCCGCTATAGGAGACGTCGTGACCGACGAGACAGGCACCGACGCGAGTAGAAATGAGGACGACGTAACGCAGGATGTGGGGGACACTGAGTCTATATCGGAGCATCTGCCCTCTCAGGCGGACTACTCGACGCAATCGGACGACGATCAGAATAAGCTAACAGTTGACCAGGACAAATCTAAGGATAGTTATCACATTCCCCCACCGCAGTCTCCAGTGAGTGAACCTCCTTTGGAACACAGTAAGCAAAGCACGTCATGGCCTCTAGATAATGTAGCGTCAGATGTCCACATCAGTGAGGAGAGTCCTGTCAACTTGGCATCATCAGATGTCTCCAAGGAAGCCACTCAGGAGAACAAGTCAACAACTGCTAAACAAACTGAACATGAAACTGTAGTAGAATCTCCAAGAAGTGACTATTTAGATTCACTGAATGATGAATCCAGTCACAAAGAGTCCCAAGGATCAGTCACATCAGATAATGAATTAAACAAAAACTCAGATTCTGAAGATATAATAAAATTAGATATAAGAGGACAAGGTGTTCCAAAGTTTTCATTTCCCACTGCCAAAATATTCTTCGGACCCCCTCCAGAAGGAAGTACAGTTGAGCCAATTGATGAGTCAAATATAAACCCAATACCAATATTCCCTAATTTATTATCTCCTTTTCTCGTCGGTGCCAGTGACCATGTTCAAATTGATGAGGTATTTAATATGCCTTCGAAGGATGTTTCTTTAGAAAAATGTGATGAGTTAAAACTTGAATCTGACGTTGAAAAGATTGAGAAAACACCAGAGATTTCCCTTGAGGAAAATATGAGTGAAAAAATTTACAGTGTGGATGATTCTCTTAAAGATAGTGATAAGAATGACAGTGCCAACTCTCCTAGAGAAAGTTTGAGTGAGAAGAGTGACAATGGATCTCCAAAAGAGAGCTTGAACAGGATAGAACAAAGTGACTTATTAGTTGAAGAGATTACAGTTGATGACGAAATTAAAGAAAGAGAGGCACAAGATGAGTCCTTACCTAAATCAATGCCCGAGGAAACAATGTCTTTTAGTACAATGACTACAGACTATAAGACCATCTGTGAGGAATATCAAGCCAAGGTACTATGGTGTGGTCTGATGTTATCGGTGTTGCTATATGTCTTGCTCCTGCTTTGCCTGATCATCTTGCTTCTAATACCCCTAGCATGTTATGTACTAATACTCTATAGAGTGCACTTTATTATTTATGAACGACTCTCTGTGTATTTCTCTGTTAAATATTTAATTTAATAAATATTTTATGGTTTGGTTTTACCTTTTGTGCTTTGATTTGGTATTTGTTTTACTAACCACTAAAGCATGCCCGTTTAGATGGATAAAGTTATGAAGTTGAGGTGTGGTTTGTGAATTAATTGGGTAAATGTTTTCTAGTTAACTATAGAGCCAGTGTGTATACTAGTTGGGAAGGCATAGAAAACATAGGAATATCAGGAACTTGATACTTATAATATGCAATTAGATTATTTTCTTAAACTTTGGTACAATCTCAAATCTATCACCTCTTGGTCAGATTACTTGACAAGAAGTATCACACAAGTATTATAAAAGCGAAAGTTAGTTTAATAGTTAACCCCACTGGCAAATTCTCAAACAAAAGATGTCAAAAGCACTTTTTTATGAGGCTTAAGTGGATGTTTGTTACTTCATCAAGTCTTAAAGGTATAGCTGAAATGTAGGTAGTTTAGGTCATAGAAAATGTAGGTTCTACTTTTTATTGGATAAAACTGATCACAGTTATTATATAGTATGCATTAATACCTACCTACCTACTTATATTTTACTATGTATTTTGAAACCCCTTAAATCTTATAACCATACCTACTTGAAAAGAGGTATAGTTTTATATCCTATAGTTTTCTCCATTTTTATAACACTAGACCACTCAGTTTTATGGTTTCATAGTTGTATAGATAGCATCAGTTCTGTTTATAATCCACTAGTTAGAGATAGCCTTGACATACTAAAATAACCAGAGTGGTGTTGGGTAAAGAATGCATGCTGTTTGGATTTAACATTTATGGTAGAAGTTTGAAATCAATACAGTTAGCTAGTAGGTCAGGTTACTGGTATATGTAGCTTCTTAGTATTTTATTGATTTTTCTTTGAAAAACTTATGGTATTATCAAGTGAATTTATTATGAATTCTATTAAGAAATGTATTATATTGTCTACATTTCTACATACTCTTATATACACCTCAGCACATCTGCATTCTATTTAGAAATTTTTTCTATTGTATATACTTTTGTAGGTACTAATGCCTCAGCACACAAGATTATAATTATAATATAATGTAGATAGGTAAAGTTTATCACTAGTAGGTTGCCAATAAAATCTCCAGAATGTAGTAAACTACTTGGCACATACCCATATAATATTATGTTGGAATACTTTATTTAGCTGATAGGTTCAATTATTATAAAACGGTTTAATCCTAGATAATATCTAGATATATTATGCCTATGTAGGTAGGCCTTAATTTTTAGTTTACTCTGTAGGGACTATTTTTTTTCTAGTCTCATTTTGTTTTCTAATTGTTTACTGGAATGCTTTCAGATCTCATTTCTACTTATTCATCTATAATTTGTTCGCAATGCTTTCGTGTATGTATTTACCTACGCCTTCCTAACCTTTCAGCTTGTGCACTTGGAGGCAGCTCTCACCAAACGTGACGATTTAATCGAAGAACTGACTGTGTCCTTACAGCGATCGGTCCGCGAACGGGACGACCTCGAACTTGAGAACCACCATCTTATTAACGAAGTTTCTAACTTACAACACGTCGTCGGCGAAAGAACGCCTTCTGAACACGACACTATTAAAGCACAACTCTCAGATTTCATCAAATACCACAATTTAATCAAAGATGACAGCACTAAATTCTACTCCGCACTAATGAGCGGTGAGTCCTCAGTCCGAAGTTCCAACGGAGAAAAGGACATCGATAGAGAAGAAATTACAGTAAATTACTCGAGATCCGATCTCAAGTCTGATTCAGACGACTTCCAAACGGGCTTCGAAAATAAAATAGGCGGTATTATTAGCAAATTCGATGAGTATATCGAAGAAAATCTAAGAAATAAGCTACGTGAGAGTTTGATCCAGGTTCTTTGTGAGGAAATAGGGAAGATGCGTATAGACTATGACACTGAGGTCAAGGAATTAGAGACCCAATTGTCACAGGATAAAACTGCTTTTACGGTGGAGACGCGAAGGTTGAGGGAACTGCTAGCGTCTGTGAAGGCAGGTAGTGCAGATATTGATGAGCTGAGAACGGAACTGAGCGTTAAACATGAGAAGGAAATGGAAAACCTTAGAACTTACTTTGAGAAGAAATGTTCGGATATGGAAAGAAGGTAAAGACTTTTTCAAATATTTTATAAGAATAATTTGTCTCACGATTTTGATCCCATATGTTTATTTTTCTTGCTTACAAAGGCCAAATCAAGGGTGAGTACTTATCTATAAGCACCTAAGCACTAAACTGTTACTAAGAGTGGTCAAAAAGTTCAGCCACACACTTAAACCAACGTCATCTAATCTTTTCCCTTTTACATTGAGTTCCTTTACATAAAAAAAATCAGAGGTTTTGCGTTTTTCTGTAACTACTGATTGATTATTTCTTTATTGGTTTAGGTTCAAGTCCAATATAGGGGACATTATTACAGTAGTTTTCAATTTCAAGATGCGACTCGATACGTACTTAGTGCTTTATTTGTTTTCGTTTGTTGGTTTAAGATCGCTTTATCTCCTTAATATTGTTTGCACTACTCTCATTGTCCAGTAAATTTTCTCCAGTTCCAGGACAACTGGTAAAAAATGCTATTTAAGCATTAAGTTAGTCCTAGCGTTGTGCTGAATAATACAAATACGACTCGATCTCTGTTAAGAAAAGGAGTTTGATGTACATTCAATATATTTTTAAACACTACTATGTCAATTTTTACACTAAACGATTCGTGAGTATCTAGATTCATCTTTGTAAATAAACGGCATAAACTCACTTGTGTTTACTTCGGCTTCGTGCCGACCGTTTCGATCCTCTTGGAGGATCTTCAGGGAGTAGGTGCGGTCACGCGCCGACGTTGTCAATGATTGATTGACTATGTGAATGTTGCAGCTACTCAGAAGAAGTGTGGCGCGGGCGATGTGCGTCGGCGCTGGGTTCCATGTCGTCCCTGGAGGGAGCCCCCGACGGCGCCGGAGACCACGCGCGCAGGCGGACCAGGAGCGCCGAGCTGCCTTCACTGTCTCTAGAGGTGGGTTAGCTTTGAATTCACATTTATTTATAATAATAACTTACACTCAACTTCAGAAAGCTGTCATCTTCAATACCTGTCTTGTCCGTATTTTTTAAAATCAAAACCAATAATCTTAAACAATTATAGCACCCTATTATTGCTTGGCGAAAGCCCGTGAAAATACGTGTGATCCTCGGTAGACGAGAGAACTAAAAATGTAAATAATAATATTAATTCTTTATTATCAGACACATGGTCCATAGTTTACAAAGCTAAATTAATAATAATACACGACACAATTAAAAAAACAATTGTGAGTTAAAAATTAAAAATACATAAAACTGTAATATGTAGGTTAGCTTTTGACCACAATCTCGTGATGTTAAACGACGATGCGGCCGTAGATGGTAGCAGACTAAACCTAGAAGACGGGGTAAATCCCTCCTAGCGTTATAAATAAGTTAATAAACATCAAAAGAATCATAAACTCAATCAACGCACAGTCCAAACCGCTGAGCGTATTGGATTGAAATTTCGAACAGGGATATATTTTACGACGTAGACCTTCGCTAAGAAAAGATTGCCGCACGCGGGCATAAGCTAGTGTAACTAACTAACTAACTAAGATGGTGCAGCGACCCAAACTGAGTCTTGGCCTCTGACACAAGAAGACGCCACTCTTGCCTGCACTGCGCTGTCGCTTCCCAAGACTCAGCTTGGAGAGCTCTCAGGCCCTTCAGCACTTCATCCTCCCAGCGGTATTTTGGACGCCCCCCACCCAGGCTTCGCTGGCTTGGCCACGTAGAGCGAATAGGGGAGGTCGTGGAATGAAAAGGGCGTATGGGCTACCGGCAAGCTAGTATAATATAATTATTCCATAACACATACTAAGTTCTCGTAAGTTGTATCAAAAAAGCGTTATCTAATCTATATAATAATATGTATATTTCAGTCAACTCCCCTGGAGCAAGCGGTGAAGCAGATAGCCAAGAAGTACGAGCAGCAGATAGAGGACATGAAGGTGGAACATGTCGCCTACGTCAACGAACTGCAGACCAAGCAGAGGGAATCCGTGGCTAGCTTTGAAGAACAGGTGCTGTAAACTGGGAATACTTATAAAAATAGTACAAAATATGACGAAAATCTCTGTCATAAAACATTTTCAAAAAGTGAAATTAATAAATAACTAATTGAGATATGGGACCTTTTGAGAAAGGGACGTTTTGCTAAAGAGTTGTTTTGAGAAAGGGTCATTTTGCGGAAAGAACATGTTGCGACAGATTTAGACCCAAATACGAGTCTTATTTATGATAATTTGTTGAAATACGTGCAATTCAGGTGCTCAATAGTAAGCGTCATAATTGCCCATATAAGACACAAAATTCTGTGTAAGAACTGCACTACGCCTGTTATTGATCTGCTTTTATAGTTGAACTTTATTTTCACAGATATCCCATTTGAAGTCACACATACAAAACTCGGAATCCAACGTTCTCTACCCGCAAGACATCGATTTGGAGCTAGAAAAGGTTAGATCATTCATTTATTGAAACAAATTAGGCCCAAGATGCCAAAAAACGTACTTTTTAGGCAACTTAGTACTTTTGTATAAGCCTTTGATGTTGTGATATTAACAGTTAACAGCTTGATGTTTTAAATTAAACCCAAAAAAACCTAAGAGTGTATCAAGAGGCAAATCTTTATATAAAAAGTTTATTTTTGGTGTGTATAACAATTTTGCATGCAGGGGACAGAAAATATACCCACAATACATTCTTAAAATGGACGATTTCTCGGCCTTTTGTGTGTCGAATTCAGCCAGTTTTATATTGCACCTGAGCACCAAACAAGTTCTTCACGTTTAGAGGGATAGCGAGAACATAAGACTGGTCTAACTCTACGTTCGTATGTATGCGTACACGCAGCGTACATACAAACTAATTACAAAGGTACACATTCGTAAAATGAAACAATAATTATGTGTATAAATCATATTAATAATTTAAGCTGTATATAATATATCCTGCTCAAGCTTACGGTTGGTTGCCTGAGGTTTTACTATTCTATATCCCCCATTTTCTGGATTTTTTAGTCAAAGGGAATTCTGGGAAAATGGGTAACTTTTTCAAAATCTTGTAATTATTCTGATTTATCATGATGTAAAAAGCATTTTCAAAATTTTCATCCACATTTTTTTCTTTTCAGAAAATAATCTCTATGTTTCATAGACTTTAGGTACTGTAATTATTATTCTTCATTTCATTCACTGTCACACGAATCTAGTCTAATTCACAGTTAATAAATGTTATATTCCGTTGGCACTTGTAAATATCTAATACATTCTCTCTTTCCTGCATGCATGGAATGCGACTAACTCGTGTGTGACTAAACATGGCGGTCAAAATGGCGTCGGTTACAAAATGGCGGACGTAGAAGATGGAGGCGCAATTGGAACAGAGGTTAGAGGCGGTGAGAGAGGAAGTGAGGCAGGATGTCGTCAACCATCTGCAAGAACAGTTACAGGTATATGGTTTTTTTTTAAATTTTAATATGACCAGCAGGGCTATGATGCGCACATCGACAAAATTTTGTCGACTGTTTTTCTCGACTTTTTATGTCAAAATTGTGTTTGTCGACTGATGCCAACATGCGCACCGAATATCTCGTGTAGACATACGGTACAATTGTGAATTACTCTATTATCTGTGGTGAGTTTTGTTTACAAAACTCCGCATGCGTAACCTCTTTTCATCAAATTTTGACATTTCAATCGAGTATTTTGTCGTAGTCAATATTGAGCGCGAGATGTTTCTCGACAAAATGCGAGAAAAAATGACGACTATTGAATTTTGATGTGCGACAAATTTACTAAGTTTAAAGTAAAATAACGATACTAAATTAATGTCTACTATTCTTAATAGTGGAAAAAATATGAGAGGACCTTTGGCTATCCTTTTTGTTCAGAGTTTTTATTTTATTTAGGATAAAAATCGCTGATTAATTTTGTGGCCACTCAATAAGTATTATCTGATACCTATATAAAGTGGTTGTGCCTTTTAAATTTAGGGCTATTAAAAGAAATATAGTATTACTAGCTTACCCGGCAAACGTTGTTTTGCCATATAAATAATTTCCTAGTAATTTCTAGTGTAGACAAAAAATAGCTTACTTATTGGAAGTAAGTGTATGTATTTTAGAATGTGTATATTGTATGTATGTAAGAATGTGGTATATGCGTGAAATAAGCATTATTTTATGCAAAAAAATTTCAAACAAAAGTAAAAAATTAAAATTTTATGAAAAAATTGTCTCTAATAATTTTTTCATACAACTAATATTTCCATTGACATTTCAAAATAAAGATTCATAATGATTGATTTTTTGGAAACTATGAAAATCTTAATTGTTCAATTACTTTTTTTTAATAAAATAAATTAAAATTACATTTTTATAAGATCAACAACATTTTCGATATAAATAAAAAAAAGTATAATTACAACACAAAATCCGTTGTTATTGAAAGCTCGTGTCACGTGTTGAGTACTTTTGAGGTTATAAAATCAATTGATTAACTAATCGAGCAAAATACACTCAAAATTGATAATTTTAATTATTATTGATAAAATAGGAATGATTAAAAGTTAATATGAGAGTTACACTGAGATAGCAAAATAATAATGGTCAACGTTACTACTACACTTGATGCATAAACAATAATGATGGCCGACAACTGTGTAGGGAGTGAGAAAGAAAGGAGACCGGCTTCGTTCTCATCCCTACTCCGTGCTGTTTACTGGGTCAGAAGTGACACCTGTAGACATCTGGCGGGGATAACTAATTAAATGACGATTGATCAGTTTTCGACCGGAGAGGAAAAATGATTAAATTACTAAAATGGCTATTAAAAAATAAGGGTTGATCGTAGAAGGGTGAAAATTGAGGATTGTATGTATTTTTGTATGTTGTATCATAAAAAAATAGAAATTAAAAATTTTGTCTAAAAAATAAAATAAAAAAATTTAGGGGTGGACTACCCCTAACATTTAGGGGGATGAAAAATAGATGTTGTTCGATTCTCATAGATACCGGATAAGCACAAAAAATTTCATCAAAATCGGTCAAGCCGTTTCGGAGGAGTATGGCAACGAAAACTGTGACACGAGAATTTTATATATTAGATATAAGTACAAGATTAATTATCATATCTTTATCTTCTTTGTATCCTTCTCTAATGATGTATAATGAAACAAATGATTTCTTTATGTCACTAATTTAATCAATAGTTATTACGCAGATCACAGGAAAACTATAACATTTTAATTCACAGGATAGCCACGATCTTGCACTTGATTGTCTTAGTTTCTTAAACAATATGGAACACTATTTAGTAGACGGAATAATTCCTTGCTTGGTGAAAACTATTTTGCCCATCGGTTCGTTCCACCTCTACACACACTTTCACTTCACTTGAAGATTTTGGTCATTTGGTTAATATGCACCCGACATTGTGGGCTTTGCCAATTCCTAAAAAGGGAAATGAAATTAATAATTATAATGAAATAAGATGAATGATTATTATTTATAATGAATTAAAATGTTAATTCGGAAAACTTTGTGTACCTTTGTATTTCTTCTGAGTTTACCCCCGTTTTTTTTTTTTAATAATTCAATATGTAGAATGTAGACTCACGCGTTTGTGTATATGCGAGATTTCGATCACAATAATTCTTTTAAAATACTTATCTTCATTCGTACATGAAAAATTCGAATAAATAATAATTTTAACAAGTAATAATGCGTAAATATTTTAAATTCAACATACTAAACAGCACAAAATTGGCAAAAAGAGATAACCGCCATTTTTAAGAATAAGTTTGCACGAGGTGATCTCCATTTTGTACATAGACAAAGAAGACTATGTCTACACGACAAAATTATGTCGTGGCTTATTCAGGCTTATGTCGATCGACATAAATGTCGATGTGCGCATCATAGCCCTGCAGGAGCTAATAACACAATCGCTTGTGGTTAAACATTGGCTGCGGCGGCGTTTTATAGAAATATCCCACGTGCCTGAAATGTTGTATGAAAAAATGCTTTGACAAAACACAATGTTTTGTGTTTTTCAGCACTCGCGTTTCGACCTCAAAAATACTGCTGTTGTGTTTTCAGTAGTCAATGTGTTAAGGGGTGTGGGGTAGGGGTTCCATGCGTGTGACTCTCAATTAAAATATGTATTAACTAGCTGTGCCTAGCGGTTCTACCCACTTTTCTATAGCCTATGTGTTATTCCAGGGTCTAAGCTATCTGTATACCAAATTTCAGCTCAATCGGTCCACCCGTTTAGGCGTGAAAGAGTAACAAACTTCCAGACATCCATTCTTACAAACTCACGTTTTTAATATAAGTAAGATTGTTATAGTTCATTTTCTCACAATGTTCATTCCAGTACATTTTTTAGCGTTAACCAGTAGCGATTGCGCTTTTCTAAGCCTCCAGTTACTCCTATCAGCTGTACCTATGTGTATTATAAATGCTTTTCAATATCTAAGTTATTTATTGCTAACCAAATTTCGAACTAATTGATTTCGCCGGGGATAACAAATGTTCAAATTGTTGCATTCCTCCTATTTCTAATAGTATGAAGGTGGAAATTGTTTGTAAGTATGTATGTTTGTAGCTTTTTCACACAAAATAACAAAAAAATGCGATAAAACTCCAACAGCTATTTATTATTATTATTATTTTATAAATCGTCCACTTTCAGTTTTTTTTTTAATTTTCCAGATTTTACATTTTCAAGAGTTTCCTGAAAACTGGGAACTTTGTAGCATAGCTTTGTAAATGTACAGTTTCGCATATAAGCTTTCACAATTGCCAATGCATAACATTATAATGCTTTATTATTTAAACAGGGAATAAATGGTGGGACGTTTTTCAGGTTTCCGTGTGAGGACTAGATACGGAAACCCGTCCGAGGCCCTATTATGTACCTTTTTTCGACCCCGGAAAAATGCGTTACGCATCATCACCCCACGCCGGGGGGCGCGGGGTGGTATGTGGGACTCCCCCAAAAACCTGGGGATGTTCCTGCGGGACGCCATAATGCCGGGGCAGCGGGTACGCCGAAGCACTCATTCGCGACCCGTATTAACTACCTTAGCTTGCCCAGGCTTAGCCTTTCTTTTTGAAAATCTAGTAAACATTACTACTGTGTTGGAATAGAGTATAGCTTGTCATTACGCGAGCATCAAGCTTGTCTCTTACATGTCCTTGCTTTGAGTTTTTATTTTATACACCGTCATAAAAGCATGCTCGCCTGATGGTGAGCGGTTACCGTCGCCTATATAGAATAGAATAGAATAATACTTTATAGCATACTAAACAATTACAAAGAAGCTTAATGAGCTAGATATCTTAATTCTAGGTAAACTATCGGCGTTCTTATCGCACTAGGCAATTCGCCGCGTCGCCTATATATACGTCTTCAACACCATTCATTGCTGACGCACCGTCGTCAAATAGGAAAAAAGGTTAATCCCTCACTACCCACACAAAACATATTTTAGAGTTCATATAAATCCATTGATCTTAACCTCAATTCCTATCCATTATTCCAACAAGCATTATAAAAACTAAACGCACTTCGTTTTACGCACTCTCATTGAGAAAATGGGGGCATAAAGACTTTATCCTAAAAGTTAAAAGTAAACACTGTAGGCCGGGTTGGCTCGTCGCCACATTGACCGTTATTTGGGATGTGATAACGGTAAAAAAAAATAGTAATTGAGTTAGGTTTACACTTAGCTCAAATGTGCTAAGCCATATTTCTATTTATTCAACCCGTTCACTGTTGAGTATCGGCTTCCTCATAGACACGCCAAACCTTCCCGTCTTGTGCGAATCGCATCCAGTTCTCTTTAACATACCTGATATTATCGTAGCATCTATGGCCCAGTTGTCCATAAATCCACATAAATTAAAATTTTAGTGAGCATAAATATGTAGTTTCTGGGCTAACGTGTTATAGAATGCTCGTAAAACTGTAGGTCCCGATTGTTTCCTATAAAATATGTAAGAGGCAGTCGATAGGTCATATTGAAAGCCTAGTGGTAGAGACGACCTGAAACGGATTTTTTAAAAGTTTTTTTACTAACCATATTTTTCTTAATGACATCCTTGTCTTGTAGTTGTCATTGACATCACGTCGTGCACATTTTGAAGTTGTTGTCACATCTTTTGGGTTTATAATCTTCTACCGGTACAATAGTCCAGTCAATTTAGACATTCGAAGTTACATAAAGTCCCAACAAGCTGAATTTCTGTGAAGTTGTTCAAAACATAATTATAAACAATGTCTAGAAGTTCCCCATCATTCCCCTGTAAGGAAAAAATTTAATTCAAGGTCAAAGGTCAAAACAATGAGTTTTTCGCGATTTTCAGCAAAACGGTAAGTTTTATCATAAAATTATCTTAAACAAAATTGTAGATCATAAAATTGTCTACAAAAAAATATTTAATACTTTTTTTTCTACGAGCCACCGTTTTTGAGATATAACGATTCAAAAAGTTGTAATCTCTTATATAAAATCGTTCGTACACTTTCGTGCTATCAACGCACAGCCCAAACGGCCGGACGGATTGAGCTGAAATTTGGACAGCGTATTCCTTGAAAGATTTCATCGTGCAATAAGAAGCGATTTTTTGAAATTCCCTCAGGAAAAGGAATTATTCCCGAAAAACGTTTGTATGCAAATCCGTAACCGTTTACCCGATTGAGCTGAAATTTTGTAAAACGATTGTTGGGATTGTGTTGAGGAACATTGAATAGTTTTTATGACACAATTTAACTTTAAAGAGGGGGTAAGGGGGGGGTCAAAGTTTGTATTGTAAATTTAGAACCGCTGGCCCTATTGAGCTGAAATTTGGTACAAAGGTAGACCAAGTCCTAAAAAATGATATGGGATACTTTTTATTCCAAAAATCAACCTCTATGGCGGGATAAAGGAGGTCAATGTTTGAATACGAAATCAGTAACTAATGACCCCATTAAGCTACAATTTGGTTTAGACATAGTTCGAGCCTAATTTTTTGTAGACAATTTTATGATCTACAATTTTGTCTAAGATATTTTTATGATAAAACTTACCGTTTTGCTGAAAATCGCGAAATACTCATTTTTTTACCTTTGACCTTGAATTATTTTTTTTCCTTACAGGGGAATGATGGGGAACTTCTAGACATTGTTTATAATTATGTTTTGAACAACTTTACAAAAATTCAGCTTGTTGGGACTTTATGTAACTTCACTCTCATTTTTTGGTCTAAATTGACCGGACTACAAAGCTATCGAGACAGTCAATGCTGTCTATTTGAACCAAGGAAACTACACGTGTTTGAATAAATAGTGATATTTGTGATTGTGATAGACATGTGAAAGTGATGCCGGATCGCAACCATCTACATTATTGTAGGCGCGCTGTAAGTTTTACTAAGGTTAGCTTTTTAAATAGATTTGTAGAGTTCAACCAATCTTGCAGTGTTTCTTTAATTGATAGGTATATTTTGTGTGTGTGACAGGTGCGATTTAAGAGTGAGTGAGTGAGTGTGCTTTATTACGTTGCCTCTTCAGTTTTCCACCAGTCCTGTTACACTTTTCATGACAGAGAAAGATATTAGAGAAGAGGGAGAGGGCATATTATGTTCAGCTGTTTTTTTTTTGATAATTTAATAACAGATTCCGCATTTTATCCAATGCAGTCTTAGGTCGCCGAGATTACTACTAGGCCTGCAAGATGACTTAAAAATTGTCTTTTACATATCTTATAGGAAACAGTCGGAACTAACTTTTACGTTTTTTCCGAAACAAGGTAGTGTCCAGGTGAAAATCTTCGTCGCACTGTGATTTAATGCTTAAAATTTAATTTACCTGTACAATTGGTAATTACATACCGGACGTACGACCACTGGGCCACGGGCGCTACAATGCCACATAAAGGTACTATTGTTACGGGACGTGGGTAAGAGATAGTGAGGAAAGACTAACTGCTTAGGACTAAGGATTTACAGTATCATAGTAGGAACTATAATGTATAATTACTAGCTGCGCCCAGCGGTTTTACCCGTTGTACAGTAGCCTATATGTTATTCCAGGGCCTAAGCTCTCTCTATACCAAATTTCAGTACAATCAGTTCACCCGTTTAGGCGTAAAAGAGTAACAAATATACACATATCATGCATACACATCTTACAAACTTTCGCGTTTATAATATTAAAAAAAAAAAAAATTCAAATCATTTATTCAAATAAGCCATATAAATAGCACTTTTGCACGTCAATATTTGTTGTTAATATTTAGGTAAACACATACATTGTTATTTATGGAATAAATACATATTACATTGGTTTCCAGGCATCCTTGTCATTTATATATTCATCGGTGGTGTAGTATGCTTTCTTTAATAAAATGCCTTTAACATACATTTTGAATTTGTTTTCGTAAACAGTAGAATAGTACTAAAGTTCAACTAATATAAATTCGTAAAATCTCCCTACGTCAGTCGTAATGACCTTGTGATTATTTCCGATCTATCGTCGCCGGCAACAGCCCGCGTGCATACAATGCCTTACTCTTACTAATCACAATAGAATTCAAACTCATCTAATTATAACATTACTTTGTCACAGGGAGTTATACCTACATCTCTGCATTTTTTAGATGATTTGCTTTATTTTTTAGTGGCGTAGTTCCAAGTAGTAGTACCGTAGGGTGATATGGAGAAACATTGTTGATAGCAGATTACTTTATAAGATAAGATCTAAATCATAAGGTTTGTGTCAGCATCAGCGTAGCTGTTCATACAAAGACACACTTACACCCAAATAATTTACATAGCGCACACAATGTGAAATGTCCTGAAATATGTATATGTATGTATGTATGTATAATCCAAATTTGGTGCTACAGATATGTCTGTTAAACAGCCAGTTAATTACGCCTAGGCAGTTCGCTGTGTGCCGACGTCATGTTGGTTGGATTGAACAAGAATTAACTTTTAACAACCATTTTTATAACTGTAATATGGAGATGTTCCTGGCGCACCGCCGGCTGCTACCGCGGCAAGCCTGCGCATTTTTTTTTTATATAAAATAGGACTGCGTTTGACCACAGTCTTACCTGTTGGTAAGTGAAGACGTGGTCGAAGCTGTTACACACAGGCCTAGCAAATACCTATTAACCCTCGACTTGAAGACACCCAAGTTGTAATTTTCGGGAAACACTGAAGCAGGTAGGGAGTTCCAAATCTTCGCCGTCCGGATTATGAAGGTCGAAGCAAATTGCTTCGTGCGGACAAACGGAATATTAACCATGTAGCGATGGCGCCGTACCGTTTCTCTAGATGTTCGGTTGTAAAATGGAGACGACGGAATCAGATCATGCAACTCCTGGGCGCATTCACCGAAATGCACTGTAGACACTGTTCATACCTCTGGAACAGATTCCAACTAATTAATGTAGGAAACTACTGGTGTTCTTAGAAGCTTATTATAGCCATTCCTCCGCTCTATTTATTCCATGATGAGTCTGGCTTAAAGCCAAAAGTTGGAGACATTTTTCGCGGGTCTGACCCGTTTTTTGTGCTCCACGCTGTCTCGATTTTGTGCTTATTTGGGTCAATGATCTGTTGGTAAACTGAGATAAACATGAAGATGTTATGAAGAAAATGGATTCAACCAATCTTAACATAATATAATATTATGATGTAGAGTAACTATGTTATTGTAATTTTCTAGTTTACTGGCTGTACCGATTGATATGTTTTATTTAGAAAATAAATTAGTATAAAGATAACGAGACCTTGGAATAAAAGACAGGCTACTCTTCAGGGGGGGAAACTGCTAGGCCAAGCAGCTAGTATCAATACAAATAAAAAATTACTGCATGTTCCAAAAATAAACTGTAGAGTAAAACTGTAATTAGTTTCAACAATTAATAACACAATAACAATTACTAATTTTTCCTTCTCACTTTAATCCTTGTTGACATAATTAGCAACGTTAAGCCAGCGCCAAAACATCATTAAATTTTGGTAAACATCATTAACTAACAAGGTACACTTATTTAAAGACAATGAGAACATAATATAAGTAAATGTTATAAGTAAATATGGTATAAGTTATAGGCTATCATTCGGTCCCCGACTTGTGATAAGGAAGGGTCACATTTTCCTTGATTTTATTGTGCTTAGTTCATGTTAGTGCGTGCGAGACGTAAGTGACAATAGTGTTAGTGAATTGACTGAATAGTGTTTTTTGGACTATGGGAGATATTTTTGTAAGTTTTAAGCTGGGTCGAGAGGTTTTACCCGTTGAAAAGTTGCCTGTGTTATTCCATGATGCCAGTTTTCTACTCTATACTCACCACTCCTACCTTTATACTCACCAAATTTTAGCTCAATCGGTTCAGCTGTGTTTAGGTGTGAAGAGGTAACCGGTAACAAACATACATCCATACTTTCGCAATTATAATATTAGTAGGAAAGTTTTAACCTCATTAAGAGCATTTCGGTAGAAGTTATTTGTCGAACTTAACCTAAGTTATCGAATACTGCGTCCGTGAACTAAGTTTTTGTTCCAAGGTCCATTTAAGATAGAATAAAAATTGTCAATACCTATAGCATAATTTTCAGTTATCTTTAGCCCACTGAAGGTCCTCTACTTGTACCATTATTTTTGTCCTATGGTATACCATATACGAGGGGTGATCCAAAAGTAATGATAATCAGATATTTCTAGAGCACATAAAAATATGAAAAAAAATTTTTTTGCTGCCTCAAATATCCACTAGTTCATCATAAAAAAAAATCATATAAATAGGACACGAATACCGGGAGGTACATTCATTTCAACTTGACCCTCCAAAAACGCCTCTACAGCAGTCATCACCTCGCTTTCGTCCTCAAATTTTTTGCCCCGGAGGTGTTCTTTGAGTCGAGGAAAGAGATAGAAGTCACTGGGAGCCAGGTCTGGCGAATAGAGTGGGTATTCGAGCAATTCTAATCCCGTTTCTTGAATGGCAGCCATTGCGACGGCGGCTTTGTGAGCCGGTGCGTTGTCTTGGTGAAACAACACTCCAGCTCGGAGTTTGCCTCGTCTTTTTTCGTTAATGGCTTCCCGCAATTTTCTTATTTGGTCTACGTAATAAGGGCCCGTAATAGTGGCTCCCTTTTCTAGGTATTCCACCATAATAATTCCTTCAGCATCCCAAAAAACGGACGCCATAACCTTTCCTGCCGAACTTGACATTTGAATTGCTTCGGCGTCGCAGAAGAGGCTCGTTTCCAAGTCATCGATTGCTGTTTGGTTTCCGGATCAAAATGATGGATCCAAGTCTCCTTCATGGTCACGAAACGAGACAAAAAAGTTCCCGATCTGTCTGGAACTTTTCGAGATTCGCCCTCGAAATGTCGACACGTTTTTTCTTTTGCTTGTCGGTTAACATTCTCGGTACCCAACGCGCAGAGACCTTTTTCATATGCAATTTGTTCACAAAGATTCTTTGAACACTACCATATGAGATCCCTGTGACCTCAGCCACATGCCTTATGGCCACTCTTTGATCTGCCAATACGATATCTTCGACTTTTTTGACGTTTTCTGCAGTGAGGGACGTGGATGGGCGGCCTTCGAGATGTTCATCTTCTGTGGCTGTTCTACCCAGCTTGAACTCTTTTGCCCAGCGCGAAACCGTGGAATATGGAGGAGCAGAGTCCCCCAATGTTTCCACTAGGTCGCTGTGTATGTCTTTGGTAGACATTTTTTTCAAACAGAGGTACTTGATGACAGCTCTGATTTCGTTTTTCTACATTTTCATGTTTATTCTCCGACTGTTCGTATTCAAATGAATGTACCTCCCGGTAATCGTGTCCTATTTATATGATTTTTTTATGATGAACTAGTGGGTATATGAGGCAGCAAAAAATTTTTTTTTCATATTTTTATGTGCTCTAGAAATATCTGATTATCATTACTTTTGGATCACCCCTCGTATCAATACCCATAATATCAATTGGGGTTTATACTCTAACAGAATATAAACAGCCACTACTTACACTGTCAGAGTCGAATCACAATCACAAATTACAGAGGGGCTATTATTGGCAAATTCTCACTCACTACGATTGATGGCAACTTCAATGTACCTTGCTGCTTTTGTTACTTTACTCATATTAATGAGGAGGTTTAAGCACGCAATGTACGTAATTTTGATTATGGATTCTAGTGTTTCACAAGTCATTTTGCGATAGCCAATAGGCCCTCTGGTTGTGTGGCCAGCCAGTTGCAGTTCCAGGTCACCGAGATGATAACAAGGCCTTTTCCTCCAGGGAAATGCATTGCGCATACCACCCTGCGCAATAATGACTAAAAGACCTACAACATGACCTACACATGACTGCCTGTCTTAGGAAACCTATGTAATGTTGTATTGTACATATTGTGTGCAGGTGTTGCTGTCAGACCCTGACGCAGAGGTGTCGAGCTGGCCGCACGAGCTGGTCGCACTCCGGGACAAGATACATGGAGACCGACACGAGAAGGAGGTCAGTTACTTATTAATCTAAACATATACAAGGAAAGAGTGACTGACTGACTATCTATCAACGCACAGCCTAAACCACCGGACGGATTGGGTTGAAATGGAACACAAATAGATTTATGACGTAGACCTCCGATAAGATATGATTTTGCCAAGCGGGCCAAGCCGCGAGCGTAAGCTAGTCATTTTATAAATGGTAGCATTATGTAACTGTCTGGTAAAATTACAAATTTGAAAAGATTTTTTGCTCACTATACAAGGGAAACAAAAAATATGAAAATGGGAGAGATATTATGTGTCTCAGTCCTTAGAGTACAAATGCCATATTATGTAAACTTTACACTTGGTTAACGGTTTAGGCTGCCGCCACATTGGGCGACATTGACTTCAACGCTACATCTCTGCTTTGGCGACCATCATGACGTATTGTCGAGCGGTGGTCGCGAAATCACAACGTTGCAGTTGCGATTTTCTAACTAATTTCGTTACCCGCCCGAAAGTAGTAATCGCCTACCGCCCAATCTGGGGCGGTCCTCAATTGTTACATAAAACTCAAAACTCAAACTCAAAATTAATTTATTCAAATAAGCTAAATAAAATAATATATACTTTTGCATCGATACAACAACAAATAGTTGTATTCAACCTGAAAGCCATACGTAATATTAAAATATGTTTCCTCTACACTCGACGATGAACAAAAGTACATATTAGGATAATTTAATCCAGGGAAACACTGAACGTTGTTTAACTTTTACTAAACTAAAATGTTTACAAGCTCACATATGGCGCTGGTAGTCATTTTCATAAAACATTTACATAGCTCTTATTTATACTAAAATTAAACTAAATAAAAATTAAAATATAGTCAAAATCCGACCAATAGTTTCGCAGAAATTCTACGTCAAACATTCCTACAGATATACACTTTATTTTGTTTATTTTATTTCGAAGTCTATATATTAAATTAATATCTCGCAATTCCAATAATTTATCAAATTCATAACCTCCGTTATTTAAGTTAAAATACCATCCATCCACCATCTACCATCGTCTTTGGATTTAAAAATAACGGTCATATAAATTGAAAGTGCATCTGTCTATTAAAAAAGCTGTAATCTGTTGATTGTTAACGTAATTACGTTCGTTGACCCTTTAATTACTTCATTGGATTGTTTACTTTCTGAACACGTGTCTTTATTAGGAGCTTTTTAGGTTTGTTGGGAAATTTATTGTTATTTTTCTCACAAAAAATAAAAGTTATAAAAGTAAGATGTTTATAAAAGTCTTAGAAACTCATTTCTATTACTTGACACTGACACTTTTATGTGAAGACTTTTACATAGGAATGGTTTGCTATTCGATGGAATCCTTTAGGTTTCCGTACCTAAAAACGGGATTATGAAGACTCCACTATCTGTCCGTTTGTGTTTCACCAGGCTGTATATTATAAACCGTGATAGTTAAACAGTCGAAATTTTGACAAATAACGTATCTTGTGGCCTCTTTAACAAACACCTACTAAAAACAGAATAAAATAAATTATGAAGGCGGTTCCCGTTACCAACACAATAAACCAGGATTTTTGGCAGTTTTAATATTTATCAGAAAATGGAATGGAAGTCCAACTTGCACTTGGCTAGTTTTATTTGTTTAATGACAATATAATGAATTAAATACCGTGGCGTTGCTAGTAATACTTAAATCTCCAAAGTTGCTTGTTATTTTCCCCCAAGTGTTTTTGAAGCCCTATACCTGTCACGCAGACGAAATAAGACTAGCCATTTGTCCTGTCGTCAGTTATAAATAGAGAGAGCCGGATGCTGTCCTGTGACCCAGTTAGCCCTTTGTATCCTGTGCTGCGCTGGATCTTGTTTGATTCACTTTTGACGCAAGAGACCTCATTTTGTTCTGAGAAGAATACTACGATGTAGGTATTTGAGCAGCGGTTTCTTTGAAAAGTATTTACCATGCTATTTTGGTATTCCAAGACTTGGAAACTTGGAATCCAAGTTTCACAAATACTAAATTTCAGGTAAAGAAAACTACAAAATTAATATATATTGTTGGGTAATTTTTGAGTGCAGTTACATTTCCCAAATCCATGCCATATTTAAGGCGTTATCGTATCGTAGTTGCGTTTTATAGCAGTGTGAGTAAATATTACGGTTAACCAGATTCCGGGATGTACCAACCAGGTGCATCCTGTAGTTACCTACTGAAATTTGTAATAGGCTCTATAATTATGTAGGTGTACCAAAATGCTGATATACTTCCTTTGAATATTGTTATTTCAGTGTTTAAACACCTAAGTTTAAGTTGAACTTCCTACTTTACCGTGTGTTCCTCCTGTAAACTTAGCCGTTTATAAAAAAAAGTTTATTAAAATTAACTTCATAATCTGTCTCTTCATAACTTGATTGTCCTCCAATAGATGATGACCTGTTAAGGTAGGTTACATTTTGTCAACCTACGTTAAAATTGTCCGCTTGGTACTTGGTCTGAGTGGCGAGTTAGTAACTGCACTAAATATCACCGAAGCGAATCCTCTTGCTACTCACACACGACATAAAGTTTCCACACGGAACTGCATATGACATTTACTCGGTACCGTCTCGTCGCGCTAGTAAACTGGTGCAAAATTAGACGGGTCACTCACCGCTCTCAATTGATAGTGGTGTATGCAGTTTGCACACCGTTCGGTTTAATAATCTGTGATTTGTATGGGTGGCATAGTTTGTGAATTGGAGAAATGCCTAGTTTATTGGTTGTTGCAGACTGTCGCAGAATGCAGTCGTTTGTAATAGCGTCAATTTCTGAAATACCAAGTTGGAGATATTATCCTGTGTCCTCTTTTAAAGTTCGAAGACGATTGAAATAAGTTGCTAGTCTTTCTAGTCTGTATTTCCAGTGAAGTTCCCTTAATAGTGGAAGGGTATCTCATGATTCCGTCAGTACAAGCCACCACAACTTTGGTCCATTTCCTCCACATCTGGTTTTAAGCGTCCTCCTTAAACCATTGGCTTAGATCATCCCTTAGTATGTCAAGGCAGCATCGCATCGCTTGGATATATCACGTGACGTCGCTTTGGTATAGTAAGAACCCATAACCCATTATGTACTCTACCGGTCTGCACGAATATAACTCTTCATTCCTTATTTGAAAGAACATAATTTAACTAGCTGCGTTTATCCCCTAAAAAGTGATGATCCATGGTTTGAGTTACATTACCAAGTTTCAGCTCCGTGCGGCCGTTTACCGTCAAAGAGCAATTATAGCTGTAGGATCAGAATTAACATAATTCAAAGCCACCACACAAAGCTTCAATCACAAAATCTTAATTAAACCGTTCTCAGAAACCAGCCTAATTCCCCCCCATGTAAAAGGAGCAAGAGGCGTGTATATTTGTGTTACGAGGGTATAAAGTATAAACGCCCGTAGAAGATAGTCACGCGGGGGGAATGTCGGGGCGGTATTTATAGGACACCGTCGTGCTTGGCTTGTTGCTTGTTCCTCGCTTGTAGGATGGTTGCTCAATGAGACAGGCGCCGGTTATTTATCGGATTTTTTTGGATATAAATGTCGAGAATGTTTTAAGAGTAAACATAAGAGGAACTATTGAGAATCGGTCTTCTTCTCGAACTTCAGTTCTGGGTGGAAATTGCTTTACGACCTATTCTCAAATTTGCCAAATATAAAAAATCATAAAAATTGGCTTAGCGACTTCAAAGGAGCTCGATTACAAAAACTGTAAAAGATACTCGTATATTTATAGAATTAGAAGATATACATATAATAGCACTGGTATAATAATCATGAAAGAGTAAAATTACGCCACAGTTTTTTACTAGAAAGTAGAGAGTTTAAATTCGAGTTCGGTCTAATCTTGACTAAGACTTAGGTGTACTAATTAGTATTTTGTGGAATTAGTATACAGTGATTTTTTTATGCAAGTATGTGCATTATAAACTCACTGGCGCCAACTACAACAATCAAATCTAATTCAGTCAGCCATGCCAAGAATTTTCCACACATGCAATATCCCT
The DNA here is from genome assembly GCA_947507615.1 of Hemithea aestivaria. Classification (NCBI taxonomy): domain Eukaryota; kingdom Metazoa; phylum Arthropoda; class Insecta; order Lepidoptera; family Geometridae; genus Hemithea; species Hemithea aestivaria. The sequence continues at coordinate 15,762,837 of OX382338.1, forward strand.
TCCTATTTGAAATTTAATCTAAAACAAGTGAAATTTTAAAAATACTTTTTAAAAACAAGCTTTATTTATTATTATCATCTTGCATCATAAAGTACTCGTCAAGACAAATCAAATGAGCCCAAACTCGATGGGGTTGCGTTGTTTTATGATGGAGTTCCTATGGCCACCTTCCCGCTCCATCATCAGATCAGCTCGATGTCATAAAAATATTGCATTGTCATCCGATTTACACACGCATGCAAATTTTCAGCTCAATTGGAAACCGGGAAGTGGGTCAAATTAAACTTGCAAGATTTGATTACAGACAGACAGACAGACAGACAGACAGACAGACAGACAGACAGACAAACAGACAGACAGACAACAGACAGGTGAAAGTAATATAAAGCTTGTAACATATTGCAGTGTCACCTTAAAATGCACTATTACAATCAAATTTTAGCCTTATTGTATGAGCCTTATAGTTGATTTTAATTTCAATCTCGCCTGCAATTTCTAGCCTTAACATAAACCTATGAAATACTTATACGTATAGATGAACATTGTGTAATTTATAGGATCATAGAACACAGAGTTTATATTCGATTTCAGTGAAATACTATTGTGTTTTGTCTAATTCGATTGTAATTAAAACGAGAGCCATTATGCCGTCGTCACATAGACGAGAAGTGCGGGGAAGAGGTCGAATTTGTACGCATCCTGACACTTACAGTGGAAAAACGGATGACAAAAACTACAATAGCCACGTACGATTGGCACTTGGCTAGAGGGGTTGTTTCAGAAATTGTATGTAGTTATCAACAAACTGGGAACATATAGGCTACGTTTCTACTATTTCCAGCTAGTACCTTTATCTTAAAGTGCATTCAAGCATCAGTTTCTTGTCAATCTCTTAAAAGCATGCTTATTTTAAAAGCTTTTTGCATGCTTCTCTGTAAGACACGATGCAGACCACTACGTTTCTTTGCGTTGCATGCATTTAGCACTCGTAATACCGAATACGGTATTTATAGTAGTATCCATTACAGCGATAATGTACGCGCCCTAATTGTTTAATATTGTGAATGCATTCATGGTTTTGTATAACCTATTTAGTGAATCGCTTGCAGGGTTGCGCATATTGTAGTGGCAACACGAAGTGTTGCGTTGCATTTCTATTCATTCATGATAATGTGTGCAGAACTATAAAAAGAAAAATAAAGCATTATTTTAAAATAAAGATTGAGTATAATATCTGTTTCAGTGAAGGGTTCAAAATTTTGATCCTTGACTAATCATATCCGTTATCCTAACCACCATAACACAAGCATTAAGTTGCTTAGCTTGGGGTTAGGTGGCGATGTGTGAAATGTCCAGAAATATTTATTTTATTTTAATTAAAATTAATGATCCTTAAATCGTATGTTGTTGACACCCGGTCAACATTACGTTTTTGATGCGGTGTGTTGCATTAAATGTGGTCAAACCATTAGAGCCCTTTCTTAATATAGTCCCGATATAAAACATAACATCGCTAATGTATCCAATGCAATAATCAATCGTAGATAACTCCGAAATAAACTAAAAGTAAATGTACATCACTCACGCGCAGCGCTTTTAGCGAATGCGACCTATTAATCGTGTTACAGCTGAAAGCTGCTTGATTTACGTTTACAAATAGAAAGAAAGAAAGAAGTTTATTTACAATGACAAAGGAACTTATAAGTTATAATTACTATGACAAATATTCAATTAAATACGTAAAAATCAAAAAAAATAGAAGAAAAGATTTTATAATGGGTGATAAGACAAGCTAAGAAGCTGATGGTAAGCATCATGATTATTCATATCCAACACAGTGCCACCCCTAGTGTTTAGAAATACAATATTTTGCGCGGCACGGCACTGCGCTTACACCCTGTGATATTTATTATTTGTAGAATCTTGCCCAGTAATGTAATCGTGCCCAGTAATATCACTGGTAATATTGCCCTTCACTCTGGAACACAGTAAAAATGCCTGCACGTTCCTGCTTGGTGATGAATAACTGACAAGATGTGGTACTTCCCCAGGCGTCCTCTGCAATAGCTACCTTTTTTATGCTGGGGGAAACGCCCGCCGCGTTATCCGGGGAAGAGAGGGGGGGAGTGTGGGGCTCGCACCCACTAAAACCCCCAGCAACGTGCCCTCTTAACTGTGTACGGCGGTAATGGAGCTGAAGGCACAATAGCTTGTAGCTAGACAAGATTATTAACAAACTTAATAAAGAAGGAAATGTTCACTTTGTTCACTAATTACTTAGACTTCTGTACCAATATGGAAGTCTTCTATTTCAAAGGTATTCCTTCCCTTAGGCTTAATTTAAGCAAGTTACACGAGCGCAGCCATACAATCATAATTTAAATTTACAATGTAGTTGACACGTAGCCTTTATATGTAATCAAAAGTTTATGTTAGAACGTCAAGTTTACACAGTTACGATGTTTACATTCCGGCGCATCGTTGCATCTTATGTAACACCGTCCTTCCGCGTTCTAACACTCTGGCTACTAGTTTACGGGAAAAAATGGAACTAATTATCCGCTATTCAAAATCCCTGCTAAAACGTTTTTTTGCAAAGATGCTAGCGCCCTCGCCAACTTTAATTTAGTTAGAAAAAGCTTGTTCACATAATTTTGTGATTATTATATTTGTATTGCAATATATTATCCGCTATTATTGTAAAGTTGTTTGAAGCTCGGTATTTTAATCCGTTACTGTTTATCAAGGTAGGTAAATTTTCTATCGGTTTTCAGGCTTAGACACTAGACAAGAGCCTTCAGCAGGGCTATTCACTTATCGGTTAGGGAACCGAACCGAATACCGAATTGTCATAAATGTATGAAATGACGTGACATGACATGTCAAGTTGTATCTACATAATACGTCATTTCATACATTTTTGACAATTCGGTATTCGGTTCGGTTTTTTCACGGATAAGTGAATAACCCTGCTGGTCTGATACGTATAAAGAGAAAGAAAAAGTGTGATCACTTTTTTTTTCAATGCCAGCCTCCAATTCTTGTTGGAGAAGTAGACGGAGTAAAGACGAAGTATAGCCAAAAGCGAAGTATAGACAGGCGATGAAAAACGAAAAAAAAAATGCATTTTTCTCAAAGTATGTATGACCTTTCAGAAAGCAGGTGCAATATCGCACAGAAATATCATCGTTCATACACATAAATAACGTGCGTGACGCGTGACTACGTACAGGACGATGACTTGCCTCCATTTATACTTTAGCAGAGACTTTGCATTTTATGTGTGTTAATTGTAGGGCTAAAGGAAAATTTTAAAGCTTAATAACTTTTTTAAATATTTGTAACCAAAAATGTTTTTTTTATCCTATCACGAATCACGTCTATGTATATGCGATGGTATTTAGAATCAGACGGGCCGTCTCTTTATGGATCTAACGAACATTTTTCTCTTTTTCACCGATTACTCGCAGACGCCGGAACCGATCTGAGGGCCTATTGGCTATCGCAAAACACTAGAATCCATAGACAAAATTGCGTACATTACGTGCTTAAACATCCTTATTAATATGAGTAAAGTAACAAAAGTAGCAATGTACATTGAAGTTGCCATCAATCGTAGTGGGTGAGAATTAGCCAATAGCCCCTCGGATCTGGAAAACCTAAAAGAACCGCCCTAGCTTATTGTAAATGAGCTTGAAGTCGCGTGTAATCGGTTTAAAGTTTTTGTATTTATTTAAATTTACTAATTATTATTTAATCAACACGCACATAAAATCACGTTATTTGAAGTATTGACAGATATTTCCTTGTAAACAGTGTCCGCGAGCCCCCGTGACATAATTCTCGTCCTGTCACACCATCGCAGAAGGGAACTAAATATAAACGGGCGACATCCTGTCTTCTACAATTATGGCTTTTAATTTAAGGGACTTAATTGGAACTGAATTCAATATGGACTGGCCTTCCCTTTATAACAGAATCAGCATTTATTATTGCACATTGTTATTAATGGACTGCAAACTCAAACTTATAAAAACTTATATTATGCGTTATATCTCAGCCAATTATTGACAAAAAAAACTGATTTTTTGATACTTTATTTAACTTGTTTAATAAATTTTATCTTGTCGTCACCCCGTTGCATTGTTTATCAAATGCACATAATGTAAGGCGAATGGTGATGGTGTGACTGGGAGGGATTTATCCCGCCTTCTAGGTATAGTCTGCTGCCATCTACGGCCGAATCGTCACTTAAGATCACGCGAGATCGTGGCTAGAAGCTAACCTATAAATTATAAATAAAAAATGCAGCTATTTTAAGATAGTTGTGGTCGAATGCTGCATCAGCACTCAAACAAACCCAGTCATAACAAATGGAAACTAAAAACAAAGCTAATTCTCAAGTCTTATATATATCTGAGTGATTAGTCATAGGCGCCATTAAAAGAATTCTTACACCTATGCGTGATTCACGACTGCACTGTGACAGTCAAATATTGACTTATGCGTGATTGTTTATATTATCTTTTTAAAAGACTTATGAAAAGGAAAAGTTTTCATTTATTAAAACTCATAACGCCTGTACGAATTTGGGAAATTCTTTTATTATCTCAAAGGGCCTACTTCCCAGGTAGTTCCATTTTAAATTTATCAAAATCGAGCGATTTTTAAGTTATGAATGAAAATGAAACTTGTCAATTTCAGTATGAGGTAAATTGCTCCAATGTACGTAATAGGGTAAAAAGCACTTATTGAAAGTGAACATTTAAAAATATTTTTGAACCCTTTAAAAAGGATCATGAACCTGTATCAAGGCACGCTCCACATGGCTCCATAAAAACTAACGTTTATCAATAGTAGATAAAGTTCAGTCGATCTGCCACAGAATGACCGTGTACAAACAAAACGCGACCCCATCTGTAAGAGGCGAGCTTTGGTACAGTTGCTGGCAGGAAAGGTGAACAGAGTTCAACTCGAGCATGCTACAATAACGGACGCAATTTTGCACTTTAATTTAACAAAGTAATGTTATTCTACTTTATGATAGTGCCGCCCATTTGCAGAGTACCTCCATGAGAAAAACGGGGAGAAACTCATAGATTGTAGAGGTATTCTCGTGCAGCAAAATGTCAATCAATCATTTTTAGCTGTCGAATCGAGTTTAATCTTCTGTGTAATGTCAAACTGGTGGCCCAAACAGTAGCAAAATCTCGTTTATTTTCGTCATAAATTAATTAGCCCTTTGTCCTATGTGGAACCAGCACAAGTGGAAGTGGGCTTTGATTCTCTTAAATTACCCTTAACCCTAAACCTGACGTGCAATGCTGTTACAAAAAAAAAATATCGTCACATCACCCTCCTTTAGCATCCCCTCAACTAAAGACCGTCTTAAGATTCTATTCAATCAAGATCCCCTCTTGAGATTACAAAAGAAAATTATTAATTATTACAAAACTGCGCTAGACTCGTGCCCTCATCTATACTCTGTACCATCATTATCCCAATTCAGTGCAGCTTTGCCCTTCGTACGCAACGGACGTACGTGCGTGTGACGTCATCATTGCGTACCAAACACGTGCGAACCCGCGTCATCGTAACAAGTGACTGTCAACCTTATCGCTAAGAACTTAAGGATTTTTAAGTGCAGTTAGTGTTTTATTTGATTGTAAAGTGACCGTTTTTAATTTAAGCGCAGTGGATGTGAGCTTTCAGAGTGGGGGTCATTTCTATTTCTAGGTCTTGGGATTATTTCTGTGGCTTTGTTGTTAAGAAGTTTTTTCTTTGCGTCTAGTGTTTAATGTTGATTTAAGTACTGTTGTTGTTTCTGCGTACAAAAATCTAGTTGTTCTTATTCACAACTTAACATTGTTGGTATTAGATTTGGTTGTCAATTTCTATTGAATAATTTGGCTTAATCTATTTTGGAAATCTATTATGGAAAAAACATAAAGGATTGCACGTAAAACTGCGGTATAAAGTCAGTATTCAGTATCTAACTTAGAAAAGAATAAGACCAGCGATCGTTAAAACGACAAGACTGCTATACTAACTTACTACGTAATATATACTAACTTTTAAAATTCTTTTAATATCAAATGTAAATTTATTTATAAAATATCTAGATATCGCGATATATCTAGATATTTTCGTGATTATTTCTACTTATTAATTTTAAAAGGGAAAGCATAAATTTAGTTTCTCCCTCCCGATTCCCGTTCAGGATTCCATTTGTTTTGTTACTCTCACAGTTTTATAAATAAAGTACCGTCATCCATCTGCGACCTATTTACTATCGGGATCAAACAATATCTATTTGGAACAAATGTGTTTTTGTTGTATTTGATAAGTGTGTATTTTGTATGAAATATTGAAGTGGTCATAGATTGTTTACATTCGGGTCATTGGAATTTGAGCAGTTTTTATTTTGCAAATGTTGTTTTAATGATTACTTTAAACTTTAAAGTCAGAAAGAAAGCTAAACTTTCTAAATTTGTTGTATTTGTTGTTATTTTTTGTTGTATTACTGGGCTAAAGAGTCTTAACATCTCATGACTCTTGAGTAAGAAGCGTTGGTGCAGTGCTCCTAGAATTTTTCACATCATTGTGAAATCCTAGGTAACACTATACTGATTATGGGCAGCCGTTATCTCTTAACATCAGGAGAGCGTCTTGCTCGTCTTCTACTTCATCACATAAAAAAAAAAAAAATTATAAAGTGTTTTCTATTCTATTCTAAATTTATTTTTTTGGAATAATGCTGATGGGAAAATCATATTTTAATTTGATATCAATTATCCTACTAATATTATACTTAAACTTATTATACTTTATTCACTGATTGGGCTGAATTATAATACTTTTGCATATAAGTAGCTTAGACCTTAAATTAACACATTAGCGGGTTAACCCACTAGCATAGCTAGGTAGATATATATACAGCTTCTTCTGACGTCATTCATTGACCTTACCCGTGACAGAATTTAGAAAACCGAATGACTCATCGCACATATCGCTTAACGGCAATTCTGTTTGTGACATTATATCACTATTCTACCTAAATAAAATTCAGCTGAAAACTTTCTAATTTGTATAAGAAGTATTCAGCTGAAAATTTTCTAATTTGCCATTGTGTTTAAGATAAATGATTTGAATAAGATTAGTTCATATAGCTACATATGTTATTTGTATTTAAGTTCATCATTAAAGGTTAGTTTGTCTCTTGACTACGATGTCGCCTTATCTAACGAGTACCTAAATACGTAATTACTACTATTATTCTTACTGTGCCCAGCGTTTTATTCCCTAAAAATTTGTCAATTTCTTATTCTAGATTCTAGGGTCTTTAGCCGTGGGCGTGAATAGGTAGATAGATAACACATACAGATACACCAAAATTTCAAAACAAGCCATATCCAACATTACATAGGTACATGAGAAACAAGCACATTCTCACATGAACATACATCCATAAGTAATAAGTATACGTACTTATTTGTAGGATCTCTATTTAAAATAGGCTCCCTAAACCCTAAGTAGAAATAAGAACAATATTGTTCCAAGATTGTTTGTCGGCGTCCAGTTATTTTAGCACGTAATTAATCGTACTTTCTCATCCGTCTTGTTACAACGGGCCATTGATGCTTTGATCTTCATTATTAATTATAATAGTTATAAAGTTAGATTTATCCTCTTTTATTCAGTTGATTCAATCACTAACATCTTAAGGCAGCCGACTTGTGTCATGTTTAACTGGTTAAAAAGCTGGAGGTTCTTATTTGCTTTGTTTGCTATCATAGAACTCTGTTATTAAGTGCTATTTTAAATTTGGAAGGGGATTTAGGTCTTGGGTAAGGTCTTAGTGTAAGTAAGGTCCATATTAGTAATTGTAAAGCTGAAGTAAAGATTAAAATTACTATTAATTACGATATTTAATATTTGTATTTGATTCGTTAATCTATTGAGATTAAAAAAAGTTAATGTCCTATTTCGTAATGCAACATCCCGGCTCGTTTGCCAAGTCGATTAATCATTAAATTCTCGGAAAGTTCTAGAATAAATTGTAAATTTAATCCTAAATGTCGCGGCTTGAAGAGTTCTCACGGGAAAGCTATTCATATTAAATATTAAATTTACAGAAACAAATCTCTAAAGGCCAATATAAACAGTAATATAAAGGGCCTCCATAGACTTTGTGATGAGCATACACAATATTAAAATAGAAACCGTAGTCGGTACCCCGTAGTCCGTAGTTGGCCCCCTGCCCCCCCCCCCCCCCCCCTAAATCCGCCTATGCTTGACATAATAATTATATTATAAGGCCAATCTAACTACTATACTTTAAAAGTAACCCCTCTGACAAACATTCGCAAACACTTTACCGTCTTTCCGAAGTAAATAATAAATAGGGTTCCATTGGCACATTTCTATTACGAAACCCTAAAACTTTTTTACCAATATTCATCGCCTTACCCTACTCCCTTCACAATGACAAGGTTACACACACCATTAGCCTCGCTATGAACGTGGCCACTAAATCACAATCATACTAACCCTCCACACTCCACGCATTGATTGCCCGCTCAATGGGATAGTACAATTGATTTAAACTAACTATTGTATAAACTGTGTACGTAGTAACTTGCGCGTAAACTGTTGTAATTTCTTGATATGGCTATAACTACAAACAAATCGCACGTATTTAACATGTTCGTTTATTTGTCGCATTATTACATTCTTTGTTATTGTCTAATCTACATTTATCCTTATTGCAAACACAAAAAAAAACTATTTAAGGCAATGCCAAATACCCGTAGTTCTTCAAGGAACCTATTCATGCTGCCAAGGATTTGCTTTGTGGGTTTGGTCTATGGTTATTATCTAATATGTAACTTCTTCTTATCGAGTCATATGGCTATATGATCTGGAAGAGATCGTTCTAAGCGATAAGGCCGCCTGCAACACAGAAGGCTGCGGGTTCGATTCCCGCATGGGACAAATGTTTGTGTGATCCACAGGTATTTGTTTCTGGTCTGGGTGGTTTTTCAATATCTATTATAAGTATGTATTTACAAAAGAAAAGTATATAAGTATTATATCCGTTATCCTAACCACCATATTACAAGCATTAAGTTGCTTAGTTTGGGGTTAGGTGGCGCTGTGTGAAACGTCCTGAAATATTTATTTATTTATTATTATTTATTGTGGACATTAATATTAGTACTTTTATTTAGTTTTAAGTCTATTTTGTAATTTTTTGTCCCAATAAAGAGTATTGTATTGTATGATCTAATAACTAACAAATCATAAAAAGCAGGACGTAATCTGGCTTAAGACCGCACTAACTAACTCATTAACAATTAAATCAAGTACGTTTTAGCAATTGATCTCCAACTAACTAATGCCTAATCTACATACATGTACATCAAAGTCACAGTAACTGTTTAGTAATCTGTGACCACTTGAATATAATGGTGCCCATGATGTTTATTATTTATTCGGTTATGGTTTGATGACTATAAAACTCTAAATGCACTTGATAAGCTTTTATAATTTCAATGACCATTGAACTTAGTAACTTACTATTATTCTGCGGCACAAAGGACTCCAGATGTTAGGGTGTTATTGCATTATGTTATTTATTAACTTTTAAAAAAATTATTTGACCATGATTAGTCGATTAATAACATAAAAATTACATTTGTTAAAATAACACAAAATTCATATATTTTTTCAAATAAAACTGCAATATGTATTAAATTAGTTGCCTTTATTAGGTTAAAGTACAGAACTACTACTAAAATTTACAAAATAAAGCTGAAATAAAACTCGTCGGTAAACATCGATTAAGATCTTACAAGAAACGAAAATAACTATGTACTTCAAAGATTCCATTCGCATCCTCGATCATCTAGATCATCGATCATCTAGGATTTTCTTTTATACTTTTCAAACCATGTTATGTCTCTCTCTGGCACATTTTTAAAACACTCACATTTTTTAAACCAAAACTTACAACATTCATTCATTTAGGGAGGTCATTGTTTGAAGTACATTCCCAAAATAAGCGTAAAACTGTCAAAAACGTAAATAAACATAAAACTAACGCATCCGACAATGCATTTCCCTGTTCCCTAAACGAATACCCATATCAGTTATCACGAGCTTTCAGATAAACAACTGTTTTCACAAAAGAACTATGAAACTATGTCTAAGTAAGATCTGCTTTGATTCTCTTAATGCAGTTCCAGAAGGTATAATGATTGTTGGAGTAAGCTTATTGTGACAAGGTACCACAATGAAATGCTCTGTAACATATCCTTCAACAGTTGTTCTGGTTTTAAACAGTCAACATTCGCAAACTAAAATGGTCATCTTGTTTATATAATAAAGTTAATGTTATTGATCTTCTGTATGGACCAATAGCTGCTGTATTGTCGATTCTGTTTTCCATTTTTCATTCATTCATTCACTTTTCGATTGCTATTTTGTGTTCATAATAAAACACACGATTGCGTCCACTATATTTATGTGTAACTTTACACTCATGTCGAATTTAAATAAATCTATAAAATCTAATCACTGATTAAATGGACACTGCTCAACACGCCAATGTATTTATATTTTCAATGTTTTATTTATTGTCAGTGTACTGTCTGTTGCCTAAAATAAATGAGCTATTAAATATGTACTCCAATATAAGAGGTAGAAAATCAAGACTATTCAGCACTTACCCTCCATTCCGTTCTGAACATCCGTTTTAGTCAACACGTGTGTCTGTGGTAGAACATTTTTTTATTGTGAACGCAACTGTGTTTTGTTTTGTCTGCGGCCATGTGGGGTAGTACCGTGTAATCCTCACAGTTATAGCTTCTTAGAAGTTTACAAATAGGTAAAGTGAAAGGGCGTACTTTTGGCGGATATTGTGGTACGTGTGGTCTTTGGAAGTTTTAATACTTAGGATTGTTTAGTGTCCTTAAAACTAGGAATAGATAGATAGGTTTCTATTTACAAAGGAAAAGTAATGTTTCCGTAATCGAACCACCATAACAGAAGCATTGAGTTGCTAAGCTTGGTTAGGTGTGTTAAATCTTTAATTTTTTTTTATTACAAGCTACGAGAAATACAAAACAATAAATTACAGTTCAAAATCGGCGGACTTAACATCTATCACTCTGCAATCTCTTACATTCATTTGGTAGATTTTTTTTTCTTCTGAAGTTAGATCTAGTATTTCTCATTTTAATTGACTTTTCCAATTGGTAAATAAGCTTTTTTATGAATATTTGTGAGGGAATGCAGCAGTCGATCGATATAAAATCATTGTTTACATACATACCTACTTATTATATTGTGTTTTATCAGATTATTTACAAAGTGAGGGTAGATAAAAATGAAAGCAATAAACAATATGGTGTTGATATGTGAACTGTTATGTTATAAGACTTAGTGTTAAAATGTGAATTATTAACTAACAATGGTGATTTTACGGAGGTTTATGGTACGTATTTTATTGTAATGATGCATATTATAATGTATGTATTATGAAACACAGTCAAAATGTTATCAATTCTGTAAAGATTAAGAAATAAAGATACAAAAACATGTCAATAAGAAAATCTTACAAAAGAAAACTACAATAATAAGGAAAAAAATATTAAGAATGAAGGACTTTTCTTTAACTCAACTGACATAACATCGATGTTCAAGTATGGCAAAGCTGAAAACCAGAGCATTATCAACATAGAATCATTGTGAGGTTTGAATTGCCCACTTTTGCGCATACGTCCTTGATTAATCCAATTTCCCCTTTCCTTTGAGAATGATATAGTCATTTTTTTTCAGTAATTTAATTTTTACTCTTATTTATTAGTTTATTTCCCCTGTAAGCGCAGCAACAGACCTTTTATGCATCCAGCAAGATGTTGTTATTATGCCCATGTTTAACTGTAGCTTATGTATTGTTGTCATCAGATATCGAGCGTCCGCGAGGAGGTCCCCGCGGGCGAGGACAAATGGAAGCAACGCAGGAACCTCAGCTTCGACCAGAACAGGCATCTCGATGAGGTCACCAAGGAGAGGTCAGTATTTTCTTACATATATGCACATGTTTTGACAAGAATTGTTTGTGTAATCATAATATGATCCTACCACATATTTATTGTTGACCATATCTACACCTTCCATATGTATAGATAGGCCTGTTGAGTACAAATAAAAAAATGTAAAAAAATGTTTTTAAGTTAAACGGTTTTATTGTAAACATGTACTAAAAGCTAAAAAATAAAATCGTGAGGCACGTCAAATATCTACAATCGTCAGTGAAACTGTTCATTAGAGTTTTAGATATTTGACGTGCCTCACGATTTTATTTTTTAGCTTTTAGTACGTTTACAATAAAACCGTTTAACTTAAAAACATTTTTTTTACATTTTTTTATTTTTAGACTTTTTAGTACAGTGTATTCTACTTGTCAAGCCCTTTCATTTGATACCCATATTAATGGGATTGAAAAAAAATGGTTTTCCGCCATTTTGTAGCGGCGGCCATCTTTGATTTTGATTTTGTATGGTGCACTGTATTCTACTTATCAAGTCCTTTCATTTGATACCCATATTGATATGATTAAAAAAAAATACGTTATCCGCCATTTTGTAGCGGCGGCCATCTTGGATTTACAACAATATTGAATATACATAATTGTATTGTCACCAGAACCAAAGGCGTATATCAAATTTCAGATCAATCGGTTGACAGGAAGAGGGTGAAATTTGAATTACTAAATTTGACCCAAGAAAAATGAATAAAACAAACAGAGTAAGCTAAATAAAACCGTTTAAAAAATCATTTATGTGAAAATGGCCAAACATCAATATTAATTTTTGTTGACTGCATTAGATCTGTATTAGTGAAGTTTTGCAGATAATGTTTTTTACCCCAAATGTGAAAAGGCCAAGAAACGCATGGGCGTTTTCAACGCATCAAACATCTGGGCACTACTAGTTACTAAATAAAGTATTGTCTAAAGGCATCCAAGTAACAAATTATGAATGTTTTAATTCCAGGGACGACCTGCGTCGTGTGGCAGTGAGCCTACACTCGGTGGTGGGGCAGCTGGTGGCGTACTGCGCCTGCGCAGAGGACGAACTCAACAAGACCGTGCTCGCCAAGCTGCTGGCTAGACTTCTACCGCTAGACGAGTGAGTACTTACTTCTCTGTCTCTAGGGATTAGGACACCTGAGTGAGATCTCACTGAAAAATATGACTGAATTTTCTATTCCCGTTTATAATTTTCGATATAGCCTATTGCCAAGTTTTGCCTTTTTTCTTTCCTTTTACTTATACTTGCTCATATAAAATTTTTCGGCATTGTGTATAAATTTAGGTTTTTTCAGTTAAAACTGAACATGTAACAAAGATGGATTACGATTTTTAAAAATGGTGTTGTTACGTTAAAACTTAATTAGCCTGGTACATACTATACATAAGTGGACGTGTGGATGAGGCGACGACTGAGCATTCACGCTAGCTGAGTGCTCAGTGGGTCATCACACGGCTGGAATATCTCAACGGTCTAAGCACGAAGCGATATGAATAGAATAGAACAATGCTTTATTGCAAACCAAATAATTACAAAGAAACTTACTGAGCTAGAAATCTAAATGCTAGGTAAATAATCGGCGATCTTATCGCACTAGACAATTTCTTACAGACAACCTGGGAATGGAACTAATATTACAATAATAGACGGGGTGGTTGTGCAGTATAGACCTATACTACGTTTCAAAAACAAAGATAATTTTTTGGGTAAGCTTCCACACTCAGTAGCCGACTAACGTACGTGTTTTTCCCAGGACATTAGAGGAGCAGTCCCGTGCGTCGTCTCCCAACCTGTCGATAGAGTTGAACAGCAGCGCGGTGTCTCGCGGCAAGCACGTACACTTCGCGCCGGACCTCAACAATATACTCACTGATCTGGATGAGGTGACTCTTATTGTCTTAACTAAATGTGTAGCAAAATGTTCATCTGAACGTTACGGTGTTCAGAAAGGTGGTTCCCAGATGTATTCTGTAAGATTTGTGGGAGGCAGACGTGAAATTGCAATGCAGGCTTTGTAAATATGGCGATCTGTAACTGCAACATATTTGTGTTATTATGTTTAGAACACAACCCTTAATTGTGATTTCACTCTGACAGGATATGTTGGCTAACCAAATAAACTTAAATTATTGTATGCTTTGTATTGTTATTAGGAGGGTTTAAAAAGCATGCCTCAATTAAATTTTACAAAAATATATCGAGCTGTTTTCAAGCTAAAAGCTTTTCTAAAAGCCCTTATTAAAAGTTATCTTGACGTTAGTGCAATCTTACTAATATTATAAACGTGAAAGTTTGTTAGAATGGATGCCTGGATGTCAGGACTTTGTTACTCTTTCACGCCTAAACGGGTGGACCGATTGAGCTGAAGTTTTGTAAAGAGATAGCTTAGACCCTGGAATAAGGCACATAGGCTACATAAGTACTGCGGGTAAAATCGATGGGCGCAGCTAGTATCATATATTTTTATGATATAATTTTATTAGTTATTAAAAAACCTATTTGTATTCCCAGGAGAGCATAGTATGCTACCTGCAGCAGCAACGTGACCTGAGCACGGACATCAAACGTGAGCTGGAGCACTCCCTGCGGCGCCTGCGCACCGAGGCTCACTCGCTACTGGACCTGTCTGAGAGACTCGCTCACAGTGAGTTTACACTTGATTTTGTTACCTTTCAGTCATTTCCCAAACAGAGAAATGTGTTTTGGGGTATGTGTGATAATCCATGACTATTGTTTGGTAGACAAATCTTTGAGAAGATACCAAAAGTTCCAAATATAAATTGTAACTTTTCTACCACCTATAATTTCGTATAGCTCTATCTGAGGTCACAAATTTCTGTGAAATTGTAATTTACGGGACATACGAGCTTTAATTAAGTGTCTTATGGCCCTATGCTATGTTTTTGTCTCAAAAAAAAAGGTAAAGGGAAAATTCTACATTTATCTCTCTCTAGTACTAAAGTACGATGGATCACCTTCTGCGATGCCCCAGCTGCCCTGTGATATAGAATAGAATAGAATAGAATAGAAAACTCTTTATTGTTCACACAAATACAATAATATAGCTTAGAACTAACATGACACAGAAATAAGTGTTACAATTGGCGGTCTTATCGCTAAAAGCGCTCTCTTCCAGACAACCAAGCAGGGAAAGGAAATACATAAAATAGAGCGACGGTGGTTATAAAGATATATAAGGAGACATAAGTACATATTTTTAATCATAGCTATTTAATTATACCAATACATACTATTAAAACCAATATAATAAATTATAACACATACATAATGATATTACATATAATAATAAAATACATATGATTATACTATAATATTATATACTATATGATAAATAGATGATATATATATATCTAATATATAAAATTCTCGTGTCACAGTTTTCGTTGCCATACTCCTCCGAAACGGCTTGACCGATTTTGATGAAATTTTTTGTGCTTATCCGGTATCTATGAGAATCGACCAACATCTATTTTTCATCCCCCTAAATGTTAGGGGTAGTCCACTTCTAATTTTTTTTATTTATTTTTTAGACAAAATTTTTAATTTATATTTTTTTATGATACAACATACAAAAATACATACAATCCTCAATTTTCACCCTTCTACAATCAACCCTTATTTTTTAATAGCTATTTTAGTAATTTAATCATTTTTCCTCGCCGGTCGAAAACTGATCAATCGTCATTTAATTAGTTATCCCCACCAGATGTCTACAGGTGTCACTTCTGACCCAGTAAACAGCACGGAGTAGGGATGAGAACGAAGCCGGTCTCCTTTCTTTCTCACTCCCTACACAGTTGTCGGCCATCATTATTGTTTATGCATCAAGTGTAGTAGTAACGTTGACAATTATTATTTTGCTATCTCAGTGTAACTCTCATATTAACTTTTAATCATTCCTATTTTATCAATAATAATTAAATTATCAATTTTGAGTGTATTTTGAACGATTAGTTAATTAAGTGATTTTATAACCTCAAAAGTACTCAACACGTGACACGAGCTTCAAATAACAATGGATTTTGTGTTGTAAGTATATAGGTACTTTTTTTTATTTATATCGAAAATGTTATTGATCTTATAAAAATGTAATTTTAATTTAATATTAGATATTAAAAAAATGTAATTGAACAATTAAGATTTTCATGGTTTCCAAAAAATAAATCATTATGAATCTTTATTTTGAAATGTCAATGGAAATATTGGTTGTATGAAAAAATTATAAGAGACAATGTTTTCATAAAATTTAATTTGAAAAAAATTTCCATAAAATAATGCTTATTTTACGCATATACCACATTCTTACATACATACAATATACACATTCTAACATACATACATACTTCCAATAAGTAAGCTATTTTTTGTCTACATTAGAAATTACTAGGAAATTATTTATATGGCAAAACAACGTTTGCCGGGTAAGCTAGTATATATATATAGATATTATAGTGAAAGGAAGTGAGCGTTGACACGATTTTTGAAGGAAGCAAGTGAAGGAGCGCGTCTTACCTCCACAGGGAGATTGTTCCACAGGCGGACAGATTCTACAGTGAAAGATCCACCATAAAAACTCGTGCTATGCGCTGGGCATTTCAGTGTTAGGTTCTCCGATGATCTGAGTAAGCGTGAATGAGTCGCATGAAGGAACTCAAAACGTTCCCGAAGATAGCGCGGGGAAGAGGGATTAAACAGAACACTGTAGAGGAGAGACAGAATATGAGCATTCCGGCGATGGCGAATAGGAAGCCACTTGAGCTTGGCGCGAAATTCGGAGACGTGGTCATACTTGCGAAGCCCAAATATGAACCTTATACAGAAGTTTTGAAGGCGCTCAAGTTTATTCAGCTGATCTTCCCTAAGGTCAAGATAGCAGACGTCAGCGTAGTCGAGAATGGGGAGCAGAAGAGATTGTGCAAGTGCAATCTTGGTGGTAACGGGCAAAAAGTTTCGCAGCCTGCGAAGCGAACCAGCTGAAGCGAAAAGCTTCCGGCTAGTGGCGGCTAGCTGCGGGTCCCAAGATAAACTTCTGTCAAACGTTACACCAAGGTTCTTTACAGTGCTGCTAAAAGGAATGTAAACTCCATTAAACAGAACTTGAGGGAGGCGATCCCATTCGACTTTGCAGACTGTACGAGAACTACCCATAACGATAGCTTAGTGATATGTACGAAACAGGATCTCATTGAGGCCAATGACACAGCTATAGAAAGCCAATTGTAACACTTCTTTCTTTGTAATCTTAGTTCTAAGTTTATATTGTTGTATTTGTGTGAACAATAAAGAGTTTTCTATTCTATTCTATAGTTCTGTCCACTTACTGGTCCAAGCAGCTTTAGATCTTTAAAAAAAAGCCATTTCGACTCGAAAAGAAGAAGAAGTTCTAAAAGTTAATGTGTAATTTCAGAGCGCGATGAGTCGAAGATGTTGGAGTCGAGCGTTCAGATCACAGAGCTAGTGCAGGAGATTGAAGCAAAAAATCAGTGCGACAACTGTGACATGCATCGGAAGGTAAGTTTATTAGTACTATTTCCAAGGCTGATTCCTAATTTAACTTGACTATTTTAATTAAAAAATAAGAACATAACTTTTACGATAAAATTATTAACTGTGACGATATTACAATTTATAACTTCTGTACCTTTTTAAAAGTTTGTTATTGTTTTTTTATCTGATTCTCTTAAATCCATTCATTCACATTCAATTGACCACTGCTGTGCTGACCTCCCTTCGATTTCATTCATCATCTCAGCCGTAGGACGTCCACTGCTGAACATAGGCCTCCCCTTTGGACTTCCATATGTACCGGTATCAAGCGACCTGCATCCAGCGTCTTCCGGCGACCTTTATAAGGTCGTCTGTTTACCTTGGGGGTGGACGTCCTACGCTGCGTTTGTCTCCACTCCACTCCAGCACTTCTTTGCACTCTTGGTTTTTGTTGCCCTATATCTATCTGCTCTATCTCTGTTATTAATGAGATATTTTCTCAATCTATTGGACACTTTTTCAAATTTATTCATTTAATGTTAGATATTGTTAGTTCTGTAAATTTGGTGTACCAATAACGCGTTATCTATCTATCTAATACTGATGCGTTGTCCGAGGTCACCAGCCCTTTGGTCACCGGTCGCTTCAACCAAACGCTCTATCAACGACAAATGTTTAAATGTTCTATAATTTGTTGTAGAACATGGAGGAGGCGATGTCGGAGTGCCTGCAGCGGGAGAACCTGCTGCGGTCAGACCTGGAGGCAGCCATGATCAAGATAGCACAACTCATGACCAACGCTGACGTCATCGCTGAGGGGTGGGTTCATTATTACAAGCTTTCATTTACTTTCACCTGTCTGTTGTCTCACTGTAATCAATTCATGAAAGTTGTATTTGACTCACTTCCCGGTTTCCGATTCAGCTGAAACGTTGCATGCATGTATAAATCGGATGACAATGCAATATTATTATGATATCGAGCTGATCTGATGATGGAGCTGGAAGATGGACGTGGGAACTCCGTAATTAAACGACGCAACCCCATCGAGTTTAGGCTCATTTGATTCGTCTTGATGGATACTTTGGTGCCAGATGATAATAATAATAAAAGCTTTTTCTTAAAAAGTTTTTGACTTTTAAAATATATAGGTACTGTGCCCAGCGGTTTTCCCGATGAAAAGTAGCTGTGTGTCATTCCATCGTCTAAGCTATTTATATACTGATTTTCAAGTTAAACGGTTAACCGCTTATGCGTACAAACACGTTTATTCACACATCCATATTTTCTGTAAAACTCAAACAAACACATTGTTTTGATTCTTTCAATTTCAATGTTTTTAATAAACATTACGAGCGTTACAACTTGGGACATTTTCAAGACACGAGTGTAATAGGTATATTTCCAGGCATCTTACGTGATTCGTAGTCAACCACATTTGCACTTTCCATCAGGTGGGATATGGTCAAACGTAGACCCATATATAGTATAAAAAAATTAACTATAACTCTACGTGTTTTGGAGGGTAGGGTCTTGACAGATAGACAGACGGAAGGTCGAGTGAGCCTATAGGGGTTTTGTTTTTTTCATCTAAGAGAAACTCTAAAAAGCAATATGCTGTTCTATTCTATTCTACTTTATGTTTGAATAGAAAGAAATAGAAATAATTTATTGACTCTGAAAAAATGGCACAGTTTACAATTTTTAAAAGGCTTATTTAGTATCATGCATTTACAATTATTAGAGGCTTATTTCATAACATGCATAGAAAAATTTTGTGGACATTCTACTACTTAATTTATTTGGTGACACATTATAGTTTAGGAGTGATGGTGGCCGTGCTAGTAATCAAATTGAATGTATATTTATTACCCTTTATTCTAATCTACGAGTATAACAAAGTCACGTCTAGTTCTACCGAGGGTAGACTTCCTCTGCAGGAGGTCGACTAGATGGGCACCCTAACAGTTACAGTTATTCTACCGCCTGAGCAGTGATGTGACAACATTACAGGGCACTGTACCTAGTGAAATTACTGGGCTGAGGAGTCTTTAACATCTTATGATTCTCAAGTAAGAAACGTGGGTCCAGGGTATTAATTGTGGGCCAGCTTTATCTCTTACCATCAGGAGAGCGTCTTATTCGTCTTCTTACTTCGTTTTTATATAAAAAACTCTCAATTTTATATCTTCCAGTTACGGCACCGGAACAGGGCTCCACCTGGCAGACCCGCGGCCGCGGCGCAGCTCGTCGGAGCCCGGCGCTCTGTCCCCCGGGGACTCCCCGCGCACGCAGCACGAGGGGGACCTGGAGGCACTGCTGAAGGAGAGGGACGACTTGTCGCAACAGGTCCGTTGTTGCTTTACAATACAATACAATTATACTTCATCGCATAACTAACCATTACAAAGGACCTAGATAACTTTTTTGGACTGACCTCATCAAGAACGATATATATATATATGAGCTCACTTTGCCGTCATCCGTATTTCCCGAGCGGTACAACTTAGGTATCTTCGAAGCACGAGTGAATAGGTAATCTTACGCGATCCATCGTCGACCGCATTTTCACTTTCCATCAAGTGGGGTGTGGTCAAACGTAGGCCTATTTGGTATAAAAAAAGGTCACAGAGGCATCTATGACCCAGTGCTCTCGCAACGCCATTAACAGGCAAAAATGGGGTCACATCGCCAAATCCATCGGGAAAATCAAAGCAGAAGACCGAGCATCAGAGCAACCACGACCACTCTGACAAGAGTGTACGACTACGAAGATAACTTTAATGCTAGGTAATAAGGGCACTAGGCAATTTCTTACAGACCTGACTTTATTATGTACCTACAATATTTTTAACGACTCATATATATCGTTAAGTTCTAATTAAACACGTCGGAGTTCAGACTGTTTAAAACACTACTTAATCAATTTATACGAAATCTTTGCTTTAATGATAATAATATTTAAACGGAACCACCGAAAAGTTTTCATTATTTTGTGGTGAAGCCGGTGCAGCGAGGTTATATATTATGTTATTCGCTGTTTTCACTAAATTTTGATTTTTAAGTATATTAATAAAGTAGTGTAGGAAACTCTTGAATATTATCACACTACGAACCTTGCCTACGGCTATTTTTTAAACTGCGTCACTTTTATAAAACTACCGTTCACCAGAATTTAAATAGCACTTATGTATGTAGATAATATGATATTTATGTAGTTTACAACTTATTTATATGTTATTGACACAATATTTATTATGCACAACACGCGGCAGGTAAAAAGGATGACAGACTCGCCGGTACATAAGATATGCTGCGAAAAGGTAACGCTGCCAAATGTAAACTGATTATGTATTTATATGGTCGTTAGTCTTCGCATGGCTTCTTAATTTTACAGTGTTTTTATTCAAGTTTTGTTTTTAGGTTTAATTTGAGAGAATCGATGTTACTAGGTATGGCTTGTAAATGTGTTTTGTCTCGTCCTTTTTTACTTTTTTTGTCTTTTGTATATTTGCTGAAAAAAAAAACTAATGCGTAATTGTCTTTGTCATATCTCATCCAGTTAAAAATACTGAAGAGATACTTAAATTTGGAATTTGAAATAACACACGATGGCTTCAAGTTTCAAACCTAAAAACAGGAAAAAATCTAAAAGCTTAGGTAATAGGTAATAAAATAATAATAATTTATGCATTAAGAAGTATAAGGAAAAGAAGAAGTATAAGATGCGTTTTAACTTTTAACTGAAACGGAGCGGAAAAGAGCCTGCTAGAATTAACCAATCACAGGGCTTGAAATTTTTTGTCATCTCCATTCTAACACTGTGATTGGTCATTACTAGACAGCTCCGCGTCAATGAAAATGAACCCTGTTATGAGTAGTAGGGGCTTTAGTACTTAATTTATTGTATTTATATAACGAAGTAAGAAGACGATCGAGACGCTCTCCTGATGGTAAGAGATAACGCTGCCCATAATTAGTACAGTGCTACCTAGGATTTTACAATGGTAAAATTCTGGGTGCACTGTGCTAACGCTTCTTACTTGAGAGTCATAAGATGTTAAGACTCTTCAGCCCAGTAATTTCACTAGCTACAGATTAATTTATTGTACAGTCTTAAAATACATATTTGAACTTTTACCCAACATGTTATTAATTGCAAACCCGTGGATATTTAAACAGCTGGAAGCGGCAAATCGTCAACTACGCTCAACGCGCCAATTCGTAGAAGAACAAGCCACGGAGAGAGAATCGGAACGCGACGAGTTTGCGAGAAGATTGCAAGACTTGCGCGATGAAAACTCTAGACTAGGCTCTAGGTTGCAGAGCAACGCGAGGATTTTGAGTGAGGTACGTTTTAGACTTTATATCTTTGGTTTCATGTGAATGTTTCTTTATTTATGTTGTGGTGAGGCTTGATTGTAGAACATGCTAAGATGTTACACCCTTTTTTGCGTAGCCGATGTTTCGTTAGCATATTTTACAATTCGGCTAAGGATTATTTACAAGGTGTAAGTGTGTATTAATACTTAAAGAGAACTATGTGACTGAATTAGTAAAAATATCTACTACTTACGCATTATTTTTTCCAATTTGCACATATTTATTTTTCAAGAATTTTAACACAAAAACCCTTTAAGTATTACTGCACATTTTATAACATCAGTTGCACTAGACAAGTTCACGCTATTCAGTCCTTAACTTTAGAAACGCTTAGATTATTTATAGATAGATAGACAAATAGATAGATAACCCTTTTATTGAAACACAAAAGAAAATGTAAAAAATATCCTACTTTTCTATTCTTCTTCCTAGTATAATTATTGTATTAAAAGTGGCTGATTGACTGTACGAACTTGTCTAGATCACCTGATGTTTTATAACATTAAATATGTCAAAAAGATGTGTTAGTCTAACTCTGTAGTTTTCTTATATGCACTGTGAACTGTGATGTCCAATGTCTTGCATTATTCTCTAACATTAACGTCTCGAAGTAAGCTACATTAAGCTTACGTTGCACTGCAAGTAAGCTACAGTACGCTTACGCCGCATTGAACTGTATGTCTGATATTTCAAACTGTTATATGAAGTATAAATGAAAATTGGTTTTAAATTTAAAGCATATAATATCTTAGTTTAAAATCTAACCCTGTAGTTAGTCTAATAAGCATTTTGATTTATTGCACTATACGATACTAATAATTTCCCAAAGTAAGCTACAGTACGCTTACATTGCACAAGTAAGCTACATCACGCTTACGCCAATTTAAACCTGATAATTGGTATTGTAAAACTACATACATACATATTATCATCACGCCTGGTTTTCGTTGGGGTAGGCAGAGACTATTTCTCTCCACTTTCTTTTCCCAAAACTATAAAATAAACATAGTTATAGTATTGATGCATTTAGAATTAATAGCACTGAATTTAGTTGTGCATACGCACTTTTATGCCAACGCTTTTATGTACTTTTATTCTCTATACAACTAATATTAAGGCCCCAAAGTAAGCTCCACTAGGCTAACGTTACACTCACTTGTCAAAGTAAGCTACAGTACGCTTACATTGCACTACAAAGTAAGCACCAAGACGCTTACTCCGCACTAACTCACAACAGATGCGCTGCCTGCGTCTGTCGCACTGCAACTGTCGCCAGCACGACGCACATGTAAGTTCCTACGCTTGTTTGTTTGTTTGTAACTTACGAAGAGAGACAGCTGAGACTTATCATCACAGTTTTTAATGTTAAAAAATTTAGAATTAACTAAGAAGAATAATGACTAAACGCAAGGATATAAAACTCGAAAATAAGCCCGAACCAGAGCTTAACAATTAAGATTTCTTTCATCAGTTTATATGGATATAACGTAATATGCCTGTAATGGTATCTATTAACATGTTGTATTGAAGATTTCCAAGTTGTATCTCTCTAGAAAAAGTATGATGGTAATGTGTTACAAATACGACCAATTTATTTAAAAAGTGAAAATAAATCGCCTGGCAATGTCTTGTTATCACAATTTTGCTGTCTCTCTTTGTCCTCTTTGGTTGTGGTATTCAATTTATGTACTAATGCGTAGATTCATTAATTTATTTAGTTTTAGCGTTGCATGTCTATTTGGTACTAGTATCATATTGGTATTGAGATTTGATTGAGAAAATCTTTGGTGAAGTATATATTTCGTGAAACATCAAACAGATTTTAGATGAAAGGAATAATGAGAAATCTTTTTGAACGATGAACTCGTTTTTTGGCTTCGCAGTTACAGTAGAATTGACTACACGAACTTTTTCTTTTTTATTTAACATCTCAATTAACCCTTCGTCATCAAAAACCAGCAATTCGTAACATTCACAACCAACCTCTCAGGTGGAACAACTAGAAGCTCAAACTCGAGAAATGAACCAAATCATAGTGGAACTGGAAGCCAAGAAAGCTTCCACCAGCGAAGACCTGAAAGCCGCAGAAGAAAAGACCATTCTCCTCCGAGATATCATTGCCAATTTAGAACAACAGTTAGAACAAAAAGTCACCCATGAGAAGGACATTCTAGAACAATTGGAACAGATGAAGGTGACCATAGACGATCGGGACAACAAGATGAGGTCTTTGCTTGGAGAGTTGGAGACGATCAAGAATGAGAAGATGGAGCAGAGTGACGCGGTCTGTGTCAAGTGTGGACAGGAAGAGGATAAGTTTGGGGAGCTTATGGAGAAGATTAAGGAACAGGTGAGTTGATTTGAAGTTAAGATTTAGGCTTTTAATTTTTTATTCATCATAGGTTAGTCTTTGACCGCGATCTCGCGTGTATTTAAAATTCACTTTGCCTTTTAGGCTATTATTATCTTTACATCAAAAATGGAGAGAGGGAAAGGTTTATATATTTTGAACACGTATTTTGCGCTTGGTTAATTTAAAAATGAAACGGCTGAGATAATGAGTCTTGACCTTCGTTGCAAGAGCACGCCACTTCCCGATTCTGGGCCACTTCCTGCCTGCCACGACTGAGCTTTGAGCGCTTCCAGATCCCTTTCCACCAAATTCTTCCAGCAATACCGCTTCTCATTTGCTCTTCCGAGATATGCACGTTACATCACACGATCCTCACTCCTCTCTACATAACCGATCCCTACAGCGTAGCTATACCAGCGTACAGAGTATTTGATGATCGTTATGTCCCCCGTACAGTGCGTGTACCTGGAGAGCACAGTGCACCGGCGCACGCGGCGGCTGGAGCGCATCCACGAGGAGTGCTCCGCGTCCTGCAGCGAGCCCAGCGAGGACGTCTCCCTCCGCGACACCAAGGGACACCATCTAGAGGTAGCCATGCACTCTCTACTCTATCATCCCTCGTACAGTGCATCGCATCCACGAGGAGTGCTCCGCGTCCTGCAGCGAGCCCAGCGAGGACGTCTCCCTCCGCGACACCAAGGGACACCATCTAGAGGTAGCCATGCACTCTCTACTCTATCATCCCTCGTACAGTGCATCGCATCCACGAGGAGTGCTCCGCGTCCTGCAGCGAGCCCAGCGAGGACGTCTCCCTCCGCGACACCAAGGGACACCATCTAGAGGTAGCCATGCACTCTCTACTCTATCATCCCTCGTACAGTGCATCGCATCCACGAGGAGTGCTCCGCGTCCTGCAGCGAGCCCAGCGAGGACGTCTCCCTCCGCGACACCAAGGGACACCATCTAGAGGTAGCCATGCACTCTCTACTCTATCATCCCTCGTACAGTGCATCGCATCCACGAGGAGTGCTCCGCGTCCTGCAGCGAGCCCAGCGAGGACGTCTCCCTCCGCGACACCAAGGGACACCATCTAGAGGTAGCCATGCACTCTCTACTCTATCATCCCTCGTACAGTGCATCGCATCCACGAGGAGTGCTCCGCGTCCTGCAGCGAGCCCAGCGAGGACGTCTCCCTCCGCGACACCAAGGGACACCATCTAGAGGTAGCCATGCACTCTCTACTCTATCATCCCTCGTACAGTGCATCGCATCCACGAGGAGTGCTCCGCGTCCTGCAGCGAGCCCAGCGAGGACGTCTCCCTCCGCGACACCAAGGGACACCATCTAGAGGTAGCCATGCACTCTCTACTCTATCATCCCTCGTACAGTGCATCGCATCCACGAGGAGTGCTCCGCGTCCTGCAGCGAGCCCAGCGAGGACGTCTCCCTCCGCGACACCAAGGGACACCATCTAGAGGTAGCCATGCACTCTCTACTCTATCATCCCTCGTACAGTGCATCGCATCCACGAGGAGTGCTCCGCGTCCTGCAGCGAGCCCAGCGAGGACGTCTCCCTCCGCGACACCAAGGGACACCATCTAGAGGTAGCCATGCACTCTCTACTCTATCATCCCTCGTACAGTGCATCGCATCCACGAGGAGTGCTCCGCGTCCTGCAGCGAGCCCAGCGAGGACGTCTCCCTCCGCGACACCAAGGGACACCATCTAGAGGTAGCCATGCACTCTCTACTCTATCATCCCTCGTACAGTGCATCGCATCCACGAGGAGTGCTCCGCGTCCTGCAGCGAGCCCAGCGAGGACGTCTCCCTCCGCGACACCAAGGGACACCATCTAGAGGTAGCCATGCACTCTCTACTCTATCATCCCTCGTACAGTGCATCGCATCCACGAGGAGTGCTCCGCGTCCTGCAGCGAGCCCAGCGAGGACGTCTCCCTCCGCGACACCAAGGGACACCATCTAGAGGTAGCCATGCACTCTCTACTCTATCATCCCTCGTACAGTGCATCGCATCCACGAGGAGTGCTCCGCGTCCTGCAGCGAGCCCAGCGAGGACGTCTCCCTCCGCGACACCAAGGGACACCATCTAGAGGTAGCCATGCACTCTCTACTCTATCATCCCTCGTACAGTGCATCGCATCCACGAGGAGTGCTCCGCGTCCTGCAGCGAGCCCAGCGAGGACGTCTCCCTCCGCGACACCAAGGGACACCATCTAGAGGTAGCCATGCACTCTCTACTCTATCATCCCTCGTACAGTGCATCGCATCCACGAGGAGTGCTCCGCGTCCTGCAGCGAGCCCAGCGAGGACGTCTCCCTCCGCGACACCAAGGGACACCATCTAGAGGTAGCCATGCACTCTCTACTCTATCATCCCTCGTACAGTGCATCGCATCCACGAGGAGTGCTCCGCGTCCTGCAGCGAGCCCAGCGAGGACGTCTCCCTCCGCGACACCAAGGGACACCATCTAGAGGTAGCCATGCACTCTCTACTCTATCATCCCTCGTACAGTGCATCGCATCCACGAGGAGTGCTCCGCGTCCTGCAGCGAGCCCAGCGAGGACGTCTCCCTCCGCGACACCAAGGGACACCATCTAGAGGTAGCCATGCACTCTCTACTCTATCATCCCTCGTACAGTGCATCGCATCCACGAGGAGTGCTCCGCGTCCTGCAGCGAGCCCAGCGAGGACGTCTCCCTCCGCGACACCAAGGGACACCATCTAGAGGTAGCCATGCACTCTCTACTCTATCATCCCTCGTACAGTGCATCGCATCCACGAGGAGTGCTCCGCGTCCTGCAGCGAGCCCAGCGAGGACGTCTCCCTCCGCGACACCAAGGGACACCATCTAGAGGTAGCCATGCACTCTCTACTCTATCATCCCTCGTACAGTGCATCGCATCCACGAGGAGTGCTCCGCGTCCTGCAGCGAGCCCAGCGAGGACGTCTCCCTCCGCGACACCAAGGGACACCATCTAGAGGTAGCCATGCACTCTCTACTCTATCATCCCTCGTACAGTGCATCGCATCCACGAGGAGTGCTCCGCGTCCTGCAGCGAGCCCAGCGAGGACGTCTCCCTCCGCGACACCAAGGGACACCATCTAGAGGTAGCCATGCACTCTCTACTCTATCATCCCTCGTACAGTGCATCGCATCCACGAGGAGTGCTCCGCGTCCTGCAGCGAGCCCAGCGAGGACGTCTCCCTCCGCGACACCAAGGGACACCATCTAGAGGTAGCCATGCACTCTCTACTCTATCATCCCTCGTACAGTGCATCGCATCCACGAGGAGTGCTCCGCGTCCTGCAGCGAGCCCAGCGAGGACGTCTCCCTCCGCGACACCAAGGGACACCATCTAGAGGTAGCCATGCACTCTCTACTCTATCATCCCTCGTACAGTGCATCGCATCCACGAGGAGTGCTCCGCGTCCTGCAGCGAGCCCAGCGAGGACGTCTCCCTCCGCGACACCAAGGGACACCATCTAGAGGTAGCCATGCACTCTCTACTCTATCATCCCTCGTACAGTGCATCGCATCCACGAGGAGTGCTCCGCGTCCTGCAGCGAGCCCAGCGAGGACGTCTCCCTCCGCGACACCAAGGGACACCATCTAGAGGTAGCCATGCACTCTCTACTCTATCATCCCTCGTACAGTGCATCGCATCCACGAGGAGTGCTCCGCGTCCTGCAGCGAGCCCAGCGAGGACGTCTCCCTCCGCGACACCAAGGGACACCATCTAGAGGTAGCCATGCACTCTCTACTCTATCATCCCTCGTACAGTGCATCGCATCCACGAGGAGTGCTCCGCGTCCTGCAGCGAGCCCAGCGAGGACGTCTCCCTCCGCGACACCAAGGGACACCATCTAGAGGTAGCCATGCACTCTCTACTCTATCATCCCTCGTACAGTGCATCGCATCCACGAGGAGTGCTCCGCGTCCTGCAGCGAGCCCAGCGAGGACGTCTCCCTCCGCGACACCAAGGGACACCATCTAGAGGTAGCCATGCACTCTCTACTCTATCATCCCTCGTACAGTGCATCGCATCCACGAGGAGTGCTCCGCGTCCTGCAGCGAGCCCAGCGAGGACGTCTCCCTCCGCGACACCAAGGGACACCATCTAGAGGTAGCCATGCACTCTCTACTCTATCATCCCTCGTACAGTGCATCGCATCCACGAGGAGTGCTCCGCGTCCTGCAGCGAGCCCAGCGAGGACGTCTCCCTCCGCGACACCAAGGGACACCATCTAGAGGTAGCCATGCACTCTCTACTCTATCATCCCTCGTACAGTGCATCGCATCCACGAGGAGTGCTCCGCGTCCTGCAGCGAGCCCAGGACACCATCTAGAGGTAGCCATGCACTTTGTTCTCAAACTTTACCTTTGATACAAGAGGTATCATGCCTTTGCAAATACGACACGGCTGTACTCACGTTTCTATTTTTTTTATACAACGAAGTAAGAAGACGAGCAAGACGCTCTCCTGATGGTAAGAGATAACGCTGCCCATGATAAAAGTACAATGCTACCCAGGATTTTACAAAGGTAAAATTCTATAAAAAATCAAAGGTTAATTTCAATTCATATTGTCCGAAACCGTGGTTGAGACTGTACAAACGGTAATTTCCAAAATCGTACCATTCCTATAAAGAAATATATTAAAGTAAGAAATGGATTAGCACCATATCGAGGCTCACACCACTAGAAACAGAACAGTCGTAGAAAGGCGTTGTAAAATGTGTTTTGGAATCTTACCTTAAAACTTTCTCTTGTCCTCATAAAATTTTACAATTTGTATGCACCCCGTGTCCCGAATGGCTAATCACGAACTTGTCATTGAATGAGAAAAAACGGGATTTTAAAACAACTACTTAGCGTTTCTAAAATATTTTTTGTGTCAGTCAATTCAGAACTTGTTAAAATGATCCGAAATTGAATCGACCTATTTTAAATTAGCTGATCTAATGAGGAAATCATGATCACTAAACTTCACCGCCCACGCAGAGCGTTCACCTAGGCTTAGAATATTTTATCAGTCTAGATTCTAATTGCAATTTTCTTTTATTATTTATTTAATTGGTTTTACAAATTAGTTGATCTATAAATCATGCTGTTTTCTGCGTTTTCGTTCAGCTAGAACTAGAAAATATAAAGTACTAGCTGCGCCCAGCGGTTTTACCCGCTGTACAGTAGCCTATGTGTTATTCCAGGGTTTAAGCTATCTCTATACCAAATTTCAACTCAATAGGTCCACCTGTTTAGCCGTGAAAGAGTAACAAACATACATCCAGACACCCTGACATCCATACATTCTTACAAATTTTCACGTTTATAATATTAGTTAGATTAAATAAATAACCCAGTAAATACAATAGAATAAGAAAATACATGCTCGTCAAATATAAAATCAAAAAGAGTTACAACTCTTTTTGATTGAAATTGAATTTGTATAATTGTAATTATTGGCAGCCGCGATTTCAAAGAACGAAAAACTTCTGCAATGTATCTAAGACACCTCGAAAGACGAAGCTTACCTGACACTGGTCAATATTAAGCCTCCTTTATTCCTCAGGCGACGTCACCAGACAACTTGACCCCTCGAGTGCCTCAAATGTCGGAGTTATCCGGCGTGTGGGAGGGTCTCACTACACTGGCCCGAGCTGAAGACGCGGCGCTCAAGCGGATACATGATCTGGAGATGCAGAGAACACAGCTGAAGGATGTGGCTCAGGTTAGTGTTGTAGGACAAGTGACCAGATAACTTGACCCCTCGTGTTGCTGTTATCTGGTGGGTGGATGGGTCTCACTATACTGGCAAGTACAAGCGGATACATGACTTGGAGATGCAGAGAACGCAGCTGAAGGATGTGGCTCAGGTTAGTGTTGTAGGACAAGGGACCAGATAGCTTGACCCCTAGTTTCAGCGTTGTCGGGCGTGTGGTAGGGTCTCACTATACTGGCGAGTTCAAGCGGGTACATGACTTGGAGATGCAGAGAATGAAGGATGTTGTCCAGGTTAGTGTTGTAGGACTTGTGACTAGGTAGCTTGACCCCTCGTGTCACTGCTATCTGGTGGGTAGATGGGTCTAATTATACTGGCTATGAAGGTGCGGCACTCAAGCGGATACATGACTTGGAGATGCAGAGGACGCCACTGAAGGATGTGGCTCAGGTTAGTATAAACTTCACCAGACAATTGGATCCCTTTTACCATAGATATTAGGTGTGTGGAAGGGTCTGACTATATTGGAGCGTGCTGAGCATACGAAGCTCAAGCGGTAAGGCACTGGTTAGTGAAACTGCCACAAAAGATCAAAAAAGGTCGAAGCGGCTTAAAGTCCTTTTGAGGTTCCCCCAATAACAATAATAGTCTGACTTTATAGACCACACAAAGTTTAAGTCAAAAGTTTAAGTCGCCGTATGTAGGTATCTATACAGATAATACCAATTTCTGTGTATCATATAGCAGCTCAATTTTCCTGGTTTGTTGGTGTTCTTCACTTGAGGGATTATGGATGGAAGTTACAACACAAAATTACAAAGTTAAAAGAAGTTTAGCGACGACGAGTTTAAACTATTAGCGATAGTATTACGGTATAATCTTAAGCAAATTGATCGTTCAGAACCGTTATACAAATGAAAAACAAAGTGAAAATTAAAAGATTGTTGTCATGTACAGAAATAAAATCTCAAAGCACAGTATACTTCGTGTAGTAGAATTACAGAGAATACATTATCAATGGCGTATAATTTAAAAAGAATGAACATAATAAACGTAGTAGTTGCGGACCTTGGCGCTGCCACCGGGTTCGCTTGGCTCGCGGCCAACGCGTTTATTTTGATAACTGATACGCGTCACGCTTTCACAATATGTCACACGCCAGCAAACTCATGTTAGCTGGGAGTCTATTAGTCCATTGAAAAGTTACATTTGGGGTTGCGTTTTTTAGAGGACGCAATTTTATTTTTTTGATGTGTAGGGGGGGTCAGTGTAAAGCTATAACCAAGTTTGTGGGGTCGCCACCCTTGTCCCACGGCCGCCATCTTGAAAATAGGGGTTGAAATGGTTTTTACGATATATCTCTTAAACTATTCATCTGATTAAAAAAATTTACTAACATTTTTTGTTTCAGATTAAATTCTCTACAACTTTGGTCCAGTAACTTTTTGTCGTAGATCTAAAAATAAAAAAGTTATAAGCGAAAAATTTTTTTAATTAAAATTCATATTTTCGAAAAAAAACACCTTTCCGAAACTTAGGGCTATTAAAAAAAATATTTTGGAAAAAAATTTTGAAAAATGCCAAATTTTGAATATTCGAAAATCGTTAAAAATAAAGTAATCTTCAAAAATGCAGAAATTTTTGGAAAGGTGTTTTTTTTTTCGAAAATATGAATTTTAATTAAAATTAATTTTCGCTTATAACTTTTTTATTTATAGATCTACGACAAAAAGTTACTGGACCAAAGTTGTAGAGAATTTAATCTCTAACAAAAAAAGTTATTAATTTTTTTTAATCAGATGAATAGTTTAAGATTTTTGAATTCAGTCGTTACAACTCACACACATACACAGAGTAACGGGATATTTTAATTTTGGCAACAAATTAATTAACAGATGCAACAGATTAACGACTAACTATGACGGCAAGACAGCTGACAACAGCTGATCACTGACATGAAAAGTTTCGTTCAAAAAGTAGAAGTGAAAAAGATACCACAGATTATACACTCGACTGTAATACGGATGTTCCAGATATACACATTTTAGATCGGCAAGTTTTTTAGCATAAAATATAAGTATGGAATCTGATACAGAGAATATTACTTTCCGGCAATATAGAAATAATATTTCGAACTCATTGGATAATCTTTCGAATTCATCACTTTTTGAAAGCCCAATGCCAAGTTTGCCGACTCTTTCACCATTAAATCAGAGCTGTATTGAATATGATAGTGAGATAGAGAGGCTCAACAATCGTCTTTCAAGCGCAGTGCAGGAAAATGACTACCTCACTCTTGAAAACCAAAAACTTAAAACAGAGTTGGCTTGTCATAAAAAGACACTGTTAAAATATGAGACTGTAGGTTTCATAGATAGTCCTATGGCAACTTCTAACAATCGTAAAAGGAAACGAGTGACAATTGCAAATGAAACACCTACTAGACCTATTATTATCTCTAAAGGAAGCAGTGTGACGACTGCCCACACAACAGTCGAAGGTTGTAATAGTAGTACCAACATCCAAAATAAAATGAACCCACAAACACTATCATTGGAAAATAATAAAGATGACCTCAATATTTGCCTTAAAACTGGCGCTACATCCTCAATTAATGGCGATGAACTAAAACCTAAAGATGATCAACCCAATAAAACAAAAAATCAAACCAAGACAAACAAACAAAACATCACTATCAACACGTCGTGTAATGATCATAACAATGATAAAATAGGAGATGGCGAAACAATTAGTAGTCAACGAAAAAAAACTGATAACAGACCAAAACTATTAATTTATGGTTCTCAACAATGCGGAGGACTGGCATCACTTCTGACTAGGTTTAGAGCAGATTTTTGTGAAAAATATGAAGAATATGACGTCTTTGCATGTATCAAACCTTTCGCAACAGCAGAAGAAATCTTGAAATTTTGTAACGAAGCACAATTAAATGTAGAACAAGATAAATTAGTCTTATGTGTAGGCGAAAATGACAGGAATCCTTACAAGTTATTATTTGAACTATCAGGGGCCTTAAAATATCTGGAAAAGTGTGAAGTTATTGTACTGAACGTAGTGAATAATAAGTACCTGAATGAGACAAAATTAAATAACTTGATTAAATTACTTTGCACATATGCCCCAAACTGTGAATTTGTTAGCATTGAGAGGAGTTATAATATGAGCAATTACCATTATTTGATGACATTGTGTAAGAAAATTTGCCTAATTATTGATAGTAAATATTATGATAACAATATTATTAACTTCTCAAAAATCAAAGCTCACATGCATAATCGTAGGTTGTCGTCAGGGTCAAAACAAGTAGTACAGAAATTATTGCCCGATTATTTTAAAAAATTGGAGCCAGGAATCCATAATGATGCTAGAACCCAGATAAAGACCAAGTCTAAAAAAACAACACTATTAGATTACTTCCCCACTATATCTAAACAACCCCCTATACCAAACCCTATACAAAACCATGACAGCTCGGCCGAAACAATCGTTGAAAGAAACAATCATCTTTTTCGAGATTGAGCAGACTTTGACTTTGTTTCACCAAAATATAGCAGGTTTACTAAACAAATTAGAATCAATGGAATTAGCAATAGACAATTTTTTACATAAGAATATTAACATCGACATTATTTGTTTATCGGAAACCTTTATTAAAAATGGTACCGAGAACAATATCAGGCTTAAAGGTTTTAAAGTTGCAGCATCTTACTCCCGAAAGAATGAAAAACGTGGAGGAGTGTGTATCCTAACTCGAAATTACATAGAAACATCTGACGTTCCAATATGCAAAGAGATCTCCGAAGATAAACATTTTGAATGTTGTGGTATTTCCATTGTTTCATTAAAGATTATTGTAATATGCATATATCGAACACCAAATAGCAATGTGAACATATTTTTCGACAAGTTAGAAAAAATCTTGCATAAAATTTCAATAAAACAAAATAAAAAAATAATACTAACAGGTGACTTAAACATAGACACTCTTAAATCGAATAACATTTATTCTAAAAGATTAGTTGACATCGCACTTAATTATAATTTACTCATTCATATTAATGAACCTACAAGAATAAACTCGTGTATAGACCATGTGATTAGCAACATAAGAGAAGCAAAAGGTGAAGTCCACGAATTATGTCTATCAGACCACAATACTGGGCAAACTTTAACTATACCTGTGTCTAAAATGCCAAAAAAGACCAGCCATTGGTATGAAGAGAGCCGTAATTACAGCGCGGAAAATATTAATAAATTTAAAGACTGTCTCTCCTCTTTGGACTGGTATAACTTGTTGAATAACGATAACTTCAATGACGCTTTTAATGAATTTCACGACACATTCTGTCTTTTTTACTATCTGTGTTTTCCATTAGAAAGACGTAAAATCAACTGTAATACTAAATCTCCATCATGGATAACTTCAGGGCTTCGTAAATCAAGTAAGAAAAAACGAAAACTCAAATTTATCTGTTTTAAATATAGCACAGCAGAAAATAAATCCCGTCTACGAACCTATAGTAGTATTCTTAGGAAATGCGTTCAGCAATCTAAGCAAATTATAAATCATAAACGAATAAACAGTGCTAATAACAAATGTCGAGCTACTTGGCAAATAATAAAAAACAAAGCGGATTCTTGTCGAGTATTTGCCGGCATTGAAGAGCTAAATGTTGAGGGAAACATATTACGTGAACCAACAAAAATTGCTGATGCTTTTAACAAATACTATACTGAATTGACAAAATCAAGTGGATCATGGGATGATGGAGATTATAAAATGAATAATATGCCTAGAGTAACGAATAGTATGTTCCTTACACCATGCACTACAGATGAGCTGAGTAAAGTAATAATGTCACTAAAAAATTCACACACGGTCGGTTTCGACGATGTATGCACAAAGGTAATCAAAGCTTGCTCAAAATCAATTGCACCCATAATGGTAAACTTGATAAATACATCATTTTCCAAAGGGATATTTCCAGAAAGATTAAAACAAAGTATAGTTAGACCTCTTCATAAAAAAGACGATAAGCGTAATGTAAATAACTACCGTCCTATAACACTTATACCAATAATAGCGAAAATATTTGAAAAAACTATGCACCTTCGCCTAACTAACTATTTAAAAACATTTAATATTATTCGAGAGGAACAAAACGGTTTCCAAAAAGGAAAATCAACGACGTTAGCTGCATACAACCTTATTAGTAAAATAGTAAACCAAATAGACAAACGCATCCCGGTATCAGTGATCTTCTTTGATATGAGTAAAGCGTTCGATTACGTAAATCACAAATTGCTATTACATAAATGTGAGTATTACGGTATCAGAGGTATATCTCTCGACTGGATTAGGAGTTATATCTCAAACCGTAAACAGTGTGTGGAAATAACATCCCTGAACGGAAAATATATGTCTAAAACCTATAGGTCAACATACGAACCTAATATAAGCGGTGTGCCTCAGGGCAGTATTCTTGGACCGCTGCTGTTTTTAATTTATATTAACGACCTACCTTTGGCGGTCAATCACAAATGCGTGTTGTTCGCAGATGACGTATCTGTAGTTGTGACTAACGAAAACAGGTCAATACTTAGTCATGAATATCAAATTAATATTACAGCTGACTTAATTCTAAACTGGCTAGGCTGTAATAAATTGCATGCTAATTTATCAAAAACTAAATGTATTAATTTTCGTAATTATAATAATAATAATATTCTAAATCCTATTAAATTTGACATATTATGTAAAGGAGTACCAATTGAAGTTACTGATTCATTGAAATTTTTGGGAATGGTCTTAGACAAGAACTGTAATTGGAAAAGTCATATTGAATATGTATGTGCTAAATTAAACCGTTTTGTTTTTGCTTTAAGACAACTTCGGCGTACGGTTAGTACAAGTGCTGCCCTCACTGCATACCATGGTTACGTTGCTTCCACTCTTAGATACGGACTTTTACTCTGGGGTAACTCTACCGACATTATGAAAGTGTTCTTGGTCCAAAAAAAGTGCATTAGAGCCCTAGGTGGCATAGGACCTTTAGAGTCATGTAGGCCACTCTTTACAAAATTGAGAATTTTGACACTCACGAGCCTTTACATTATGCAAGTGGGAGTCTTTGTCAGAGAACATCCAGATATGTTCCAAAAATATAGCCAAGACAGTCGGTTTACTCGCATAAACAGAGACCAGACCAGGTTAAAAATGCCTATGCATAGGTCGGCTTTATGTAGTAAAAATTGCGAGATTATGACCATCAAAATATATAATCATCTCCCACGAGAGATTAAAGAATTGTCACTTGAAAAATTTAAATTCAAACTTCGGGCATGGTTAATTAATAATTGTTTCTATGACATTAATGAATATTGGAACCATAAAAGGAACATAATCTCGTAATTAAATTTATTTATTATAGTACTATTCCGTAATTTAATTGTGTATTTCATTATTTTAACTATTATTTAATAATTTTAACATTGTAATTGACAATCATCATAGATTAATCATTCATGTTGTGACATTTATTAATTTTTGAACGAATAATTCTGAATCTGACATTTTATTATTTTCGTTGACATATTATTATTTTTATTTTCGATGGTATATTGTTATTATGCTTTTTGGGCTATAATTTAATTTAATATTGTTGGGTATAATGAATTAATTGAATTTAAATGTGAATTTAATGTATGTCGAATCTAAAGTTATAATGTTCTTATATATTAATACATGTCTCGTAGCTCGGTAAGTCGATAATAAATATTAACATATTAAACTTAGGTAACTACTGAAAAATTTGCATGCCATATGGAGGCAGAATGTCTAGAACTAAACCAATATATCTTTAAGACCAAATTGTACACATTCTCGCAAATAAACTATTTCATTTCATTTCATTTCATTTCATTTCATTTCAAGAGATATATCGTAAAAACCATTTCAACCCCTATTTTCAAGATGGCGGCCGTGGGACAAGGGTGGCGACCCCACAAACTTGGTTTTAGCTTTACACTGACCCCCCCTACACATCAAAAAAATAAAATTGCGTCCTCTAAAAAACGCAAGGTAAGGCCTAAAAAATGTAACATTTCAATGGACTATATGTATATGGTTGAGATAGGAACGAATGAGGATCCGCGGACGAGTGCTTCGGCGTACCCACTGCCCCAGAATTATGGCATCCCGCGGGAACAACTAGGTTTTTAGTGGGTATCCCCGCCGTACCATTCTTCAGCGGGGGAGTCCCACATACCGCTCTGCGCCCCCAGCGCAGGTTAACGATGCGTAATGCGTTTTTCCTGAGTAAAAAGAAATTGAATGAGTATCTATACTCTATGCCGACCGAATTGGAAGTGATAATACCTTTTAATCTGAACATAGTACAGATAAATATTTAGGAAATGATACATTATAATAAGTTCCTTTGTATTAAGAATGAGAAAGATTTTTATAGGTACTTAAAGTCTCTTCTTAGGCACATTAACTTAAGAATTCATTGCAGAAGTAAGCTGTAAAAGTTTAATTTCTCGTCTCAGTGAACAAAAGCATTGATTCACATCTATTCTTGTACATCGTCAAAGAAAACATTTTCACTGCCATGGATAATGTAGTGCTCAATATTTGGGGTATAAATAGTGTATGAACTGTATGAAACTAGAAATGTGATGATCTCATGTGATATCCTAACAAATAGATGAAAACGAGATCGGTTTCTTAAAACGCGATGAATATATTTCGCAACAAATTTCAAAATATCATTGTATAACAATCGTAACCTTTTTGAAGGCACCCATTTGTACTTCCTATTTCCCATTAATATTATTGTTATTTTTTTTTTCGCAAAATGGCCCTTTAATAGCAGCAGACTTCTATTATAGGCGACGGTAACACCTCACCGTCCGGCGGGTGTCTACTTGTGTCTTTACCGTTAAACTTACAAAGTGTGTGTAATAGATTTTTAGACTATCGCTACAAAAAACGTAGGGATTCATAGCAACGCCTTTACTCATTGAGTTAGCTTCTTAGTCATTCAATCTGTAATATCAATCCATCACAAACAATTCTAAGAAAAGTTATTCTCAACTCACGAGTAAGAAAATCGACTCAATTTTCAACAGAGCTGCATACATTTTTGAGTTGATTTGTTCGCTTTATTTGTAAACTAAAATAATATTTCATCACATTCTCATCGTTCAGATTTCAGTGTTTTCACAGCTCAGTTGAGCTGCAAACGATCTGTTATAGAGTTCTTAGGATTTGTACACAAACAGAAACTGTTTCTGGTGAAAGCTTTCATAGTTTAGCTGAAGCTACAAAAGAACAATCTGGTTCTTGTGTGTTAAGTGAGGAAAACCAAGTTTAGGGATGCAGAAGTAATATTCCTTGAAATACGTATATTCGACTTAGCTACAAGCAATTTTTTAGATTTTACCTGAAGTAAAATAATTTTACTCTCTTACATTTATGTACAGGTAAAACCACACTTATTTTTTATAATTTGCAATGAATAACACTTGTTTTTGGGTCTATTACTTTTTGCCAAAGTTGCATAAGTAAGAGATTTCATATAAAATTTATTCATTATCCCTCGTTAAAATAGCGAAAAAGTCTTCTACTTATGGAGCGTTATGTTTACTTACATCTGGCAACACAATCTTCATTCATGAAAAAAAACCACCTGAACAAAAAAAATGCTTCAGAAATGACTTCCTAGTACCGCTGGCACAGACATCTGCCAACTGCGAAGAGTAAAGTCCACTAATCACTGTAGCTCTAATCTACATCAAATCTTATTATTTAATACGACACAGTTTCATAGTTCCCATGGAATGAATAGTGAGAGGAATGGCTTTGATCAGGTTTTGAAACCCGGAAAAAGTCTCAACAAACATACCAAGAAGTGAGCATCTCGTATAATCTCACCCCAAAATTTTCCCATTATCTCTCTTCTTCTTTTCTTGTTATCTTTGTTTTTTATTATCTTCCCTTCGTCAATTTTATTATCATCATCATAAACCTTCAATTTCTCACTACTTGATATATATACAAGGACACTTTTTGCCATTTTACTCTCGCCGATCAACATAATTAGATTGACGGCCGATGTAATGGTAACTGATCTTTGGTTCCACCTATCATTATAAACAGTTTAACCCATGCAATGAGTCACCGGGACATTCAGTGAATGTATGCATGTATGTAGGTGTGTAATTTGCGACCCTAATGCGCGGGATCAACTCTCTCTGCCCTCCAGTTAGATTCATACACCTCTATTGGCCTTGTACTTAGGGTTGGTACTATTGCTTATTAGTCACTTTTATTAGGTATATTATCTCTAGAAAAAATATCTCTTTGTGGAATATTCCCTTTGTTCTGTTACCAAGTTATAACCTTGCTCCGGTACGATGTTCAGTAGAGCAGAAAATTGGCTTTATCTCACTTTATAGATTTAGTCTGCTTCCATGTTCGGCCATATCGTTCCTTAACTTGAGACGAGTTATTGGTCAAAGACTAATATCTATAAGTAAACTAGCTGTGCCTAGTTGTAAGGTCTAAGCTATCTCTATCCCTTATTGATTAACCGATTTATATATAACCGATTAGGCGTAAACAGGTAAAAAACACGCATACATCCTTTCCATTTACAATTTTAGCTAGCCAAGATTATAAAATGAAGCTAAATTTTATGTTGTAGTATTTGCAACAGCAGTCACGCTGTAAAATTATCCTCTGTGTCGTAAAGTTCCCATCGTAAATAGAGTTTAAGATACTCTTCAACAACTAACATTTGGTAACATATGGCCATTAAAACTGTCGTAACAAATAACCACAGACTTACTAACCAATAGAGGTGACATGAGAGTAAATTTTGCACGAAGAAAAATGTGACGATTATATTTTTAAGCGAAACATCCCGTTTCGTATCGGAAGAAAAGAAAACAGTCTCATAAACCTAGTAATTATGATCTGGTTCATGGTCCCTGGTCATCTTACCCTTCCAACTGGAGCTATTCACGGCAGAGTATTTGTGGAGGTAGTGATAATTCGCCCAGACGAGATCTTGCATTGAAAAACCCTCTGGTCGGGAAGACATATTTCGTCTTTTCTCAGTCTCTTTTGTCTACACAGGTTTTAGTGGGCAAAAGCCTTTACTACACTATGACTTCCAGACAAGAATGCACTATCGCTAGACACTTTATCTTCTTAGAGTCATAGAGTGCTAAAGTTATCCAGAAAATGACTAATAAAAACTTAACAATAGAACTTTAACCCATTTAGAACGTAATTAACCCCCATAGCCTATTACACAACAGGAAGAAAAACAAACATGACAAAAATAGACAAGTGGCAACCCTGTAGATCTACGCGTAATTTACATGTGTGTGTGAGTGAGGGGGATAAATATAGGGATATGGAGATATGGAGCGCGGAATGCGTGGAGGCGGCAATTGATGACTTTATTGCTCGTATATCAGGAATTTCATATATTTAAGGATATTTTTGTTAGCTTAAGGCTGACGTACTTTAAAGCAATAAATATTAAAAATCCATGACATGATTTAACGCAAAACTGACAGACCGTAAGAAGACAAAATATGTACGAGTTTATGTAGCGCGTCATTGTCACGTTTAAATGTTGGTGTATCTTCTTTTAAAAGCTTTTTTTATAGCATTTTCATCAAAAAAGAACATTCTGATTAATGCTATATTATGCTAGAATTCTGGAATATTTATATGCTTTATTTCAAATACTAACACTAATTAATTATTAAATTTCATTGAGGTGAAATTTATGAAATCTAAATTCAACCAAAGAACATTAATGGCTTGACCGATTAATATGTTTTTGGAAGGTTTTGTAGGTCTGAGAATAGATCGAAAAGTATTTTTAACGCGGAAACGAAATTGAGCGAGTAAGCTTGTAACAATATCCTTGTTAGCAAGGATTGAGTGTTCAACTACATAGGTGAATGTTCTCACTATTCACAATTTGCCACATCCAACCCACAACATTGCCCACATCATTGATACATCGCAGTCTCAGTTCGCGCCGATGTCCAATGCTTCAGGCCGTGTTTTGCTGTCGCAAGGTTTACTCTTTAATCTAGACTAGTTTGCTAGTCCCAGTTGTCATATCCATTCACCATGTAATTGTAAGTTCATGTAGGCCGTGTTCGGTGTAGTGACCCATGTGTGATGTTTGTGTGGAGCTTTGTTAGGACCCACTTCGGTATGGGGCTGCCGGACTTGACCGTAAGTATTGTGTGAAAAGATACTATAAAAATGCCGGTATAATATATCAAACGCCTAATGTAATATTGGGTTAACACATCAATGAATTTTTTATACACCTCTAAATACGATTTTAAATATGTAGAGATAAAAAAAAAACACTTTTTAATG
Source organism: Hemithea aestivaria (assembly GCA_947507615.1). Classification (NCBI taxonomy): domain Eukaryota; kingdom Metazoa; phylum Arthropoda; class Insecta; order Lepidoptera; family Geometridae; genus Hemithea; species Hemithea aestivaria. The sequence goes on from OX382338.1 coordinate 15,804,359, forward strand.
GAGCTAGTTTTTATTAAATGTGTAATGACAGTGTGACGTCTCAAATAGCGTAATTTTACAGAACACACTTTGAACATTTTAACAAAGATCTTTGTAATCATGCTTTTCCTTTAAATAAATAAAGATAATAAAAAAATGCTTTTAGGGAAGCATGAATAAGTGATGATATACGAAAATGTAACAAAGAGTTACAGCAGTTTTAAAACTATGAACACAATAAAATAGAAATAGTGGAAAAATATAAGTTATCAAAAAATCTCCCTAATGCGATAACAAGGTGACATCTCAAAAAGCATTATTTTGGTAATAAGTAGTAGGTATTTATTGGGCATTCTAATTCACTTTTTCGAGCTCACTGTCGTTCGCTCACTCGAAAAAGCGAATTAGACTGCCCAATACAACACCTACTCTCCCGTCTTACCGTTCGATCACAATTAACACGTTCTTGTTATTACCGTTCGCTCTCGATGAAACATCAACGCAACGCTTCACAATCAATCTGAAACTTTTGTTTTCCATTCCTTCACTAACGCTCAATGAAACCCCTACCCCTACCTTAGCTACTGTTGTCGTTTGTGAGAATTCTAAAACGACCTACCTAGGTCATTAAAACTCACAAGCGTTGTTCACATACAATTAAGTGTGAGTGTCACATGCTGTGTTTAATGTCGTGTTGCGTTTAGTAATAAATTGCAGACAACATCGACTAACCAATAAAATTTAAACAGAATATATAGACTAAAATCAATTCATTACATATCATTTCATTATTGACTTCCGTACTAAATAGAGGCACAACTCTCAGAATGAAATTTATTAAACAATCTCAGGTGTTAAATTTAGACGAAATATGCCCTGAAGTAAGGACGTCAGAAAATCGACATGGCAATCTTCTGCCTAATACTATAAGATGTATAATCTGCGGTCCTTCCAATTGCGGCAAAACAAACGTCGCAATTGGTCTTTTATTACATGAAAATGGTTTGTGTTTTAAAAATGTGTATGTTTATTCTAAAACATTATACCAACCTAAATACATATATTTAGAGGAGGTTTTAAATTTAGTCCCCGAAGTATCATTTGCAAAATATTGCGATCGTGAACATATTCTGAGCCTTCATGACGCAAAACCGGATTCAGTGATAATATTTGATGATGTATCATGTGAAAACCAATCAAATATGCGAGATTATTTCGCCATGGGAAGACACAAAAACATTGATTGTTTTTACTTGAATCAAACATACAGCAAAATTCCCAAACAACTTATTAGAGATAATGCTAATCTGTTAATATTATTTAAACAAGATGATGTAAATTTACGTCATGTATATGATGAACATGTAAATACTGATATGTCATGGGTAGAGTTTCGACATATGTGTTCGAAAATTTGGAATGAACCATACAAATATCTAGTCATTAATAAAGATTGCGCAAAAAATAATGGTTGTTATAGATCGAGTTTTGATACATTTGTTATATTTGATAAGTAGTATAAAAGAGTGGAGCTCAAATGACTACTGTCATTACTCTCATTTTAACATAAGCGAATAGTACAAGATTATTATATTATATACAACATATATTACGATATGGAAAAAAAGTTAAAAGCTCAGGTTGTTCAAGTCGCAGAAGCGGTTAAAAAAAAAATTAGAAATATGAAATCAATGGAATCTGACAGTGAGAATATGCTAGAGAAAGTTTTTAAGCCCATTACAAATCCATTACATCAGTTAACTCAAAAAACTATCACAACAAAGCGCTCTTTTGATGATACAAATCAAGATTTTTCAATTGTGCAAGAACCAAAGATAAATTTCAATGAAACGATCAAGATACCAAAATCGGATCGTGGTTCTCAGAGAGACTTGGACGAAGAAATGGATAGTGATAGTACTGATGTTTATGATGATACAAACAACAGTCAGCTGTCTTACAAAACCATTGAGTCTGCTGAGAGTCCAACACCAGATGTTTCTTCTTGGTCACTTTCTTCAGAAGTATTTGATGATGTTCCATTTGGGGTAAGAAGGGAACGAGGACGACTTATGATGGGATCTTCACGTGTGCACGTAAACGATGATACAATAACTATAGCAACACGTAATTATAGTAGAACACCAGGCTTGAATGAACTATTATTCAAAAAAATCCCTGATTCAAATTTAGTAACAGACAAAGATTTACAAAATTATAAATCCGCTTTAATGGTCACAAACGCTCATCGCAGGGACTTTGATCCAAACAAGCCAATTAAATCAAATAAAGGGCAGAAGTATTTACACATCATAAAACCTCTATTTAAATTACATAAACCTACTTGTGTCACTAGTAATGTAGATGCTGTTAGTGAAGGTGAAGGCTTGTTACTAAAAAAAATAGTGAAAAAAAATACTGATTACGTTTATTGGGACGACCCCAACGAACTTGTAGAAAGATTAAAATTACTTATAGCTTCAAAAGATGCTGGCAATACTGGATTAGATAACGAAATAATTTCAATAATAGAGGAGTTACGTGAAAGTGGTATTATAAATTAAAGTTTTGGTGTGTTTTATTTTATTCGAGATACAGACTTCAACTGCAATTGACTTATTTAAAATGAACATCGATAAATTTGGGCATCATGTACACAAAAGATTGCGCTTATCAGAACTGTTTGATTCATCAGAAAATTATCTATCGAAAACTGAGACAGGTGACTATAATTTAAAATTGTCTCGATTATATGGCATCAAAACACCTTCAGCGCCTGACGATGTCGTGAACAAAAAGTATGTGGATGACAAAATTGCTAATGAGATTTCTAAATTTGTAAATGCAATAAAAGCAGACTTATTAGTTAATTTTAAACAGTTAGAAAAAAAATTTTGCACCAAAGACTACGTCGATAAATTAATACTCATACCGAAAAAATGATTAAGCAACAAGTGGTAAACGAAATTCATAGACAAGCACGAAGAAATTTCTTCAGACGAGCAGTGATCTTAAAAGGAATTGATGACTTATGGCAAGCTGATCTTATTGATTTTAAATCTTTGAAAAAATATAACAATGGTTTCACTTATATTTTAGTTGTGATTGATTGCTTTACAAAATATGTTTGGACGGTTCCGTTAAAGACCAAATCCAAAAAAGAAGTTGTTGAAGCATTTGCTCTTATAGTGCAAAAAAGTGGCCGTTCTCCTATAAACTTACAAACGGATAAGGGCACAGAATTTTACAATGACATGTTTCAGAATTTCTTAGAATCGTTAAAGATAAACCATTATTCAACGTATTCAACAAAAAAAGCTTCAATTGTTGAAAGATGTATAAGGACACTAAAAAATAAGTTACATAAATTGTTTAATTACAACGGAAGCTACAAATGGATAGGAAAATCCTTAGATAATGTTCTGATGGCTTACAATAACAAAAAACACAGTGTAACTAAATTTAAACCCGTAGATGTTAATGAAAAAAATGAGAACGTGGTTAAACAAAACATTGAAAAATTTCACGTCAGTCGAAAAGCAAATAGAATACGCGACAATTATTTTAAAATTGGTGATTATGTGCGGATTAGTAAGCACAAAAGCAGTTTTGAAAAGGGTTATACACCGAATTGGTCAACTGAAATTTTTACAATAAAAAGTATAAAAAGTACTAATCCGATTACATATTACATACAAGACCAAAGAAAACAAGACATACTAGGCTCATTTTACAGAGAAGAGTTGCAAAAAACGAATCATCCAAATGTGTATTTGATTGAAAAAATAATAAAGAGAAAAGGAAATAAACTTTTTGTAAAATGGTTGGGATTAAAAAATGAAGAAAACAGTTGGGTTACTAAAAATGCTATTCTACAGTGATATAAAGCATACGAACAGATATTTGTAATCAGTTCATTTAAAGAAATGCAAGGAGGAGGACTTGTTAATAGTGTCATAAATAATCTACCGTTTGAACTACATTTACCAGGCTATAATTATTGTGGCCCGGGAACTAAACTAGAAGAACGGTTACGAAGAGGAGATAGAGGTGTAAATAAATTAGACGAGGCTTGTAAAAACCACGATATAGCTTACTCTAATCATATAGACTTATTTAATCGTCACAACGCAGATTCAGAACTATTAAATATGGCTAAACAGCGATTACAATCAAAGGACGCTGGCAAAGGAGAAAAATTAGCTTCCTGGTTGGTCAGTAAAGTCATGAAAGCTAAACTGAAAACAGGATCTGGAATTAAAAAATTCAAGTCCGTTGTATCAAAAATAAAATCACAAATAAAAAACAATAAACCAAAAAATAATATATCTGCTATAAAATTTGCATATGGAGCCGCCAAAAAGTTATTACCCAAAAGATGCCATGTTCGTCTGCCTAGAATAATACCAATCCCCAAAAGAGGCGGAATTTTACCACTAATACCCATATTCGCCGGTCTCTCAGCACTTGGTGCGTTAGCTGGCGGTGCTTCCGGGATTGCAAAAGCAGTGAACGATTATAAAACAGCACAACAAAACTTGAGAGAATCCGAACGTCATAATAAAACTATGGAAGCAATTGCTATAGGAAAAGGATTGTATATGAAACCTTATAAATCTGGCAACGGTTTATTTTTTAAATCATCAAAAAACTAATTTCTCGGCTACCTAAGCGTGCCCTTACAAATATTGATCTTGTTAAATACGCTAAAACTATACCATACTTTCGCGGAGTTTACATGAGGGATAAGTTACCGTCAAAATCAAAAACCGTTGAGTGTGGTATTGTTAACTTGGACACTTATAAAAATAAGGGAACTCACTGGGTAGCCTATGTTAAAATAAAAGATTATTGTGAATATTTTAATAGTTTTGGTGACTTAAAGCCACCTATAGAGTTAGTTAGATATTTAGCTGTGAAAGATATTCATTATAATTATACCCGATTGCAAAATTTTGACGCAGTGAATTGTGGACATTTGTGTTTGAAATTTTTACTTAACTTTTGGGAATAAACTTAACGTTGTATATTAATTATCAATTTTAGCTAATAACTTCATTTACACAATGTCGTTCACACTGTCCATAACAGGCAACAGCGCCGTATTAACAAGTAATTACTCTCCTACTCTAGAACTTAATGATAACTACGAGTGTGCCTTGTTGCACTTGTCTACTTTTAATTCTATACCAAATATTACACAAAATAATAATAAATTTTATTACGGTAATAAAGAAGTTATCGAAATTCCTGATGGAGCTTATGAGTTACAAGACATAAATGATTTTTTACAAACAAAAATAAAAGGATGTGTTTTAAAATTATACTGCAACAATAATACGCTCAAAACTACAATTTTTTGTACAAAAGATATCCATTTTGACAGACCAGGTTCTATCGGGCAATTATTAGGCTTTGGAAAAGTGACTTTGGAAAAGAATATATTACATGAGTCTTTACTGCCAGTAGACATTCTATCCACAACAGTGGTACGGGTTTTTTTTTTTTTTTTTTTTTTTTTTTTATGTAATAGGTGACAAACAAGCAGACGGCCCACCTGATGGTGAGTGGCTACCGTCGCCTATGGATACCTGCAATACCAGGGGTACCGCTGGTACGTTGCCTACCTTTCAAGACTCTATTCACTTGCCTTTTGAAGAGTCCCATGTTATAGCTCATCGGAAATACCGCGGGCGGAAGCTCATTCCACAATTTGCAGGTGTACGGCAAGAAGGAGCGAGTGAATCGCACAGTGCGAGAATGCCAAGCATCAATAATGTGTGGATGGGCTTTCGAGCGGTGACGGCTCGTGCGGTGATAAAAGCGCGAGGCCGGAATCAGGTCGAATAACTCTTCAGAACACTCCCCATTGTATAAACGGTAGAAGATACAAAGGGATCCTACGTCCCTACGAAAACTGAGCGGTTCTAGGTGTTCGGTTAGCTTGAGGTCGTCAACAATTCTGACAGCTCTACGCTGTAATGCATCAAGAGGGTCAAGCTGATACTTGGGTGCTCCATTCCAGAGATGAGAGCAGTACTCTACGTGAGGTCTGACTTGTGCTAGATAAAGAAGCAGTCTCTGTCTCGACGTAAAGTACCGCTTCGCCTTATTGAGCACTCCAAGTTTTTTGGAAGCGAGCTTGGCCTTACCTGCAATGTGACCACGGAACTGAACATTAGCAGAAATGTCGACACCCAAAATTTTTATGCTATCCGAGACCCTGAGAGGAGTGTCCTGAAAGCGAGGAGCGACAACAAAAGGGACTTTCTTAGCGGTAAACGCGCAAACTTGTGTCTTGGTTGCGTTGAACTGGACCAGATTCAGCGAGCCCCAATCTGAGACCTGTTCCAGAGAAGCTTCAACGTCTGACACCAGTTTGTTCCTGCATTCCTCCACTACGGCACGGGGGGCATTGATGCGACCACAATACTGAGCGTCACCAGTACTGTCATCCGCATAGCAATGCATACCACTAGTTTGTAGCATATCATTGATGTGCAAGATAAACAGCGTCGGTGACAACACAGAGCCCTGAGGGACACCGGCATTGATCGGCTTACTGTCGGAACACTGCCCGTCGACAACGACCTGAATGCTCCGATCCGATAGGAAGCTGGCAACCCATTCGCACAACCCCTCGGGTATGCCAAAAGAAGGTAGCTTGGAGAGAAGTGCCCGGTGCCACACCCGATCAAAGGCCTTGGCGATGTCCAGACTAACGGCGAGTGCCTCTCCCTTGCTCTCAACGGCTTCAGCCCAGCGGTGAGTGAGGTAAACAAGAAGATCACCAGCCGATCGACCGTGGCGAAAGCCGTACTGACGATCGCTGATCAACTGGTGATCCTCCAGGTACCTAAGGAGCTGAGTGTTTATAACTCGTTCCATCACCTTACAGAGCAGGGAGGTAATGGCAATGGGTCGGTAGTTAGCTGGATCAGAACGGTCGCCTTTCTTAGGGATGGGGTGAACAAGGGCTATCTTCCAAGATGAGGGTACTCTTCTATTTGTGTAGGAGTGCAGGAAAAGACGCGTTAGGACAGGGGCCAACTCGGGAGCACAAGTTTTAAGGACGATAGCGGGAATATTATCCGGCCCACTCGCTTTCCGCACATCAAGGGATAAAAGTTCCTTCCGTACAGCTTTCTGAGTGAAGCGTACTTCAGGCATGGAACTTCCACACCGCGGGATTGTAGGCGGTGTGGCACCCCCGTCGTCGAGAGTCGAGTTAGAGGCAAAGATGGAGCCGAGGAGATCGGCTTTTTCTTTAGCACCATGGGCCAGAGAATCATCCGGCTTACGCAAAGCGGGTAGAGCGGACTTGCAAAAGTTACCCTCAGCAGCCTTGGCGAGAGACCAGAACGCACGACTTCCTGTAGGGAATCCGGCGAGTTGATCGCCAATTCGGCTTATATGGGCATCTCGTGCTTTAGCAGCAACCTTCTTACTGGACCTAGACTCGCTATTAAGCTTTTTCTTCAAGTCAGTGATGTTGGGATCGTGACAAGCGAGTGCCTCAGTCCACGATTTATAGGCGGTTTGTTTTTTGAGGGACGCTTCCGCGCAAGATTTATTAAACCATGGACGACTCCGCCCACCAACGCGTACAAGAGAGCAAGGAATAAATAACTCCATGCCCTGCAGCACAACATCAGCTACGGAGTCCGCACAAGTGTCAACACTGTCCGAAGAGAAGCAGAGTTGGTTCCAGGGATAGGACGCATAGAATTCACGTAAGCTATCCCAGTCAGCCGACCCATAGTGCCAAACTTTACGCTTACCACAGGTAGTATAGCGGGTACGATCATGGTTTGGCACCATCGTACGGACCAGACAATGGTCGGAGCGGCCAAGCGGCGCCTCAACCGAAACTTGGTACTGATCAGGGTGCGACGTCAGGAACAAGTCCAACAAGGAGGGGTCATGGCTCTCAACATCCGGTATTCTGGTGGGTTCAGAAACCAGTTGAGATAAACCATAGGCCGAAGCAAGGTCGAATGCTGCACGCCCCGCGTGATCGGTGGTCCTAGAGCCTAGCCAGTTGGAATGGTGGGCGTTAAAGTCGCCTAAAACCACTATCTCAGCGGAGGTGAATTGCTCCATAACTTGGTCAGCTCCATCCGATATGTGCTCGAATAATCGAGTAGTCTCCGTGTCCCCGCTATGTGATCTGTAGAGGCACACGTACACTCTGGTTTTACCACCATGGTTAGTACGCAGCCACAAAGTTGACAGATCACGATCTTCGAGACCAGAAAGACGGCGATAACAAATATCTTCCCGGACAAACACACATACTCCGGCGCGACGCATGAATTTATGCTCGAGATTGTACCCGGGGTAAAGCAAATAGGAAGTCTCGGTTGGGTCGAGTATTTGCGTCTCAGTTAAAAAGAGTAAGGCTGGTTTAGTAGATTCGAGGTGATAGTGAATCTCGTTGAGGTTAGCGTGAAGGCCCCTAATGTTGCAGAAATCCACTTGAAATGTGGAGTTGGTGGCCGCTGTGTAACTCTTTTTATATTTTGATCTGGCCATAAGGTGTGAAGTGAGTGGGGGTAAGGCAGCACAAAATGACTCCCCATCTTAGGGAAAAGAGAGAAAGCGGTAGAGCATATGGTTAAATACGAGATGACGGCGAGAGTGTATAGTGGGCACGGGGGACGGAAGGGCCCCCGGTCCCTCCTGCGAGAAACTGCCGGGATCCACTCCGGTCTCCTACTCCGGCACGACAGCAACTTACAGGATTATGCGCCGGATGGCGAGACAGCCTCCCGGGGCGGAGATACAAAGAGATCCCCGGGTTCGGGTCCCCTACTGTCCAGCGGGCGGCCAGCGGACAACCGTTTCACCGGGTCTCCCTGGCCCCCGAGCCCATCAGACACGGCCGTCAACCCGAATTACCTTCACCCAACCACGGGGCCCCAAAAATGGGGAGACAGAATGTACTGCGGAGTGGGACTGGTACTCCCGTCAACGTGTCGGAACATATCGAAATCCGAGGAGTTCGATACTTGGCGGCACTCTCAAATCGGGAGGGTGGTAGCCATCCAGACGGACTATAGAAATAGCCCTACCACCGGCAGAGTTTAAGTGGAGTTGCAGTTCTGCGAGCACACGCATCAGGATCTGACACATGTGCTCGCCGGACCGGCAAGGAATGCGGCGGGCACGCCTCCACGCTTATCCCTCAAATGAAGGGTTGAATGTGACCTTATAAGCGGCTCATACATTAACGGAAAATCTAGTCATATAATTCATGAATTTTCACCGAATGTGCCTCCTGGATATAGAATAATAGAAATACCAAAAAACACTATCTACTTTCCTGTAAATCGAAATACTGTTAATAGTGTTAACATTAGAATTTTGGATGTTAATAACAATTTAGTTAATTTTCGTGGTGAACAAATACAGTTGTATTTACATTTAAGAAGACGGCATGATTGATTATAATAATAATAATTATTATAATAAATATCCTACACAAGCTAAAACGAAGCCTAGTATCAATTGCACAATCCAAAAGACAACACATATCCGAAATAAAAAGATCAAATTATTATCTTCATCGAATAAAATTTTTCTTAAAACAATTGGATTGTTAAAATGAGTATTTTAAATATCACTAATTCACTAGTTTATGATAATACCATTGAAAGTATTGAAACTCATTCGTACAAGCCGTACATTACTAGTTTCAATAGAAATGATGAAATCCGTATACCGATAAATCAGCAAGATTTATACTTACTACCCTGCGCAAGTACTTTGTATGTAGAAGCTGTCGTCAATGTTGTTAAAAGTGATAAGAATGAAAAAGTGGATATCGTTGAATTTACGAATAATCCTTTGCTATATCTTTTTCAAGATATACGTTATGAATTAAACGGTGTTGAAATTGATAAAGTCAAAAATGCTGGGATTACTACTACCATGAAATCATTATTATCAATGAATGATTCTATGGCAAAGATGTCTAAAGTTTGGGGATGGGACATACACGGAATCAAAAATAATATTGGAGGTCATTTTACAGCTTCTGTTCCTCTCAGTAACATACTAGGATTTGCAGAAGACTATAAAAAAGTTATTGTTAATTGCAAACATGAACTTATTTTGTTACGAAGTAATACGGATCTTAATGCTTTAATGTTAAAGACCGGAGAAATATTACAAAGTATTACTATTCAAAAAATTGTTTGGCGTGTACCCCATGTCAAAGTTTCCGATAGAGAAAAAATTAATTTACTAAAATTGCTTGAGAAAGATCGACCAATTCAATTAGCTTTTAGAAACTGGGATCTTTATGAATATCCTATGTTACCGAAGACGAACAAACATACATGGTCCATTAAAACTTCTTCACAAATTGAGAAACCGAGATATGTGATTTTAGGACTGCAAACAAATAGAAAAAACGATGGTGCTAAAGATATGTCTCGATTCGATCATTGCAATCTACGTGATGTTAAAGTATTTTTAAACTCTACATATTATCCGTATGAAAATTATAATACCAATTTTACCAAACATAACTTTGCTTTAATATACGAACAATACGCAAACTTCCAGCATTCCTATTTTGCAGGCGGCAGAGAAAGAAGTCCTCTTTTAAGTGCACAAGAATTTAAAGATATAGCACCTTTATTTGTAATCGATTGCTCTAGACAAAACGATAATATAAAAACGGGACCAGTGGTTAACATTCGTTTAGAGTTAGAGTGTGATACTGAGATACCCGACCATACGGCTGCATACTGTTTAATTTTAAACGACTGTATCGTAGAATATAAGCCCCTTAGTAATATTGTCCGTAAGATATCATGATGAATTCTCTTTTTGTTGATGTACAAGGTTTTAAAGATAACAACAATAATTTTATTATAAAAGAATTTGCTTTAGCTACCAATGAGTTCACAAAAGTGTTTTTAATAAAACCTCCGTATCCATATGCAAAATTGACTTCTGAAGAAAAGAAAACAGTTAAGTGGATTGAAAGAAATAGAGGTATTACTTGGAGCGAAGGCTATATCGACTTTAGAGAGTTTAAACGAATTATAATTCCTTTATTAAAGAATAAAACTATCATAATGAAGGGACTTGAAAAACAAAAATGGTTAAACGAATTATGTAATGAATGTGTTTTTATTGACATAGAAGGTAAAGGCTGTCCTAATTTTGCATACTTATATGAAAAATATTGCTGTTATGAAACTTGATATAACTGTTTTTATCATAAAAAATGTTGTGCTCTTAAAAATACATTGTGTATAAGAAAATGGTGTACTGAAAACAAAATATCTGTTAAATAAATTTACTTTGATGTACCTACTCGTTTCATTTCCTACACAATCCCTACCAACTTAGTTATTTATTAAAAGTATAGTCATAACATATCAGGTGAGAAGCCGTGGGCAGCAGTAAATAATTTTTAAAAGCTATATTAAAATTATTAAAGCCCTTGCATCTATCCTGATTTATTATAATCTGTGGGTATATATGACTACATAAAAATAAAACAAAAAATTATGAACTTTATGTAATTTAATAAATATTTTACAATATTAATATTTAACTATAATTTTTATACTATAATTAAACTAAATTTTAAGCGTGCACCCCCACCACCTACCTTAAACCTCAACTAGAAATCTCATCTCAGAGAAAATCGTTGTTACATAACCTTTTTGAAATTTTTTTAATTAAATTTTCCGTTTCGTCCATTATTTCGTCCACACTGTCTTTTATCACATATTGCGCACTGAGAAGTATAGAGTCACTGTTCGAACTAGATATATTGTCTTGAGAGGCACCACACAAATCTATAACTTTAATTTTTATGAGCCGTGTACCACGTCGCGGCTCGTTGTTGATCACGTATGATTTCCCGTGTAGCTTGCACTTCTTTTTAGGAGCTTCACGTCGTTGTCTAAATCTTTTTCCTGTCGTCTGCCTTGAAGGTTGCCGGCTTAGTAAGCCGCCAAGATGCGGCTCTTCAAAGGGTTGGGGTACTTGTGTGAACGGATCTTGTGCATATTGGCTGAACATTATTTCCGAGTCCGACATTTCCTGTAACAAGCAAACAATGAATTTGGTTATTATAATAATAAAACTTATCGTATATTATACATTTACAACTATTACAACTTTTATCATGTACTGCTACAAACAAAAATAATAAATATATACTTACTAGTTGAGGGTGAGGTCAATACGACTGCACGCGAGGTGTAAATAAAATCGAATAATACGATGTGCACCCAAATGACAAAATTTTTCGCTTACGCTGACTTAATGTATGCACACAGTCTTCTTGCTTCTAACACACGGACTGTATTTTATTATTGTCTTTGTCTCTCACGTTTACGAGTTCTGCCACAGATTACTAAATATATAGTATAAGCTTCAACTCGATTGCATATGTACTTGGAACACATCACAATAATAAAGACAGACTTCGCAAGTATTCAAAGACAAAACTGATATCGTTTTTCATTACAAATATATTCGAACTATACTGTTTATTTTTTTTCGACACATCGGACACTTATAATTTAAAGACAAAGCACAATTAACACAAGACATGGTGTGACCGCACGGTGTAAAACAAGTATTTAGTTCTTCTTCTAGACATATTTTGCAAGTTAATTTTGAGGTTTTCTTTGAATATTTACTATCATCAGAATAGAGAACAATATCTTTAGTTCTATTGGTAATATTATTAATTTCCGTGTTCGGTTCCTGTTTTGTAATAATTTTAGAATTCTCGTCTAAAAAACTAATTCGTTGTACATACTCGACTCCTTTAACTAGTAAAAGATATGAACAAGCTGGAAACCAACGCGCATGTTCCTCCCACGGAATATTGTCAGCGCACCAATCCTTAAATCGACCGTCACAGTAAAAACAAATTACTTTGTCACTTTGCCCCGTATAAAAAAACCCCGCGATTGCCATGTCTAGTGCTTTTTGAGCTAGCCCTGGAGGCCAAGTTTCAAAACTTTCTAAACGCGTGTTCTGTAGAGCATATTGAGGATGTGCTATTTTTATTTTGTCCATGTCATTAAATGTGTCAAATATAAAAAAATAAAAATAATAATAAAAAAAAATACAGATTTTAAAAATCTTTTGAAAAGGAAGTGGTGTCTGTAACCTCTTAGAATATTATCATTGTAGTATCTAAACAAAATTTCGATAATATTTGAATTAAGCTATCGCGACGCAAGTTATAACATGAATGAGGTCGCGGGTCGTATTACATTCAATGTAACTACACGTGTAGATACACAGGATGTATGTATGACGAAATATGTGACTTGGTAGCTGTTTTTAGATAGATGAAAATAATACAAAACGGGTTATTTTTAAAAATAATTTTATTCCATAACTATTTAAAAATACTTACTAATTTTATTTTATTTTAATTAATAATTATTTTTCTTATATTTATTTATAAAACATTACGTAACCCTTAACCTAGTTTAAGTCCAAATTAATAACAAATTACAAATAATAATAAAATACTTAAAAATTAAACTATGTATACATACTTACTAATTTAATATAAAGATATATAAAACAATAATTTGTGTTAGTCTATTTAAATACTAAAGCATTGTAATTATCTAGGTATGTAAGTGTATATATGTATGTATGTGTCTTATTAAAATATGCTATTTTTATGACCCCATGCCATTGTAGATATTTTATTTTTCAAAATAATTCTTTTATCGTCATTAGATGACAATGCTATTTTATTTATGGATTGTGTAAATATTTTATGTTTGATGGATTTAAACACAGTATTATTTTTTCGTATGACGTCATTATGTTTAAGAACTTTTTCGTAATCATTGAAGTCGATTTGTTCAACAACATTCTTTTTTATTCCCTTGGCTTTTTTAATAGCATTGTTTTTGCTTTTGATGCAATATAATTTCGATCTTAAGCCAACAAACTCTTCTATAGGCTGACCACCCAACTCGTCCTTAAACATACCAGGTACCTTTTTATTTTCACGTACAATGCCGTAAACATTATTATCGATATAGTTGCTTGTATCAAAATACGATTTAAATCGGAGTTTCAGATCTGCATAAACATCGTTAGTCTGTATGGAATATAAAAAACTATCTGTGTCCGTATAGCAAAGTTGTACATTCTGTTTGTAAAAAGGTTTTATTATAGAATAGTGAAAATCGTACATGTGGCTTTTTGAGATCTCTAAAACCGTAAACCCAATATAAATTGGTTTATCTAATTTTATTGTTTCAGGTTTTAATTGAACGGCAACTAAATTTTCCGAAAAAACAGTAGAACTGTGATAATTAGGTCTTGCTATGAGTCGCTCTGCAGTATACTGGTGTTTCGTTTTATGTCTGTTGTCGACCCATTGATTAACTAATTTTACATCTAGTCTTTTTTCAGGGTCCTCTAAAGTTTTACCAAAAATAGAGTTATTTAATAATTTAAAAAAATCTTGTTCAAAGGTAGAAGTCGCTTTTTGCCGAAATTGTGTATTTAAATCGATATATTGCTTTAAATATGCACTTTGTTTGAACTTTATAACTCTATGAACTTTTTTCAGTAATAGGCCATGACGCAAACATGTTTTTAAATGGACGTAATGTATAACATAATAAAATTTATCATATAAATTCGGTATTAACTTGGCCGTTTTTGACCCAGGTGGTATAAATTTTTGTGGACAAAAAGGTAAGTCGTTGTGTAAGTCATGCAAATGCTCGGGATACTCTAAATCGACTTCTAAAATATAACCGTATTCAGAGTCGTCAGATACTTCAAGGATGTTGAGCGATTGGAATTCTGACGGCTTCATCATTTGGAAGTCAGAATGAGGCAAATAAGAACACATTGCATAACCGTATAGATTATTGCAATCGGTATAAAGTAAAAAACTATTTGAGGAAGTTGGATCGTAACTGGAAAGATACATATTATTTGCTTTTGCGTATCTAGTTGAACACAAACAGACTCCACCACGAATACCTTTCTGAATCATTCGTATAATTTCTAAGTCTTCTATAAGTTGGAGTTTTACTTTCGTTTTAAGAAGCATGGCATCGAAACTTAAACTTGGGGCGGTGATATAAAAAGCGGGATCCAAATTATAATTTGTTTTACATGTACGACGAAATTTTTCAAATATATCTGATAGTAACAACACGTCTGATTTGAGATATATATCCGTATATTCGCCTAGATTTTTAATATTAAACGCTTTCCAAACCATCTCAGCATGCTTGTAATCTGACTTTGAAATAGTGGAATTACACAAAGTGCTGTGAAAACTCTTTCGTGGGGGCAATATTGTCTCTTGATATGATTTCCAATCCGTCATGTGTTCGTAAGGTAAAACACCTTTTCTTATTATTAACTCAAATTGTTCTTGTTGAGGAAAATGGTTCCTTAAATGCAAAAAATCTTTTTTATCTAAATTTATTGCAAGTTTTTCAAGACTTGTGCCCAAAAACTTAAAAGAATCTACAAAACGAACAGCCATGTAATGTTGAGGTTCTGTTTCAAAAAATTTTGTAAAAGATATATAATTTTCTTTATTTTTTGCTACAACTTTTAAGGGTCCTGGTAAATGACCTAATTGTCGTATAAATAAATGACTATCATAACCCGATAAATTGTGAAACATTACTGGTATAAACTGCGGTAAACTAAATTTAAGATTACAGTATGAATGAGCTGGCCCGCGGAAAGTGCCTGTTAAATGACAATGATCTCTCACTCGATCATCAAATAAAGTATGGTTACAAATGTGACAAAATTCAGCTTTTGCAAACTCTTTTTCTTCCTCTGCTGTTAATGGTGTCATGGAAAGGGGTTTTTTGTAAATATGCCAAATTTTTAACACATCCGCTCTGAGATTATCAAGAAAAACTTCAACGCAATCTTGACCTCGGTACGATACATAGCGATTTAGTGAAGTATTATATGAACAGACTACATTATAAGCAAACGCAGCTGGAATGTGCATTTGTAAGTTATTTGTGCGATTTGAACTTGACTCGTCCGGCACTGGTTGTAATAAAGATTCAAAATCTGCGTATATGACGAAAGGCATGTCTTGCTTTCTTTCGAAATTTTTGAATTGTATTAAAGTACCAAAACTCGGTAAAATAGTAGCAACCCCACCGCACACATGATTGTGAAACTTATGTTCGTTTTCAAAAAATATCATGCAATCATCACAAAACCATACCTTACCATGATGTTTCGTTAACTGTGGTCTCAATAAGCGACTCAAATTTTTAATCAAACAATAATGTGATTGATTTCCCTTTTCCATATACAAAAGATTAATATGATGTTTTTTTCTATGTTCTGTTCGATATAGCGGGCCGACAATGCTTGTGTTGTTTTTAAGACCATAAACATTAATACTTATACGAGAATTATTTTTTTCAAAAGTTTTAATATCCGAAAAATTTACTGGGTATGTCATATTTTTAGTGTTAAGTACAGTTTTAAAGTGAGGATAAGAAGAAGTTCGATGAGCGTTATTTTTTGCAGGAAATAATGCTGCCATTATGGACCACAAAAAGCAAAATTGATCTCCATTTTGGACATTAATGCACGCACGTTTTAATTTCAAAGCTTTTGGTAAATTAATAAACCCCGAAGCTCGCAACGGATTGTACTTGTTTATGTTTACTTCCAAGTGCAAACACTTTAAAAAACTCCAACCACTGTCTCGTTCTTCAAATTCATCGATTTTTGTAGAAATAGTTTCAACAACCTTATTGAATAATTCGTTGAAATTATAACTTTTATGAATAACGATATTTGCGGTCGCAAATGATTTTATTTCTATCGCGTCCTTAGTAGCTAAAGTGAATTCAGCATATAACTCGAAGTTGACCTTGATCGAATCAAAAGAGAGTAAACGTGCCTGCAACAGCTGACGCACGCGCGCGCGCAGGCCGCTCATGTACTCGGCCGGCAGCGACGCGACGTTGTCTCGTCCGTGCCCTCGACATTCCGCACTCTATAGGATGCGATTCGACTACGAAAAGCACTGCTGACTTTTTCTATGCCTACACCTATCTCAACAGCGCTATTACTTTTATGAACTGTACTTCTTAAATGAGCCGAGAACATCGAGTTTTTTATCGATAAATCGCATACTGTACAAAATATCGTTCTGGCTGACATGATTAGGACTATTTATTATTATTAAGATACGATAAGATAACTCTTTATTGTGTCACCACAATTTGTACAATAGCTTAAAAAATGTAAAAAAGTTAGATGTTAATGTTATTGTTGTTCTTAATTGGTATGAATGCTGCACGCCTTATATTATACTAACTGCACTCAGCGGTTTTAACCACTTGTATCCTATAATATTATGTTACTCCATGGCATAAGCTATCTCTATACCAAATTTCAGCTCAACGGATCCACCCGTTTAGGTGTTAATGAGTAATAAACATGCATATATACATTCATACATATATACAAACTTTTACATTTATAACAATAGTAAGATGTGTACCTAGGTGTGCTTACGGATATTATATTCTAACATTATTATTTCTAACGTTATTTATTTATAAAATATAAATAGGTAGGTATAATAATAAAAAGAAAAGGTTTAAGTTTCATTAAAATTTATTTATGTAAATTAGACCTACCTATTTATATTTTTTGTCCGCGAAAAACGTACCTTCTTCGCGGAACTTAACTTTTACAATTTTTATCAAATCGCGCACCAGGTCTAACTCCTCGGCATCGGAGTCAGCCTGGTATTTGAGAGATATAATGGCTTTCTCCCAACGGTCGACTGGGAGGACTCCGTGGAGGTCTGCTGCGTTATAAAGACGCAGCTCCAGGAACAGGTTCCCGGGCAGTGCAGCAGTACGCCGCACGTAGCCGCCAGCGACGCGCCGCGAGAGCGCTGATTGCAGCTGGCTCGAAGGCTGCCCGTGCTCCTCGTCGCTGCCCAACTCCAGATTCCACCCGCCCGTGGATTTCTTGATTGTAGCCCGCGCCGGCGCCCCACTCACCGGTTTTTTTGCCGACTTGACTCTGAAATTTTAAGACAACGTTAGTTTCACGAAAAAGCATACAAGGAATAATTATTAAAAAATGCTAATGACTGATTATCCTTCCATATTACATGTTTGTTTAAATAAATACGTCCAGGGTAGCACGAGAGATTGATGAAACGAGATATGGAGGAAATAAAAAACCTGAATTGTTATAAAGGTTTTGCGAATAAAATAATTAGATGTAAAATCATACCTTTTGGGTTTTTGTGGCAAATCGTCCTCGACGTCTTTGCGGCTGCGCTTTGTACTCGTATCAAAGGAGTATTCAGAGTCCGACCTGTTAACAATATAAGTACAAACTATTAAAACACTATGAAAACTACACGATGGAAATTATATACGGAACATAAGACATTATGTAAAACTTACGCACATGATTGAAAATTGAAAGCGGTGCGGTGTCAAAAAGTTAGGTGTAGATCACAGACGATTTTCAGCTCGATGTGGCTTCTACTTGTTGTCTTCTCGGAGAATGTACGAAGTGTGCAGCTCGTTAAGCAATGAGGGATCCAATATTTTTAAAAATATAACGTTGCTTACGTCAATGAGTGGTTATCAACATTTTGAATTAGTATGTACCAATATTAAATATAATATAAATCAATATCGTAATGCCATTTTCAGTTTATGCAGTCAAATAAATATGTTTGCGAACCCTGTCGCTATTTTGATGACGATCTCAAAAATATTATTTATTGGTAATTGATTTAATAAATAGCAAATTTAGCAAAATTCAGCGGATGGACATCCTGTCAACATACCTAACATTTATTTCGTAACAAAATAATAAATACTTCTATTTGTTGGTATATTAGTTTTTTTTTTTAATTATTTTCATGATATTATAATAATGTATATAATATTAAACATTCAAATTTCAAATCAATTTGTGAGGGGTAACAAACATGTGTTTCAAACACACGGGCTTCGCCTTTTATTTTAATATAAAAAGATGTACCTATTATTTATGTACCTACTTTAATAACTAAGTTATTTTCTTTAAACAGTATGGAAATAAAGTTTAATTATTGCATGTAGGTACATTATAATAATAGGACACAATGTATTAAAATTAGTTCAAAGCGCCATCTTGTTCAACGCAATTAAACCATTTCCTGACGCATAATACAAAAGGTACTCAATGCTATCATAATATGCAAATTGTAAGATATACTTACGATATTACACATCACACTTATAATATTACTTTATTGTAAAAACGCCATCTGTTAGATCTGTGCTACATTAGCATGATTCACTAATATCATAATTTATTAATTGCAATATAAAGTCGTTAAAGGTAGAGTACCTACACATATAAAATTAAAATGATTACTTTAGCAAAAATACTTATTAGCATCAAAATGCGAACGTTGCGTTGCGCGTTGGGTTAGACGAATTAACGCTGCTGTCATAATTATATTCCTAGACTCTTATCACGTTGGCTTTAGAGCTTAAAATGCAATAAAAGTCAAAAGTGTAGGAGCAAATTAAACTCAAACGGTCTGGATCGCGCAAGCAACATTTTCATGGCAAGTTGAACCTATTGAATGATTTATGCGCATTGCATTGGAGCTGCTCGAGTACTGTAACCGTAACTGCATACCGGCCGGATGCGACCTCGTTTTCAGAAAAGAGCTCCTCCCTCAGAATTTGTAACAAATTGTGGCTACTCGAGTACCATACCGGCCGGATGGGAAAGGCGTTCCACTATTGTTTCAACATTCTGCGGCAAGCGGGTGGTCAGTAACACTGCCTCCGAAGCGGATGTGTGCTAGAGAGGTAGTGCGAACACCCCCGCAAGCCATACAAAAAACCCGAGTGGTTTCTAACACCTGAAGACCAGAAGACTCAAGAGAACGCGGTGTGTTAGTTTTGCTATTTTAAAGTATTTTTTTCGATTCTTTTACGCAACAAGTTAAGCGAGCAAAAATGTAAAATTTTTACTTCACGACAACTAAAATCGAATGGAACGAACTGAAGTGACAAACGGTAAAAAAAAAAATTATTCGCTTTTTCGAGTTTCGAAAATCACAGATCGTATGTGAAGTGACGAACGGTAAAACATGTGTAATTTCATTAGGCGTTAGTGAGGGAACAGAAAGCAAAAGCGTTGCAGTTTCATCGTGAATTGTAAAACAGGAGCGTTGCGTTGATGTTTCATCGGTAATAACAGGAACGTGTTAATTGTGATCGAACGGTGAGACGGGAGAGTAGGTTGTATTGGGCAGTCTAATTCGCTTTTTCGAGTGAGCGAACGACAGTGAGCTCAATCGAAAAAGTGAATTAGAATGCCCAATAACTACCTACTATAAGTACTTGCCGTGGGGTGACCGGCCTTAGAATAGTCCCCCACCATATCGTCCCGTGGTTGCAGTAGGAGCCTGCTAAGGGAATACACCGGGAGATGGGCAGCAGCATCTTCCGGCTTCTAACCACACTAAACAAAAAACTGCGCGCGCCAACCCGCCTGCCAAGCGTGGCGCGTATGGCAAAACCCCCCTAAAATGACGAGCAATATAGATACCAGGCCCCCAGTCCCCGGCAGCTCCCTTGTTCCTGACGCGGGTAGCAGTCAAGGTAACGGCGGAGCAGGGGGTGCTAAGAATCACCGGCAGATGCCCGGCTACCCATCCCCACGACGACTGGCCCTGGTAACACACAACATACGCACTCTGAGGACTGACGAAAAGATCTACGAGCTGGAAGAGGAACTGAGCAGGTTACGCTGGGACATTGTCGGGTTATGTGAAGTCCGTAGAGAGGGGGAGGACACCGTAACCTTGAAGTCCGGTAACTTGCTCTACTACCGGGAGGGCGACCAACAGTCCCAAGGTGGTGTCGGGTTTCTCGTTCACAAGTCCCTCGTAAACAACATTATAACCATCGACAGTGTGTCGAGCAGGGTGATATACCTAATACTCAGAATATCTAAAAGGTATTCGCTGAAGGTCATTCAGGTATATGCGCCGACCTCGTCACACTCCGATGATGAAGTAGAGGCTATGTATGAGGACGTAAGTAGAGCCATACATACTTCCGAAACCTACTTCACTGTTGTTATGGGGGACTTCAACGCGAAGTTGGGCAAGAAAAGCGGCGATGAGTTGAGAGTGGGGCGATTTGGGTATGGGCAACGGAACCCTAGGGGACAGAGGCTGGCTGATTTCCTGGAGAGAGAGGAACTCTTTATGATGAACTCTTTCTTCCAGAAGCCGCCTCAAAGGAAATGGACCTGGATGAGCCCCGATGGTTCCACGAGAAATGAGATAGACTTCATCATGACCGACAAGAAACGGATATTTAGTGATGTCTCTGTGATCAACAGGGTTAAAACCGGCAGTGATCACCGACTTGTACGAGGCTCACTAAATATTAACGTTAAGCTAGAAAGGTCCAGTCTGATGAAGTCTACGCTCCGACCTACCAGTGCCCATATTCAAAACCCCGAAAGCTTCCAACTCGAGCTCACAAACCGCTTTGCTTGCCTTGAGAACTTAGCATCAGTGGACGAGATCAACGACGGGCTAGTGGAAGCTGTACGCACAGTAGGGTCCAAGTTTTTTAGACCCCGTCGTAAAGATAGACCTCAGAAATTGGCTGATCAAACCTTAAACCTCATGGCTGAACGACGTTCGTTACAGTTGCAATCTCCCGATGACGCCGAGTCTTATAGGCAGCTCAATAGACGTATATCTAAGTCCTTGCGTCATGATCTGCGTCTCTTTAACACTAACCGTGTTAAGGAGACAATTGAGCGAAACCAAGGCTCCAAAGTGTTCGCAAAGGACAAGTCTATTGGGCAAAGCCAGCTAACGAAGCTGAAACGGGAAGATGGCAGCATAGCGTCGACCAAAGCAGAGGTTTTAGGGGAGATCGAGAGGTTCTATGGACAGCTTTATACTTCGGTCGCAAAGCCCGTTGACAGCTTGGTAGGAGATCCAAGAGCCAAACTGTCCCGACACTATACCGAAGATATCCCGGACATCAGTCTTTACGAGATTAGGATGGCCCTGAAGCAGCTTAAGAACAACAAGGCGCCGGGCGAAGACGGAATCACTTCAGAGCTTCTGAGAGCGGGTGGAACACCGATACTTAAAGTCCTCCAGAAACTTTTTAATTCCGTCTTGTCCGAGGGCAAAACGCCTGAGACGTGGAACAGAGGCGAGGTGGTGCTGTTCTTCAAAAAAGGTGATAACAGCCTATTGAAGAACTATAGGCCCATTACGCTTCTGAGCCATGTTTATAAGCTGTTTTCAAGGGTCATCACGAACCGTCTCGAACACAGACTTGATGACTTCCAGCCTCCCGAACAAGCCGGTTTCCGAAGAGGCTTTAGTACCATAGACCACATTCATACGCTGCGGCAAGTTATACAGAAGACCGAGGAGTATAATTTGCCACTATGCTTAGCGTTTGTGGACTATGAAAAAGCCTTTGATTCGGTGGAAACATGGGCGGTGCTTGAGTCACTTCAGCGATGCCATATTGACTATCGGTACATTGAAGTGTTGAAGTGCTTGTATAAGAACGCCACTATGTCAGTCCGAGTACAGGAGCAGAGCACGAAGGCGATTCCATTGAGAAGAGGCGTAAGACAGGGAGACGTTATCTCTCCGAAACTGTTTACTGCCGTAATGGAAGACACCTTCAAGCTCCTGGAATGGCAAGGACTTGGCATCAATATCAACGGCGAATACATCACTCACCTTCGGTTTGCCGACGACATCGTAGTCATGGCAAAGTCGATGGAGGAACTCAGCATGATGCTCGATGACCTCAACCGAGCTTCACAACGGGTGGGCTTAAAAATGAACATGGACAAGACGAAGCTTATGTCGAATGCCAATGTTGTGCCCACCCCAATATCTGTTGAAGGATCGGTACTCGAAGTTGTGGACTCATATATCTATCTAGGACAAGCAGTCCAATTAGGTAGGTTCAACTTCGAGAAAGAGGTCAACCGCCGAATCCAACTCGGTTGGGCAGCGTTCGGGAAACTACGCAATGTCTTTTCGTCCGATATACCTCAGTGCCTCAAGACGAAAGTCTTTGATCAATGTGTGTTACCAGTGATGACTTACGGCACCGAAACGTGGTCCTTCACCATTGGCCTCATCTCGAAGCTCAAAGTCGCCCAGCGTGCTATGGAAAGGGCTATGCTCGGGGTTTCTCTACGAGATCGAATCAGAAATGAAGAAATCCGTAGACGAACTAAAGTCACCGACATAGCCCGGCGGATTAGCAAGCTGAAGTGGCAATGGGCAGGCCACATAGCGCGCAGAGCGGATGGCCGATGGGGTCGAAAAGTGCTCGAGTGGAGACCACGGACTAGCAAACGAAGCGTAGGACGTCCACCCACAAGGTGGACAGATGACCTTATAAAGGTCGCCGGAAGACGCTGGATGCAAGTCGCTTCCAACCGGTACATATGGAAGTCCAAAGGGGAGGCCTATGTTCAGCAGTGGACGTCCAATGGCTGAGATGATGATGATGATGATGATGATAAGTACTTGGTAATAAGTCAAAGTTTGTTTTGTAAAATTACACTATTTGAGACGTCGCACTGTCATCACAAATGTGCGATGTGTTTTGCTACTGTATTTTCAAAATAAAACTACAACCAACTAGGTTGGCGCGAGATACTAAAGTGAGTTTTGGCCTCCGATAATAAGAGCCTGCAGCTGGTACTGTCCTGTGCCACCTCCTGCCTATCCGCGACCAGGAGATTCAAAATAAAAAAAGTATATTATTAAAATAGGACTGATAAAAATCTTCAAGTACGAATATTCTAACAATCAAAACAACATCGAGTTGCCAACTGCGCCAAAACACTCCAATCTCTATAATATATCTGCAATTGCACCCATTCCGTCCAATGCGTTCGTCCCCAATTGACTCGTCTGAGTTATTGTCGCCCAATTGACACTCTGATTGGAGTTGACTGCCTCAATATGGCTGGGTCGAAGTCTGGACCTTTCTATTGAGGGTTTATTGATGCAAATTACTGCCGATAACAATTTGTCCACTTTTTATTGGATTATTATTCACGTGAAATGTAAGAGGTTCTACAAAGTTTCGATGATTTTGAATTTGAGAAGAGAAACTTTTCTCAATTCCGCTGCAAGAAATCTATGTTGTTTAGTTAACTTTATCACAAAGTACTTTCCGAACGTACGGTAGGCTTAAAATATATAATTTTGTAAAATTTACTTGCCAAAGTGTTCAACTACAGCCCATCTGTATAAATGCTTTTTGATTGAGTTCTGTAGGGCCATAGGATTAGTACTTAATATGTTTGGTTAACCATAAAGCAGACACTCCACTTTTCGCATGAAGTGTCAAAGTCTCATGCAAAAAGTTCAAAGTTTTGTAATGTTTGGTTTGACGTTTTGACACTTGGCACAAGTAGGCAAGCCAATAAAACGTTAGTCAAGCCCAGTTTAATCTCTACATATAAATACCATCAAACCAAACACATAACAGTTAGTAGGTCACGAATCGAGATCTATCAAATCCATTGATAACCCAAACTGACCTATTGGTCTGACCAACACACAACGGGGGCAGATAAAAATATCCGCTTGACTAATGTGTGAACTTTGCTGTTAATAGCGACGCTGAAACTCGTAGTACATAATATGAATATGAAACTAATGCTACGATATTCCATCGCGGCACGTGCCAGCGTAAAAAAACTAGTTGATCTTGAATCATTTATTCAAGATGAAATGACGGTGTGTTGATGTGAATTTACATGAATTTGATTCCTACCACAGATATTGCGGACGTGAATCGGTTAACCGTTAAATTCTTTAGATTGTACATACTGATTACTGGACTGGACGATTTAAAAAAAAATGTAGTCCTATTTATTCCTTTTATGTTATATTATCTCTAAGTAAATATGTTTTGCATGTCTGTATAGTACATGTGTTTTTGAAATTTGCATAATTTTTTCATAGCTCGATGTGAAAATGCATTATAAATACCATCCCATATTCAGGGTTACGAAAGGAAAAGGGTGGGGCCCGCCGCTGGATGCTAGGCTAAAAACTAAAAAACCTGAAAGTAATTCTTTGCCGAAACAGAGTGAGATGAAGTTGCGGGACCGTTGACCATCTTAATCTATTGTCCACTTTTCGCTGTATAAGGAAACTCAAGGATCTCCGAGGAAAAACAAATTGACGTTGATTGCAAGGCGATGACTGCTGTTGAGGCGTTTTTGGAAGGCCAAGACAATGTTTTATTTTTAAGGATTTATGGGCTTAGACAAAATTGCTAGGACACTATGTGGAGGAAAAAACGATTTTTAGTTAAAATGCCCTTATTTCCTTTTGATTATTGTTTCTTTTGAATCACTTCTCGTATATTAAACTTTTTTTTTCATATAACATATTACTACATGTATCTTCTTATCTCTTAACGTTCTCTCTCTCTCTTATCGTATTACAATCTAGCCTTTTTAGGCTAATAAGTAATTTAACTCCTAACTTATTTCGTATATTAAAGTGTACATTTCCCACCCAGGAGGTCCGAGCGGAGCGCGATGTCCTCCAAGCTCGGATGTCGGAGCAGGCGCTGAAGATCTCCTCCCTCTCGGCCAGGCTGCAGCAACAGAGGAACGATGCGGAGGCTCTCTCGCATCACGCCACCAGCCAGCTCACTGTGCAACTGCATGATGCACTCGCTGAGGTATGCTTTACTTCTGTGTATGCTTTATTTTTGTATTTTGACCATCAAGGTCAAGGAAAAATGAGAACAGATTTTTGATTATTTTTCAAAACCATCGATTTATAATTACGAATCTCGAGTAGATAAAACTCAACGAGTTAAAAATTATATTTTAACAGTCCAGATCATTTCTTGATAACTAAAAAAACTCAATTAATAACAATTAAATTTTGATACTTTATCACAAGGATTTAACTTTAGCGCCGCGACTAGGATATAACAAGATTTTTTTTCAGTGAGGTAATTTTAGACTTCTTTTTTGATTCTTTCTATGTTAAATCTAAGATCACGTGGTCTTTTGAAAAATTATAACGTCTATAATGAAGTCTATAATACTTTTCAGGTGCAAAGGCTAAAAGAAGACTTGGAGTCGAAAGATAAACAACTGTCAAGAATGAAACAGAATATGGACGAGAGAGACAAACTGAGTGAACAACACCATTCTTTGTATGCGAACTCATGTAAGAAAACAATGTTTAGCCTATAATGTCCTACTGTTGGGTAAAGACCTCCCCTAAATTCCTCTATTCCTTTTAATCTAGCGCCGACACTTGCCAGCCTTTCTGATACGTGATTAAGTCGTTAAACTATCGCTATCAAACTCGGCTTGGGGACGCCGTCCATCTTTAGGCACCAATGCCGTGGCGAAAAAACTAATAATAATATTTTTTTATGCTTTATGATTCAGTCTGATGCACTATGTTAGAAAACTCTGAGCGCCGGCCGCTACGTGGGTCGCTAGGCGGTGTGTCCAAGATAGCTTTTGTGTTAGCCTTAACCCCTTGAACCTGGAAACACTTCCGGTTCAAATCAAAATTGACATCTATTATTTCTAACTTCATTAAAATTCGCATGCGCGGGTGCGGCCCGATCGAGCCGCTCGGGGACTGATGGGTTAAAACCCAATCATCTTACTATATCACATTTGTGATCTCCAGGTAATCCCAAAGACAAAGTGATAATATTAGAACGTGAGCTGTCCCAAGCACAGACGCGTATAGCGACGCTGGAGCAGTTAGCTGTCAGCTTGGAGAAGGACAAGGACGAGCTGCAAGCTGCCGTCAGGGACCAGAGGAGGACCCTCGCTGAGAAGGAGGATCAGCTGCAGGAACTGCTGGGTAAGCTATCCACAGATTTACCTTTGATAAGTATGTAACTAGTAATCCCACGGTAAAACTTATGTCCTTTCTCGAGACTTAACTGTCTCTATTTCAAATTTCATCTAAATCAGTGCAGTTGTTTAGGCGTGAATAATTGACAGACAGAAACACATTTTAATATTTTGTATGGATGTTCATGAAGATCGGAACTCTCTACCATCATCTGCGAATGCGATAAAAAATAACAACACTTCTTGTGACAAAAATAGCTTATTGTAAACACCTTATTAGACAAAAATATACAAGAAATGGCCTAACAATGTTTCTTAACTAATGAGTAACATCCAATTTCACGTCCACACTCAGTTTACAAACATCGTCCATCTGTTTGCACCTACCTTGTTTTATAAACACTAGCTTACCTATCGTCTAGACATAGACTTGGATTACCTCCAACTTCCTCCTAATGTAGGTTACGACGACAGCTCGCTGATTCACGGCTATTTTCTCCGCAGCCTTAAAACTGGATGACGAAAAGGATGAAAAGAGCGAGATATTTGAAGGGAAAGCTTCCGGGAGGACGCTTAGCGATATAGTCTCTATATCAGAGTTTGATGAACAAGACTTACAGATGCGCAGGGCTGAGTTGAAAGCCCAGAATTTAAATACTTCAGGAGCGCCTTTCGTTGACAAAACGCACTTTAATAAGACGTTACCTCCCGACGTCAGTTCACTTAACATTGAATACGCGGATCATTTCGAGCTCCCGAGCTTCACTCCCCGCGCTGATTCCCTCCCCGCACATTTAACTTCAACGCAAAACAAAGACATGGTCAAAGAGTTCAAGAGAAACGTCAACGAAACCACTATGTTCGGAAATTTGGACTCCAGACTTGCAACAGCTCAAAAAATACAAGACAATTGCTCAATGTACCCTAATAGAGAAGTGAATGATACCAAAGACAATAGCGTCGAGCCGAAGAAGATTAACTTCTCGCTTGAGCCGACCGTAGACAATAAGAGCAACTCTGAGGAGTTCACTTCCCTTAGAGAATTAGGAATAACTTTAGACATCAAACAGGAGAACTTCCCTGATATACTGACACAGTTAAAACATGAGATTAAAAAGTCAAGGCAAGAGTTGGAAGGTTGCAAGTCCGAACTTAAAAACGCTGAGGAGCAATTGTGTGAGTTCCCCGCCTTGAAAGAGGAGGTCGAAGAACTGAAAGGTCTTCTTGAAAACACGATGGCTACCATGGAAAATGACAAGAAGTTCTATGAGAACCAATTAGAAAACTTCTCGTCGAATAAGAAATTATTGGAACAGCGATTGACGGAGTTGACCCAAGAGGTTGCCGACAAATCCAAAGACTTGCATTTGCTCAAAGAAGATATACTAAGGCGAGAGAACATGATACTAGAGTTAGCTAAAGAGAAACGCAATTTGACGAACAAAATGACAGAATTAGAAGTTAAAATTGACGAGTTACAGAGCAGAAACAATGCTTTGGAAAAGTACGAGTCTGAGAACCACTCGCTGAGAGATAAAGCTTCTGAGCTGCAGAAACTACACCAATTGGTTTCTGAGAAAAACCAACAAATAGACAGCTTGAACCTTCATCTAGATAGACTCGACGACATGCAGAGACGGCTCAATGACAAAACTGAAGAGTTTGACAATTTGAAAGAAGCTTACGATGAGAAATCAAATGAGTTGTTCCAACTACAGAACACTGTTGAAGCCATTAATACTGACTTAGCCAAAATAACAGAAGACAACGAGGCTTTGAACTCTCACAATAAAGAACTTAAGTTGAAATTGAGCAAACTGGAGAAGGAACAAGAAAACGCGTCTCTGAAACTACAAAACAGCGAGACTGAGCTTGAAAGAGTGAACTCTTTGAACACAGAGTTAACTTTAAAGATAGAAGAACTAAAGCTGTTGACAGTTCAACTCAAAGATAAAGAAACAGAAATAGAGATTCTACAAGAAGATATCAATTCATTCCATGAAGAGATAGCTTCTTTAAAAGAACAATTGAAAATGGTTTCTCGAAGTCCGTCACCTAGAAGCAAGAGTGGAGATGAAAGGAAAAGTACAGAAAGAGTTAGTGGAGATAGGAAGCAATTGGTAAAGATAAAGAAGCAGATATCTTTGCTGCAGCATGAACTGGACTTTAACAAGAAGGAGCTTAATGACCAGGTAATTTTATTTTTTTTCTACTCTAAAACTTCTAGAAACATTTTCAACGGAAATTAGGTATTTTATAGTCTGTTATGTCTAGCGAGACTAATTTATGTTTATAAGTCTAGTAAGTGATTCTAGTTGAACTGGAATGTCTCGGTTTTCTTTCCTGTTTAGCGTTTTTGCTGTTACTATTTTTTCTTGCACTTATTATAATACTAGCTTATGCTCGCGGCTTTGCTCGCAAGGCAAAATTCTTTCTTAGCGGAAGTCTAATAAAACCTATCTATGTTCCAAATTTCAACCCAATCCGTCCAGTGGTTTAGGCTGTGCGTTGATAGATCAGTCAGTCACTCTTTCCTTTTATATATTCAGTTATAATAAGAAATATTGTATTTCTTGGTATTTTACTCTCCCGATTGATATTTTCTTTCATTAGTTTGGTTGAATTCAGAAAAGTTTATAATTATTTCAATAGGTACCTTAAATTTTCTTGTAACACATTTTTTTTATAGGCATTCGAGCTTGCGAAAGCTCGTTTAGACGTGACAGAACTACGGACAAATTTGAGCCAAATGGGCAAAGAAGTCACGGATAAAGACAACGCCAATACAGCGCTGCAGCGAGATAAGAAAGCGCTTGAAGAACAAATGCAAGCGCTGCAGGAAGAGAAGAATTTATTGGTGCAGCAGCTTAATTCTGTAATTGCTAGGTAAGGATTTATATTACTTTCTTTTTTTATATAGGGTTTTATAATCTTTGACTACGATCTCGCCTGGTCTTATGCGACGATGTGTGTTTAGTAGCAGACTAAACCTAAAAGACTGGATAATGACCGCTTGGCACGGTTTTGTCCATTGAACCACCATTAAACTTTCAATCTAAAAGTTTTTAAATGGCACTTATTGGACTATGTTTCTGAGTCGGTTTAAAACAGCCTTCACCAAGT
The DNA here is from genome assembly GCA_947507615.1 of Hemithea aestivaria. Taxonomy (NCBI): domain Eukaryota; kingdom Metazoa; phylum Arthropoda; class Insecta; order Lepidoptera; family Geometridae; genus Hemithea; species Hemithea aestivaria. Next base: position 15,834,392 of record OX382338.1, read on the forward strand.
GACACATATTGTGTGCCTATTTGATGGTAAATTGGGCTATTTTTAACCCCCAACGCAAAAACGACGGGTTGTTATGAGTTTGAGGTGTCTGTCTGTATGTCTGTCTGTCTCTCTGTGTGTGTGTGTGTCTGTCTGTGGCATCGTAGCTCCCAAATGGATGAACGGATTTTGATTTAGTTTTAAGCTATTGCATAGCTTCTATCGCGGGCCTTGAGCGTGGGGACCGAATCCAGAAATTCCGTAACGAAAAAAACCTAACTCCCCCCACTCCGACCGGCACAGCGGTGATACTTTTTAGTTTTTCCATCTCTCTTTTGTGTTTTTATCGGTCACCACGCTCAAAGTGTAACTTGAATTAATATCAAAGAAAAAAAAACCAAGGAAAAAAAATAGATAGATAGGTCAGATAATCCTTTATTGAAACACAAAAATGTACAAAAACAAACTTAGAACTACTATATAAAACTAAGTGTTACAATTGGCGGTCTTATCGCTAATAGCGATCTCTTCCAGACAACCGTGCAAGGAGAGGAGAGCAATTGTAATTCACATGGGTTAGGTGGTGTGTTTAAATTTACAAGATAAAAACAAAATACTGCATTAATAAAATAAATAAATAATAATAATTATAATTGCATAAGTTGATAAAAAATGCTATGCAATAGCTTTACCGCGGCAGTCTCCGAGTGCCACACGTCTTTTTTTTTGTTTGAAAGTAGAGTTAGTCGAGAGTGTTCTTAGCCATGTTTGGTGGAAATCGGTCCAAGATGGCCGCCGCTACAAAATGGCGGATTACTTTTTTCTTTCACGACCCCCTCAATATGGGTATCAAATGAAAGGGCTTATCGAGTAGAATACAGCCCATTACATAAAATTTAAAAATCCACTATGGCCGCCATCAAAAAAATTGTGAATTACGTATTGCGTTGGGGGTTTTTTAAATTTTTAATTTAATTCACTTGTTATAAATCATGGCAATATTTTATTCAAATTTGATTTTTATTGTAGGATGCGAGAAGAGTCAAACGTGTCTGAACTGAGAAGCAAGTTGCAGCAGAAAGTGGAGAGGTGTAATGAATTGGAAGCCGAGCTGCAAGATATGAGGGAACTCGTCGAAAGGTAAATATAGAAACAGATTTTGTCGTAATTTCATGTTTGAATTGAAAAAAAAAGTTAAATTAATGAATAAAGATACCCTAAATACCCTAAAAGTGCAGGAGTCTCACTACAGGTTACGGGCACCCCTGTACCCTGTCTCGAATGGGAGCTACGATGTCACAGACAGACACACACACGGAGAGACAGACACGTCAAATTACAACACCCCGTCGTCTTTGCGTGGGGGGTTAAAAATGTGATATATTCAGTATTAAAATGTAACCTTCTCCCTCAGGGTGGGTTCTCCCCGTCGTTCAGTATTGGCAGAGTCCCGAGCCCTAGCAGTCCGGTCCCCGACGGCGGAGCTGGAGCGTGCCGTGAGGGACCAACTCGACTACTCACACACGCTGGATGAGGATATCATGGAACAGGTCTGTTCTTGTTGCAGCATTTAGATCTATGGCCTTTTTGCTTGTGACTCTACATCATTTTACGCCCCCCACAGGAAGAGGAGAATAGTGGTTATGTGTGACTCCCCCACCTGCTAAACCATCTGTCACCTAAACCTGTGTTTCCTGCAAGACTGTGTGTTCGACCGATGCCTACGTGCAGATTTCCACGCTAATATACTCCGGGTTACTGACGTACAGTTTAAAAGCCTATTTTACGCATTCGGGGGTCATCAAGAGACACTTAGCACTCAGCACATGACATAAAGCCGCCGGGAATGGATAAAAAATAGCCTACATCCAACAATAGATCCCAATAGGAGGGGTAATGTGGGAATCTTTATGCATAGTATTGCACAAGTCTACCCACTAAAACAACTCAGAACTGCTTCCGCATTGTCTTTGTGGTGAAGAACTAGGAAACCGACAGTGCCCCACAAAGACAACCGGCCACCTTCTAACTTCGCTTCCATTCTAGTTTTACTCGTATTTACTCGTATTCCACTCATACGTCATCATCGTTTCTAATGAGAACTGGTCGCATTTGGAACACTTTGCCGTCATCCGTGTTTCCCGAGCGGTACAACTTGGGTATCTTCAAGGCACGAGTGAATAGGTACCTTTCTAGGCGTCATACGTGATCCATCGTCGACCGCATTTTCACTTTCCATCAGGTGGTATGTGGTCAAACGTAGGCCTATTTTGTATAAAAAAAAAATACATTAACCAATAATTTTCCATCAAAGTTCACACATCTTTCATCAACATTTATTATCGGTTTATATTTAAAAAGGTTGGATCAAACTGCAAAATAAACCTTTGTCGACAGATTCTATCGGGGAGTAGCGATGAAAGGGAAGACATTCCCAGACTCGCTTTGAACACTTCCAAGTGAGTATTCATCGTTCAACGCTTTAATTTATTGTATTACGTTATTTATGCATTTTCACGTGCTCATTTTTACGTCCTCAGAATGCCAATGAAAGAGTTTACCGAGTTTACTCTTAACTTTCTCTTTACCAAATTTCTCCTGTAATATACAGACAGCTAGATTCGTATTTATAATAGGTCTGTATTTGTTTTTAAATTTATACAAAGTTAGCCTTTGACCACGATTTCGAGTGATGTTATGCCACGATGCACCGTAGATTAAACTAGCAGACTCAACCTCGAAAGCGAAACCTGGATTATTCACTGAATATCGTGCCGAAATTAGGTCATAATGACCGCTTGGCGACACGGTTTTGTCCGGCGGGTAGTAGTAACTAGCCACCGTCGAAGCCTACCATCAGTATATCAGTATATTTTGCTTTCTCATAGCGGATAATGGGAAATAATTTCCCACCGCATATCCCCATTTCCCCCCTCTTTACCAAAATAAAGGCGCTTTTTTCAAAATCTTCTGACCCCACTTACCTAAAAACCGAAATGAGTTATAATTTTTTTACGAAATTAAATGTTGTTTGATTAAGGGTTAAACAGTATATGATTAAGAATTAATATTGTTAATTGCCCAGGTCATCAAGTTCCATCCACTCATCATCATCAGAGCGTGTGCACAGACTCCGTGCAGACAACGACAAGCTGATGATGCAAGTCAACAACCTGGAGGCACGACTCAAGGATAAAGATGCTCTCATCACTGAACTCAACAGGTACTGATATATTTATCACTTCGTTCTTATTGGCTCATCATCTTAATCTCCTTGTTCCAAACTTGGTATATTCGGCGCATCACTTTGCCTCCATTCTATTTTGTCATCCGTAATTCCTTACTCCCTACTTCCCTAGCACGATCCTAAATTTAAACACAAAAACTACTGACGGACTATTCTTCTTCTTCTGATTTTTAAGCTGGTCTATGCGATAAGATCGCCGATTGTATACCTTTAGCTTTATGTGTATTGTCTACTTATGAAACAATTTCTTGTAACCAGGTTTGCAATAAAGAGTTTTTGTATTGTATTATTCGGCATAATTCTTTCATCTGTAATGATCTACATAATCTCTAAGTAACGTAAGCTATATCAAATCGAGGCGAAGCCGGGACGGGCTGTTACTATCACAAATCTAACTAAAATCTTATATTTTGGAAAATATGACATTGCCATTTACCAGAATGATTCCTTATTTTCTACATCTCGACGTTAGAGCCATAGGGTCCAGCTATCGACTTCGGACCTTATAGGTCAAACATAAGGTCCGATATCGCTTGTTGAAGGAAGCGGATATCCAACCTTATGGGTCTAACGTCGAGAATATGTTTAGTCAAGACATTTATACACAGGGTACGGGACAAATTAGTCCAAGACTGGCAGAGCAGCAAGCTGCGGTTCGAGGCGGAGCGGGACAACTGCGCGAGACTACAACTCTTACTGGATACTCACAAGGAAACTTCACTCACTCTACAGGTTACTTATTTTTCACTTAAACTTTTTTTATACTACTAGGGAAGGGGGCGCCCGAAAAAGGTTTGGATGAACTGTGTGTGCAGGGATATGCGTGCTAGGGGAGTGGATGCAGATATGACGGATGATAGAGCAGAATGGAGGAGAAAAACGTGTTGTGCCGACCCTACCTAGTGTGGGATAAGGGCAGGAAGAAGAAGAAGACTAGCTTTTTTATATTACTAGCTGTGCCCAGCGGTTTTACACATTGTTCAATAGCCTTTGCTTTAATTTAGGGTCTAAGATATCTTTATACCAAATTTGAACTCAATCGGATCGATTAGGTCCCGCCCCGTTTAGGCGTGAAAGAGTAACAAACATACATCCAGGCATCTTTACATTCTTACAAACTTTCACGTTTATGATATTAATAAGTTAATCATTTACCACGATCTCGCGACTTAAGCAACGAAGCGGCCGTTGATGGTAGGAGACTAAACCTAGAACGCGGGATAAATCCCTTCCTGAACATCATGCCGGAATACGGTCATAATGACCGCATAAAACGAGAAAGGCCCTTCTATACTATTCCTTCGTTAGTTTTGAATGCGAATAAAATAGTTTTCGTAAAAACTTGAAATAGTCTTGTCGTCTGGCGGATCTTAAACCTGCAATAACCAAAGTAAAGATGTCTATTTGTAATCCGTACCCACATTAGGTAAATCCGGTAACTTTTATGAAACTGAATTATTTACGTCACGCAACCGTGATGACGATAGTTTAGTTTCGTGACGCGTCGGCGAACGAGGCGCTCAATATTCAGTAACTGTTGGTAATCGACTTAATCATGCACAGACTAGACCGAGGAAAACGTTTACCTTGAGAAAAACACTTCGCAAAACTTGTTCCCATATTTTTTGTTGTTATTCTGCTCTAATCAATATTTTTCGAGGAAAAGGGTATTTTTATTGAGAACATAAATGGCGTCCTCTCGTCGTCAATGTCGAGTAAAGTAGAAATGAAGGCGAGGACATGACTAAAAATAAGGGTTTTGTCATATGCTCAAAATACGGTGTACACTAAGTCTTCGACAATTATTTATTTCCTTTAGAATCAAGTTAAAAAGGAAGAGAATCATGACTCCGTTTTTGGTATGTTGTTGTATTAGGAATACAATAAGACCTTGTGTTTTACCGAATAAATTGAATTGTTGACTTTATGTTTACTGGTTAACGTTTTTTATAATTAGTGTTAACTGTATAATAAGCTTTCCTTATAATTTTGTATTGGTTAATTTTATAATAACCTTTGTTTAATAATATTCGTACAGAACCAAGATACCAACATGATCCAGATCCTGAAGAAGCGGCTAGAGAGCCTGATGACGTCAGAGCTGGAGTTGGAGCAGCGCAGCCAGGCGCACGCCGCTAGAGCCGCCGCACTCGAGCGGCAGCTGCTGGCCGCCGCACACGGGGAGCCACAAAATATGCAACATGAGGTAATAAATCAAATGTTTATCCTGATGTACTATATATATGTTAGTGCCTATGTGTTATTCCAGAGTCTCTATACAAAATTTCAGCTCAATCGGTTCACCCGTTTAGGCGTGAAAGAGTAACAATCACACATCCAGACATCCATTCTTACAAACTTTCACATTTATAATATTAGTAAGATTCGTTATAGGTTAGTCTTTGATCACGACGTCCATTATCTTAAGCGATGATGCAATCGAAGATGGTGCCAGACTAAATCTATAAGGTTGGATAAATCCTTCCCTGGCTGCTTTAACTTTATTATACCCTTACTGACTTTTCCATCATCTGTTGATCTAGTGGAAAATCAGAATAAAAGTAACCTTTGTGTTTCCAGGTTTCCAACTATCTATACCTAGTGTAAATGCCATCGGTTTGGTGGTTTTGTAAGAGAGACTATCCTATAACTTTAATTTTATTGTGATTAGACTCTGACAGTGTAAACACCTGATTACAATGTCGGAGTCTGTGTTACATATTCTATTGGAGTATAACCCCAATTACAATTTCACGAGTGAATTAAATTAAAAATTTATAAAAACCCCCAACGCAATACGTAATTAACCATTTTGTTGTGACGGCTATCTTCGATTTTAAACTTTATATAATGGGTTGTATTCTACTAGTTAAGCCCTTTCATTTGATACCCATATTGAGGGGGTCGTGGAAGAAAAAAGTAATCGTAGCGGCGTAGTAATTTGTGGCGGCGGCCATCTTGGACCGTTTTCCACCAAGAACACTCGACTATCTACTTTCAAACAAAAAAAAACTAAATCAAAATCCGTTCATCCGTTCGGGAGCTACGATGCCACAGACAGACACACACACACAGACAAACACGTCAAACTTATAACACCCCGTCGTTTTTGCGTCGGGGGGTTAATAATATTATGATTCTATAGTCATGAGTGATTAAACAACTCCTTCTCCAGTTGGACAGCAGCGCCCGGTTGTCCAGCGAGGTGTCCCTATTGAAGTCCAAGCTGGAGGTGGAGCGCAGCAAGTGCCGGGAGCTGCAGGCTGCGCTGGACCACGCGACAGACACAGGCCGGACGCAGCTGGAGGCCAAGGCTGACCTTAATACTGCGCTCAAAACTGAACTCGCTGAGATACAACGGTAACGATATTTATAATGTAATTTTTAAATTAAAAAAATCTATATTAAGGTAACTAAAGACCCACAATATACATTATTTAACTTATTATATGAGATGGCGCTTATGAGTTTTTCGATGATGACGCGTGACGTCATATATGAGTGCATTTTGTATCGACTCGAGCACACATATGATGTCACTACCCTTTCCATGTAACTTCAGTGCGTTGTAAATCACACGTTTTCATATTAAAATTATAAATGAAAAAATACGTGTCCAATATTTTTTTTTAATCTCCATTATGGACACATTTTTTTTGTCCGATCCCCTATTGTCCTTTTAAATTGTTTGTTACATTTTGTTATGATTTGATAAAATGGCAGAGTGCCCAGAATGCGGGCAGCATTGCCTATGAATTTGTTTTATAAATTCAACTACATTTACTATAAAAAAATGTATTGTTTCCAGCCAAAAGCACGAAGCGAGCGTGGAACTGCTTCGATCCAAAGAGTTGTTACACACACAGAGCAGTACTATCGCTGAGCTGGAGAAGAAACTGACCACCGCCACACTGCGCACCAGACCTAATGTACACGATGCATTGGTAAACATTGCTTATTAACTTACATTATACAGATATTTAATACTTTGCCAGTGACGGTATCGTAGCATCGGTTCACAAAACACTACGTTTGTGTGCGTCAGCATCCGCGTTTCGACCTCAGGAACACAGAGAGTTCGTTCGCAGTCAGTGTTCCCTTTTTACTTGGTGTTTGAAAATGTTATTGTAATCCAATAATATCTATAATCACATTTTTTTACAAAGTAATCGGCTAAAGGAAAATAAAAAATAAGATTATATTTTTAAATATCAAAGGCCACTAAGTTTTGGCAACTAGTTACAAAATTAAGGAGCCGCTAGACGCTAGAATATGTTTATTGTAAAGTCCTGCACGATACGATTTCTTCCAGTGGGTGGTAACTAGCTCTTGCCTAAACCTGCCAAAATAGCAAAAAAACCGCACATAACTAATTATACTCATTGATACTTTTCCTTCTAGACTGAGATAGAAACCCACAAGTCAGACCTGAGCCGTGATATAGCGACGCTCAGGAAGTGTCTCGAGAGCTCGTTTGGCGCTGAACTCACCGCACTCAAGAAGGACAAACAAGAACTAACGGACAAAGTGACGAGACTCGAGGCGGAGCTGCAACCCAGGGGGGGCGATGAAAGGGATCAGGCGGTGAGTTGTACTTCATTCTTAATTATTAGGTTGGTGCGAGATCCCAAGGTGTTTTTACTTAATTCTTCTGGCTACTTATCTAAATATATAAAAGGACTGATTGACTGATTAATTGATCTTTTAAAACCATACAGCTTAATGGATTAGGTTGAAATTTAAATCACAGATTGGTTTTATGAAATATTTCTCTGCTGAGAAAGGATTTCAGTACAGGAGCGAAGCCGCAGGCGTAGGTACTCTAGTATCATACTTAATAATAATCAATGCGAGAGTTTGTATAGATGTTCGATATTTAATATTTATAAAGAATTTCATAGTAACTTCGTATTATGGCTTTGTTTTCTGCAGTTGAAGATATAGAGAAGAGGTAATGCAGTATTCAAGTCGTAAAATAGCCCTAAGTTTTTTAGGTAAATATTTATTGTTTAGTTAAATAAAACTACTTTATATTATTTGTTGTTTTTATTGTTTAGGTCACGTTTCGATTTTTATATCTGGAATTTGACAAAAGGTAAAAAAAGTTTGTTTTAATGGACCTAGCACAGAGTGGCGAGAGTCTTGTCTTCCTGTTTAGTCGAATTGTTATCCCATGCGTTCTACTTTTGAGAATGTTCCATACATCACAGATTATGTAGTCTTGACATTCCTACAAGATCCCCCACTTCATACTAGCCTTATATGACAGGCGTTATTCTTTAGAAGTGGTCTTAGGAACTTCCTCGTAATCTGTGACTTTAGTCTCGACATCCTCTCGTTTCTCATCATCACCGCACAAAGGCTCGATGGACCAGAGAGCCACGGAGTAAACTGCGTAGAGTCCGAAGTACAGCGCGTAGAGCAGGACGGTGATACATGCTAGAGCGAGAGGGAGCATGCGGTGGTTCACCGCCATGTCTGCCTTCCAAGTCTCTTCTGCCCATGTGCGGAAGTAATGGCTGAATTTTCTGAAATAAAATGTAGACAAATTAGGGAAGAGATAGATATATTTTCTGTAGGATCCTAAAACTACGCTACGACGCTGCTGTGTTTCAGAAGGCAAAAACTGTGGGTCAGTCAGTCAGAAAACAGCCGGGTTTCCTATATTTTAGTGAAATTACTGGGCTGAAGAGTCTTAACACCTTATGACTCTCAAGTAAGAAGCGTTGGCCCAGTGCACTGGGGAGCACTGTACTTATTATGGGCAGCGTTATCTCTTACCATCAGGAGAGCGTCTTGCTCGTGTATAAACTAGATATGTAGGAAAAGATCGTTATGTCATATTTCAGGCCTTGTAGTTATCTCGAAGATATTACTCTTGAAAATGTCTAATAGGGACATATCAGGGTACTTCTTGTCTAGCAGCCTCGTACAGGCCAGAGTTGACGTGTAGTAATATAAGGTAGATACTTGAGAGCGGGCAGCGCCCTCTCGAGCAGGCTAACGATGCAGTGCAACGCATGCGTCAGCAGCAGCACCAGCACCCACACCGCTACCAGGTACGGCGGCCACCGGAAACTGCCCAGCGCCGCTGGAAATGTTCACATACATACATGCTTTTATGTTTCAAATATACATAGAGAATTGCTAGAAGTTTTTGGGGGACTCGAATTTCTTGCGTCAGAATCTCTAACAACAATTAAAGAGTTAATAATGCTGCGGTTGGGTAGCAGAGGAGGGGTGGAGGGTTTTGGAGAGGTTTTTGCTAAGTGAGATAGTTTAAAGTAAAAAAAATACTCCAGCAGCAAAAATATGATTTTGCTGTTTTCAAATAAAAGGTGTTTCTTTTGTATCGAAAACCTAGCGCGTATCCAAGACGTAGTTAAAATTAGAACATCAAATGGAACGAAATGGATGGATAAAAAATATCTGGCCTCTCTTTTGTAATAGACTTCCTGAAACTGTTTTTATGGCAAAAGTCTCGAACAAGGGGGAAATTTTTGCTAGGAGCAGCTTGTTAGATAGGATTAAATCATGTAGCTTAACCAGAAATAAAGAACACAATTCTCACCTTGCACCAACGCTCGTTTCCCAGTAGCAGTAGCATCATCATGTCGCGCCACCACCTCCAGCGAGCGAGCGCGACGTCTCGCCTCCAACAGACGTAGCGCGTGCTCCGATATGGCTGGACGTATACGCTCTACGTTCACACGGTCCGTGCGGGACGGCTGGGGATTACATTGATTGATGCATCTTTACCTTGATTGATGCGTTTTTAAATAGTCTCGGAAAATACGCTTAGAGGAAAAGATTAAGATTCCTTCCATAACCCAAAATCTTGATGAATTGTGGATTTACAGTTACCAACAGCTTTTCTGCTAACTTGCCTTTGAGATAATTCGTAAATGAGACTACTTAGGAATTAGATCTAGTAGTGAAAATAAAAGTTGTGATACTGGTGAATGAAGGATGCATGTTTGGTGCCGAAGAATTGTTATCGTCATTGATAATTATATTTTTGCCTCTGATAAACGTGGCATCGATACTCGATGTCCTGACGATCTATGGGATGATTGAGTTTTAGATGTATTTGTTTGGCTTACCGTAGGAGATAGTCGGGAGTAGGACCTGACAGGCGCCTTAGGCTTTTCATCCTTCGGCTTGTCCTCCATGCGTTCCTCCTTGACATTCAGCTCCGTCTTCGTGAACGAGGGGTGGTCCCCGCACATGCTTAAAGCAATACGTTTATCAGAAAATCTTAAACTCTGTAGGCTTTTTTCATGTAAGAGACAGACATACTACAAGCAGACGGCCCGCCTAACGAGTGGTTCTCCTGTTGTTGTGGTTCCAGGCAATTGATTTGGCTATGGTGTCAGCACCTTAAAGGTCTTTTTCCTATGGGTTATTATAACCTCGCTTTGGGTCAGTGAAAGGGACCCTTGTCCTTAAAGTCGCAGATGGTTCTTATTGCTTGATATGTTAAAATTTATAGGTTCTATCATTTATGTCTTAGAAGAAATCTGTTTAGTTTATAACTGATCCTGATAACTTGTAAAACTTGTTTTAATCTGAATGAGTCAACTTACACCATATCGGGCAACTTGGGAGGTTCTATTTTATGGGCGTCCATCCTCATAGCTGATCTTATTGCATTATACGGCAGAATTGTAATTAAACTTGTGTAAATACCATCCAAAATATAAATTCGCGGAACTATAAAAGTTTATGATGTTGTCACCGCGACGCGACAACTTTGGACTGACGTGAGAAATTTTATTCTCTTACTTTTAATATTCTTACTAAAAAGTTTGATTTTTATTAAAGAGTCTTTAAATGAGAAAATGAGAAATTATATTGACAAGGAACTTAAAATCTTTGTTTCTTTCTTCGAAGCATAAAGGGATTATTATAATTTATTTTCGTATTTGTTAGAGCTCGGAATGAATACATTGACAGAATCTGAACATAATTTGGTAGTATACGATTATTTGTTAGAGTAAGATGTGCCGAACTGGAAAACATTTACCAGTTTCGCATCCATTAACACGTTCATTTTAACGTTACAAAATCTTTTATATTATATAATAGACATCTTTACAAATCAACCAAACTAATGATACAGTTAACTTCTAAGCACACAAACTTGAGACCACTCCTCATTCCTCATTATTTATGTATTAATTTGTTCCCCAGATCCGCTACCTGCACGGTCGGTGCCTGCGGCTGGAGAGTTGTCGCAAGGCGCTGGTGTGGCAGAAGCGGTACTTGCAGCGAGTAGTCTCCGGGTATACTGCCATGGAGCGGGAGCTGGTGGGGCGGCCTGTTCCGGAGGAGAGGAGAGGAAGGGGACGGTTCAAGTGAGTACACTTGTCTATTGATATGTTAGGAGTCTTTGGACAGAAGGGATGTGACCAGAAATTTATAAACACGAACGTTTGTAAGAATGTATGCTTGTTACTCTTTCACGCCTAAACGGGTGGACCGATTGACCTGAAATTGGGTATAGAGATAGATTTGACCCTGGAATAACATATAGGCAAAACTGCTGGGCGCTGTAGATTATTATAAATATTGGACACATCATCATCTCAGCCATTGGACGTCCACTGCTGAACATAGGCCTTCCCTTTGGACTTCCATATGTACCGGTTGGAAGCGATTGGACACATATATTTATTTAATAGATTTATTTAACAAACGGTTGAGAAATAACGCATTATAAATTGTCCATTTGGGGTGGTGCATGATGTTACAGCGTTCAACATAATTTATCAGCGAGGTGTGACGGAACGCAAGCAAAATGTATGAGACAAACTTGAACTGTTTTTTTTTAAATATATTCATAAGACTTCATTTATAGTTTTTTAATCTAAATATATAAAAGGAAAGAGTGACTGATTGACTGATCTATCAACACACAGCTCAAACCACTGAACGGATTGGGTTCAAATTTGGAATACAGATAGGTTTTATGATGTTCACCTCCGCTAAGAAAGGATTTCGTCACACGGGCAAAGCCGCGAGCATAAGCTAGTATTATAATATATTTTGACCTTGTTAACATTGTTTTTCCCCAGGTGTGCAGTAACGGTGGTGATAGCAGTGTTACGCATGAGTTACCTGGTGCGACGTCGGCATCACGTGCGGGCGCTGTCCGCCACCGCCCTGCTCAGGAGGGACAATGATAACAAGAACACGCCGTGAGTTATTACTTTATAATCCTATCAATACTTCTCTTACTATTCTTTTTAACCCCCGACGCAAAAACGACGGGGTGTTATAAGTTTGACGTGTCTGTCTGTCTGTCTGTCTGTCTGTCTGTCTGTCTGTCTGTCTGTCTGTGTGTGTGTGTGTGTGTCTGTCTGTGGCATCGTAGCGCCCAAACGGATGAACGGATTTTGATTTAGTTTTTTTTGTTTGAAAGTAGAGTTAGTCGAGAGTGTTCTTAGCCATGTTTGGTGAAAATCGGTCCAAGATGGCCGCCGCTACAAAATGGCGGATTACTTTTTTCTTCCACGACCCCCTCAATATGGGTATCAAATGAAAGGGCTTAACGAGTAGATTACAGCCCACTATATAAAATTTAAAATCCAAGATGGCCGCCATCAAAAAATGGTGAATTACGTATTGCGTTGGGGGTTTTTTTAAATTTTTAATTTAATTCACTTGTTACATAAAATAGGACTGCGTTTGACCATAGTTTCACCTGTTAGTAACTGAGGACGTGGTCGAAGTTGTAACAAACAGGCCTAGCGAATACATATTATTAACCCTCTACTTGAAGACACTTAAGTACAACTTCGTTCAACTCATGATACACTGAAGCAGGTAGGGAGTTCCAAACCTTCACAAGGACTGAAGGACCTTTAATAAAGGTCGAATCAAATCGCGAATCAAAGTTTTCTAATAGTTTAACTATGTAAGTCTGTGTACATGTGCTCAATTTGTGTACGTGATCAATTTCTATAACTGAAATAATTGAAGGCCTATTGGCTATCGCCTACGCCTACCCACATAAAACACTAGAATCCATAGACAAAATTGCGTACATTACTTGCTTAAACCGCCTCATTAATATGAGTAAAATAACACACGCAGCAATGTACATTGAAGTTGTCATCAATCATAGTGGGTGAGAAATAGCCAATAGGTCCTCTGGTTTTCGGAGCTGTGAGTTGTGATGCCTGTACAAAGTGGTAGTATAACAATATGTTATTCCTTAGAAGCAGTTCTCGAGCAGCTCGTGTGCCCGTGGTACCCAGCACGGGCGGCAGGGGGGACAGCCTGGCGCGACGCGTGCTCAAGCACGACCTGAGGCTCAACCTGCCCGCCTCGCCCCCGGGTAACACAATATATCACTACTACTGCTATTTATTACCTTTATCCCACACATCTCATAAAAAGTGCAAATCGGGTCGTAATTACATAAAACGCCTAGAAAAGTACTTACCGCATACCACTCGTGCCTTAAAGATTCCCAAATTGTACCAACCTTCATTCCTCTCCAAATATCCAAATACATTATTATCGAAGGGGTTTCTTCGTATATTATTCTATAGATATATTAATATGGTAAACGATGTTAAGTCTCATGTACACACAGTTGCATTTAACTTCAGTTTAGTGATTGCTTTATTATTCCAGTGGGTGACTTCAGTCGACGGTCTCCATACAACACGAGCTCGCCGCGGGAAGAAGGCTTCATTTTGAGGTAACGTTAGTTCAAACTTATAGGTAATTCTTAATCACATTGATCGGCATAATCAAAAAGTACAAAAAAATCAATTACTTCTTTTTAAAGGGGAAACTAGTAATTATTAAAATTAATCACTCATTGTTTGGTCTCTGTTAGCATATTTGAGCTATTACGTCGCATTTACCGCAATAATTATTAATGTCTTAAAATAAAATTTAAAAATCATCGTAAAATTTACAAAAGTGCCCTATTGAAGCCATTTAAATAAAATCATTTCTACTTATTTACATTAATAGATCGACTAAAACTGTAGTATCATGTATAACTCTATGATAACTTTTAATGTTCCTATTCTAAGTTACTTAACTTTTTAGGGTTTCGTACCTCTAAAGGAAAAAGCGAAACCCTTAGGATCGACTGGGACGTCCATCTGTCTGCCAAAACCCAGTTACTCGAGAACGCGGAGAGTTATCGAATTGAAATTATTGTTATATAGAGGTATAATAAGAAGTGATATAATATCTCCCCCCTAGTTCCCCCCGAGGCGAAGTAGCGGCGGCCTACCTCAGCAAGCTGGAGCTTGTATCGCGCTGTCTCTCTCGCGCACTCGACCCACACAACCCCTGACACTGCCTCACAACACTCGGGAACATAGCTTATACCCTGTAGGGGTGGGAAGGAATTAGCTTCGGGGAGCACAAATATATCTTATGCCCTATAGGGGGTGTGTAGGGATTAGCTTCGGGGATGATAATTTATATTTCATACCCTATATTGGGTGGTAGATTAGCTTCGGGATTAACTATCTGACCGAACGCTACTCAAACTTAAACACATAATACCACCCCCATAACCCCCCATAAGGGGTGAATAAGGATTAGTTTTCCGGAGAGAATAAAGTTAAAAATTTTGCTCAATTTCTAATGTTTATGGATCGCAACGCGTTGACAGTGCCACGTGTTCATAGATGGCGTTGACATTATTTAAAACATTTTTAAAACGGACCGTCTGCCTATTACACGCCTTTTTGTATGTATTTCAAAGTGTAGCTGAGATTTTCGTAACAAATTTACTGAAAGCTCAAATATCACTTTGGGTTCTTAGAACTTGAGATCTGACTGTGTACAATGTAAACCCTAAATAAATATATCACAATTTGTATTTTCTATTCCCATAATTATATTTATCATTGGTAACATTGATAAAAGAGATAATTTTATTTCTTTCGTGCTGAGGTATATTTTGTCCTCTCCGATCTAATTTCAAGTAATTTTTATACTTGTACCATCGTATTTGCACTGTTGTAAACTAGTGTACTGAACGAACACCAAATTTATCGTCCACCGCATAATAATAAGGCGAATGATTGTGTGACCATTGCATTTCTTTAAGAATAGGTACGAAATGTGAACACTTTTTGGCTTTTTGGAGGTTATACATAGAACACGTGTTTTTAGAAAAGCATGTAAACAAAAAATTACGAAAAAGGGCAATGAAAACATATCAAATGGCGCTAAAAATATAAGCAAAGTATGCTAGCGCTATCTCTGTCTCACTCGTCTATTTATATTTTCCTTCTCTGTCTGAACTGGCCATGCCGATTCGGATACAAAAATCCTTCAAATATTAACTAAGAATATCCTCTAAAATTTAATAATAAGAGGTTTTTAGTACATAATATGATATTTATGATCTGGCATCACAAAAAAATAGTTTTTTTCTACATAGCATGTTAGAAAACGCTTCAAATCTCCAAAAATTGTGTTCATATTTGGTACATATAAATTGTTTATATATTTATGCATTTGAATAATTGGCCAAGATAGGGTAGTTAGTGCCAAAACGGATAAGTTTGTGTTACTTAATTTATTGATAGTTTATTAGAGTAAGTAGTTAATGTCGGGGGACGGATTCCATGTATTTTTGTTTATCACTCCGCCTATTTATGTTTGTGTGATTGTATGGAGTGTATGAAACCTTGTATGTGTATTGGTTAATACAATTTTTGCGACATTTTCTCTATATATTTGTTTTTTCGCAATAATTCTGATTTTTTTCTGTTGTAGATCTAGAAATTATGCTCAATTTTAACTTATTAAATTCAGTTTAAATATAAAACATTAAAAAAAAGCTTAATTAGCTATTATAAAAGCTACTATTATGTCTATTTTTTTTTTAAGTACCAAGATTCTGAAGTTATTATAAGAAAGAGCCAGAAAAAGTTTTTTTAAATATGGTACTTTTTTACCTTCTTCACTAAAATCAAAAATTATATTTATTGTCTTAATATTGTAATAACTAGTACATAATACAGGGTGTCCTTATTATAATAATTGATATATAAGTCGTCCGACCTTGCCTTACAGTTTACCATAGATTTTAATAACTTGTTATAATACGCTAGGTTCGAGATTTCGCGTATATTTTTTTGAGTGTAGATATTATTTAGATGTACTCGTATTTTTGACATGTAATTTATTATAGTATTTTGGTAATTTTAAGTAAAATTACAGTATTACGAACGATTTAAATAATATAATATTTAAGCACTGGTTGTAACGAACTCAATTGTATTAAAACTTTTTGTAATATACCTCATTTCAACTATCGAATAACAGGCCGATGTTGCCAGCACAAATCCATGCCATTTTAGGGTTAATTTTAGTTTTAAATGTGACATAAGTTTAGTTTTAATTTTGAAAGTACAAGTTAGTTTAGTTTTTGAAGTCTTCGAGTGTTTTCTCTAATAATGAATCTCTATAATATATTAATTTGGACCTTATACCATAACATTAAAGTTTAAATTCATTTAGTGTTAATATTATCTCGAAGACGATAATAGATATTATTTGACGACCGATAGCCGACCGATACATTCGAATAATATAAAATTAAACAATTTCTTAGTGGTTTTGCATCTTATGAAATAAAATTTATAATGCAATAGCCACTTAAAATTAAATTCTTAAAAATATCTGTTATTAGTCACGTGACGAATAAAATTGAATTATAATAGTTGAAAAGCTGGATGCAGGTCGCTTCCAACCGGTACATATGGAAGTCCAAAGGGGAGGCCTATGTTCAGCAGTGGACGTCCTACGGCTGAGATGATAGTTGAAAAATATTGTCTGTATAAATATTATGAACCATTTAGGTATAAAATTATTAATTTGCAAATTTGACATTCCAATCAATGAAAATGATATATTTAATTATATCATTATGAAATCCCTAATTAAATCGTAATAATTAACGATTAAATAAAAATATTATAAATAAATCAAATGTAAAAAATTCTGACCCGAATCATTCCAATAGTCACGTGACCAATAACAGAATGTGTGACCAGTAATAAATAAAACGATAGACAATATGTAAGCCAAAGGTAACGAAAGTATTACGAATGCTGTGTTGTTTATGATGCGATTTATTCCATTTGACGTTCGAGAGCACAAAATTTTGCACATAATGTAATATTAGAGATTTGCTGATTGCGTATTGCCAATATAAAATAATTAAAAACCGTTAAATTTCAAATTAAGAATGACTAAAATTTTCCTTTAGAGGTACGTATCCTTAAAATCAGAACCTGAGTTTTAATTTTCTACCAAAAATTTAACTGGCAATATTTTCTATATAATGGCAATACACAATAAAAACTAGACGTAAATAGTAAATACACTCAATCGACCAAAGATTTGTCATAATAACTAGTTTTAACAAAATTGTAAGTAAAACACCAAGTACAAACTGCAAACATGTAATTTCACGAGAATTTCCACCACACTTCTAGTCACAATAAATAAGAACACTTCACCAAGTGCCATAAAGTAAGCTCTCTAAAGTAAACACGTAATAAATGGATTATTTTGTATGGAGTTGTTTTATTTCTTAGTCCCGCAAGTGCATACGCCGAGCTCGTAGGGAATCACTGTGATTGGGGGTAGAGTTTCTGCCACCTGGGGAATAATTCTTGACTTTAGAGGCATAGGGTCGGACGTCCGGTTTTTTCGCATTTCGACTTTGGACCTTATAGGTCAAACATAAGGTCCGATGTCGATTTGTGTAGAGAATTTTAGGAGTGGTGAATACTGTTATAATATTGGCACACTTCACAAATCGCACCTTCGGCAGAACAAGGGCACAATTGTCCAAATGCATAAACTGCAATTGTGCGTTATTTTATTCTACTAGAATAAGGGCACAATTGCAGTTTATGCATTTGGACAATTGTGCCCTTGTTCTGCCGAAGGTGCGAAATGTTAAAAGAATCCACGTAAATTGAGTAAAATATAGATCCGGGAAAACAGATTCGAATGGACTGGAAGAGGAAAACGTGTTGTGCCAACCCTACCCAGGGGTCTATTGGCTAATTCTACCCACTACGATTGATGACAACTTCAATGCACATTGCTGCGTTTGTTATTTTACTTATATTAACGAGGAGGTTTAAGCAAGTAATGTACGCAATTTTGTCTATGGATTCAAGTGTTTTACATGTCGTTGGACGATAGCCAATAGGCCCTCTGTGTGCGATAATAACAAAGAGATGTAAAGTGGGTAACAAGTAACAAGACAAATAATTACCACGGCGTGACGTCGTTGCAAGCCATTGGCCTTCCCCTTCCTCTTGTAGTCATTCACGTGCTCTTCCTTTACAGGAGCGGGTTTAGAAGTACTCGGCTACAAGATATAACATAGCTGTTAGGTGTTTTTAGGCACGAAGTTAAATATTATCTAGCACCAAAGTACTCGTCAAGACGAATCAAATGAGCTCAAACTCGATGGGGTTGCGTCGTTTAATTACGAAGTTCTTATGACCACTTTCCTCCTCCTTCATCAGATCAGCTCCGTGTCACAATAATATTGCATTGTCAACCGATTTATACATGCATACAAATTTTCAGCTCAGAAATCGGGAAGTGGATCAAATTGAACATCCAAGATTTGATTACAGATAGACAACAGACAGGTGAAAGTAAAAAAAAGCTTGTAAGGATGATTCAAGTACTGAGCGTGTCATGGGTCGATGTACCTATATATAACAGCTAAAGAACACGAAGTATGTATGCCCATCCAACCAGGAGTATCCAGGTCGAAGCCGTCGATGTATAAACTAGTAAATGAAGCAAAACTCCTCACCCCAGGCTCATCCAATCCATTAAATCCAGGTTTAGGTGCAACAGCGGTACTACTGGGGGTATCCAGGTCGAAGCCGGTATAAACTAGTAAATATGAAGTATGATTCCTCACCCCAGGTTCATCCAAGCCATTAGAGCCAGCCTTAGGTGCAACAGCGGTACTGCTGGGGGTGTCCAGATCAGGGCCGGTGTCAGGCGGGGGTGGGGGCGGCGGCGCGTACTCAGGGTCGACGTGGGAGCCGTCCCAGGGGGCGTACGCCTGGAAGTGCTCCTTCAGCGACTTCGGCAGCTCGGGCATTGGATACAGACGGTATATGTTGCAGTAACGCTGGAAAAAGTAAAAAGAATTATAGTCTGAAAGACTTTAAGACGACTCCGGGCCGGTGTCGGGAGAAGTCCGTGTCGCCAAACGGTCATTATGATCCCGTTCCGACATGATCACCAGGGCTATTCACTTATCGGTTAGGGAACCGAACCGAATACCGAATTTTCAAAAATATATGAAATGACGTGACATGACATGTCAAGATGTATCTACATAATACGTCATTTCATACATTTTTGACAATTCGGTATTCGGTACGGTTCTTTCACGGATAAGTGAATAACCCTGCTGATCAAATCTCGCATGATGTTAAGCGACGATGCGATGCTTCGTAGATGGTAGAAGACTAAACCTAAAAGGCGGAATATATCCCTCCCTTGCTTCACTGAACATCGTGGAACACAGTGGTAACGACCGCTTGGCGACATAGATTTTTTTAAATCAATATAGGACCACGATCTCGCGTGGGTTATTCAGTCTTCATGATACTTCGTCATACTTATATCGAGAGCTTTTCTAGCTCGCCTGATCTCAAACGACCAAAAATGGTAGCAGACTAAACCTGGTATAAATCCCTCCCTGGCTACGCTGAATACCGTGGAATTCAGCATTGACATGGTTTTTTATTTAATATAAGTAGTATTGTTTAGTGTTCTCATGATACTTGGACATACTCACATCGAGTGCCTTCCTCAGCGGGTAGTCAGGCCTGTCGTTGTCCCTGGCCTCGTGGATGAGTGCAGCGGCGTGGTGGAACACCTTGTTGTCAGCGTCTCGCACCTTCTTCAGCGCGAGTTCACCGTAGAAGTAGCGCGTCTCTGCCAGCTCGCGCGCCTCGCGGTCTGAGCGCTCTTTCTGTTGTAAGGAAATAGAGATGGTGAAATGTAAAAAAAATATTGAAATGAAATGAAATTATTTATTTGTGTCAAACATGGTAAAATAGGTAAAGTTACAGGTAAGTTCAGCATGTCTGGCCAGCTCCGCTGACATACAAAAATTAATCAATATACAAAAAAAACTACATATTAAAAATCTAATATAAGAAAATCTTATTTGTTCGTCATTTAAATTTACAAAAAAAATAGATAAATTTAGGTACGTGTTTTAAAGATACATAACATAGTTTTTAGGTGGAGAACGCGTACATTTTAAGGATATTGTAAGTGTTGTTGTGTTTATATCTCTCTAATTAACGGTAACGGTCGAGGTTTAACGATGAGAGGGAAAAAGCGAGTTTTCGTCTAGGTCAGCCACCTGTAGGTAACCTTATTATCCAATCTGTGATGACAGATTTGGGCCGAAATTAATACGTAAGCGCACAACATTATTCTATTACACCTATATGACACTCCATAACTTACCCACAAACGCAAAGTGTCCTCTCGGAACTCCTTGATCTTACGCGCCTTCTCTTGACGAAGTTTCTCTTTGTAGTCTTCATACAACTCTGCATTCTTAAATCTGTTCGTAAAAATAGTTTTAGTGTCCTAACAAATTTATTTTCTTTCCAGAATTATTATACTAAAAATTAAAGCAAATTTTTGGTCCTTCGAGCCGGATATTGATTTCACTTTATACCATTGTAGAGTTGATTTACAAATAATTTCATCGTTAATGCATTTACTCATAGGATTTGGTTAATTAATCGAGTACTTAACACAATTTTTATATGTATGCGTACTTATTTCAACATCTAGAATGAATGAAGGTACATGCTGATAATGCCCTCGTCTTACGATTGCATTACAAGTCTCCATGTATGTAGTATGACGTCACCTGTTCATGATCTCGAACTGCCTCTTGGTGTTGAAGTCGTGTAAACGTTGCTCCTCATCCCGCAGGAACTGCTGCCGTTGTTGGATGCGATCCTGACGGAACTTCTCCAGCCGCTCCGCCTGCGCCGCGCGACGTTGGGACTCACTGTGTAGCATTATAATACATAGGTACAATAGAATAATATGGGAACGAGATGAGAAATAGAATATTTCTTTATCGTAAACATAGAAATTGAAATCGTACAGTAGAAACTTAAGTAGAATTTTGTACCTACTGATATTTGAACGACCTCACGATCAATCGCAATGAAGACATCATTTAACAACAGGTTTTAATTTCTCGATTCACGCCATTGTATTCCCTCTCACTTCAAGGTGCATTTTTGCTGACGAGGAGCGGGATGACCACGTCATTGAAGCAATCCTTGTGCTAAAAATAGTTTCTCTATTTATTTATACCTCTATGTAGTTCTTAATCTCATCCAAAGCTTACGGAAGCAAGTGGATTATATCAAAATGTTACAGTCCTTATATCTACATTTTTTCGATTCAGCTCTTTATCTAAGTTATGTACTTAGATAAAGAGCTGAATCGAATAATAGCTAAAATAATAAAAATGTATGAGCAAGAGAATATAATGAACTCACGCAGCTTCCTTCTCTCTAAGAGCCTTGTCTAACATCTCCTGTTCCTTAGCGTTCCTGGCCGCGTCTCCGCTCTCCAGTTTCGCGCTGATCTTCTCCAGGATCCTCAGCTTTTCATTTTTCACCTGACAATATAAATCGCGTAGGTTTAGAATTTAAGTTAGGTTTAGAATTTAGAGGGTTCATATAATAATAGTCATTTTTGCATGTATCTCTTTACATAAACATTAGTTAGGTACTGCTGTGTTTGAAGTTTACGATAGGATTTTTAAATTTCACACAAAAGGGCATCAGGCCTCCTTAACCTTTAACTCCCGGGCGGCTCAATTCAAGCGCTAGTAGCTGAGGAGTTAATAAATCCCAAAAAAGAAATTTGGAAGTTAAAAGTTAGCGCAGCTCAGCCCTTCTCCTCCGTCCCCTAATGTTAATGGCACACAATAAAGAATGACTCACGTCCTTCTCAGTCTGTATCCGTTTCCCCTCGACCCTGGCGCGGGAGTTGAGCAGCACTTGCAGCAGGCGGTCGTCCATGACGTCACGCGCTCGCTGCTCGCCGCGCCGCTGCTGCTCCTCTGCACGAGCCTGGTTCATGTCCGACCAGATGCGAGCCTTCTCATCCGCGTTCTAGAAGACATTTGTACCATCATTAGCCTTCTATAGCCAGCTCCAGATTGACCTAGGCGTAACATCAGACGAGACACGTGGAAGGCCGACCTCAAATAAATGGGACCAGGTCTCGGAGAAAAAGAAGAAGCTATTGACTGACTGCTGGGCTTAGACCTCCCTTTTTGATTATCCCATTCCATTTTTGATTATCCCATTCCATTTTTGATTATCCCATTCCATTGTAAACAAATGACTTAAATTACGGATATAATGGTTGAAGCTAGGCTCGACCCTGAATTTCGGACAATAACGATGTCCTTCATCAGGAGCTCACGCCTCCCGGTCGCGACGCTGGCTACTCAAAAACGCTAAACGCTTGCTTTTCAAAAACGTATGCCATTCTCTTTTATCCCTTCCTTTTGGTATGCTTCACTTAATGTGCAATGATGGGTATTAGTGGTAATTTACGAGCATAAAACGTGGTATTGTAGATTTTAAGACTTTATTAGTCCTAGTTAAAAAAAATAATTCTTTACTACTTACAAATTTCTCCTCAAACTCCTTGAGAGCAGCTATCTGTTCCTGTGCCTTCATGTTGTCGACCTGCTGCATCTTCAGCTCCGTTTCGTACTCGATGCGATTTTTCTCAGCTCTCTCGTGAGCCCTGGATTGAAACTTATTAAATAAGAGGATTAAGGAATTGAGAGTTTTTGTTATGGGAATAAAGAACTTGAAATGAGGCCATTGGCACATTCTGGTTTTTAGCGAAAAATCAGTCCCAATCTCGGAAAATTGGGAGGCTCCGTCATTTTAATGGATATAGTAGGTATATACCCAGGCATTCTATCGCGGATCGCGGAAGATCGGTGAATCTAAGGGTTTTAGTAGGGCAATGTCTGCTATAGTAAAATTTGCATGAAGATGTCCTTTATGGTGATAATATATATAATCAGTTACTTCAGTTCAAACTTACTGTTCCAATATTTCCCTCTGGTGCTCCTTATTAGTATCGAACCGTCTTTTGGCCTTGAGCTTCATGAGATCGTTCCACTCCTTGGCTTTCGTGTGAATCTGGTCATCGTCCTTCTTTTTCTGCTCTGCATCCATACGGCGAAGTCTGTTCAGGAACTTTATCTGCTCCATTCGCTCTTTTTGGACGCAAGTTTCTATTACTGCACTGAAAAAACATTCTAGAATCAGAATGAAGACGGATTTTGGATATAATGAAGGAAAACGTGCTTAGTGATCCTGCCTGCCTTGTGTGGGATATATGGGCAGTAAGATAATCTTTATGGATTCAGGAGTCTAGGGAACTTTACTTGGGACAGTGTTTTAGGAAAGAGCTTAGGATAGTTACTCCCAATATTTTGAAAGCCTTGCTAGCTCATCTTACTCGTATTGCAAAAGTTTGTACGCATGTATGGATGGATATTTATTTTACTCTTTCACGCCTAAACAGCTGAACCGATTGAGCTGAAATCAGGTATATTGTGGTTTAGAGTTTAGACAATGGAATAACATAGGGGACAGGCTATCTACTTTATCAGGTGAAAAAAAAAAGGTAGCCTGTGCCCTGTAACTATAGAGTGTAGTCATACATACGAGAGCATAAGTTTAGGAGCGTCCTTGTTCTTGAAGATGATATCCCTGGCGCTGTGCATGAGGCGCTGCTGCTGCTCTTGCTGCCTCTTCACGTATTTCTTGTAGAAGTTAGCGTTTGCTTGTTCGGATGCTTCGATGCGAGCTCGTCGTAGCTCCTCATTGCGTTTGTTTACGTTCTATGGAGAAAAGAATTTATATCATCATAACCCATCTTAATTTACTCTACGTTTTAGGCTGACCCCACATGAGTGTGTGCGACTCTCGAACGAGTGGCCGACATCGCCGCGTGGCCGCCGCGATAATGCGATGTGATCTTCGCGACTTAAGTACTAAAGAGACTTTATTTATTTACTTTACTTATGTTCGTGAGATTCACGAAAACCCCATGTGCGGTTGGACTTACCTACTTTCTGCATTAAAATTATTTAAATAACGTTAACGCCTGATTTAGTTATAATTGCAATTAAATTTACATATTGCGAAAGTTCGTAAGGAAGTATACTACCTATTAGGTATCATTATGGAGAAGCAGGTAAAATTGCTTGTACTGCAAATATAACAATGTTTTGTACCTCAACCGAGTTAGGCCAGTTCTTAGTCATTTCCTTGCTGGTGGCGTCCATCCACTTCACCATATCCCGTCGACGGACTACCTCTGGATCCTCGCGGTCTGAATCCGTCCACCGCTTGATGCGGTTCAGCTCCGCTTTGCTCATTAATATCGGCATGGTGCCGCTGGAAAGAATAAGATAAAGTTTCTCTTAGTATGGTGGCTAAAGGTTGGCTACAGTTTTAGGGCTGGTTAAAAAACCAGTTAAACTAATCGCAATGTCGGTAATATCGAGATAGGAGTAGTTAAAAACGTGGTTAGCGATCCGTGGTGGCGGTGGCGTTGAAGACGTTGCGTTTGCATTGCACATGAAGGATCGAGTGACCCGTGGCATTTACCGGGGGTAGACTTCCTTTGCAGGAGGTCGACTAGGTGGGTACCCCAACAGTGCTAGTTATTCTACTGCCTGAGCAGTGATGTGCTAAAATTGCTGTGCTTCGGTAGAAGGGCACTGTAGCTAGTGAAATTACTGGGCAGAAGAATCAACATCTTATGACTCTCATGTAAGAAGCGTTGGCGCAGTGCACCAAGAATTTTACCCATAGATAATACATATAGATTTTACCTTTGGAAAATCCTGGGTAGCATTGTAGGTACCTACTAATTATTTTATATTATTATTTTACGTTATCTCTATCAGGAGAGCGTCTTGCTCGTCTTCTTACTTCGTTGTGTATAAAAAAAATAATATCATTACGAAAAAAAATATTCCTTTGGTCAACTGTGGAATGAGGAAGGCTGTGCACGTTACCAATAATGGCTGAAATGAGGGTAGTTCAGACATTTTCTTAGCGTGCAAGTGTAAAATAATCATGAACAGGGCCGGATGACGGATGTCCTACTGGATGAGAGTGAAATGAGGCATCGGCATGGGAGACTAATCAATAAAATTTAAGGACCCAGCTAATTGGATGATGAAGATAAAAGCCATTCATAGAACTTCGGTCTTCCAGGATTAGGTATACTATTTTTATATAGCTTTACCTGGCTTTCTTAAACCTATCGCCGTTGTCTTCGTGCGTCTTAATATACGTCACAAAATAATATTTGAAATATATTACAAAAATATGTACCTATCTTCAAGAATTGAAGGCTTCTTCTTGAGATAATTTGTTCTATTTATTTTTCTTTCACATGTGATCTAACAAGGAGGTGATGGATTTTTGAAAATACATAGCACTTTGCTATGTATAAATATTATTTATTTATCTCCGACATGCAGGATATTTTAACGTAATTTATTACGAAAATTTTGCGAGTATGGTGAGAGTAAATAAATCGTATACGTAACGAATAATATCTTATATTATTATTTCATTGCTATGCGATGCCGTTGCTTGACAACATAACTTTACTTTTTGAACGAATTGTTTTAGTTCTATTAGTTTCTGAACGAACACCGACGACGTACTTGACAGCTGTCAGCTGATTTTTTGACAGATGACAGACGTCAAATAGTAATATTTACGTCAGCCACGTTGGAAGTGCACAGTTGGTGTTTTTATGGTAAAATATGAAAAAATCAATTGAATTATTGAGAAAATCTAAGTAAAACACTTCTAGATAACATAACCGACAATATATTCCTCCAAAAATATAGAATTTCTGTTTAAATACTGAGCGGGAAGTGTTCCAAAAGTGTGACATAATTGGGCAAACAGATCCTCAAACAGACCGGGATCTGAACGTTGTTTGGTGGTTGTTTTAGTGAGATATCGTCCTCAATATGAAGCTGAAAGAGTTGAAGAGGACAGTGAACGTATGCTGGTCGCCGGCGGAACATTACCCGGTAACGCTTGCGGCCGGCTCTGCGGCACAGCAGGTCGACGCATCTTTCAGCTCGAGCTCGTATTTAGAGCTGTATTCTTTGAATTTGGAGGACCCTGGACTAGATTTGGAACTCAAATCCAGCCTTCAGACACAGCAGAAGTAAGTAACTACACTTAAAATAGCGAGTTTTTATTTCAATACCAAAATGGTGGGAATGTTTAAAAACAAGAGTAAAGATTTGGATTGGTGGGGATGACGTGTAAGATTTAATTGATAAGTTACGATTTTTATTGAAATTTATTTGCATTTTATGCATGTTATATTTTAAAACCTCCATGCACCATATATCAGAGTGGCAAATGACCTAGTTTAAGTTCAATGACAGACTTTTTATTACTTCGACATTATTAGATAATTATGAAATGTTGCTACAAAATCTGGGACCGAGCACATGGGTTTTTATTAATTATTTACACTGTGTGACAGTGCTAAACCAATTTATATAAAATTTGATTTTAGAAGTAGATGTCTTTGACTTTAGAATCTACAGTGTAGAATAACATTACTGGTACCAACATCACATCAGCAACATCACAATTATTGCTTTAACTGCCTAATAAACCACTAGGTCTCAAGGTAGGTGTTTCACGGACGGCTAGTTATTTATTATTAACCCATATGTCCTGAGCAGCTTGATCTAGTCACACCCATGCATGTGAATTTGAACCTTATTTTAAAGAAACTAGAAATAATAGATGTAATTTTTTTTTAATTTGAACTGGAAGTGTTTCCTGGATCAAGGGGTTTTTTTGTGTTGCGTTCATTTCTGCAATCAGTCTCTAGACTATGAGCAGATTTGCTGGAGGTATTGGGCATCAAGTATCAAGGGGTTAACTCACCTGGGAACAGGGGGTGTTTCAAAGGCTCAATAAGCCTTTAAAACACGCCCTGTTCCCTTCGTCAATATTTAAAGGTGTGTGCATAGGTAATGATGGGTAGTGGAAAAATTTCGGAATGAAAAGAAAAGAAAAAATGAAAAATTTCCAATATTTTTCCAATTTATATTTCCATAGGTGTCTGTTGCTAACATAATATAATAATGATATATGTATATATATGTTTGATAATTACAGATTTCAAAAAATAGTATGGTCAGGCTCAGAAGTGTTAGTCGGAGGTTGTGACGGAGGCTTACTTCAGTTCTACAGCTCGGAGAAGTTGCTCAATAGTGCTCCCGACTCATTACTGGGCACTAGTAATAAACATAATGGTATGTGGATCATTTTTATTTCTAACTCTAGCTTTTACCTAATATGTCTACTTAGTAGTTTCTAATCTAAATATATAAAAGGAAAGAGTGACTGATTGACTGACTGATCTATCAACACACAACCCAAACTGCTGAACAGATTTGGTTGAAATTGGATCACAGATAGGTTTTATGACGTACACCTCCGTTAAGAAAGGATTTTGCCAGAGGGCAAAGCCGCGAGCGTAAGCTAGTTCTTATGATAAAAACTGTATATAAAACCGTAAATATTATAATTTTGTCATATTCTAGTTTTGAGATAGGAATGAGAAGAATGTTCCATTCATATTGAAAACTCTTTATTTTTAAAAAGTTGACACTGAGTAAACTTGGAGTATCTTATAATATCTGAGTCAATAACACAGTAACAGTCTGTTCACATAATATTGAAAAGTAAACATAGCTGCATAAAATATAAAAATATATGGCACTAATGATTATATCAACTGAAATGCAGCCTATGTTTTCACACATCAATACTTTTGCATTAATCTTACTATTATTATAAACGTGAAAGTTTGTAAGAATGGATGTCTGGATGTTTGTTACTCTTTCATGCCTAAATGGGTGGACCGATTGAGCTGAATTTCGTAGAGATATCTTAGACCCTAGAATGACACATAGGCTACATAAGTACTTCGGGTAAAACCGCTGGGCGCAGCTAGTAATATCTATATCTAAATCCCAATTTTACTTATTTAATAAAATCACAATGTGAACAATCCTATAAGGAATATTTTGACCAGAGATCCAGAGATGTCGGCATTTGGTATAAAACTATACAACCTCACCCATTGTGCTCCCCATGGATTGATAACTGTAAACTGTGTGTTAAAAATATGTACTTATGTCTCCTTATATGCGGTCCTCGTGTAGCCGTACGGACGGGTGCAACTTAGTGCGTGCGGAATATTATAATGTCATTCAAGTGTGTGGTACAAGTTCTTAAGTGATGGCGAAAATTATTATAAACGAATTTTTGACTTTTGTCCAAAACAAAATTGATGTGTTAGATGAAACTAGCATCATTAAAATATGTTCTGACAATTATTCCGACGCGGAAATTGAAAACGGGAAGACGGTTCTTTTTACTTCGTGTGGAGATATAAGGAACATACAGAGAAAGGGCGATGACAAGAAGAAGAAGAATATAAAAGATGTGATTAAATTGCTCAAGGAAATTGTTGACCCGAATGTACAGCCTACATTCGTCGCTAAGGACCTTAATCGGCTACCGCCGATTACATTTGACTACGTCGATGTAACTCGACTACTTAAAGACATGACCGTGATGAGGTCAGAATTGACGGAATTTCAGACAAGGATCAGTTGTGAGTTGACAGATCTCCGTACCTCCTTTGACACTCATAGCTGTGAGAAAAATAAGACGAGTGAAATGACGACCCCAAAGAGGAGTGTTACCCATGGATCGCTACCGCTTGTACCTGAGCCAGCGCCCGAACACGTCACTCCGGAGCGCGAAGCGGCGCACACGCCGGTGTATCGTGATATAGTGGTCGGAGCTCACGTGCCGCGCCAAGCGAGAACCGACCGTGCGCGCCGCGCGCATACGGTTAAGGACAGATTGAACGCCACGGTGAACATACAACCGTTCGATACTAGCTATACGCGTCCTGCAGCTTCGAGTGTGCTACCTACAACTTCGCACGATGAGGGTGGATCTTTTACGCTTGTGCAGAAAAAGCGTAGAACTAAGACCGCTAATATGCGCGGTACGCTTGAGACGAATTGTAAGATACAAGTAGCAGAAACTCAATGTTCCATTTATGTCTCGCGTACTAAGAAATGCGTTACAGAAGAAGATATTCTAGAGCATATTCACGAAAGAGGCGAGAAATGCATTAGTGTCGAACTACTAAAGCAGAATTACGAAACATCTTTTAATTCTTTTAAAGTGGTTGTATCGAGTAGCCGAATAAGTCACTTTTTAGACACTGGTTTTTGGCCAACTGGACTCGTCTATCGTAGGTACCGGGAGCGACAAGTTCGTATAGCGCCTTTTAAAAAACCACAATGAATAGCTCATCTATTATAATGACTAGTTTTAATTGCAAGTCCGTAAAAAGATCTGTGGAACACGTCCGCAAGCTCTGCGTCGACGCCGACATTATTGCGCTGCAGGAAACCTGGCTGCTGCCACATGATCTTGGTTTCATGAACGAAATCAGTGATGATTTTAGCTGTTATGCGAAATCATCAGTGGATACGTCGGCGGGAATATTACGAGGGAGACCCTACGGCGGCATAGCGTTGATGTGGAGGAAATCAAAATTACCTAAAGTATCTGTGATCGAGTGCGGAAGTGACCGTCTAGGCGCTATTTGTATAGAGATGGAAACACGATCCTTTATGGTATTTAGTGCATATTTACCTACTGATAAAGATGAAAACCTTCCTGATTTCACTGATTGCTTGGCTAGAATTAATTCTATAATCGAGGAAAATAACATATCAGCAGTATATATCTTAGGCGATTTCAACGCACATCCATCTGCACGGTTTGGTAAGGAACTCGTCAATTTCTGTGAAGAACACAGTCTAGTGTGCGCGGACCTTAACATGCTTGGAACGAATTCTAATACCTACACCTTCATTAGCGACGCGCACGGTTCCCAACGGTGGTTGGATCACTGTGTGGTCACCGAGGCGGCCTGGACTACTGTGACGTCTATTGAGGTGCTGTATGATACGTACGACGTACACCTCAGACCATCTACCCATATGCATGGTGTGTGATATAGATTCTGTTTCCGCCTCTAGTGTAAATATAAGCTGTGATAATAGGTTAAGTGATAAAGTGAAGTGGGGTAATAGGGATGCTAGTCAAATAGAACACTACTTTAATTATTGTAATTCGAAATTAATTTTATTGAACGATATTTTAAAATGTACAAAATGTGAAAAGAAAGAACAATGTGACCGTGTGTCTGACCATTTTAAATCTATTGACAAACTATACTGTGATATTATTAGTATTTTAAAAGATGGCGCGATACTAAGTGCCACAGGGAGTCCAGGTGGTCGAAAAATTAAAAAGGTCACTGGTTGGAACATGCACGTGCGGAACTCTCATCAAGAGGCACGCATGTACTTTGAGTGCTGGTCCCTTGCTGGCAGGCCGTCCACAGGTACAATATATGAAAACATGTGTACTAGTCGGAGGAAATTTAAAAATAAACTACGTTGGTGTCAACGGAATGAGGAAAGTATTAAATTAGATATTTTAACTACGCATAAAAAAGACAAAAACTTTATTAAATTTTGGAATGCTACAAAAAAATTTAATTACAAACAAAGTCTACCTGTATCTGTGGACGGCGTGCAGAGCCCGAGCGAGATAGCCGACCTATTCGCCAAACAGTTTAAGTCAGAGCCAGAGCCAGTGACAGGATCAAATAAAGAGGAAGGTATAGAACGGTCCAATATAAATATTGATCTCCTCTCCTTACAGTTTACACCTGAGGATGTTCATAAGGCCATCAAACAGATGAAGCGTGGCAAGTCACCCGGACACGACGGCTTAAGTATTGAGCATGTTTTGTGTGCGGGTGAACAGCTACGCCTCAAGCTGTGTGCACTATATAACGCGTGTATGCAACATTCCTACTTACCGGACTCTATTATGAGATCAATAGTGGTGCCAGTAGTAAAGAACAAAACAGGTGATCTTAGTTCTGCTCGTAACTATCGGCCTATCTCGCTCGGAACAGTGTTAGGCAAGGTTCTGGAGCGACTCATTCAACCTGTGCTGCAGAATTCTATTTGTATTGATGATGCACAGTTTGGTTTCCGTCCCGGTCTTTCAACAGACTCAGCAATACTCAGTCTTAAGCATACCATCAGCTATTACACGCGGCGTGATACGTCCGTGTATGCGTGTTTTTTGGACTTGAGTCGAGCGTTTGATCTAGTGAATTATGAAATTCTCTGGAGGAAATTGCGCGACTCAAACGTCCCGAATGAGCTAACAAGTCTGTTGAGATACTGGTACGGAAACCAAATTAACAATGTTAGATGGGGCGACGCGACCTCTAGTGACTACAGACTAGACTGCGGAGTACGTCAGGGAGGATTAACTTCTCCGGACCTTTTCAGCTTATACATAAATGATCTAATCGGCGAACTGAGGAGCACCAAAATCGGCTGTCATCTTGGAAGAGTGTGTGTGAATAACTTAAGTTACGCTGATGATATGGTGCTTCTCAGTCCGTCGATCGGTGGGCTTAGAAAGCTGCTGACGGTATGTGAGCGATATGCCAGTACCCATGGACTAAAATACAATGTACTTAAGACGGAAATGATGGTTTTTAGATCTGGAAAGGGTCCGGAGAAAGTTTTTGAAGCTTGTTTGGGGGGATCTCCAATTAGAGTTGTGCAGCATTTTAAATATCTAGGCCATGTTCTAACCAGTGACCTTAAAGATGATGATGACATCGAGCGAGAGAGACGGGCGCTCGCGGTTCGGTGTAACATGCTCGCTCGCAGGTTTGCCAAATGCAGCGCAGGTGTAAAAACAACACTTTTTAAGGCTTATTGCCAGTGTTTTTACACCTGCCAGCTGTGGGTGAACTTTCGCAGAGCCTCTCTGAGCACCACGAGGGTGCAGTACAATGACGCGTTCCGCATCCTCATGAAACTGCCGCGTTACTGCAGTGCGTCGAGCATGTTCGCGGAGGCGCGAGTGCCCGACTTTTTCGCTATTATGAGAGCCCGTATTGCATCCTTCTGGGACAAATTGCGATCCTCTCGCAATACAATTTTAAGTGCAATAAGTGACGATCATTATGCGTCACAGATGCAAAAGTACTGGTTGACAGTACACCTGGACCCCAACCGTAAATAAGGTTTTATTTTATTTTATTTTGTATTTATTTTTGTCGATTTATTTTATTTCATTTTGTATTTTACACTCTGTATTAAATTTGTATGGGACTTGTACCTGAATAAAGAAATTTATTATTATTATTCTCTTTATTTATATACAATCTTAAACTAAATTTTTTACAATATTTTTAAAAAAAATAATATATACAAAAACTAAAAACATTGTAAAAAACTTAATCTAGAAGAAAACCCGCCGTCAGCGGGGCCAGAGCCCAAGCTGCCGGCGGTCAGGGCCGCAGGGTGAGGAACCTCCGGACAATGCGTGCCGTGTCAAGGATTACCGCCTTCTGTATCAGGCCCTTGATCCAACCGTCTAGCGCGAGCCTCTCGAGATGTTGGTCGAGGCTCTTTGCTATTAGACCGTTCACCGACACGACTATCGGAACAATGATCGTCGAATCAACGTCCCACATGGCGGTAATCTCGTGCGCTAAGTCAAGGTACTTGCTCAGCTTATCCTTCTCAGCTTTCACGAGATTCTCATCATGGGGGACGGTGATGTCGATGAGCACTGCGCGGCGTTGAGATCGATCTACCACCACGATGTCAGGCTTATTGGCGACAATAGTCCTGTCCGTGATAATAGATCGATCCCAATAGAGCGTAGCACGACCATTTTCGAGAACTGGTAAGGGCGTGTACTTATAATACGGCACTTCAGAGTCAACAAGGCCATATCGAAGAGCAAGTTGCTGATGAATGATCCTGGCTACTAAGTTGTGCCTGTGCAAATACTCGGTGTTAGCAAGATGAGAACAACCGGAAGTTATATGCCTGAGTGACTCTCCGGGACGGCGACAGGCTCGACAAACGTCAACAGTGCCGTCCTTCAGGATATACTTCCGGTAGTTGTTCGTCATGATAACTTCATCTGCAATTGCACAGGCAAAACCTTCGGTTTCCCCAAATAGGTCTCCAAAACGTAGCCAGTTCACCGACGCGAGCAAGTTTACATCAGCCCCTGTGAGGGCCCGGTAAAAGCGCCCGTGCAGCTCCTTACTCTTCCATACGTCCCTGCGTTCTTCAGTGCTCAGTACCGCTGGTTTTCGCCAGTTCTCGTTGCTAAAGGAGAGCGGTGTGAGGTTTTTGTCCACTGCCACCACATCTCGATGAATCCCACACTCGTTGTTAAGGAAGTATTCCCTGAGATTACACACTTCACGATTGTGTAGGTTCTTAGCGTTTAAAAACCCTCGACCCCCGCACTTTCGTGGAATGTATAACCTCATCACAGACGAGCGTGGGTGTAGCATACGAAATGTCGTAAGCATTTGACGCACCCTCCTGTCCAAGGCATCTAGTTCAGTTTGAGTCCATCTTAGTATTCCAAAGGAGTATGTTAACAAAGGCATCACCCAACCGTTAAAAGCACGAACCTTATTGCCACCGGACAAAAGACTTTTCAGAACTTTTGTCAAACGACATAAGAAACGCTCCTTCAACGACTCCCTAATATCTCTGTCAGCCACACCTAATAACTCTGGCATACCAAGGTATTTGTAGGTTTCAGTTTCAGAGAGAGATTTGAGTGTTATAGTCTCAGAGAGTTGTATATTCTCTGAATTTACAACCCTACCTCGTTGTACATGAACGGCCGCACACTTGTCTACACCAAACTCCATCCCAATGGCACTACTAAAATCGTTCGTGATATTGAGTAGTGTCGTTAGGTCTTGACGTTTTGTTGCAAAGAGCTTGAGATCGTCCATGTACAGCAGGTGAGAAATAACCTCACCCTCTCTCCGAAGCCGATAGCCCTGTCCTGAATTCCTCAGTAGAGTACTGAGGGGATTCAGAGCCAGGCAGAACCACAATGGGCTCAAACTGTCTCCCTGGAATATACCTCGCTCGATCCTTATCAAGTCCTGCGATTGGGACAGAGTCTCGCCGCCGCCTGGTTGAAGAAGAACTGTAGCCCATTGTCCCATACACATACTTTATTATTATTATTATTATTATTATATATCTTTATAACCACCGTCGCTCTATTTTATGTATTTCCTTTCCCTGCTTGGTTGTCTGGAAGAGATCGCTATTAGCGATAAGACCGCCAATTGTAACACTTCTTTCTGTGTAATCTTATTTCTAAGTTTATATTGTTGTATTTGTGTGAACAATAAAGAGTATTCTATTCTATTCTAATTTGAATAGAATTAAGACAGTTACAGCACTGAGACTTCGTTGTGGATATATTCCATAAACATAAGTTTTCATGTTAATTTATAAAATACAATGTTAAACTAAAAATTAAATTAACACTCAGCTTATTATGTTATCTGAGGAATAATAAAAATGTTTCTTCGACTATTGATGATAATGCCTTATCTAATTGTTTATGTTCATAATATTATTACTTGAACATTAATTTTATTGTCAATAATAATACCATTATTCAATTTTTATGCAATGAACTTTCACTTAGTTAACTCACTTAGACTATCTTTTGGAACCAGAGGTATTTGTAGAACCATACAACAAGTTTTGATGGGCTTTTATCCATCATAATATTCTTACAATGAGAAAACTGAGAGAGACCATGTCTGCAGTACTGCTGTTAAATTATGTCTATAGGCAACGACAACTGCTCACCTTCAAGTGCAACATTTAGTTATTTGGCTATCTTTAACACTTGAATACACCTACTGTGTGGAGAGTAAAAATTATTTACACAAAAATGTTATTTGCCAGGCAATGTGTCAGCATTGGACATCAACCCTTATCAGAAGAATCTCCTCGCGTCCGGCGCTTCAGACAGCGAGATCTTCATATGGGACCTCAACAACACGGCTCAACCCATGGCTCCCGGCAACAAGAGCCAGCCGTATGACCATGTGCAAGGACTGGCTTGGAACCAACAGGTAATATTTTTTTGAGTTGCCTTCATGTGGATTGGGAAGTATCTTCGAACATCCCAACTTTATGGCTCTAACCTCAGAAGTTATATAGCACGAAAAGTGAAAAGCCTAACAGCTCTATTTAATTGAATGCAGTTCAATCAAATACATTTATGTCAATGTAAATTAAAAATAGCTTTCTTTTGCAGGTTCAACACATTCTTGGCTCCACATTTTCATCAAGATGCGTTGTATGGGACTTGAGAAAAAATGAGCCAATCATGAAATTAAGGTAGGTACCTCAACATTTGTATGTGACTACACAATGTGACTACTTTTATAGTTTTTTAAACACATGCGCGCTTGTAAAAAAAATCAAGCAAGAAAGAGCTTTGACTCTTTCTTATGCATTTTGACAAGTAGCTACTAGTCTTGTTGCCAGGGGTATTAGTAGCTGTAACCAGTGGTTTACCCGCTGAAAACTAAAGTCTATTGACTCTAGGAGAACAGCGAATTTGGACAAATAAGGTTACATGTTCAGCCAATTTTGGCTTGTCGGTTTAACTGTGAAGAAGCAATAAACTATAAACATTTACATATCAAATTCGTAGAATTGTTTTTGCCCCATTTGTGTTTTTTACAATATTTTTTCCTGTGTCCAGTGACTCCCAGTCCCGTACAAGATGGCGTGCACTGGCGTGGCATCCCTCAGTGGCCACGCAGCTGTGCATCGCCTCGGAGGACGACCAGGTGCCCGTCATACAGCTCTGGGATCTCAGGTCAGTTACTATTTACTATAAGTTAATAGAAATAACTAAGCGGCAAAAAATTACCGTCGACACAGCCAACTATGCAGCGCAACCAGTTATACAACGAAGTGACAGTTACATTACGAAGCGACAGTTACACGACGAAGCGACAGTTACACAACGAAGCGACAGTTACACAACGAAGCGACAGTTACAAAACGAAGCGACAGTTACACAACAAAGTGCTGATAGTGCAAGCGTCTTGAGTTTGGTTCTTCTTTGACAAATGTTAATTCATTCATAGGTTAGCAGCGTCCCCACTAGTGACTCTGGAAGGTCACCACAAGGGCGTGATGTCGATATCGTGGTGCAAGCAGGACCCGGACCTCCTCCTCTCCGCTGGCAAGGATGGACGGGTGCTGTGCTGGAACCCTAACGATACTACTCCGGTAAGTTTACATTAGGATTTTAATTTGAACATTTGTTTCCTAGTGGAATCACCACTTTAATAGACCACTTTTTCAAAGAGTAAGAAACATTAATCTGTCTAGACAGCGCAGTAGACCGCCGGGCTCGCGATAGGTTCCCAACTTGCTAAAATAGTTTTTAAAATTACTAACAATTTAGAATAATTATTACTAACATTTTTATGGAATTCTTATGTTCTGTAATAAACACATTATTTATTTAATAAGGTAGGGAAACAAGGAATACAATAGATCCTAATGGGTTGAAGTGCTGCTCTGCCATCCTCCGTTTCATGATAAGGCACAGGTAGTAAGGCTGGATGCGAAAACGCTTCTTAACTTCTCATCGGAGAGGTCGTGTTAGTGAGGACTAATTGTCGCCGAGGCTGCGGATGAGGGTTTTAATATGCCCTGACATAATGGCGTCTCACAGGAACAACCCCAGGTTTTTAGTGGGTATTCCCTCCGCACCCATCTTTGGCGGGGAGTCCATTATACCGCCCTACGTCCGCCGGCGCTTATCATTGTTATGCGTCGTTTCTAATGGTCGTACACGTAGCAAGATGCAAACCTTTTTCCATAATACAGTGTTGTTTCTGTTACTACAGGGTGGGTCACTGGTCACAGAGCTGAGCTCGCAGTCAGCCTGGGTGTACGACACGGCGTGGTGCCCCCGTGCCCCCGCACTCATGGTGGCCGCATCAGCTGATCAACTGGTCACTGTGCACACTCTACTGGGGGGCTCCAGACCTGAGACGGTGAGTACTGCTATATAGCCTTGTACTAGGTACCTAGTACGACACGACGTGGTGCCCCCGTGCCCCCGCCTTCGCAGATCAATAAGTTATTGTGCACATTTTGTGGGGGGGATCTAGGCTTGAGATGGTGAGTACTTGTTTGATAATAGGCCCCTTATTTATGTGGCATTTCCTTTCACAGCGGGAATGAAAAATTTCGTGTTGCAATCGCCTCGTGCTCTTTTGATTCAGCCTCTAACGCTCGGGATTCTATTTTTTTTACTTCTTCGCTTGCTCGGTCGTCAAAATTGAGCACGCGGTTAAAAAGCAACTTTGTTTTTCTCGTATAACAAATAACTATTTCATTATATTAGTCGGGACTTATCGCATTTATAACGTATTTGTAAAACTAGCATTAAATAACTACGCGATAAGTCCCGACTAATATAATTGATATGAGTTTAAATCGCAGAAGTTTTAAGTGTCAAAAATAACTACTTTCCTTACAGTATTGTGATCCGAACTTCGTCGTTTATGAACAGATTTTGATGATTATTTTCTTATAGGATAAGAGATATTATGTCGTTCTTTAACACGGGCTAAGCCCGGGCCTTTTTATAGGCTTACACGGAGACAAAAAAGTCCAACGCGCAGAGGCCTTTTTGAGCTTTTAATATAAATGTAATGGGTGACACTTATTGGAGTCTGTCTGTGAGTCCATCCGTAGAAAATGGGCTCAAAGACAGTCTCCGCCAAGTGACAGGACTATTGCTAATTAATGGAAACTACTTGAACTAGGCTATGGATGAGTATTCTAAATGGATGGTTAATGAGGCTATTGCTAGGACTACGGCACCTGCCACTTCCGTCCCATTAGGAGATATATAGGCAGGTGATGACTCGCCACTCACTAAACGGGCCCCCATAAAGGCCGGCATTACATAGCCGACGAGAAGGGCAACGTTGGTGCAAGTGGCTGGAGGGGGAGAGGTGTCCCTGGACTTTAAACACGTAGGCCAACTCGCCACTTATGCTTCACATCCTCCCTCCGAGCGTGCAGCTCTCGCGACTCCACTCTGGCCGGCCAATCAAGGCAAGCACAGAGGTGGGGGACTGTTCCTCGTCAGTGTTCACTCCGGCCGGCCGGTGAAGGCAAGCCGGAGATGAGGAACAGGATCCTCCCCCGGGAGCACTCGGGTCCGTGGGGTCGCTACTCCCCAACAGCTCGCCATAAGCTGCCCTGCGGTGATATTATTATTATTATGTCGCTCTTAAACACGCCTTTTTATAGGCGTGCACGGAGACAAAAAAGTCCAACGTGCAGAGGCCCTTTTGAGAGAGTTTTTAATATAAATGTAATGGGTGACACTTATCGGAGTATATCTGTGAGTCCATCTTTACAAAATGGGCTCAAAGACAGTCTCCGCCAAGTGACCATTATTATATATTATTACTAGCTGCGCCCTGCCGTTTTACCCGCTGTACTATATAGCCTATGTGTTATTTCAGGGTCTGAGCTATCTCTATACAAAATTTCAGTTCAATCGGTTTACCAGTTTAGGCGTGAAAGAGTAACAAACATCCTTACATCCAGACATCCATTCTTACAAACTTTCACGTTTATAATATTAGTAAGATTATAATGGTTGTTATTTTTCAGACGGGTATAGGGCAGAGCAACATAATGGATTCGTTCGGCGGTGCGGACACGTTTTCCTCGCTCCCCGCCGTGTCCCGCGCCGCTGCGCCTGCGCCGGTCGCCGACCAACTGCGAGTGGCGCCGCGTTGGCTCAAACGACCCCGAGCTGCTCGCTTTGCTGTGAGTTACATGCTAACAACTCCATGTTATTCGCTTCCGTATTCAACAAAGCCTTACAGGAAACCATCTGTTCGCGGATTTTCGGAAAATCACAAGTCGTAATAAGTTGTAATTTTGCACAGACAAGGGTAAAAGAAAATGTTTATTATTTTAGGGTATGTATGTAATTTTATTATAGTAGGGATGACGTAACATGGGTGCAATTTTTTTCTGGTTAATCCCGTCGTGTGGGGTAATAAGGGGTATCGTTGAATGGGCAATGTTAATGCAATATTCTATTTACTTTACAATGATCTATACGAATAGAAATAGGAATAAAAAAGGTCTATATTGCGGCCAAAATGGAGAGGAGTCATTATTTTATCATTATGTTATTTTTTATTTCCAGTTTGGCGGGAAATTGGTAACTTTCGACAACAGCGCACAAGAGGCTAACTCACCGAAACAAGTATTCATTAGTCAGGTAAATATTTCCAAGGTGCACAATGTTACATACAATTTTTAAAGTTTTTCAATAGTATAATATACCTTAATTTAATTAATAAAATAGTTTAGTTTTAGTTTATTATTTATGTGTGAATATTCAGTTTTATTGTTTACTTGTAATACAAAATTACTAATTTTATTTTAGATAAATATTGTTAAACCAATAGCTTAAATCCTAAAATTGAGTGGTTACATTTTAATAAATACATTGTAGGAGGTATTTTTTTTTCTTGTAGGTAGTGAGTGAACCGGACATAGTGGACAAAGTAGTGGAACTGGATGAAGTTCTAAATTCATCACTAAGCAACGATGCTGATGCCGCTGAGAAATTGGCCGAGTAAGTTGTTTAACACACTCTTTAATATACCTAGTTTGACTGGAGCAGCTTCGTCTCTGTCTGTTTAATAAATTGCCTAAAGAGACACTCTACTCTTTACCTTATAGACAAAAAAAACTTGAGAGGTGTCAAGGGACACTCGGATGGAACGAAGTTCCTTTCGTAATGAAAATATCTGGCTTGCTTTCTATGAGAGAGAGAGAGAGAGACAGACAGAGAAACATGCGCACGCCGCACAGCTTACAATAGCTTACTATAGCAAAAAGTGTCGTGACAACTTTTCGTAAGAATTTTTTTCCGTCTAGCCCCCTTTCACAACGCGCGATAAGGAACTTCGTTCCAAAAAAATGTTTTTAAAAGGAAAGGAAAAAATGAGTTGATCTGTAGCTTTGAAGCGAATAATGAAGTAACTATTTTACTATAATGAATGTTATTATGTAAAAGTTGCTGTGGATTTTGAAAAAAAGGTAAAGATAAATATGTTATTAATAATATCATATTTGTAACATGGCAGATACTGTTTGTCCCGCGGCGACGCTTGCTCGGAGCAGCACGAGCGGTTCACGTGGTTCTTCCTGCGAGCTAACTTCTTGAATAACTTCACTACTGAAGTGCTCAACCTATTAGGTATGTTGTATACTGTTTGTACTGTTTCTGTATTATTATTAGCCTTATTATATAACCTATAATATTTTTAAACAAATATTTCACATACAAGTAGGCATAGGCGGATTTATGGGGGGCAACATCCCACCCAGAAGCATTGTAGAGTTAAGAATTTTGCACATATTTCATAGTCAAGAGTTTTTTTCTCGGCGCACTTATTATTTAGGATATTTGAATTTTCTGACTGTTCAGAGCGAGGTAAACACACACTTTTCGTAGCAAAAATTATAATATTTTTGCCCGTCTGCATTTTGACCCTCCGCAGATAATATAAATTCTGGATCCGCCCTTGCAAGTACATAGGTACATACTACATACAAGTGAATTTAAAAAGGTGCATCACAAAAAGTTTCCACTATTTTTTCCCGACCGTCTTGGTAGATAGTACCCAGTATGGTCTAGGTACGTCTTCTTAACTTCGGATGTCCTGGGCTCAAATCTCAGTGTGTAACAACATTTTTTGTTCTTAAAACTAAGGTCCGGGTGTTTCCTATAAGGCAGACTCTGTAGGTCATATTGCAGGAATCTTAGCGACCTAGAACTGCAACAAATAGGTTGGCTCCACAACTAATAATGGTGTTTTGATTCTGACAGTTTCGAATTTTTGTCAAACTGGAAACACTTTAAAACGTGTGCAATAATATTATGGAGGGCTGTTCTTAAGGAATTTTCAATAAATTAATTCTATGAATTTATATTTAAAATTTTGTCAAATAGTGCGAGCGAGAGAGCGTCAATCGATATATACGCTCTTGAGTATAAAACCCAATTATTGTTATTAAATCTATATCTTATGTCCATATTTCAGGTTTCAAACAAGACGAAATCCCATCGAAGTTCAAAACAGCGAATGTAGCCGACACCATCACACAACCCGACCTCAGCGGATTAAGCCGAGTGAGTATTAAATATATGCACATATCTGAACAAAAATGTTTGCTATCCCTTTAATTTTCTGCTAAATATACGCTAATTCAACTAAAAAAGAATTATTACCTACTTCCTAATTTATGAAAAAAAATATTTAAAATTTTCTATGGTATTTATTAAATATTGAAAAAGCTTTTTCTTTAATGCCAACTGTAATATATTTAACTTATTATTTCAACTTTTTTTTCTTCTTCAAACCTGTCTTATGAATTACTATCATACACATCAATATACTCAAAATATTAAAAAAAAAACTGCACGTAATCAGGATTGCTGTACTAAATTTACCTTTACACCCTTTTACACTAATTTCTGCATTTGACAATTTATTTTCCAAATTTCCTAAGCTTGTCTAAACAATATTCTGATACACATTCTGTCTGTCACTAACACACGTTCAGGGGGAATCAACGGAAACGGAAGCAGAACTGTCCACTGACACCAGCACTGATCTATCGGTGAGTTCATTACTGCTGACAATTCGGTAATACTGCTGACAATTCGGTAATACTGCTGACAACTCGGTAATATTGCTGACAGTTCAGTATTATAGCTGACAAATCAGTATAACGATAACTTAGT
Source organism: Hemithea aestivaria (assembly GCA_947507615.1). NCBI lineage: Eukaryota > Metazoa > Arthropoda > Insecta > Lepidoptera > Geometridae > Hemithea > Hemithea aestivaria. The sequence goes on from OX382338.1 coordinate 15,876,608, forward strand.
ATAAATGCTGACAACTCTGTATTGCTGCTGACAGTTCAGTATTAATGCTGACATTTCGATATTATTTTTAAAAACATAGAGCGGATATAAAAATTGTTTTTAAATATTTCTCGTTATTAATGCATGAATTAAATTCAATTATAAAAGATTTCTAAAAAATATATAATAAGTTTTATTAAAATTCATCGAATAAGTCCATTAATGGAAAGAATGTACACGAATCATAGTGCGTTTAAACTTTGGTGAATTAAAGTAAATTTACATTATTAAGAGCTTTTTCGTATTTGTAAAATATTAATTTTGTTATAGGATGCACACACATTGATCGAGAGAAAGTTGGCCAATCTAGACATAGCAGAACCTAGTGTCACCAATGTCGTCATACCTAATGGAGATGGTAAGTATTTCAGATAAGTATAAAGTTTACTCGTTGCAGTGTATTTATCTACGTAATGAACTAAATTTCAGCCCAATCGGTTCAGTGGTTAAGACGTTGTATAATTATAGTTATAACTAGCAATCCGGTTTTACCCGTTGTACTGTAGCCTATGTCTTATTCCCGGGTCTAAGCTCAAACTCAAAATTTATTTATTGAAATAGGCTACATTGGAGCACTTTTGAAAGTCAATTTTACATTTTTCTATTTTAACACGCTATCTCTATACTAAATTTCAGCTTAATCGGTCCACACGTTTAAGCGTGAAAGAGTAACAAATATACATCCCAACATCCATACATGCTTACAAACTTCCACGTTTATAATATTAGTAAGATAATTCTAGTTATAGTCTCCCCTCATTTTGGAAAAGTGATCATAGCGCCTTGTAGCTAAAACATCTGCTGGGTCATCATTGCAGAAAAGTCTTTAGCTTTTGACTCTTTGCTACGAACACTGTTGTAGGCTATTTTTCCAATTTCAAAGCTCACTTTTAGTGTTCTTATCTTACTTTTGACGTTGTAATCCCACTTCTGATGTTGAAACCCCACTTGTGTTGCTATAATCCCACTTTTTATGTTGTCCTTTAGACGGTACAAGCCTGATTTGCCGTGCGCTAGTGTGCGGCAACCTGGAGGAGGCGGTGGAGTTGTGTTTGGATGCTAAACGACTCGCAGACGCACTCGTCATCGCTTCACTGGGTATGTTACTAATGTACTCGTGTTTTGTGTTTATTGAGCCATTTATAATTTATTTATTGTTGTCAAATTTTCCTTAAACGCGAAATAGAAGGAGACCTCGTCTAGCCTAACGTAGTGTAGCGTTCTTGGGCGAGATTGGACAACGAAATCGGATGAAACGGTTCGAGTTGAGTGAGTTGACCGAGGGTGGCCTATGTCGCCGCGAATGAGTGCTTCGGCGTACCCGTTGCCCCGGCATTATGGCGTCCCGCAGGAACACCCCCACGTTTTTTAGTGGGTATCCCCGCCGCGCACATCTTCGGCGGGGGAGCCCCTCATACCGCCCCGCGCCCCCTGGGGGGATGATGCGTAACGCATTTTTCCTGCGATAAAAAAAAAGAAGGCCTATGTCCAGCTGTGGACGAACGTGGGCTGATGATGATGATAATATCAAATTGATTATAATTAATAAGAAAACAAATTGTTCGGCAAAAAACGCGGCTTGTGTGCGCCACACTTCGAGCAAATGTTCGAAAAAAAACTCAAAAACGAAATGTCTAAAGAACTTTTTTAATTGAAGGTGGACGCTTTGTGATTTCGCAAATAACCTTTTTTTTATACTAGATAGGCCTACGTTTGACCACATCCCACCTGATGGAAAGTGAAAATGCGGTCGACGATGGATCACGTAAGATGCCTAGAAAGGTACCTATTCACTCGTGCCTTGAAGACCTATAGTTTTATTTGAAATTTTAATCACGTTTTGTAATGATTTTTAATGTAATAATTTGATCCGTTCCCAGGCAGTCAAGAGCTCCTGTACAAAGTGCAGAAGTACCACCTGAACTCCACCGCCTCCGACCCGGTGTCTCTCCTCACCAACAGCTTGTTGTTGTCCAAGTGGGACACGGTGGTGACGTCATCCGATCCCAGGTGTTGGCGGCAAACGTTGGCCGCCATCGTCACACACTGTGACGGAGAGGCCAGGTCACATTACTGTGGTAAGAATTAAAAAAAAACTATATTCGTTTATTGTTCGCTATGTTTATTCAGTTTTGGTTTACAATCATGTTTTACAAAATATTTCTCAATAACAAAATGAATAACATTTTCGAGTATTATCAAAAATTCTCTAACTTGACTGGGTTTTTTTCTATATTAAACAATACAAGTTTTACCCACTGTACTATAATAGCCTATGTGTTATTCCAGGGCTTAAGCTATCTCTATACCATTTTTCAGCTCAATCGGCCCACCCGTTTAGGTGAAAAAGTAACCCCAAACATCCATACATTCTTACAAACTTTCACGTTTATAATATTAGTAAGATTGGTTTTACCCGTAAAACTCCGTATTATTCTAAAGTCTAAGCTATCGGCACACCAAATTACAGCCCAATTAGTCACACGCATCTATATTTTCAGATTTATAATTTTACTATGTTTCAATTTCGGTAAGCCATCACAATTTTAAACTTGGCATACGATTTACGAAACTTAAAAAAATAACCTAGAAATATATATCTACGTGGTCCGATTTAAAATAAATCATTAAAATAAGGCGATATAGTGCATTTATGGGACTGAAAAAAAAAATAAAGTGCATCATATTATATGGGACCGGAACTAAAAGTTATATCATTTTTACAGAAATGCTAGGCGACAAGTTATCTCAATCCACCGAGCAATCCCTATCAGAGGCAGCCACTATATGTTACCTGGTGGGGATGTGCGCGGATGTTCTGATACAGCGGTGGTACAAACCTGCTTGTGACGTCACACAGCTGACGCGCGTGACGTCACTCGCGCTGTTAGCCAGGAGGGCGGCTCTACATCGCGGCAGGCAGATACAGGTGCGTTTCGTAGTTATATTGCAATAAAAATTGTATAGGTAGATTTTGATTAGAGCTAGTAAGATATGTCGCAGGAGCGGCCGGCGAAACGCTAAAACTATTTTTTTTTCGATTTAAGTAAGAAAGAACGACGAAGCGAACGCGAAGATGCCTAAATGTTAAGTTAAGTAAGAATAACTATGTCGTTGAGACTTGTATTTAGTTCGTGTCAAATAAAATTTCATCCATTAAGACGATGCTTAGAAGTCTCGTGTTTACGTACTATTCTTTCGCTCCCACGATTTAAATTTTGAAATAAGTAGGTAGCTTTTTTAGACTAATCATATCCTTACGGTCGGTGCTAACATTGAAACTAGTAACTTTCACAAGCATGAATGAATTGAAACCCCGCTTAGAATATTTCCCTCGTATAAATCCACGTACGTTAGAGGCAGTAGTATCTCAATACGCGTCCCGTGTGGCGCGGCAGGGATTACTGCAGTCAGCGCTGCGAGCGCTTGACGGCGCTGCGGCCGCTGAATTAAAAGACAGTCTGGCCCCTGTACAGAGACTAAAGACGGTTTAATAAAAAATATGTGATGGACTTTTTTTAAATAGGCCTACGTTTGACCACATCCCACGATTGATCACGTAAGATGCCTAGAAAGGTACCTATTCACTCGTGCCTTGAAGATTCCCAAGTTGTACCGCTCGGGAAACACGGATGACTGCAAAGTGTTCCAAATGCGACCAGTTCTCAATAAAAACGATGAAGCAAAAGGCTTGGTGCAGGCAGTGGGTAGCGCCACTATGTAAGGATGCCACATTGGCCCTCCTTTCAAAGTGACGCCAACTCCATCATTGACACACCCCTCTTAGAATATTTCCCTCGTATAAATCCACCTGTATCTCCGTACAGTCAGGCGGTGCGTTAGAGGCAGTAGTGTCACAGTACGCGTCCCGTGTGGCGGGGCAGGGCCTGCTGGAGTCAGCGCTGCGAGCGCTTGAAGGTGCTGCGGCCGCTGAATTGAAGGAACGACTGGCTACTGCACTGGGACACCACTCGCAACCGCAGGTATTGTACTTTTGTACTACTCATACATCATAATCATTATCATCATTAGCTTCATTCCAAACGGCCATCAGACCTCTGTGGACAAGTTTGAGGCAGTAGTGTCTCAGTCCGCGCTGCGAGCGGTTGAAGGAGCTTTTAGAAGCTCCTTCAAGCGCCCGCAGCGCGCTCAGCGGCTTTAGACCCGCTGAGTTAAAGGACAGGCTCGCTACTGCACTGGGCACCACACAGGTACCTATTGCTTATTCTTCTACTCAGCATCGTCACCATCATCAACATCATTAAATTATTCATCTTAACCGTTTTGAGTTTCTCGTGTCGCCAAGTGGTAATCTCGTGATTCAATTTTTAAATCCTTCGCTTGCTCGGTCATCAAAATTGAGCACGCGGTTAAAACGCAACTTTGCACTCTTGTATAACAAATAACTATTGTATTTTTTAGCAACAGCAATACAACCGCGCTCGAACGATCAGCAACCACTCGCAGCAGAAGGGACATTATCCTACACACAACAACCTCGGGTACAATCAAGGTAAACTCTCTTTCTTTCTTATTTTAATTCCTCCAGACCTTAGAACTTTTCCCCTAAGATTTTTTTTGAAAACCCAAATATAATAAAATTACGATAATATAACGACTAAGCTTTCGATGGAAAAATGAATAAAGTGCAAGGATATCAATCGCACCAGATCATGGTCAAAAGCTATCAAATATCATATTAATTGAGAGACCTTATTGACTAACTTGGAGCAATCATTAACAGAGAGAGACTAAAAACGTACGTTATTTTCGAAGTACAAGTATAATATACCTAATTTATCACCTCTTTTAGAAGTCAGTATAAAAATATAAAAGATTACCCAAAAGTTGTTCAATATTAGTTGTGATCTTCTTGTGATTGAGGGAGAATTTTAAAACTTACCTTTTTACCTTACCTTTTTTTTACCGAGGATAGACTTTCTTTGCAGGAGGTCGTCTAGGTGGGTACCCCAACAGTAACAGTGACAGTTATTCTACCGCCTGAGCAGTGATGTGCAAACATTACTGTGCTTCGGTAGGAGGGCACTGTAGCTAGTGAAATCACTGGGCTAAAGAGTCTTAACATCTTATGACTCTTGAGTAAGAAGCGTCGGTGGAGTCCTCCTATAATTTCACATCATTGTGAAATCCTAAGTAGCATTGTACTGGTTATGAGCAGCGTTATCTCTTAACATCAGGAGAGCGTCTTGCTCGTCTTCTACTTCATCACATAAAAAAAAACTTATATCGCTGTCTCTCCATCAGAACCCCGCTATGACCAGCAATGGAACAAGCCAGCTTCATCTTGGCCTCAGCAGCCCCCGCAGCCGCTGCAGCCCCCACACACGCAGCCCCCGCAAACACAACCCCCTACTGCACAACCCCCCAGACCCGGCAGTGTTGGACCACAAGGTAATTTATACCTTTTTAGGATAACAATATGTTTTAGAATATAAGAAATGTTGTATTAATTTGATCTTTATTATGTACAAGTTGCCCAGTAGTGGGACAAAAATGCCTTATAATATAATAATAAAAAATGTATGAGTATGTTATTCTAAAATTTTCTAAAATCTTTAAATTTTGCGACGGTGTCCAGAAACTATCTTTGATTTAAGTTTTTATACCTGTTAAATTTCTAACCTCATATTTTTCAGTTCTTTTAATATAAACCAAGGTGATTGATTCCTGAAATATTGATGTTAGATATCCCAGTTGAATTCTAAAACAATTTGATTATTTGTAACGACTTTGTCTAACTGCATTTTCGTTTATTTCTAGGTGGCCTTACCTCCCGATCGAAGTACAAAGTGGATCCATCAGTCCAATCCTCCCAAAACTACAACCAATATGGCTACAACAACCCCATCTCATCTCAACCACAATCCTACGGCTACAACAGCCCGTTACCTGAATCATACCAAAACGCGAGCGTTCCTAACACTTTCGCACCTATCAACCCTAATCCTGGCCTGAATCCTAGCTTAAACCCGTTAAATCCTTCATTAAACCCATTAAATGCCGTAAATCCAATTAATCCCACGTTAAACCCCGCAAATCCCTCGTTAAACCCGTTAAACCCATCAGTAAACCCGTTAAATCCCGCCATCAACCCGTTAAATCCAGTGAACCAGTTGAACCCTGGTGCTCCTGCAGTGAACGGTAGCTATTACAATCAAGAGCATGCGTCGGTACAGAACAAGCCGTTACAATCAGGCTGGAACGATCCGCCTATGCCTTCGTCTAAATCTAAGGTATGTTTCTATTTATACCGCTTTTGGTTACATTAAATGCTTATATGCAGAAGGTAGTCGTTAGGTTACGATGCAGGCCTTTTAGTAATCTTGAAAACTTAAAACTGCAACGTATAGGTTAGCCACACATCCTGTAATTGTAATTTGATCCTCCTTGGGTTACCGGTTCTCTTGTCCTCAATTAATTTATTTGTTAACCAATTCTTATTTAAGACTTAGCGTAACGAATACCACATTACTTTTTAGGTTCAAACTGACCTGCTAATTTTAAAACAAAGTTATTTTTACGCCAACAACCTGTTCCTGAATTTGGGACCTAATAGAACACATAAGTATTAGCATCTTGTCTTGACTAAATTTCATCCTTGAGTGTCAAGAATAATTAGGAATGGGTTCCTAAATTATTAGATTAGAAAATATTTTATTGAAACATCTCAATTATATATACCTACAAACATTTATAACATAAAAATGTAACAGTTGGCGTCAACTGTTAATTACACTTAATATTCTGTTAATTACTCTCCGTTAGTTATAATTAAAGTTTCAGACAACCAAATTATGGAATAGAATCGAAAACTCTTAATTCACTACAAATATACAGAAAAATTATTGCTTAGAAACACAAATTCGTAACTTGGTAATGTGAAAGTAAAGCATTGTTGTGTTAGAACGTAGATTCGGAAATGTCGGCTCGACACGCGGGCACGAGACAGTGGGGGCATATTATAGACCATCGACGAGGGATTGAGGTATATGGGGTCCTTTTGTGTGCTTTGATTTTGACCCATTTTTGCAGTAACTTTTCTATAAAATGATCTTAAACATCTTTAGCCACCCGTTTTTTTAAAAAACGTTTTCATCTTTTTTTTCGCCCACTTACGAAGACAGCGTGACATCTCAAAAAGCTTTATTTTTCAGAAAATAATAGCTTTTTTTGTGAAAAAAATACGTTTTGATTATTTTTGTAAAATTAAGTTTTTTATGATGTCACACTGTGATCGGAAATGGACGAATATTTATTGTTTTTTTTGTGTCTAATTTTCATAGCATGTAGTTTTATATTTACTTATGAGCCTATTGGAGTCTAAATTGTTGAACATTACTCATTTGATATTAGAGTGTTGATTTTAATCCTAGTAGATGTGTTTTACTGGGCCACACACATACATATAATGTGTAATTATGAATTTGGCCGTTTTTAAGTGTGTTTTGAGTTTTGATTTCCAAAAACTATAAATTAGTCATTTAAATACAACGAAATTATAATCTAAATACATTGAAAAATGTATGATTATAATGATCATAATAGAATGGACCAGAATGAGTAAAACATTAAAGTACATTTTTAAATTTAAAATCTAGAAAATTCAATCTTTCGATAGGGATGTTAGTATTATTATTTATTTTATTATTCAGCACAACGCTAGGACTAACTAATGTTAAAGTATTTTATTTTTTTATTTTATTATTCAGCACAACGCTAGGACTAACTAATGTTAAAGTATTTTATTTTTTTATTTTATTATTCAGCACAACGCTAGGACTAACTAATGTTAAAGTATTTTATTTTTTATTTTATTATTCAGCACAACGCTAGGACTAACTAATGTTAAAGTATTTTATTTTTTTATTTTATTATTCAGCACAACGCTAGGACTAACTAATGTTAAAGTATTTTATTTTTTTATTCAGCACAACGCTAGGACTAACTAATGTTAAAGTATTTTATTTTTTTATTTTATTATTCAGCACAACGCTAGGACTAACTAATGTTAAAGTATTTTATTTTATTTATTTATTTTATTATTCAGCACAACGCTAGGACTAACTAATGTTAAAGTATTTTATTTTATTTTTTTATTTTATTATTCAGCACAACGCTAGGACTAACTAATGTTAAAGTATTTTATTTTTTTATTTTATTATTCAGCACAACGCTAGGACTAACTAATGTTAAAGTTTTTTATTTTTTATTTTATTATTCAGCACAACGCTAGGACTAACTAATGTTAAAGTATTTTATTTTTTTATTCAGCACAACGCTAGGACTAACTAATGTTAAAGTATTTTATTTTTTTATTTTATTATTCAGCACAACGCTAGGACTAACTAATGTTAAAGTATTTTATTTTATTTATTTATTTTATTATTCAGCACAACGCTAGGACTAACTAATGTTAAAGTATTTTATTTTTTTATTTTATTATTCAGCACAACGCTAGGACTAACTAATGTTAAAGTATTTTATTTTTGAAGTGAAAACTTCTTTAGCGGCGCTGAGCACTTTTTTGTATGGGTAAAAACTTTCAAACTCGCGTCAGGGTCACGTGATGCTGATCGAAAAAGCGTAAGATCGAGGGGAAGGGAGAGGAACTAGTATCTCTCACTCTTTCTACCGTGCTTGAGTGTGCTGCTCTGTGAATTTGGTTTAACTATGTCAAATGATCGCAATTTTAGCACAACGAAATACAAAACTACTATTGATGCGGTCTTTATTAGACACTTAAATAGGTTCGAATCAAAACTGTTTGTTTCTTACTTCAGTTATCATAAACCAATTGTATCAGTTGTAAAAATTTGGGATAATGAATAGAATAACGATGGTGTAAAAGTCGTCGAAATTATGGATGGAAGTTGATTTTTCTGAGAGATAAAATTTAATGTAATATATAAATAACGATATAATATTATAAATAACAAAATATAAATTGTCATATTTGTGTACGATAGCGCAATAAATAAACATTGTATTCTACCTCATAAATGATAGTATTTTTATACTTATAATTAAACACAACGTTAATATTGAAGTTTTCACTTCTGCCGGCACTCCCGGAGTGCTACCTTTTTTTTTTATTTTATTATTCAGCACAACGCTAGGACTAACTAATGTTAAAGTATTTTATTTTTTTATTCAGCACAACGCTAGGACTAACTAATGTTAAAGTATTTTATTTTTTTATTTTATTATTCAGCACAACGCTAGGACTAACTAATGTTAAAGTATTTTATTTTTTTATTTTATTATTCAGCACAACGCTAGGACTAACTAATGTTAAAGTATTTTATTTTATTTATTTATTTTATTATTCAGCACAACGCTAGGACTAACTAATGTTAAAGTATTTTATTTTTTTATTTTATTATTCAGCACAACGCTAGGACTAACTTAATGCTAAAATAGCATTTTCTACCAGTTGTCCTGGAACTGTAGAGTAGCATTTTCTCTTTTTTTTATTTTCTGTTGTATGGTAAAAATATTGAAAATCTTTTTAAATCGTCAGGAATAGAACAATAAATACTAGATACCCACATTTTATTTCATTGTATGTATATAAGTTTTTCATTGTATATTTTTTTAATAATCTACTTAATGAATTGGTTTTGTTAACAATTCATATTGCCACTCGCAACTTAAATATTATAATAGATGCATTTTGCATATAGAACATTATTTCCATGGAAGTCAGCAGCAAGTAGTTTAATTTTCAGTCTCAATAAATATTGTATTGTACAGCCAAAACAAGAAGTGCAAGCACAAGCCCCAATAACACACCCATTATTTGGCGTGGAGCCCCCACAACACGTGCCCCTGGCGCCCCAGGGACAATATCCGGGGCAACAGGCACAATACCCGGGACAACAGGCACAATACCCGGGACAACAGCAATACCCGGGACAACAATACCCGGGACAGTACGACCAGCAATATGATCAGTACCAACAGTATCCCACGCAGGGGTACCAACAACAGGTTAGTATTTGCAAGGTTTTACTTAACTTACAATACATGGAAGTATTTATTTCCGGTACTGATCTTGTATCTCGAGTTTAAGACAGACAAGTCAGCCAGAATTCGCGGGAAATTCGGCGCGATCTTCTGACCGCACCGAATTTTTGGGAATGTTCGAATTTGTAAGTATCCTGACATAAAGCGTGCACTATTCGATGCCGTCAGGAACAACACAAAAGATCACAATCGCTGTCCCGCGATTTTCGGCACCTGTGTGACACCGGCTTTAGATGGGTTCAGTTATTATTTTGAATACTTACGTACCTATTGTTATTCATACTAATTGTTTAGCTAAATATCAAGCACGTTTAAAATGTGGACAGATTTATCGCTTAAAGCTTACACGTGATTTTTTATTTTAAAAATTAAAATTAGTTTATTTTCCTAAAACTGCGATTTTATGCGATAAAACCCTCTACTTTATTGAAATGTTCTTGTGTATAATGTCGAATCTTTAGCCAATTCGATATCGTGCAGGTTGGCTTTGTTGATATTTGCACTCACAACATTTTAATTTAACTACTTAAAATTACAACAGAGATGTCGTTCGTACCTATAGGGCACAGAGAGAAGGGAAGGGGTCCATAGATAATCGTCAGCAGTTTCTTGTGTGTGTGGCCAGCATGCAAAATTGTTTTATTTTACCGATTTTCTTGTAACGGGGTTTGATCATTTGTGAAATGTCACACTAATGTCCCGAACCAGGGGGGTCATATCATCGTGGCCACGTGTGAGACAAAAAACAGCTTACGGATTTTCATTATTTTATGAAAATACGCGATATATTGATATTTTAGGCCATAAACTAGTAGAATAACATTGTATTGTCTCAAATTGCTTTAAAATTCTGGAAAAAAAAAACGAAACACATAGGTATTATTGTCACAGTGAAGCAGTTTGACTGAGTTTGACAAACAACATAAACCGGCCACGCTGAAAGGGACGGAAAAAAAATAGGTTCTCCTTTTTCTTCACACAGAATTTTCCCTATTGCCATCACACTCACACATAAAATGGATACTTCTAGTTGTATCACTTCTGTGTCCCAAACAGTATGTTGAAGAAAAAATTATATTGTTCGGTACAGGCGGCGGAGGGTGTCCCGGTGGCGAAGCCCCCGACGCCGGTGGCGAAGCCCCCCATCCCCGAGCAACACGCCGTGCTGCAAGCCATCCTCGACAGGATCCGAGCTGACTGCGCCGACAGGGCCAACAACCCGGTGAGACTCTGACACCTGTATTACTAGTCGTGTCCTCGCCGGCGATTCTGCTCTACTTTACCCTTTTCGAGGAAAAAAACTAAAGTAATTGCGTCCTTTCGACCATTTTTACAAGCTTTATATTACAAGCTTTATATTACTTTCACCTGTCTGTTGTCTGTCTGTCTGTCTGTCTGTCTGTAATCAAATCTTGCAAGTTTAATTTGACCCACTTCCCGGTTTCCAATTGAGCTGAAAATTTGCATGCGTGTGTAAATCGGATGACAATGCAACATTTTTATGACATCGAGCTGATCTGATGATGGAGCTGGAAGGGGTGGCCATAGGAACTCCGTCATAAAACAACGCAACCCCATCGAGTTTGGGCTCATTAGATTCATCTTGACGAGTACTTTATGATACAAGACGATAATAATAATTAAAGCTTGTTTTTAAAAAGTATTTTTAAAATTTCACTTGTTTAAAGTAAAATCCTATATTTGCAAGAATGTTGGTACCTAAGAACTTAAATAATTAGTTTAGCGCCTAAACACTCTTCCTCTTTGAGGCGTGCAAAATTTATAATTATACTAATTACTAATTCAATCAATATTATTATTTTTAAAACTTTTAACCCCTATTCCTCGAAAAAGTTTGAGTAGAACCGAGTCACAGTAGAATCGTCTAAAATACGTCTTTTCTATTCCATTCTTTTCTATTTTGTTCTGTTCTATTCTATTTTAAAATAAGGGTGAAAATATAATAAGACTGAAAAGCATAATGTCACACAAGAAGAAACGATTATGTTGTGGGAGATTGTAGCAGACTCAACAGGCAACTAATCTAACGCATTTGCTAGTTTTTAGATCACCGCCCTAGTGTGTTCCCGTTATTTATAAAATAAGGTTAATTTACAATGTATTTATAATTATTTGTTAATTTTTGCAGCAAATGAAGAGAAAACTAGAAGATGTACAGAGGAGGCTAGAAACATTATACGACTTACTGCGGGAGTATAAGGTGAGAAAATAACTTCTCATATAACAATGTATGAGACATGCAAGAGTCAGGTACCAAGATAATAATCTTACTAATATTATAAACGTGGAAGTTTCTTAGAATGTATGGATATATGTTTGTTACTCTTTCACGCCTAAACGGGTAGACCGATTGAGCTGAAATTGGTATAACGATAGCTTAGACTCTGGAATAACACATACGCAGTACAGCGGGTAAAACCGCTGGGCGCAGTTTGTATATTATATTGTCATGATACGCTACTACTAACATTGACCAGAGATTTCTTTGTTTACTTATTAGACATTAGAAATTAAAAAAAAATTACCTAGCAGTAATTTAAAATATTACAGATTTCTTTTAACATGTAAAACTGCTGAGCGTACAAAGTATTATTTACCATCTTCGGCTGCATCGTTGTTTAACATCGCGCGAGATAAGATAAGAATACTCTTCATTGGAACCAAAACAATACAATTAGACTTAAAAACTAGTATTTAAAACTAAACAAAAATTTAGTCCACATTGTGCTGCTTTGTCGCTGTGAGCGATCTTTTCCAGGCAACTAACCGCGAGATTTATATTATTAGGTTACCCTTTAACCATGTAAAGGGTAACCTAATAATATAAAAACCTGAAAGTAATAAAACGGTAAAGATATATACAGTAATGTGACTCCCTAGAAGCGGTTGAACTCAAGGTCGCGCGAGTTTGCAACAATTTGGGTAGGGTTCGGTAGGCAGCGAGATGTCGAATAGGCGTTATTATTGTGAATTACTCAAAATATCAAAAAGAATTAAATACTTTGATATTTTTACTAATTCACAACCATTATTCGGAAGCTTACTGCATAAAAAACGTCTATTCGGCACTTCGCTGCCTACCGAACCCTACCCAAATCGTTGCAAACTCGCGCGAACTTGAGTTCAACCGCTTCTAGGGAGTCACATTACTGTATATATTGTTACCGTGGTAATAACAAATATCGTATTCTCCAAGTTATCGGACGCGGCGCTACAAACCCTACACACGAGCATCCAGTACATTAGATCCAGCGACTACAGCGCTGCACTGGGCGCGGCCACCTCGCTGGCGACGGGCGCAGACTTCGCCGCCGCAGCCTCCTTCCTGCCCGGACTGAAGGTGCTCTTCCAACTGGCTGACCAGCTGCAGGTCTATGTTAGCTAGGGATTTCATCAATAAATTGATTAAATGTTGTCGTATTTAACAATTTTATGAATAAAAAAAGAAAATAACTGTGACAACCCTAATATAACAGTCGTGACGTATTTTCTGTCTGAACTCAAGATTCTGATCAGCTGCAAGTTTATTTCAACTAGAGTTTACGTACTGACGATATTATTGTATTGTTTACTTATTGTGTTGAGATTATCTTTCTCTATCTATTCTTTTTACAAATTCTGTATTTGGAACATATAAAGGCAAGAATTCATTTAAAAATCCTTATTGCATCCGTACGTATGTAGATATTTGTGCTACCATTATATTATTTGATTTCATATTTGCCTACTAAACTCAGTGTTGCCAGTGCCCTATCTTCAAAAGTAACGCAGGAAGCTTCGAAAAGTAACGCATTTTCGATAAAAGTAACGCATTAAAAAAAAAACGATTTTTAATGCAATGTAATTTACTTATCAATTTAAATATAGGTACTTATACTTTTTTATTCATAGATTTCAGTAGTAGCCCAGTCAATGAGTGCCCCAAAAGGGTATGTGGATCGAAAAGTCGAAAGCAGAAAAACCAACTTAAAGACTTTGTTTGGACTAGTTAGGAGATAAACATACTAAAAGTCCCCACCCTCCGAGGCGAACCCAAGGGGGGAGGCCGAAAAAGGTCCCATTTTTAGGCTTTTTGTTTATATGTCAAAAACTGTGCGTTGTACGATATTTTGTTGTAGTACATTATTAAACCTCATATAAATTTCTACAACGGCCTTGAGACTTTTTATCTATCTCCAATCGTTGTCCAGCTATGAGCTTCCAAACATGGTCTATTTTGAAGACGCTTAAAAAGTTTTCCAAACAAAGTCGGTAAAAAATTCTTACAAATAAAATTTGACCAACTTCTGGTTATATCATAATGAAATTTTGCAAATGTCTAGAAATCTGATGACAGTTTAATAATCTGGTACCACTGAGCTGATCTGATGATGGAGCCAGGAGGTGTCTAATGAAACTCTTCAATGGCTATTAGTAAACCCGTCGAGTTTGGGCACATTACATTCGAATCGATGTCGTTGGTCCTATGGCTCGTCCACATATTATACCGGCCAATGATTTGCCGAGTGTGTGTTTTGTCTATGGATGAACAGTTTTTGTCTATAGACGAACGTCTTCGGATATTTACGTTTTTTTCCGGTAAATTTCTGGTATACATTTTGGGCTCAATAGCTGACGACTTTAATTATATTTTGAATTTTAATCAATCATGGACCATTTTGTGTGAATAATTACTTTAAACTAGTTAAATTTTCTTTATTTTTATAATCTGTGCCTCAAGTGCATATATATATAATCTCGGGCGAACATTGGACCAACGACTCGCGGAGTCATTGACCGGGATATGTGGACGAGCAATGACATTGACATATTATTTACTTATTTTTAAATTTTTGTTCTCCGTTTCGATTGCGTTCCGTTTCACTTAGTTATTATTTTATATTCTTCCATTGTTAGTTCAATTAAAAAAAAACATTACCCCAAAAAGTAACGCAAAAGTAACATTTTAGGACAAGTAACGTAAAAGTAACGCAAAGGGTCAAAAAGTAACGCAAAATGTTACAAAAGTTACGCACTGGCAACGCTGACTAAACTACCTACTTATCTTTAAATGTATCTATCTCACTATCTTTGAATTTGACATCTTTAAATAATCGTCATTCGGGCGAATTCGGACTTTGGATACGGAACCGTATCCAGGTCCGCATAATTTTATTAAATGTAGATATGATTTTATATTATAACACTCACGGATACGAATCATTTGTTTAGAGAAAATGTTTTCTTTTTAATAATAAAAATAAAAATATAATACACAGTTTTATACCTAGATTTTGTATCAAACAAAATAGTGCCTTTAGTAAACTCATGATACATTTATACAAACTAAATAATAAATAGAAAACCAATTAAACAATGCATTTAAATATTTAAAAGTTTATTGCAAATACGCCAAAATCCTGTACCTACTTTGAAAATCTTTAAATTTAGGTGTGTTTTTGGGATGTTTCCTAATTTTAAAAAGGCTAATTTATAATGTTAATTTAATCATGATTATATTTAAATAAATTGTCTTAATAATACTTAACATGATTATTGTGTAAATTAAGTTTATATTATAAATTCTATAATTATTGGAAAATTTAACTTGCGATCCTGATATTGATCCAAAGATGATCAATGCTAACATAATAAATTGTATGATTTTTAATTAATATAAATGTTATATTATAATTTAATGATGTATTTAAAGATTATATTGAATTTAATATATTTTTAGTAATATTTTCGTGTATTATTTTATGATGACAATGAAGGAACAACATTAAATTTTTATCCTTAAGAGCGCTTATACAATTTGACACTCTCGCTCGCACAATTTGATACATTTTGCAATAAATAAACTCATAGAATTAACATTTTAAAAATTCTTAAGAGGAATAAATGGTCTGGGCAGCAATATTTAAAAAAATCTCATGACATTTTTAAATATGTCAAACTGAAAACATATTTAAAATGCGTGCAATAATATTGTGCAGGGTTCCTCTTGAAGAACTTTCAAAGAGTTAATTATATTGCAAAATGTATTAAATTGTGCGAGCGAGAAAGCGTCAAATTGTATAAGCGCTCTTATGAAGAAATTTCCTAATTATCTCTGACTGGGTACCAATTTCATAATTATTGACAAGACGAGAAAATTAGGTGAGGTGATGGTAATCTTCATGATTGTCCTGTTCGGTCTTTACAATTCATAATGGAGGGTAGTTTTGAAAACTGCTCCACCAGCATCTTATATGGGACTTGTACCTGAAATAAAGAAATATTATTATTATTATTATATACTGCGTCTTGCCGAAAGCGCAGTCAGTGCGTGTTCAAATCGGAACCGAGCCGGAGGCACGTTGTCTTCGATCTTAATTTCTCCGAACACCCTCAACATCAGAGGTGTGCTTAGTGATTCAGTGTCGAGTGATTTTATTATGACGTGCATATATTATTGCTAAACCAGCCGAATTCTACGGCGCCCTCGCCGTGTACGTGTGATATACTATTTGGAACCCTTCTTGTCCGTGACAAGACTGTTTGCGAACCTTTGGAGGTTATTCTTGGAGTGCAGTGGTTGGCCAACCTGCAGAACTGCCGTGCTGGACTGCGTCTGCTGTTGCCCGAGGCAGCGTGGGTTTGAAGGTTGGTGATGCCCTTCAATTCTATTTCTCCAGAGTGTTTTGCGAAGATCTGAATGGTCGTTCCTCACCTCATATACACGTACACATACCTCATACAGTCCACTAATATCAACCGAGATAGTGTGCAGATCGCACAGTCCATATCAGAGACAGTGTTTTAAATAAGTATGTATAACTAGCTGCGCCCAGCGTTTTTACACGCTGTACTGTAAGCCTATGTGTTATTTCAGGGTCTCTTCTTAGTTAGTCTAAGCTATCTCTATATCGAATTTCAGCTCAATCTGTCCACCGGTTTAGTCGTAAAGAAGTAATCACATCACAAAGAAGGACAACGTGAAACTGTATCTACATGGAAGTAAACTCATTTGAGGATTGCTTATTGCTTCAACGGGATATCAACTCTTCGACGACAATTGTCCGAAACGGTCGAGTTGTTCTCGACAAAATATTACTTATTAGACGTGTTGTGCCGTTTTTGTAATTTTAGTTATGGAGAACACACGCGATAGTTTTAAAAATCGTATAATATTAGTGTGATAATAATAATAAGTCCTCTTAGCCTACGATAGTTTCTGTCAGTCTTGGTAAAAAGTAATTAAATATTTTAAAAACATAAAATTCAGCCCCATCAGACAGAGACATTAAAATCGTAACTAAAACGGCGATTACTCTGAAAGCGCTGCAGCGATTATCGGAATGGTTTCAGCGCTCGTGCAGCGATGATTGCGCTGCGATGCCAAACTACACTGGGTTTTATAATAGCTTGAGGTAAGTGGTCTGACGATTTACTAAAAGGGGAAGGCGTTCATAGTTGTACTGCTTCAGTTTTGATACACTTGAGACTTTTCCATTGGCCAGATGATTGTCTAGATTCTGCAAGAAATCCTCATCTTTACTGCTTGTACCTACGTAGGTATATTTAACTGGCAAAGTGTGGCACTGTAACTCCATCTCTCTAAATTATTCCTGCTTACACATATTCCGCTCAGAATCCCAATGATTTATATTTTCCAGTAAAATGTAAATCGCAACCCATTCAACCGTCTCGGCTACAGTTCATGTAAGAATTTCTCTAGATGTACCTATGTACAGACATAACATTAAAACTGATGCTGTAGATGCATAAACTAAATAAGATGCGGTCGTATTGTTACCTTCACGATCGCTAAGGTGAATGCTGCACGGTTCGTGTGCGTTTTCATTGTTACACGACACTTTTTTTAAACAAAAAGTGACAAACTGGTATGTCCAGTGGTTACCGTCACCCATGAACACCTCCAACACTAAGGGTGTTATTTAGGCGTTGCCGGCCTTGGTAGAATTTGTAAATATCCTTTTTAGACATGTCAAATGATTGGAAAGACCCAAGATTGTGCAGGTGTGCTTGTCTCGTTCATGCGTTAAGCATATTATGGCGAAAGATATTTTCAATTAATTTGGAAAAAGTGACTAAGTTAACATTCGTACACGACAATAAAATATGTTAGGTTCCTTTCGACATTCGTCCTTCCAACCAAGAGAAATGTTGCATTTCTTATAGCTATCGTTATGTCATTTGTTTTTACAATTTTATCGAGAAATTTTATTCATTAGAGACGACGATTTCCCGTTTCCTCAGACAACGCGAACAGGCCCAAGTTCCCGGATTAGCCGTGTGCACGGCGTGCTTGCGCGGCATTGTGTCCCGGATTAAAAATAATACCGGCGAGAACATCGCGCATCCCGGTACCGCAGTTACAACGGAACTACTGCCTTAACAGTACATCAACTTATCACCTTCATATGGATTTTAATTACAATCAGACCGGAATAAAAAATATATCTACCTATTGGTAAGTACCAACTATGCCTATCACTATAATATGCAATGTAATACCGCTGCCGCCTGCCGCACAACCGGAAAGGGCTATTCATAGTAGGTACCTAAACGGATAGGTTCATTCTGGCTGGCCGTACGGGCATTCGCATATACTATTTTGTGATTACAACTGGGTCTTGCCGTCATCCGGATGTTTCTATCCGCTTACTAAAAATAGCAGTCTTGCGGCTGTCCGTCCGCCTAACCGCATAATGCGCCTATTGGCTATTGCCAAACGATATGTAAAACACTAGAATCCATAGATAATTTTGCGTACATTTCTTGCTTAAACCTCCTCATTAATATGAGTAAAATTACAAACACAGCAATGTATATTGAAGTTGTCATCAATCGTAGTGGGTGAGAATTAGCCAATAGGGCCTCAGAGCAGTAGTATGCAAGACATCGCGGAAGGCCGAAAAGAATATTTAAAAAAAATAATATGAGACAGTAACATTGGAGTTTTATGTTTAGAATTCAGAAACACACAAAGTTTAGCAACTGCATACATATATAGTGTAACCGCAACGAAGGTTTATCGTGGTATGACGTGATCCGCGCGCGTGCTGTTATCTATGCGATCTCACGAACATTATTTATCATTTCTTTCCACAGTCGGAATAATACATGTACCAGTAACTGTAGGCTGCTCGCTGAATAACGAAGCCTGCGACGTGAATGTGAAGCCTATATTTTTCTTTAGAGCAATGCATGGAGCCTACATCTTAGGGAAATGTTATATGGAAATCATAAAGCCCTAGTTATGCAAACAAGCGTTTTTCAGTTTTCAAGTAGGCACATGGTTATGGTTCTCCAACATGTTAGGAGGTTACTAGGAACCAATATTTTGGGGAAAAATGGCCCACTGAATAAATAATTACGATTCGATAAATAACGTAAAAAGCCAATAAATAACTGTAGCTTTTACCTTATAATTACATGCCTACAAAATAAAAAAAAATAGCTTAGAAAATAATATACTGAAATTTTGCACAACATTTTCATAGAGTGAAGTTGTAAGTCACAACTAGTATATCCAAGATCATGGATTCAGCAGGACAGCTCAGCGGCAGGGACAGTAGGTAACACTGTTTCCGTCGACTGTTATTTACTTACTGTTGGCAGGAAAAGGTGCCATTCCACGATGTAAGATTGCAGCGCTGAGTTTCCATTTCTATTTCTACTTGAGTTAGTTAGTACTGGATGAGAATTTTCAGTTATTTTTGCTAACATTATTTATAAGTTCTTTTTTTTATTTTTTTTTATACGGGATAGGCCTACGTTTAACCACATCTCACCTGATGGAAAGTGAAAATGCGGTCGACGATGGATCACGTAAGATTCCTAGAAAGGTACCTATTCACTCGTGACACTCTTCAAGTGAGTTCTTGTTGGAGCAAATGTTTTAGAACATAAAATTTTAGTGTGTTCATGAATTATTTTGGCGAATCCAATTGCCTATGTACATATATTTAATGTACTCTTTGATTCCAATCAAAATAAGTTACGAGTCCTTCATTTATAAAATTTTAAGTAATACCTATATATCTGAAAAGTTTCTAAGTAAAATTTATTAATTAATTTTCAGATGTTAGGATGTTTAAATGCTACGATAGGTAGGTAGGTACATTCTAGTACATTAAAAATACATTAGATGTCATTAGTAGTAGTAATAATAATGATGGGTATCCATTTAGAATGCATATCCATAGCCTAGTTCAAGTAGTTTCCATTAATTAGCAATAGTCCTGTCACTTGGCGGAGACTGTCTTTGAGCCCATTTTCTATAGATGAACTCGCAGACAGACTCCAATAAGTGTCACCTACTACATTAATATTAAAAGCTCAAAAGGGCCTCTGCGCGTTGGACTTTTTTTGTCTGCGTGTATGCCTATAAAAGGCCCGGGTTTGACCCGTGTTTAAGAGCGACATAACGATACGTATTGTTATAAATTGTTAGTTTCCTATCCAGTATCCCTAAACCAATGAATTGGCTAACAGCCAGCAGTCTAAACGCGTGTTGTCTGTATAGAGATTTACTATTCGAATGGGATGTACCCGCTACCCACTCGATCTCCGTTTTCAAAGGTCGGATACTAGCTACCATTGAATCATTACTCGATTCAAAAATGTTATAAATAGAAGAAAAATCTTTTTATTAAGTCAAAAATAACTAACTAATAAAATCTTCATTACGTACAGCTCCTCTCGCTTGCACGATATGACGAGTTTTGAAATATAAATTCGTAGAATTTTACTTTTTAACCCCCGACGCAAAAACGACGGGGTGTTATAAGTTTGACGTGTCTGTCTGTCTGTCTGTGGCATCGTAGCTCCCGAACGATTGAACGGATTTTGATTTAGTTTTTTTGTTTGAAAGTAGAGTTAGTCGAGAGTGTTCTTAGCTATGTTTGGTGGAAATAGATTCAAAATGGCCACCGCTACAAAATGGCAGGTTACTTTTTTCTTCCACGACCCCGTCAATATGGGTATCAAATGAAAGGGCTTGACTAGTAAAATACATACATTATAATAAATTTAAAATCCAAGATGGCCGCCGCTACAAAATGGCGGATTAATTTTTTTCTCCACAATACCGTCAATATGGGTATCAAATGAAAGGGTTTGACTAGTAGAATACATACATTACGATAAATTTAAAATCCAAGATGGCCGCCACCACAAAATGGCGATTTTGGAAATCGTTGCGTTGGGGTTTTTTTTTAAATTTTTAATATAATTCACTTGTTAATTATTGAGAGAAAAAACAATTTACTTATTTATAATGTTTCTCGGGAAAGCTCTAGAATCTAGGGTCTAGATAATACTGATATCATTTCGTTAAATCAAGTTTTGATTAAATAAAAACATAAATTTCCTGTTATTGAGGCACAAGTGTTTTTTGTTGCCGCCGTCATTGTTTTTAATTTTAACTAACATATTAGGTACATTTTATTCTCGAACTCGATTGTATTTCTAACATTCTAGAAGAATCTAGGTAGTCAAGTCAGATGGTAACCAATCCCATACACTTAACTTTATTTATTTTTAACTGTCGACTCGCCTTATTGGGATTCTTTCCTGTGGCCACTTTAATGTGCTTAAATACATACATACCAAACCTACCTTTAACACAACACATTTACATAAAAAGGTATAAAAAATAATACTTGGATCTAACTTTAAACTAAGTTTAGTCTAAGTAAATTGACCTATTTGTCTTTTATTGCTTGGAAGTTTTAAAGCCTAATAAAATAAACAAAAGTTTTTATTTTTTATACCTTTTTATGTAAATGTGTTGTGTTAAAGGTAGGCCAATATGAATATACCAAATGGCACGTTTGAACATAACCCATCTCATGGAAAGTGCAGATAGGAAGGTGCGGTCGGCGATGAATCACACTAGATGCCTAAAAATGTACCTATTCACTCGAGCCTTGAAGTTTCCCAAGTTGTATCGCTCGAGAAATGTGGACAACGACAATGTGTTTTAAGTTTTTATTTAACAAATTTACTTAAGTATCTATATAGATTATAGATATTATGTAAATAAGTTACATGTATAGTTTTATTATAGCAGTAGTACCTAATGTTTTCCGCAGCTTTTTCAAAATTTATACCTACCTATAATAACAATAATTTATGCAAAAGAAAAAGATTTGTTTAACAAAGTAAACATTGCAAATTCCCCAATTGAAAAATTTGTTCCGCTCAACGACTTTATTTCCGGGAAGAATTTAATTTAACCAATCAGATTGCTCCCCTTTCAAACCGAGGTTTCCTCGGTGCCGCGCCGTGTTATATGTCAGTCATAATTCGTCATGCATCGGGAGCACACGTCAAATATGTTGCGGGGGGATTTGATTGCATTTCATTTCGGAGGGTGCAGTATTCAAATGGGACTATATTGGATTAGGCGGAGTGGAATTAAGATTTGTTGACATTGGGAAACAAACTGGAACGTTTTAACGAAGCGTTCAAGTCAGTTAATCTTTCTTTTGATATATAAGGCTAATAAGTTAACATAATACTTTTTAAAGCTTCAGAGCAAAAGATTCTTAATACTAAAATGACATTTTCACATGCTGAAAAGTAGCTTAAGCTTTATATGTCATTCCGGTAAACTCCGGTACATATTTCAGCTAAACCAGTTTAGCAGTTTAGTGGTTTAGTGGCGTGAAGAGGTAACAAACATACACATAGGTACCGTTTACTGTTATTATTTCATAATAAATAATACAGTCATTCACCTAGTATTAGTAGGAAGTAGCATAGCAGGAAACAGTTTTCACCGATTACCGTTAACTGCAGAAAAATAAGTAAAATGAAAGTGTCCCGATCTCAATTCGAAGTTAGCAAGCATTGGAGTCACAAAGTCCAAGTTAAAATAAAACGATTGGAAAGGAAGAAAAGGCAAGTCATCAATAACACTGTTACCCACTGTTCACTGTACCAACAGATCTTCGATACAGTCCACCACTGAAACACAATTGAAATAACAGATTATACGTGGGGGTGGATGGCGCGAGATCACCTATTTTGCGAGTCTGAAGTTAGTGGAGCAATGCTCTATGTAGCCTTTCCTATATAATTTTTAAAAATTGGTAATAGGTTAGCCTTTGGCCACGATCTCGCCTGATATTAAGCGATGATGCGGCCGTAGATGGTAGCAGACAAAACCTAGAAGGCGGGATAAATCCCCCCTGGCTTCACTGAACATCAAGCTTGAACACGGTCACAATATGACCGCTGGGCGACACGGTTTGGTCCAGAGTTCAGATAATATTGGGAGTGTCATTTTTTTACATACAAAGAAGTAGGAAAACGAACAAGACGCTTTACAAAGGTATGCTACAACTGAAAATGAAAAAAAAAAATGTAAATGAAAAATTAATTTCAGTTACAATTTCTTACAATCGGTAGGTTTGAACCAGGCACTCTCTTTAGGCGATAGTGCCTGTGTTGAGAGTGCCTGCTCTTCCATATTGTTTGTTCGTGCGTGCGCGTGTGTGTGTGCGTGTGTGTGTGTGTGTGTGTGTGTGTGTGTGTGTGTGTGTGTGTGTGTGTGTGTGTGTGTGTGTGTGTTTTGTGTGTGTATATATATATTATATTATATTACAACGCTGCCTATAATTAGGGTTTTACAATGATATCAAATTTCTCGATGCACTGCGCGCACGCTTCTGACTTAAGAGTCATGAGATGTTTAGAGTTTTCCCAGTAATTTCACTAGCTACAGTGCCTTCCTACCAAAGCACAGTAATGTTAACAAGGTTTATGAATAAATTATTTGTATTTGTAAGTCTGGAGTAAGTGGAGCAATAGTCTATGTAGCATTTTCTGTATTGGCAGCATATCATGTCAGTTGTCAAAGAAGCAGTAGCAGTAATTCCCTTATCTTCGCACAGTTATCTGCAATTTAAATGCGATATGACCGCAAATTGTGTCACATTACCATTGTATTATTTATTGCAAAATACAAGCTCAAAGTTTTACCTTAAAAAAATTATGTTTTACGTTTATGTTAATTAATTAATAATGTCGCATGATTATTAAAGAAGTTGACGCATTCACGGCATCTATCTCAACCATATCAACATTATCTGTGATTGAAACAAAACATGATGAAGCTTCCGAGAAAGTTTGATTAAATACACTTTTCCGGACCATTTGCTAATTGAAAATCTTCCGATCGCAATTTCGATGAAAAATATTTTAAATGGAACGCTACAGACAAAAACAACGTCCGACTTTATAAATTAAAACATTTTGAGTGAACCTTTGAGGTTTTTGGGTTGATTAATATAAATTAGTTAAAGAAAACTTGAGTGCATTATAAATTATAATTATATTTAATTGGGATTTATACTTACAGAACAGGTGACCCTTGTGTTGTGGCCAACCTACATACATATATATCTAAGTATTATAGTGAAGCTTCAGGTTGCCAGAATTGGAAAAAAAAAATTAATATATTGAAAGTCGTAGGCATGGTTTCGTGTTTGGTTACAAGCTTTTATTTAACTTGCATTGTATGATCAGTACAAGAGTACAGCAACAACCTGGAGAAGCTAATGGTCACCGGTAAAGTAGAGGGAAAGAGACCACGAGGTCGCAGCCCAACACGATGGTCTGACCAAATCCGCGCCACACTGGACACCTCGGTATACGATGCGATGCAGGTGGCAAGTAATCGGGATCGATGGCGTGACATCATAAGGAAGAAGATAGTCAGAGGTGGTCACGACCCTCAGAATTGAGGAATACGACGCAAGGAGGAGGACAAGAGTACAGAGGTACTCGAGTTGTATGATGTGAAGTATTTTGTTACTTCTTTACGGCTAAACAGCCTAACTCTATTTAGCTGGGTGTACCTGAGATAATAGCTCAGACCTAATATCGCCTATTTTCTGGTAAAACCGATAGACACAGTCAGTAAGTCAATAAATATTAAATATAACATCCAAAACAATGTTAATGGACAGCACGCAGTCGATAATCGAGTGCATTATTAAAATGATCGTTAATTCAGTGACGCGATCGCAAACCGAACCGGCCGCTAAACATTTTGTATCCGCCAACATTTGGGAACTAATTATTAATTGCGCGGAAACTAATCTATTCGGCAACCAGTCACATGTAGAATAATACTGATTGGGTACAGATGGGACAGTGGAATATAATTACCTACCAAATAAATAGATAAGATGAAGATAAATTTTTATCTTTATTGGCATAATAGAGTACAATTTACAAACACAAAACTTAAGGCTAACAGTAGGTAATTGTACCAATTCGCGGTCTTATCGCTCAGAGCGATCTCTAATATTAACTAGATAATTATTAGCCGAACCCAGCGCTTTTACCCGCTGTACAGTAAGTAGGCTATATATTAAAATTAAATTAAATTAAAATTTTCTTTATTCAGGTAACTTATAACTACACTACTACTACTACTACTACTACTACTACTACACTACTACTACTTATATTCCAGAGTCTAAGCTATCTCTATACGTTTCAGCTCAATCGGTCCATCCGTTTAGGCGTGAAAGAGTAACAAACATACATCCATTCATTCTTACAAACTTTCGCGTTTAAAATATTAGTAACATGTTTTGTCACTGTTCATGTTCTACGTTATAGAACGGAAAATTAATTATTTAAAAATAAATGTATGCCAGTTGATCCTGGCCAAACATGCATGTCCTTTTTTTATAATATATTTTAAGAGCTTTATATGTACCATGTTTGTTGCAAATAAATACATAAATCAAAACGTTTTTTACTATGGTTGGCATAATAAGATAATAAATATCTTTTTCATCCCCCCACCTCGGAAAGTGTATTTTTGCGCTTCGATATCTGACTGGAAAAGTCCATATTATCCTCTAGAAAAATTCAAACTTACTTTACCCTCTAGAGACAAAAACATAATTAAACCTATTTACTTCCACCTCTATGGTACCGAAAAAAGCGTACAACTATTTTAAATTTGTTAAAAACTCGGAGTAAGAACCTCTTTAGTAAACTTTTTTTTTTAATTTGCTTTGGGCGCACTATCAGCCTTACCAGTAAGTTACTTTTGTAACATATTATAATCTTTTGAACTATTTTTACGTTAGTTGTTTAGATATATAAGTTACATTTCGAGGCAATAATGTTTTTTTAATGAATTATTTAGTACTGTAATAGTAAATAATAGTAGAGTTAATTTAGCAGAGTTAATAGAATAAGCCAATTTTTTATAACTTTATCTAGTTAGTAGCAAGATTTTTTCTAAGTATTACATTTTAGTAACTTTTTTATTATCGATTTCTCACTGTAATAAACTGAAAATGAGAAAATAATCACTAAAACGAATAGGTAGAGTGCTTTTTACGAAAGGAAACCTTTTTGCGGGACGCCACTATTGCACATTTTAAAAGTTTAAATACCTTTACCTTTTTAACGCCTCATAATTTCTTATATTTAATTTCTTAATCAAAAAGGTATTTATTTTATGTAACAAATAAAAATGATTTAAAATATGAAGTCCAATAATAATAGAATAAAAAATTAGTTCCGCTAAATTCCGTGGGACCTCTTTCGTGAAAAGGACTCTAAGTAAGCGTACCTACGTAAATTAAAATTGAATACTGGTTATTTTTTAAGATAGTGCACTGGCAACACTGCGCATCCATGGTGAGAATAATTAAAAAAAAAAAACTTTTAGCATTGAGTTATTTCCTCGCTGAGGGGGAATGAAAAGTTACGTGTTACACTCGAGTGCAAAGATTTTCGACCTTGTGCTCTTTTGATTCCCTCGCTAACGCTCAGGATTCTAATTGTTAAATCACTCGCTGCGCTCGTGATTTAAATTAAGAATCCTTCGCTCGCTCGGTCATACAAACCGAGCACGCGGTAAAAAAGCAACTTTGCACTCTTGTATAACAAATAACTATGACCACCAGTATGCATATTACAAGGATTCATCCCGCCTACTTGGCAATCGCGCACCATAAGGCCATCTTTTCAGTCTCTAACACAAATAAACCCAAGTTCGAGTTAGTAGGCAGTTTTTCACACATTATTTCAATGTCCTATCTGATGTAGGTACATAATCTGTGTAACAATCAGAGTTATTTATGTCGCGCGACAATGCTGCGCGGTGCGGTACAGCGGTCGGCATTTGTTAGCGGTTGAATAATTCAATATTACGCTGTACCGCCGACGTATTATAACTATTGTCATCTGTTTTGTTTAACCGTACATTTGTTGCTAAGGTAAAATATAATTATTGAAAGTTATTTCTTTGGTGCAAATTAAGCTTAATGTCAAAAGAACTTAATGCTGCTCTACGGCGTAGCACATTGCTACGAAATCTTGAAAAATAAAAGTCAGTTATTTTACTTATAATATAATATTATAAACGTGAAAGTTTGGAAGAATGTATGGATGTTTCGATGTCAGGATGTCTGGATGTATGCTTGTTACTCTTTTACGTCTAAACGAGTGAACCGATTGAGCTGAAATTTGGTATTGAGATAGCTTAAACCCTGAAATAACACATCGGCTACAGTATCAGTTTTATATAATTGTATTACAAATTGTATTTAGTTCTAAGTTCTTGTTAGTTATATCAGTAAAGTGTTATCTAATCTAATGTAAAAATATTAGATACGATTTTGAGATGTGAATTAAAAAAATATGGTTGTAATAATATAATCTCGGGGATGGACGGCTTCCGCTCCTTTAGCGGTCAAATTATCATGATTGTTATCTTGAGATTCTAATTAGGTACTATGCAGAGACTATAGAAATAAGTAGCCTATATACAAAATATGTAATACCTTTCCTGAATAAAAAGCTTTATTATTATTATTATTATAATCTTATTTAGTAATATAGCTTATAACCTTTAGGAAGGGACGCATTACGTCACACCTTGTTCTCTAGATACATAAGTTACGTGACTTAGATTTTCGTTAATAAAATATTTCGCGGTAAATCCGTGAGCATAAGGTAGTTACAACAATAAATGTAAATCACACTACACGGAAACCAATAAACTTCAGCCTAATCCCCTCAATAAGTAAGTAAGACATAATCAGGTGGAATCAGCGTTAGTTCAGGTAGTACCTACAACCTACCTGTGTTTAATCAGACGCCTGGAGCGATCGACGCGAGCCTTTGATGCGCCGCGCCGCCGAGATCAAAGCCTTCTGATTACTCTGTAACTATGTACCCGGAATTTTCACTTAGCGCACAAACGGTGAAAACTTTCGGATACCTTTAGATAAGGTACTGGAAATGCAGGAAGGGTTTTTGATGCTAACCTATTAGTTATACGTGGTCAAACATAAATAAGGGCGCTTCCAACCGGTACATATGGAAGTCCAAAACTGTCAAAGGGCCAAAGGGTAGTGGACGTCCTACTGCTGAAATGATGGATGAAACATAAATAAAGCTAAAAATACACAAACAAAATACAAAACAATACATTTGTTGCTGAAATTACAACAGCATTCATCATGCTATGATTAAATTTCCTTCATAAAACTTATAAATTAAAAATATATATATAAATCGCATAGATATATCGCATATGCATGACTTGTGAAAATCATCATCATCATCAACAGCAGTAGGATGTATTCTACAGTCCATCGGCTCATCCTCATCCCATCCCTATAGGCTATAGGCATAGCCTCTTTCATGCCACTCAACCCTGTCTTGTGCCACTCTCGTACATATGCGATCTGCAACTGTGACTGCAATCTCTTCCACCGAATCTTTAAAGGTCATTAACCTATTGCTATGAAGATGAGATTTCTATAAGTTGTTTATGATTCCATTTGCGTCGTCCTTTTATTATGCACCCCGGAGCCCGATGCAAGAGTGCGGAGCCCCTTGCAATATTGCATCGCTGACTTAAGATGAGATGCAGCTGGACGTAATTACTATTCCCTTCTATGTCTTCTTAGAAATATCTTTATATTAGTTTTCTAATATTATCTATTAGTTTCACTTAAGTATAGAATTTTGCCTTTAACGTAAACTTTAAGATCATTCATACGTAACTAGCTGAGGACGGAGGTTTTATCAGAAATGTTAGCCTATGTATAAACCAGGGTCAAAGCTACTTATACCTATATATAGCAAATTATAGCTCAACTGGTTAAGCCATTTAGGCGTCAATATGTAACAAACATCAATACATTTATTGTTACTACATCACGTTTAAAAAGCTGAACTGAGAGAACTGAAATTTCGTACTTAGAGCTATACCTATCCTGAAATAACACAACTGAGCAAGTAAGTTTAAAGTAACTCATCCTTTTCATTTCCCATCACAAAAGTGAAACATCAATCATAAAAAGTTGCATTTTTTGTAGATTCTGTGTCGATCTGTGGTTTTAACAAATGTTTTTTTATTGCTGTTGTAGCTGTATTATCCCCATTTTTTGTCAATAAAAAGTTGAAGGATAAAATTGCATTTTTATCGAGTAAAATGGAGTATATCCGAAATGGTAGCATTGAAGCCAACAAGCAGTGAGACGCCTTTACGAGTTTCGACCGCAATACAATTCAATCCCGGACCGGTGAGGCGGGCAGTCAAGATATATATGGAAAGAATCCCAGTACGTTATGTTTTGATTTCCTACTAAACTAAAATTCTCAACAGATGCGCTAATTTGCGCAAAATGACCGCCACACCTGACGGGTTATAGGGTATCTCGTTGGCTTGGATCTTTTCACTACTCCCATACATACACAATTTGTACCAAAATTCTAGTTTTGGAACTATGAAGCTATGTGTGATTTTTCCACTCGCTATACTAGTGGTAGACTTCGGCCGTGGCTGCACAATGGAAGAAACCATTTGGTTGACGGTCATTATGGCCGCGTTCGGGTACATAATGGTCAGTGGGTGGGGATTTTGCCCGCCAACAAGGAAATTTACCCAGACCCGGACATTGGGTCTTTTAAGCTGAGCCATTCATCATCATCATCATCAGCCCAGGTTCGTCTACTGCTGGACATAGGCCACACGCCACTCAACTCAGTCCTCTTTCTTCCTCCTCCACTCGCTCCCCGCGACCTTCCGGATATCGTCACCTCATCTTGCCCAAGGATGCCCTACACTACGTTTGCCGAGACGCGGTCTCCACATTGACAAAGCCATTGACTGAGCCATTATTCACCACACATTTCTATTTAGGTATGTCAAAGTGAGCTTAGCTACTGCAGTACATAATACCTTGTCCATCCGCCGACACTCGACGGCACATTCATCTTGCGCTAAATACTTTTTGAGCAGCTCACGGCACTTCCACGTGACAGGCAGGAACGATTGCTGCAGTCTGCAGTATTGTACGTCGGAATAGGAAGGAGTGGATGTGGTACCTTTGGATAAAAGATAAATGGACTAATCAAAACTTAATATTCACTTATTAAAATACATTGGAGCACTTTTGCAAGTCAATTTTATATTTTTTCTGTTTTAATACAATACCGCTCGTTCGCAAAGTAAAGAACGAGAAAGAAACTCATAAGGACGCTGGTCGCACACCAGGGTGAATTCGAAATATACACAAAGCTTAAATTAATTGTTCAAGCCACTTCGAATGACTTAGATATCAAACGCTGCGACACGAAAATTTTACATATAAGATTAGTTTTTATTGACCATTACAATAACAACACAACACACCTGAAATTAAATAATTTGAAAAAGTTAAATTGCTAGTATTTGTTTAGTTAAATTGCTATTAGACCTGCTAATTGTTACCAGTTTTATACTGAGAGGCCAACGTTTGACCACATCCCTTGTGATGGTGCGTGCCGGTGCGGCCGACCAATAAATCGCGTAAGATGCCTAGAAAGATACCTTATTCACTCGTGTCCTAAAGATTTCCAAGTTGTGTATAAGATGACCAGTAGCTCCAGACGAACATGTAGGAAAAGCGCGCACCATACCACAGTAGTGTAGCTTTAGCTTTTATAAATCAAAAGTATTGTTTTTTGTATCTAAGTATTGCAACAACACCTGCACGGTGTTGAAACAGCACCTGTTTTCATACAGAATAATACTACGTGGCACCATTGCGTTTGCCGTTTCTATTGACTATAATATAAAACTAACCAATATTATGAAAATATAGAAAAATCCTCTAAAAATGTATAAAGGTGTCTCTACACTTGATAGAACTATAACGATATCACAGCTGCTAGCCATTGTCACCTAGTCCCGCCTTGAAAATTCACAACCCAAACTTAACTTTTACTTCATGCAAATTTAGATTGTATGTTTCTAGAAATAAGGTTTAAAATAAGTTGCTTTTGTGGATAGATTTGTAAACTCAGATATTTCCTAGAAATGTTTAGATTTTATGTTCAATATTCTATGGTCGCTTTGTATCTGAAACTGAGGTACATTCATAGCTAGAAAACTCGCATAATTTAGAATTTCAGGTCAGGAGAGGGATTTATCCCGCCTTCTAGGTACGGTTCAGTCTACTACCATCCACGGCGGCATTGTCGCTTAACATCGCGCGCAAAGGCTAACCTAATAAGGTATTACGAATTAAAAAAATCATTTCCCAAATATATCCGAATATAGGTAAATAATTTAATAACAATCTAATTTAACATCGCAGAACGTCAACAAAATTACCCAATTTAAATACACCCAAGATTGGGTAAAAAATTGTGCGGGCCGGGCAAGTTTTCATTTGTGGGTTAATAAGGTAGAGATCATGTAATAAAGGCGATTCGGGCTGCGATTAGGGTAATAACGGGGCTATAAATATTGCTGAGCCACTTCAGGTGAGCCCTCCGCCTCCGGCCGCCTTCCCATTGTATGGTGCAAGTAACAATACAATTGCTCTAAACAAAAACAAAATATATAAGAAGGGGGTTGGTAGATTTTTGGATGGAGCGTACACCTACAGATCTACTAGTACGCCATATTGATTTTTCAAAACAACAGCTATATAAATCGATAGCTGATTTCAAACCACAAAAAATATTCTGAAAACCACTCAAAATTTTACGAGGGTGAGTGTCAGAATATTTATTGCAAAGAAAACAATAACTAACTCGCCACATTCCAATATAACACACAAAAACAACTGAACATCAAAAAAAATTCAAAGATTTTAAAACAATCCCTTGAACTAGTCTTGTTATCAACCTGTCTAAAATAAATGCAAGAATTTCTTAAATAGAGGGGACTTAACGATATATATGACTCATTGCTCTCTTTTAGTAAAGTGCATTTTAAACTGGACCATCTACTTTGAAACTAGAAATGATCTAGATATCATAATACAAGTCTAGATGTCTAGGATATGTCTGGTTCGATGTAGGAAACCATTTGAATATCTTATTATCATCCGCCGAGAATTGGAGATAATATCAAAAAGCTTTTGAGTTCCGGCTCCACATCTTACTTTATTCTTCTATACCTATAGGTACATAAAAGAGAGATGAATATGCAGACTGACTGATCTAGTTTGTAGTGTGCGTTAATAGATCACTTTGAGTCAGTCAATGAGTCACGCTTTGTTGTAATATCAGACAACTAGTTTACGCTCGCAGCTTCGCAGCCCGCGTGCGGAAATCATCTGTTTTCCAAATTTCAAACCAATTCGTTCAGTGATTAGTTCTGTGCGTTGATAGATCAGTCAATCAGTCACTATTTCCTTTTATATTTAGATGCGACCTTTTTCAATTTTGAATTTTTTATCAAGTTCTCTTGTATATTGTACCATCCCCAAAACCTGGCCGTTTTTGTGTAAAACACGATAATTTAGGCGTAATTAGCACCGTTCGTACCGACAAAAATGTCCTTCCTAATTACAAATGTTTTGTAAAATTATTTTTATTTATTGCCTCCATTTTAATCGAGGATTAGATCTGCGGGAATAGTGTGAGGATGCTCTTTATTGAACACTGAAATGTTAATAATAAAGCAGTAGAAGTGCTTAAATGCCACGTCAGTGTAGATGTAGAAAATTGACGATGGTTGATTTACATAATCATTTTAACTAGAAATATAACTACATACTTATTCAAGAAGAATCGGAAAAAACATTCTTATTAGCACATTGATAAATACGAGTACACTATGGCTCTACATTCTATTTCCGACATAATGGTATTATTGGTAAAATTCTACTTGAGAAACTTAATAAATTACGAAATGCTAGAAAATTGTAGGTACTGTGAATAGATAAGCCATTCTATTAATTGCTATTTTTAAAGTATGCGACATTCTGCAGTATTAATTTATTTTTACAATCTAAATTCTCCCTTAAAATTTACAGGACCTACATAGTTACTACTGGTACGCACATACGTTACACACTTCTATTGTTTAATACTAAAGTATCACTGTAAAAAAAAATTAAAGTGTACAATTTTAATGTATGTGTTAAAATGTAATAAAAAGTTAGTTAATGTTATATTGTGCTCCTGTTTCCTAATTAAGTTAGACCTATGTTAATATGTACCTACATAATATCTACTGTGAAGTTTACGGCCTATGTGAATTATACCGCATTTTATGGGATACGCTGGGAACTTTTCGGGTTTACGCTTTATTAGATGCTAGCTGAAATTAGCTCAGGAGTTTTACTACTTAACGATGTTGATTTTAAGTCGTGTAACTATCATTTTTTAATAGCTGTGCCTTTACAAAACCCATTTAAAAGTAGCCTATATGTTATTCCAAAGTTTAAGCTGATTAAATTACCATGACGTTTAAGCTACCTGCCGCGGATGAGTGTTTCGGCGTACCCCCTACCCCGAAATTATGACGTCCCGCAGGGCGATGCGTAGCGCATTATTCCTAGGTCTAAAAAAGGGACTAAGCTATCTATATACCAAATTTGAGCTCAATTGGTTTAGCCATTTAGGCGTGAACAGGTAACGCACACACAAACACATACATTGCGTCCACGACCATTAATAGAATCGAGTCGAGGTAGCGCAAATTAATTTGCGGCGAAATTTCAGTAAATAGTGTCTCACCATTTTTAAACTAATAGCTCATTGAATCTTTGAATAACTTTTCCTATTGATGTGTTTAAGTTTACTCCTTCAGTTTTATTAAGTCTGAGAGAACGTAATTTCTTTAAGCCTATTTGTGTGTTCACATTATTATTTCTTGTTTTTTCTGTATAGTTCGCCGGCAGTTTTAATACAAGCTGGTTAAAAAAACATAAACTCATTAGCAATATCACCACAGCGGAGGAGCCTTGTTGTTCTTCTCTCAAGTTTGTTTCTACGGAATACATTATAATAATTATCTATCATGGATGATACAAACTACTGGACTGAGACTTCAGGAAAAAAATGAGGCACCCATAGTAAGCCTCTCACTATGGACATAATTTGTTTACTATAGATACCTCATTTTTTCTGCTTACAGACACATACGCAAATACTGCTCGGAAATTACAGTAAGTCCACACAATAAAGTGTAAAGTTACAGTAATACACTGCAGTAAAGTAGGCTGCTGCAGTGTAGTAGTGTGTAGGTGTTTGTGGGCATGTGTGTGTAGTCTATCACAGCACATCATTTTTAAGCGAAAATAATTAGGTAGGTACTTTGTTAAAATGTACATTTGTGTACATTTTGATGTAATTTGGGATTTATCTAAACGGGACTTAGCGTAAGTCAATAAACTATTGAAACTGGCTTACTATGGTGCTTCATGCATTTTTAATGAAACTACTTCCATTTATCTTTATGTTTTTTATTATCAATATACTAGAAGGAGTACTTCAGGCTTACCTGTAGGTGTTATTAAAATATTCGCGGCGTAACTTTTACTATGAAGGATTATTACTGCTGTTTATGAGCCAAGTTTTCCGATAAATTGTTTTGGGATTTTGCGGGTTTAGAGTTTTGATCGCTTAGAGTTATGGTAATGAGCTGTAAGCTTGTTCGATTATAATCTTTTTACTTTATTACTACATAGTATAAAAAAAAGTCGCTTCTTCCATCTGACTGTCCCTATGTATGCTAAGACCTTTGACACAACGCAACTGATTTTGATGCGGTTTTTTAAATAGATAGATTTAAGAGGAAGGTTTATAAGTATAATAGTGTAGAGAAATTTTCTGCTAGCCGCAACGAAGTGCGCACGGGTCCACCATTCAACTTATATAGTAAAGGCAAAAGTGTGAGTGTGTTCTTCTTAACGCCTTAGCTAGATCAGCGAGAAATTTGGTATGAAAGTATCTTAGATTGTAGGATGTGCTATTATTATTTATCAAATTAGAGTGAAATCTAGTTGTTTTATATTGTTTGTTTTTGTGTAGGTTACTCTTTTACATGTGACTTGTACGTACCTACCTGATACAACACACTATACAAGTTACTGATGAAAAATTAAGAGTTTTGTATGCAATCACAATGTTAAAGAAAATTATAAAAATCAAAATACATAAAACAATAATACTTATATTTCAAATTAAAAACACTTTCCAAATACATACATTCATTCCAAATCAAGTCTTATAATATTACTAGAGTAGGACAGTCGATTAGAAGCTGGTCTTCCCGAAGATGTAGTTTCCTGGAGCGCTGGTGTCTTCCGTCGAGAAGTATTCGTTCCACAGTTGCTGGAATTCTGGCCAAGTCACTGAAGGTTTACCTTTGGACATCTTCTGGAAGGCGGACTGAGCTTCACTCTTATCAATTCCAAATGACGCGTAGACCGTCGAGAATTCCTCTCCATCGATAGACCCATCGTTGCTCGAGTCTTCGAGCTGGAAGATGAACTTGCAGTACAGGTTCTGCCAGTCTTCAGCAGCTGACGGGTTCTTCGCGAAACCGTCCCACATGGCAATCCATTCTTCCTTAGATACCTTCCCGTCTTTATCGGCATCAGCTCGACCTTGGAGCCCATCCCATACGGCAGCTAGCGTGTCTTGAAGCACCTTGTAGGTAGCGTCTGACGGCTTCCATCCTCGAAGCTTTGAGATCCTTTCGACAGCCACGTCAAAGTCATTCTTATCGATGTTTCCACTTGCATCGGTATCGAAGAACGTCGTGAAGACGTGGAGCAACTTCTTCTTTCTGAAATCCGACACCATTTTGCTGACTTAAACTGTGATTTAGACTGTGATTTAATTATGATTGTCTTTTCTTTTATATTGCATAGATAGCTGTTATCGTGTGATATCTTGCTGCATTGCAGAAAAGTTTGACGTGGATGAACGTTTGTTTGGATAACTTATCTTTATAATTAGTTGTTGCTATTTGTTTTGCTGCTTCTTCAGTAAAAATCACTGTCTGTGTGTACCTGTGCCGTGTGTGTTATAAAGATAAAAAACCTTATCAGTAATTTTTGGCTGCTGCAGTTACTAAAATAAGAATTTTTAAAATTTCATATCTTTCGTAACTCTACGAAAATGTTACAAGTTTGTTAATATTTTAAAATTGTACGAGTATGTAAGAGAGGCGTAACCTATAGATTCTTGCTTGTTCTTCTCATAGAGGCGCTTTTCGGACGAGCGGTAGAGTCTTAAAATATCATAATAATTATTATTTATAGTGCAAATAATTGTAAAATGTCTTGCAAAAGTGTTCCATTGACTGCAGTGAAAATAAGTGTTGCATTGGCTACTTGAACAAATGAATTTTGAGTTTGAATTTGAATAATAATGTACCTAAAACCGCAAAGTACAGCAAGTACTGTATAAAATATCAACCTATTCAATACATAGTACCTATATAATAATATACAGCCACCACAAGCGTCGGTCCCGCAGACCCGTCCGACAGATGGCGCGCATCACTCACCATATCCGGTCCCTGAGACCACTAACTATGGTGCAAACACCTTGTGGATGTGGCATTTAAATCGCATTTATCTAATATATAAAATTCTCGTGTCACAGTTTTCGTTGCCATACTCCTCCGAAACGGCTTGACCGATTTTGATGAAATTTTTTGTGCTTATCCGGTATCTATGAGAATCGACCAACATCTATTTTTCATCCCCGTAAATGTTAGGGGTAGTCCACCCCTAAATTTTTATTTTTATTTTTTAGACAAAATTTTTAATTTCTATTTTTTTATGATACAACATACAAAAATACATACAATCCTCAATTTTCACCCTTCTACGATCAACCCTTATTTTTTAATAGCCATTTTAGTAATTTAATCATTTTTCATCTCCGGTCAAAACCGATCAATCGACATTTAATTAGTTATCCCCGCCAGATGTCTACAGGTGTCACTTCTGACCCAGTAAACAGCACGGAGTAGGGATGAGAACGAAGCCGGTCTCCTTTCTTTCTCACTCCCTACACAGTTGTCGGCCATCATTATTGTTTATGCATCAAGTGTAGTAGTAACGTTGACAATTATTATTTTGCTATCTCAGTGTAACTCTCATATTAACTTTTAATCATTCCTATTTTATCAATAATAATTAAATTATCAATTTTGAGTGTATTTTGCACGATTAGGTAATCAAGTGATTTTATAACCTCAAAAGTACTCAACACGTGACACGAGCTTTCAATAACAACGGATTTTGTGTTGATCTTATAAAAATGTAATTTTAATTTAATTTTATTAAAAAAATGTAATTGAACAATTAAGATTTTCATAGTTCCCAAAAAATCAATCATTATGAATCTTTATTTTGAAATGTCAATGGAAATATTGGTTGTATGAAAAAATTATAACAGACAATGTTTTCATAAAATTTAATGTTTTACTTTTGTTTGAAAAAAATTTCCATAAAATAATGCTTATTTCACGCATATACCACATTCTTACAATATACACATTCTAACATACATACATACTTCCAATAAGTAAGCAATTTTTTGTCTACACTAGAAATTACTAGAAAATTATTTATATGGCAAAACAACGTTTGCCGGGTAAGCTAGTTTTATATAAAACCGTATTTCAGGTCTATTAGTTGTATACAAAATAGGTTATCTACATTATCGATACTATTATATTAAAGAGGTAAACTTACTCATCATCGTAAAGACAAAACCTCTGGACCGATTGAGCTGAAATTTTTTTTGGGGTGGGGCTTACGCTTACGCTTTCAGGGTTGTGACTATCCCCCCGCTTACATGCTTGGCATTCTTCCATTGCTTGGCTGTAGGTGTAGCGTAGGTTTAAGCCTTCCTAAGTGATCCTTCTGATCACCTAGGAGCGGAATGGTCTTAGGGGAGAGTGCAACAGTCATGTAGATCCCTAAGACAAGTCAGAGAGATTATCCTGCTTGTGGTGCCACCTGCTATTGGTCTAATTCCATCAGAAATAGACAGAACTGAAATCTCATGACGTGAAGACCACAGGGCATCAGTGGCTGTGTCCTGTGGCACGACTCACACTAAAAACCTGTGAGGGTCGGTAGGGGGGTAAAATGGGGCAAAATTGGGGGGGAATCGTTATTTAGGGGAGGGGTGGGGGGTTGGTACGGGGAGGCCACCCGCGTATGAAACCTGGTCGGTCCAAGGGGCATATGTGACTGTGCTCTGAGGCGGCGACTCACACTAAAATATGTGAGGGTCGGATCTGGTTAGGGAAGGGGGGACGCGGAGGGAGGGGAGGTCACCCGCGTGTTTGTGCCGTGCGTGGAGACCCGTAAGGAAGGAGGAAGGGATCCTGGTGGCTGAGCAGTGTACAGCGCGGTGGTTGTCGTTGTACTCTGCAACACTCCTCTTTGGCCCTGAATTCTTCTGAAACGGGAGGTCGTGGACTAGCCACCCGCGATCAATCGGCTGAGGCGTCCGGTCAGACGGTCGCTAGGCGAGTGTTCGGGAAAGGAGGGGTCCGCAGGCGGCGGTGCGCGGCTTTCGGTGTCTTGGTTAGATATCGACTGCCTCGTGCCGTGCGGTCTCGTGGGCACTCCTTTCTTGAATGCTATACTGGATTGGTAGCCCTGGTGCCTATATAGGCATCCCCAGTGTTGAGGACTCCGTGGAGGGTGGGGAGCCAATCCGGCGAAAAATTTTATAAAAGTTTTATGGATAATAAAATTAACAAAATAACCATAAAACAGGATGACCGCAAGGGCGTCAAAAAGGACGATATGTCATTAGGCGGGAGGGCAACCGACCGCACTACGAAGGGGCAAGGGCAGGGAGGTCATTCCGGACAGGGGACTAGTGGGGAGTGTGGCAGAAAGTCATGCGTTCCCGCTGGGACGACTGGTACGGGAGACGCCCAGCCAATTGCCAATATTCCGGAGAGCACTCATGCAGGTCGCACCGTGCAGGGGACCGTCGGGCTGCCTAGCATCCAGCCGGGCTTGACCGTCGGGACGAATGCTTCGGGAGGCAAGCATAGAGGAATCTCCAAGAGAATGAGCGGGGCAGCCAGGCGCAAAAAATTGCTTGCTAAGCAGACCCGCACATTCTCAGGGCAGAGTGCACCAGCAGGGGCAACTGCAGGGACGGCAGGTGCAACTATCGCACCTGTGAAAAGAGCCAGGGAGTCCAGCGGGGAGCAGCCGACCAACGCACCCAAGAAACCGAACCTGAACAGAACGTTTAGGGACGCGCTCTCGGGATGCAGGATGGCAGTTATCCCGCAGAACTTCCCGGCTTCACAGATAACAAATGATGACGTAGGACCGATCGTAAGCGCCCTGTGGCAGAGGATGATCGGTCAACAAGATCCGCTGCCCCGATTTAGCGTCGGGACGGTCATCGCGGGGGCACTACATGTGTTCTGCGAGGATCAAGAATCGGCAGACTGGATCGCTGGACTCACTGGGAGGACGATCGGCGGCCTGACACTAAAAGTCGTTAGTGCCAAAGATCTGCCTAAACCGGTGAAGATGGCGTGGAAGTCAAAGAACGTGTGGATCACAGATCTACCCAGCGTTCTGTCGATGATGCAGCGCTTGAATCCTGCGCTAAGGACAAGTGACTGGAAGGTGGTAGACACTGTCATCGAGGCGTCTGGCGTGAGAAGGATTGTCCTTATGGACAAGACTTCTGCAGACTACATAAAGGCTCAGGACTACTGCCTCTACGCTGGCGTCGACAAAAGCTATTTTAAGCTGCTGGAAGACGAAAGTCAGTCGGGGGATAAATGCGCCGCCAGCGCAGGGGCAGTGGCCCCGCCACTTGCTCCACAGGGCTCTGCAAGCGACGGAGGGGCGACGGGCAGCCACCATCAGAACACCATCGGGGACTGCCCAGTTCCTTCACCGGCCACATCACACCTCACCGACGTGCTGGACGATATTGGCGAATTGTTCCTGTCGTCTCCTCCCCCCGACATGGAGGTGACGGAGGAAGATAAGGACGCAGGCGGCAGTCAATAAACGGCTGCCGACATCCCCCTCGAAGATCACCAAATGGCGGGAATAAGGTGTGTACAAATAAATCTACATCACTGTAAAGCGGCGATGGCCTTACTTAGCCGTCAGCTCAAGGAACTTAATTTCGATATTGCCCTGATACAAGACCCATATATTAGTACAAAAGGTGTTGTCTCAGGTCTAGGTAAAGGGGGATCTATTTTCCACTATACTAATGAAAAGGCAAGGACATGTGTGTATGTCAGAAATGGAATCGACGTCATGCTCTTGCCTGATCTATGTTCCAGGGACCTTACAGCTGTCAAGGTAATTACAGGGCGAGGTAATCGGAAGGCCGTCGTAATGGCTTCGGTTTATCTAGCATACCCTACTGAGGAAAGGCCCTCCTGCATGAGGGCATTGAAGGAACTCGTAGAGTTTTGCGGTCGAGAGAACCTGGAGTTAGTGATGGGGTGCGATGCAAATGCGCACAACATCATCTGGGGGAGCTCGGACACAAATAGTCGAGGAGAAGAACTATATGAATACCTGGTAAGTTCTTCAATTCATTTACTAAACAAAGGCAATGAGCCTACCTTTGTGGACTCAAGGCGTGCTGAAATTATAGATATAACTATGGCCACTAATGGCATATACAAGAGAATCGCTAACTGGCGTGTATCTGACGAAGTTAGTGGTTCTGATCACAGGTATATCTGCTTTAGATATGTTACAGAGGACTCGATCCCTAGTGTACGCAGAAGAAATCCCAGATACACTGACTGGAAGGTGTACACTAAAGAACTTAAACATGAACTTGGATCGGTCAAAGGTAAGTTAAACACTACGGTTGATATAGAGCTTGAAGCTGAAAGGATCAACAGAGCCATCAACACAGCATGGTACGCAAGCTGCCCAGAGAAGGTAGCAAAAGGAGCAAAGGTTCCATGGTGGACGCCAGAACTAAAAAAGAAAAGACAGACTACTCGCCAAGTCTTCAATGAAGCAAAGTCTAAAAAGTGCTTCAAAGAATATTCACGAGCGCTAACTGAGTACAATCTGGCGGTACGCAAGGCATACAGAAAATCGTGGCAATCTCATTGTCAGGACATTAATACAGTCCCTGAAAGCTCGAGATTAGTCAAGGCAATATCTGCAAGCAAGAGCATAACTCTAAATGCTGTTAGGACCAAAGATGGGAAACTAACGGAAACAGGTATAGAAACTCTAAGGATCATGACAGAGACGCATTTCCCAGACTGCAAAATTCATGATACTACGGATACAGATGATCACATGCCTGCATCAGAACAGAATCTGAGAACAGTAAAGGCAGACTGGGACACTGCTAAAAAGGTGGTAGAAGAACGAAAACTTAATTGGGTTGTGCAAAACTTCCAACCGTTCAAAGCACCGGGACCAGATGGCATATACCCAATACTACTACAACGGGGTCTTCCCACATTAGGCCCGCATCTGATGCGGCTCTTTAAGGCCTGCATAGCCTTTGGGTTTATTCCAAAGATATGGAGAGAAGTAAAGGTAACATACATTCCTAAGCCAGGTAAAGAAAGCTATGAAGAGGCTAAGGCGTTTCGTCCAATAAGTCTCTCATCTTTTCTACTAAAAACCCTGGAGAAACTTGTAGATGAATACATAAGGGATGGTCCTCTGGCAAAGAAACCATTTCATAAGCTACAATGTGCGTACCAATCTGGGAAGTCTACTGAAACCGCATTGCACTACGTAGTCACTAGAGCAGAACAAGCTATTGACGGTCAAGAGATTTGCGCGGCGGCATTCCTAGATATTGAGGGAGCATTTGACCACACAACTTTTGAATCGATTATGAAGGCCGCCAATGAACACGGCATTAACCGTACCCTATGCAAATGGATTGATTTCATGCTGAGGGGAAGGAGAATAGGATCCTCTTTACTAGGGGATGAAATTCATGCGACAACTACTAAAGGCTGTCCACAGGGAGGGGTATTGTCACCAACACTTTGGTGTCTGGTGGTAAACTCCCTTCTTACGAAATTAAACAGAGGAGCCTGCTATGCTGTAGGATACGCAGATGATATAGTAGTAATGATCAATGGCAAATTTCCGGAAATTGTATCGGAACTTTTGCAAAAGGCTTTAAAGATAGTGGAAGAATGGTGTCATATTAACCATCTTTCCATAAATCCGAGCAAAACTACGGTTCTTCCTTTTACAAGGAAGAGGAAGCTAGGTAATTTGAAAAAGTTACGTTTATTTGGCACAGAGCTAGAATGGGCTACCGAAGTAAAATATCTCGGTATGACCTTAGACAAGGAGCTCACGTGGAATCTGCACGCCAAAAAGGTGACAGAAAAAGCTATGAGAGTTTTCAATATGTGTAGATCAGCATATGGCAAGATCTGGGGACTTAAGCCCAAGGTACTTAACTTCATCTACACTTCAATGGTGCGCCCAATACTAACATACGGCAGCGTGGTATGGTGGCCTAGAACCGAACTTACGGTTTGTAAAAGGGAACTAGGCAAAATTCAAAGGATGGCCACTGTGGCTATCACAGGAGCGTTTAAGACTACGCCCAGTAAGGCGCTAGATAGAATCCTAAACCTTAAACCTCTTCATCTAGTCATTCAACAGGAGGCGATCAAAGCCTTATACAGACTCCAAGCTATAGGAGTTCATGACTTCAATAGGCCAACAACAAGGCACACAAAAATGAAGCTCAATGAAGAGCTACAAAGGAAGATGAACATGATCAGCGACGTAATGCCGCACATTAAAATCTTCAAAAGAAATTTCAAAATACATGTTCCCTCAAGGGAAGACTGGAAGCAGCAACTACGCACACAAGACGCAGAATGCTGCATATGGTACACGGATGGTTCAAAAACCGGATCCGGTACAGGGGCAGGTATATACTCGGAAAATATCCAACTCTGGAACAGTCTGGGTCAATACACAACCGTCTTTCAGACAGAGATGTATGCTATTATAGCATGCGCTGAAGAAAACATAAGGAGGAATGTAAATGATAAAATCATCTACATTCTCA
The DNA here is from genome assembly GCA_947507615.1 of Hemithea aestivaria. NCBI lineage: Eukaryota > Metazoa > Arthropoda > Insecta > Lepidoptera > Geometridae > Hemithea > Hemithea aestivaria. Next base: position 15,920,039 of record OX382338.1, read on the forward strand.
GTGACAGTCAAGCGTCACTAAAGGCCCTAAATTCCTGCAGAGTCAGCTCGAAGCTGGTCCTGGATGCTGTGAAGACCCTTAATAAATTAGGCCGCAGCAACACAGTACGACTAGTTTGGGTACCTGGCCATGTAGGTATAGAAGGGAATGAGAAGGCTGATGAGCTTGCTAGAAGGGGATCAGCAAATGCTATGCATGGACCTGAACCTAGTATGGGCTTGCCTGCATGCACCATCAACATGGCCATAAAGGAATATGCTGATTTAAAACACACGCAAGAGTGGGAAAACAGTCAAGGGCTGAGACATTCGAAGAAATTCCTAGGTAACAGCTATAAAGATGCTTCTAAATTCATTCTGAATAATGGAAGAAACAAAGGAAGAGCAATCATTGGTGCCTTAACTGGGCATTATGAAACCAACGACATGCTGTTCAAAATGAGGCTCACTACAACAAACGATTGTAGAGCCTGTGGCGAGGGTACAGAAACCATGGAGCATATTTTATGCGAATGCGACGTACTGGCTACGAAACGCATGAGCCTCCTTGGGACAGCGTACCCCAAACCGGAGGAGTACAGGTTTCTTTCTCTTAGTGGGATCACCACTTTAATAAACCACTTCTCTGAGGAGTAAGAAACGGTAGGCAAGGGGTGAACACAATAGATCCCAATGGGTCGATGTGTTGCTGACTTTTTCAGCCCCCTATATAAGATAAGATAAGATAAGAGCTGAAATTTGCACAACGTGTTCTTTACGTGACCTAGGCGACCGATAAGAAGGGATTTTACGAAATTACCATGGGAACGGGAATTATTCCCGAAATCCGTAACCGCGCTACGAAGTGAGCACAGGTGCGCTAGTATCCAAATAAATGGTTAGAAATCAATAATCTTACTAATATAAACGTGAAAGTTTGTAAAAATGTCTGGATGTTTGCATGAATGTTTGTTACTCTTTCACGCTTAAACAGGTGGACCGATTGAGCTAAAATTGTGTATAGAGATAGCTTAGTCCTGTATCAGTACAGCGTACAGCGCTAGGCGCAGCAAGTTGACTATATTAACCTTTATATTTCTTCTTTATATCTCAACAATTTGATTATATTACTACAAATAAACATCAATTCTAAGAAAATATACTCATATCAACGGTATCTTTCAAGTAATATGTATCGAAATATTATCAGGTGATTAATAATTTTCTCTTACGTACAACCGATTAATTAATCTAATCTTTGCAAACTTACCACATGCACTCGTTAGAAACCACTTTATAATAACGAATGTTATAATTTATCGTTTTCCTCCTACTCACAATATTTGCTTTCTCTAAAAATACTATCCAATTAATATTCTACGCTTATTCAGATTCTTCACTTGATTCGGTTATTGAAAACGGTTTGAATATATTTAAGCTCAGATGCAAATTTCAATTTATAACCCTTAAAAAAGTGACTTGACCGATTTTGAGTAAATAAATTTCAATTGATCCACCTGAAAAGCCTTTGAAATTAAAAAAACAATTGATTTGTAATTTTTTTTCCCTTGTATAAGTCAGTTAAAACCAACACTCTGTGAATTTGAATGTGCGTTGAATTGGATTTTATGTGTTTCACTATAACTAGTAGTTCGCCGCGAACTGGGACCTCGCAGACCCAATTTCCCTCAAAATAGGTATAAATACATGGGTAAAAGTTATAAGAATCTACGAAATATAAATGTATAGAAACTTTAACCTATAATATTCGTAAAAGGAAAGGAAAATGCCAAAATTGAAAGTAATGTTAAAACTCAAAATACGTAACGGATATACATTAAAAAAATCTTTATCTCTGTGACTATTTTATTGTTGTGATCAAAATTTCAATAATAATAAAATATGAAAGGTTATGTGTGTATTCACTTGCAGAAAATAATATAGAATAAAATAATAAATATTACTATAATTTTTACAAAAATTCTCACAAAATCATCATAGTTTGTATGTAGCACTTGTTTACGAAGCAAGTTGCCGATGCAGTGGACATTAGAAGAATTGAAATTGGAAAAAAATATCTAGCTTTACTTGTGTTATATATAGCAAATTTACAACAGTTATTATATTGATATTGTAGCTAATTCTATAACATTTTTGTCGTAGCAGCCGATGATGACTTAGACTTGGAGCGAGAACGCAGAGCTATGACAGTCACGCGTAACATCTAGGCTCGCAAGTTTTCAAGATGTATCTACAGCTACTGAGCAAGACAAAGTGTCCTTGTTCAAGGCATTATCAGACTTTTTATACGTGCAGCAGTGCAGCTCGTCGATCACATTTGCACTTTCCATCGGATGGGATGTGATCAAACGTAGGCCTAATTATTAATTATTTTTTTAACCAAAAAACTTGTGAATGAACTTTACAAACAGGAATCTCAAGGCGCTGCGGATCCAGTACAACAATGCTTTCAGGATGCTTTTGGCGCTGTCTCGATACTACAGAGCGTCAGGGATGTTTGCAGATGTTAGAGTGAATGATGGTTTTAATGGCATAATGATATGTGATAAACACATAAATAACAATCCCAATAAGTTTCTTGCTCGTTCTTCTCATAGATATGCTTTTCGAATGAGCAGTAGTGTCTTAAAATACTTAGATCTAAATAATTGTAAAATTTACTTTCAAAAGTGAAGAACTGTAAGCCTATAGTCCAGTAAAAGAAGAAATGTGGATCGAAAAGTCGAAAGCAGAAAAACTAACTTAGGAACTTTGTTTGGACTATTCAGAACATAAACATACTAAAAGTCCCCACCCCTCCGAGGTGAACCCGAGGGAAGAGGGGGGAGGCCGAAGAAGGTTCCATTTTTAGGTTTTTTGCTTATGCCAATTCGAGTAATGTGCCCAAACTCGACGGGTTTACTAATAGCCATTGAAGAGGTTCAGTAAACACCTCCTGGCTCCATCATCAGATCAGCTCAGTGGTACCAAATTATTGAACTGTCATCATATTTCTAGACATTTGCAAAGTTTCATTATGGTACGACAACCAGAAATTGGTCAAATATTACTTGCAAGATTTTTTTACCGACTTTGTATGGAAAACTAATTTCAGCGTCTTAAAAATAGACCATGTTTGGAAGCTCATAGCTGGACAACGATTGGATATAGATAAAAAGTGTATAAGCCAAAGTTGTAGGAAATTTTAAAACTTTTATAATGTAGTACAACAAAATATCGTACAACGCCCAGTTTTTGACATTTAGGCAAAAAACCTAAAAATGGGACCTTCTTCGGCCCCCCCCCACCCCTCGGGCTCACCTCGGAGGGGTGGGGACTTTTAGTATGTTTATCTCCTGTAGTAGTCCAAACAAAGTTCCTAAGTTAGTTTTCTGCTTTCGACTTTTCGATCCACATGTCTTTTTTGGGCACTCATTGACTGGACTACTATTTGAATAAAAAAATGTGTTTAAGTTTGATTAATAAATTTGAACATAATATCCTTCACGATCATTTAAATTCATAATATTTTGAGTAAGTCAACATGGCTATTCACTTATCCGTTAGGGAACCGAACCTAGGACCGAATTGTCAAAAATGTATGAAATGACGTATTACGTCGTATCGATTTTTGACAATTCGGTCTTTGGTTCGGTTCCCTAGACGGATAACTGAATATCCCTGCAGTTCTCATAATATTACAATCGATAAACATTGTAATTTTGTATTCTCTATAACTCTACAACCCTTGCACCGATTTGGCTCATTTTTGGACATGAGAATTCTTTTAGTTTGTACTACCTGTTTAAAAAGTTTTATCAAGACTGGATCATCGGTTTCATTGTAATAAAGCAATCTCTTTAACTCTTGAACCCTTCAATCGATTTGGCTCATGTTCGAACTTAAAAATTCTATGGATTTATATTACGCGTTTGCAAAGTTTCATGCAGATTGGACCATTGGTTTTCCAGTTATCGCATAACAAACATACATACAAACATACACTTTGGCTAATATATTTGTGTCGCTTATAAAAAATGTGTATATGTTAGAAAAAAAATTATCAGCGCTCCAGTTTTGAAATAATCGTCAGACCTATCGTAAAGACTTTAAGTCACCTATATCTCTGCAACCCTGGAACCTATTTAGCTAATTTTTTCACTAAAATTATCCAATTAACATTCTTAACTTGTGTGTAAAATTTCATTTAATTTGAATTAACCGTTTTCAAGTAAACGTCGACCAAACTTAAGCACCAGAGGTCAAGCGTTAAACTGGTCAAAACGCAGACATTTCGCGGCTTTCGACTCTAAGACCTCGCTTCGCTCGGTCGATAATTATAATTCATCAATTCATCATTTATTTCAGGCTAATAGTACACTGACAACAAGTACAGTGTACCTGAGGCCCATATCAATAAAACCCATACATAATACTATATATTTGCATGCCTTTTTAGGGTAAGTTATTGATAGAAATAAATCATTATATTATTTGAAAATTTGCATACCTCAAAGAGGCAGAATGTCTAGAACCTAGAGTAAAAACAAGACCAAATTGTGCTACATTCTTGCAAATAAAGTATTTCATTCCATTTCTCAATTATGTTGTATATTGGATATCCCGATCTTCCCTGATCGCGTCCTCTAATGCGATCAAGGAGCACTGTAATGGGAGGGGAGCGTCAGGACACCTCATTTGACAAACTTTACTATCATAGATTTTTTGGGCCTTGTGTTGAAGGTTTTGTACTGGCTGTATCTAAATTGCAAGCTATTCATATTGAGTGCGGATTAAGGAAGCTTTCAGAAACATGTCGATGCCTGTCCCACAAAAATATAGGTGCGTTGATCAAGAGTAAGACAAAATAAGTAAAAATTATAGGTAACTAGCTGTGCCCGGCGGTTTTACCTGCTGAACTGTAGCCTTTGTGTTATTCTAGGGTCTAAGCTATCTCTATATCAAATTTCAGCTCAATCGGTCCACCCGTGTAGGCGTGAAATAGTAACAAATATACATCCTGACATCCAGACATCCATACATTCGTACAAACTTTCACGTTTATAATATAAGTAAAATTCATTTGATGTAAATCAACAATCTTATAGGCTAAAAGCAGATACGTTTACTGAGGCTAAATAACCACGATAATATATTATAATGATGTTTTTGTGCTATTTAAAAATGATGGAATATTTCGATAATATTAATCTCTTAATGGTGTTTTTGTGCTATTTTAAAATGATGGGGATTTTTCACAACAAATTAGGAACACCAGTTCAGTAGTAGAGTAGTAGTCTCACAAGTACAGTAATATACCAAGCTATGCTATGAAAATATTCCTATCTTTTTCTTGTCCATTCTTCTTATTGAGGTACTTTTCAAATGGGAGTCTCATAATAAGGTGTGTAATTATTATAATTAAAGCAAATATTTCAAAGTGCTCTATTAACCTTTTGAACGCCACGGCACAAACGCATTTTCGTGCCCTGTGCGCCAAGGCACAATTTAAAAAAAAATACCTACGAAAGAACTAGTGTTGCCAAGAGTCGATAAATATTTTTATTTCACTTTATTAAGACTGGGTTTTTGTCGTCTATAGACGTCGTTGGCGTACAGGACCCGCAAGTACTTGTCAAGTATAGGTGACTTTGGCGGTCAAAAGGTTAATATTTTTTAAGTCAGGATAAACTAAGAAATTTTATAAAAATATTTCAATTAATCAGAGTAGTAAAATATCTACTTATTTAATTTGAATAGATTTCTAGAAATTTCTGCTACAGTAAAAGTGTACCAAGACTTCATTCTAAAATATCTGAAATCCAAGCTATTATCCGTGCAAATAAATCTAATCTATTGATAATATAATTTCTATTTGCGTAAGTGTTAATCTAAAGCCAAAAGCCGTTTGATTTTACAATTAATAACTGATTATTTTTGATATGGTATTATGTTTATTTTTATGGTTTGCTAAAACCACCGTCTCACCCGATGATAAGCGATAATGAAATGTGAGATACTAGCTTATGCTTGCGGCTTTGCCCGCATGGCAAAATCCTTTCTTAGTGGAGGGTTACGTCATAAAATCTGTATTTCAAATTTCAATCGAATCCGTTTGGGCTGTGCGTTGATAGATCAGTCAGTCAATCAATCAGTCACTTTTTCCTTTTATATATTTAGACAAGTGAATTAAATTAAAAAAACCCCCAACGCAATACGTAATTCACCATTTTTTTGATGGCGGCCATCTTGGATTTTAAATTTTATATAGTGGGCTGTATTCTACCCATATTGAGATTTGATTCATTTGATACCCATATTGAGGGGGTCGTGGAAAAAAAACTAATCTGCCATTTTGTAGCGGCGGCCATCTTGGACCGATTTCCACAAAACATGGCTAAGAACACTCTCGACTAACTCTACTTTCAAACATAAAAACTAAATCAAAATCCGTTCATCCGTTCGGGAGCTACGATGCCACAGACAGACACATACACACACACACACACAGACAGACAGACAGACAGACAGACACGTCAAACTTATAACACCCCGTCGTTTTTGCGTCGGGGGTTAAAAATGGATGAAAATGAATCTATGTCATTGCTTTAATTTGATTTATTCTTTAGGAAATCTCTATATTAAAATATTAACTCGTAAACGTATTATGAAACATATAGGTAGGTATAATATATTATCATTCGATATCGTATATTTTTTTTGTGAATCATAATATAGGTACCTACCTAAGTACTATAATATTCCTATATGTTTTGCAAATAAGAAAGAAGTGACAATATATGAATAGTATGATGAATTAGAATCATAGAGATATGTACTTATCTTTTTTTTTTTCTTGTATACTTGCAAAAATAAAAGTAAAACTCTGATTTGGTACATGCAAGATATAAGTAAGAGAAGGTCCAGTGCTGGATAAAGACAGAAATGTTCAGAATATTAAAACGCTAAATATTTATATAAATTTATATTATACCTCAAAATAACATTCAATCCAAACACACTTACTATAGCTATCAACCGTGATTCTCAAATTAGTTTCAATGCGAGTGAGAGTGTGAATGCGAATGCTTGGACAAGCTGCAGATATAGCATCCAAAGATGAAGTTCCCCGGTGCGTCCTGGTCTTCCGTCGTGAAGTACTCCTTCCATAACTCCTGGAACTCAGCCCAAGAGACCGTCTTCTTACCCTTAGCTATCTTGTGAAAAGCTTCGACAGTCTCCTCTCTGTCAAGTCCAAAAGAAACGTAGACTGACGTGAATTCGTCAACATCAATAGCTCCATCATTACTGGCGTCTTCGAGCTGGAAGATGAACTTGCAGTAGAGGTTCTGCCAGTCCTGAGCTGACGCTGGATTCTTCGCGTAGCTGTCCCACAGCGCTATCCATTCATCTTGGGAAACTTCTCCATCGTTGTCTGCATCAGCCCGGCTTTGAAGACCTTTCCAGACTCTAAGTAAGAGGTCTTCAGCTTCTTTATATTTAGCGTCACCGACTTTCCACCCTCGAAGTTTGGAAATATTTTCGACTGCCAACTCGAAGTCTTTTCTGTCAACTCCACCGCTTCTATTGGTGTCAATGAAAGCGTTGAACACATGAAGCAGTTTCTTCTTTCTGAAGTCGGAGACCATCTTGCTGATTTCTCTTGACTAGATGCGGAATATTTTCTCGAAGGGTTTATATAGCCTTCTCAAGGCCTCGATTAACGTCCGATAATTTCGTTTATCGTTTACAATCTCGTTCGATCCGTTAAGTGCCGTTATCGTCGTTAAGATCGTCGTTAAGGTGTAATAATTACGTTTATCTTATCGTCGTTATAAAAAATGAATTTACAAACATACATAATATCTTGATGTATTGTTTTAGTTTTTTTATGCGAGTAAACGACACGAGCAAGAGATTATGGGCTGCTTAACTTTTTCTATTGTATTTATGGTTTTTCAATCAAGAGTTTTCTATTCTACTCTATTCCAACTCTCTCCCTGGTTTCACTGAACATCATCATAATAACCGCTTGTTGACACGGTTTTGTCCAGTAGGTAACTAGCCACGGCCGAAGCCTACCGCCAGTATAACGAGTGGAAAATAAATCAACTCGATAAATCAAGTTAACCGCGAAACAAATTTCTCCAAGTGCGTAACCATGAGTTTTTAATGTGTAAATGTATTGTTTCCAGTGATTAGTAAGCCAGCCGCACACGCGGTGAGAGCGATAATCTTTCATTCTACGTCCTGTGGGACTCCGTCGCAATACGTCACGCGTCCGACAACACGTAGAACAAAGCAACTGAAGTACTGTGACGTCACAGTATGGGTATTTTGATAATATCTACCAACAACGTAATGTTACCGTAATGCTTGGTTTGTTGGCCACATAGCAGGCAGAGCGGATGGCCGACAAGTTCTTGAGTGGAGATCGCGGACTGGCAAACGCAGTGAAGGACCCCCACAAGGTAGACAGACAACCTTATAAAAGTTGCCGGAAGACCCTGGATGCAGATCGCTTCCAACTGGTACATAATATGGAAGCCCAAACGAAAGACCTTTATCCAGCAGTGGACGTTCTATAATGATGACGGGTATAATATTGTTAATTCTCCCTTACTGTCCTTATAAGTTATGGTGACAAAATAGAGCGAGAAATCCTTTCTTTGTGCCCTGTTTAGAAGCCCTAAGGGCTCGAAGGAAATTGTTTTTTGCTAGAACAACGTTACTAGAGGGCTTAATTTTTTTACAGCTTTGTGTGTGCGCGACAAATAAAGTATTAAAACTTGCGCGCGGCCATTTGTCTGAGTTTTTGTGAAAAAGGCTTTGTTTGAGCAAGATTTAGGGACTTTACTCGGATTTTACTTACGTTTTGTTATTCATATTTTATACAGGTATCTTGTAATACCAGTATGTGCATAATATATTATATTTTTTATGAATTATAATAATATTATTTTACAAGCTTATGCTAGCGGCTTTGCCATTTTTGCTTAGCGGAGGTCTAAATCGTAAAACCTATCTATATTTCAAATTTCAGGCTAATCTGTCCAGCGGCTTTAGCTATGCGTTAATAGATCAGTCAGTCACTCTTTTCTTTTATATTTAGAGGAAGATGAGACATTTGAACAAGTGAATTGAAAAGAAACCGACTTAAAGTAACGCATAGCGCTCATTTTAATTCATAACTTGAAAACCGCTCGACCGATTTCAATAAAATTTAAATTAAAAAAGGGAGTGTAGATTCTGGAAAAAATATTGTCATTAAGTTATAAAAAAAAAGTTGAAAAAATCGGCACTAATCTTTTAAGTGAGTAGTTGTAATTTAAAAGAACTAGCTTCTTTTAATCGACCGAGCGAAGCGAGGTCTTAGAGTCGAGAGCCGCGAAAAGCCTGCGTTTTGACCAGTTTAACGGTTGACCTCTGGTGCCTAACTTTGATCGACATTTACTCAAAAACGGTAAATCCAAATTAAATGAAATTTTGCACACCAGTTAAATAGGTTAATAGAATACTTATAGTAAAAAAAAAAGCCAAATAGGCTTCAGTATTGCAGAGATATAAGTGACTTAAAGTCTTTAAGATAGGTCTGACGATAATTTCAAAACTGGTACGCCGATAATTTTTTTTCTGAGCTATTAACATTTTTTATAACCTACCTAAATATTTTATCAAAAGTGTATGTTTGTATGTATGTTTGTTACGCGATAACTTGAAAACCGATGGTCCAATCTTGATGAAACTTTGCAAACGCGTAGTACATATCCATAGAATTTTTAAGTTCGAACATGAGCCAAATCGGTCGAAGGGTTCTAGAGTTAAAGAGATTCCTTGATTACCACGTTACCGAAGTTCCAATCTTGACGGAACTTTACGAACGGGTAGTACAAACGCAAAGAATTCTCATGTTCAGAAATGAGCCAAATCGGCCCAAGAGTTGCAGTTAAATCTTTTATTAATAATGTAACCGGGATATAATTGCGATTCACTGTCTTAGGAGATGGGAACATTTTGGTAGGTAGATAAACGCAGTTTGAAATTAGTTCGAATAGTACGGACCGTTATGTAATTGCGATTCACTGTCGTTGAAGATGGGGCATTTCGGTAGTTTGATAAACGCAATTTCAAATTAGTACAGATATTAGAGTTGACCATTATAGATTTGCGATTCATTTTCTTAGAAGATAAAAACATTATGTAAGGTTGATAATCGCAATTTCAAATTGGTACAGAAATTAGGGTTGACCATTATAGTTTTGCGATTCATTTCTATAAAAACACTTACATTTTGTTAGGTTGATAGACACAATTTCAAAATGGTTCATAATTTAGAGATAATCATTATAGATTTGCGATTCACTCCCATAAAAGACAGTAACATTTTGTTAGGTTGATAGACGCAATTTCAAAATGGTTCATAATTTAGAGATGATCATTATAGATTTGCAATTCACTCCCATAAAAGACAGTAACATTTTGTTAGGTTGATAGTCGCAATTTTAAAATGGTTCAGTATTTTGAAAGGACCATTATAAGACCATTTAATAAGGCTGCAGCCTTTTTAATTATTAAATACACAATTTCATCTTGGGCATATTAGCTTTTTCGCTGGCAGTAAGATATATTATTATTTGTGTAGCCTATCTGCAAAACTTTTTAAAACTTAGAATAGTTTGTGCCGGCACATTCAACAATAAAGGTGCACGAGCACACCGTAGTGCAGCGCAGACCACTGGTGGCTCTCTCCAAAAAAGTCAGCAAAAAGTTGAGATCACTACGTACGCGCCCATCCAAATACGTACACGCATAACATTGCTTAACTTCGATGATTACGTTCTTTAAATAGCGCTATTTTTAAATGAATTAATTTTATTAAAAACTAGCAATCCCGGCGAACTCCGTTTCGCCACCAGATGGCTTCGTTTTAAATTTCTGTTGAAATTTTTCCTGAATTTTCTTTGCTATAAACCTCACGGAGCCCGAGACCTTTCCAACGAATGCAAAACCGTGGAAATCGGTTCGTGCGTTCTGGAGTTATAGCGTCAGGAAGGAAAACCCGACTTATTTTTATATAGTAGACTAGCAAACCCGGCGAACTCCGTTTCGCCACCAGATGGCTTCGTTTTATGTAACATTTCGTTTGGTGATTAAAAAATTAAGAATTTTTTTTTGTTTTATATTTAAAAAGGAAAAATTTTATTTCATTTCACAACAGTAATAAAGTCATTTCGATTACAAAAATGAAGTGTTATTTAGTTGAACTTCTCTAAGTAAATGAAAGTGAATCCAAAGTAAATACTGAATCGAAACGTTATACGTGTCCGCAAATTATCCGTTTCATTGAAGTGCTCTTTGGTAAACCACTGGTATATTTTATATTTTACCTTGCAAGTCGGCATGAAGCCGCCTTCTCGAATGATATTAGCTCCAAAAGAAGTCATGCGAAAGCAGTTATTGTATTCAAGAATGTGTTGAAGAAAATGGCTGGAATCGGGATCACTTCCATCGAACAATGAAAGGTTTTTATGTTATGAATAATTAAAATGTGTCGAAATCAGGAACTTTTCATAGGAAGCGTAAGGTCCAGCCAATGGTGTGACGTCACGCACTCTGATTGGCGTTCGCATTCGCGTAATAATAAGTAATTTTTTTTTTAAATTAAAATTGATTTTATTCAATTTTGGCTTGTAAATAGATCCTTAAAATGTGATTTTAGGTTTTTAAATACTGTCTTTTATGTGAAAAACATAACTTTATATCAATTCGTAACATGTGTCAACATCCCTATTTAACCTCAAATTCACGATCCACATAATTTACACAGTTCAACTTACCACCTTAAAGACAAATGCCTGCTGTTGAAATTTAATAAAAATTTGCCCAAGAACACACTTTTTTTTTGTATTCATCCAAGGAGAGCCATTGGCTACTACGTTGCCAGTATTAATTCGAAATAAGGTTGCAATAAAACTTATCAATATCCTCCGCGCCGACACGGCCATTACCACCTTAAAGACAAATGCCTGCTGTTGACATTTGCCCAATACGCGCGTGGTTTCCAATTGAATAACTTATTTTTTTTACTTTTTTTTCATTTCTTTTGAAATTTTTCCTGAATTTTCTTTGCTATAAACCTCGCGGAGCCCGAGACCTTTCCAACGAATGCAAAACCGTGGAAATCGGTTCGTGCGTTCTGGAGTTATAGCGTCAGGGAGGAAAACCCGACTTATTTTTATATAGTAGATTAAAAGTTTTCAGATTTTTTCCTGTATTTAAAATATATGTTAAGGTATGCCAAATTTCATAAACATAGGGTAACGGCAAGTTCTCTATGAATATTGATTTATTCAGAGGGTCAAAACATTTTTTGAAGGATAAACGGGTGTATTTTTTCGACTTAAAGTTAAAGTTCTTGTATTAGGATATTTTAAAAAAAGTCTAAGGTCTAAAGTCTAAGGTTTAACGGAAATTAGGCCGCGAGGTCCCAGTTTGAGGCGAACTACTAGTTACTTATTGTAGAACCAATAAATCAACATTTCTGGTGCAGCATCACCAGTATACGCCATGATTTATACATAGGTTCCCACAAACATTTGCGGGAGCGATGGTATCGGTAAATCAAGCGGAGGCTTATTCGCGCTTTTGATTGGCTTTTTAACTGCGCCTTAGAGACGAATGTGATTAAATGAATCGTGGATTATGGAGTAACTTTATTGAATCAGTTTCAGCAGATTTTACTTTTTAGGCTGGATTCTTTTATAAAACACTAGCTTATGCTCGCAGCTTTGCCCGCGTGGCTAAATTCTTTCTTAGCGGTCAATGTCATAAAACCTATCTGTGTGCCAAATTTCAACTCAATCCGTCCAGCTGTTTGGGCTGTGCGTTGATAGGTCAGTCAGTCAGTCAGTCTTTCCTTTTATATATTAAGATTTATTTCGATTTTGATCACTGCACTAATTTCTGTTATGACATAATATACTTTCAAATCTCAATACTTTACAAAATGGAGTTAGTAAAATGATATTTGTGATTTATTTAAGATAATAGGTTACCCTACGCTGTCCGAGATAGATAATAATGAAATTGTAGATTGTGAAGCCAAACTATATATTATTTATTTAATAGAACAGTACATGCTTACAGTTAGAAACCGTAATTAAAATATGTATCATTGCTGATGCTCGAATAAACATTTTTCTTCCTTTTTTTTCTTTCTTTAATGGGTAAGTAAGCAGTTGTTAATTATGTGTTGCAATAGCAAGTCGCCAAGACCTAACCTTCCTGCTATTATATATCTTATAGGATACAGTCGGGATCTGCTGTTTATTCTAATTTTTAATTATTAAATATATAACTGTATGTCATCTGTCCACTTACAAGGTGGACCGACGACCTTATAAAGGTCGCCGTAAGACGCTGGATGCAGGTCGCTTCCAACCGGTACATATGGAAGTCCAAAGGGGAGGCCTATGTTCAGCAGTGGACGTACTATGGTTGAGATGATGATGATGACGATGAAGTAACTCACAGAAGTAAGTATACTACAATATATAACATAATACTGTAGGTACATGCATATTATACCTACAGGTATATCCATGGTGTGAGTTACGAGCAATTCCATCATTTTATAGCGCACGTAATGGCGCCGGCTCTGTTTATGGCGTAAAGAAATAATTTAGCTAAGAACAGACTGTATGAAAGTTGGTTTATTTAACTGTAGGTACATTGGATTAAGTCTGTTTTTAACTGTTTTTGAGTTAAAGGTATTTAAAGCAACGCCTGATATATTTCTTATTGGATGGGTGATCATAATTTATAGTTCGGCCGTTGGCTATTATACAAAATACAAATAACTTTATTAGACACAATAAATGTACAATACAATTTACTAAATTCATCGAAAGTGATTTTTCTCGTTTCTACCCTGAGAAAAAAATGTATTAATTATTGGGTATCTTAGGAGTAAGGCTTTTAGGAGTGAATGCTAATATATTTTATTATTGAAAGCATGTCAGGCGTTACAATACATACTTTAAACATTTCGTTAGTTTAGGTTGTTTTCAATTTCAAATTGCAACCAACAGGGCAAATTGCAAGTTTATCAAAATTGGTTCTGTAATTTTCAAGATCGTAAACTTCCTCACCCTACTTGAAATGACTTCCATGTCACATAAGTACAATGTATGGGGTTTCAGGTCTACTCTTGAAGTTTCGTCGCGATCCCATACGTCATGCTACGGCCACAGAGTGGGCCAAGCACAGACTATGCGTAGACTTGTCTTGCTGTCAAATCAAGTTTGGGATAACAGTTCATCCCATAAATTATACACACCAAACACACCACCAAACCCACCACCACCATAATTTAAACACACCACCTAACCCATGTGAAATACAATTGCTCTCCTCTCCTTGCACGGTTGTCTGGAAGAGATCGCTATTAGCGATAAGACCGCCAATTGTAACACTTAGTTTTATATTATAGTTTTAAGTTGTTATTGTACATTTTTGTGTTTCAATAAAGAATTATCTATCTATCTATTGTACTTTTGTAAATGTATCGGATGATAGTTTGACTTGACAGCAAGGCAAGTCTACGCAATGTCCATGCTAGAGGAGCAGGTACATAAAATGTATGACACTGCAAAAATGTCACAGATTTTTGTACACGAATTTCTAATCTGTGGTTCCAATCTACGTAATATTAATTATTATTTTCCAGTAACGCGTGTAATAAATTCAGATTAAACCAAACAAAAACCAATTAAAGCTGTAATTAAAAATGACTTAGCGATACAGAGTGTGATAGCAATGTTTGTTCTGCGATGTTGCCCTGCTGGTGAAACGGGATTTTTAACATCTGGATTAGTTTATAGTTAGAGAGCTAGGGTTAGATAACATCCATTACCGCCATACACAGCAAGAGGGCACGTTGCGGGGGGTTTTAGTGGGTGCGAGCCCTATACTCCCCCCTTTTCTTCCCCGGACAGGGGGGATAGCGCGGTAGGCGATTCCCCCAGCATAAAAAAGGGTTAGATAACATAAACACTTCAACACCGACACACTTATCAACACCAACACGTCATCAACACTTTTGTATAAAATAAGTAATACTCACAATTTCTCATTCTGTGTTGGATTTACCTATCGCGAAACTTATTAAGATAATTATTTATTTACCATTTACATAACAATTGACATGTAACTTTGCACAATATTTTATAACTAAAATCAAATAAGAAATAAAAAGTAATTTATATAGCAAAATAACATAAATTGTAAAATTAACTAAATTCATAAAAGATATAGGTACCTAAATAATAAAAATAAATGGTATCATGAATAATAATTTTGGTTTAGGTACCTATATCACTTCTAATATTATTTCAATTAATTTATCAATTCAAACAACTTTAACTGATTTAGTTAATATTTCGAAACTACAAAAATATCACATTTAAATAAATAAGCATTATTAGTATCTGATATAGAATATAAGTAGGTATACATATCACCCGTCATCACAACATCTTCACTCATTAATCGCAACAATTAATATCCTGTCAATTGAAGGTACGTGTAACAAATAGTTGACTGTCTCCCCGACTACAGGCCCGGCTCATGACAAATGGATACAGGGTGCTTCGTTGTAATTCGTTTTTAACCATCGCACGTCACTACCTGCGATATAGGCCGTATACAGGGTGACTTGGAAAAACAATTATGGATTTTGTTACATAATGAATAATATTAGAGTGTCTACTATAGTTCTCTTTAAAAATCATTTTAATCCTGTCAATTTAACGTAATACTAGTAGTTCGCCTCAAACTGGGACCTCGCGGCCTAATTTCCGTTAAACCTTAGACTTTAGACCTTAGACTTTTTTTAAAATATCCTAATACAAGAACTTTAACTTTAAGTCGAAAAAATACACCCGTTTATCCTTCAAAAAATGTTTTGACCCTCTGAATAAATCAATATTCATAGAGAACTTGCCGTTACCCTATGTTTATGAAATTTGGCATACCTTAACATATATTTTAAATACAGGAAAAAATCTGAAAACTTTTAATCTACTATATAAAAATAAGTCGGGTTTTCCTTCCTGACGCTATAACTCCAGAACGCACGAACCGATTTCCACGGTTTTGCATTCGTTGGAAAGGTCTCGGGCTCCGTGAGGTTTATAGCAAAGAAAATTCAGGAAAAATTTCAACAGAAATTTAAAACGAAGCCATCTGGTGGCGAAACGGAGTTCGCCGGGATTGCTAGTTTTTAATAAAATTAATTCATTTAAAAATAGCGCTATTTAAAGAACGTAATCATCGAAGTTAAGCAATGTTATGCGTGTACGTATTTGGATGGGCGCGTACGTAGTGATCTCAACTTTTTGCTGACTTTTTTGGAGAGAGCCACCAGTGGTCTGCGCTGCACTACGGTGTGCTCGTGCACCTTTATTGTTGAATGTGCCGGCACAAACTATTCTAAGTTTTAAAAAGTTTTGCAGATAGGCTACACAAATAATAATATATCTTACTGCCAGCGAAAAAGCTAATATGCCCAAGATGAAATTGTGTATTTAATAATTAAAAAGGCTGCAGCCTTATTAAATGGTCTTATAATGGTCTTTTCAAAATACTGAACCATTTTAAAATTGCGACTATCAACCTAACAAAATGTTACTGTCTTTTATGGGAGTGAATTGCAAATCTATAATGATCATCTCTAAATTATGAACCATTTTGAAATTGCGTCTATCAACCTAACAAAATGTTACTGTCTTTTATGGGAGTGAATCGCAAATCTATAATGATTATCTCTAAATTATGAACCATTTTGAAATTGTGTCTATCAACCTAACAAAATGTAAGTGTTTTTATAGAAATGAATCGCAAAACTATAATGGTCAACCCTAATTTCTGTACCAATTTGAAATTGCGATTATCAACCTTACATAATGTTTTTATCTTCTAAGAAAATGAATCGCAAATCTATAATGGTCAACTCTAATATCTGTACTAATTTGAAATTGCGTTTATCAAACTACCGAAATGCCCCATCTTCAACGACAGTGAATCGCAATTACATAACGGTCCGTACTATTCGAACTAATTTCAAACTGCGTTTATCTACCTACCAAAATGTTCCCATCTCCTAAGACAGTGAATCGCAATTATATCCCGGTTACATTATTAATAAAAGATTTAACTGCAACTCTTGGGCCGATTTGGCTCATTTCTGAACATGAGAATTCTTTGCGTTTGTACTACCCGTTCGTAAAGTTCCGTCAAGATTGGAACTTCGGTAACGTGGTAATCAAGGAATCTCTTTAACTCTAGAACCCTTCGACCGTTTTGGCTCATGTTCGAACTTAAAAATTCTATGGATATGTACTACGCGTTTGCAAAGTTTCATCAAGATTGGACCATCGGTTTTCAAGTTATCGCGTAACAAACATACATACAAACATACACTTTTGATAAAATATTTAGGTAGGTTATAAAAAATGTTAATAGCTCAGAAAAAAAATTATCGGCGTACCAGTTTTGAAATTATCGTCAGACCTATCTTAAAGACTTTAAGTCACTTATATCTCTGCAATACTGAAGCCTATTTGGCTTTTTTTTTTACTATAAGTATTCTATTAACCTATTTAACTGGTGTGCAAAATTTCATTTAATTTGGATTTACCGTTTTTGAGTAAATGTCGATCAAAGTTAGGCACCAGAGGTCAACCGTTAAACTGGTCAAAACGCAGGCTTTTCGCGGCTCTCGACTCTAAGACCTCGCTTCGCTCGGTCGATTATTGGAACTGTAATGTATTATATTGAAGATTTAAGGTTTCAAACCAAAATCTACAACATTTTAGAAGTATTCGTATGCGAATATCTAAAATATTATAATTGGTTTCTTTTTGATTGGATTACATTTAGTCGAACTTAAAGTGCAGTGTAAGTTTTACTAAAATCAGTTTAGTGGTTTTTAAGACATGAGTTAAAGCCGTACGTTTCGCTTTCATGTATTGAAAAAGAGCTCAAAGTTGATTTAAAAAAATCTCATTGCCCGTCCCACATATTAAGTATCTTCATATAAAGGGTAACATAGGCCGTATTCTGTATACAAGGTAGCTTATGAAAATAGTTGCTCAACTTTTGACAGCGTTGTTGCTTCAAGATGTATGGCCCGTTATGAGTTCTAGCTTATTGTTTGTGTTGCTTACGAGTTTGATTTCTCTGCTAAGTTGCAGTATCCTTTGGGAAAATTAAATATTCAGTTGTATTTTATTTACACAAGTTTTTTTGAACACATAATAACCGAATTTTGAGAAAAAATCAAGTTGTTTTTTTTATCTCGACCGTACCGCGTTTAGTCATTAGGTAACGTTGCAGCTCTGAAACAAATCCGTAAAGGTTGACCACACGACCTATAAACATTATGATTTGACTCTGACAGTAATACGTTACCTTCTGTAGGAGTTTAAGGTATTTAGGGAGCAGTAGTTGGTAATGCAGGTCTTATTTGGCGACTTGAAATTGCAACGTAGGTATGAATATAGGATGGCCACACGACCTATAATTGTGATTTGATTCTAAGTGTGTCAATAGGGTATAACATGGACTGTTGAAGTAACAAGTGAAATTAAAAAAACTTTAAAAACAAGCTTATGTTACTATTACGATCTAGCACCAAAGTACTCGTTAAGATGAATCAAATGAGCCTAAACTCAATGAGGTTGCGTCGTTTAATTACGGAGTTCCTATGGCCACCTTCCAGTTCCATCATCAGATTATCGCCAATAATGTTGCATTGTCATCCGATTTATGCATGCACAATTTCAGCTCAATCAGAAACCGGAAAGTGGGTCAAATAAAACTTGCAAGATTTGATTACAGACAGACAAACAGGCAGGTGAAAGTAAATAAAAGTTTGTAACAACACCGATTAATGTTTTTGATTTATTCCTCTACTGTTCAATTTTCAATCAACAACATAAAAAACTCAATAACATAAAAAACACAAATTCCAGGTCAACCAAATATCCTTACATAGAAACAGGAACTTTCCCTACAGTTCCCAAGTTAGCGGTCCGCCTCCCGGTTCTCTCGTGCATTATTTACATCCTGTATCGCGGCTTGTATTGAGGAATGGTTTCTGATCACGCGATAGCTTCATTTGGTTGACCGTTGAAGGGAGCGAGAGGGAAATAGATGTGAGTGAGTGAGACGGAATGGGTACAAGTTTATTTTGCAAGGTTTAGGGCACGGGTTTGGTTAGCAAGCTGTATACGATTTTTAAGACTGAGGCGCTAGTGTCTATACCTATATGCTTAAGTGATATTAATATGGTAAATAAATCATCTGGTCCTAATAAGACCAAAACAAAACTAAAAAAAGACCGGCTTATAGTAATAAGCTGAGCAGAAAGCCTGGGTAAGAGGGCAAAGCCCTGACACCCTCGCCAAACTCACGTTCCCCCTGACGGGGGAACGCGAGTAAGAAGAAAACCCTGATGATGGGGTTTATGTACCCCACCATAATTGGTTAACCTTCTTACACTGTCCGAGTCAAATTACCATTATAGGTTGTGTAGTTACATGTTTTTCAGGTCACAACGATGACAGCCTGCAATACTGCCCCACATAATAATAAACATAATAAGACCTGTTTCCTATAACATATTATTATGTTACCTATAGGAAACAGTCGGGATCCACAGTTTTTCGCACCTTCCTGGTATAAATTTGCCACACAGTTGATTTTTAATTTCAGCTTGTGAATCGGTTTAACCCACAAAAAGTACCTTTGAATACCAAATTTTAATTGAGTAGTTTAGAAGAAATACCTTTGTGTTTTTGAATACCAAATTTCAGCTCAATCGGTTCAACCGTTTAAGGGTAGAAGAGATAACAAACACACACAAACATATTCATCCATTATTTTCAGGGTAGCATTCAGTAAAACGTAGCTTAAAATAAACCTCAAGCTTATCTCATTTATTAAACATAAAATCCTGTCAGTCTCAATTTGTTTTATATTAATATTCAGTTATAAGAGAATGCGATCGTAATATTTATTGTTGAGACGAACGGAGGCAGTAAACCTGTTAAATGTAGGCTTTATGTTTATTCAACAGTTATTTGTTTGGATCAATTTTTAGCTTTATTTGGATATAAAGTTGAGTAAACATTTTTTTCATCCCACTATCTCGGAAAGTGTATTTTTACTCATCGATATCTGACTGGAAAAGTCCATTTTATCCTCTAGAGAAATTCAAATTTACTTTACCCTCTAGAGACAAAAACATAATTAAACCTATTTACTTCTACCTCTATGGTACCGAAATAAGCGTACAACTTTTTTAAATTTGTTAAAAACTCGGAGTAAGAACCTCTTTAGTAAACTTTTTTTTTTTAATTTGCTTTGGGCGCACCATCAGCCTTACCAGTAAGTTACTTTTGTAACATATTACGTTTCTTTTGAACTATATTTACGTTAGTTGTTTAGATATAAGTTACATTTCGAGGCAATAATGTTTTTTTAATGAATTATATAGTACTGTAATAGTAAATAATAGTTGAGTTAATTTAGCAGAGTTAATAGAATAAGCCAATTTTTACAACTTTATTTAGTTAGTAGCAAAATTTTTTCTAAGTATTACTTTTTAGTAACTTTTTATTAACGATTTCTCACTGTAATAAACTGAAAATGAGGAAATAATCACTAAAACGAATAGGTAGAGTGCTTTTTACGAAAGGAGACCTTTTTGCGGGACGCCACTATCGCACATTTTAAAAGTTTAAATACCTTTAACTTTTTAACGCCTCATAATTTCTCATATTTAATTTCTAAATCAAAAAGGTATTTATTTTATGTAACAAATAAAAATGATTTAAAATATAAAGTCCAATAAAAATAGAATAAAAAATTAGTTCCGCTAAATTCCGTGGGACCTCTTTCGTGAAAAGAACTCTAAGTAAGCGTACCTACGTAAATTAAAATTGAATACTGGTTATTTTTGAAGATAGTGCACTGGCAACACTGTGCGCATCCATGGTGAGAATAATTAAAAAAAAACTTTTAGCATTGAGTTATTTCCTCGCTGAGGGGGGATGAAAAATTATGTGTCACACTCGAGTGCAAAGATTTTTGACCTTGTGCTCTTTTGATTCCCTCGCTAACGCTCAGGATTCTAATTATTAAATCACTCGCTACGCTCGTGATTTAATTTTAGAATCCTTCGCTAGCTCGGTCATACAAACTGAGCACGCGGTAAAAAAGCAACTTTGCACTCTTGTATAACAAATAACTATTGTTACGCTGTTTTGGCGATCTAAGGCCCTATCAGTTACTGTTATTGTGCAATGGTGACATACGTACCTACATACATATAGGTATACCTATTATGTCGCCTGGTTTCCGTTGAGGTAGGCGAAGACTTCCAGTTGCTTCGGCGTACCCGCTACCACCGGCATTATAGCGTCCCGCAGGAACACCCCCAGGAGTCCCACATACCGCCCCGTGCTGGCGTGGGATGATGATGCGTATCTCGATTAAATTTTATAGATTAGAAGGTTATAAAGTAACATTTCAGAGATGGAAACCGCAAATCTTAAAATTACAATTATCTAATCGCAAAGTTGAAGCAGTAGCAGAAGAGTTGTGAAGCAGCAAGCACTCCATGTCAAAACTCAAAACATCTGGCATCAGATCATGTCTGCGCCACGTATCTCATTCAGAGCGGGCGCAAGTTTGTACGCGACACTCCCGCCTTACGCAATAAGAATATTTGATTTATTTATTTAAATTCCCACTGTATACCTAAATATTGTGAAGTTGTTTGTGTGTTGAATGGTTAGTTACATTGTTGTAAAGCTTACTCGCACATGTAGTCCTAATTTACTATGAAATAATATCGAATAAACTCAAGTAAAAGTCAAACTAGGCCAAAAAGTTTTACTTTTAACTAATTTAAAATCATTACTTACATCACTGAACATCGTGCAAAGCACAGCACACATTTAAATTCGGTGATCTAAAAACCCTTTAGTCACTACCTCATAAATAAAGTTAGAATATCTTCACTTCATGATAAATTTCAACATTATCCAACCTTAATTTATATGACTTTTAAATTGAATACAAAAATAATATAATGAATTATTGTGTTGTGTCAGACAAAGCCAGATGGAAACAAAAGCTTGATATAATAATAAGAGAAAGTCACGCGGCAGCCGACCCAGCTCAGCGGTTTGAGATTTGTACACTTTTCTTGTTGATACTTAAAATATGCGAAGAATATTAAGTTCAACTAGAAAAATTATTAGGAACTTATCTACTTCAAAAAAGTTGTCTAGAAAAATATTTGATACTTGGTCATTAGATTTGGTTTTTTACATCAACACATAAAAAAGAAATACGCTACAAACATAATATACAATTCATAGAATGTTCAAACGGTGGTCTTATAGCTCAAAAGCGGTTTCTTCCAGACAACCAATCCAAATCCAGGGATAAGTGCCAGAATGTTGACGGCATTGCCCCGATGATTTTTAATTCCAATCTAAATAGTAGGTACGGTATTATGAATGAAAAACAGAATTTTCTTAATACAGTAGTAAGTAGGTACCTAATCGGTAAACATAAAAAATCCGACGAATTGTAAACCTTCTCCTATTTTAGAAGTTAGTTAAAAACACAAAGGGTTAGACACAGTGCATTGGGTGCCGACATTGTGTGTTCGACAGCTTAACTTTACCGCAAAATATTGTCATCTGGTCATAACCAGACAATCTAACGACTCTCTAGCCACCTGCATGGTGCATTGATAGGGCACTTGTCCATTACAATGGACACAATAGATGCAGGAAAATTGTAATTTCTACTAATAATATTTTTACTAATATTTTAAATGCAATGGTGGGTATATTATGTGTGTGTTATCTCTTCACGTCTATAAGGTTGATCCGTTTGGGTTGAAATTTAGTACGTTTGTAGTTTACATCTGTTTTAGTCCCAGGAAAAATGCGTACCGCATCATCTTCATAAGCTATATGTGTGACTACCCTCCCGAAGATGGGCACGACGGGGTTTACCACTAAAAATCTGGGAGTGTTCCTGCGAGCGCTATAACTTTGAAACTCTCTTCCACGATAGGTAATTTAGGCCCTGAAATAATTCAACAGTCAACTTTTTGTGAGAGAACCTGTTGGGCGCAGCTTGCTGTGATTTAATTGTTTAAGTAGATGTTGGCCTGCCCAGCAATTTTAATCGTTCCAAAAGAGTAGTAGAGAGTTGCTATTATTATTCCAATGAAGTTCCAATGAAGGTAGAAATCACACATTCATACACATCCATACTTCTGCAATCATCGTATGACAATACAATAACTCTTTATTGCAATCCTGGTTACAAGAAATTGTTTCATAAGTATACAATACACATAAAGCTAAAGGTATACAATCGGCGGTCTTATCGCATATAGCAATCTCTTACAGAAAATCTGGTTGGAAGGAATATTGAGAACATGTATAGAGCGCGTATTAGTAGGATAGCAAATAGAACTACTAGGACTATGTCCAATAGAGTTAGTATAGTGCACGTAGACCCTAACTCCAAGCTCCGTTCAAGTTTCGACAGCTATTGTCAACTTGTCAGATATAAAAGTTGCGGTTTATTTTTGTGAACTACCCTCAGAACCGACCGCACGCGTTAAATGTAGACGTTTTGACTCGCCTTCAGGATTTCAGAGATAGACAATAAAAACAGAAATCAAGCGAATTAAAAAAACTTCAAATAAAGAACTTCAAGCTTACTTTCAATATGTGAGTTCGAAACGTATTAAATTATTAAATTGAAAGTCGCTTGACCTATTTCTACAAAAAATATATTTTGATGACAATAAAGATGAAAAGTATTAAAACAAAAGAAAAAAAACCAAATCGATTCAGAAATTTTCTAGTAAACATTAAAAAAAATTCCTCCTTTTTGAAGTCAGATTGAAAATTTCGTCCCTTTTCACCAATAAATTAACCAAAAAATAATATAAATCTGTAATAACAGTAGAGTAATGCTCTCTTATTATGACTCTTGAATACTGTACCTAGAATTTCTCATCATTGTGAAATCCTAGGAAGCGCTGTACTGATTATGTGCAGCGTTATCTCTCAATTTCAGAAGAGCGCCTTGCTCGTCTTCTTATTTCTTTACATAAAAAAATCTGTAAATAACAGTGTAGTTATGCAAAAACAAAGCAGTGCCTTCGCATCCTATATATACCGCCGAGTCAGTCGGACCAGTGACCCTATTAGGGAAGGCTCCACTATTATCCCTGTGTCGGGAACACCAGCCCTTAGGCTGCGACTTGTCGACCTTCCTGCTGCAGTTACACTGGCGTTTTGTATACGTTTAGCGGTTTTTTGCTTCTGCGAAGATAATTTACTGTACGGATTTTGAAGCTACTGTGAGTGTTATCCATTACAAATACCACATGGCTTTACTCCGTGAAAATTTCCTTGAAATTGTCTCAACCATGGTTTTGGACAATTACGATGGTTAACGTCGCGTCAGGTACTGCAGGCGTGTTTTTGAAATCACTGAATACTAATTACCACTGAATGGTGACTCGGAAGTCATTTTTCCCACTTTCAGATCGTTTTAAACTGCTGTGTGGATCACTAAACCCCCTTGTCAAAATTTATTCCAAAATGCCACCTGGGGCAATGGATGTGGAGGCGAATGGGAATATACCATTAAAATAAAACATCTTAAATATGGTTTACAAGATTTTTTAAAACACTAATATGGGGTACCTAAGTGAATAGTTATTTTTTTTGCGAAAGAAATGATTTTGAATCCCAAACGTGCCCATTGCAAACGTCATCACCCGCTCGTGTGTACAGAGCGTTATCGTCTCGCAGCATTGAGCTCGTTAATACGCTGCCGATAGACATAATGTTATTGTCGTCATTTGTTTATTGAAACTTAAAAAAAAATTAAGACATTTAATATGGTATTTGTAGTATTGTTTGCTTGTTTTTTTTTTCAAAAACCAGTGTAGTAACCAAAAATATTCACAAACCTTAATTTTCAAATTCAATCGAAAATACAAGTTGGGGATGATAAAAAGGATTAATATTATAGATATTTCTGCCAAATTAGAAGATATAATTTGTATTTTTAGTATTTATAAATGAATTCATTATAAATGTCAGCATCCTATTGGGAACGTCATCGCCCGCTCGTGTGTACAGAGCGTTATGCCGTCTCGCAGCATCGAGCTCGTTAATACGCTGCCGATAGATAAGGGCGCGTCCTCGACTTGTGTGTTCTACTCATTACTGAACACTTCTCCGAATCATTCACTTCTTGTCTGTTCTTTATTTGATTTACAAATTGTCGTCATTTGTTTTTTGGGATTTTTTTTTCCCAAATTATGATGATGTCTTATGGTGAAAGCGCATCTCTCCGCATCGACCGCGCCGAACGAATCGAATTTTGAATTGTTTATATGAAATGTCATGAAACCTCGCACACTTGCCGGAGTCGGATCGTCCGAATCAGAAGATTTCCTATACAAAAATTCTTTCGGCGCGGTCGATGCGGATAGAAAGAACCCTCAAAGTTATAAAGCGAACATTTAAAAAAATATTATTGGCCATTTTGTGGCGGAGGCTATCTTGGACCGATATTCATCAAACAGCTATGAACACTCTTACTTATATACCTACACGTTTCAAACGAAATCGAAATCGGCTCATCCGTTCGGGAGCAACGATGCCACAGACACGCCTATATACACAGAAAAAAAACTAATAACAGCCCATCGTTTTTGCGTCGGGAATTAAAAAAAACAAACATTTATCTTACTACTTCTCTAGCACATTCCGATCAAAAATATTTGAAATTGGCTTAAATACTTTATGTTTAATTCATCATCATCATCACCTCAGCCGTAGGACGTCCACTGCTGAACATAGGCCTCCCCTTTAGACTTCCATATGTACCGGTTAGAAGCGACCTGCATCCAGCGTCTTCCGGCGACCTTTATAAGGTCGTCTGTTCATCTTGTGGGTGGACGTCCTACGCTTCGTTTGCTAGTCCGTGGTCTCCACTTGAGCACTTTTAGACCACATCTTCGATGTAATTATTCGTATTTACTAATAAAAAAAACATCAATCGAACCCCATCCTATCAAACACATACATAAAAATTCAAAAATAGGTCGGTCTCAATTATGCACAATCAAATTTCACGCTTCAAATTTCCTCTGAAGCCTCCGAAGATAGTATGGGGTTGATTCAAACGATCATTCAAAAAATAAATGTGACCGCGCCACGGCTGAGTTTCAAGGGGTAGATAACTCGATGGCACAAGAGGCTTTTGATCGGCCGCCCGTGAGCGTGGGACATCTAGATTGCAGTGACTTTGGTTGACACAAATTGTATTCTATGTATGAATAGGCACTTTTCTTAATAACCCATTTCCAATAACCATTTTTTAAGCAAAAAATACTACTAACCCTGTATATTCCTAATCTAGGAATGAAGCGGTGGCGGCCAAGGGATTATAATGTGGTGCAGATGTCATGTAACAAATATATAAAAGGAAATAGTGACTGATTGACTGATCTATCAACGCACAGCCTAAACCGCTGGACGGATTCGGTTGAAATTTGGAATACAGACAGGTTTAATGATGTAGACCTCCGCTAAGAAAGGATTTTGCCATGCGGGCAAAGCCGCGAGCATAAGCTAGTTTTGAATAAACTAGTTTGAATACCGGCCACGCACTAATGACTATAAAATATTTAGATATGTACCTACGGCCTACGGATTTTTCACTAGCTAAACTGGTGGTTGGCTTCGAACATAACTGGTTACTGTAGTTTGCTGCCGTCTACGACCGCATCCACGTTTAACATCACGAGATCGTGATCAAAGGCTGACCTACATTATGATATATTGTTGGGGTACCTAGGTGGGTAGGGTACCCCAACAGTGCCAGTTATCCGCTTGAGCAGTGATGTGCAAACATTACTGTGCTTCGGTAGGAGTGCACTGTAGCTAGTGAAATTACTGGGCTGAAGAGTCTTAACATGTTATGACTCAAGTAAAAAGCTTTGGCGCAGTGCACCCAGAATTAAAGCTTTGTAAAATCCTGGGTAGCACTGTACTAATTATGGGTAGCGTTATCTCTTACCATCAGGAGAGCGTCTTGCTCGTCTTCTTACTTCGTTGTATAAAAATAAATATATGCAAAAAAGGTTTTTATCATAACTTATGTTTGGCTATTTTCTGAAATTTCTGAAGCTTATGTACTGAGTGACGTATACATCTCGTCCTGTCTCATGATAGGTAAGCGCTTTTCGTGCTACATTTAGCGCTGTAAGATTGAAGGATAAAGCGCTATGTGGGTCGCAGCGCTTCAACCGGGGGAAGGACACTGTCGATCATATTTTAAACTACCTCTATTTATAGACTTACATAGATCGCTTACAGCGATAAGGCCGTCCATTGTGGACCAATATTGTTGATAACATTAAGATACTAGTACTTCATTTAATATTATAATATATTACATTGCTACATATTAGACAGCAGTTGTCTGAAATATATCACTATTTTAGTGATAAGACTGCCAAAATTGTATAACTTACCATGATAATTTTGTATGTTTTAAGTTTTGTACTATTAATTTACCTTTAAAATGTTTGTGTACCTACAAAATAAATAAAAATACATTCGCTATTGTAGGAATCATAAAACTGAATTATTCTAAAATTTGATATGTAGGTAGCTGAACCCTTGTACATACATGAAGTATTTCTTCGTAAAAACCGTTAGGCAATAAACATTTAGGTGTATTTTTAGATTTTCTAATATTCTCATTTATTTCTCAAAAGCCTTTCTTCAACAAATTTTGTCTCAAAGAAAGCTATTACTCCAAAAGAATTGTCCACTAAAACATCTATTTAGGATTAGTTCGAGAAGGGTACTCGTTCAAGCGCGTGATTTCGTAGCTCCTGCTACGTCGTATCTGTCTCGTAGCCTCTCTACGACTTGAAAACTAGTTCAAGTAAAACAGGGTTGTCAAATATTAAATCAATGCACTTGACTTGATGCTGTAATAAAACACAAACGGGTTAGCCCTTGATTAGACGAATGATTACACCGTGGCAATGACCGTAGTCTTGCAACCGCATCGTCGCGAGACGAAAAACATTTCCTATCTCTATCCCGTTCACTCCTGCGCGTTTCCCGGAGAAATCATCTCCCGTCCCGTTTCGTCGTGGAAAACTGTGAGGGTAGTTTAGAAATGCCTCAGTGTACGTCGCGCGGTCGCGGCGAGCGGTCGTGTGTTGAGTTCACGCTCGAATTTTTCAAATTCGCGATTGTATCTATAGTGCAGTGCGTAAGTTTAGAAAAGTTTGCCGTTACGTGGCGAAGTTAAACTGCAGCCTAACGAGGCTTGACTCAAAGGATTTCTAAGGTTCTGTGTGATGGAATATATGAACGTGCAGTGAACACGTGATTTTTGAAAATAATTGTGGTGAATAGTGACAGAAGTGGGTTTTTAAATTGACAGATTTTTAGGTAAGCTATTTTAGAGAACTAACTGTATTTTATTTATATTAAATTAAGGTCTGGGGTGTGGGAAAAAAGCCCGGGGGAGTTCAAAGCCAGAACTGTCTTTTGTGATTTGTGTCTATTTGCTCGCTTTTATTTGTAAGTCATTATGTAAATTAGGAAGAAGAATATTGGGTTTAATATATTTTTCTTAATTTTGGTGTGTAATATTTGTTATTGGTAAATTGTAATATACCTATGTACCTACCTATGTATGGTATACGATGTGTGGTCTGTAGAGACATTGAAAAGCTTGAAATAAAGTTTCTTAAGGATTATTGTTTTAAAATATTTTTTTAAACCAAAAGCTTAGTATGTTACCATTTATAGTGAAAAGGGGGCAAAATAAATATGAAATTAGGCAATTCATCTGTAACAGCGATTTCTTTCACATAACCATGCTAGGATTATTCTTACATATACATACGATGAAATGATATACGTATATAAAAGAATTAACCTAAAAAAGCGTAATACCATGGGTTATCTATCCAATTGTTTATGGTAGCAGATGTATTATGTTAATGTTGTTTATGGGGGAGGTAACATTGTTTATGGTAGTTTTTTTTTTTTTTTTGGAGTTCGTTGGAGATGTTTGCGAAGAGTTACTTGGAAGGTTGCACGTTTTATTTATGTGTGTAAATAAGGTGTTCCAAAGGTGATAAATAATTTCGACTTTCCATTCAATATAGGTACTTAGATGAAGTACTCTTTACTTCTTTGAGTATATTTAACATTTTTTCATATTTGAGAGTGTTAAAAAGTTAATGCCAAAGTCGGACATATAAGTTAAAGATCTTTGAATCCATCAACCTGATTAAAAAAGGTTATAAGTATGCTACGTCATAGAAAATAGAGACGAAAAGTGTTAATGGATTCATTATTACAAGCTATTTATTTACTGTCACTAGTCCGTTGTTTGTCTGTCTGTCTGTCTGTAATCGAATCTTGCAAGTTTAATTTGATCCACTTCTCAGTTTTCGATTAAGCTGAAATTTTGCATGCATGTATTATTCGGATGACAATGCAATAATATTATTAGAGCTGATCTTATGATGGAGCTGGAAGGTGGCCATAGGAACTCCGTAATTAAACGATTGAACTCCATCAAGTTTGGGCTCATTTGATTCGTCTTGACGAACACTTTGGTGCTAGATGGTAATAATAATAAAAGCTTATGTTTAATAAGTTTTTTTTAAAATCCACTTGTAAGTTTTAGTCTTCTACCTAGCAATACATTTACTCATTAGACTAAGTCACAGATTGTAACGAAACAAGTGAATTAAATTAAAAATTTAAAAAACCCCCAACGCAATACGTATTTCACTATTTTTTGTATGGCGGTCATCTTGGATTTTAAATTTTATATAGTGGACTGTAATCTACTCGTTAAGCCCTTTCATTTGATACCCATATTGAGGGGGTCGTGGAAGAAAAAAGTAATCCGCCATTTTGTAGCGGCGGCCATCTTGGACCGATTTCCACCAAACATGGCTAAGAACACTCTCGACTAACTCTACTTTCAAACAAAAAAAACAAAATTAAAATCCGTTCATCCGTTTGGGAGCTACGATGCCACAGACAGACACATACACACACACACAGACAGACAGACAGACAGACAGACAGACAGACAGACAGACAGACAGACACGTCAAACTTATAACACCCCGTCGTTTTTGCGTCGGGGGTTAAAAATAGAGTACTACAAAATATATTTCTACATTTAAAAAAAAACTTATATTTTTAAACTCTCACTGCTTTAATATTGATTGTTATAAAAAGTAAATTTTTGACTAGGTTTTAAGTCTATACCCCTAATATACCTAGTTAAA
Source organism: Hemithea aestivaria (assembly GCA_947507615.1). NCBI lineage: Eukaryota > Metazoa > Arthropoda > Insecta > Lepidoptera > Geometridae > Hemithea > Hemithea aestivaria. Next base: position 15,950,483 of record OX382338.1, read on the forward strand.
ATACAAATGATGCTAAGCTACACATGTAAAATACCCTTACATCGATCGGTCGGGCGCTCCGCCATGCGATACCGAAGCCCTAGCGCTCCGGGCTCTGTAATGATATGGATGGATTAGTGGCCTCAGATTATCTTAGGATCAGAGGGACTGTCTGGACTTGATCGAGTTCGCTTACTTTGTCGTTTTACTGCTTTATAACTAGCTATGTTTAGCGGTTTTACTCGCTGAAAAATAGCCCATGTAAGCTATCTACGTACCAAATTTCAACTCAATCGGTCCACCCGTTTAGGCGTGAAACAACAAACATACATCCAGACATCCATACATCCATACATATAATAAGAATGGAAATTTCTCCCCATTCATTGTGATCCTTTACTAAGATGAATCGTGAAAATACGCATATTATGAACAAAACGACGCAAAAAAGTCGCTTGCGCGATCTAATTCGTAAAACATTTTGTCAATTTTTCCAAGGGAAACGTAAAATAAAATGATAAAATAAATAATAATCATTTATATCGGGCACATTGCCCCTAATTTACATCAAAAATTCTAAATAAAAGTAATAGAATATAAAGTAAACTCAATTCAAAAAAATATGGTGCGACAAACTGCGACAAACTAAAAATACGCCATCTATCGATGTGTTTGTAAACGAAACCTTTAATTTGGGCTAAATTTGTAAATAGTTTGTGTCACTGGTGTGGTTAAACAACACCACCGATTTGAATAAAATTTTCACTAATACGTTGCAGTTTTCTCTACTTGAACCTTAGTGTTGGTTTTAGTCAAATCGGTTCATAAATAAAAGAGTTATATCAATCTAAAGATTCGCATATAAAATGCTAATAAACAAGAAAGGTAGTCATAGGAACCGCGTAATCAAAAGACAAAACCTCATCGAGTTTGGGCTCATTTGATTCGTCTTGACGAGTACTTTGATACTATATAGTAACCAGGGTCCGATGACGGAGCTGGAAGGTGGCCATAGGAACTCCGTGATTAAAAGAAAAAACCCCATCGAGTTTGGGCTCATTTGATTCGTCTTGACGAGTACTTTGATGCTATATAGTAGCCAGGGTCTGTACATAGGTAGGTATCATTTTGCACCTTATTTTTAATTTCTAAACCATGTAAAATCATCAGGAAACAAAATAATGGAACTAATCTAATGTGCGCATGATGCGTGTAAATATCAGTAATAAATATCTTTTTGCTGCTTATTTTTAATTTCTAAAACATGTAAAATCATCTGAAGATAAATAGAAAAATTCATTTAAAGTTCATTGTAAAAGTAAATTATTTTTCATACAAGCTAGCGCCACGGAAAATAACGGAACTAATGTCCTAAGAAAAAGAAATATCGTTTATTCTGCAAACAGTTTTAGAAAAGAGTCCCGCGTAACCTAGCGGAACTAAATAATAGATTTATAATTACTGTGAATACTTCATTTATTATATATTTTTTAATTGTTAGATTAATTAAATATTATGTACCTATTTAATTGAGAAATTAAATATGAGAAATTATGAATTGTTAAAAATCTGTAGATATTTTAACTTAAAATCACGCGATTTTGGCGCTCCATCTAGGGGGATCTTTTGTAAACAAGTAAAATTTAAAAAATACTTTTTAAAAACAAGCTTTAATTATTGTTATCATCTTGCATCATAAAGTACTCGTCAAGACAAATCAAATGAGCCCAAACTCGATGGGGTTGCGTTGTTTTATGACGGAGTTCCTATGGCCACCTTCCAGCTCCATCATCAGATCAGCTCGATGTCATAAAAATATTGCATTGTCATCCGATTTACACACGCATGCAAATTTTCAGCTCAATTGGAAACCGGGAAGTGGGTCAAATTAAACTTGCAAGATTTGATTACAGACAGACAGACAGACAGACAGACAGACAGACAACAGACAGGTGAAAGTAATATAAAGCTTGTAAAATCACTGGTTATCCGGAGACACACAGACATAAAATCTGTTCACACCCATTTAGGCATACATCCAGACACAAACTTTCACGTTTATAATGTTAGTAAAATTTTGCAATGATTATTATAGAACCTTTTATCTGTGTTATAGATAATCATAGGCGGATTTAGGGGGGGGGGGGAGCAAGGGGCCAAGCCCCCCCCCCCCCCGAGTCATTAAGCAAGCTGCTCGCGCACATATTATAAAGGATGTTTAAGCTTTCTTACTGCTCAGAGCGAGTAGGCGGATTTAGGGGGGGGGGGGCAGGGGGCCAAGGCACCCCCAGAAGCATTGTAGAGTTACGAATTTCGCACATATTTCATGGTAAAGATTAAATTTTTTTTTCGGCGCTCGCAGCTAGCTGCTCGCGCACTTATTGTAATGGATGTTTAAACTTCCTACCCGCTCAGAGCGAGCTAAACATACACTTTTCGTAATAAAAATTATAATATTTTTGCCCGTCTGCACCTTGCCCCCCCCCCCCAAAACCAAATCCTGGATCCGCCTATGATTTTAGGTATACACCTCAGTGGTAGCACGGTAAAGAGATATACAGTAGTTTGACTGAGCGTGATTTTTGAACATAAATACCTACAGTCTCGCGGTACATGCGCGAGTCATAGGGCTGCCGGGCAGCCGCTGCCCGCATACAGTAGGTACCTACCTATTTCATATCATCTACTTACTTGAGCTAATATCTAGATGAGTTATTATAAATTAATTATATTATTTTTGTACATTTATTGATTTTTTTTTTTACAAGCTTTTATTTCTATTTCATATTACCTACCTATATGTACCTTACTACGTCCGCTTAGGAACCACTGAATGTCCGTTACAAAAATGCAACAGTCGAATGAGATTTGAAAATGTATTGTATCAAACTTAGTACACGCGGGATGAAGCCGCGTTTTTTGCGGCCATGACTAAAAATACCTAAGAACACTTCCGCCTAACTTACTTTTCAAACAAAATCTAAATCGAATCTATGAGACAGACACGTCAAACTTATCACACCCTTTCGTCTTTGCGTCGGGAGTTAAAAATAAATACGATTGATCACTCTTCAATTCAATAAAAAGTAGGTACATAATAACAGGTAGATTAAAACTAAAGTTGGTTCATAATTAAGAAGCCTAATCTGGGAACTACAATAGGTTTTATTCCAGCATAGTATCCCTACTATACCTACCTACTTACCTATCATGTCGTGGCGGCGTATATTGAAACCCAAGACAAGAGACAAAACAAGACAAAAGACAAGACAAGAGACAAGACAAGAGACAAGACAAGAGACAAGACAAGAGACAAGGCAAGAGACAAGACAAGAGACAAGACAAGAGACAAGACAAGAGACAAGACAAGAGACAAGACAAGAGACAAGACAAGAGACAAGACAAGAGACAAGACAAGAGACAAGACAAGAGACAAGACAAGAGACAAGACAAGAGACAAGACAAGAGACAAGACAAGAGACAAGACAAGAGACAAGACAAGAGACAAGACAAGAGACAAGACAAGAGACAAGACAAGAGACAAGACAAGAGACAAGACAAGAGACAAGACAAGAGACAAGACAAGAGACAAGACAAGAGACAAGACAAGAGACAAGACAAGAGACAAGACAAGAGACAAGACAAGAGACAAGACAAGAGACAAGACAAGAGACAAGACAAGAGACAAGACAAGAGACAAGACAAGAGAAAAGACAAGAGACAAGACAAGAGACAAGACAAGAGACAAGACAAGAGACAAGACAAGAGACAAGACAAGAGACAAGACAAGAGACAAGACAAGAGACAAGACAAGAGACAAGACAAGAGACAAGACAAGAGACAAGACAAGAGACAAGACAAGAGACAAGACAAGAGACAAGACAAGAGACAAGACAAGAGACAAGACAAGAGACAAGACAAGAGACAAGACAAGAGACAAGACAAGAGACAAGAGACAAGACAAGAGACAAGACAAGAGACAAGACAAGAGACAAGACAAGAGACAAGACAAGAGACAAGACAAGAGACAAGACAAGAGACAAGACAAGAGACAAGACAAGAGACAAGACAAGAGACAAGACAAGAGACAAGACAAGAGACAAGACAAGAGACAAGACAAGAGACAAGACAAGAGACAAGACAAGAGACAAGACAAGAGACAAGACAAGAGACAAGACAAGAGACAAGACAAGAGACAAGATAAGAGACAAGACAAGAGACAAGACAAGAGACAAGACAAGAGACAAGACTTGGACTCTTACTCACACACTTACTTGGTCTCTCACTTGCACTCTTACTCGGACTTTTACTCGGTCTCTTACTCGCACTCTTACTCAAACTCTTACTCGGGCTCTTACTCGCACTCTTACTCGGACTCTTACTCGCAGTCTTACTCGAATTCTTACTCAGATTCTTATTCGCATTCTTACTCGGACTCTTACTCGCAGTCTTACTCGAATTCTTACTCAGATTCTTACTCGCACTCTTACTCGATCTCTTACTCGCACTCTTACTCGGACTCTTACTCGGAATCTTAATCGCACTCTTACTCGGACTATTACTCGCACTCTTACTCGGACACTTACACGCAGTCTTACTCGAATTCTTACTCAGTTTCTCACTTGCACTCTTACTCGGACTCTTACTTGGACTCTTACTTGGACTCTTACTCGGTCTCTTACTCGCACTCTTACTTCAGCAGAATACTTTTGAAAATAAAAAAAATAACTTCTTACAAACTTACCTCAAAAACAGCATAATATCGCATGCTATTTTTTTGACATTTTATATAATTTATTATATTATGTATACATACGTCAAAAGTAAATAACGTAAATTACACTAAATACTTGCAAAAAACTATCGCGACGTCCGCCCGTCGCTGCGTGGCACCCGCTTCTGTTAGCAGTGGTCTACGTCATGAAACCTTTCTATGTTCCAAATTTCAACCCAATCCAGCTAGCGGTTGAGGCTGTACGTTATACAGATACATCAGTCACTAGCTTATTCTCATGGCTTTGCCCGCATGGACGGGTTACGTTTCATAATACCTACGGTCGTTTCAACTACGGTCGATATAACTACGGTCGATTCGCATAAGTTCATTTCACATATTGGACGACTCGCTTACAGTGCAACTCGCCTGCGGTTGATTAAACTATGGGCATGTGAACTAATGGGCGATTCGGCCAATGTTCATTTGATATATTGGTTAATTCAACTATGGACGTCTCACCTACGGTTTATAAATTCTTTGCTACGCGTGTTTTTAGTACAGTATTCAGGGCAAACCGAAATCTGTTGGTTAGGTTAGGTTTGAACAGTGACCACAATGCGCGAGCCGAGCGAGCGAAGCGAGCGTGCCGCGGCAGCGGCCGGCGAAGCGCCAGATATTTTTCTTATTACTGAATTATTTATCCTGTGTCATGGCATCTTCAGGCATTTTGGCATCTTCTTTCATCTACCTCATCATGGCAAAGTGGCATAATAAACTGTCTGCGCACCTACAGATAGAAATCATTCAGGTATCAAAAACAACACGTTTCTGAATTCTGTACTATAAACAAGTATTTTTTAGTTGTCATACCTGACTAGCAGCCGGAAACATGGTCTAAAAATACGTGAAACGTCCGTTAGTTCGGTCAAAAATAGGCAAATCGTCCAATAGTTTAATCAACCATAGCTCAATCAACCGTAGCTGAGTTAACCGTAGGCGAATCGTCCAATATTGATTTCAACCAATAGTTATTATGAACGTAGGCGAAACGTCCAATAGACATTTTGAATAGTAGGTGATTCGATCGTAGTTACATATTGGCAAGGTTTGCCAGCCTTTACTAATTCTACGCCCATTAAGTCGCAGAAAACCCGTGAATTGAATCCCTCTTTTCCGTGGAATTGGAAATCGAATTAAATGGTCTGCATCAAATTCATTAATATATGAATAATTTACTGTCACGCGCTACGAAGTGCGCGCGGGTCAGCTAGTCCATAATATATTCTTACGAACTGTCACGTTTATAATATTAGTAAGATAAATAAATAACACAAAAATAATATAAATAATAATATAGAAATAACAATATTAAAATTAATCACCTAAGTATGCATTAGTGTATTACATATATGTCAGAATCAAATCACAATTATGTAATGGTCAATTTGTTTGGATTGGTACATTTTATGTTTTACGAACGATGAGTCATCTAATTATAGCAATATGCTATCCTACATTTATCCACCCCAAAAATATGCAAATAAAAAATGCTAGGGCATCACAAATTACCCGAAATATTCCAAATTGGAAGTAACTGTACTTGTTCAAACGTATAATAAAATAATAAAGTTCATTATAAGGTTAATGTGGAGGTAGGGAGGGTACATCACGCACATTTCGACTCGATACATCGATTATGTGCACGCATCCGATTATGGGGTATCGATTATTCGGGGATTGGTTTCTTTACATCTAGGGTTTTTACATATAAATGTAGGTATACCTACTACCTATTACTTCATGTATTTGTATTAGTTACACTATAGTTATTAATAGACAGAACTAGTGAAATCAAACTAAATAAAAACTAGTAAAAAATCTAATTTCATCAAATGTAGCCCATATAGTAGCATTTTAAAAAGTCAATTTTCAATAAAAAGTTCTGATTAAGCTTTTAGTTCGAAAAGTAAGCCCAATTATGTATTTAATGAAATAACGTAACTACATTTTATTGTCTGTTCTGCCCACAGCTGGACAAGTACCATCTAAATCCACCATTCTTTCCTTCTCCACCACAGTCATGCTGGGTTCCTAATATATTGTGGATATTTAGAAGGTTATGTGTGTTAGCCTGTCGATCTAGTGCTAAAAAATTATATAAAAAGAAATTACAAAAGACAATTTTACACAAAATTATAAAAACACAACAATACAAAGTAAACTGAAACTAGAAAGAAAGAAAATATTTTATTGAGCAAAGAGACACAGGCACTAAGTAAACAAGAAAAACAAAACCAAGAAAAGAGCAAGGAATAAAACAAAAAAATACTGTACCTTTTTACGTTTGTATTAGCTTATTATTAAATTAAAATATAGCCAATCAGATGAAACCGAAAGATCAAAAATAAAATCCGCCGAAGAGTAACTCTAATCGATATTATTAATATCGGCCGCATTTTCCCGGCTTCAGAGAATTACGGACGTACGCATTCCTAACCCATATCGGGGAAAATCGGGACATATACACAATATCGATAGATATCGGGAAACATAGATATGACTGATCGGCTTATGTCTCGAAAGGATTGGAAAAGCTACGGGATTCCCCTTTTCAAAGGAGATTTGGTGGATGTGCTCCAATTTTGGTGTAATCAAAAATACGTGTACATGTACTACAGTTCATGTAGGTACATGTATGTAAGTAAAACTGCATTATCATCGACCTAAAGTTGGTGATGCGTCAAGTTAGTGTGCAATGCAACAGTTTAGGTTACATGAAAAATTCTGTAACTGAGATAAATATTATTGTAAACACAAAAAACAATCCCTTTGAGTTTCTTACTCGTACTTACCATAGGGTTGGTTTCCGAATATAATAGAAAATAGAACTAAATAATTAGTAAAAATAGACCTGCAAAGGTAGTATATTTGAATAAAGTAATTTTACGACACTGCAACATAATATGGGTTGGCCACACTGCCACACGGTATCTAATTGTGATTTGACTCTGACAGTGTAGGTAGGGTCATCTGTTCTGTTGGAGTATAAACCCCAATTATTTATTCATTGTAATTTGATTTCATAGGCAACCCAGATGCTTTAAAACCACAGTTCGGTAAATAAGGAAAAATAATATTTAAATGTAAAAATTTCCATTTTATAGTTATATTTAAATGTAAATTTCTAACCATATCATGCACAAGTACGTGAGTATGTGACTGGGGTTTTCATTTTAATCTAGACATTTCTAAAATAACCAAAGGTCAGTATGGACAAGCGTTCAGGTCACATTTTAAACGCCTATTTATAATTGATCCTATTTAAATTCTGTCAGTTTAATCTTTAAGGTCGATATATTATTACATTATCGTCCCACTGCAGGGCAAAGGCCTCCTTTCTCTTCCTCCACTTTATTTTGTGTGCAGCTATTTCGGGCTAATCCTTTAAGTAGGAGTCAACGTTTATCTGTATTAAATATAAAAATAACTGTAAACATTTTCAAAAAAAACTACCTCTCTATAAAACAGATTTAAAGCATAGTATTTTATGTATTGTATACTTTATTAAATAATAATTATATGGTCAAAAGAAGTTAAAGTTTTATATTATAATATTTTTTGTATTAGAATAGAATAATACTTTATTGCAAACCAAAAAATATACAAATGTATATAGGTATGTATTATTTATTATTTCCTCGTATCAGTCATAGGATAAGATTAACAATAATAATATTATACTTATAATTTATGTACTTTGTACTAAAAAAAAACAAAAAGCATTTTAAATTACAAGGCAAGCAAAAAAATTAATGCAAAGGTTTAGTTGCAAATAAATTTTGTAATATTATTTTTCTCATTTATTGTCCCTTCGGAAAGCACTTCTATGACAAAAACGACCAATAAAGTCACAGAGATTGTTTAATTTAAAGATTATGTGTTTAAAAGATATATCTTAGTTACAGTAAAAAAATATTTCTTTTCCTTACTGTAATTCCAAGGTAAAACGCTGTAACGTCGGCCAGCCATTTTTCATTTAAACCGACCAATTTATGCGGACCGACTTAATTAGCTGTTTCACTTATATATCAGCTAAATTACACACTCGTACGGAATGGGAGTAACGTATTTGGCTATCTATCATTTGGCTATCTTGTTGGGCTGTATTTATAACCCAAATTATAGCCTTGGGTTGGACGAATGAGGAATAGACGAAATGTGTTAACTTGTTTCGTCACGCAGATTTGCCATCGAAATAACTTGAAGAAAGGTTGACGAGAAATTTTGATGACCTATTATTGTTTAGTGATAACTGATTTACCAAAATAAAACGTTGATATAATTATGTGAATTTAACTCACTCTTTTAATTACATATATAACATGAGTACTTTACTACATAGTATAAACAAAGTGGCTCCTGACTGTCTGTTTGTCCCTATGTATACTTAGATCTTTAGAACTAGGCAAGCAACGAATTTTATGTGGTTTTGAGTTTGAGTTTGACTCTTTAAAAGAGGTCTTTAAAGAGATAAATATACTGACCCTACCATCTTTGTACATTTACGAAAATATTATGTATGTCAGGAAAAATTTAGATAAATTTAAGTTAAATAGTGACACTCATAGCTTTAATACTAGAAATAAGAATAAGTTGGCTGTACCTCGATTCAGATTGTCCAAAACGAGCCATAAATCATTTTTAGGGAATTGTGTACGTTTTTATAATAAAATCCCTGAGGAAATAACGGGGCTCACAGAAGGTAAATTCAAAAGCCGTGTTAAAGACATATTACAAAAGAAAGCCTATTATAAAATTAGCCAATACATAGAAGACAAAGATGCCTGGAAACCTCTGCAACCACCTGTTAATAATTTATGTAACCAAGATAAAAATTGTAAACAAATATTTAAAAAAAACAATCCCTATGAGTTTCTTGCTCGTTCTTCTCATAGAGGTGCCTTGCGAACGAGCGGTAGAATATTAAAATAAAATGTAAAATTGACTTGCAAAAGTGCTCCATTGTAGCCTATTTGAATAAATGAATTTTGAGTTTGAGTTTGAGTTTGAGTAAGGAAATACTGACTCGATTTTCTGTTAGGCGCTACAAAGTGCACGCGGGCTCCTCCAGTATAGTGGTATAAAATAATATATGAGTGTGTTTTAAAAACTGCCATCCAAATATGACTCCATTTTTACACAGCTCCTTGTAAAAATAACATATCAATTCAATATTCCCTCGCTTTACAAGTGCAAATTCAGTGGGTTCCACCGAAAATACAAATCAAAAATAAGTTGGTCGTATTCCGGCGCGAAATGTTATAGGGGCTGTGGACGGGTAACAGCCTTGCATCCGACCTTCCTATCTAGCTATAGGGTGTATCTATCTATAATCTATAGGATTTTATTTACTTGCTATGTTTAGTAGTTTTACCCGCTGTAAAGCTTAGTACATATATCCCCTAGGTTACCCTAGGTGATATATGTACCAGCCGCGGATGAGTGCTTCGGCGTACCCGAATATATACCCAAATATACCCGTACATAATGCCGGGGCAACCCCGGCATTATGGCGTCCCGCAGGAACACACCCAGGTTTTTTAGTGGGTATCCCCGCCGCTTCCATCTTTGGCGGGGGAGTCCCACATATCGCCCCGCGTCCCCCGGCGCGGGGTGATGATGCGTAACGCATTTTTCCTGGGATATAAAAAAAGGTGATATATGTACAAATCAATCAAGTTACAAGTTAAAATTTCGATTTATGACTTAAGGACAGCAGGGCATTGGGTTTGTCTTATTACCTTGCATAAAAAATAATAATAAATAATTGTTGATTTTATAATTAAAATGTTGGTTAAGATATAATTTTAGCTGGAATAAGACGATTTCAGGCTTTGAGAAACAATAAATTATAATATAAACCCGCAGTCGTTATGAGGTAAAAATAAATAGGCCAAGCGCGAGTCGGGCCACGCACAATGTAGGGTTCCGTAGTTCTAGTAGATTGAATACACTGCACAACAGCATTTTGGATGATTGGGTTATGATACATGATATTAGTCCAATTTTTGACGACGATTTCAAATTTGTGACTGAAATTTCTGTATCAGCTCTAGTTAAAAAGATATGACACATATTATGTTGTTTTCGTAATAAAACGCTATAAATGTAGAGATGATCCTAATTAATTTAAGTTTAAGTTGAAAAATTCTTTATGTTATTTGATTTTCTTGCTGAAACTGAAGGCAGAGGGCTATTCTAAATGCTCTAACAATATTCAGCCATCATAATATATTCTCCGCAAATAAAAAAAAAAATATCCGGATCATTCACACAAGTAGCCTTGACCATGCTATATCAAATTATAATAAAAAACTTAACATGTTAGAAATTATGAGCAAAGTAACACTGTAATATGGTGATTAATTTGTGATAGCTATAACTCGTAAACAATACAACCATGAACAATTCGCTTGCGCGATCTAATTTTACTACTAGCGCCATCTAGTTATGCATTAATAAACTATAGGCTAGGTTAGCTTTAGGTATTCTTATTTATTGAGTTAGAACAACAGGGTTGTTGGCAAATTGTTTAGTCCATATTGTAGATTATTAAAAATAGTTAGATACGTATTTTTTTTTTGTAAATTTGATAAAAAACAATGGCTTAGTCGTGACGTCAATATACCAGATTTTGTGCATTTTGTACCAGATGCGAAAACATATAATCGTCGTTACTCAGCCAATTTTTATTTTATTCACAAACAAAAAAATACGTGTCTAATATTTTTTTATTATTTAAAACACGGACTAATTATATTTTGAATTTGCTGACCTTGCCAACATCTCTTTTTTTCAGCGCTGATTTTACCGAAACTAATAATTTTATCTTAACCGCTATAGTTTTCCTGGAAAGTTCATGGTTGAAAGCATACCTCTGATTTTTTTCAGAATTTTAAAGCTAGTAGTTCAGATTTTAGAGGGGGGGGGACGCTCAATTTTTTTTTTAAACTTGAATATCTTTCAAACAGAACATGAAATCGAAAAAGTTTCTTAGCAAACCGTCCTTCATTTTAAAATACCTATTCAACGATACCCCACACGATGGTATCAGCCAGAAAAAAAAATCATCCCCATCTTACGTGTACGGGATCCTAAATTAATTAATTAAAAATTATTTTTTGTCACCGTTCTCTTACCCTTATTATTACTTACCTGTATACAAAATTACACTTTTCTAGGACTTATAGTTTCTCCGCAATGCCGCGGACAGACAGACGGACGGACGGACGGACGGACAAAGCGAAACTATAAGGGTTCCTTGTTGACTACGGAACCCTAAAAAAACAATTATTCACTAAAACTATCGTCTACAGGTGTTCGTTAAAATCGCATTATCTACAGTAGGTTATAATTGGGCTTTTTATATGCATCGGAAAGCAGTAAAAACGATGCATTTAAAAGTGTGCCAGAATGCCCAATTACACCTACTATCTACCTTTATTATCTTAATTCAACACAGAAAACTTACTTAACTTTTTCGTCACCTTATCACCGTAATGGCTTCCATCAGTTCCATCATCCAGTTTGTAATCACCGAAGAGGTTGATTGAAAGAGTTCCAATTAGCCCTGGGTAATGGATTATGGCGTCTCGATGGGCGCCGTTCGACCGATGTTCCGAACGTAGACTACGCCAAGGAGTAATGCTATTAGGAAATCAAAGAAGGACATGCATGGCGGATGCTTTGTGTGTGCCAGTTTTCAAATAGATAGATAAATAAATAATGATGATACGATATGATTTTTAATAAATAAATAGTAGTTGCGTCAAGAAAAAGTTGAATTTAAATAATATAGCGCTTGAGTTTCTTTTTTTTTTTGTATATTCGGTAAAATTATAATAATTAATCAAAATTTAAAAAAAAAATTATGATGAATTAGTAAATTTTAACATTTGTACGCCCTCTGGGCAAAAACATGCTGAACTGAATGTGAAATGTATAATAAGATCTGTATCCAAACAAACCATGTTTTCACAAATAAATATTTTGAATTTTGAATTTTGAAAATCGATATTTTTTAAGCAAAGCAAAGTTATCACATCGGTAAAATTTTCCCATCATTTCAACCAATCATTAGTGCCTCTTAATTTCATCGCATTATCAGCAAAGCAAAACCGCTTATTGAAAATTTGAGTGTTAACATTGATAGTGGCAAAGATGGGGGATAGTATATTATTATAATATAACTTTATGAATGCAAATAATTTACGTTTATGTGAGTTTTGGCGAACTAAGGGTGCATCAATAATTTTGCAAGAGGTTAAATCCAGTAGTGTTCTAGGTCCATGACTGTAGCCGGATGTAATAACTTCGTGCGTTGGAACGGAAACTATTACGGACCTCTTTACTGCTTGTAGGGGATGTCAGACGCTGAGATTTCTTGAGATTTGGCCTAGGAATAACAGGTAGTCTTAGTTTCTCTCTCTTTCAGTCTTTCTTTTTTTTCAAGGTTTTAGGCAAGCCCTACTCATCACCCATCCCTACTGAGCTTTTTAAATACAGGGCTACATACCCGTGTTAAATTAGTTGCTTACCTGCTTTTGAGCGCGTCAGTAGCTAGCTCTGCTCACATTTGATACAAAAAAAAACCCATAAAAACACAAATAATATGCAGGGGTGTGTGTTGAGGTATTGCACCAACTGTTCACGCAACACGCCGAGTGCAAAGTAATAAGTTTTCATCGGTACCTAAGTAACTAGATAAACATTTTACAATTTTATTCAAACAAAGCGGCTGAGATATTTTGACATTGTCTCGTTTTGTCAAAGAATAAATATAAAGATGTGACATTGTGTGTTTACTTGCCTAGTTTACGTTTATCTATTGATGGCTTAAGAGAAAGTAAAATTGTTAGTAAAACCTTATGTAAAAAAATCATTTATTTTAATATTATTATTTTCATTGAATCGATTTTAATATAATTTGATTATTTTTTCATTCACACACATTATTTTATCGTATTTTTTTTTATCTATCTCGGTGTTTTTCGTTGAAATTTATGCAAAAAAACATTATTTTTTTTCAAATTAAACTTCCACAGATTATACATTTACATTAAAACTGTAATTGATTGCCACCTTGTTTAAACATAATAAACCTGCTTTCAAAGAGTATAAATACTGGGCCTGCTTTAGTACCCATATATCATATTAGGTTCGTTAGAGTGATTTTCAAAAAGGAGTCCTTTTTGCGGGGCGCTACTATCGCACATTTTTAGGGTTCCGTACCTCAAAAGGAAAAAAACGGAACCCTTATAGGATCACTTTGTTGTCCGTCCGTCTGTCTGTCTGTCTGTCTGTCTGTCTGTCTGTCTGTCTGTCTGTCTGTCTGTCTGTCAAGACCCTTTTTCTCAGGAACGCGTGGAGGTAACAAGCTGAAATTTATAAGAAATACTAAGGTCCATTGCCTCTTAGAGCTGTGAAAATTTCAAACTTCTAGGCCAACGCAATCAAAAGATATAGTCGAATATGTCGCAAATTTCAGCAAATTTTCGACATTACCAAATAAATCAAAACCTACGGGGCACTTCCCGTAAACTCAGAATCTTGAAATTTGGCACAAAGTAACTCCTTAGAGCACAAATAAAGGAAAAATTGCGAAAACCATAAATTTTTATTTGCATCATATGAAAAAAATATTTTGAATAATTTTATACCTACTACCCTTTTTCTCATGAACGCGTAGACGTATTAAATTGAAATTCATACCAAATACTCAAATCTATAATACCTTTAAACTGTAATAAAATCAAACCTCTATATCAACGCATTCAAAAGAAACAGTAATTTAAGTCGCAATTTTAAACTCGCAAATACTCTCAAAAAATCAAAACCTACAGGGTACTTCCCGTGATCTTAGAATCTTGAAATTTGGCACGAAGCAGCTCCTTAGAGCACAAATAAAGGAAAAATTGCGAAAATTGTACATTTTTAGTTACATCATATAAAAAAATATTTTTAAAATTTTCATACTTACTACCTTATTTCTCATGAACGCGTGCAGGAGGTCTACTATAACTCGTTCCGAAAACGAAGTTCGGCCGATTTTTTGCACGTTTCCTACCATAATCACTTTCGTTTACGAAATATCGTCCGAACGAAAATAGTTTGACGTTTAGATTTTCGAACCTTACTATAACCACTTTTAGTTGCGAACGAAAATTTGAATTTGACAGACGAATGTTCGTAAATTTAACCTCAAATTGACGAAGCCAAAATAGCTTTCGTTTGATTTTCGTTTGTTCGAATTATTTAAAGAATTGAATTTGTATGGCTGGAAAAATGATTTAATGGAAGGCTGCTGTGCGCGAAGAACGTTTAGAACACATAAAGAACCTATATTAACAAAAATCTACTAATATGAAGGTGTAAGTTTTGAGCATGTACTTATGAACCGATTGAGCTGAAATTTGGTATAAAGCTTAGACTAAATGATGTAAGCTACTTTTTATCCCATTCCCTGAGGATTGGGACATGCCTATGTATATGCGTAAAGAACCGTGGAGCGCGCATAGTCATATCTATAGGAAATTAACAAGGTATCCAGCGGCTTTACCTGCTGATTATTACCTAGCCTATATAATGTGAGTCTTTGCTCCAACTTACCTATATACCAAATTTCAGCTTTATCGGTTAAGGCATGAAGAGGTAACAAACACACACATCAGCATCAGCTTTGATTATGTTTTGTGTCATCAAATAAAATAATTTATCAACATAAGCACTTTTTTATTTAGAATAAACTAGTAGTTCGCCGCGAACTGGGACCTCGCAGACCCAATTTCCCTAAAAATGTTAAAACCTTGGGTTTTAGGTATTTATACATGGGTAAAAGTTATAAGTATCTACGAAGTATAAATGTATGGAAACTTAAACCTTTAATATTCGTAAAAGGGAAAAAATATTCGTAAAAGGAAAGGAAACTGCCAAAATTGAACGTAATTACAAGCTTTATATTACTTTCACCTGTCTGTTGTCTGTCTGTCTGTCTGTCTGTCTGTCTGTAATCAAATCTTGCATGTTTAATTTGACCCACTTCCCGGTTTCCAATTGAGCTGAAAATTTGCAAGCGTGTGTAAATCGGATGACAATGCAATATTTTTATGACATCGAGCTGATCTGATGATGGAGCTGGAAGGTGGCCATAGGAACTCTGTCATTAAACAACGCAACCCCATCGAGTTTGGGTTCATTTGATTCGTCTTGACGAGTACTTTATGATGCAAGATGGTAAGAATAATTAAAGCTTGTTTTTTAAAAGTATTTTTAAAATTTCACTTGTTTTAAAACTCAAAATACGTAACGGATATATTTAAAAATAATCTTTATCTCTGTGACTATTATTCTATTGTTGTGACCAAAGTTTCAATAATAATAAAATATTAAAGGATAAGTGTGTATTCACTTGCAGAAAATAATAGAATAAAATAATAAATATTACTATAGTTTTACAAAAAATCTCACAAAATCTTCATAGCTTGTATCTTGGATATGTCCTCGATGCTTGTAGCACTTGTTTACGAAAAAGTTGCCGATGCAGTGGACATTAGAAGAATTGGAAAAAATATCTAGCTTCACTAGTGTTACACAGCAAATTTTGTGTTTTTTATTTGTTAAGTCTCATAATGTAGTTGTTAACTTTTCCTTAAATAAATAAATTTACGACAGCTATTATATTAATATTGTAGCTAATTCTAACATTTTTGTAGCAGCCGGCGATGACTTAGACTTGGAGCGAGAACGCAGAGCTTTGACAGTCACGAGTCACGCGTAACATGTTGGCTCGTAGGTTTTCAAGATGTATCTCAAGGCATTATCAGACTTTATATATACGTGCAGCTTTTCGATCACACATTTGCACTTTCCATCAGGTGGGATGTGATCAAACGTAGGCCTAATTAGTATTTAAAAAAACTTTTGGATGAACTTTACAAACAGGGATCTCAAGGCGCTGCGGATCCAGTACAACAATGCTTTCAGGATGCTTTTGGCGCTGTCTCGATACTACAGAGCGTCAGGGATGTTTGCAGATGCTAGAGTGGATGATGGTTTTAATGTCATAATAATATGTGATAAACACATAAATAACAATCCCAATAAGTTACTTGCTCGTTCTTCTCATAGATATGCTTTTTTAACGAGCAGTAGTTTTAAAATAGATCTAAATAATTGTAAAATTTACTTTCAAAAGTGAAGCACTGTAGCATATTTGAATAAAAAATGGGTTGGAGTTTGATTAATAAGTTTAGAAAGTATATTATATTGATACTAAAAAGAATAACTAAATTTAGGGCATAATTATATGCCTATATTTACTTACCTATATACTACTCGTATTATGCAAACTTGAAAATCAGTAAATTAAGTACTTCCACTGGTAGGACCTATACGAGGATAATATATATAAAAACTATGAACATATCCTGCACCCGCACGATCATTTAAATTCATAATATATTGAGTAAGCTCCGCTGTGCTCCGGTAGGAGGGCACTGTAGTTAGTGAAATTACTGGGCTAAAGAGTCTTAACATCTCATGACTCTTGAGTAAGAAGCGTTGGTGCAGTGCTCCTAGAGTTTCACATAATTGTGAAATCCTAGGTAACACTGTACTGATTATGGGCAGCCGTTATCTCTTAACATCAGGAGAGCGTCTTGCTCGTCTTCTACTTCATAACATAAAAAAAAAAGTCAACTTGGCTATTTACTTATTCGTTAGGGAACCGAACCTAGGACCGAATTGTCAAAAATGTATGAAATGACGTATTACGTCGTATCGATTTTTGACAATTCGGTCTTTGGTTCGGTATCCCTGCAGTTTTCATAATATTACAATGGATAAACATTGTAATTTTGTATTCTCTATAACTCTACAACCCTTGCACCGATTTGGCTCATTTTTGGAGGTGTGAATTCTTTTAGTTTGTACTACCTGTTTAAAAAGTTTTATTGAGACTGGATCATCGGTTTCATTGTAATAAAGCAATCTTTTTAACTCTAGAACCCTTCCACCGATTTGGCTCATGTTCGAACTTAAAAATTCTATGGATTTATATTACGTGTTTGCAAAGTTTCATAAAGATTGGACCATTGGTTTTCCAGTTATCGCGTAACAAACATACATACAAACATACACTTTGGCTAATATATTTGTGTCGCTTATAAAAAATGTGTATATGTTAGGAAAAAAATTATCAGCGCTCCAGTTTTGAAATAATCGTCAGACCTATCGTAAAGACTTTATGTCACCTATATCTCTGCAACCCTGAAACCTATTTAGCTAATTTTTTCACTAAAATTATCCAATTAACCTTCTTAACTTGCGTGTAAAATTTCATTTAATTTGGATTAACCGTTTTCAAGTAAACGTCGACCAAACTTAAGCATCAGAGGTCAAGCGTTAAACTGGTCCAAACGCAGGCATTTCGCGGCTTTCGACTCTAAGACCTCGCTTCGCTCGGTCGAAAATGTAACAAGATACAGGAAATGGTTACAAATACAAAACGCTAGAGGTAAACAAACGGTGCTCTACTTATTATATAGATAGATAGATAAATAACCCTTTATTGTACACTAAGGTAATGAAACAAACAATATCTAGCATTAAATTAATACATTTGAAAAGTGTTACAATTGGCGGTCCTAGATATCTTAATCCTTAAGCTATTTTGTATAATTAAACAAACATTAATATTTAAAAATTATGTTGTCCACATAGCTTGTTGTGCACTGCCTCTCTCCGTGTACTGCCTATCACAATTGGACATCAATCGACATCAGTAGATCCAGCATTAAAGTCAACTTCTTGAACATGAAGAGTTTGAGGCTGCAAAATAAAATTATCATTATAATTTTTGCTGTTATTTTACTTTACCTAAAGGAATACATAAAGGATCTTGATGTTAAATATAATTGTCATAAAGTTTTCTATCATCATATAGGTGACACTTGGGTGTAGTTTATGTTTTACTAGTTTTTGCTTGCAGCGTTACCTGCATGTAGGAATTCCTTATATTAGCGGTCATCTACATATGTCCATAACTTTTTGTTTAAAATTTAACCCAGTTTGTTCAACAACAGTTTGGCCTGGGAATTCAGTCTCGCTTTCCTATATTATAATAAAATTGAAAATGTATGTCATTATATTATAAGCATCGATGCAGGGGAGAATTTGTGTAAAAAACCAAATATAAAGTATATGAATTGTTAAATCCTCTATTTAAAGTTAACATTATTATTTTATATTATTAATGGTATTTAAAAGATAAAATATAAAACATAATAATAATAAATACCTTTTGGCACTGAGGACTATTGAAATGGAATTAAGTGTAATGTAGGTACAATCATATTCTTCTCAGCCTCTTTGCCGAACCTTTCCTTCCTTATTCTCCCTTGAGCTTAATATCTATTTTTCCAAATACTGTTTCAATTTTCTTTGAAGATTTTGTAGCCATTTTACAACTGAAATAAAAATATAATTGATTTAATAATAGGATAATTGAACTGAGATACACTTATGTGGGTTAGAAAGCTACTGCAAATTAACAATAAATATTATTCTTTAAATTTGTGTACCACTTGTGGTAGGTATGTGAATTTGAGAGTAAACGTTGAGTATTTAGGAGCGCTTATCAATATATCAAGCTAAAACCGCCACTTATTTTCGGTATGTAGGTATAGGTAACTTTAACCATGAAAAAACAAATTTAATACATCATTTTAATTTGTTCCGGGCGGATAAGGCCTTGGGGCGCAGCTATGATCTATAAATAACTAATAATATCAAATATTTATCACTTACTTGCAAAGATTTCCAAAACAAAGTTGTCGAGACACGAACAAACGCCGACTGAACCATTTTTAAGTTAAACACTTGAAACTTCTTGAGGAACGGGTGACGCAATAGCCATAATTTGTGTTTAAATGCACTTGTTACTCAGTTTATAAAGCCAAATAACTTAAAAACATTTAAAACTTGCAAACAAATTCAAACTTTAGAATTTTAATCACTTGACATTGACAAGTCGGATAGTATTTTGGCATTTTCATTCAATTGTTCACGTTCTTATCGTTCACGAAAATTGTCTATGGATCCGAACTTCGTGAGCGCGACCGAAAATTAGTTATAGTAGGGTCACAAACGAAACTTCGTTGCTATTTCGTTCGTTTCCGAAGTTTCGTTTCGGACGGGTTATAGTAGACCCCCAGGTATTAAACTGAAATTCATATCAAATACTTAGGTCTATTATACCCTTAAACTGTAATAAAATCAAACCTCTATCTCAACGCATTCAAAAGAAACAGCAATTTTAGCCGTATTTTTTAACTTGCGACTACTCTCAAGGGAATCAAAACCTACAGGGTACTTGCCGTTAACTCAGAATCTTGAAATTTGGTACGCAGCAACGTCTTAAATCACAGGCACAGGAAAAATTGCGAAAACTGTAAATTTTTAGTTACATCATATAAAAAATATTTTTAATAATTTTGTAATTACTATCCCTTTCCTCAAGAACGCGTACAGGTATTAAATTGAAATTCATACCAAATACTCAGCTTTATAATAACTTTAAGCTGTAAAAAAATCAAACATCTATGTCAACGCAATCAAAAGAAACAGCAATTTTAGCTACATATTTTCAAACTCGCAAGTACTCACAAGAGAATCAAAACCACACAGTATATAATATTATACCCACTTTTCCTTAGGGTTCCGTAGAAACCCGTAGGTTTGTACGGAACCCTCAGTGCTCGAGTCCTACTCGTACTTGACCGGTTTTATTTAAGTTAAACTATCTTTAACATTTTTACCCTTCATAATTTCTCATAATAAGTTACTAAATTAAATAGGTTATTTATTTTATTGGCTATTCACTTATCGGTTAGGAAATCGAATCGAATAGTACGAACCGATTAGATTGTCAAAAACATATGAAATGACGTGACATGACATGTCAAGGTGTATCAACATAATAGGTACGTCATTTCATACATATTTTACAAATTGGTTTTCGGTTTGGTTCTTTCACGGATGAGTGAATAACACTGCTGTCCTCCCCTTTTATTTAGTAGGCAAAAAATTGGCATAAGTACGTTCTGTTTGTTTTTTATCATCTATGATAACTTTAGATGTCAAATGGGACAATACTTCAGTTTGGCGTGTGACCTCTATTTATATATCTCGATGGTTTTAGGTTGAACTTTCAATAGGAATTAGTATTGCAAATTTCAACTGAATCCATTCAGCGGTTTGATCTGTGTGCGTTGAGCGTTAATAAATCGATCAGTCACGTTTTAATTATTTTTTCAAGACAGAGAGCAGGATTTGAACTAGCATTTGTTTTTTGATCATTATAAGTAGATGGTTGCAAACTAAACCTAGAAGACGGAATAAATCCCTTCACTAAAAATCACGCCAAATCGGGGATTTACATTGCAAACTAAACCTAGAAGACGGAATAAATCCCTTCACTAAAAATCACGCCAAATCGGGGATTCGTAAAGTCAACTCAACTCAAAATTCATTTACTCAAATAGGCTACAATGGAGCACTTTTGCAAATAAATTTTAATTTTACGACTATTTCTTTTGCAAAACACCTCTATGAGAAGAACGCGCGAGAAATTCATAGAAATTTGTTTTTAAATATTATGTGTTTGCAGTGGTTATCTTGGCTATATATTTTTGGTTAATCTCTGCGTATCCCTAAGTTACCTAATGAAACTATCAGAGCTGCGATACATCATAATAGATATTATGTCAGGTATATAATCCGTTTGATGTAGTTATTACATAATATGACACGTTCCTCTCTCGATCACAGCGACATTAAGCCTAAGTTACTTCTTATTTTTATAATAGATTAGGTTTTACTTTGATCATAATCTCGTTTCATGTTAGCCTTAGATGGTAGCAAACTAAACCTAAAAGGCGGGATAAATCACTGCCTTCACTGAACATCATGCTGAGACACAGATTTGTTAATTTCTCCAAGTTACCTAATGAAACTATCAGAGCTGCGATACATCATAATATGTCAGGTATATAATCCGTTTGATGTAGTTATAACATAATATGACACGTTCCTCTCTCGATCACGGTGATATTTATATTCATAACGTGTACGTTTGCTGGTTATTATATAAGTAAGTTGTGAAAGGTAGCGGTTTAAGCTTCCCATTGACAAAAATATTGTTGGCAAAGACAGCAGACTGCTCAGTAGATCAGCTGGTTACCATAATATTATCACAGGATTTACGACGTTGTTGGTGTTCAGTTTGCCCTATTACGAGAATGATTGATTGACCACAATATTTACTTATACAGAACTAAGTGTAACAATGAAAATGTTTATGGAAAATAAATGATATTACGTGTGAATATAACACGCGATTTTTTTTCTTCTTTTCGTTTTTTATTATTTTTTTATTATTCTTTTTTCGTGTCTCTGCCTGCTCCAACGGGATCCAGGCGTGATATGTAAATATGTATGTATTTTCTTATTAAAATCGCTAACTCTTATAGCCTGTACCGTGAAGTGATAAGTAAGTAATACGCATCTTGTGTCAGCTATCAAAGGATGCCCGCGATTCGCAATCACTATTAACTACTCGTACCGATTTTATCCATTATTTAAATGGGCCCTTAATAATTTAGATAGATAGATTACGCTTTATTGTACACAATAGTTACAGAACAAACAATAAATCTAACATTAAATAAAAAAACTGAAAAAGTGTTATAATTTGTGGTTTTATCGCTTATAACGATCTCTTCCAGACAACCAAGCAGGAAAGGAAAGTATAACATTAACATGGGAGCGTATTCGCACGCATAATTTTTTTTGTCCTAATTTTGTTTCGCCGAAAATGTTTCGCATAACTTTTTTTAGCCTAATCATAATTGGGCATAATTATATCTAGACATACTTATGTCTTGCCATAACTGTCAGTTGCCCTAACGTTTTTTAGCATATATTTGTAAAGCATAAATTTGTATGTCATAATATAAGTACGCATAATTTTGTTAGTCCTAATTTAATTTGTCCGAAAATGTTTCGCATAACTTTCTCGGGCATAATCATAATTTTACATAACTATATTAAGGCATACAACTAATATTGTAAGTTAATAAAATTATTTAGGAAAGTAGTTTATGGCACCCAGTAAGACTGACTGTCACAAAACCGACTCGGATAATTTAGGTTAGGTTAGGTTTGAACAATGTCCACCGTGCCACGGCAGCGGTCAACAAAGTGCCAAAAATGACCATCCACTTTCTAATTCAGAGAGAGGGTAGGGTATAGAGGAGATTAAAATGAAACAGCCGCACAGTAGCTAGTGAAGTTACTGGGCTGAATAGTCTTATCATCTTATTACTCTCAAGTAAGAAGCGATGACGCAGTGCACCCAGAATTTTACTTAGTAAAATACTGGGTAGCACTGTACTAATTATGAGCAGCGTTATCTCTTACCATCGGGAGAGCGTCTTGCCCGAATTCTTACTTCGTTTTATAAAAAAAAACCGCGAGAAGGCTAGGTTAGGTTTTAAGTTAGAACATTGAAATTAATAATTCGTTTCTTTTAGTATTATTTTGCCGTTTACAATCCTGGTAATAGTATTATGACAAGATATCACTTTGCTAAAAAATTAGGGCTGGATATATCATTATACTGAAAATTATTAGGGCTGGATATTATTATGTCGAAAAATATTAGGGCTGAATATAATTATGCCAAAAAATTTTATGGTAAGATATTTTAGGGGTTAAAACAATATGCATAAAAATTTTATGCGTAAATATTATTATGCTTAAAAATATTATGGGAGAAAAATTTAGGCCAAAAAATTTATGCCTAAAAACTTTAGGCGTTTTGATGTTTAGGCTGAAAAACGTTATGCCACATTAAATTAGGACTAAAAATTTTATGCGAGCCAATATGGACCCCATTAACATATATATTATTAGATTATACATATAGGTAGATCTTGAATTTTGATGAGTAAAAAAAACGGGTCAGAATCTCGCATATTAAGCGATAATCTCTAGTGTTACCTAGGTGTTCGATAAGTACTAGACATTAGCTGTCAATTGAACAGGAGATTTACGATTGAGTTCATAATAATGAAACGATTCATCGCGTTTGCTCGATATAAAAAAGATCATAGAACATTAAAACATTAAAAAATTTACCTTGTTACGAAATCAAATACAGCTTTATTTTTCGATATTTCGCATCATTCAGTTACTTCCAGGTTAGTTTACATTCTTTTTATTCAGAGTAAAATTATGTACCTACTTATTCTATGTAGAGCGTTAGAGCAGCTTATGTCTGGCTGTGGATGACGATTTAAAGGATTATTTGTTTCTGACTGTACATTGCTAAATTCGACGTAATGGGAACAGAAATCGTAAAAAGAAAAATCTTCGGAGAACAATAGGCTCGAAAACTCGACGTAACGGGACTCGACGTAGAGGGAATATACCACAATAGCTTATACGATTCATGTCAAAACAAGTACTCATACGAGTATATTTGCTCGGGCCGAACACCTCATAAATAAAGATACGGAAACAAAAGGCAATAAATAAGAGTATAAACAAATCACTCGACTCATCTCACGGGCAATGGGGCTAAAGTTAGCGAACGGCCACTTCACACTCCATTGCCCAAACTGGCTCTTGGCCACAGATGTCATGTGGGATACATGGCGTGAGTTCGTATGACCATCAAATAAGTTTAATAAAAAAGGCACATGTATTAATTACTAGCTGTGCCCAGCGGTTTTACCTGCTGTACGCATATGTGTTACTCTAGAGCCTAAGCTCTATACCAAAATATCAGACCAATCGGTTCACCCGGCGTGAAGAAGTAACAATTATACACAGTACACACTCACAAACTTTCGCATTTATTATATTAGTGTGATTGTTTTTTAGTAAAGTAAACAAATTTGTCGAATTATAAAATTAAACCGATTTCAAGTTCGTGTTGAATAATTTAAGCCTAGAAGCACCCTTGAATTTTAACTGATGCACCGATTTTGATGAAACTGGTATTGTGTTTTCTGTTTTTTTCAGAGTTATGAAATAGTGTAATTAGAACAATTGACAATATTTGTTGACCAGACATTACGAAGACAATCATAATAAGAAATAGGTACCATTTTTTTTTAATAATAAAAGCGTTTATTTTCTCTCACAAGAATAAGTTTGTACTTAAGTACTAGGTGTAAATACTAGGTGGTTTACATTTATTGGTAATCATAAGCTTTATCACCTATCTTGTGAGGGACTGGTGCCTACTGTAGGTTTATGGAATAAACCTAAGATGCAGGTCGCCAGTGCCCCCCCCTCTGACAGGATTGGTAAAACTGAACAATAAATTACATAACTTTAAGAAAAATAATTAGATGTACAACTTTAAGAAAATAACAATATGAAACCTATTTCCTATACTAATTACTATTACACTATACAAAATGATATGATATATTATGTGGAACAACGTGTGTGTGGGTTTCAATGTGGGGTACATTGGCACGAAAAGGTGGTAAACACTTGGTATCTACCCAGCTATACATCATTGCCAAACTAGCTCTATGTCAATAGGACAGTTCAAACAATCTGCGCGCCTCGTTGCATTTGTATGAGGATAACGCTTCATTTGAACTGGTTTTTTTATTACGAAAAAAGTATGATGACATAATCTATTATACGAGTACCTTACATTGATTTTGAGAGAATTGCCCACTATACCTTTAACTACAACATGTGGATTCTGTATCCTTATTGCTTTGGCATCGCGTTCGTATTGCTTTTGTCGATAATCGACTTGACAGTGAGCGACTGGAATTCAACAAGACTTTTTGACACGAATTCAATCGTAATAACCCCCGATGGTTTTTGCCGATACATACATATTAACTTACCACTTTTGATTTAAGTGTTTAAGGCAAACGTATATTTTTTGTTGAGTGAAATAATGTGCATAGTGTGTGTGATCTTAATATTTTCATAGGTATACTAACTGTATAAAACTCGACAATCAGAACATAAAATAAATAAGCGCAATAAGAACGTAACGTAGCTTATAATATAAAAAAAAAAAAAACTTCTAATAGACACAACTCTATCGCACATTTAATTTCTCAAAAACTAAGTGAAATCTGTTGGGAGAAGGCTCCTGGACTGTAAAATACCTACATCCTTACCTACTAAAAATTAACAATACGAGTTAAAATTGTTAAAGTCCCGAGTATAAAGTTAACCAGGTTCGTTTGGAAACTTGCGTCAAACATTTAGAGGCTTTGTTATAAAATACTAACTATTGTAATAAACGAAGATACCGCGTCCGATAAACCAAAAGTGATGCTTAATACTTAAGATATCAGTGTAAATCAAATTATTGCGACAGTCGTTTGATTTCGTGGCATGTTATCATAATATTATTATTCTGAGAAGGTATGGCGGGGGAGTCTCACATACCGCCCTGCGCCCCCAGCATGGAGTGATGATGCGTAACGACTTTTTTCTGGGTGAAAAAAAAAGGTGAAAATAACAACCAATCGTAAAATTCTAGAGAGACAACTGCCTAAACCCTAGCTCGGTTTCGAATTCGGGATCGGTATGTGATAAAATAAAGAACTTAGCGTATTGTTAGGGAAACGATCAGGAGTCTTGTCGTGTAAAGCAAACACACACAGATCATAATATTATAATCAGGTTGTATTAAAAGGAAATTTAAGAATATGTACAATGTAATGAAAGAAAGAAAGATAATTATTTATTGAGCACAGAAACACAGGCACAAGAATATTTTTTTGTATACATAGGTATAACTGTAGTGTCACAATTCACAGTAAAATAAATGTATTCTATTGTACGACCTATGTATACGCGTGTGGAGACACATCCCGTGCCATCGTGCAGGTCTGCTCAATTGGGAGAGAGCTGAGCTAATGTTGTAGACAAAGTTAATTGTTTAACAACGCTGATTTTCAGTTCTCCCCCTGTGGTGACGAAAATAAGGAATAGTATTGAGTACATATTACATAACCTGGCAACGTTGTGCAATAAAAATATAGATCTTGTCGGTCAATGTGTTTTGTGTGTGTTTTACGGCTACAGTTTTAGTAACAGTCTCTGCCTCTATTAAAAGTGTATGATAACAAAGATTCCAAGTTGAATCGGTACAATTTCGGTATCCATTCGTGCACTTGTTCAAAACTTAAATAGCTCCGGATAAGTAAAGAGCAGTTTTAAAATAAGTTTGTTACTTAACTGCGGTCGGGCGCGACTTACACCGCCTTATGTATGAACTGGGGCCCATTTCTTTAATTTAACTTCTTACTACTTTTGCGGTGTCTACGTTTTGTTTTAATGGCATGTATATTATACATAATTAAGTAATATATCACTAATTATTTATTTACTTTAAGCATACTAATATTGTAAATGCGAAAGTTTGTGAGTTGTTTGTTACTTCTTCACGCCTAAACGGGGACAGATTGAGCTGAAATTTGGTATAGAGATAGCTTAGACCCTGAAATAACACATAGGTTTTACGATTGGCGTAGCTAGTATTGTTATAAAAACAAGTAAACAATTCTAAAGATTCTATAATAGAATAATAATTTCCTCGATTTAAACTCAGATTTATTCGTACTCATGCGTAACGAAATGCGCACAATACGACATATATTATGTCTACGAGGGATTTATCCCGCCTTCTAGGTTTTAATCTGCTACCGTATCGGTGCTTAACATCACTAGAGATCATGGTCAAAGGCTAACTTATAATGAATAAAAAAAACCCAGTCGCAGTACACGTATTGTCACTAGACAGTATAAAAATACCTGTCCTAAAAACCGTTCTGTAAACGGACCGGCAGTCTTATCGCCCCAGGTATGTTGTAACACAAGTAGAACACGCGTGTAGGGCCGCCGCCTTTGATTGGTGCGGCCTGCGGGATATATCGGTAACACACGCCTGAGGAGGCTTTACATCTCACGATACGACCTTTCAAAATCAAAATGCATTAATTTAAATAATAAACACAACCCTAACAAAATTACGGGACACACATATAATCACACATACATATAATCACATACATACATATAATCACGCCTGGTTCCCATTGGGGTAGGCAGAGACTATTTTCGTCGGGGCCGCGGATGAGTGCTTCGGCGTACCCGTTGCCCCGGCATTATGGCGTCCCGCAGGAACACCCCCAGGTTTTTTAGTGGGTATCCCCGCCGCTCCCATCTTTGGCGGGGGAGTCCCACATACCACCCCGCGCCCCCCGGCGTGGGGTGATGATGCGTAACGCATTTTTCCTAGGTAAAAAAAAAAGGCAGAGACTATTTCCCTCCATTGGGTACGATCTTGACACACCTCTTTCGCTTCCTCGACTTTCATCACATTCTTCTTGCACGCTCACCGGTTCTTGGATTACGGGACTTACAGTACTTAAGTAAATTCAAAAGTCATGTTAAAGCTTTACTAAATATGGCTGTATAATTTTTTTTAACTAAATTAAGCATATAGAGTTAGCCAATGCCTAAAAAACAAAGATACCTAAAAAATTCTGAATGACAAACCAACTAGTGTGTTTCAAAGAAACAAATGTAACCAAGTTAAACATTGTAAACACATATTTCACTAAAATAATCCCTATGAGTTTCTTGTTCGCTGTTAACATGGAGTAGATAACATTTCTTATCTTTTCGCACGAGCTGTCTCTTCAGCTTTTTTAGGTATCTTTGTCTTTTAGGCATTGGCTAACTTTATAATATGCTTAAATCAGTAAAAAAATTACAAAGCCATAATTAGTGAAGCTATAAGATTTAACATGACTTTTGAATTTACTTTTTTAAAATGAACCAAATAGTTTAACACTGACTTGAAAAATAATCCATTGTAGGCTCTTGGGCTTACCCACAGAGTTTAAGTTCCCCTTTTTAAATTTAACAATAAGTAAGTCGTATGATGTAAAGAGGCTCGGTAGTAAATGTTCGATGAGCACATGCCCCACGGAGACCCACACAGCCTGATCGATATACGAGTAGTTACGGGAGTTGGTACCTCCACCTCGCACCTAACGTGGGTTATATATACACGATTATATGATTTTATGATGATTAATTATTATATACTAGCTGTGATCAACGGCTTTAGCCGCTGTCCTATATAGTCCTGTATAGCCTATGTGTTATTCCAGAGTCTAAGCTATCTCTATACCAAATTTCAGCTCAATCGGTCCACCCGTTTAGGCGTGAAAGAGTAACAAATATACTGATATCCATTCTTACAAACTTTCACGTTTATAATATTACTAAGATAGTAAGATGATATTAACCTCTTGAATCACTCTATTTAAAGCATAAATAGAGACAGTCAGACGGGAAGCGACTTGTTTTTATACTATGTAGTGTTTGTGAAGGTAAACTGCAAGTATCGTTTAAAATTGTTCAGCTATCAAAAAAAAAAAAGTGTGTGCGTGTAACCTTTACGCGCGATTGAAGTAAAACTTCAATTTAATATCCCGTGAACATTCACGAATTTTACTCGACACTGGCAAAATGCACATGTTGCCATATTATTAAAAAAAAAAAAAGAAATTAGACAGACCATAGTATATGACATATACTTACAACCAATCAGAATTATTATTTTTAAATGGCGGAAACTACACAGACTATAGTAAGCGTTACTTTCGTCAGAAAAAAAAAAGTAAGCGTTACTTCCGTCAGAAAAAAAATCTGAGTTACTCCCTAGTCGCGCCTAAAGAAGTTTTACTTCAAAAAACCCACACTAACTTAACCCTTAATTTTTTTGTTTTGTGAAAAAAACTTGTACACTTATTTTCGGAAAATCGGTAAACATACATAAAGAGAAACAAAAAAGAATCCGTTGCAATGTAAAACCTTCCCTTTTTAGTCAGTTAAAACAGCACTAACCGTTTTCCCACCACCGCGCAAGCCTCCAGATGGTAGTATTTCAATGGGAGACAGCGACTGGAGCGTTCCACTTGCACTTGAATAATAAATGTTAAGGCGTTGCATTTGCAATGAATACAAAGGATAGCAGCCTTCGCCGTTGCCTATTTTCTTGAAGAAAACACTGGGAACTAAAGATTTGAACAGAGATTGTATTTAGTGAAAGATACTTATAATAATATGTGGCTTGGCCGTTTGATTATCGTCAAATGGGCGCAAGGAGAAAAATATAATATAAATATACTGATAATTTTCCTGTCAGCATGCTCTAATCTTACTAATATACTCGATATTAGAGCCATAGGGTTGGATGTCCGATTCCTTCAACAATCGTCACCGGACCTTATGTTTGACCTATTAGGTCCGAAGTCAATAGTCGAAAAAATCAGACATCTGGCCCTATGGCTCTAACGGCGAGTATAAACTTGAAAATTTGTTAGAATGTATGGATGTCTGAATAAACAATTTGTATTTGTCTGGGTGTATGTTTGTTACTCTTTCACGCCTAAACGGTTGGACCGATTGAACTGAAATTTGGTATAAAAATAGCTCAGGCCTTTTTTTTTTTAAATCCCAGGATTAATGTATTACGCATCATCACCCCACGCCGGGGGCGCGGGGCGGTATGTGGGACTCCCCCGCCGAAGATAGCTTAGACCCTGGGACTTCGAGCTCGAGCTTCGGTAGGAAGGCACTGTAGCTAATGAAATTACTGGGCTGAAGAGTCTTAACATTTTTTGACTCTCAAAAAAGAAGCGTTGGCGCAGTGCACCCAGAATTTTACCTTTGTAAAATACTGGGTAGCACTGTACTAATTATGGGCAGCGTTATCTCTTACCATCAGGGGAGCGTCTTGCTCGTCTTCTTACTTCGTTGTGGTATGAAAATCTAAATATATAAAAGGAAAGAGTGACTGATTGACTGACTGACTGATCTATCAACGTACAGCTCAAACCACTGAACGGATCGGTTGAAATTTGGAATACAGAAAGGTTTTATGACGTAGACTTCCGCTAAGGAAGGATTTAGCCACGCGTGCTAAGCCGCGAGCATAAACTGGTATAATAATATGGAAACTGGAAAAGACAACAAAATAAAATTGTTCTAAAAATAAAATGTTTCACAGTTAGAAAGCTCGTATAACGTATCCAACGTTTCCTCAATTCCTGAGTTCAAAGAGAGGAGAGAAGATATTTCCCGGTATCTTTTCAATTATCTCCGCCGTTCGATTGTGGGTATTTATTGGATTTATTGGGCAACCTTAATTGATTTTAATTATCTTTACTGCGCTATATTTTTGGCAAGGAACTGTGGATTGCATTTGGTTTTTACTGGGGGTGGACTTCTTTTGCAGAAGGTCGACTAGGTTGGTTCCACAACAGTACCAGTTATTCTACCACCTGAGCAGTGATGTGCAAACATTGCTGTGCTTCGGTAGGAGGGCACTGTAGCTAGTGATATTACTGGGCTGAAGAGTCTTAACATCTTATGACTCTTGAGTAAGAAGCGTTGGTGCAGTGCACCTGGAGTTTCACATAATTGTGAAGTCCTGGGTGGCATTGTGTTGATTATAGGCAGCGTTATCTCTTAACATACCCACCCAGACGACCTCCTGCAAAGGAAGTCTACCCCCGGTATAAGAAGTGAGTGAGTGAAATTTTTATTAAGTTAAAAAAACACCTGAGTTTCATTTTATAGTTAATAAGTAGCAAGTAATCAAAAATACCCCCAAAACTAAAATCTTACATTTATGATATTAATGAGATACTCATAATATTATGCGCCTAAGGTAGCCCAAAAGCTTACATGGTAATAAATGGTACCTTCTAAAAATATACAAGATAATAAAGATAACACATTTAAATCTTCTCGGCATGTATGAGTATGTATGATAAATGTTAAACACAACAAGCATGATAATTATATAAATTAAAATAATTTATCCCAAATTCGTCATCAGTGTACAAACAAATGAATTGATTGAAACGATTTAAAAGTAAAGTTGCGTGCAAATAAAATAGCACGTGTGGGTGTGATTTAAAACGGATATTGACGCCGTTTAAGTGCACTGCAGTGTAATCCGATCAGCATTCAATCATGTTTGCCGATAAACACTGAATTTTGATTGATTTTATTTTGTCAAATAACTCTGTGGGTAAATAAATTAACTCGCATTTTATGGAAAAGATTTAAAGGGAAAAAGCAATTTATTATAATCTACAGGTACTAAATATAAATATTATTAAGAAAATATGTGAGGTAAAATGTTTTTATATGTATGTTTGTGTGCACTTATCTGATTTCAAAAACATTTTCACCAATAGAATGTTACGTTGCGTTGTCAGAAATTGCCACGAACCTACCTACTTCCCAGTACTGCGTTGAAAAATAAAAAAAAGCGACTATAAATATTATTCGTGAACATTATACAACATAGGTACAATAAAAATAGTCTAATGGATTAATGTAAAGCATTCCTTTTTTGATATCGGTTAATTATATTAATATTAATAAAACAAAATGAAAACAAAAATCATATACGCACATTCAAAGAATCAATCCCATTGTTGGAATAGTAGATTTTAGAAAATCTTTTTTTTCCTTAATTTATAACTACGAGTAATTGTTTTAACGTGTTTATAACTATTTGTTTAATAACAAACATAAAAAACAAACCACAGCTCGTCCCAATCGGTTTAACAACGAGTAATTTATGAAATTAATGAATGGCCATTAATTAATATAACGAACGGTCACGTGACCGTGGCAACAGTAACTACACGCCGTAATTATAGGTTCGCTTTGTAATCATTTATGATTCATTGTTTTTATGTTATCTTCTCATGGACTTGCAAGAAGAAATTATGCTCCCCTAGCATGCCTAACTTTGCTTTTAGATAAACGCTTTATAATAGTTCGAATTTCCAAATAGTAAATGACATCATAGAAAAAAAGCGTGCATAAGGTCCTTAAACTAAAAAAGTATAATATACATTCTGATATTTTAGTTACATATAATTTTGTAGTCATAACTATGAACTACATTGCGTGCATAATCTTACACAACGACTAATCTTATACTACAACCGTTGTTAAAAAGCTTTTTGTTCGTATAAAAAAATAATTTCCCCTACTTCTGAATTCAAGATTATGCCATAAAGAATCCCCATTTCCTTACTTTTATACAGCACTCGCTTCATATATTTTTATTATTAACTAAAACAAAGAGAATGTTTATTAAATAAACATCTAAATATGTAAGCCTGTCAAACGAAGCAGAAAGGCAAACGGACCATAACAGGGGCGGCTCCAGGACTTTCCTATAGGGGGCTAAGCCCTTCGTAATAGTATACCTACTATCGCAATAAGTAATTAGTTCAAGTCAAATATTTTTTTGTTAGTCTGAAAGAGATAAGCGGTAAGACCGCCAATTGTTACACTGTTAACATTACACATTGTATTTAGTTCTAAGTTCTTGTAAGTCGTATCAATAAAGTGTTATCCAATCTAATCTATTTAGAAACTAAAGTGGAAGAAAAAAAACAATGATAAGTCCATAAGCATCTTGGTTAGAACGTAAAGATTTTTTTTTACTTTTTTTTTTTTTATACGAGATAGGCCTACGTTTGACCACATCCCACCTGATGGAAAGTGAAAATGCGGTCGACGATGGATCACGTAAGATGCGTTTTAATGCGGGGCAGCTACCTAAACTGTGTTTTAACCTCCAATATGCGCCATTGTTTGTAATTCTGGGCCATTGTTTGTCAAGAATCGGCTTCAAGAGCATACAGATCCTTTTCCGCCCTTCATATATGCTTTTGAAATCTTACTACCTTCTCTTATGAAATTACCTTTTCTTTTGGTATCTTAAGTTTACTTCAGTCCCACCTAATAGAAAGTGACGATGAGGCATAAGGGCCTTGAGCCCCATAGCTTTCCCCCTTGTATCCATCCCTGGACCATAACAACAGTTATAGGAGCTATTACACCATGCATTATTCATGGGGTAGACTAGCCATGAGTGCCTGTTACACTGAATATCATTTACTAATTGCAGGCTTTCATGCGAAATTATAAGGCCTAGTGTTTCAGCGCAATCTGTGGGTTGACTAACATTTGTAATAGGTATACCTAAGTATCGCTTAAATCCCAACA
Source organism: Hemithea aestivaria (assembly GCA_947507615.1). Taxonomy (NCBI): domain Eukaryota; kingdom Metazoa; phylum Arthropoda; class Insecta; order Lepidoptera; family Geometridae; genus Hemithea; species Hemithea aestivaria. The sequence goes on from OX382338.1 coordinate 15,984,405, forward strand.
TATAGAGTCTACATACATCCATCTTTTAAAAAATATCTACAATAATAGTTCAGCCGCCATACATATCCATACATCCGGTACATCCTTTCCAATACAAAAAGGAGTCAAACAAGGCGATCCTCTCTCTCCTAAGCTTTTTACAGCCACACTTGAGGAAGTTTTTAAGAAGTTACCGGAAAGCTGGAAAACGAGAGGAATTGTCCTCGGCGAAAAGCGTTTGACCAACCTTCGCTTCGCTGATGACATCGTCCTCTTTTCATCTTCGGCATCTGAGCTAGGTCTCATGCTACAAGACCTGCATACGGCAAGCCTCGGGGTCGGACTTAAGATGAATATGTCTAAAACCAAATTAATGACGAATAGCACCAAGCGTAGCCTTTGTGTCGGGGGTGTGGAGATCGCATATGTCGATGAGTACGTTTATCTTGGCCAATTAGTCTCTTTCCAGGCGAGACAAGACAAAGAAATCGCACGACGTACTGAAAACGCCTGGAAGAGCTATTGGTCAATGAAAGATCTAATGAAAGGACCATTACCAATTTCCTTAAAGCGTAAACTCATGGACATGTGTGTTCTCCCCACCCTCACATACGGTGCACAAACTTGGTCTCTCACCAAACGTCAAAAGTCCGCCCTCGGAGTTTGCCAAAGAGCTATGGAGCGCAGTATCCTGGGAGTGAAACTCACGGACAGGGTAAAAAACACAACACTGCGCTCCAGAACTCAAATAGCAGACGTAGCTCAGAAAGCCGCCAGCCTCAAATGGAACTGGGCCGGACACGTGAGCCGCATGACGGAAGAACGGTGGGCCTGGGCTACCACTCAGTGGAGCCCACCAAACCGAAAACGACGCCGCGGCAGGCCCAGAATGCGATGGAGAGATGAGCTTGACTCATATTTACCGGATTGGACCCGAATTGCAATAGACAGGGATGAGTGGAGAGAGAGAAGGGAGGCCTTTGCCCTGCAGTGGGACAATATAGGCTAAATAATAATAATAAAATACCTAAGTAATACAATAAGAAAATGTAAGTGTATTTGTTATTTCTTCAGACCTAAGTTACTAGTAGAAGTTTACATCATTGTGAATGGGTGGCACTATACTTATTATGAGCAGCGTTATCTCTTATCATCAGGAGAGCGTCTTGCTCGTCTTCTTACTTCTTATCTTAAAAAAACCTAATCAGCTGAACAGACTTAGCTGCAATTTCGTATTAAGTGGTAGCTTACTAGAATATTACATAGGGCTACTTTGAACGGGTAAAACCGCTGGGCACAGTCAGTTATATAATAATAATACTAGTAACTTCGATCTTATGTTTTGAAATTTAGTTTTTATATTGTTGTTCAAATTTAAGAATGCAATATTTTTACCAAGAAACACTAGTTGGTTAGGAAATCAGATGCACAGTGATTTGGTTATCTTTTCGTAAAAAAAACTACAGTAGAGACCGAAAGAGATTTTTTCAACTAATTCGAAACCGCCCTCAAAATAGAAAAAGCTACATAAATAATAAACGCAACCCACCATTAAGTTTCCTTCACCATGTCATTACGTACGTCATAATGACAGTAATAGTTCAAAGTACCCTCAGTAGTTAACTACGGCAGTTACCTGTCTTTGTCCCGTATTGACATTGTCTTTTGTTCTTACTAAGTGGCTTGTTTACTTTAGCCACCATGTAAATATATCGCTGCAATTGTTATTTTAAGTAAATAGATATTATAATGTTCCAATGAAAGTTTATAATATAATTTTTTTATTGATTTTTACATATTTAAAGAGCCACTCTACTAACCTCTACTTGCAACTCTGTGACAGATTTAAAAATAAAATCAAACTACTAGATCTTTTCAAGAATCAGTTAAACGTTGAAAAAATAAAACCCGATATATTTTTTGTAAGGTATGCCTCGCAGAATGTTACAGGATTTAACTATGAACTCGATGAAAGCTTATGAACCTATTTTACCTTCACATACAACAAGCATCATTTCATCTCAAGCTGTCGCTTTGCTCAACGCCTTGATTTCACAGGAACCTGAAGTTGATTTGTTTTATACGAACTCGAATGTGTTATATAAATATACTATTGCCTTTTTAAACATACTTTAAAATTATAATATTGTATACCTACTTATTTAAGATTAATTTTTAAAAATAACTTGTTGTGCGTTTTGGTCATAACTGTGAGTACATCAAGTGTCTGATTATAAATAAATAAATAAATACAATCCATTATAGTTAACCTAAACAATAACAACTTTCAATAGATTTCGTATAATAGACACATTTAGATAAACAAGGAAGATTATCCAAATTGCTTTATTCAACACAGAGAAACATTTTCAATCAATATGTATTATTCTTTTACAAGTTGGTTTATGTAATTTGATTTAATGGATTTCCCTAATTACACTGCTACATTGAGCAGTTGTTCAATTTGTGACCAATCCGTATTACGTCTGATATACCAATCATAGTGGAGGACTTTAGTGCAAAACCTGTTTTTTTCTTGCAGAAGCATGAAACTTGGCACATTGATTCCTTATGTCAAAATAAGCTGATTTCGATCGGTAGCCTAATGGAAGGGGCCCTCTGGTAGCGGGGAGGGGGGGTGGAGGGTGCGCTCCATTTGTTTTAAAAATTCTGGAAGACCACGCATAGCTAATACGTCAAGTTTGGTATCAATTTCGGATAAATCGAGGACGTAGATTTCATTTCTGGAATAAAAAAATGACATTTGTGATGATTTGTTTAACAAAAAATAAAAAATTAGAATTACGTAACTTCGTTTTTATTGTTCAAATTACTGTAAATTCAAAAATACTAGTTTTTTAATAAACAAAATATATGTTAATAAAGTCTAGTTTATGTAGATTAAAAAATATATAATTTTATATTACTTTTCTTAATAACAAACCGCATAAAAAAATCTATTGCTGTCCCGGGCCGCAATTTTCTTTTAACCGCCATGAAAAGGGTTGTTAGTAAAAAACTTACTATTTCATGCTGAAGTTTAAAACTTGCCACAATTACAATTCCTTACGTTAAAATAAGCCGTTTAGAATCAGTAGCCGTCGGTAACCAGCCTTCTGACAGCGGGGAGGGGGGGTGAAAGGGGCGCACCACCCAGCTTCACTTAAAAAAATCTGGAAGACCACGTATAGCTAATACGTCATGTTTGGTATCGATTTCGAATAAATTAAGAACGTAGATTTCATTTCTGATAATAAAAAACGCATTTTATGGGTTTTTAACCAAATTATAACCCAAAATTAGTTCTTAGTTTTTTTTTATTTAGAGGCACTTTAATTCTAAATTATAGTAATATTTTGTGATAAACATAAATATTTTTTAAAAGTTTATTTCAAGTAGATTAAATAAAATAGAACTGTTATATTATTTTTATAAACATTTACTGGTACAATTTTTTTTAAGACACTAGAGTCGCTATTTTCTTCTCACCGCTGCGCTGCGTTGTAAACCCCCATCAACTGTAAAATACGACTATGTACATTCATTTAACATGTTATTGATATAAGAACTTGATATTGTCAAACATAAAATACAGAAAAATCCTATGGCACATCATAATTTACTCTCCCTGAGACAAACTTAAAAAAAATAGGTGCGATAAAACGCGATCAAAACGCGGAACGGAAACTGCTAAACATTGTTATGAATCAAACTGTTTCAACAAAATGTAATCTAGCAAAATTATAAATACTCCAGGCTTAAAGCTTTTTTATATCAGTATGCTACATTCCAAGACTGATTCTTCCAAAGATAATATTGTTATTATAGCTCATTACATTTTAAGACCGTCTTCATGCAGTTTTGCATCAATCTCAGCAATCCGCCCTTTATTTATAAATTAAATCAGTTTCGTGCATAATATATTGGCCACCAAAACGGTGTTAGATGAATAAGGTGTCCCTTTGTTTGCTTATTGCTTCTAAAACCAAGCAGGAGGCTGGAAAATAGCAAGACTCGTATCCTTCGACTAGCATAAAAGTACCGCACACAAACTTAACTCTACCTATATGGTTTTGATATGATGTTTTGCGGTCAATGAAACTGCAGATCAAGCAGTAATTACTACTCGACAATCAATAACTATGTAGGAAACACCTTATCACAAAAAAAACACTATTTGGAAAATATACTTCTACTTCCATGATATGTCTGTATACCAGCATTTGTTACACGCATTTTACAAGGAACTTTGTTTGAGAGAGGCTAGGCATAATTTCTTGGTTAAGTCTAACCCATCCTCTCTTTTGGTTTAGGAAGCAAGAAGCAGACCATTCCTTTGTCTGAAAACCTTTCAGTTGTCAGAATATTATGCATGGGACTGATTAAATAAATAAATGCAAGGCTTATCATAATTCGTCATAAAATGTTTTGAACTATATTATTATTATATTATATATGGAGCATCCGTCTTGGAAAACAATATAACGATAAAAATAAGCTGTAGGTAGGTGCCAGTAGTATTTATAATTTTGCCACATTACATTTAATTGAAAAATAGATGCATAACTTTGGTTAGCCGTTTATTATTAAAGAGAAACGACTTACGGGCCTATTTTTTAAAAGTTTGTCTCAGGGAGAGTAAATTATGATGTGCCATAGGATTTTTCTGAATTTTATGTTTGACAATATCAAGTTCTTATATCAATAACATGTTAAATGAATGTACATAGTCGTATTTTACAGTTGATTGGGGTTTACAACGCAGCGCAGCGGTGAGAAGAAAATAGCGACTCTAGTGTCTTAAAAAAAATTGTACGAGTAAATGTTTATAAAAATAATATAACAGTTCTTCTATTTTATTTAATCTACTTGAAATAAACTTTTAAAAAATATTTATGTTTATCACAAAATAATACTATAATTTAGAATTAAAGTGCCTCTAAATAAAAAAAACTAAGAACTAATTTTGTGTTATAATTTGGTTAAAAACCCATAAAATGCGTTTTTTATTATCAGAAATGAAATCTACGTTCTTAATTTATTCGAAATCGATACCAAACATGACGTATTAGCTATACCTACGTGGTCTTCCAGATTTTTTAAAGTGAAGCTGGGTGGTGCGCCCCTTTCACCCCCCCTCCCCGCTGTCAGAAGGCTGATTACCGACGGCTACTGATTCTAAACGGCTTATTTTAACGTAAGGAATTGTAATTGTGGCAAGTTTTAAACTTCAGCATGAAATAGTAAGTTTTTTACTAACAACCCTTTTCATGGCGGTTAAAAGAAAATTGCGGCCCGGGATAGCAAAAGATTTTTTTATGCGGTTTGTTATTAAGAAAAGTAATATAAAATTATATATTTTTTAATCTACATAAACTAGACTTTATTAACATATTTTTTGTTCATTAAAAAAACTAGTATTTTTTGAATTTACAGTAATTTGAACAATAAAAACGAAGTTACGTAATTCTAAGTTTTAATTTTTTGTTAAACAAATCATCACAAATGTCATTTTTTATTCCAGAAATGAAATCTACGTCCTCGATTTATCCGAAATTGATACCAAACTTGACCTATTAGCTATGTGTGGTCTCCCAGAATTTTTAAAATGAAGCCGGGTGGAGCGCCCCTTCCAACCCCCCTCCTCGCTGCCAGAGGGGGTGCTACCGAGGGCTACCGATCGAAATCAGACTATTTTTACATTAGAAATCAATGTTCCAAGTTTCATGCTTCTGCATGAAAAAAACAGGTTTGACCCATTTTTGTCGCTTAGTGACTCCACTATCACCAATGGTTTCTACATTTATTTATTTATTTAACCAAAACTTATACAATCATTACAGGCTAGGACCTAATGCGATAGTATAGTAATTATCAAAATCTTAATACTATTTCTTATTTCCGTAACATAAAATATTTAAAGTTACTAACGTAAACTCATTCAGAGTACAAGTAAATATATCTACTTGGTCCGCTATGACATTGATAGTGCGAAGTGCCCGCGTCAGAGGCGCTTCACTCAGGAGTTTAGTTCTAGCGGGCGGCACCCACAGGAGCGGGGGCCGTCGCCGCCGCCACACGTACCTATTCGGCACGTATAACCCTACCTGCGACAAAATATCACCATTATAAACCTTCGACCTTATTATTTTAAAAATATAACTAACGAGCGCAAATTCCCTTCTGACCCTTAGTTCATTATATCCCACCATACCCAATATAAAAAGAGTGGGATACATTAATGGATAGAAAGGATACACTCCATATTGTTTTAAATACAAGTACCTAAGAAATTTATTCTGTATCCTTTCTATCATTAGTATATATTTTGTTCCATTAGGTGACCAGATGACACTATTGCATTCTAAGTGGCTTCTCACTAAAGCGCTATAAAGAGCCGACACTGCCCCGATGTTTGAGAACCCTTTAGCCGTACGTAGAATGAACCCTAGATTTCTGAACGATTTTTTACAAATTTTGATAATGTGATCTCGAAAAGTTAGCTCTGAGTTAAAATTAACACCCAAATCCTTCACGTCTTTGACCCTGGCTATTGGCACCCCGTCTATATAGTATGTTGGCAGGGTGGAATTGCGCGCCCTTGTAAAACTAATAGTCATGCATTTGGATACATTAAATTCTAATTGGTTTCTCTTACTCCAAGCCACTACCCTGTCTATGTCCTCCTGCAGTCTTACACAATCGCCTTCGTCATTAATATCTAGAGAGAGCTTTAAGTCATCTGCGAATAACAAGCATTTTGAATAATGTACTGCTGATGGTAAGTCGTTTATCATTAAAATAAACTGCAATGGGCCTAAATTACTGCCTTGATATACGCCTGACCTGGTGAAATATGGTTCAGACCTATTCCCGGAATATTCCACATACTGTTGCCTATCTTTCATATAACTGGCAAAAAAATTTAAAAGATGTGGGGTAAAGCCGAAGCCTGCTAACTTTGTCAATAAGACGTCATTATTGACTAAGTCAAACGCTTTTCTAAAGTCAAAGTATGCAGAATCCGTCCTCCCCCCACCATCTACTACTGGCAACAGATATGTCATGTGACTGAGTAAGTTGCTGGTAGTGCTTCTTGCGGTTCGGAAGCCATGCTGAGCATCTGAGAGCTGAGAGCTAACCTGAGCTGTTATGCCCTTGTGAATAGCTGACTCCAACACCTTCGCCGGAGTTGACAGTATGGCGACTGGTCTGTATTGATCTACTTTTGTACAAGCTTTTCCCTTCGGCACAGGTACAACTCGGGTAATTTTCCATCTCTCCGGGAATTCGGCACGCTTCAGACAGAGATTAAATACGTGATGGAGTGGCTTCGCCATGACCTCTCCACAATCCTTAAAGATATACGGCGGTATTCCATCTGGACCTGATGAATTCTTCGGCTTAAGTTGCTTAATCGCATCAAGAACCTCTTGGAACTGCAGCCCATCAAGGTGTACCCGTGCCGCTGAGTTTTCGCCTCCTGCTTCGGATATCGCAGTACTCACATCCAATTGCGCTGTCTCTGTGCTGTAAACTGACTTAAAATATTTGGCAAATTCTTGAGCACATTCCCCCTCACTTAATACCTCTCCATTTTTTAATATCTTTTTCGGAGTTCTGCAGCCTCTTTTTGAGTTTGCATAACTCCAAAAGAATTTCGGATCTCTCTGTAGCTGATTTTGAATATTCAGCTTATATTGCTCCTCTGCCAGTGATATATTAGTTTTAACTCTGGCCCTACATTCGGAAAACTCCATAAAGTCACTACGCGTTCTACTCGATTTATATTGTTTATGCAATTGCCATTTCAGTCTAATGTCTTTTATTATATCGACCGTATACACTCAGGATACACGTACTGCGAATTCGACCTATTCTGCTTTTTCGGTACGCAACATTCAATAACCTCATAAAGCTTATTGTAAAAAAAATCTAAACTTTTTTCTAGCCCTAAATCATAAATCGGCGTCCAGTCTACTGCCGCTATTAAACTATATAATAATGGAAAGTTCGCTTTTTTATAATTATAATGATGTATAGTCGCGTCAGGTAAGTATGAGCCGGTCGCAGCGGCCGCATCGGCGGGGCCGATGTGGTCGTGGGCCCGCCGACGCGGCAGCCGCACCCTCACCTCTAACGGCGGGTGGTACTCGTCCACCGGCACGAGAGGCATCTCCGCCGCGACCACATTCACACTATCACTGTCCGGAAACGCACATAAAACTAAATCTAGTTGCCTATTATTGCAATTACTCACCTTGTTACTCTGAATGAATCCACAATATGACAAAAAATATTCAAAATAATTATTGATATTCGTTGAACAAGAATACAAGTTAAAATCTCCCAACACAATAATATCCTTGTAATGATTACAATAATCCTCTATTGTTTTAAATAACAACATATATTCATTGTCTGGGCTTCTTGGTGGAATATATACGACAATAATCAGAAATAAAAATCTATTACCTAGGTAAACTGCACTAATAACAAGTTCAAAACAATGATCGTCAATGTTTACATCTGTCAAAGCGGGTAAGTGTCGCATCTCTAAGCGCGGTGTGGCCACTAAACTCGCGCCGCCCTGTTTTCTTCCATCTGCTCTGTCACATCGAATTATTGTGTATTTAGGTGGAATTATTTCTGCGTCATAAATAGATTCATTGCATCCTGTTTCCGTCACAGCTATCAGATCTGCGTTAGACGTTTCTACACCTAAATAAAATGTGTCTAGTTTAGTCCGAAGCCCTCGCACGTTCTGATAATAAATCAAAATTTCTGTGGGTGGTTTGTTTATGTTGTTTCTACATAAGTTTGGGTGGATTGGGTTTTCCGAACCCAGCTGATTTCCGAAACCACACCCATTCACAGAATTCAATGTTAACCGGCCAATTTTGAGGATTGCATAGTTCATCGTATTTACTTTCGGGTATACCTATAATAAAAGACGCATAGTCTCTTTCTGTCTTGTGATTTATTCTATCTATTTTTAATGAGATATTATTGTCTTTCAATATTTTTTTGACATAATTTTCTAATTGTTCTATGGTGGTTTCCTTGCGTAATCGCCAAACATGCAAGTACTTTTTACGCTCAGTCCCCTGTATTTCCATTCCAGTACCATCACCGAGACCGCCTTTCTTTACTGCAGTACTTGGATATCTCTTCTTTTTCCTGTTTATAACTGTCCATTCTCCTTCCGATTCATGAACTTTCTTGTCTTCGGTTGAGTTTTCTAATGTTGGTAATTGTCCCCCTTCTTCTTCAACACCTTCTACCATAATATTTTTATTCATCGCAATATTCAATTTACTAGTATTTTGTACCTTTCGTGACATCTCTGGTTTCGTGGCCCCACACTGTTCTTTACTTTTTTGTAGGGTAGGTAAAACCATGGCCGCATAACTTTTAGCATCTTGTTTGCTCGTATCTTGTCCCATTGTAATAATGCCCGATAGTTTAGTTTCTAATTGTTCATTTTTTTCTTTTAGACGTTGAAGTTCAGTTTGCAATAACTTAACTTTTTCGTCTTTTTCTCTATCTACCGTCATTTTTTTACGAATCTCCTGTAATTCTGTTTCCGTCTTTTTGAACTGACAATGAAGTAATTCATATTTCTTAGATTGCTCATCCATGCACATTTTCATCTCCAATCGGAATTCCTGCAGTTCTTTAAGAACTTTACTCTCATTGTCCATAATGATGGAGACCTCTTCATTATGACAACCGCGATCTAACTTCACGTAAGATATTGGTGTGAAAGTTTGGTTTAACACAGTATTGCCTCGGACAGGTGTATTCGTGTTGTCCGTCTTTGGCTTTATCCGTACACATTCAGGACATACCCAGTTCGTTTTATATTCTTGCGTAAATTCTTCAAACTTATCCTTGGCTATGTTCAGGCACTTCAGATGATACAATTTCTTGCATCTTTTTCTGAACACTCCATGAATAAAATATCGTAAATAACTGCACTACACCCACTGCACTTGTTATTATCCATTTTTATTTAATTATTTCGCATAAGCACGTAAAATTTCCGTCCTCTCGCTGTCACAGTTGACAGCATGCGCTAACGACACATGAGCTAACGACTGTCCTACATTTCATTTAGGAGACAATTTAGACCCACAGTTATGTATACCTGAAACTGGGCGTCAAGAACTTTCATCTTCATGATGATCAAGTTTTATTAAAAAACAGCTCGCTCGCAAGCCAATCGCTGCTCTCTGCTGAAGCTTACAACTTATTGTGTATAAATAGCTTAGACTCTCCAATAATAGCACATAGGCTACTTTAAGAAGGGTAAACAGCTAGGAAAAGCTTGTCCTTAATTAAGTATTTTCTGAACTGAAGTTGTTTTACTGAACCGTGAACGGTATTATTATCACGAGTCGGTATTATTATAGAGATCTATTACGAGATTTAATAGCCTTCTACTGATGATTTGAGTTTAAAAATATCTTCATAATAAATAACAAAATATTATAGTATCTACCATGTATATTCCGTTACTTTTTGACTCAACACCAATTTATCTGCTCTGTCAACGTGGACTGAAACACAATTCTTCCGTAATTTTTTCACCAGACCCCGCATTTAACTTGCATAATTCCTTTATTGTTCTAAAATATTTCCATCTTAACATTAAGCCACATAAACGAGTAATTTATCTCTAAAAATAACCCATTAATGCATATAATAATGCCAACGACACTCTAAATTCAGTCCCCAACAATTATGAGGGGTCTTCACGTTCATTTGACAAAGGACACTCCGAGAAATAGCAATTTCATTCCAATATTCTAAGATTAAGTTCCTTTTACTTCGGGAGATAAACGTCACTTATGTTAAGGTACATTTATTGACACTTGAAACTACATTATTTACTATCAGTGATCAGAGAAATACTAAATAGATCATAGGGGTTGTTGAGATATATTTTTTATAGAAAGACCATTAAACTGCGTATTATTATTAAAAAAACAACAGCAACAAAATTGAATTTCTACAAAATATAAAATATGCACACAAAAGGAGACAATTTTATAATATTACACTAGATGGATCGTTTTCTTTTATAAGAAATACTAAGTGTATTTAAATGTGTAGAGAAACTTATGGACCTTTTTATTTATTTTTGTCCGTGACTTTGATATTAAGTAAATTAATTTTAAAGGACCTTTACTGAAAGGTCCTTTAGCTCCTAGACTTTAACAAATGAGTGGGATCCATGACCCCGAGAGTGATTACAATGAAAGCCTCATTCCGATCTAAAAACGTCAATTAAGACCCTTTCATCGCGGAATACAGAAATATGCGACCCCTTGACTTAATTGTGAACCTGTCAGCTGTTATCTTATTATGGAGATTTGGCTGATTTCACTGAATTATGGAAGCCAACATTGTCTTGCTGATTTCCTTTAAAAGACTTCGTTATAATAGTCACAAAGTTTAGTTTACACATTATACTTGTTATATTATAATTTAAGGGACCTAAATTAAAGAAAAAAACCTACAGACATACGTAATAGACGAAGAGACGGTAGTAGAATAGAACAGACGAAGAAAAAGTCTTGGTATATTGACTCTATCTAAAGCAAAAATTGAAACCAATACTCATAGTCCTTAACTAGTTTCACTATAACTAAATATCTCATTTAATTCTTCTCAAAGAAGGAAAGCTTTCTTGTCAAAGAAGGAAAGCTAGAAACCCAATCAAATATCGCACTATTACTGACTTTTAAATAGAAGCTGCTCCTCGTAGACAAGTCTTTAATCAGTTTAAATCTCCTTGTTGCAGATGATGGGCACCTAAACCTCCACGATGGAGCGACGGGAGGAGGTGCACCGTCACGGCTGCAGCATCGCCAAGCAGACCATCCTCACGACCCACCCCAGCGGCCTCCAGACCAGGGTCTCAGTGGAACTGGCCAACTTCGACGCTCTATGCGTCCACTCTGAATGCAAGACCACCAAACGACCTCAGAACAGCCCATTCCTAAACCGAAGATTGGGAGGAGTTTCCGCCCATGGCACTCCAGTTTTAGGAAGGAGAAGTGATGCGGTCAATGAGGGGAGATTATCCCAGCAATGTACTCCGGTTATGAGGAGGAGGGAGGTGGAAAGTCCGGGGGGTTCGCCGCTGATGGTGAGGCGAGCTGATGATGAGGAGGAGGGGTCGGAGGTGGATAATAGTGTCATCAGTGGCTGGTTGAAGTTCCGGGACAGCAAGCGGGTGAGTGATACTTATAAGTGCTATTAGACTTATTAACATCTCAAAGTTATGATACAATAAATTAATTGAAATACGTCTTTTTGGATTGCACTCGTAAATTTTCAGGTCTTTGAGGGAAAGGGGTGTGGAAGCACATTCCACGTGGTGCAAACCCTCGTGCCAACAGTGCTTTCGTCATTATTTTGTTTTTTTTAGTCTATTATTTAAATTAATGGCTAAAGTACGTATTTCAACTTGAAAGTAACATTGGTCTTTTACAAATTTTACTCGTCTACATATGTTTTACATCAAAATAAATTTTTTGCCAACACCATTTTTTCTCTTTGAAATGCTCTATGAAAATGTCGGACGCGAAATATCTGGACACAGCCTTATAAGAACACTGCCTAAAAACATCAACTTGCCTTAGAAATGGTAATTCAAAAGTGAAATGATTTATGAACGGCGTGAACACAGTGGTTTTTACGGGTGATTCTTTTATCTACAAACGCAATGCGATGCACTGCGCATAACGCAGTGCGGGTGGAGGTGCCACATAGTTTATTGCTCTGCCCTAATCTTCGTAGCGGGTATATGTCCGAATATAACTGACTTTTTTCGTTTGTATCTTTTAACTAATTTCATCAGAAATAAATAAATACTCATTGTATGTAGCGTAAACCATTTAATTTTATTATATACTTCTTACTTCGGAAAATGTATCAAGTAACTATAAGAACAACATGAATTGTTGAAATTTATAATAACAAATCTAGTTCATTTAAGATTTTGTGCTACTAAAGGAAAAACGAAACCTCCTGATCACTCGTGTGTCTGTCTGTCTGTCTGTCTATCAAGACCCTTTAACTCCAACACACGTAGAGTTATCGAGTTAAAAACTTTCCTTGTCTTTATTATACCACGCTATTCTATTTTCGCATAGCCTCCATACAGGTTGTTCTCAATTTATGTTCCATCAAAATACATGATGTTATCTTACATACTCGTACGTTGAATAAATAAATAATAATTGACGTGGAAACATAAACAACTGTTCATACATAAATGTAAATATTACTAGGATCTTTATTGCTATGTACATGTAATGTTATATTCTCAGGTTGGTTTATAAAGTGTAATAAAAAAAATTAGTAAATACGCCAAGCGCAAGTCAACTACGCTCAATGTAGGCTTCCGTAAGAAAGTCCATGGCTGAAACCATATTCTTGATTTTAAGATTTTTAAAGCTGTGCTTCAGAATTATACACCGATGAACCGATTTTAATGAAAGTTGAATAGTGCCCTATTATGTACTAAACGTTAAGCGTAACCTATCAACGCACGACTCCAATCTGCTCAAATATTGATATGAAATTTGGCACAGAGATATAACTTGTCACAAAGAAATCCGCCAAGAAATCAATCCGAGAAAATCCGGACATAATATGCTTCTAAATAATTTGTATAAACGCATTGGAAAATGTGTGTAAGGGATTTGCACATTACACGGTCCTCGAAAGCCTTCCGCGTGACGCTCATTAATAACAAGTCTAAACCTAAATAGCGCAGACGGAACTCCTCCCGGCAGGTAGTCGAGAGGCTCTGAGAGCTGCCACAACTGGGCTAAGGGCTTTCCACCTTGCGGGTTAGGGGTGGGGTGACTGCTAACTCATAGTTATCGATATCGATTCATTTTGCTAAGACTTATTTTATGATCGATGTTTTTTGAATATAAATAGGTACATATAACATGATTTACGCGCACACACATATTATTATAAATAATAATTATTGGAGGATTAGCTAATTAATTAGCATGCTTGTAATTGGATCTTTTTTTTAATTTGTTACTACTCGCTGTCACTGTAAACTCGGCTGAACATCGCAAACCGAGCAGGGAGGTATTGAAAATCAGCGCTGTGTGAACATCCCTGTGCACCTAGCATACGCTGAAGGGGGGCACCCTTTTGTCCATTTTTCTCATTGTTTTTTGTGTACCAAGTTTTTCTTATCATGTATCTTGTTTTGTTTTTATACCCTACTCTCTTTTTTTATTTGATGTTATAGTATGTAATTTGGACAATAAATGATTTTTTTTTAATTTGTGGTCCAGTTACTTCTGTATTACACTGTTTGTCGCAGTGTGAAATTTTCAAACAAAACATATATTTAGTATTTTGTCAAAAGCAACTCTGACATTGCGACACTTTCAGCATGGAGCAGCGTTCAGTCATAACTTTCAGTTTCCATTGCATTTTTGCATTGGCATGGGCTTTAGTAAAGCGCATTACAAACATCGTTATAAAGGTGTCAAATAAATCTCTTAACCTAAAGCGCGTTTAAAAAAAAGATAATACTTTTTAAAAGTTTTTGGATACAATATTCTTAATTTCAAAAACAAAATTCAACATATCTATGATCTAAAATTATGTATTGTAACAACCTAAACACCATGTTGCTTGGAAAATAAAGAATTAAATTGATATTTTTTTTAAATCTATCGATACACTCCTCATCCCTAGCAAACATCAAAGTAATAGCAACAAGCGTTCGTACTCGCGTGTGTACGCCTCAACTCCCACTGGTACTAGTCCGTGTAAAAAGATAAGGGCCGTGCGAATAGAGGGCGTTAGTATGCTAATATTATATACTAAACACTACAAAAAATATCTAAAATTGATAAAAAGTTAGATATTTGTGTAATGCTTTCTGTAAATTAATTAAAAACAATAGTTGTCCCTCACAATTTCGTATAAAATATACGAGTACGTTAGCTGAAAAATCGCCTGCAACCTGTTTTTAACCTGTCCTTGTTACCTACATTTTTTTATACGTTATAATTTAGCCTTTGAACACAATTTCGCTTGATAATAAGCGTGGATGCGGCCTTAGATGGTAGCAGACTAAACCTAGGAAGCGGGATAAATCCCTCCCTGGCTTCACTGAACATCATTCCGGAACACGGTGTAACGAATAAAAAAAAATAAAAAATTAAAATTTTATGTTTCCCGTTGAGCGCGGGGGTGAGAGCCGCGTCCAACGTGAAACGGGGGTTTAAATGCAAAGGTGGGGCGCACTACGGGTAAGCACAGTAGAAAAATAAAAGGTTGACGACCTTGGGACAAATAGGTCCCCGAACAAAATTGGTGCAAAACTTACCCGTGTGTCCCCACACTAAAGATTACTAAAATTCAGAGGTTCGTTACATACATTGTTATCTCAAAATAAACTAGTGCACGGAATCGCGGAGCCGGTCTAGTACCTGACTTTTATTTCAAGGACCGTATCGTGGCTTTCTGGAGTCTTGGTGTAATCTGAGGATTAAATAATAAACAACGAAGTTAATTTAAAATTATATTTATTGTTGATCGCACGCCTGACAACTTATATTAAATTAGAATTATGTTTAGGTTACCATGAGTTGGGACAATTCCCCAACGCACAAATATAGGCTATATCGTACCAACACTAGAATATAGTTAGCCCGACAAAAACTAGGGTTAGAAATAAATTAAATTGTTCCGAGACGTGGATCCACTACAATATCTCCTCGTATCGGAGTATGCTTACTACAAGTTACAAATGTTCAGGGTCATTTCCCCATCAAGTGGTCAACGTGTACCCCGTTAAGCGGTGGCACCAAAATTAGGTTATTGCTACTAAATATAATGATGTACCGTTTGCGTATCCTGCAGGGCCGTAGGCTAGGAGAGGCAAGGCCGTCAGTATTCACGGGGAGCTTGGTAATAAAGCTTAACTTGCCGAAGCGGCGTGGCGAAATTCCACAGATGGACGCGCGGCCGGTGAAGGGGCAGGTTGCTCGCTGGAGTAGCCAGCGGCGATCTAATTGCTCGTGGAGCCTTGAAGGAAGCCGGGATCGTGGGCGTGCTCAGGTGGGCCGTAACCCAAGACCCGCTATGGAAAAGCGAAACAAGGTGACATTGAATTACGATTCCTCTTCAAAAGGTTGGCGGAACGCATAGTGAAGCTATGCGCTCGTTCGCACGAATGAAATAAAGTAAACACTCACGTTTCTTTCGGGATTTTAGTATATGTGTCCAAATTAGAACAGATATCGGCGCATTCGCCGCTCGCTCGCAAAAGAATCTTTTCCTTCCAATCATGGCGGCTTCAAAGAAATGACGTGGAATGGAGGGAAATGGGGTCATCTATGTCAAAGGAGCGTTTCGTTACTACCGACGCCAAGGTACATTCACACAAGTCGTATAAAATTAGAATAGCACTATTTATTTTAATATTTATGTATGAGTGTATTCTAAATGTATAACTAAATCACTATGTAATATTATTCCTATTTATTTTGTTTTATATAGATGTTTGATTAATAAACTAGTATTTACGCGACTTGTCATTGTTAAATGCAAAAATCGCGACACTAACAACGGAACGTAAAAACTTCTATTATTGTTTATGCTATGTTATCGGTTGCCATTAGAAAAATTGTAATGGTTTTAGAACGAATTTATAAAATGTGATAAAAATAAATGCCAATTATAATCTAATCTGAATTGTTTGTATTATTCCCTAATTAGTTAATATAAATTTAGAATAGTTTTATTTATATGCGAGTTTGATCGTTCGTAAATCGATCGATTTCATCCGCAAATCATAGATCAGTGACAGCTGTCAGTGAATAAGTGTAGCTGTCACTGTCAATGCTTCATCTGCCTATGTCAGCTGATATTGTATTCAAATCGATTTCCAAATAAATTATCCAAACCTTGTAATTATGTTAAATTATGGAAAAACAAGTGCTTAGTATGTTAAAATGTGATGGCTAACGATACCCCCTAATAAGGTATGCTACAACGGTAGCAATGACCGCTTGGCGACACGGTTTTGTCCAGTGGGTGGTAACAAGCCACGGCCGAAGCCTACCACCAGTATGGCGAAAAACTGACTATTATTAGTCAAGCGTGGAAAAACCACACTTAACTAATAATAGTCATTGGCCGGGATTCCAACTCGGTGATCCAGAACCATCATCTGCACCACATAACCTCTTGGCTACCCCCGCTTCAACAACTAGGCCGCATAAATCGGCAGAGCATTATTAGCATTCAGTACCAGTAAAAATTTAAATATCCAGTATAAAAGTAATTGGTCCAGTTCTTTCGGTAGATTTCAACAACAAACACCGATACTAGATTATATATTGGCCAAGTGAATTTTAGAAAATTTGATAAAGAATTTAAATTCCCCTAAAATATCAATACCTTTCTCTTTCCGCACAGACAACCCGCACCGTAAAAAATACAATTACGGTCCAACAAGATAACTCCGAATAAAGCCGGGGTATAATATAATGCACAAATTAAATTACTCTGTAAAAACGAGTTGTAAACTCGACGTGATTTTGAGACGAGTCGAGTACTTGGAATATACAAGATGTTAGAAAATGTACGTTTTACTAATTTTCATTAAGAATGTATAATATTTTTTTATACAACGAAGTAAGAAGACGACAAGACGCTCTCCTGATGGTAAGAGATAACGCTGCCCATAATTAGTACAATGCTACCCAGAGAGAGAGTCATAAGATGTTAAGACTCTTCAGCCCAGTAATTATTTTTCATCCCTTAATTTTCTAGTACAATAAGACGACATACGTTAATTTTATGGTTAACTATAAATTATCGGACTAGCTAACTACGTTTTGCTGTTGCAGTGTTACCTAGGTTTTAACAAGTACGAGGTTCTACGCCAATCTGCTTTATGGTGGTTATCTAAAGATGTAAAGCCTTCATAGCCCAGTAATTTTTCAGTTTTAGAAATATATTTATTTTTAATTTTTATTCACTAAAAGCAGTGTGACAAAGAATCTTGGTTCCTTCTTCAAGATTGTGACACATACTCACATCCATACTTTGTCATTTTTATAATAATGCATTTTTACATATTTTTTTTTGCATTTTTACTAATAAGTAGGAAGTAGAAAAAAATGAAGCTAACATTGTCTTCATTTCCTTCTTTTATTTGATTTTTCATTTGAATTCATTTGAAGTTACTAAAAACAGCACGAAAAACAGTCTAATATTCCTGTAGGTACTAAAAAGACTCATCCCACTTCAGATGTTGACATTTGCTTCTGCTCCAAAGTAACGTTTCATTTAACGCTTAGACGCTGTATAATAAAACAATAAAAGCCTTTTGTGCCGATACAAGGAGTCCGTATAACAGAGTATGCAATAAACCTATTCAGCGACACTCATCTGTTTGTTTATGGTCTACGTTTTTCTCTTTTTCTCGAAGATAACATATTAAAGGTGGTGCCGTTGGGTCATTCATATTTTTTTTTATAGATATATAAATTCAAATACTTATGTCATATTGTCTGAAAACGAGTAATATTTTGATTTTTGTAGGTATATGGTGATTTGATTGACCTCGCTGTAGTTGTCTAATATATAATTATATTTTTGTATTTTAATATATTTTGTCTTATTTAAAACACTCAATCGCCTAGAATATATACTATCGACATAAATAATAAAATAATATAATAAACAATAGATTGCAAAAAAATCAACAATTATTGAAGAAAAAAAAAAGGAAGACATGTAATCTCTTTCTGTCTTTTTCACAGCAACACTATGAAATATAAAAATGAGAAATTCTATATTATATTTAACAAGCTGTGCTGAGCGGTTTTCTTCTTACTTGACGCAACGTTAATTTCACAAGATTTTACGATACGAAAGCTTCTACCACGGAAACAGGACAATCTAAGTTTTCATGTCACTTGGTTAACGTACTTGCGGTTTATAACCGGATATATTGCGTGTGTTTCCATTTACAAAACATCACCAAAATCCCTCAACAAACGAAAGCATCTGTCCCTTATTACTGCTCATAAAGAAACAAGGACAAGGCATTGTTGATAATCTTCGGAGACAGTAAAAAATGTCACATAGGCACAGTGTATTACAGTGCGGGAATTTATAGCTTTATATAACCTTCTTTTGGGTGGAAAATAGCAACAATAAGGCCAAGTTTACAAAAGAAGTGTGTTTTAACGTGTAATTTAGTCTCAGTTTCTTATCTAACATTCAAAATATTATTGAAAAATTTTTGAGTATCTATAATTATTAAATAATAATAACTATTGGTGTTCATATTTCAACTTATCTTAGATTTTTACTTTTTAGCAGAGTCAAATAACTATCTTGCAGATTAAAGTCGCCACAGTTTTACGGACCTTCAGAAACAATACCTAAATTTGTTTCATAAACTATAATTTATTTATTAAAAGGCAAATCTGTAGGTAGTTATTGATGTACTTAGTACGTGCTGGACATTTTGCCTTCAATAATATAATCCTAAAAAGTAAAAAAAAATACTACATAATTTTTCCATGATCCTTCCCGACTTCCCCAGTAACTGCACAACTTAATTCACAGTTGTTTTACTATTCCACATTATACTGTGACCAGCATTTCCCGTTTGTAGTGGACAGTTCAGTTTTTGTGCACACACTGTGAGGCCACAGGTCAGTGAGTTATCACCACGCGTTGGCAATGTCTCGGACAAATGAGGGGACAATTTGCGCCATTACTGGGAAATACGTGGACAAAATTATTGTACCTATAGGTATTACGTTTTAGTTTTTCATTGTTTTTTTTTTTTGGCATTCAAAAATTATGTTGTGAATCTTCTTTTTGAATATAATCATTTAAGTTATTATTTAATTAATCTTTACATTATAGTATAAGACAAAGTCGCTTCAGTGTATATGTGTCTGCACTTAGATCTTTAACCCTTAATTGGTCGCGTGGGGTGTCATACACCCCAATGCGAGTTTCCAGGCTCATAACATTTTTATGTTGAACAAGCTGCAACCCGCGGTGTTACCCGCTGCAAAATTTTCGATGGCCTAAGATTTAGGCCAAGTGGGGTTACGGTGAAATTTTTTGCCAAGTGTGGTTACGTTGAAGATTTTTGCTAATTATGTTTACGGCGAAGATTTTTGCCAAGTGGGGTTACGGCTAAGATTTGCCAAGTGGCGTCATTGGCAAAGATGTTGGCCAAGTAGGGTCGATGGCGAAGATTTTGACAATTAATTGTCAAATTTCAGAACTGTCATTTTTTTTTAATTTATTGGATTTTTTACTAAAACTGTTTCTTTTATCAGGATAAAAAGTAGCCTATGTGTTATTCCAGAGTTTTGGGTATCTTCATACCAAATTTTAAGTCAATCGGTTCATCCGTTTAAGCGTGAAGAAGTAACAAACATACACACACACTCACACACTCACACACTCACACACATACACACAAACTTTCGCTTTTATAATATTAGTAAGATTTAGCACGCTTATTTTTTTTATAGCTTCCTAAATATGTCTAAAGTACACGATTCAGTTGCAAGCGGAGCTCGGTTGTAATAGATTGAGCTCATTGATATAGTCGTATATAGACATTATAGTCATAGTATAGACATTTTTGCATTATTTTTGTGTGTGTAACAAGTCAATTTTTTTTTCTTTATTTCTTTCAATAAGTTAAACATCCCTTACTGCGTGTAAAGTAGAGTCCTTTACAAAAGACACGTCCCTGTCAGGCAGTAAATCATGGCCGCCCCAATAAACATAGACAAATGCCCGATTAGACGCAGATACGGTCGGCCCTGTTTAGGCTAATTGCGCTCATTAATGACGTTGTCTGCGGGATAACCAATGATTAACTGTGTGTGATATGGATAGTGTTGTACTAGAGAGGCTTGTTGGATCACTGAATTGATAGCTTTTACTATGAGATGATAAGTTTAATTAAAGGAAAAAAATCGATTTTAAGTGAGTCTGAAAATGAGCACGTAGGCGCTCTCACAGTTAGCTTGACTCAAATTCGAGGACGTTTTAATTCATATCTTAAAATCTTCTTAACCGATTTTGATGAAACTTAACATATTTTATGATTTTCAATTTGAAATGAAATGAAATGCTTTATTTGCAGGAATGTAGTACAATTTGGTCTTATTTTTGCTCTAGGTCTAGACATTCCGCCTCTTCGAGGCATGCAAATGTTCAAATCAACTACCTAAGTCTATCAATAAACTTACCCTAAAAAGGCATGCAACCATAATATAGTGAAACACATAAATTCAATTCAACATACATTCAATTCACATTAAAAATCAATTGATGATGTTTACAGTGAGGTTAATTTATCGAGTTTATCAATACAACAAATAGAACATAGAGTTATCTATTCTAGTTAAAGACTTCATAACAAAAGGATCTCATTGAGAAGAACAGGCAAGAAATTTATTTAACATTCCAAAGTTTTAAAATCATTTTCAATAGCGATATACATAGAGATAGTAAAGTGCTTAAAGATCACCATTAACGCAAATGAAAAGAAAACTGCAATTAAACACGTTATTATGTTACCAAATACAACACAAAAAGTAAAAACTTTTCAACAGCTGCACAGTTGAACAAAAAGCAACGAATAGATCTATCTGACCGCGGGTGAGTTTTTCATCTGCTGGTTACAAAACTGCAGCTCATTCATAGACAATATAACGTTATAGATGGCGAGTCAACATAGCCGAAAATCTTCGCAATCTGAAGTGATAAAGGGCTGGTCACATATTCCGAATACCACTAAATAATATAATGGTTAATGCAGTGTGAAATTTGGTGACATTGCAATAATAATTATTTTACAACTACAAATTTTTGTTTTGTTATTTTTTAATCCACAGTCTAAACAAAATTGCCAAATTATGGCGGGTTACGGAGGGTCGTTGGATGGTATTATTGGACCATAAAAGGTAGAAACTCTTTGATTTAAAGACATTTTTACAATATAATGGACTAGATGGCTAGTTTTGATTGCCTCGTTTAAAGTAGAAACTCTTTGGTTCAAAGACATTTGACGTGTGTATGCTGGGCATGGTTAGCGAGAGCATACCCCCGGTTGCGCACTCTTGTACCCTCAAAGCACATTTCGACATTGACATAAGATTAGCAACTCCTGTCCCGCTGTCAAGAGTTTTTGACGTTTGTAAGAGAGCACAATGACATTGGGCTGTAGCTACAAATTGTATGCAATGACAGTGCGGGTAGCAAGAGTATAGTCTTGATATATGTCAGTTTACTCTTGACAGTGGGACGGGATTTGCTAGTCTTATGTCAATGTCGAATTGTGATACGAGGGCTGGTTGAGCCCTCTATGATTAAATCCAAATTCACGGCATCAATGCTAATACGAGTATATCATCTGTCAGTTTGTCCAAATTGCCTGTCTGTCTGTAGATGCACTGAACCTTCTGCTTTTGTTACTGTAATGGATTTTTGTAAATGTCCAGTCGTATTTTGAGTGTCCATACTAAATGAAATTGATACACGTAAATTGGTTTGAATAAAGTGCAAGATAAATTAATTGAATACCGCGAATTGGCATTGATATTTTTTTAATTAATTATTTCGTAGAGTACATCTAGTTTATAATCTGGAGAGTCTAGGCTTGAGTTCTTGTGTGGGACGATTCTTTGCTAAGCACTATCGATTCTAGCAGTTGTTCTTAAAGTAAAATGATAAGTAGAAACTACATTACTAATTATTATAATACTTTCCTTCTAAAGAAAGTTAGCCACATATAACAAAGTTAGCCAATTGTTAGACAATAAAGATATCTGGAAATTTCTGCATGATTATGATAGTGCCACTCAAACGAACAAAAGAAATAATGTAAAATAAAATATATAAATCATAGGAATATATATTTTTATTTTACTAAGTAGGCCAACATTTGACCACATCCTATTTGATGGAAAGTGTAGAGTGTGTATGTAGTATGTAGTGTATGCGCTCGACAATTAATTAAAGTCAACGAAAAAGAAAACAAACAATAATATAATAATACGGCAACAAGTAAATAAATGTTATTTTAATCTCGCTGCTTGTCCATTTATGTACAAATTCAAATTATTCCATCATCATTGAGGCGGATTATTTCAATAACTCACGACGGCGAATAATTCAAAAACGGGGATAATTCATCTGCCGTTTGTAAGTCAAAGTTATGAGATAAAGCATTTTTTATAAGTTTTATTAACTGTAAACTCTAACTCAAAAAGAATTTATTTAAATTTGCTACTTACGATAATACCTTTTGCATACCAATTTTGAGCGTTTTTTTGTTTATGCTTATTTTTTCTAAACGTTACCATCCTTTTTGGAAAGGTCTTCTATGGGAAGAACGGGCAAGAAACTTATTAGAACGTACGACTTCGACGCATGTAGGGGAAACTAATTAATTAAAAAAATCCAGACCACCTACCTATTCCATACGGAATAAATCATTGCAGAATATTGAGTAGTATCATGGTGACTAACCCTGCTGCGGACGAGTATTTCAGCTAACCTATTCGCACCCCGACAATATGGCGTGAACCAGAAATACACCCAGTTTTTTTTGTGGTGTGGGAAACCCACATACCACCCTGGCTCACCCTTGGCGTTGGGTGACGATGCGTAAGGCATTTATCTCCTGGTAAAATAGGTGATAAGCCCAATCAAAACCCCAAAGGTGATAAGGTAATACGGTTCGACATTCGTTTTAATTTAAATCCGCTATCTCACCAACTTTGTACCACACAACATTTGAGAAGATTCGTCGTATTTTTACGTCTCTACATAGAACGTACCGCGTTTGTCGGAATGACGGGAATTCTCATCCAGTTCTCAGGTCTCCAGCTTTTATCTTTAATCGCGTTTGATTAGTTCCCTCTATTGAAATAGTTCTGTTGGAAATTTGAGAGAAACGTAAGAAAGGCAGGTACATGTTGGTTTTCCTGCTAATACAAGTAGGTCACTGATAATATTTTTCTATTAGGTACCTAACTTGGTAAACATTTTTAACTTGGTAGTTTTATAGGATCCAAGATTCTGTAGACAAAATTCTGAGGCCTTTAGGATTTTGTGTCAACCAAAAACACATTTACAAGAGATTCACTTTCCATTACTCCTTTCTAGTCTTATCTATATCCGTTAGAGCGATTACTTTTGTATTGATTGGCTTTGTTTCCAATATCAAAAACTCTATGAGAATTTGACATTTTGCTAGAACATTTATAAAAATATTGTGGGTAGTGAAGCTCGCCTTAAGGTACCACCTAGCAAAACTAGATCTTAAAATGTTGAAAACTAAGCAATAACCCTCTTTACCTCCCCACAGAATAGGATTCCTCCATTTCGGCCAATTCGTCTCACAAAACGCTGTTTTAAATTGGTAATGCCACCGTTCCGTATATCTCCTAGTGATAAATATTAATACGATCCGCGAATGGCTTTGAGTAACTACATACGGAGATGGGATTGAAAATCTTAGGCTGTTAAAGTGTAAAGGATTTTAACTAAGTGTAGGAGAGCATGCGATATCCTCTCTGATTTAGTTGCCACGATGATAACTAATATTCTGTCGCGATTTGCCTTCGAAAGGTTAGTTCTTATTATCCCTCAGAATATCTTTATAAACACAATATGAGCTACTCTGATTTTTTTTTGACTTTTGCAGGCAAAAATCATTTAAACAATGCTCAGCTTACTAATACTTCAAACTGTCGGCGTCATCATAATATATATTATATGCTACAGATATTATGATCAGAACCAAGTTTATTTAACTCAACTCCTACTTAAAGTTCTCTATCGCATGTAGCGTTTAAACTACGTCTCTTTCTCTATTCCCCTGCTCTATATGTTTCTCTCACAGATTACTTAAAATATAAGATTGGCTAACATTGGAATATCGTATGAGACACATAGATTATGAACGTACGAGCGTACAACTGAGAACAAGGGCGATACGTACGCGAAAAATGTACGATATTACTTTGGTTCAAACTTCCTATTTGATTTTAGAAACTACCGTGAGTGTTATTCATCGCAAATTACGACACGGCATAGGAATTATATACCATCATTTAATTTAAGATATAAGTCATTAGTCCTGTCACTTAGAGGAGTCTCACTAGTCGTCGTCTTTGAGCCCATGTTATAAACATATTGATGTAGAGACAGACATTGATAAGTCGTGTCATCAATTACTTTTATATTATTTGATGGACTTCAATTCAATAATGTATGCCTACCAAAAACTCGCGCTTAACCGGTATTAGAGAGCTAAAATATTAAGTTTTTTTTTAATTTCCAATATGTTTAAAAGCACGGCCGTTCATCTTCCTTATTCGTTCAGTGGTTTAACAACTTTACGACTTTTGAAACGAAACGTAGAAATAGCACCAGTTACGTTATATTCTAAACGGTGGAGCAAGGTGTTTCATAATTGATACACTGTATAACTTTATACGAGTCTGGCTTGCCTTCAATTTATGTGAAACTGGATCTCATACTATCCTGGGTGATGTATGACTTCATGTCTTGAAATAAAATGCTGTAGTTGGTGGAGTTTTGATATTATTCGGATCTTAATACGTTTATAAGTGTCCAGTTTGAGAAGCTAAAATCAAAACGTACGAGTATTAATACATACGTAGGCAGTGGAGCAGTTTTTATGTCAAACAAAAAGTCACGTTTACAAAGTAATTTATTTTTAGACTCTACCATCCATTAGGAAACTATTTCTCTCGTTTACTCGTATAGGTCCGACCCCGTGGAAAACCTCAATAAAAGTTTTTTTTTTTATGTGATGATGTAGAAGACGAGTAAGACGCTCTCCTGATGTTAAGAGATAACGCTGCCCATAATCAGTACAGTGCTACTTAGGATTTCCCAATGATGTGAAACTCTA
This sequence comes from Hemithea aestivaria, assembly GCA_947507615.1. Classification (NCBI taxonomy): domain Eukaryota; kingdom Metazoa; phylum Arthropoda; class Insecta; order Lepidoptera; family Geometridae; genus Hemithea; species Hemithea aestivaria. The sequence goes on from OX382338.1 coordinate 16,010,386, forward strand.
GGAATACTGCACTAACGCTTCATACTCTAGAGTTAAGACTCTTTAGCCCTGTAAGTATCCTATGCCTCGTAATAGTATACCACCAAAATGTTTTCGCCATAAAAATGGACCCAAATCACCTGATAAATGCATCCCAAACATCTACCCTAAGGTGAAAAATTCCCAAAATAGTGTAATGTAAAGGCAATCAATGGTTCCACGTAACATCACGCTCCGTCACTGTCACGTACAGACAGAATGCCATACGTCACTGGGGTGTTACAGACACACTCACTAGGTCACTGGGCTATGCTATAGGTTGATCTACATCTGAAAGGCATACTTAACTGATTGATTGACTGATTGATCAATCAAAACATAGGTAAGATAATCATTGATTTAATTTTTAGTTTATCTCTATACACATTCAGATATTATGACTACATGAGTTATAATATCGATGACCTGAAACTGCAACTTATAGGTTGGCCACATAATCTATAAATTGTAATCTCTGACAGTGTAAGTAGGGTAACCTGTCCTGTTGGAGTATGAACCACTACGATTACTCATTTTATTTATTTTTTATATTGTGGTGTTCAATAAAAAGTTAGCTATCTTTCTATCTGAAACCACCTCACCAATCGAATTCGGGTCGGGACTTAGAGTAGATTTTGCAATCGGAGCAAAGTCACGGGAATAATCTAGGAATTATTATATTTAATGTATTAGATAAATATGAATCTAAACTTTTATAGACTGTTTAACCCTTTCAGGACCATAAGACTAGGAGAGGTAATGTTATGGTTATTTCTGTATAATATGATCTTTTTGATGTCTATTAAACATATTTTAAAGTCAAAAAGTAAATACCTGTTTTAGTTTTTTTGCAATTTTATGGTACATGGATGTCCCTATGGTCGTTAACGGTAAATTTTATTCGAAATTATTTTCAGTTTTGTTTCAAGGCTAGAGGAATATCTACTCTACTAGTCCACAATACGCACATCGTTTTCTGTTTATCTTTTTTTCGATGGGTTGTAATAGGGAAGATCGTTTTATAGCTTTGCATAATATGGTAGGTACTTTCTCATTTTTTCAGAAAGCCACAGAGACTTGCCTGATCTACAAACAACCAATAAATCTATTCTGACCGTGCTTCTCTGTGTACATGGTATATGCGTTGTTCAGTGTGGTATCAAAAAGGTCGAAGAATAGTCTTAGATAATATATCTATCTTCTTATTCTTATTTTAACTTTGACCTGCGATCAAGCTCGTGTGTTATATTTCGTTGATCCGTTAGACCAATGCCACCCATATTTTGATTGTAGTGATACGAAACATATTTAGTAAAAAATCGTACCTAATCGGGCGTTACGACTTTACCATGGTAATCAGCTGGAAGCTTGGCTGGTAGCCAGCTTCAATTATTGGAATGACATGATTGACCATCACTTGGTGCACTTTTATGCAACCCATCTTACCCTCTAGTCTGGCTAAACAGTGACCCATGCGCCCTATCCTAACGGGACAGTAAGAGAAGCTTTGAACATGGGTAGAATAATACGACTCTAACGGAGTAGGTACCGTTAATAACCCAGGTAGAAAGTTTACCCGAATTCACACGGATTTTTTATATGATACAAGAGTGCATTTTATGACGACTACTATTATCTTAAGGCTATCCTAAGAATCTATATCGTTTTACAGTTGGCTGTTTCTATTCATTACATGATATTTTTAAAGGTTTATGACTTTATTGAAATCAGTTATTTTTCTTTTATTGATATTGCTTGGTAACTATTCGGTTTTTGAATAACAATCGTAATATTTTGTTCATATCGTCGTCCGAAAAAAGTATCCCTTCACGACCATAGGGACAGCACTGTCCCATTTTTATTTATGACTTTATAGCTTTATTAGGATCAAATTATCACTAGTAGTTCGCCGCGAACTGGGACCTCGCAGACCCAATTTCCCTCAAAATAGGTATAAATACATGGGTAAAAGTTATAAGAATCTACGAAATATAAATGTATAGAAACTTTAACCTATAATATTCGTAAAAGGAAAGGAAAATGCCAAAATTGAAAGTAATGTTAAAACTCAAAATACGTAACGGATATACATTAAAAAAATCTTTATCTCTGTGACTATTTTATTGTTGTGATCAAAATTTCAATAATAATAAAATATGAAAGGTTATGTGTGTATTCACTTGCAGAAAATAATATAGAATAAAATAATAAATATTACTATAATTTTTACAAAAATTCTCACAAAATCATCATAGTTTGTATGTAGCACTTGTTTACGAAGCAAGTTGCCGATGCAGTGGACATTAGAAGAATTGAAATTGGAAAAAAATATCTAGCTTTACTTGTGTTATATATAGCAAATTTACAACAGTTATTATATTGATATTGTAGCTAATTCTATAACATTTTTGTCGTAGCAGCCGATGATGACTTAGACTTGGAGCGAGAACGCAGAGCTATGACAGTCACGCGTAACATCTAGGCTCGCAAGTTTTCAAGATGTATCTACAGCTACTGAGCAAGACAAAGTGTCCTTGTTCAAGGCATTATCAGACTTTTTATACGTGCAGCAGTGCAGCTCGTCGATCACATTTGCACTTTCCATCGGATGGGATGTGATCAAACGTAGGCCTAATTATTAATTATTTTTTTAACCAAAAAACTTGTGAATGAACTTTACAAACAGGAATCTCAAGGCGCTGCGGATCCAGTACAGCAATGCTTTCAGGATGCTTTTGGCGCTGTCTCGATACTACAGAGCGTCAGGGATGTTTGCAGATGTTAGAGTGAATGATGGTTTTAATGGCATAATGATATGTGATAAACACATAAATAACAATCCCAATAAGTTTCTTGCTCGTTCTTCTCATAGATATGCTTTTCGAATGAGCAGTAGTGTCTTAAAATACTTAGATCTAAATAATTGTAAAATTTACTTTCAAAAGTGAAGAACTGTAAGCCTATAGTCCAGTAAAAGAAGAAATGTGGATCGAAAAGTCGAAAGCAGAAAAACTAACTTAGGAACTTTGTTTGGACTATTCAGAACATAAACATACTAAAAGTCCCCACCCCTCCGAGGTGAACCCGAGGGAAGAGGGGGGAGGCCGAAGAAGGTTCCATTTTTAGGTTTTTTGCTTATGCCAATTCGAGTAATGTGCCCAAACTCGACGGGTTTACTAATAGCCATTGAAGAGGTTCAGTAAACACCTCCTGGCTCCATCATCAGATCAGCTCAGTGGTACCAAATTATTGAACTGTCATCATATTTCTAGACATTTGCAAAGTTTCATTATGGTACGACAACCAGAAATTGGTCAAATATTACTTGCAAGATTTTTTTACCGACTTTGTATGGAAAACTAATTTCAGCGTCTTAAAAATAGACCATGTTTGGAAGCTCATAGCTGGACAACGATTGGATATAGATAAAAAGTGTATAAGCCAAAGTTGTAGGAAATTTTAAAACTTTTATAATGTAGTACAACAAAATATCGTACAACGCCCAGTTTTTGACATTTAGGCAAAAAACCTAAAAATGGGACCTTCTTCGGCCCCCCCCCACCCCTCGGGCTCACCTCGGAGGGGTGGGGACTTTTAGTATGTTTATCTCCTGTAGTAGTCCAAACAAAGTTCCTAAGTTAGTTTTCTGCTTTCGACTTTTCGATCCACATGTCTTTTTTGGGCACTCATTGACTGGACTACTATTTGAATAAAAAAATGTGTTTAAGTTTGATTAATAAATTTGAACATAATATCCTTCACGATCATTTAAATTCATAATATTTTGAGTAAGTCAACATGGCTATTCACTTATCCGTTAGGGAACCGAACCTAGGACCGAATTGTCAAAAATGTATGAAATGACGTATTACGTCGTATCGATTTTTGACAATTCGGTCTTTGGTTCGGTTCCCTAGACGGATAACTGAATATCCCTGCAGTTCTCATAATATTACAATCGATAAACATTGTAATTTTGTATTCTCTATAACTCTACAACCCTTGCACCGATTTGGCTCATTTTTGGACATGAGAATTCTTTTAGTTTGTACTACCTGTTTAAAAAGTTTTATCAAGACTGGATCATCGGTTTCATTGTAATAAAGCAATCTCTTTAACTCTTGAACCCTTCAATCGATTTGGCTCATGTTCGAACTTAAAAATTCTATGGATTTATATTACGCGTTTGCAAAGTTTCATGCAGATTGGACCATTGGTTTTCCAGTTATCGCATAACAAACATACATACAAACATACACTTTGGCTAATATATTTGTGTCGCTTATAAAAAATGTGTATATGTTAGAAAAAAAATTATCAGCGCTCCAGTTTTGAAATAATCGTCAGACCTATCGTAAAGACTTTAAGTCACCTATATCTCTGCAACCCTGGAACCTATTTAGCTAATTTTTTCACTAAAATTATCCAATTAACATTCTTAACTTGTGTGTAAAATTTCATTTAATTTGGATTAACCGTTTTCAAGTAAACGTCGACCAAACTTAAGCACCAGAGGTCAAGCGTTAAACTGGTCAAAACGCAGACATTTCGCGGCTTTCGACTCTAAGACCTCGCTTCGCTCGGTCGATAAAGTGAAGTAATTAATATAAATATAACATTAACCAGGCTATAATTTTTTCATGAAATTAATTTATGATTCTCACTTTAACATCTTGTGAATCTTGTGAGAACTTTTTCATTTTCGCACCAGACGATGTGTCATCTTTTATAGATTATAGACACAATATAGTTCTACTTTTATGGGGCTGCTAGCTATGAATGGTTAAAGTGGACATTTAAATATTAGAAAAGAACAAAATATTTAAAATTGGCATAGTATTTATTTAGATTTTTACACTTTTGTGCTTGGGACACGGGTGTACCCGTGGTCGTCAAAGGGTTAAGTTGAGTTTAAGTTCATTAACAGTGAAAATTCCCAAAAATAGTGTAACGTAAAGGCAATCAATGGTTCCCCGTAACATCGCGCTCCGTCACTGTCACGTGCAGACAGAATGCCATACGTCACTGGGGTGTTACAGACACTCACTAGGTCACTGGAGTAGTAGGTACTGTTATTATGTACGTACACCTACAGGGTTTGTTGCGTAAATTGGTAATTCAGTACATTGGTTTATATATTGGCGAGGCATTGATTTATCAGCTTTGAAATTTATGGTTTTAGAGTTATTCAATGTTTATAAAAAATACGTTTACGTAAAAAATAACCCTGTATACCACCTCTTGTAATACAGCGTGCGGGATTGCAGGTCACAATATACTTATGAGAATGTATAGGATGACAGTTATTCTAGTCTGGACATGACATAAGAGCCTGGTTACAGGTTTTTCAAGGTCACAAGTAACTTATAAATCTCTGAACAGGAAAAGTTCTCTTGACAACAGCTACAATAATAAAAACTATAGGGTCAAAAGGCAGAATTTCGTTGCAATAATTCAATTCAAACCATAAACAAACAACGACATCATATCCTCCAAGACCATCTCATTACACCACTGGGTCTGAAGCCATACTTCACCAGACGCTTGCATTCTCTCATAAATGTTTCATCCGGGACATCCCCATGGTACGCTTAAACCACTAGCTTTAAATTAAACCTTAAGTTCATCATTTTAAAGTGTAAATTCCCTTGGCAGGTGAGGCAGTATTTCACGGTAAGTCTTGGACGGAAGACGGGGCAATATATTTTGTTATTAGAGCAAGTTTGGTGTCTTTGAGTTGCACCTGTTTGCTTTGTTTTGGAATTTGGGAACTATCTATTCAATCTACGTCTTGGCGTGGAATGTCTGAATGGAAAGTTTGGACTAACAAACATAAACTAACTGTAGAACCTATTTGAGTGTAGCTGACTTTGAAGGAAAGGTTTACAATACGTTTGAATCTTTTTTCCACTTTTCCTGTTTAGGTATGCTAACCGATTACTATGCTACTCGAATACGCTAGAATTGTTTATTTTTTGTTTTAAAACGTTGCATGCAAGGGTTTAAATTTAATTAAAATCAGTCAAGCCGTGCGTCTTACTCTCACCTATTGAAAACAAGCTTGATTTTTTTTACTTGTTAACCGTTTTTTTCTCATTATACATAGTTATAGATAACTTTGCACATTAGTGTGAAACTCAAAATTAATTTATTCAAATAGGCTACAAATAGAGCACTTTTGCAAGTCATTTTATAACTAGTAGTTCGCCGCGAACTGGGACCTCGCAGACCCAATTTCCCTCAAAATAGGTATAAATACATGGGTAAAAGTTATAAGAATCTACGAAATATAAATGTATAGAAACTTTAACCTATAATATTCGTAAAAGGAAAGGAAAATGCCAAAATTGAAAGTAATGTTAAAACTCAAAATACGTAACGGATATACATTAAAAAAATCTTTATCTCTGTGACTATTTTATTGTTGTGATCAAAATTTCAATAATAATAAAATATGAAAGGTTATGTGTGTATTCACTTGCAGAAAATAATATAGAATAAAATAATAAATATTACTATAATTTTTACAAAAATTCTCACAAAATCATCATAGTTTGTATGTAGCACTTGTTTACGAAGCAAGTTGCCGATGCAGTGGACATTAGAAGAATTGAAATTGGAAAAAAATATCTAGCTTTACTTGTCGACCGAGCGAAGCGAGGTCTTAGAGTCGAAAGCCGCGAAATGCCTGCGTTAGGACCAGTTTAACGCTTGACCTCTGGTGCTTAAGTTTGGTCGACGTTTACTTGAAAACGGTTAATCCAAATTAAATGAAATTTTACACGCAAGTTAAGAAGGTTAATTGGATAATTTTAGTGAAAAAATTAGCTAAATAGGTTTCAGGGTTGCAGAGATATAGGTGACTTAAAGTCTTTACGATAGGTCTGACGATTATTTCAAAACTGGAGCGCTGATAATTTTTTTCCTAACATATACACATTTTTTATAAGCGACACAAATATATTAGCCAAAGTGTATGTTTGTATGTATGTTTGTTACGCGATAACTGGAAAACCAATGGTCCAATCTTTATGAAACTTTGCAAACACGTAATATAAATCCATAGAATTTTTAAGTTCGAACATGAGCCAAATCGGTGGAAGGGTTCTAGAGTTAAAAAGATTGCTTTATTACAATGAAACCGATGATCCAGTCTCAATAAAACTTTTTAAACAGGTAGTACAAACTAAAAGAATTCACACCTCCAAAAATGAGCCAAATCGGTGCAAGGGTTGTAGAGTTATAGAGAATACAAAATTACAATGTTTATCCATTGTAATATTATGAAAACTGTAGGGATACCGAACCAAAGACCGAATTGTCAAAAATCGATACGACGTAATACGTCATTTCATACATTTTTGACAATTCGGTCCTAGGTTCGGTTCCCTAACGAATAAGTAAATAGCCAAGTTGACTTTTTTTTATGTTATGAAGTAGAAGACGAGCAAGACGCTCTCCTGATGTTAAGAGATAACGGCTGCCCATAATCAGTACAGTGTTACCTAGGATTTCACAATTATGTGAAACTCTAGGAGCACTGCACCAACGCTTCTTACTCAAGAGTCATGAGATGTTAAGACTCTTTAGCACAGTAATTTCACTAACTACAGTGCCCTCCTACCGGAGCACAGCGGAGCTTACTCAATATATTATGAATTTAAATGATCGTGCGGGTGCAGGATATGTTCATAGTTTTTATTTGATACATCAAGTTTGATACTAATATTATCCTCGTATAGGTCCTACCAGTGGAAGTACTTAATTTACTGATTTTCAAGTTTGCATAATACGAGTATATAGGTAAGTAAATATAGGCATATAATTATGCCCTAAATTTAGTTATTCTTTTTAGTATCAATATAATATACTTTCTAAACTTATTAATCAAACTCCAACCCATTTTTAGGGTTCCGTACCTCAAAAGGAAAAAACGGAACCCTTATAGGATCACTTTGTTGTCCGTCTGTCTGTCTGTCTGTCTGTCAAGACCCTTTTTCTCAGGAACGCGTGGAGGTAGCAAGCTGAAATTTACAGAAAATACTAAGGTCCATTGCCTCTTGGAGCTGTGAAAAATTCAAACTTCTAGACCAACGCAATCAAAAGATATAGTCGAATATGTCGCAAATTTCAGCAAATTTTCGACATTCCCAAATAAATCAAAACCTACGGGGTACTTCTCGTGAACTCAGAATCTTGAAATTTGGCACGAAGCAACTCCTTAGAGCACAAATAAAGGAAAAATTGCGAAAACTATAAATTTTTATTTGCATCAAATGAAAAAAATATTTTGAATATTTTTATACCTACTACCCCTTTTCTCATGAACGCGTAGACGCATTACATTGAAATTCATATCAAATACTCAAGTCTATGATACCTTTAAACTGCGATAAAATCAAACCCCTATGTCAACGCATTCAAAAGAAACAGCAATTTTAGTCGCAATTTTAAACTCGCAACTACGCTCAAAAAATCAAAACCTACAGGGTACTTCTCGTGAACTTAGAATCTTGAAATTTGGTAAAAGGCTATTCCTTAGAGCACAGATAAAGGGAAAATTGCGAAATCTGTAATTTTTTTGTTACATCATATAAAAAAATATTTTTAAAAATTTCATACTTACTACCTCATTTCTCATGAACGCGTGCAGATTTTAAACTGAAATTCATATCGAATACTAAGGTCTATAATACCTTTAAACTGTAATAAAATCAGACCTCTATCTCAACGCATTAAAAGAAACAGCCATTTTAGCCGTATTTTTAAACTCGCGACTACTCTCAAGGGAATCAAAACCTACAGGGTACTTGCCGTTAACTCAGAATCTTGAAATTTGGTACGCAGCAACGTCTTAAATCATAGGCACAGGAAAAATTGCGAAAACTGTACATTTTTAGTTACATCATATAAAAAAAATATTTTTAACAATTTTGTATTTACTACCTCTTTCCTCAAGAACGCGTACAGGTATTAAATTGAAATTCATATCAAATACTCAGCTTTATAATAACTTTAAGTTGTAAAAAAATCAAACATCTATGTCAATGCAATCAAAAGAAACAGCAATTTTAGCCGCATATTTTCAAACTCGAAAGTACTCGCAAGGGAATCAAAACCTACAGTATATAATATATTATACCCACTTTTCCTTAGGGATCCGTACAAACCCGTAGGTTTGTACGGAACCCTCGGTGCTCGAGTCCTACTCGTACTTGACCGGTTTTATTTTATTCAAATATGCTACAGTGCTTCACTTTTGAAAGTAAATTTTACAATTATTTAGATCTATTTTAAAACTACTGCTCGTTAAAAAAGCATATCTATGAGAAGAACGAGCAAGAAACTTATTGGGATTGTTATTTATGTGTTTATCACATATTATTATGACATTAAAACCATCATCCACTCTAGCATCTGCAAACATCCCTGACGCTCTGTAGTATCGAGACAGCGCCAAAAGCATCCTGAAAGCATTGTTGTACTGGATCCGCAGCGCCTTGAGATCCCTGTTTGTAAAGTTCATCCAAAAGTTTTTTTAAATACTAATTAGGCCTACGTTTGATCACATCCCACCTGATGGAAAGTGCAAATGTGTGATCGAAAAGCTGCACGTATATATAAAGTCTGATAATGCCTTGAGATACATCTTGAAAACCTACGAGCCAACATGTTACGCGTGACTCGTGACTGTCAAAGCTCTGCGTTCTCGCTCCAAGTCTAAGTCATCGCCGGCTGCTACAAAAATGTTAGAATTAGCTACAATATTAATATAATAGCTGTCGTAAATTTATTTATTTAAGGAAAAGTTAACAACTACATTATGAGACTTAACAAATAAAAAACACAAAATTTGCTGTGTAACACTAGTGAAGCTAGATATTTTTTCCAATTCTTCTAATGTCCACTGCATCGGCAACTTTTTCGTAAACAAGTGCTACAAGCATCGAGGACATATCCAAGATACAAGCTATGAAGATTTTGTGAGATTTTTTGTAAAACTGTAGTAATATTTATTATTTTATTCTATTATTTTCTGCAAGTGAATACACACTTATCCTTTAATATTTTATTATTATTGAAACTTTGGTCACAACAATAGAATAATAGTCACAGAGATAAAGATTATTTTTAAATATATCCGTTACGTATTTTGAGTTTTAAAACAAGTGAAATTTTAAAAATACTTTTAAAAAACAAGCTTTAATTATTCTTACCATCTTGCATCATAAAGTACTCGTCAAGACGAATCAAATGAACCCAAACTCGATGGGGTTGCGTTGTTTAATGACAGAGTTCCTATGGCCACCTTCCAGCTCCATCATCAGATCAGCTCGATGTCATAAAAATATTGCATTGTCATCCGATTTACACACGCTTGCAAATTTTCAGCTCAATTGGAAACCGGGAAGTGGGTCAAATTAAACATGCAAGATTTGATTACAGACAGACAGACAGACAGACAGACAGACAGACAGACAACAGACAGGTGAAAGTAATATAAAGCTTGTAATTACGTTCAATTTTGGCAGTTTCCTTTCCTTTTACGAATATTTTTTCCCTTTTACGAATATTAAAGGTTTAAGTTTCCATACATTTATACTTCGTAGATACTTATAACTTTTACCCATGTATAAATACCTAAAACCCAAGGTTTTAACATTTTTAGGGAAATTGGGTCTGCGAGGTCCCAGTTCGCGGCGAACTACTAGTGTTATATATAGCAAATTTACAACAGTTATTATATTGATATTGTAGCTAATTCTATAACATTTTTGTCGTAGCAGCCGATGATGACTTAGACTTGGAGCGAGAACGCAGAGCTATGACAGTCACGCGTAACATCTAGGCTCGCAAGTTTTCAAGATGTATCTACAGCTACTGAGCAAGACAAAGTGTCCTTGTTCAAGGCATTATCAGACTTTTTATACGTGCAGCAGTGCAGCTCGTCGATCACATTTGCACTTTCCATCGGATGGGATGTGATCAAACGTAGGCCTAATTATTAATTATTTTTTTAACCAAAAAACTTGTGAATGAACTTTACAAACAGGAATCTCAAGGCGCTGCGGATCCAGTACAACAATGCTTTCAGGATGCTTTTGGCGCTGTCTCGATACTACAGAGCGTCAGGGATGTTTGCAGATGTTAGAGTGAATGATGGTTTTAATGGCATAATGATATGTGATAAACACATAAATAACAATCCCAATAAGTTTCTTGCTCGTTCTTCTCATAGATATGCTTTTCGAATGAGCAGTAGTGTCTTAAAATACTTAGATCTAAATAATTGTAAAATTTACTTTCAAAAGTGAAGAACTGTAAGCCTATAGTCCAGTAAAAGAAGAAATGTGGATCGAAAAGTCGAAAGCAGAAAAACTAACTTAGGAACTTTGTTTGGACTATTCAGAACATAAACATACTAAAAGTCCCCACCCCTCCGAGGTGAACCCGAGGGAAGAGGGGGGAGGCCGAAGAAGGTTCCATTTTTAGGTTTTTTGCTTATGCCAATTCGAGTAATGTGCCCAAACTCGACGGGTTTACTAATAGCCATTGAAGAGGTTCAGTAAACACCTCCTGGCTCCATCATCAGATCAGCTCAGTGGTACCAAATTATTGAACTGTCATCATATTTCTAGACATTTGCAAAGTTTCATTATGGTACGACAACCAGAAATTGGTCAAATATTACTTGCAAGATTTTTTTACCGACTTTGTATGGAAAACTAATTTCAGCGTCTTAAAAATAGACCATGTTTGGAAGCTCATAGCTGGACAACGATTGGATATAGATAAAAAGTGTATAAGCCAAAGTTGTAGGAAATTTTAAAACTTTTATAATGTAGTACAACAAAATATCGTACAACGCCCAGTTTTTGACATTTAGGCAAAAAACCTAAAAATGGGACCTTCTTCGGCCCCCCCCCACCCCTCGGGCTCACCTCGGAGGGGTGGGGACTTTTAGTATGTTTATCTCCTGTAGTAGTCCAAACAAAGTTCCTAAGTTAGTTTTCTGCTTTCGACTTTTCGATCCACATGTCTTTTTTGGGCACTCATTGACTGGACTACTATTTGAATAAAAAAATGTGTTTAAGTTTGATTAATAAATTTGAACATAATATCCTTCACGATCATTTAAATTCATAATATTTTGAGTAAGTCAACATGGCTATTCACTTATCCGTTAGGGAACCGAACCTAGGACCGAATTGTCAAAAATGTATGAAATGACGTATTACGTCGTATCGATTTTTGACAATTCGGTCTTTGGTTCGGTTCCCTAGACGGATAACTGAATATCCCTGCAGTTCTCATAATATTACAATCGATAAACATTGTAATTTTGTATTCTCTATAACTCTACAACCCTTGCACCGATTTGGCTCATTTTTGGACATGAGAATTCTTTTAGTTTGTACTACCTGTTTAAAAAGTTTTATCAAGACTGGATGATCGGTTTCATTGTAATAAAGCAATCTCTTTAACTCTTGAACCCTTCAATCGATTTGGCTCATGTTCGAACTTAAAAATTCTATGGATTTATATTACGCGTTTGCAAAGTTTCATGCAGATTGGACCATTGGTTTTCCAGTTATCGCATAACAAACATACATACAAACATACACTTTGGCTAATATATTTGTGTCGCTTATAAAAAATGTGTATATGTTAGAAAAAAAATTATCAGCGCTCCAGTTTTGAAATAATCGTCAGACCTATCGTAAAGACTTTAAGTCACCTATATCTCTGCAACCCTGGAACCTATTTAGCTAATTTTTTCACTAAAATTATCCAATTAACATTCTTAACTTGTGTGTAAAATTTCATTTAATTTGGATTAACCGTTTTCAAGTAAACGTCGACCAAACTTAAGCACCAGAGGTCAAGCGTTAAACTGGTCAAAACGCAGACATTTCGCGGCTTTCGACTCTAAGACCTCGCTTCGCTCGGTCGATTATTTAGTTCTATTTTAAGACCTACCGCTCGTTTAAAAAGCACTTCTATGAGAATAATTAGCCAGAAAGGTTGTTGTTCTCTATGAAAAGTATAAAGCCTTATACTAATGTACTGAATTACCGATAACCCTGTACACTGTAGGTATATACCACAGCCTATTCAAATCCAAAGACAATTTTACTCAAGTGTTCCACCATTATACATCACATAAACCATTCACAGTGTTAGGATGAGATTCGCATCCAAACCATTACTCATTTAAATCTCCTTCACCACAGACCGGTTACTTAACATTAACAAATCGGCCCTTAACGCCACGCTATTTGGTTTTATAAAAATAATTTTACCCCATTGAATCTTGTTCAAATAGGGTGATTTTACGAATTATCAGGAATTACCAGGTTGTCTGTAAAAGATTGCTCTAGGCGATAAGTCGGCCGATTGTATACCTTTAGCTTTATGTGTATTGTCTACTTATGAAACAATTTCTTGTAACCAGGTTTGCAATAAAGTGTTATTGTATTGTACTAGTAGTTCGCCGCGAACTGGGACCTCGCAGACCCAATTTCCCTCAAAATAGGTATACATGGGTAAAAAGTTATAAGTATCTACGAAATATAATTGTATGGAAACTTTAACCTATTATATTCGTAAAAGGAAAGGAAAATGCCAAAATTGAAAGTAATGTTAAAACTCAAAATACGTAACGGATATACATTAAAAAAATCTTTATCTTTATGAAAGGTTATGTGTGTATTCACTTGCAGAAAATAATAGAATAAAATAATAAATATTACTATAGTCTTTAAAAAAAATCTCAAAAAATCTTCATAGTTTGTAGCACTTGTTTACGAAGAAGTTGCCAATGCAGTGGACATTAGAATAATTGAAATTGGGAAAAAATATCTAGCTTTACTTGTGTTATACAGCAAATTTACAACAGTTATTATATTGATATTGTAGCTAATTCTATAACATTTTTGTCGTAGCAGCCGATGATGACTTAGACTTGGAGCGAGAACGCAGAGCTATGACAGTCACGCGTAACATCTAGGCTCGCAGGTTTTCAAGATGTAACTACAGCTACTGAGCAAGACAAAGTGTCCTTGTTCAAGGCATTATCAGACTTTTTATACGTGCAGCTCGTCGATCACATTTGCACTTTCCATCAGGTGGGATAATGTGATCAAACGTAGGCCTAATTATTATTTTTTTTTTTAAACAAAAGACTTGTGGATGAACTTTACAAACTACAACTTTACAAAAAACGGATCTTTGGCGCTGTCTCGAAAGTCGAAAGTAGAAAAACTAACTTAGGAACTTTGTTTGGACTATTCAGAACATAAACATACTAAAAGTCCCCACTCATCCTTGGTGAGCCCGAGGGGAGGGGGGGGAGGCCGAAGAAGGTTCCATTTTTAGGTTTTTTGCTTATGCCAATTCGAGTGTAATGTGCCCAAACTCGACGGGTTTACTAATAGCCATTGAAGAGGTTCAGTAAACACCTCCTGGCTCCATCATCAGATCAGCTCAGTGGTACCAAATTATTGAACTGTCATCATATTTCTAGACATTTACAAAGTTTCATTATGGTACGACAACCAGAAGTTGGTCAAATATTACTTACTTATATAAGATTTTTTTACCGACTTTGTATGGAAAACTAATTTCAGCATCTTAAAAATAGACCATGTTTGGAAGCTCATAGCTGGACGATGGATATAGATAAAAAGTGTTAAAGCCAAAGTTGTAGGAAATTTCAAAGCTTTTATAATGCAGTACAACAAAATATCGTACTACGCCCAGTTTTTGACATTTAGGCAAAAAACCTAAAAATGGGACCTTCTTCGGCCCCCCCACCCCTCGGGATCACCTCGGAGGGGTGGGAACTTTTAGTATGTTAATCTCCTGAATAGTCCAAACAAAGTTCCTAAGTTAGATTTTTCTGCTTTCGACTTTTCGATCCACATGCCTCTTTTGGGCACTCATTGACTGGACTACTATTTGAATAAAAAATGGGTTTAAGTTTCACCCGCACGATCATTTAAATTCATAATATTTTGAGTAAGTCAACATAGCTATTTACTTATCCGTTAGGGAACCGAACCTAGGACCGAATTATCAAAAATGTATGAAATGACGTATTACGTCGTATCGATTTTTGACAATTTGGTCTTTGATTCGGTTCCCTGACGGAAAACTGAATATCCCTGTAGTTCTCATAATATTATAATCGATAAACATTGTAATTTTGTATTCTCTATAACTCTACAACCCTTGCACCGATTTGGCTCATTTTTGGACGTGAGAATTCTTTTAGTTTGTACTACCTGTTTAAAATTTTTTATCAAGACTGGATCATCGGTTTCATTGTAATAAAGCAATCTCTTTAACTCTTGAACCCTTCGACCGATTTGGCTCATGTTCGAACTTAAAAATTCTATGGATTTATATTACGCGTTTGCAAAGTTTCATGCAGATTGGACCATTGGTTTTCCAGTTATCGCGTAACAAACATACATACAAACATAAACTTTGGCTAATATATTTGTGTCGCTTATAAAAAATGTGTATATGTTAGAAAAAAAATTATCAGCGGTCCAGTTTTGAAATAATCGTCAGACCTATCGTAAAGACTTTAAGTCACCTATATCTCTGCAACCCTGTAACCTATTTAGCTAATTTTTTCACTTAAATTATCCAATTAACCTTCTTAACTTGTGTGTAAAATTTCATTTAATTTGGATTAACCGTTTTCAAGTAAACATCGACCAAACTTGAGCATCAGAGGTCAAGCGTTAAACTGGTCCAAACGCAGGCATTTCGCGGCTTTCGACTCTAAGACCTCGCTTCGCTCGGTCGATTATTATAATTAAACGTATATGAGCGCGAGTGAATTCACACAAATTAATCCGCGGTGAAGTTGTCCTCTCTACATACAAGTTCTTTTCATAGATTTTCTACTGATATTGAGGTACTACTCTATTGATCGGCGTGAGGCAAAGAAGAACTAATTTTTATTATAAAATTACTGTTAAAATTAAAAATGCTTTAGTCCAATTGAAACACAGATAGAGAATAAAATTAACCCTCGAGGAAATTTTTTTTTATACTAAATAGGCCTACGTTTATTGACCACATCCCACTTGATGGAAAGTGAAAATGCGGTCGACGATGGATCACGTTAGATGCCTAGAAAGGTACCTATTCACTCGTGCCTTGAAGATACCCAAGTACCGCGAAACAATACGCACATTCAGACATTCAGCTTATCATGCCCGTTCCTCTTCCTTATATATTCTACTCTACAGACAATAGTTGCCTACACGAATCACTGCGAAACTAAAACACGCATTAATAACACGCTAAATGTAACTCTAATGGTTGCAAATAAGGTCTGATTTGCTTTGAATTGGTACGATAAACAATGTCGCAATGATACGCGTTAACAATGAATTATTTATTCAGCGAAGAATTAACATATCAAGATGATGTAGAAATGGTGAAAATGGAGGTGGTAAAATCGTAGACAAAGCTTAAAATTAATTCTAGTGAAACTTATTTTCACTCGGTGTTTAAAAGACAGTTAAGTTAAAAAAAAAACTTTACGTTATCAAACCAATCTTGATCACGTCTGACTTATTTAACAGTTATTATTTTTTGTCATATAATCGTAATATTATAACTTAAAATTTTAATTATGTAAACTGGGTAGATTTTAACATTCAAGATTTTAATTACCATGTGAAGATTATTTATTCTTTGGCAGCCTAAATATCTTACATATACATAGGTATTACTGGTTACCTTACACGATAAAATTATGGACGTCAACTTTCATTTATTCCATTTTTTAATAACATTTTTGTACCACAATTATTAAGCACTCACCTAAATCAGCGTAAATTTACTTCCCACATCCAAGTCCCACAGGCCGTACGTTTAACTACAGATTCTGTGGGTACATATTGTTGCTAAGACGCTTTCTGTCCAAATTGAAATGTGGTGTTCCCGACGGGTGACAGTACTTAGACGAGGCACGCTTTACCGAGGAATGCCATTTGGTGAAGAGGTTGAACTGATGCAAATCGACTTTGCAGATCGATTGCCTTTTGTTTTGGATTTTATTTAGGAGTACTTGCATGCACATCTGTCGCTCGCATGATTGGACTAATTTTGACATAGAAAAGCAAGAGAGCTAAAATTTCAAAAAGCTAATTCTACGAATTTATGTATCATACTCGTAATTCGTCATATAGAAGGGACAAAGCTTTTAAGAGTACTCCAATGAAAATGTACTGTATTAATTTACGTTTATATGTTAGTTACCAATACAAGTAGATGGCCCGTCTGATGGTGTACGGTTCCTGTTGTCTATAGACGTCTGCAACGTTTGTGGCATCCGACGCGGTCTCAGTCAGGAAGACGAGTAAATCTGTCCTTACCTGATTTCATTTAAAATCAAATAATATGGCCACAAACTTCAAAATTGGCGCTGGTTTCTGTAGCGGCATACGCTTATGGCTAACGCTAAAAAATGAACTGTAATAAAAGTTGCTGTCCGTTGTTTTACTACAACGGCTGTCATCCTAGTTATTTTTTAGCTTACCACTAAAGTTAGGCTTATTCGTACATTGTACGAATGCAGACATAAAAATTATGTCCTCTATAGTCCTTCATTGATTTCGCTTATCTTTGGTTCTTTCATTCTTAATTTCGTCCATTGTTCTCTCACCCAAAGACCAATCATCATCAGCAATTGTAATGTAAAAACTAGTAATTTCTGTGCATTGTGCCGTGTATAAGAAGTGGTTATTTTCAATCAGAAGCTATTACTTCCACTATCCGCCGGTAGGGGGCGAATATAATTTACTATCCCTTACTTTGGGGGTGTGTAATGACATTTTAGTTCTGTAGGGTAGGTTATATTAAAAGTGTTGTTATTTAGCTTCGTGTGGGTTGGGACGTCTGGAGATTAATGTATAGGAATCCAAATAAATAAGGCTCGGATATCTGGATATCTCAATTGTTATAATATATTATTATGTCCAATAAAGTCGCTTAGTCATAATTACCGTGTTCCGGGTTTGAAGCGGTGGTGAAAGGTTTGTGTGGAATGTGGTGCAGATTCTGAATCACCGAGTTCAAATCTCGGCTACGCAACAGTTACGATAAATGACTATCATAAGTTTGTTGAGTCCTAATGTAAATGTTCCCGGCGGTCAAGTGAACGGCGCGGCATGCACATTTAACTGATCTACTTCCACTTTTTTCTATGATTATGAGTTTGGTCGTCTTGCAAATGAGGTGCTTGATGGTAAGCATCAAAATTTCCCATAGGTAAGAAAGTAGTTATTAAAAATTATTTTTTTGTGCAGTACCGCACTGCGCCTGCCTTGAGATATTAGTTGTTGAATTTCGCCAAGCCTAGAAATTTCGCTGATAACATTACAAGTTAGCCTAGCCTAGTTAATGTTTAATGAAATAAAATTAAACTAACAATAAAGTGTAAATCGACAAAAAGCAGACGAGATCGTCAGTGGGTGGTACGACGTAGTGATTCTAACCCCCCGGGGTAGTAGGGGGAGTGAGGGGGTAGTAATCACCCCCACACCAACATTTACATTTATATGAACACCGTGTGTTTTAAATGCGGGAACGACTAGACTGATAATGACACTGTTTAAGAAACTAGGGTATACAGTACTTGGTTTAAAAGGAAAGAATAGTAGAGAAAATTATATTTTTTTAATTTTTTTCTAATTAAGAGTGTTTTCCAGACGTTATAATATGAACTATGAACACTATTCTAGATTTTCTTTATATAGATAAAATGCACTTTCGTTCAGAAATATGTTTGTATATGAACTTAAATACCCATAAAATATTTTATTCGAGATTATAGTCTAGTAAAATCTTCTAGCCGGTAGTCGTTATGCGAAAAGTCGGTCGTAGAAAGAAGTCGTGGTTACGGAACATCAGGGAATGGACCGGGATAGCGAGTGCCGCCGAACTGTTCCGCCTCGCTCAGGATAAGGAGAAATATGCTGAGCTGACTGCCACCCTTCACTAGTTGGAGAGGCTCCGAAAGAAGAAGATAATCTTCTACGTGTCTATTTCCTTCTAGTGTCCGTTTCCGCTCTGAAATTAAGTATTTTTTCGGAGCGAAAGGAAGGATGCCCGAAAAACAATATCCAGTCGTCATGATAAGATAGAGATCTGATTAGGATCAGATTGGAATAGAATAATACTCTATTGCATGCCAAATAATTACAATGTGACTTACTAAGCTAAATATTTCGAATGCTTGTCCTTTCGGCCAATTGGAATAGTAACTAATCGGCGGTCTTATCGCACAAGGTTATCATACCATTCGGATTCGGACCGGATTAGCAAAGGATTAAATAAATAAATATTTTAGGACAATACACACATCACCACTCACCACTAAACCCCTTTTTTTTTTTTTTTTTGACCCAGGAAAAATGCGTTACGCATCATCACCCCACGCCGGGGGGCGCGAGGCGGTATGTGGGACTCCCCCGCCAAAGATGGTAGCGGCGGGGATACCCACTAAAAAACCTGGGGGTGTTCCTGCGGGACGCCATAATGCCGGGGCAACGGGTACGCCGAAGCATTCATCCGCGGCCCCGACGGCGTTTGGTCCTCACTGACAGGAGGACCCCTCCGCGGTGGGGTGAAGAGGAGTTTCACCCCACCCTCTCAAGGGGCGCGCGGAAACACCGCGCGCGCCACCTCGTGGGTCTGTGCTTGCGGCGACGAGTACCCCCGTACTCGCCGCCTAGACCCAGGTTATGGGGGCTGGAGAAGGGCGTGGAAGATACGCCTCCGACGCCCCCTTCTCCGGGCACGCATCGGAAGGTCGGTGGTGACCTCCCGTTCGCGTTCCGCGATCTCCTTCTGCGAGATAACATTCTCGCAGAATGAGACCGCAGCCTGCCACGACTCCTCGCTCGCAACCATGGCTCTAACCATGGTTGCCAGCGAGAGTTCGCCCCCCATAACAGCGACGAGGACACGGCGCTCACTGACCCAAGCTGGGCACTCCTCCCGTGTGTGCTGCGCCGTATCCACGTCGCTACCACAGACCACTTAACCCCAAGCTAAGCATCTTAATGCTTGTGTTATGGTGGTTAGGATAACTTATAGCTTACTTATATACTCTTTTTTTGTAAATACATTCTGATAAAAGATATTGAAAGCCACTCAGACCAGAAACAAATACCTGTGGATCACACAAACATTTGTTCCATGCGGGAATCGAACCCGCAACGATCTGCGTTGCATCCAAGCCACAGAGGTTGTCAAACGGATTATTGCGGATGCTCTTTAAAATTATCAAGAAGACTTATTTCAGTATATTAAAAAGCTCGCGTGTACAAATACGTAACCAATATTATGTTTCGCATGAATAATGGTGTAATTTTGGCCGAATATCAAAAACTGCCGGTTAATATATTCAAATTGCGGGTTATTACGTTAGCCAACAATATAATTTGGTCGGTTTATAGGTATACTTTTGATTATGGCAGGATTTTAATGTGTAACGACACGATTTTTGAAAAACTCATTTGCTAAATTGCAATTGGTCGTGAGTTGTGGGCAGGAATTTTATGTTTGGTTAAGACTTTAATTATAGTACTAATAAAAAAGAAGAATAGAATAGAATAGAATGATACTTAGTTAATGATACTTTTAGTAATTTTTCATGATTGACTGCGCTGTTTGTTATTTATACTGTTTTGCAGCGAGAAGACCGCCACATGCACCTAGGGCCTGGAATACCTAATTAGAGTAGTTCTTTTTCCGTCTATTACTTTCTTCAATAAAGTATAGGTTTATACTCTTCTTTTCGAGTACAATACTATTGTTAATAACTAAAGATAAAGCAGTCTTACATGTATGAAAAAAAAGTAGCTTATCTCATATTCTGTAAAAGCAATTAAATATTCCACAAAAATTAACCTCAAAATTACAAAAGAAAAGTTCCACAATGAAAATCTCCCGCCACAATGAATCGTCACTATGACACGCCGACCGTAAACCGAATATCGCCGGACCCACATCAACACAATATTAATATAACACCAAACAATACGAAATCCTTTACAAACCCGGCAATGCATCAAACGGTCAAAAACGCTTCATTTTCGTTGCTTTTCAACTTTCCCTCTAACAACTTAACCCTACAAATGATCACAGAAATATCACCCTTATTGTGTTATGTAAAAGGGTTATAAGGTAGGTAAATGTAGGTTTGCAAGGTAACAAAAGGCAGTACGGGTGACAAAGGCAAGGTCCAAAATGAATGGGCGCAATGCGCGTGTGACCTCAAGCGGCGTTTTTACCCTACTGTCGTTGGTAGCGTTTTGTTTGTGAAAATTAGAATTTTTATGCGAGAACTGTCACAGGTTGGGTATTGGAGCTTGGTTGGGTTGGGATTGGAAGCGGACTGTTTCGTTTGTAGCTTGTACTGGACAATCTATGCAATGAAATAGCTTATGTGCATGATATTTTAAAATATTTGTATTTTTTCTACAAAAATTTTGTGCTCTGTACTTACCTATAAAAATAAAATCGATCTACCACTGCTGATACGCTTAACGGATCGGGTTGAAATTTGGAATACACATAGGTTTTATGCCGTAGACCTTCGCTTTGAAAGCCACATAAGCAAAATCGCACAGGAACACGGACGGAATAGTCGCTTGAACGTATAAAAATGCAAATTTACTAAGCTTAAAATTTTATCTTGTACATATAAATAAAAATCTCATTTGCACCATAAAATCTTTATCCAGAGATATCTCTGGATAAAATCCCTAAACCAAAATATTGAATGCGATTAATTGTAAAGCTAATTACAGACGCGCGGTCCGATTGGTAAATAATGGCTGCAACACACGGCCAATATGGCGGATACTATGATCCCTAGCCAGTTTGTATCACCCCACTGTGTGACACAGTCAACTTGTCTCTAACATGTATATATTTCAGTCACTAAGTTAGGTATTCACTTAGCTTGAATTTTGGTTTTCTTACTCAAGCATGTTTTTCATTATGACATCCTTGTCTAGCCACTGACGTCTCCATATATAAAATTTTGTCTCAGGATGAAGACGAAAAAGAGCGCAGTGGATTATAGAACATCGTACCTCTTGAAACCCAATGCTACTGTAATGGACAGGTGTTGTAGTTTAACATTTTTTTTAAACAAAAAAGCAACAAGACGAGCAAGACTTGATGGTAGATAGTAAAATAACGCTGCCCATAAACAGTACAGTGCCACCCAGGAATTCACAATGATGTAAAATTCTAGGTACACAACCAACAAATCTTACTAAAAAGTAATAAGATGTTAAGATTTTACAGTGCTCTGCTACCGAAGCACTTAATGTTTGCTCAGACGGTAGAATAAATGGCACTGTTACCCGCCTAGTCGACGTCCTGCAAAGGAAGTCTACCCCCGGTGAGATTACTTTCCATAATCCGTATCCGTAGAACTTATTAGTCTTGTTTAAAAATTAAACACCTTATCTATGGGTGGTATGATCCCTAAGTTTCACCCCACATTGCGACCCGTCGCGTCGCACGTGTGGGTGCTGCCTAATGAACCGAGCTTTGTTAAATAGGGGCGTCATTAGGAATTGGACCAAAGAATGCGATATCGTTACATGTTGGTCGATAAATAAATAAGCACTTGATTTTATCACTCGGGGTAAAATATTTACATCCCCTCGGAATTAAAACTTTACTATTTTAAACACTGATACTAAGGTACTTATTACCTAATTTTATAATCTAAACAATCGAAAAGATACCTGAAAATTGATGAAAATTCATTCATCCTACGAATTCGGGACTAGTGCGAAACGGGCCTAACCCGAATTATGCATTATTAAAGTAAATATACCTAATCATGAAAAAAATTGTTTGTACCTAAAAAGTACAAAATATTTAAAGAATCAAAGACCAGTAGGAAAACGGAGGACCAAATTGAGTGGTGTGCCATTGATGAGGCCTATTCCAACAGTGGATAAAGGTGGCCTGATGACGATGATGAATAGATCAAATTAATATGATTAGTCTAATTATATGTATGTATGTATCCACATCTAGACCCAATCGAGAGCCCTATAATCTCCATAACTTCATAACTACCAAACTGAATGGGGATCCCGTAACTACCGCGTCGAAATTAACTCAAACTTCAAGCTCACAGCTTCAAGTACTCAAGGTAGGTCTAAGTTCTAAGTTTCACTTGGTCAGCGATCCAGGGCAACGTTCCCGAATTATACCCTAAGTTACCATCGACCAACTTAGAACAATATGCTAATATACTAAGTTAACAAGCCGAGACTTCAAGTTAGTTGTGTCTTAAGTTAGCGATAAGTAGTCCTATGTTAATAATATTTTAGGGACGAGGGACTGAGTAAATACGGATGGTAATGTAGTTTGGTTTATTGGAAGTATCTTCCCGAAACTTCGACAATTGCTATTCGTATTTCTCAAACCAATGATGTATGGGATTTCGAATATAAGGGTAAATCCTGAGATCGGGCGTATTTAAGTGATTTCCGTGGCAGATTTTAAATCAAAGTATTATTGCATTTTACATGTAAAACATCAAATTTCCCATAATTATAAGCACATCAATCAAATAGGCATCATTATAACTTGTTTTGTTCAGAAGATATTTAAATTTAAATTTTTGGTGCCACGGGAATCAATAAAGTGTGGCATGGGAATCAAAATTAAAACTATTTTGTTTGAATTCTATGTTATTATTTAAATATTGACCTCTACATACTAATCATATAAAATAGAAATGATTAAAAACTGTGATCCAAACAGATACACACCAAACATCAAGTATTAAAAAGGTCTATATTGGCTCTCTATATGATAATCATGTAAACTAAATAAAATCAACGTATTGCAGTCTTAAACAATGTAAAAATATTGAATATATAGTCCTAGAATATGAGA
Organism: Hemithea aestivaria; assembly: GCA_947507615.1. Taxonomy (NCBI): domain Eukaryota; kingdom Metazoa; phylum Arthropoda; class Insecta; order Lepidoptera; family Geometridae; genus Hemithea; species Hemithea aestivaria. Next base: position 16,034,371 of record OX382338.1, read on the forward strand.
TTAAGTTCTCAGTCACAGTCACTGACAGGATTCACTCCAGAAGCTGTCATCAGATTGTACATTTATCATTAGTTAGGTTAATCTGGACTGAAAGTTGCAGTCAGCCCATTGTTTCGTTTTATTTTTTCATCATACATCATCTCAGCCATAAGACGTCTACTGCTGAACATAAACCTCCCCTTTAGACCTCCATATATAACACCGGTGTTGGAAGCGACCTGCTTCAAGCGTCTTTCAACGACCTAAATAAGGTCGTCTGCCACACTTGTGGGTTGACGTTCTACGCTGCGTTTGCTTGCATGTAGTAGCCACTTGAACACTTTTCGACCCCATCAGCCATTCGCTCTACGTGCTATGTGTCATGCCCATATTACCACTTCAGCTTCCTGATCCGCGGAGATATGTCAGTGACTTTGGTTCATCTCCTCATTCCTGATTCGATCACGTAGAGAAACCCCGAGTATAGCCCTCTCCATAGCTCGCTGAGCGACTTATTAATGTGGGGATATAATGGTGCCGCATAAGCCACAGCGGCTGTCTACTATAGTACAATATGGGTCCAACGCTATTTTTATTGATGATTAACGACCTTCCACTAGTTCTTACGTCAGCTAGGTGCCTCTTGTTTGCTGATGATCTGAAGCTCTATCTCAGCATCAATAGTTCATCTGACTTTGAGAGACTTCAGTGTGACATTACCGCGGTTGGGGCCTTAGGCGTTGGGGTTCTTACGTCAGCTAGGTGCCTCTTGTTTGCTGATGATCTGAAGCTCTATCTCAGCATCAATAGTTCATCTGACTTTGAGAGACTTCAGTGTGACATTACCGCGGTTGGGGCCTGGGCCCAGACAAACAACCTTAGCTTCAATGTGTCCAAATGTAAAGTTATAACATACACAAGGTCTCCAGTAGCCCGCAGATATCCATATACTCTTGAAGGCGTACTTCTTGAGCGCGTAGTAAACATTCGCGATCTAGGTATAACTATGGATAGTGAGCTGAATTTCCGTTCCCACGTCACAAATATATGTAAGAAAGCTAATAGAACTCTAGGTTTCATTACACGAACCTCTAGCCAATTCAAATCTCGAAATGTACCGATAGCGTTATATAATGCATACGTTCGTAGTTGTCTCGAATTTGGAGCTATAGTTTGGGATCCACGAGAGAACAAATATGCTCTCATGCTCGAGAGAGTTCAGCGCAAGTTTGCGCGGTATCTCTATAAGAGAGATTATGGGTATTATCCTTTTCTCTTTCCATCTCTCTTTGTAGCCGGGATGGTAGGGCTCAATACCCTCGAACTAAGACGCAAATTTTTGCTGTGTGTACATTACTGCATGTTGTTACGTAACAAAGTGGACAATCCCTCGGTGCTGAGCAGCATGCAGTATTATGTACCACAGAATTACATGCGTACTGGGCGTCGTCATCATCGCCTTTTTACAAATAAGGTCTCGCTACGTACGCACTACGCAAATAACGCGCCTACTGCGAGAGCAATCGCAATTCTAAATAACTTTCTGCAGACAATCCAGGATGCCGACATACACACTGACAGACTTGGTGATCTGTATGAATATTTTATTGTTTATTTGTCTTATATACGTATAAATTCCTAAATTCCTATATTAATACTATAATTGTTTACCTGTATGTGCGTTTTGGTGCTTGTAACTGTCAGCATGTACTGTTTTATTAAATAAATAAATAAATAAATATAAAAAAATCTGATGTATACAATATAAAAAAATATCTGAAATAATGAAATATACAAATATAAACTGTCAAAATCACTTCCATACCTGCGGCTTCGCTGTAGTTGGGTAAAAAGTGAAAGAATGCGCAAGAAAACTCAGGGGAAAATTGATCACCGTGGCAAAATGCCATGAGAATCAATACCATGGAAATCAAAATTGTATAGTTTTTTGTCAATATTTTTAAATACCATAATTATAGACCAAAATTAATAAAATATATAATAAACAATACCCTTTTTCTAACTGCACACACTAGTCAAAAAACCGTAATGGATAAAAAAATATTTTTAAACATGGAAAAGGTAATCAATGATCTAGTGAACCAAAACCACGGTAATCAATTTCTCACCTTCGTAAATCCAGTTTATAACAACGAGAGGAGGAGCCTCTCTTCACTATGTTTAGAGCGCAATCGAAGTTAGCCTATAACGTGCGTACAAGCTTCTAAGTATTGTGGTTTGTGAAATGTGGGTAGTTATGTCGCGCGCCATGGGAATCACTTTTTGTCCGGGGACAAACCTAAATTTGTTATTTTTTCTAAAACTACGCTGAGTACAGCATTCGCGTATTTTTTTGATCATATAACAGTTCACCCGTTACAGCTTTGATCACAGGAATTAATTAAATTCCTTTTATAAATTAGTGTAAAAAATATATTTTGTTCCGAAAATGTGTAAGGGACAGCCCACGGTAATCAAATTTCAGTGCTTTTACATTTTTTTTTAGATACTTGCAGCTAAATATAACCTGATGTCTATCATGCATTAAGTAGATTGAACCTTAGACTAACAGGAAAAAAATACCTTTGGGTAGAATTTTTATGTTACGGGTAGTTTATTCCCCCAGACACGTAAAATTTTGACTCTCAGGAATCACCCATAAGCTAAGTTACACGTTTTCATGCGCTGTGTAGGGCAAAGTTTATTTGGAATCTTTTTACTAAAATTCTGAGATTTTTTTTTATTAAATTAATTTATTGAACTTATTAATACCATCATAAAATTACAAGATAGAAAATATTTATATTTAAAAAAACAATTAAGACTAACTATATTCATTCCTGCCAAACACGAAAGAATTATCCAAATTAGTGGAATAAAGTATATGTGTCAAAAACAGCATTAAAATGAAATAACCAACACGAGAACCCCCTATTTACAAGGTCGGTCAATGAGATTTGTAATTGAATGTTTTCGGCAGCCGTAAGCTCGCGGTCTCTCATAACATTTTGAGTGCGATGACGTCATAAAATCAACTCTGAATGGAGATCCGTTAGCCATTTACCAAAAATCGTTTAAATTGATTGGTCCATTCCCGAAGCCTGCAGAATTACTGTCATACAGAATGTATGGCATTGTATGTATGGGCTGCGGTTGAATGTACTACGTTTGAATACGCAGTTGTAGGGGGCGGGCAGACGAGCGTAGTAAATCGGTTTTTTCCCTTCTTAGTCGTTTTCTTCACGAAGTGAAGGTCGTGTCTAGTCTGCAGGATTTTCCATCTCTCTTCGAATGACACTCTGCTAGGTTGTTCTATTCGTCGCTGATCTCATGGCCTCAGCCACTGGCATGCTGTTAAGAGATTTTATTTGGCACGTCCATCGCATCGGTGAACGTCCGCGAGGTCTCTTTCCCTCAACCTGCTGCTAGTACTGCTCAGAAGGTTTTACCCGCTGAAAAGTCAATGTGTTAATCCAAAGTATAAGCTACCTCCATGGATGGGTGCTTCGGCGTTCACGCTGCCGCGGCTTTATTGCATCCCGCGGCATTAAGGAACACCGCTAGGTTTCTTAATAGATATCCCCCTCGCGCTCATCTTCAGCAGGGGAATCCCACATACTGCCATGCTCATCCCGTCACAGTGCGTAACGCATTTTTCCTGGGGTAAAAAAGGGCTAAGGGGTTAGCTATAAACCAAATATTAATTCAATCGATTCAGACGTTAAAGCGTGAGGAAACAGACCCACAAACATCCAGACGTTCATACTTTTATTTTTTGGATTAGATATGTACTGTACTGGCCAGAGGTGCCGCAGGATAGAGATGCGTGAAGGAATTTCGGTGAAGCCTTTGCCCATCAGTGGGACAGTATAGACTAGAAAAAATAGATATGTAGGAAGTAGTCCGAAGTAGTCGTTAGATCATGTTACAGGTGTTGGAGACATATAGGTTGGCTGGCCACACAATCTATGATTTTGAAGTAAGTGACCTTCATAAAGTTCTTTTTTTCGTCGAGCGTTTTTTCACCCGCCCGTGTGCACCCGGGGCACTTCACACGCGCGGATCCCCTCTCGTTTGTTTTACTACTCGCAATTAAGCCGGCTGAGTGACGGGGATTGTCGCCTCGAAGCAAAAACTCACTGTTTTTTATCTCTCTCCCCCTATTCCAGTAGTGTTATTCGTTGTGGCGTTGTGTTTGCGGTCTTGATTATAGTGTACTTAGTGTTTGATTTATCAAGCTTTTCACTAGTTTTTATGAAAATGAGTGATTAGACAATCAAACCCGCAGGCTGAGCTATGCAATAAGTGATTGTACTTGTGGATAATGCTACAATGATGTACTGGGACGGCAGTAGAAATCGAACAACGCTATCTCAGTACATTTTTCAGCGTATTTTTTTACAAGGCGATCAAATGCCCGGTGGTAAGCGTCACTAATGCCCATAAAAAGGCACGGCACTTTGTGTGATATAGGCATATATAGGCAAAATAGGGTTTAGTTAAGAGTGCACTGAGTCTGCACCCTGATAATATATATTTGTTCTCGAATCTCGTTAACTCCTGTAATTTTGACATAGAGACATATTTTTTTTGTCTCCAAGTGGCTCCATTTAAATTTAACCAGTTCAAACTGTTTTCAAGTTATGAATTAAAATATACATTTTGTATTCACTAAATAAAAGCCAGTGTCGTTTAAATAATTATTTTTAAATTCACTTATCACTGAGAGAAAGCACCGACAATAATTTAATTTAATTTTAAAAGGCTCGTAAAGGATTATTTGCATTACGGGGACTGCACAAAAGTATCTGTCACAGTACTAAATGGCTTAAAAATCGTTAATCGAATCACCGAAGCGCATTGGAGCCTTAATGCGCTGAAAGCTTTTATCCCTTGAAATGTAGTGGCAATATTAAAATAGCCTTTTAAATCTGTTTATCGTACTGAGTTTTGTCTGAGTTGTTGGGTTAAGTGGTATTTTTCATAGAACATTTAACATGAAAGATAGAGACCAGAGAAGGACCATCTGTTTATAGAATTGAATAAATTAGAAAACTCTTTAATGTTCACACAAATACAATAATATAGCTAAGAACTAAGATTACACAGTGTGCATCTGCACTGAGTGTCTTTTTTTTGAAGTATCAGTAAAAAATCTGAAATTTACAGGGGAGTTAGTAAAAATATAGTAAAAAATAATGCACAGGGTCTCGAATTTCTAAAACTTGAATTGAACGAGATATGACCAAAAGATTAGGACACTCAATCCTGATGCGCCGCTAAATACGAATATTTTCAAAAGTATTGACCCTAGGATTATAATTTTTAGTTCTGGAGTTAGTAAAAAATTTCTAAAAACTTTTGGGAAATTTTCAAATCAATAGAATGTGCCGTTACAGATTTATAACGGTTTAACTAGGACACTCAGTTCTTACGCCGTAAGGATTGAGTGTCCTGCTAAATATGGGTTTATTGGAATAAATACATAAAAATAACATTACCATCTTGTAGTCTGACCCTCAAAACAATTTCTAAAAGAGAAACTATGTCGAAAAAGCTTACCCTTTTAAAATAAATGAAAGATTTTATTTTTACGAAACGTCTGTACTGAGTGTCTTTTATTTTTGAAAAAAAAGGGTCAAATAGTAGTTTTAGAAATTTGGCACTTGGTGCAAAAGTTTTTACTAATTGAATACTAAAACATGATATATAATTTGTTTTTCTAAATTGTATATTTTTAGAGTAAATCCACTTTTTGCGGTTTTCTGTGAGTGTCTTTTTTTTTCGAGGTTGAGCAAAATTAATGAAATTCACAGGGGAGTTAGTAAAAAATTAGTAAAAACTTTTGTAGTAAGTGGCGAATTTCTAAAACTTAAATTGAATTTTTTATGAGCAAAATACTAGGACACTCAATCCTTACGTTTTAAAAAAGTGAAAAACCTCGATATCTCGGTAAGTATTAACTTTTTTTTCAGGATTTTTTTTTCTAGAGTTAGTAAAGAATTTCTAAAAACTTTGTAAAAAAAAATATACAGGCTAACACGTGGTGTTACTGAGTTATAGCGGTTTAATTAGTTTCACTGAGCGTAAGAACTGAGTGTCCTAGTTAAACGGCTCTACAGACAAAATTAAACCTCGTAGATAAAAACAACTTAGATCCACGAGTTTTACTAATTTTTTACTAACTCTGGATATAAAATTCATTTTTGTAAGTTTTATATTTTTTGAGAAAAACCACATTTTCACGTTTTTCACTGAGTGTCCCATTTTTTTCAAAATATCAAAATGATTTTTTCAGGAGAGTTAGTAAAACATTAGTTACAACGTTTGCACTAGGTGTCGAATTTCTAAAACTAAAATTATTCTTTTTATGATCAAATAACTACAGTCCAGACGCTCGAAAAACATGAAAAACCTCGATATCTCGATAAATATTAACTTTTTTCCTAGGATTTTTTTTTCAGTAGTTAGTAAAAAATTAGTAAAATCTTTTGCACTAGGTGCCGAATTTCTAAAACTGAAATCAAATTTTTTATAATCAAAAAACTAGGACACTCAATCCTTACGTTTTAAAAAAGTGAAAAACCTCGATATCTCGGTAAGTATTAACTTTTTTTTCAGGATTTTTTTTCCAGTAGTTAGTAATGAATTTCTAAAAACTTTTACAAAAAAAACCAACAGGCTAACATGTGTTGTTACTGATTTATAGCGAATAATTAGTTTCACTGAGCGTAAGAACTGAGTGTCCTAGTTAAACGGCTCTACAGACAAAATTAAACCTCGTAGATAAAAACAACTTAGATCCACGAGTTTTACTAATTTTTTACTAACTCTGGATATAAAATTCATTTTTGTAAGTTTTATATTTTTTGAGAAAAACCACATTTTCATGTTTTTCACTGAGTGTCCCATTTTTTTCAAAATATCAAAATGATTTTTTCAGGAGAGTTAGTAAAACATTAGTTACAACGTTTGCACTAGGTGTCGAATTTCTAAAACTAAAATTATTCTTTTTATGATCAAACTAGCGGCCCGTCCTCGCTTCGCTTCGGGTGCCATTATGAATAAAAAAATAAAATGAAATAATAAGACTTACGCAATACCTAAATATTTCAATGACAAATCTACAGATTTAGTTTAATACCATTGCTAGAAATAGAAAATGATCACGAACATTATATTCGCATCTTAACATGAATTTAGTCTTTTACAACTTGTGATCCTATTTATGATATTTCTATCTTAAAATATTCTAGTAGCTTCTGGTGCTTCGCCGGCCACTGCCGCGGCCTTTACAATGTTTGGAGATACTACAAAGATTTCAGGGAAATAAAAACTATCCTATGCTCTGTCCCAGGACTCAAATTGTGTTAAAACTTATTTCCCTAATTCGTTGGTTAAAACCAAATGAAAGCTACGTCAGTTCGACGGATACTGATTCCTTATACAAACTCTTAAATGCCTGGTTTCCTCTCTGAAAGGGCGGTTTCGGGGATAAAAGCTATTTTGTGTCCTTCCTGGTACTTAAACTAATCTTTGTAGAAGTAAAAAAAAACTTAATTGGCCTAACGAATATAGATAACTCATACAAACTTCACCCCTGTTCTCCTTATAAAAGGGGATTTCTAAAATATAAAAACTATCCTATGTCCTATTTTGGTATACAAACTACCTTTATTATACTTACTAAATTTCAGGCCCAGCGGTATTAGAAATTTCAATACAACATTTGCCCCCACTTTTATAGGAGAAAAATGGCCCTCTTTTCCCCCTATAAGAGGGGAATATCTGAGATAAACACTATTTTACATCCTCTCCTGGTACTTAAATACCTTTGCATGCCAAATTCAACTCTATCAGTTCAGCAAAAAGATAATAAAAATATATATGTTTAGGTATTAAAAAGAACCTATAGGATAGGTATTCCAAATTTTATCATTCTAGGTTTAGGAGTTTCGTCTCTACTGTGATAATGATGAGTCAGTCAGATTACCCTACAGAGTTTAGTGTAGTCCCACATATTATGTTAGTTAGGTTGGAAAGTATCCACAATGCGCAAATCGAGCGGACGAAGCGAGAATGAGGCGATGCGCTTGAGCTTGGGAATCAAACAACTTTTTTATACCAAATTTCAGCTTAATATTCCCGTTCCCATAGGAATATTGGGATGAATAAACAATCCATTATCGTTTCTTGGTAGTCAAACTACTATTACACCAATTTCAAACTATTCTAAATTTAACCTCAAGCCCTGGATCACACCAGGGCTTATTCGCTGTATGAGGCATAGGGACAAACTCCATAGTAGGGCCAACAAAAATAAAGATAACGTCATACTACAAGTAACTTATAAAAGATACCGTAACTATTGCAATAAGTTGTTACGTAAATTGAAATACCAATATGAAAATAGCGAACTACAGGCTGCTAAGGGTAATCAAAAACAATTATGGAAGGTAATTAAGGGGATATGTCATATTTCGTCACAAAAAAAAGATCCAATGGAATTATTACACTTACCTAACTCTGAGAATGAAACGCAATCTTTAAACATTTCTAACTCATATTTTTCAACTGTAGGTCATAATCTAGCAAACAAAATATTAAATAGATTGAACAAAAGTGAAGAAGAACTTGTTGCAAATATTAATACACAGGGCACTGTTAATTCATTTTTTATGCAGCCGACTTGTGCTAATGAAGTTAGGCAGTTAATTATGCAACTTAAAAATGGGAAGGCCCCGGGTATTGATGAACTAGATAATGTACTGGTTAAGCAAATTAAGGATTTTATATTAGAACCCCTAACTTCAATTTTTAATCTTAGCATTTCCTCTGGCATTTTCCCTGAAGAATGGAAAATGGCATCGATATGCCCAATACATAAGGCCGGAAATAAACTTTTGCCCGACAATTATCGTCCAATATCTTTGCTGGGAGTTTTTTCAAAACTTCTTGAAAAAATCATGAATAAGAGGTTAGTTAAATATCTCGAGACCCAAAATCTTCTCTCCCCTCGCCAGTTTGGTTTTAGGCAGGGGAAATCAACGAATGAAGCTGTGTCGCTGTTGACGAAAACGGTCTCTTCTTACCTGGATATGAATAAAGCATGCATAGGAGTATTTTTAGATTTGGCGAAGGCCTTTGACACTGTTTCTGTTCCCGTATTGATTAAAAAGATTGAGAATGCCGGTATTCGAGGGATTTCCTTAGAGTGGTTTAAGAGTTATCTGCGCGAACGGAAGCAGTGTGTTAGGGTAGGGGAGCACTACAGTGAACTAAAGACTGTAAGCTTTGGGGTCCCTCAGGGTAGTATCTTAGGTCCCACTTTATTTATTCTTTACATAAATGACCTTCTCAACATTAATCTTAAAAATGCAGAACTTATTTGTTATGCAGACGACACTGTCATTTTGTATCACGATGTAAACTGGTCGGAAGTTCTTAAAACCGCGGAACAGGGTATGTCGAAAGTCTCCGAGTGGCTCCAAGATAATCTCCTTACCCTCAATGCCCAAAAAACGAAATACCTATGTTTCCACAAGACTCGTGCATCATCTCCACCAACACGACATAGCATTAAAATTCATCGCTGTAGCAATTATGGCAATTTGATGTGCTCGTGTGATAAAATAGTGGCAACTGAATCTATTAGGTACCTCGGTGTTATGCTAGATCACAACTTAAATTTCAAGGACCATATTGCACTGCTATCTGGTAGGATTCGCAACGTTACCCGTATTATGCGCCTCCTACGAAATTCGGCAGACTTAGATGCACTGAGAATCGTTTACTATGCACTATGTCAATCTCTATTAGGCTATTGCATTACGAGTTGGGGTAGTGCCGCAAAGACTGTAATGATACAAATTGAAAGGGCTCAACGATCAGTGTTAAAAACGATGTATAAAAAGAATTTTAGGTACCCTACAGATGCATTATACAAGGAAGCCAAATTGCTCAATGTTCGTCAGTTGTTCATACTACAAACAGTTATGTCGGCACATAAGCACCTCAAAATACCTTCCCAGTCTGATGTAATCTGGACACGTAGACGAATGTTCCAATTTAATATACCGCATGTTAATTCAGTTTTCGCACGAAGATTCAGCCCTTACGTTGAAACGCGGTTGTATAATAAAATTCTACTTCACTGTGAAATTAAAAATCGCTCTGTCTTTGAAGTTAAGAACGTAATCATCAATTGGTTAACCGCTTTTAATTATGACGAAACAGAAAATTTATTTAAACATATATCCTAAACTTAAATCGATACATGTATACTATACCCACCCAATGATCACACCCTTTATAATATACTAAAAACCAAAAATGGATCTAAGCTTACCTGTAAATATATATCTAGGTATGTATTATATTATATATATATACAAATATTTATATTATATCATATAATATTGAATATTATAATGTATTTAATCATTACAAATATATTATTATGTATAGTATACTATATAATTTATTTATTTTTATTGTGCTATATTTATTCCATATTATCATAAGGGATGTTTATTTCACTTAGGTTTTACATCAAAATTAGGTTATGTTTCTTATATTTCTTTAATAGTTTACCTTCATCAAATCGTTTTAAAAACTGTTTAGTATTAAAAGTTTTATTTTAGGTATTAAGTTAAAAACGAAATCATGTTTAGATATAGTCAACTTAGCATATAATTCGTACACTTGTTAATCGTCATTTCGGCCCTCACGACACAGACTCACGTCTAGTGTGAGGACCACTAGTACTCACATTATTGTTTGCTCATCATGTTAAATAAATATATTTTCATTTTCATTTTCATTTTTCATTCAGGTCAGCGCAGCGGTTACATTTTCCATATTAGTCCCGTTCCCGTGGGAATTTTGTATTGAAAACTATCTTGTATTCTTTTTTGGTAGCCAAACTACCTTTGCATTAAATTGCAGCTTAATTGGCCACGTGGTTACCAATTTCTATATAACTCACGTTCCCGTGGGAATATTGGAATGAAAACTATTTGAACCCTTTCCTGATAGTCAAAATACCTTTATACTAAATTTCAGCGTTATAAGCTTAACGGTTACAGATTTCCATTTTGTTCCCGTTCCCATAGGTATTTTGGAATAAAAATGATCTTGAATTCATTCATGTTACTCAAACTATCTTTATACCAAACTTTAGCTTAATAGGCCTAGTGTTTACAGATTTCCATTTTGTTCCCGATCCCGTAAGAATTTTGGAATGAAAACTATCATTCTTCCCGTTCCCGTAGGAATTTCACAAAATCCCTTCTTATCGGTCGCCAACGTTACCTAAAAAACACGCTGTACAAATTTCAGGTCAATCTGTCCAGCGATTTTATCCCTGCGATGATAAGTCAGTTAGATTTCCACTTAAAATTTTGGCATGGACATAGATTGTTCCCGTTTCCGTAAGTATTTTGGGTTGAAAACTATCTTACTTTCTTGGTGGCCAAACTACCTTTGCATTTAGTTTCAGCTTAATCGGCCTAGCGGTTACAGATTTTCATATTATTCCCGTTCCCGTGAAGAACCGTTGTGAATCCTTTTCTGACAGTCAAACTACCTTCCAAATTTCAGCGCTTTAGGCGTTACCGCGATTTCCATTTTGTTCCCGTTCCCGTAAGAATTTTAAAATGAAAACGATCATGAATCCATTCATGGTACCCCAACTACCTTTATACCAAATTTCAGCGTAATAGGCTAGAGGTTACAGATTTCCATTTTGTTCCCGTTCCCGTAAGAATTTTGGAATGAAAATTATCCTGAATCTTTTCATGGTAGTCAAACTACCATTATACCAAATTTCTGCTTGATAGACTCAACGCTGATAGATTTCCATTTTTTCCCGTTCCCGTTGGAATTTCGCAAAATCCGTTCTTATCGGTCGCCTACGTTACCTAAAAACACGCCGTTTAAATTTCAGCTCAATCAGTCCAGCGGTTTTATCCCTGCGATGATGAATCAGTAGATTTCCACTTTAAATACATATTGGTATAGAGTATAGACATTCTCGTAGATTGTTCCCGTTCCCGTGACATTTTGGGTTGAAAACTACCTTGAATCCAGTCATGGTAGTCAAACTAAATTTCAACGTAATAGGCCTAGCGGTTACAGATTTTCAGTTTTGTTCCCGTTCCTGCAGGTATTTTGGAATGAAAACGATCTTGAATCCATTCATGGTAGTCAAACTACCTTTATGCCAAACTTCAGATTTATAGGTTTAGCGGTTACAAATATCCATTTTGTTCCCGTTCCCGCAAGAATTTTGGAATGAAAACTATCTTGAATCCATTCATAGTAGTCAAACTACCTTTATACAAAATTGCAGATTAATAGGCCTAGCGGTTACAAATTTTCATTTTGTTCCCGTTCCCGTAGCAATTTTGAAATAAAAACTATTTTAAATTTTTCCATGGTAGTAAAACTACCTTTACACCAAATTTCAGCTTGATAGACTCAACGGTTACAGATTTCCATTTTGTTCCCGTTCCTGTGGGAATTTCGCAAAATCCCTTCTTATTACCTGCCTACGTTACCTAAAGAACACGCTGTCCAAATTTCAGCTCAATCGGTCCAGCGGTTTTGTCCCTGCGAAGATGAGTCAGTCAGTTTTCTATTTTATATAATAGTATAGATAACTACAGTCCAGACGCTCGAAAAACATGAAAAACCTCGATATCTCGATAAATATCAACTTTTTTCTTAGGATTTTTTTTTCAGTAGTTAGTAACGAATTTCTAAAAACTTTTACAAAAAAAACCAACAGGCTAACATGTGTTGTTACTGATTTATAGCGGTTAATTAATTCTGTTTTACGGAGCGAGCTAAATGAATAAAGCCGTGAGTTGTTCTCACCATGAATAATTCTTATACCTAGGCACTATTATTCAACTGACCACTATTTAATTTGTTGGCAATACTTTCTCTCTGATAACATACACGTTCAAACACTTGGCTGCCTCCCAACTCCCGGTGCCCAACTTTTACGAGGCTGCTGACTTTGGGAAGATCAACTATTGCACACAGAATTAACACACTCTCACACACGCACACACACACACACACACACACACACGCACGCACGCACGCACGCACGCACGCACGCACGCACGCACGCACGCACGCACGCACGCACGCACGCACGCACGCACGCACGCACGCACGCACGCACGCACGCACGCACGCACGCACGCACGCACGCACGCACGCACGCACGCACGCACGCACGCACGCACGCACGCACGCACGCACGCACGCACGCACGCACGCACGCACGCACGCACGCACGCACGCACGCACGCACGCACGCACGCACGCACGCACGCACGCACGCACGCACGCACGCACGCACGCACGCACGCACGCACGCACGCACGCACGCACGCACGCACGCACGCACGCACGCACACACACACACACACACACACACACACACACACACACACACACACACACACACACACACACACACACACACTGACACACATAATACACCTAGGGAGCTGTTTAATTGAATAAGAAGGAGGGCGCCGGCAACTGCAACATATGTAGTTTTATAAACTATCGCAATTTCCAACGTTCATGGCGTTTAAGATTAACGTGTATTTTAAGCGCAAATAAAGATTTATTATTTATATTAAGGGGTACGATTTTGCAAATTTACGCTAGGGCGTATTACAAGACGGATGTCGCAAAATTTAACAAAATTTATAAGAAACCAGTTGTTTGGAAAGGATTTGAAATTTTAAAATTGGCGCCAAATGTATTTTTATTTATGTTATTGGCTTTTATTTATATTGTTATGATTTTGCAAGTTTACGAGGGCGTAGTGCTAATCCATTCGCAGCTAGCAAAAGGAGCTCATAGTGAATAGGTCACTCATACAAATACGCACGAGTGGTGTATATTAGCGCTGCAGTACCTCATTCCCGCGTAAGAAAGACGGGCTCGCATATACTTACAGTAACACGTGTCAGGCAAGAATAGAATAGAAAACTCTTTATTGTTCACACAAATACAACAATATAAAAGTTTAGAACTAAGATTACACAGAAAGAAGTGTTATAATTGGCGGTCTTATCGCTAATAGCGATCTCAAGGCAAGCTTGGTTGCAAACCTGCACAACGGTAAGTAAATCATTATACTGCCTGAGCATAGGCTCAGGTTGAGATTTAACAACCTCTGTGGCGCGGTGGGCTTATACCCGCCTGCAACGCAAAAGGTTGCGGGTTCGATTCCCGCATGGGACAAATGTTTGTGTGATCCACAGGTATTTGTTTCTGGTCTGGATGGTTTTCAATATCTATTATAAGTATGTATTTAAAAACGAAAAGCATATAAGTATTATATCCGTTATCCTAACCACCATAACACAAGCATTAAGTTGCTTAGTTGTTAGTGTCCTTGTAGTTAGAATCCTTGTATCAAACATTCAACAATGTGCGTGGGCAAATACACCGGAAACTAAAATAATAACTAGAGATAACTGTTACCCTGCAGAAATAAGGTCACTTGTAGCCAAAAAAAGGAAACAAAGGAAGATATGGCATACCACAAGGATCCGTAGTGACAAAAACCTGTTAAATAATCTTACCAAGAAACTTAAAAGGAAAATTCAAAGGTACAATGATCAAATTATGAAAACATCTTTAACACAGCTTTCAAGTGACCGCACTACAGACTACTCTCTTTGGAAAATGGTTAAAAATTCAAAAAAACCGTTAATGCAAGTGCCTCCGATTAAAGAACTAGATGGACGGTGGGCCATAAACAACGAGCAAAAGGTCGCTAGATTTGCACAACATCTTGAGCAAATTTTCGAACCTAACGTAAATTCAACAGATGAAGAAGATACTTCACTAAGTGTAAGTGAAGTAGCTCAGGATACAAATATAGAAATTAAGCTCGTCACACCCAAAGAGGTTCTTACCGAGATCAAAAATATGAGCCGAAAGAAATCTCCAGGCTATGACCTTATCACTGGTGAAGTACTACAAAATCTACCCCCCAAAGCTATAGTCAAACTGACAACGCTCATTAATGCCGCATTTAGATTACAATATGTACCGGATATCTGGAAAATTGCTGAAGTGATAATGATAGTAAAGCCTGGTAAACCGCCCAACGAAGCTACGTCGTATAGGCCGATATCTTTATTACCAATCATGTCCAAACTGTTCGAAAAATTGCTTTTAAAGCGATTAAAACCTATCATTGAACAAAAACATCTTGTCCCAGACTACCAATTTGGCTTCAGAGAAAAACACTCAACGATCGACCAAGTTCATAGAATTACTAGTACAATAGAAAAAGCGCTAGAAGAGAAAAAGGTTTGTTCCACAGTTTTTCTTGACGTGGCACAAGCTTTTGATAAAGTTTGGCATGAAGGGCTGATCCACAAGTTAAAAATCATGCTTCCACAAAAATTTTCATTGCTCCTAGAATCATACTTAAAACAAAGAATGTTCAGAGTACGTCAAGACGACGCCGTCTCAGATCTAAAGCCCATAAAAGCTGGTGTTCCGCAGGGAAGTGTACTAGGTCCGGTCCTGTACCTACTATACACCTCAGACATTCCAGAGCTAGAAAATAACACCATTGCAACCTTCGCCGACGACACAGCTATTATGGCCACAGGTGACACTCACGAGGAAGCAGTGGAAAAAGTACAATCGGCTATCAACACAATCCATGCGTGGACAAAAAAATGGAGGATCAAGCTCAATGAGTCAAAATCTACTCACATAGACTTCACCAACAAAAAACCTAGTTATCATCCGGTATATGTAAACAACAACACTATACCATATGAGAACACTGCAAAGTATCTAGGAATGACTCTAGACGTGAAGCTTCGCTGGAAAGCACACGTTAAAAAAAAACGCGATGAGCTTGAACTTCGTTATAGAAATATGGAATGGCTAATAGGTCGTTATTCCGCATTGTCTGTGCATAACAAATTATTATTGTACAGACAAGTTCTCACACCAATTTGGAAATACGGTATACAGTTGTGGGGGTGTACCACCAAGAATAACATTGACGTCATACAAAGATTTCAAAATAAAGTCCTCCGGGGTATTGTGAATGCCCCATGGTACATTAGAAACGAGGATCTTCACCGGGACCTGAATATAGACCTCGTTGCCACTGTGATAAGGAAATCTGCAGAAGCCCATGAACGAAGGCTTCACCATCACGTAAATGTCGAGGCCATCCAGCTCCTCGACCATACGGACCTAGTGCGAAGACTTAAAAGAACAAAACCTTTTGAGTTGTGTAGTGACAGTGTCAGCTAAATGTAGTGTTATATATATCAGTGTAGTGCTACCTATTGAGAACACATGAACAAAGTGCCTCCCCTTAATAGAGACAATAAGAACTAGTGCCAATGGACACATTCTTAGTTTTAAATGTTTACGTAGCAATTTAAGTTAGATTTAAATTACTTATTAGCCTTTACTTGAAATTAGGCTAGATTGTAATATAATGACATAATAACTTTAACAGCATGTCATTTATAAAAAAAAAAAAAAAAAAAAAAAAGTTGTTAGTGTGTGTGTGTGTGTGTGTGTGTGTGTGTGTGTGTATGTGCGTGTGTGAGTGTGTTAATTCTGTGTGCAAAAGTTGATCTTCCCAAAGTCAGCAGCCTCGTAAAAGTTGGGCACCGGGAGTCTGGAGGCAGCCAAGTGTTTGAACGTGTATGTTATCAGAGAGAAAGTATTGCCAACAAATTAAATAGTGGTCAGTTGAATAATAGTGCCTAGGTATAAGAATTATTCATGGTGAGAACAACTCACGACTTTATTCATTTAGCTCGCTCCGTAAAACAGAATTAATTAACCGCTATAAATCAGTAACAACACATGTTAGCCTGTTGGTTTTTTTTGTAAAAGTTTTTAGAAATTCGTTACTAACTACTGAAAAAAAAATCCTAAGAAAAAAGTTGATATTTATCGAGATATCGAGGTTTTTCATGTTTTTCGAGCGTCTGGACTGTAGTTATTTGATCATAAAAAGAATAATTTTAGTTTTAGAAATTCGACACCTAGTGCAAACGTTGTAACTAATGTTTTACTAACTCTCCTGAAAAAATCATTTTGATATTTTGAAAAAAATGGGACACTCAGTGAAAAACATGAAAATGTGGTTTTTCTCAAAAAATATAAAACTTACAAAAATGAATTTTATATCCAGAGTTAGTAAAAAATTAGTAAAACTCGTGGATCTAAGTTGTTTTTATCTACGAGGTTTAATTTTGTCTGTAGAGCCGTTTAACTAGGACACTCAGTTCTTACGCTCAGTGAAACTAATTATTCGCTATAAATCAGTAACAACACATGTTAGCCTGTTGGTTTTTTTTGTAAAAGTTTTTAGAAATTCATTACTAACTACTGGAAAAAAAATCCTGAAAAAAAAGTTAATACTTACCGAGATATCGAGGTTTTTCACTTTTTTAAAACGTAAGGATTGAGTGTCCTAGTTTTTTGATTATAAAAAATTTGATTTCAGTTTTAGAAATTCGGCACCTAGTGCAAAAGATTTTACTAATTTTTTACTAACTACTGAAAAAAAAATCCTAGGAAAAAAGTTAATATTTATCGAGATATCGAGGTTTTTCATGTTTTTCGAGCGTCTGGACTGTAGTTATTTGATCATAAAAAGAATAATTTTAGTTTTAGAAATTCGACACCTAGTGCAAACGTTGTAACTAATGTTTTACTAACTCTCCTGAAAAAATCATTTTGATATTTTGAAAAAAATGGGACACTCAGTGAAAAACGTGAAAATGTGGTTTTTCTCAAAAAATATAAAACTTACAAAAATGAATTTTATATCCAGAGTTAGTAAAAAATTAGTAAAACTCGTGGATCTAAGTTGTTTTTATCTACGAGGTTTAATTTTGTCTGTAGAGCCGTTTAACTAGGACACTCAGTTCTTACGCTCAGTGAAACTAATTAAACCGCTATAACTCAGTAACACCACGTGTTAGCCTGTATATTTTTTTTACAAAGTTTTTAGAAATTCTTTACTAACTCTAGAAAAAAAAATCCTGAAAAAAAAGTTAATACTTACCGAGATATCGAGGTTTTTCACTTTTTTAAAACGTAAGGATTGAGTGTCCTAGTATTTTGCTCATAAAAAATTCAATTTAAGTTTTAGAAATTCGCCACTTACTACAAAAGTTTTTACTAATTTTTTACTAACTCCCCTGTGAATTTCATTAATTTTGCTCAACCTCGAAAAAAAAAAGACACTCACAGAAAACCGCAAAAAGTGGATTTACTCTAAAAATATACAATTTAGAAAAACAAATTATATATCATGTTTTAGTATTCAATTAGTAAAAACTTTTGCACCAAGTGCCAAATTTCTAAAACTACTATTTGACCCTTTTTTTTCAAAAATAAAAGACACTCAGTACAGACGTTTCGTAAAAATGAAATCTTTCATTTATTTTAAAAGGGTAGGCTTTTTCGACAAAGTTTCTCTTTTAGAAATTGTTTTGAGGGTCAGACTACAAGATGGTAATGTTATTTTTATGTATTTATTCCAATAAACCCATATTTAGCAGGACACTCAATCCTTACGGCGTAAGAACTGAGTGTCCTAGTTAAACCGTTATAAATCTGTAACGGCACATTCTATTGATTTGAAAATTTCCCAAAAGTTTTTAGAAATTTTTTACTAACTCCAGAACTAAAAATTATAATCCTAGGGTCAATACTTTTGAAAATATTCGTATTTAGCGGCGCATCAGGATTGAGTGTCCTAATCTTTTGGTCATATCTCGTTCAATTCAAGTTTTAGAAATTCGAGACCCTGTGCATTATTTTTTACTATATTTTTACTAACTCCCCTGTAAATTTCAGATTTTTTACTGATACTTCAAAAAAAAGACACTCAGTGCAGATGCACACGATTACACAGAAAGAAGTGTTACAATTGGCGGTCTTATCACTAAAAGCAATCTCTTCAAGAAAACCAAGCAGGGAAAGGAAATACATAAAATAAAGCGACGGTGGTTATAAAGATATCGGACGGTGGTTATCTCTAACATAAAAGAAATTTAAGTTAACAGTCTCTCGTAAGAGGTCGTCATTAGTTAGGTAATGATAATAGTTATTTGTTATACAAGAGTGCAAAGTTGCTTTTTTACCGCGTGCTCAGTTTGTATGACCGAGCTAGCGAAGGATTCTAAAATTAAATCACGAGCGTAGCGAGTGATTTAATAATTAGAATCCTGAGCGTTAGCGAGGGAATCAAAAGAGCACAAGGTCAAAAATCTTTTCACTCGAGTGTGACACATAATTTTTCATCCCCCCTCAGCGAGGAAATAACTAAATGCTAAAAGTTTTTTTTTTAATTATTCTCACCAAAGATGCGCACAATGTTGCCAGTGCACTATCTTCAAAAGTAACCAGTATTCAATTTTAATTTACGTAGGTGTAGGTACGCTTACATAGAGTCCTTTTCACGAAGGAGGTCCCACGGAATTTAGCGGAACAAATTTTTTTTTATTCGATTATTATTGGACTTCATATTATAAATCATTTTTATTTATTGCATTAAATAAATACCTATTTAATTAAGAAATTAAATATGAGAAATTATGAGGCGTTAAGAAGTTACAGGTATTTAAACTTTTAAAATGTGCGATAGTAGCGACCCGCAAAAAGGTCTCCTTTCGTGAAAAGCACTCTAACTATTCGTTTTAGTGATTATTTCCTCATTTTTAGTTTATTACAATAAGAAATCGTTAGTAAAAAAGTTACTAAAAAGTAATAGTTAGAAAAAATTGGCTTATTCTATTAACTCTGCTAAATTAACTCAACAATTATTTACTACTAGCTGACCCGCGCGCACTTCGTTGCGCGTGACAGTCAATAAAGCGAAAGTTTGGTGCTGCCATTTAGGATTGTATTTCCATCTCCGCGATTTTGTGAGCGTAAAATAGTTTTAACCCAGTGGGTAGTGAATAATATCGGACTGGGTATATCTATGAAGTTTTGTTTTGCTATCGCAGGAACCAGTCCTGTGTCCTTTCCCGGAGGTCAAACTATCTCGGTTTAACGGTTGTTGATTGTCTTCACAAATTTTCACGCCTCTTTTCAGGAATTAGAACTATTTGTGGTCCTTTCCCGGTAACCCTTAAACTTATCTCTACTGTAATGTACCTAAACCTAAGTTAAATTATAATTATTGGTTACCAATTTCTCACACTATCTTTCTCACGACTCAAATCAATTCTGTGATTCCTGAATTCCCATTAAAACTCTGACTCTCCTTCCTCCTGCCTGTAATACTGATTCTCCTTAATAGTTAATTTCTGACATAAAAACTATTCAATAACTTTCCATGCAAACGTTTTTCGGAAATAATTCCCGTTCTCCTGGGAATTTCACAAAATCCCTCCTTATTAGTCGCCTACGTTATATTAAGAATACGTTGACCAAATTTTAGCTAAAACGAAGAAGCGGCTACCGATTTCCTACACAAACTGCATCCCCCCCCTTTCCTCCCCTTAAAGGTTGATTTCTGGGATAAAAAGTGTCTCGTATCATTTTTTATGACTCAAACTAAAGGTTGTATCAAATTATAGCGTAATAGATAGAGTCAACGGTTCTAAATTTCATTTTGTTGCAGCTATTTCGAAATTGATTTGATTTCCATCCCCGCGGCGTTGAATTAGTATACATAGTTATATTTCCTCCCGCTCTGGATAGCGAAGAAAATCGAGCCAAGTATTTCTATGCAGTTTTTTTTCGCTACCACAGGAAACAATCCTGTGTTACTTTCCTGGAATTCAAAATATTTTAATACAAAATTACAGCTAAATCAATTTAGCGGCTATTGATTCCTTTTTCCAGAATTCCTTATTCCATAAAACTATTTGTTTTCCTTTTAACTATCTATATTGGGAATTTAAGCTAAATCGGTTCCTCATGCCTCATACTATCATTCCCGAGACTCAAATCGATTCCGTGGTTCCTGTAGGTATGCCCATAAAACTCTGACCTTAAAAGTGAGGGAAGGTGAAAGGCCCTTTCACCTATATGCATTGTTGACTTAAGGAACTAAGACTAAGGGACTATCTCAATTATGTCCTTTCTTTTGGCTCAAGCTGTATCTATTTCGAATTTCTGCAAAATTAGAGCTGCGGGTACTAATTTCCCATAAAAACACCGATCCCCTTTCTCCCTTTAAGCTTGGTTTCTGTAATAAAAGCTATTCCAGGCCTTTTAAGAGTCTCCAATTAACAACAAAATCACAAAAAGTAAAGAACAATTTTATTTTCTACAATTTTCAGTTTAAATGTTCATATTAGGGATTTAGAATTTAGATATTTAACGTGCCTCACGATTTTATTTTTCAGCTTTTTAGTACACTGTATTCAACATGTCAACCCCATTCATTTGATACTATATTGATGAGATTAAAAAAATTGGTTATCCGCCATTTTGTAGCGAGTGCCATCTTTGATTTTTATTTTGTATAGTGCACTGTATTCTAGTTATCAAGTCCTTTCATTTCATACCCATATTGATTGGAAAAAAAAATGTAATCCGCTTTTTTGTAGCGGCGGCCATCTTGGATTTAAAATAATTTTAAATATACGTAATTATATTGTCACCAGAACCAAAGGCGTACACCAAATTTCATTTGAATCGGTTGACAGGAAGAGGGCGAAATTTCAAATTTGCGATTTTTTTTTTACTAAATTTGACCCAAGAATAAAAAATAATAAAACAAACGGAGTGAGCTAAATAAAACCGTTTAAAATAATAAAAAATGATATTAGAAACCTCAATAATTGAAGACCTATCTGTACGGGGTGTACAGTTAAACACCAAAAATAACTTGGAAGGCTTTTTATTTCCTTAAAAATTAATTGTTACAAAATTACGAGCAGAGCAATGAAGCGCCATTGAGAGGAAGTGAAAAAATGACAAAATGCATAGGTTATAAAATTCGTTGACAAGTGTAATTTTTGACATCTCAATTTTTCCTAATTTGTTTTTTTGTACACATGATGCATTTGCCAACAAAATAAATAAAATACATTTGGCGCCAATTTTAAAATTACAAATCCTTAAACATTCCGCCCACTGAAGGATATACTATTATCCTTCACACAATGATACAAGAAATTAAGATTTGACCACTGTTGTACAGTACAAGAATTTGAAAATTAAAGGGCTAATCGATACAATCCAATATTATGAAAGTTATCCTGCTAAACAATACAATTCACCTGAGTAGGTTAGCTATTTTAAATTATAATGCCGTGAATTAGTTTACAACTGATACCTAATTCAACATTATACATTTTACATACAATTATAAACGGCTTAATACATTTGTTATGTGTTCAATTAGCAACGGGGAGGATACATAATTTAGAAGTTGGCCGTTTTATAAGTGAATTTTTTGTGCGCAATGTAACAACACGGGTAATATTGTCATTCCCAGGATGTTTAGTAACCACCCGACCAAGCAGCCAGCGACAAGGAGGCAAGTTCTCCTCTTTTACCAAAACTATGTCTCCTACTAGAGGCTCAGGGGTCTGGTAAGCCCATTTGTACCGATGAAGAAACTGAGTGAGATATTCTTGTGACCATCGATTCCAAAACCCTTGCAGCATCCTCTGTGTCAACTGCCACCTACGTAAACTACCAACGTTACAAGCCTCAAAATTATTATAGTCTGGAGCGGTGACTAGTGCCTCACCCACTAGGAAATGACTTGGAGTCAGAACATTGATGGCGTCGGATTCAGACTCAAGCCGCGACAGTGGCCTCGAGTTGAGACACGCCTCAATCTGTGTTAACACAGTAGACAATTCTTCATAAGTTAATGTAGAGTCACCTATGACCCTCTTTAAGTGAAACTTAGTAGACTTTATTCCTGCCTCCCACAATCCTCCAAAATTTGGCGAGCCAGGGGGAATAAAGTGCCATGTTGTGCCATTGGAGGCTAGCGCTTGAGTTACTTCATCTGCTAGATTGGCGTTTTCTGCAGCCATTAAACTCTGTAACTCACGAGAGGCCCCGACAAAATTGGTACCATTGTCGCTCCAAATTTCCTTACAGTGACCTCGTCTAGCAACGAACCTCCTAAAAGCTGCTAAAAATCCAGCGGTGGTCAGCGGTGCCGTGAAGGTGGGCGTTTTGGGCAATGAAATTGAATGTTTTGAACCTTCCTCTAGAGAGGATTTGCCCAAGCGTCCGCCGACTCTCACATTACCTTTCTTGTCAAGAAAGGGTTTGAGTGACTGGAGTGGAACCTTCCACCGTGCCTTACGGTAAGCTTCCCATTCCTTCAACAAGTTTCCTGTCACCTCTTGATCCCATTCCAGTCCAGCAATCCAAAGCTTCTGAATTAGGATTTTTGCTGTTATGACACAGGGTGCCGCCCACCCTAAAGGGTCATACAGCCTTGCAATTTGTGATATAATTTTCCTCTTAGTTACATGCCCCGTATCCTGGGGGGGTATTACTAAGTACCTGAAGTCATCATGTTGTCGGTTCCAGCTAAGACCTAGTAGTTTTACTACTTCATCCGTTTTTAAATTAATTTCCTCTTGCCTGTCTTCCTTTTCTTGCCTTATAGCTTCCAGCAATTCATCGCTGTTGCTTGTCCACTTCTGCAATTCGAACCCACCTTTTCTTAATAGCTCTGTTAAATCTTCCTGTATCTTGATACCTTCTTCTACCGAACTACAGCCAGTTAGAACATCATCCATATACATGTCTCTGGTTACAATTTTGGCAGCTGCTGGAAGTTGGGCACCTTCATCTTGTCCTACCCTCTGCAAACTCTTCACGGCCAGATAAGGAGCACAAGCCGTGCCAAAGGTAACACGCAACAATCTATATTCTTCAGCTTTAGCGTCTGCATCTTCCTTCCACAGCAGTCGTTGGTAGTCTGTATCCTCTTGAGCTACCTTCACTTGGCAATACATCTTGATGATGTCCGCTGCGATACAAATGGGATGCTGTCTCCATCTCATTAACAAATGCCGCAAGTCCATCTGCAAGGTAGGTCCAATCATTAATGAACTGTTTAAAGACACACCATTTTTGTCTTTACATGATGCATCATAAACGACCCGCACGCGAGTGGTGTCTTTATCATTCCGAATGACTGGATGATGAGGTATGTATACTGCATTATTTGCCTTTTCTTCCTCTGGAACCTTTTCCATGAATCCCAACCTTAAATATTCTGTCATAACTTCCACATACCTTTCCTTTAGTTGTGGATCCTTCTTGAATCTAGTGTGTAGTCCATTTAACCTTCTCTCTGCTAGAGCTCTAGAATCTCCTTCCACACATGCTGGCTTAGCGGTTCTAAATGGAAGTTTGACCACATATCTACCATATTCATCTCTCGTTGTAGTATCCGCATAAAATTGTTCACATAGAACTTCTTCTTCGGTCATCATCTTCTGGGAGGGCTTGGGATCAGCCTCTATTTCCCAGAACCTTTTGAGAAAGTCATCATCTTGCATGCACAAGTGCAGTGAGACCATCTTGCATGACGATGTGTCTGGAACTCCACCGGACAGGAGCCATCCTAAAGATGATGCTTGTGCCAATGAGTGACCGGGACCCTTTTTTATGCCTTCCTCTATGACTTGCGCATAGATCTCCGCTCCTAACAAGATGTCCACTTTACTGGGGATGTGATACTGTGGATCCGCCAATACCATGTCTCGATCGATCCAGTCCATTTTCACCATCTTGCAGCTTGGCAGGAGCGTAGTGATAGATTTAATTACGTAAGCTTGTACAGTAATTGAAATGCTACTATCAACCCTTGAGTGGATCTTGAGTTCCACCATGTGTCTAGATGTGACGTTTGTTTTGCCTTCTAGACCCGATACAATTCCCTTCACTGGATATTTCCTTATACCCAAGTGTTGGACAGCTGCCTCTGAAACGAAAGATACTTCCGATCCTTGATCGAGCATTGCCCTGATATAAATGTTGTCACCCTTTGATGACTCTGCCATGACAATTGCTGTCACCAAAAACCCTTTGCGCTGGACAGGCAGCTGGCCAAAACACGAGACCACTGCCGCTGCTGAACCTTCTTCTCCACTGGAGTTACCCGCCTTACTAGCGGTTGAGACACCTTCACCGACTCCAGAGGTTGACGCGCTTACGGTTGACGTATGTGACTTATCAGCCCCACTTGAACCATCAGGATGGAGCAAAGAGTGGTGCTTTCCCTTGCACACTCTACAAGTAGACTTGCTTGGACAATACCTAGCCGAGTGGTTACTCCCCAAACAATTAAAGCAAACCCTATTATTCAATACAAAATCACGTCGCTTTGAAATATTTTCTTTTGAAAATTCTTTACAATTGAGGAGCTTATGCTCTTTTGAACAAAATATACATACATTCGACTGTGTTGTTGCATGTAAAACCTTATGTTTAACGGTAGGCCCGGGATTAGAATATCTCGGTCGAGGAGTTGGTTCTATAGATTCAAGTGCTCTAAACCGTGATATTAGAAAGTCTTGAAATTGTTGAAAAGTCGGGAATTTTTCTACATTGTTGACCGAGACATTCAATTCCCAATCCTTCCGCGTTTCCTTGTCTAATTTGTTTGATACAATGTGTAGGATTATTGTATCCCAGGTACTAACATCGATTCCTATATTTCTCAGCCCGTGTAAACAATCTGTAGTTATATCTAATAGCTCCTTAACAGAGGCTGCCGATTCCTTTGTACATGGGTTTAAACTAAACAGCCCTTTTAAAAGGCAATTTGCGAGGTAGTGTTTATTGTTGTATCTAGACTCTAACTGCTTCCAACATTGCGCGTAATTGGCAGCAGTTATCGGCAATTGCCGAACCAACTGTTCAGCTTCCCCTGTTAAATAGCCTTTTAGATAATGCAACCGTTGGACATCATCCAAGGATGTATTAGAATGAACTAAAGATGTGAATAAGTCACGGAAGGTGACCCATTCTGAATATTTCCCTGAGAAAGTAGGTATCACTATCCTAGGCAGTTTAACTGCATTTAAATTACTACTATGCTCCGAGGCATTGAATGTTTGTGGTGTCGATTTTATATTGAATTTAATTAACTCCGATTTATAATTTAAGTATGCCTCTTCAGATCTTTCATATATTTCTTCAATCATGTATGAAGACTTTTGAAGCGCCTCCCAATCATCATAAGAGGATACTATATCCCGATGATTTTCTAAAAATTGACTCCACATACATTCTAAATTGGTGAGTCTAGTCTGTACGTACACATCGGTGAGCCTATCCTTTGGGGTCTTTTTAAAGTTCACTAAGCCCCTTTCTATTTTAATACAAGTGTCTTTTTGTGCATTCACCTTGGATGCCATTATTGCAAGACTCACTGACTAGCACTCACTGTACCGATGATACGCAGCCGCAGTGCCCCGTCGCAGCACTGCACAGCTACGCCTTGCAGCCGCTGGCGCGTCCCGGGCACGCCCTGAGCACGTGCGCCGAGTACACACGCGCCGCCGCCCCCGTCGCCGCGCCGTCTCGCTGCACCGTCTGCCGCAGTGCCTCGTCACAGCACTGCGCAGCCTCGCCCTGCAGCCGCTGGCACGTCCCGGGCACGCCCTGAGCGCGTGCGCCGAGTGCACACGCGCCGCCTGCCTGCCCCGGAACCTGCGCCGCCGCCCACGCCGCCGCGCCGTTCCCTGCTCCGTCTGCCGCAGTGCCTCGTCCCAGCACTGCGCAGCCTCGCCCTGCTGCCGCTGGCACGTCCCGGACACGCCCTGAGCACGTGCGCCGAGTGCACACGCGCCGCCTGCCTGCCCCGGAACCTGCGCCGCCGCCCACGCCGCCGCGCCGTTCCCTGCTCCGTCTGCCGCAGTGCCTCGTCCCAGCACTGCGCAGCCTCGCCCTGCAGCCGCTGGCACGTCCCGGACACGCCCTGAGCACGTGCGCCGAGTGCACACGCGCCGCCTGCCTGCCCCGGAACCTGCGCCGCCGCCCACGCCGCCGCGCCGTCTCCTCGATTCCTGGGTTCACTCAAAAATGCCGATTCACGGAACAGCGTCGAGGTGATCGCCGATAAGCTTACAAAATGGCGCCTCGAAACCCGTGCCGTCCGGTGCCGTCCGTGGAATTTTGAGCTTGAACCCGATGACTGCTTCACCGTCGCCGATTATCCGGTTGCGAAGGACCAAAAAACTGTACGGGGTGTACAGTTAAACACCAAAAATAACTTGGAAGGCTTTTTATTTCCTTAAAAATTAATTGTTACAAAATTACGAGCAGAGCACTGAAGCGCCATTGAGAGGAAGTGAAAAAATGACAAAATGCATAGGTTATAAAATTCGTTGACAAGTGTAATTTTTGACATCTCAATTTTTCCTAATTTGTTTTTTTGTACACATGATGCATTTGCCAACAAAATAAATAAAATACATTTGGCGCCAATTTTAAAATTACAAATCCTTAAACACTATCCGTAATCCGTAGATACCTAAAACGTATGGGTTTGATGAATAAAATGAGTTTTAGTTCTATGGGGAGCCCAAAAAATATTTTTTTTCTATTTTTGTGTGAAAAACTTAATGCGGTTCACCGAATACATCTACTTACCAAGTTTCAATCGTATAGTTCTAATAGTTTCGGAAAAAAGTGGCTGTGACACATGGACGGATGGACGGACGGACAGACATGACGAATCCATAAGGGTTCCGTTTTTGCCATTTGGCTACGGAACCCTAAAAACCACCTCAACAAAAAAAATAACTTTAGAACTTCCGAAGACTTTTATTAAATAAGGCATGCAAACGAATTTACTCACATAAAGTTAATAAAATAATAATAATTCAATTAGACAAACTCAACATAAAATTAAGGACAATGATTTTTCTGATTATGTGATGGAACTTTAAAGTGAATATATATAATATATCTAATATATAAAATTCTCGTGTCACAGTTTTCGTTGCCATACTCCTCCGAAACGGCTTGACCGATTTTGATGAAATTTTTTGTGCTTATCCGGTATCTGTGAGAATCGGATTTATAATAAAATTATATATTTATAATAAAACAATTATTATTTTGCTATCTCAGTGTAACTCTCATATTAACTTTTAATCATTCCTATTAATTATTTATATGGCAAAACAACGTTTGCCGGGTCAGCTAGTTATTTATAAAATTATTCAACAAATATGGTATATGGTATGTAATAAAATAATTAATATCAGGTATTTTAAAGTTACATTAATTTTATAGTAATTATTAAGTGTTAAATTTTTGACTCGCAGTCTGTAAAACTCTAGGATTCAGGAATAACGACATGGATTGTTGACCGCCCTTTGGCATAATTTATTTATTTAAGGACATCCAACGCAGGAAACACATTACAATTAAAAGTCTTAAGGCTATTATGTCTTTAGTCTGTGTGATCCTACAATTATAGGATGCCACAGCATGCACAACTAAACATAATACTACATAATAGCAAAAAGGTTTGGTTTCATAAGTCGTTTAAAAAGGTACTCATGTCCAACAAATCGCTTGCGAGTTTTAACGACGAACAGCGCCATCTAGTTTCATAATGGGTAAAATAGTGGCACATCGAAAAAGAGTTTGTATTTTGTATGTGTTCTTTATAAAATATGTTTTTGAGCGTTAAAAACTATTCAAAATCAATAAATAAATGTCCTTTTTGGAGTCTAACTACATACATCCATATCAAATAGGGCTAGCGGTTACTGATTTCCTATACAAAATTTGACTTCCACTCTAAGGCCAATTTCAGGGTTAAAAACTGTCCCATATCCTTTTTAGAGGCTCAAGCTATATCTAAACCAAATTTTAGCTTAATGGGGTCATTAGTTACTGATTTTTCATTCAAACTTTGACCTCCTTTATCCCGCCTTAGAGGTTGATTTCTGGAATAAAAAGTATCCCATATCATTTTTTACAACTCAAACTACCTTTGTGCCAAATTTTAGCTCAATAGGATCAGCGGTTCTAAATTTCCCATACAAACTTCGACCCCCCCTTTACCCCCCTTAAAAGTAAATTTCTGACATAAAAAGTATTCAAAGTTTCTAATCACAATCCCAACAATCATTTCACGAAATTTCAGCTCAATCGGTTCAGCGGTTACGGATTTGCATACAAACGTTTTTCGGGAATAATTCCCGTTCCCGGGGGAATTTCGCAAAATCGCTTCTTATTGCACGATGAAGTTTTCCAAAAAATACGCTGTCCAAATTTCAGCTCGATCCGTCCAGCCGTTTGGGCTGTGCGTTGATAGCACGAAAGTGTACGAACGATTTTATATAATAAGATAAGTAAATCTTTAGATTGATATAACTCTTTTATTTAAAAACCGATTTGACTAAAACCAACACTAAGTTTCAAGTAGAGAAAACTGCAACGTATTAGTGAAAATTTTATTCAAATCGGTGGTGTTGTTTCACCTCACCAGTGACACAAACTATTTACAAATTTAGCCCAAATTAAACTAAAGGTCTACTTTCGTTTACAGGCAGATCGATAGATGGCGTATTTTTAGTTTGTCGCACTTTTTGCTTTTTGATTTTTTTGAATTGAATTTACTTTATATTCTATTACTTTTACTTCAAAATTTTGATGTAAATTAGGGGCGATGTGTCCGATATAAATGATTATTATTTATTTTATTATTTTATTTTACGTTTCCCTAGGAAAAATTGACAAAATGTTTTACGATCTAGATCGCGCAAGCGACTTTTTCGCGTCGTTTTGTTCATATGCGTATTTTCACAGTTCACCTTAGTAAAGGATCACAATGAATGGGGAGAAATTTCCATTCTTATTATATGTATGGATTACAGTACTATATAATTCATTAAAAAAACATTTGCCTCGAAATGTAACTTTTATATCTAAACAACTAACGTAAATAGTTCAAAAGAAACGTAAAATGTTACAAAAGTAACTTACTGGTAAGGCTGTTGGTGCGTCTAAAGCAAATTAAAAAAAAAAGTTTACCAAAGAGGTTCTTACTCCGAGTTTTTAACAAATTTAAAAAAGTTGTATGATAATTGGTACCATAGAGGTGGAAGTAAATAGGTTTTAAATAGGTTTAATTATGTTTTTGACACACAAACTCGGTCCACACGATGTTCTAAATTCAATTTTACTTTACCCTCTAGAGGATAAAATGGACTTTTCCAGTCAGATATCGAAGACTAAAAGTACACTTTCCGAGGTAGGGGGATGAAAATGATATTTCTTTCTTGAAATTAAATGAAATCAAAAAGCATTTATTCAAATAGGTCACATTGGTGCACTTTTGCACTGAAACCTTAAATTTCAGCTGATTAGGCAAAGAAGTAGAGATAGTAAACACACAAACATATTTTTGCATTATCAATACTATTAGTTGAACACTATCATTTTAAATTACACGCTCATTGTGGTGGCTAGACTGAAGTTTCTTAGGAAAAAAATTTAAGATTTTTGCCTTGAATTTTAAGACTAAAAAACCCTTTAAAACTTCAGTAAAATGAAAATAGTTTTTAAAGTGTAACTTTAAAGCCGATTGCAGAATCAACAATCGAATGCAAGCTCGTTGGTCGCGCATAGAATGTGTAAGTGGAGTTCATTCCGGAGCGATCTAGTTTGAACCAGTTCAGACTGCAACTTTTAGATTCAATTAACTTTAGTCACGTGGCATTGTAAAGTGTTTTATTTGTTAGATGAGATGTCAAGATAGAAGGCTAATTAATTTACTCATTGGAGTTTTCATTTCAACTGAACAAACTTACTTTTAGGGTTCCGTACCTCAAAAGGAAAAAACGGAACCCTTATAGGATCACTTTGTTGTCCGTCTGTCTGTCTGTCTGTCTGTCAAGACCCTTTTTCTCTGAAACGCGTGGAGGTAATAAGCTGAAATTTATAGGAAATACTAAGGTCTATTGCCTCTTAGAGCTGTGAAAATTTCAAACTTCTAGGCCAACGCAATCAAAAGATATAGTCGAATATGTCGCAAATTTCAGCAAATTTTCGACATTACCAAATAAATCAAAACCTACGGGGCACTTCCCGTAAACTCAGAATCTTGAAATTTGGCACGAAGTAATTCCTTAGAGCACAGATAAAGGAAAAATTGCGAAAACCAAAATTTTTTTTTTGCATCATATGAAAAAAATATTTTGAATAATTTTATACCTACTACCCTTTTTCTCATGAACGCGTAAACGTATTTAATTGAAATTCATATCAAATACTCAAATCTATAATACCTTTAAACTGTAATAAAATCAAACCTCTATCTCAACGCATTCAAAAGAAACAGCAATTTTAGCCCAAATTTTAAACACGTAACTACTCTCAAAAAACCAAAACCTACAGGGTACTTGC
The DNA here is from genome assembly GCA_947507615.1 of Hemithea aestivaria. Classification (NCBI taxonomy): domain Eukaryota; kingdom Metazoa; phylum Arthropoda; class Insecta; order Lepidoptera; family Geometridae; genus Hemithea; species Hemithea aestivaria. The sequence goes on from OX382338.1 coordinate 16,065,763, forward strand.
CGTGAACGTAGAATCTTGAAATTTGGTAAAAAGCAATTCCTTAGAGCACAGATAAAGGGAAAATTCCGAAAATTGTACATTTTTAGTTACATCATATAAAAAAATATTTTTAATAATTTCATACTTACTACCTTATTTCTCATGAACGCGTGCAAGTATTAAACTGAAATTCATATCAAATACTAAGGCTTATAATACCTTTAAACTGTAATAAAATCAAACCTCTATCTCAACGCATTCAAAAGAAACAGCAATTTTAGCCCAAATTTTAAACACGTAACTACTCTCAAAAAACCAAAACCTACAGGGTACTTGCCGTGAACGTAGAATCTTGAAATTTGGTAAAAAGCAATTCCTTAGAGCACAGATAAAGGGAAAATTCCGAAAATTGTACATTTTTAGTTACGTCATATAAAAAAATATTTTTAATAATTTCATACTTACTACCTTATTTCTCATGAACGCGTGCAGGTATTAAACTGAAATTCATATCAAATACTAAGGTCTATAATAACTTTAAACTGTAATAAAATCAAACCTCTATCTCAACACATTCAAAAGAAACAGCAATTTTAACTGTATTTTTTAACTCGCGACTACTCTCAAGGGAATCAAAACCTACAGGGTACTTGCCGTTAACTCAGAATCTTGAAATTTGGTTCGCAGCAACGTCTTAAATCACAGGCACAGGAAAAATTGCGAAAACTGTAAATTTTTAGTTACATCATATAAAAAAATATTTTTAATAATTTTGTATTTATTATCCCTTTCCTCAAGAACGCGTACAGGTATTAAATTGAAATTCATACCAAATACTCAGCTTTATAATAACTTTAAGCTGTAAAAAAATCAAACATCTATGTCAACGAAATCAAAAGAAACAGCGATTTTAGCGGCATATTTTCAAACTCGCAAGTACTCGCAAAGGAATCAAAACCTACAGTATATAATATTATACCCACTTTTCCTTAGGGTTCCGTAGAATGTCGTAGGTTTATACGGAACCCTCGGTGCTCGAGTCCTACTCGTACTTGACCGTTTTATTTTACACAGGGTCAAATCACGATTATAGGTGTGGCCAACCAATATGTGGCAGTTTCCGGTCGCCAAGATTACAGTTAATATTAGGCCTGTAACATGACCTTGTACCTGCACCTTACATATATTATAGGTAACAGCCGTATGTGCCCCTTGAAGCACAGTTGTGTCCACGTGCATATTTTGGCATCGTGACGATTTAAATCGTTTTAACTATTTTTTGGGTTTGGTTTCACGCCAAAGAGGTCCCAAGGAGGTCCTATTTCGATTTCATACAAATCAGTTGAGTAGTTTTTAAGTTATAAATTAAAATGTAGGAAAAAGGAAGGGTCTTTACTGAAAGCAAGATACAAGTTAGTTTAATATTTTTATCACTTTGTTATTCACCTGTTATACCAATTTTCACCAAATTTGCCGTAGAGTTAGCTAGTTGTAGTCAGCAGACGATCGTTTCAACAACTTGTAACAATATAGTTAGCTATGAAGTTATCCAATTACATGAGTTAGTCTCGCTCTAAACGGTTTAATTGAGGGGTGAATTGCTACCATTTTGGGTACTGTTACACGTTTGTACATGATTTTGTGCTATCGATTATCCCTGTATCAAATGCTCTTCTTTGATGGACTTCTTCAGTCTAACATCGATAGAAATAAACCAAGTAAGTCATAATTTAACATTAGTAGAATTTATTTTATGAGAATTTTCTAGGCGAGTTTTTGTTTACTTTCAAAAGTTTTTACAGTTCGTTATCTTAAAAAACAAGAACATCATTCTTAAAACGAAGAATATTGCATTTGCAATTTTGCAGTATGTTTCGCAGTATGTCACACATAAAAACGAAGCTCTTAACAAATAACATGAGAAGTAGTTGTAAACATTTTTCACAATCAAGGATATTCAATTGTTCTCAGACAGCCAATCTCCGAGATATGAACCCAGGGACATATCTCCCCCCCCCACCCCCCACCCACCGGGGTAGTAGAGCAACAATCGTACATTGTCGCCGCAAATTGTGAAATAATTGGCCGCGTGTGACCGTAAACTATGACTAGGCTAGGAGATAGGATGGTCTTTATCTACTCTCATGTATTAATATCATGCATAGTATAAAGTTTGAAATACTTACCTCAATTCGACTTCATGAGGATCATTTTTTTTAAATCTCTCTAGAATTTTTAATGGATGAAGGAGACGAGCCCATCGCTTGATTGATGTTAACGCCTGCCCATTAATATCGCAGTGGAAAACGAAGGATTAATTTTCCTTATCCAAAACATTTTTCTGGCCTCCATACTTTTCAAACGGAGCTAATCTTAGCAGAATATTGAATAAGGACGTGGTAACTAATCCAGACGGAATTTTACAATGAGCAACCCTATCATCGTTATAACCATGATATTACGACCACAGTTATATTGAAAAATAATCCTACTTCCTATTTAGAGCTGCAAAAAATATGAACATGTCGTGTGTATGTGCGTGCTTTAATCTATGGGTAAAACAATAATTGATTTTAGCTCAAATACCTACGCCAAAGTTGAAGCATCAAAACAATTTTACCTAAAACGCACACCTATTAAGAAAAGGACCATCACGACAATAGGTTTTCAATTTGGCGCGAAACTCTCACAATTCGTCGCTCCGCAACGATTGATCGCTTGATAGCGTCACTTCACTGCACAATACACAGCGATAATAATCGCTGCCACCTCCTCGACTACGCTCCGCACATACTTACAGTATTGCACATACTTACAGTATAGTATCTACTTTATATGATGTGTAGATCAATTTGTGTGGAACTCTTTTTGGAAACTACCGTGAGTTAGACCTTCCTTCTCTATATATTTTCCTTCTTTTTCTTTGCAAAAAAACATTTTCTTGTTTGAATTTTATGGGTTTGTTTTCGAGAAATTATAAAAAAAAATTGTTATCAAGTAATTTTTTTTATTGATTCATCAAAAACTTTGTGAAGAAAGACTAACTGACTTCATCTTAGAATAGAATAGACAACAATAATTTATCGTGGCATCACAGTTGTATACAAAACCTTAGAACTAGAAACATAATAATATTATAGTTATTTAAACATCTTCATGTGTTTCTGACAAAAAATAATTTACGACCTTGTCACAAACGTACCAAATATAGTACACAAAAAATTCGTAATAACATTTCTTCACATTTACTTATGATGACATATTTTCAAAAATGTTCAGTTGCCTCATACAAGCAAACCTCGAGGCAAAAACTACCTCAAGGCTCCTATACAGGCACATATTTTTGATTTATACACCAATATTACACCACATGTAGGTAAGTGGAAAACTTCCTTAAGAGAGTTAATGACCTACGAGTATGTTTCTAAGGGCACTTAGTAGATTAGCTTGTGTATTACTTATTTCTGCTTAGAGCTTTTATTTATTTTTGCTACCGCGAGCCGAATATAAATCGGATCAGGTAAAGGAACTTTTGGAGATTGCGTAAGGGTAGATTTGGAGATCGGCAGTTTTGTTCTTAGGTTAACCACTAAGGTTATAGGTAAAGAAAGAAATTTGTTTGCAACCAGACATACACACAGAAACATTGACAAGTGCTATATAAAAAAGATAGGAAGAAAAAAATAGTCTCACCGCAAAAAAGTACCAGCTCAGCTTGTGTAGATGAGATTAGATCTACGCTGGTCTTCCGCTGGTGCCCTGTACTATACACTGTATAAAATAGCCATTATAGTATTTAGTTGCAAAAAATGGCGACCAGGAATATATGTAACTTGTTAGGTTAAATAAAAATTTTCGACTAGTGGGATTTTTTTTACTAATAGTCTTCAAATCCACATACTGTTGTGTTTTTGCTGGGGAAAATCGGACAAAACCTCTCATTCATCTCGTGTAAAAAAGTCACCAAGTCACATCCGCAAATTCACGACGAACTTTTAATAAAATTTCCCGAACAAATGTTCATTTCTCCGTCCCCTCCTTTTCTAATCAACCACGAAAATTCCTAAAACTTTTTTTTTAATAACACCATTCGCAACAAGAATTCAAATTGAAATGTCATCGCGTTTGCGAAGCGCTGCGATGCATATTGGAAGGGGCATTGTGTGAGTAGTTTATTGAACTTTGGACTTTATTGTGTGGTAATAGAGTGGTGTCTAAGTGTATGGTTAAATTGGTCGTATCTTGATTCCTATTAGTGCAACGGGTCGTGCAGCGAATAATCGCTTTTTAATGAAAAGATTAGTGCGCTCTCAACTGATGCTATTGTCGGCCGATCAATGGCCGCGATCCGGACACTTCGAGAATTTTCCAATTTTGCGCCAATGCCCGCGACATCGTGTTTTGGTTTGCTAATGAGTTCTAGCTGTTTAGATGTTGAGATAGAATTCTAGACTAGATTAAATAATATATCTGTTACTGTATACCATACACTACAACTGTCAACGTACCTAACATTGCGATAACACGAAGTTCCTGACAGTACTTTTAAGTCTAGGTCTTGGAAATAGTAAAATAGAATAGAATAATACTATTGCATACCAAACAATTACAATGGAGCTTAATGAGCTAGATATCTTAATGCTAGGTAAACAATCGGCGGTCTTATCGCCCTATTGTACTTCTGGGTATTATAAAAAAAAAATAGTGCGTTTCTTTTTACCTACCTTATTATGATAAGTAATAACGTTCAAAAGCGGATTTATTTAAAATCATTCACCGGTAGGTAAGTTTAATAAGGTTCCTGTTCCTAGATTACAAATTCCCGCCTAATTGGTACTAAGGCGTACCATTTTGATAAAAAAGTGTATTTTTTAACCCCCGACGCAAAAACGACGGGGTGTTATAAGTTTGACGTGTCTGTCTGTCTGTCTGTCTGTCTGTCTGTCTGTGTGTGTGTGTGTGTGTATGTGTCTGTCTGTGGCATCGTAGCTCCCAAACGGATGAACGGATTTTGATTTTGTTTTTTTTGTTTGAAAGTAGAGTTAGTCGAGAGTGTTCTTAGCCATGTTTGGTGGAAATCGGTCCAAGATGGCCGCCGCTACAAAATGGCGGATTACTTTTTTCTTCCACGACCCCCTCAATATGGGTATCAAATGAAAGGGCTTAACGAGTAGATTACAGTCCCCTATATAAAATTTAAAATCCAAGATGGCCGCCATACAAAAAATGGTGAAATACGTATTGCGTTGGGGGTTTTTTAAATTTTTAATTTAATTCACTTGTATAATGTGTGTTACCTCTTCATGCTAATATGCTTAATGCTATGCCTAAATGGCTGAATAGATATTAATTTGTACGAGTATAACATGGACATCGCTTAAACCATGGCTTAAAATAATATAGGTCACATAAATTTTATAGCTTAGAAAAAAAAACAAAAAACCGTTCAAAACTAGTATTTAACGAATTACCCCCACATGTGACATTACACAGGTTTATTATTTAAAACATCAAGTCTTTAAAAGAGCGATTATTGACTGAAGTAAAAAAATGCTATTCAAAGTTTTGAAACCTTTTAAATTCTAACTTCCGTCAAAAACATTATTTAAAATGACTTGAAAGTTGAAAACAAAGCGACAAAGCTCCAATTGAAATGGCTTCATTTCTTAATGCATCTGTTAAGGACAAAGGAAGTTTCGTCAATCCACGGCTAAAACAAAAGCAGTGGAATCATTGACGGACCCCTCTCCCCTGTGATTGCCCCTCTTAATCATTGTGGATTTGCACTCAGTATTTAAGGTTGACAGGAGATTAAAATAAGATTTATTAATAATCTGATATGTAGAAAAAAGTTTTACTATATTATGTTTATGTAAAATTAACATTGAAACATCTACGCGATAAGTCCCTACTAATAAAATAACAAGAGAAGAATTATAATTGTGCTTTGACAGCATCTTCAATTTTCTTAATTTTCGTGACAAGGACACCAGGATTAAACTGAATCATTAAACTGAAATTTGATATTTTAGCTTAGACCCTGGAATAACACATAAGCTATTTTTCAGCGGGTAAGTTCATTGTTGTAACTTAAATAAATAAAACAGCATAGGCACAGTTAGTTTAGTATAAGCCTCGATCACTGTCTCATTTTCCACGGCGTCCCTTTTGAATGACGATGGGCTGCCGATTTTCTTAATTAAAAATGTCTCACTATCGGCACAATGGGACGACATCGAGAGTTATTAACACTCGTAGGTTTATTCCCGTTCCGACGGTATTTTTGTCCCCTCGACGAATCCCTTTTGTCGATTTTTTTGCCCATTGTCCAGAGAATTGTAAGAATTGAAGTTTTTTAGGCGAGACGGTGTGATGTTAATTAAAATGGAAAGATCTTGGATATTCGCCGACTAAATTTTTTTTCCCATTTTTGCTAGTCTATGTTTTCATTTAAATCTTAATCTAGATAAAGGCACGGATATTTATGTCGAGCCCAAAAGAAAGCTAGCATCACACTTTTACTAATTAAGAGCACTTTAATTTTTAATCAAATTAAATCAAATCATAATGCATTAATTTATTCAAAGCTGGTATTGGAGTAATTTCGCAAGTCAATTTTATATATAATCATTTATTAGTTAATTAGTTCTATTTTGAGACGTATCTACCGCCCCGTTTGGAAAGCACCTCTACGAGAAGAACGGGCAAGGGATAAATTAAAGTTTAGTTTTGTGAAACTATTGAATCCCTATGTTACTGGTGTTGCAAATAAACAGTGCTATCTCAAACTAGCCAGTTGTTATTGAATCAAAACAATGCGACGCTTACAAAATAAGTACTTGTGGACAAGTTGCCGGGATTCCGAAGTTGGGATCAGTGAAAGCGTTGGGTTTAAGCTTAAGTTAGAAATGATAGCGTTTGTTTGACTATTGCGTGTGTTTCAATCTTTACGATCGATTGATCTAATTTTGTTTGTTTTGTTTTAATAATCAAAATTCTTAATTAATTTGTTTGTTATTTTAAACGAAAAAAAAACAAAAAGAAGATTATAGAGGATATTATTTTGAATCCAAAATTGTCTAGGAAGAACTAATTCGCCCCGGATTGATTCGAAATAATAGCGCAATATCGACTCAAAAGCACGCTTGTAGAGTGCTTTTCACGAAAGAAGTTTTGCGGAATTTAGCGGGAATAAATGTAATATAATAAATGATTACTGTACTTCATGTCCTAAATTATGTTTAATAGATAAAATATTTATACCTATTTAATAAAAAAAAAAGAGAAATTTTATAAGGCGGTATAAATCTATAGATATTGTATTTTTTTTAAAACGCGCAATAGGGATGTTGACTTATTTTTGGAATTGCTTTTATATGATAGATAGACCCATTTCATATACGTAGTATATCATATTTTTATGCAAAAATATATGAAATTTCAATATAAAAATACGTAACTAAAAATGATTTTTTAAATACTGCCTAAAACGTTCCGAACTGTCATCTGACAGCGCGTGACGTCACACCACTGGCTGGACCTTACGCTTCCTATGAAATGTTCCTGATTTCGACACATTTAAATTATTCATAACTTAAAAACCACTGAATCGATTTTGATGCAACTTATACTGTGCTCTTAGTTGGTCCATACTTAAACCAAAAATAAAGTCAATAACCAAAATGCATCTTATATTTTCAGAGAGACATTTTAGTTATTGACTTTATTTTGGTTTAAGTATGCACCAACTAAGGGCATAGTATAAGTTGCATCAAAATCGGTTCAGTGGTTTTTAAGTTATGAATAATTAAAATGTGTCGAAATCAGGAACATTTCATAGGAAGCGTAAGGTCCAGACACAGGTGTGACGTCACGCGCTCTGATTGGCGTTCGCATTCGCGTAGCAATAGGTAAAAAATATTGAAATTAAAATTGATTTTATTCCATTTTTGCTTGTAAATAGATCCTTAAAATGCGATTGTAGGTTTTTAAATACTGTCTTTTATGTGAAAAACATAAGTTTATATGAATTCGTAACATGTGTCAACATCCCTATTGTGGCGCCATGTCTAGGGGACTGCTTTCGTAAAAAGCACTTTAATTGGGGCGATGCTTGTGGACGCAATCTATAGGTGCCTTGTACCTATCTCTACCTACGCAACACTGAATTTTATGCAAATTATCCCGTTGCGAACAAGGTCAAACTAGTATTTTGCAAGTATTCTCCACTTACAAGACTTTAGCCAATTTGGACTACTAGACATAACAATAATAGTTACTCCCATTTGTTAGATTGTTTATTTTATTTTAGCTATTTACAATGATAATAACGCAATTTTAGGTACTAGCAATAATTCGTGTTTACTACTTCTATACAAAGTATTTAAGACGATATTTTATGTGATGAAGTAGAAGACGAGCCAGACGCTCTCCTGATGTTAAGAGATAACGGCTGCCCATAATCAGTACAGTGCTACCTAGGATTTCACAATGATGTGAAATTCTAGGAGCACTGCACCAACGCTTCTCACTCAAGAGTCATAAGATGTTAAGACTCTTTAGCCCAGTAATTTCACTAGCTACAGTGCCCTCCTACCGGAGCACAGTAATGTTTGCACATCACTGCTAAGGCGGTAGAATAACTGGCACTGTTGGGGTACCCACCTAGACGACCTCCTGCAAAGGAAGTCTACCCCCGGTAATATTATAAGGAAATTAAGAAAATCATTTAAATAACGCGAAAAGGTTAAATCGCTATATCTTACAATTTACCCAGCAGTAGTGAAACTTTTAATCCGTGGGGACAGAGTATTGTGTGGGGCAGTCTCAACCGATCACCGCGGGGCCTCCACTCCGCACAATGTGTCCGTTGTTGCAACTCGCGCCTGGACTTTTTGAGAACTGCCCGCTTTTGAGTAGTCGCTGTCGCATTTGCGGCGCAACTTTCCCTGTTACGCTTTTTTATTATTATTCACTTAGTTTTTCACAAACTTTGCAAAAAGGATGTAAGGTTTACTATTCGAGGAATTTGTGTGTTTGAAATTCCAAATCCAATGAGGATAATTAGTTATGTGCGGGTTTTCCACTCACTATACTGGGTTTTGGCCATGGCTAGTGACCATTTACTGGACAAAACCGGGTTGCCAAGTGACCATAATGACTATGGTCGTTGTCCATCACAAAATCCAGTGAAGCCTGCCTGAAGGGATTTATCCCCCTTCATGGTTTAGTTTGCTACCATCTACGGTCGCATTCTGTCTAAAAATCACGAGAGATCGTGATCAAGGGCTAGCCTGTAACTTATAAAAAAAAGTTTTACTTGCACTGCGCACATGCACCCTACAAAACACCGAAGTCTGCTTTGAACTGCTGTCACCCTGAGATATTAGCCATAGAATCTCATTATGCCCAGTAATTTCACTGGTAGTATTGCCCTTCAGGCCGAAACATAGCAATGCCTGCACATTATGACTTGGCGCAGTGGATTTATTTTTTAATTTTAAGTATTTATTTTTCGGGACTTTTACCCAAAGGGCATGACAGTCCCATTTAACCCTAATCACATAATATAACTATCAAAAGAAACATTTTAACACCCTGAAGGACATCTTAATTATCTGAAACCGCGGTTGAAAAATCTCAACAAAAATTGTTACGTAGAGTACAGCCGTGTAATTGTGATGAATAAATAACTGGAAAAGGTGTGTTACTTCCCGCAAAAGAGGCCTACTACTATGATATAGTAGCAATTTGTAGAATATTTTTCTTACCAAGTTTATAAAATCTACGATCAACAACAAAGTGAATAATTTTCCACAATCTTTAGTAATAAACACTTAAAGAATATCGCAGTCGACGGTCAGCGCAACTTTTGTCTTGTTTCTTTCTTATTACGAACAAACCATGAGATAGAACTTTTGCTTGAATATTTATAGACTTTAACATCTACTGAAACTGGCTTTGTTTTCTTTTAACCTTTACAGAAATAAAATCTAGCAAAATTACTAGGAACTAGGAATTATGAGGTGTAACAACTAAAATATCTGGGTGAAGGGCACGTTTTTTTATTTCTGAATGTTAGGTGGCACTGTGTCTGATTTGGGCAATCGCACTCATTTAAAAAAAAACTGTTACCTCAAAAAATCTTTGTTGATTCTCTTGACCAGCCGTCCAAGCACATACGCTGCGTAGACTTGTCTTGCTGTCAAGTCAACTGTCATCCCATACATTCACGAAAGGACAATGTATGGGATGACAGTTCAACTCTTGAAGTTTCGTCGGGATCTCATACGTCATGCTACGTACTTTAGACAAGCGCCAATATTCAGTGGCTATAATTTTCGTTTGCTTTTCCACAGCGTCTGCCATTCCAGTATATTTCTTTCGCGATAGAAACTGCTTGCCTTTCTTTAAAACATTTATTTGATCAAAGAAAGTACGCTTAGGTCGACCACACTTGCCTCATATTACCTATCTTCTATACTAAACACATTACGTTAAAAGTTATCTTATAAGTGACGTCACGTCTAACCCCACAAAGTCTGCGTAAAAACTTGAGCGTGCAATATACTAGGTAGAATTTATCGCGAAACTTTCCCCATCTCCCCGTCTAGCAAACTTCGATGTTCGATGCTAAACACTCGAAGCGAGACGTGGCGTGCGTTTATGTAATTTGTACTGGTTTTGTGTAAACTACTTGTTGTAGTTCCAGAACTATTATTTTTGTATCGAGTTTAATAGTTATTTTATTACGATAATGGACGTACAGTCAACTACAAAGAGATGTATCCATGTTAGTCTTACAAAATGAAGGAACTTTTAGTATGCAAAAATTATTTACCCTTACTTCGTGACATTTTCCGTATCCACCAAATCTTATACTATATTCGATTAATTTTAAATGCTATTATTATGTATCACCTAAGGAAAAGTAGTAGGATACATCATTGTTGCATATTAAAAGAGTCGATGATAATATAAAGTTTGATTGCTACTAGAATTGTCACGAACCAAGGGTAGTTCATTGTGGCAAATGAAAATTTACTTCATTTTGTAAGCCTAACATGGATACATCTCTTTGTAGTTGACTGTACAACAAAACGAGGTCATATTTGTGCACCTTCAAAAAATTTTTATGATGTATTTTAGAGCGACACGAAAACATTCTTATATTTTTATTCCTGCTGTTTTAATTTACTTTATAATAAAAAAATGGACGATTTAAATATTAAGTTTTTGACTTTGTCTACATTCTTATTTAAAATGAGACTGGTAAAGCAATATTGTCGGTGTCTCAGTTTTGTAAGAAGAAAGTGTGACTGTTTGTTTTTAAGTTTTTTTTGTTGCTATAATATGTTATATCTGTTTTATATTTGTTTTTTTTTTAATGTTTTTATGATACCCGTCGCGTCACCTATAGATTCTATACCTACTATAGTCTCTAAATCATCATCATTTCAGCCATCGGACGTCCACTGCTGAACATAGGCCTCCCCTTTGGATCTTCATGCATACCGGTTGTAAGTGACCTGCATCCAGCGTCTTCCAGCGACCTTTATAAGGTCGTCTGTCCACCTTGTGGGTGGACGTCCTATGCCTAATAATTTAACGTTTAATTGTGTAACTGATGTTAACCGTACCATTGATATACTCATGTATATGAATAAACATCATGATCCAAGTGTACATTTAATTACCGCAGTAAGTCTTCCCGACGGGCGCAAACTTGCAAGTAGTGAAAAACTTTGACGTACGCAAGCTGTGTATGATAGGCTTTCACGGGAGGCTTCTACGGGCTGTTAGCTTTTGTATCTTATGTCAAGAATTTGTTAGTCTATAGTCTACATTAATATTGTAAATCAATTTGGTTGTTAGTTTGTTTACAATGAAGCTCCAACTACTGTAGAAATTTGAAAAAAAAATCTTTCCCCATTAGAATCTTACATCAATATTAAACATGTAACGTACTTAGGTATAAGCCTACGCCCTTATTTTTAACCAGAAAAATCGCTACGCATCGTCGCCTCACGCCGGGTGGCGCGGGATGACTCCTCCGACAAAGATGAGCGCGGCAAGGATACTAATTTATAAATCTAATCCTTCAACAACCAAACAATAATAAAAACAACTCAAATCGGCACTTTAAGTGAATAAACACAAATAAAACTACATTTATTAAAACAAAACCAGTATTTTGCTTTCTATTGACAAAGCATAAAACGAAAATGTCACCAAATCAACCAGACCCAAACAAACAGTTAAGCCTAACGCACACATTGGAACAAACACAGACATCTAAACAATTTCAGTAAATAACACTAATCCTTTAAGAAGTGCCAACAGGAGGGTAAATAAAGCCAGCTTTGGAGGGTCCATTCAATGAATAACTTTAGAGAATACTAAATCCGCGATAATTATTATGCATGTCAAAATATTTGGATTGATGCATTGTACTCTACGAAATGAAATAAATATTGTTTACAAGTATTTTTTTAATATTTTGAATTTAAAAACATTACAACAGTAACATAAATAAATTTAGGTAACCTAGTAATTTAATTGATACAAATCAAAATTTAAACATGTTTTTACTTCGAGTAGCTCTGCTAAGCGTTTAACTAATACATAAGCCATTATTTTTATTTGTTCAGCCGTTTGGCCATGAAAAAGCTAAAAACTCACACACAAAATAATACTTTTGCATTCATAATAATAAATAAGACATGGCTTTCTCTATCTTTAAGGGCCTAGTACTTTTTATAATATCGTGGGTTTTGAATCTATGGGGTTTCCGAAATAGGCACTACCTATGAATTTTATTATAATAAGATTTCTAGCTATATGTAAATGTAATAATAACAATAATATGGAAGACTTCAGTGCAGATGCGCTTATAAAAATTGTATTGGGGATAGAATAAATAAAAATTAAGTTAATATTTTTAATTGGTGTATGGTAATATTTTAATGTCGTTACTGTCATATTATGCTGAAAGTATTTAATATCTTCATAACCCTAAACCCTTAATATCTCAGAATTCATAACAATCCAAACTTTCCACATTCGGTTTCCAAAACAATGTTCACAAATATCTAAAGCCAACAAACATTCAGGCTAAGTTTGTAAACAAGTTGAAATCCTTTAAGAAGTGGCAAAGGAGGGTCCATCGTGGAATCTACAGCTATGAATATTAAGCTAACGTTGATTATTGTTCGCACCGTTTAAAGGAAATTGGGGACGTGAGTACAATACTAATATTTGAAGTATAGATTACATGTTTCTGGAGAGATGCCGCGAATTCACTTCATATGTGTAAAGGAGCATTAATGACATTAGGTTTAGGTTTAAAGATCTTTATTGTTATCAAACAAAGGCAATTGCCGATTACATGATAACTTAAGTAATTAACAAAAAAGTATTGTTCGTTGTTACATTATGATAGTTGTATGTATGTTAAAATATTATATTGATGATATTAAACTGATTTTATACAAAATTAAATGTAGATGTGTGTAGATATGTTCGGGAAGGAAAATAATGCATTTCTTGCTTGTTCTTCTCCTTTCTGGTAGAGTCTTAAAATAGAACTTATTAATTGTAAAATTGACTTGCACAAGGTCTCCATTGCAGCTTATTTATTGCACAAATGCGTTTTGAATTGATTTGCTTGATCACCATGGCCGTGACCTGCGGCAATGATAGAAATAAACTAGAAAATACTATAATATAGGCATTGGCAGAATAAAAAAATAATTTGACTTCATAACAGAATCGTAAAAATGTGACATGCTTGGTTTTCACACAAACTAACACAATCGTGGTAACTATTCCGATATTGTATCTGTTAAAGTATGTAATAAAGATCTTGTAAGCTCATCTAGGACATTTCAAACACGTTTTGAGGCTGAAAATGAAGATTGCTGTTATTTTCATCGATTCCAACGTCCTTTCAATACAATTTTATCCTTTCCTAACGTCAATGCAAATAGAATGGCGTAGCTTATCGATTTTATCTGCCTTTTGTAGCTTAATTGGTACGCGTGTTCAATTTATTATTCTTTAGAAATACACTGTGTCTCGATTGAGATTATGATTGTATAATAAAAGAAAAATCTTCAACAGATTTTTTACTAGAGTATAAAATTAATCCAGTTTTGTTATTCTAGTGCTTTTGCAATTTTTATAAACTTTTATATTATAGTTTAAATAAAAGTACAGTTTTTCTGTATTCAAATTACTTTAATGTGGTAACTTTATTTTCCACTTTGTATACTTTTAAAGACGAACTTGTCTGGTACATACGAGGTTTTCCCTACAAAATGATCAAGACTTTTTTTTTGTGAAAAATATTACCATTAAAGTCAATAATTTGAGATATATTAAATCAATCATTAAATCATAGTGCCAAATTTTATTTAATAAAAAAAAGATACATAGTTTTTTACCAGCCACAGAAATTATAATAGTATCACCGATTGCGCCAGTCAATGATCATAAATTGATATGAACAGATAGACTTGTACATTCACAATGACTGTATTTTCTCTGATGCAGCAATTTGACGGATTGACCCCCGGATCGCGGCGTGAATTTTAAACATGAAAATAACAACGCCAATTAGTGTTCGGAACATTTAATCGGGTAACAGACGTGATGTTATTACGAGAAGTAGGTGTTTTTGGAATTGCAAATGTTCGAGGTGAAGGGGAAAAATGATTTGTTGTGATTTTGGCTTTTGCATGTAATTTGGGGGTTAAAGAATGATTTGTTTTAGAAGACATGAATACTTAGTATAGTTGATTAATTAAAAATTGTTAGAATTCTTGGTACAGATTGTACGATAAATAAAGTAAAAGCTGTGGCAAAAGATACTAAAAAGATTATATAAATGTAATGTTGTGTTGTTACCTTTTTAAGCCGTAAGCTACTCAAATTGGGACTATAAATTTGGTATAGGAAGCTTTGACTTTTAAAAAGACTCATACATGGTTTTTAATTGGATATCTCTACTTCTACAAAACAAAAATAATTTAATTCAAAAATTCTTTTAGGACAATCTGCATAAAATTCGTATTATTAGTATGCCTAGTCCTTTCTTTTTTTAGTGTTGAGCTCCAACTTATCAGTTCAAATCTAACTTTAACAAGTTCAATATTTCGAAAGAGCTCGAAGTATCGGAGTTATTAGAAGTTGAATGAGGTTTTGTTCGACCATCGCTCGCTGAATGCCTAATGAAGGACGGTAGCGTTTCAACCGCTTTTTGTATCGGAATACACGATGTTTTCTGTCGGGAAATATTTTTATAATATTGTTTTCAGTTTTCAAGCACGTATTAGTATCTTTGATTAACAACACGAGTAAAATTTTGAAATTGTTAGTATTTGTGTGTGGAGTACTACAAGGGAGTATCTTTGGTACACAATGTTTTCTACTAGTCTTATTAGATTTCATAGCTCCATTATTTATAAAAAATTATTAATTTTATTATTGGCTAGCTTTGCTCGCACTTATCTCTAATTGTCTTTATTATTAGATGTCTACATCATTAAAATTCTCCGTAAGCCATTTTCAAACAAATATATTGATACAATTTATTGATCCATATTTTTGATTTATTTATTTTTTGATATATTAGTACCCCGTACCCACGTATTCCTTTCATACGCGTATAACATGCAGTAAAACAAAACAAGTAAGAATTTGAACGTGTAAACAGTGTCATATGGTGTACCACAAGGCGGTATCCTCGGTACACAACATTTTAATTGGCCCAATGGCTTTATGTAAGTAAATTTATTAGAGACCGTGGAAGTTTTAGGGACAAGTGAAGGAGGCATGTCCCCAAAAGTGCAGCATCAGTTGGGCCGAGGTATTACGGTAACGAACCGAGCGAGGGGGGCCGCGCTCCAACGAACTGCTATAAGAGGATTCTGCACCCTTATTTTGGGTACAGTGATAGTTATTGACGGGCAGCGGTAGTGATTTATTTAATAGAATGGATTTTTTGGTAAATTTTCTAAAAAAAAACGGTAGACGATCCGATATTATAATTATAAATGTTAATATCTACCGAACCACAAAATTTACATCGATATTCGAAGAAAATTAATATTATTAAAAATACCATACTTCGCTTAGAACGACGCATAAGTTTCTGAGTAAGATTTAAAAATAAAACTTTAAATATAGAAATCTATGTGTTAATATAAATATATGTAATTTTTTGGACATTTCTGTATGTTTAGTGTAAAAATTTCAAAATTATATTTTTCTAGAATTTCATAAGTGTCTTTCAAGCATTACACAAAATATTTTCGAGTAGTTTAGCAAGGAAGGACTAAAATCGCTCCCGCCCATGCCTTAACCTCCAATATACTAAAGGAAATTGCATTAAATTATAAGTCGGCAAGCAATCACGTTTTGTTTCCCAGATTTAACGGTTTGAATAAATCCGCTCTCTTAATTAGAGGGAAATTTTAAAAGCTTATTCCTGCAAATGGCAGTGTCAGCTGTGGTAAGTGGGAAGTACCTTCGTGATTGTTCACTTCCATTGACGTTTCTAACTTGTTCCTATTGTCTAGCTTTGTTATAGGAATTTTATGCTTCAAGATAAGGGGTACCGGATAATGTTGCTTAGAAGGCTTTTAATTTAAACGTTGGATTATTAAGCAACATCAAAAAATATTGTTCACATATTATTGCCTTAAAGATTGTTTGGCTATTATGTTGACTGTTTTTTAAATAGACTTCTCACATTTCTCAAAACATATTGATTGCATATTGACCATTATCTTAATTTATGCCAATTTAGGGCACAATTCAAGGTTGAGTGTGTGATTTAAATAAATTAAAATTATTACTTTTTTTTTCCATCCACAAGAGTCCTTTTTAATTCGACAAGATTCCTTTTTCAGACTTACCTAAAAGTAATATAAATTAATGTTACCAGTTAAACTTTTTTACTTCCAAAAACATCCCCAAGACAAATTAAATCTTTATAAACATCAGAACATCTAAAACATAACCTGATTATGTTAATAACATTACATTTTTCATCCCTCTTCCCTTAAATCTTGCGTTACCGACGTCTTACGTCTTTACTCTATAACTTGACTTAAACGGACTTAAGTGGAGGGTCCTCAATATGCATCCCGACAAGGGTACAGATATTATTAAGGGTACGATATGCCCTGTATACAGCACCCCACAGAGAATTTCTACAGGAGTTGTCAAGCATTTTCTGCAGTACTATTTCTGCCAGTTTAGTAAGGACTTATGAAGTCCAATGTTTTGTAATAATAGAATAAATAGATAGAAAAAATAAACAGCAGTTTTTAAGATATTTTTTTATAAAAATATACATTTTTTCATCACCATCATCGGTTTTTAAATTGCTCACTACAGTGCATTATAATTATTTGAGTGTACATTTAACTTTTACCTCTAATTAAAATACTGGCAAAATTGAATCTATCCACTGAAACTACTTCTCTTGACATCATACTTACTTACTTACTTACTACGGCGCAGCGACCCAAACTGAGTCTTGGCCTCCGATACAAGATCACGCCACTCTTCCCGATTCTGGGCTACTTCTTGCCATGACTGAGCTTGGAGTGCTTCCAGATCCCTTTCCACTTCATCCTTCCAGCGAAATCGCGGACGTCCAACCGGCCGCCTGCCTGTCGCTCGTCCGAGATATGCACGTTTCACCGCACGATCCTCACTCATCCTCTCTACATGACCGAGCCAGCGAAGTCTGTGGGCCTTAATTTCGCCGATGATATTTGGCTCAGCCACTAGGTCTTCAATCTCGAGATTTTTCCTAGCCCTCCAACTGCCATCCTCACTTCTCACTGGTCCCAGAATCTTACGCAATATCTTTCTCTCGGTGACTGCGAGTTTGACTTCTTCCTTTTGTGTTAGGGTCCAAGCTTCGCAACCATACATGAGAATTGGTCGAATCACGGTCTTATAGATCCGTAACTTCGTACTTCTACTTAGGAGCTTAGACACCAGAAGTTTATGAAGCGCTGCGCTGCACCGCAGGGTGTTTTGGATGCGGGTTTCTATCTCGTCTTGACATCATAATAATGAATTATTTAAATAAACAATACAAAATCAAGCCATGTCAGACAAACACGTTTTACATAATCACACACACCATTTTTTTTATTTTTGTTTTCCGAATGCAACTGCGGCTATTGTTAGCCTATTATGATCGCCACGTAATCAGGAAAACTAACTAATACCCAAAAATTCAAATATCATCCGTCTGTTAAAGTATGTTTTGTCCTTTTCCATTCCCAGGTTGTCTGTAAGAAATTGTCTAATGCGATAAGATCACCGATTGTTAACCTACCTATAACATATTTTAGTAATTAAAAGTTATTTTGTATATTTTTGGTTTGCAATAAAGTATTATTCTATGCTATCATTGGTGTCTCACTATCACGTGACTTAAACAGTGTTTCTTGTTCATGTAGAAGGGGCTGAGATGACAACTCTGGTTATAGCTACTGTGAGATTGTACCATAAGGGAGATGGTTTATGCCGTAATGGAATGTACGCTCAATTACATACAAACAAACTGCCTATTTCGTTGGTGTAGAGTGTTTTTAATCGACTCGAGAGGCTCTTGGTTTGTGCTATTTGGAGCTCCTAATACAATCTAGACATTAAGGATGGGAATAAAAGTTAGTTAAAGCGAAAAAAAAGCTAAGTGTAGACACACGTCGCCGCTGTCTGTCTGTCTGTTTTGTCTGTCCCTATATATGCTTAAATCTTATAACCACGCAACGGATTTGGATGCGCTTTTGTAAATATTGATTCAAGTGGAAGATTTATTTGTATGATTGGTATATGAATGAAACATACATAATAAAAGAAGAGAAATACTATAATTTTCTGTTGATCACTATGAAGTGCGCGCGGGTTAACTTGTATATGTATAAATAAATGATTACAAGGTAAGTGGCCATATTGGCTACCTAATAGCCCTGATTACTCAGTACATCTGGCCATAACTCAATTAGCACGGAATTAATCAGCCGGCAACGAAGACAAATAGTCCTGTTTGCTCTCTACTATGTGGGCTGGTTTGTTTGGCTTGCAAAGTATATTATTTATTATAAATAACTTTTAGAATTACACATCTTGATTCGTATTATATATTATAGTAAGTAGCAACGAATTTCAAGCACACTGCACATCTAAATATATATAAAAGGAAAAAGCGACTGACTGACTGATCTATCAACGCACAGCCTAAACCACTGCGCGGATTAGGTTGAAATTTCGGCCAAGTAAGCTAAAGTAGTAGACCTTTGCTTCTTCTTCTTAGTCGTTTTCTTCACGAAGTGAAGGTTGTGTCTAGTCTGCAGGATTTGCCATCACTCTTCGAATGACACTCTGCCAGGTTGTTCTATCTATGTCGCTGATCTCATGGCCTGAGCCACTGGCATGCCGGTAAGGGATTTTATTTGGTCCGTCCATCGCATCAGAGACCGTCCGCGAGGTCTCTTTCCCTCAACCTTATCGACTACCAACAACTTTTCGAGGTTTTCTGGATCTCTCCGAGCAATGTGGCCAAAGTAACTCAGGATACCTATAGACTATAGACTTTTGCTAGTTATATCGACCAAACAATGTGCAGGCATTACTGTGTTATATTACTGGACATGAAGAGATTTAACAATTAACATCTCAAGGCGACAGGCGTAGAGCATTGCACGCAGAATTATTAATTCCCCAACGCTAGGTATGACTGATGTTGGCAATTGGTACTCATGATTCTTTTTGTTTACCAGCGGGTGTCAGATTAGATCATTTAATTACTCATTATCTTCTTATTTATTCTCATTACCATATAAACATAACATGTAAATAACACAATATAAAACTACAACTGTAATAAGTCCGCGCCGTCTCACAAGCCAACTCCTTAACCTACTCACAAAAAGTACAACACTTAAACAAATATTACACAAAAACACGTGTCTATTTGCGAAGTAATTCTCAAAGCATCTTGTTAACCGTAGTCATCTCAACACCTCGAAATTTCCTTACGTAGTGTTTATAGTAAAAACATCGCGGAAGTCAGCCATTTCGCTTTGTCCTCGAGAGCTCTGCCAATATTGGAAGGGTTGAAGGGCTGCGTTTATCTCCTTACGAGAATTCGGAGTTTGGGAGTAAAAGGCTTTTTCTTTTTGTTGTTGGAAAGTTAACGCTTTTTGTCATTTGTGTGATAAGAGTTAAAGTTTAGGTCCGGTTTACATATAATAAGCGTAAAGTGCGAGTTCTAGTAACTCACTTTTATTATGCACGAACAATTTTTGGGGAGAACATTGGCACAAAGTGAACCATCTACTTTAATAGTTATTGTGTCGAAACAACACCGACAGCTAAACTCGGTATTTTATAATCAAAATATTTGGATTCTTTAACGCTTCTTATGATTACAATATTATTAATTGTCTTTTAATATAAAGGCTGTGTACCCAACGGGTCACATCGAAAAGTAACCCATTTAAATATTGCACACTCTAATCTTAAAGACCCTTACACCTACTTTTACCTTGTAGATCAGCTCAATAGAGATAAAGAAGTACTAAACATACAAGATAATACGCGCAATCTTTTGTTTATTAATGTGATTTATCAATTAAATTTCCTAATCACTGTCTCATTACAAGAATCAACCCGAAAGCACCCGTAACCATTACATCCGCATCAACAACACCCGAACCAATAAATCCATTATTCTGGGATGGATTCACCGCTAAATGGGTAAACGGTTAACCGACGGAGCATAATAAATAGATCGTCCCACTAGAGGTCCTATGCAAACCCACACTAAATAGTGGTGCCTTTTCTAAGGGGGTACTAATGGCTCGAAGTTTGACCGTCAACGAGCTTTAGTTTGCTGAAAAGGCAGAAAGTTCTCGACGATTTAGTGCGCATCGCATTAAATCCGAACTGAGTATGATCCTTATTCTTGAAATCACGGTCTGGCTGAAAGACGCTAACTCCAAAAACATTTTGCATCATATGGCTTGCATATTACTATTAAATAAATCGGATGCAGTGCATTAACTTACATACGAAATGAGATACACGTTTGACAGACTATTTGTTATAAGTGGAATAAGGATAGAGTTAGGGTAGTGCAATTACTGGGCTGAAGTGTCTTAACATCTTACGACTCAAGTAAGAAGCGTTGGCGCAGTGCACTGGGTAGCACTGTACTAGTTATAATGGGCAGCGTTATCTCTTGCCATCAGGAGAGCGTCTTGCTCGTCTTCTTACTTCGTTGTATAAAAAGAAAAAAAAAAAACACTTATGTTTGTGACACGTCAGAATCGTGCTAGAGCACTACGGCATGTTGTGTCATAATGAACCAGAATAAGGTAGTATGAAGCCAATTACAATATGATTCTGATACGCTTTGTACCAAACCAAGATAATATTGATTATTTAATTCTACTTCCTTTTTTGTCCTTTATTATGGTAGTGACGCGCTTCAAACACGGCACGTCCACAGTAAAATCCGTAGTATTTTCTGGTATGTTTTAATGTCTTATATCAAACTATTTTATGCTCGCGGCTTTGCCCGTGTGACAAAATCCTTTCTTAGCGAAAGTCTACGTCATAAAACCTGTCTATCTTCCAAATTTCAATACAATCCGTCCAGCGGTTTGAGCTGTGCGTTGATAGATAATTCAGTCAGTCAGTCACTCTACCTTTTATAATTTATTTAGATTTAGACAAAGATATCATACAAAATACACAGCAACATCCATGTAATACATTGTAACATCATTTAATTTTTTATTGTAATAATATAGTGTTTCAAAAAAGACTTATGTACCTATTTCATTTCTTCTATGACAGCGTCAGCCTAGGACGAGTATTTCCCGAGATATTGACATATCAAGTTTGACAGCTGTCATCCGAAATGAAGATTTCCTTTCATTTCTTCCATGACCATCAGGAATAAACTAATTCGTGTTGGACATTAATCATAGTTGGACCAAAAACATATTGGACATAAATCCGAGTTGGACCAAATTATTTTGGACAAAATTAGTATTGGACATTATTCTTAATTGGACGTATTTCATTTTGGACCAAATTCATGTTGGCCATTATTCGTGTTGGACATTATTCTTAATTGGACGTATTTCTGTTGGACCAAATTATTGGTTGACCAAATTAGTTGGACATTTTGTTGGACATTAATACTAGTTGGACATTTTGGATTTTGGACATTTGTCGTATAAACCATCTGTATCAGTAAGATACCCTTAGTAGGGCCCGCATGTTATCCCAGAATAGTGACGTCACAGCGTCAAGTAACGCAGTTCGGCCGCACCTGGCGTAATCAGGCCCCCGTCAACTTGACGTGGGTGAAAGTGAAAAATGTACGCTGTTTTGTTTTGGAACCCTTTCCAATAGTTTCATCCATTGGGCATTCGTAGATTGTGATTTGGGATACACTTTCTGAGTGTTAACGTGTAAATTGCGTTGAAAAAGATAATACTTTTGGGTCTTCAAGTTAAAAAGAAATACGTGATAATCCTCTGAGATCTTTAAGAATGGTTTGGTGGAAACTTTTTGAATTCTCTTTTTGTTATCTGTAATCGGTTCTACAGCCTTTATGTTCTCAGACGGTGAAGTTTAAGGCCTTTTAGTAGTAGCACTGAAAAAAATGTCAACTTTTTTACTGTTTTTCATCGAATCTCAGTATGTGTCAACTCTAAATGAACTTAAGATTGGTCAGCTACTTCTTCGCTCGCACGAAAATGTTTGTTGAAAAATTCGTAATATTAGGTTTTTGTTTTATTTTTCGGACGAAAGATGTAGGTTATATTTTTTTATTAGGTTATACTTTCTTAGCATGTACTTCCTCATTTTATTGTTGATTCTTGTCTTTCAATTATCCGTTCAGCGGTAAGTTTTCATTGTATGACAGTTCAGTCCTTTTACACCTATAATATGTAGATAGATATTATATGCAAAAACCTTACACTTTCGTAAAATTATCTTCTTCTAAACATATAAAAGGAAAGAGTGACTGACAGACTGATCTTTCAACACACAGCTCAAACCGCTGGACGGATTGAGTTGAAATTTGGCATACAGGTAGGTTTAAAGGCAAAGACATCTGCTTTGAAACGATTTTATCATGCGGGCAAAGCCACAAGCTTAACCTAGTATAATAATAAAAAAATACGACGGTAACAAAAATCATCCAAGTAAATGAAGATATCTAAACATGTTGTACAGCATAAAATATCATATTTATTCTCTTTATTCTCCATTGTGCGGTTATTTATTATCACAGTTATCTTTCGGCGCGAGTGAACGTGTTATAAGGACGCGCGTCAACCGCGTGCGCTCATGTGTGAGCCGATACATAGGGTTATGATGTTTTATTCTAATATTAGCTGTGCCTTGTGGTTTTACACGCTTAAAGGCGCTTAAAGGTAGTCTATGTTCATAGAGAAACTCCACCTTTCTATGTCTCATTTGAGTCCACGTCACCTGTATACCAAATTTGAGCTCAACGGCTTAAGCGATTAAGCTCAAATTTGGTATATCGTGAAGAGGTAAAAATATGATATATAGACTCTACACGCCATATGTATCTACTTTCGTATTTATCGACCGAGCGAAGCGAGGTCTTAGAGTCGAAAGCCGCGAAATGCCTGCGTTTTGACCAGTTTAATCGACCGAGCGAAGCGAGGTCTTAGAGTCGAAAGCCGCGAAATGCCTGCGTTTTGACCAGTTTAACGCTTGACCTCTGGTGCTTAAGTTTGGTCGACGTTTACTTGAAAACGGTTAATCCAAATTAAATGAAATTTTACACACAAGTTAAGAAGGTTAATTGGATAATTTAAGTGAAAAAATTAGCTAAATAGGTTCCAGGGTTGCAGAAATATAGGTGACTTAAAGTCTTTACGATAGGTCTGACGATTATTTCAAAACTGGAGCGCTGATAATTTTTTTTCTAACATATACACATTTTTTATAAGCGACACAAATATATTAGCCAAAGTGTATGTTTGTATGTATGTTTGTTACGCGATAACTGGAAAACCAATGGTCCAATCTGCATGAAACTTTGCAAACGCGTAATATAAATCCATAGAATTTTTAAGTTCGAACATGAGCCAAATCGGTCGAAGGGTTCGAGAGTTAAAGAGATTGCTTCATTACAATGAAACCGATGATCCAGTCTTGATAAAACTTTTTAAACAGGTAGTACAAACTAAAAGAATTCTCACGTCCAAAAATGAGCCAAATCGGTGCAAGGGTTGTAGAGTTATAGAGAATACAAAATTACAATGTTTATCGATTATAATATTATGAGAACTGCAGGGATATTCGATACGACGTAATACGTCATTTCATAGGTACATTTTTTAATAATTCGGTCCTAGGTTCGGTTCCCTAACGGATAAATGAATAGCCATGTTGACTTACTCAAAATATTATGAATTTTAATGATCGTGCGGGAAAAACTTAAACCCATTTTTTTATTTAAATATAGTAGTCCAGTCAATGAGTGCCCAAAAGAGGCATGTGGATCGAAAAGTCGAAAGCAGAAAAACTAACTTAGGAACTTTGTTTGGACTATTCAGGAGATTAACATACTAAAAGTCCCCACCCCTCCGAGGTGATCCCGAGGGATGGGGGTCCGAAGAAGGTCCCATTTTTAGGTTTTTTGCCTAAATGTCAAAAACTGGGCGTAGTACGATATTTTGTTGTACTACATTATAAAAATTTTAAAATTTCCTACAACTTTGGCTTTAACACTTTTTATCTATATCCAATCGTTGTCCAGCTATGAGCTTCCAAACATGGTCTATTTTTAAGATGCTGAAATTAGTTTTCCATACAAAGTCGGTAAAAAAATCTTATATATAAGTAATATTTGACCAACTTCTGGTTGTCGTACCATAATGAAACTTTGCAAATGTCTAGAAATATGATGACAGTTCAATAATTTGGTACCACTGAGCTGATCTGATGATGGAGCCAGGAGGTGTTTACTGAACCTCTTCAATGGCTATTAGTAAACCCGTCGAGTTTGGGCACATTACACTCGAATTGGCATAAGCAAAAAACCTAAAAATGGAACCTTCTTCGGCCTCCCCTCGGAGCTCACCACGGAGGGGTGGGAACTTTTAGTATGTTTATGTTCTGAATAGTCCAAACAAAGTTCCTAAGTTAGTTTTTCTGCTTTCGACTTTTCGATCCACATTTCTTCTTTTACTGGACTATAGGCTACAGTGCTTCACTTTTAAAAGTAAATTTTACAAATTATTTAGATCTAAGTATTTTAAGACACTACTGTTCGTTCGAAAAGCATATCTATGAGAAGAAAGAGCAAGAAACTTATTAGGATTGTTATTTATGTGTTTATCACATATCATTATGCCATTAAAACCATCATTCACTCTAACATCTGCAAACATCCCTGACGCTCTGTAGTATCGAGACAGCGCCAAAAGCATCCTGAAAGCATTGTTGTACTGGATCCGTTTTTTGTAAAGTTGTAGTTTGTAAAGTTCATCCACAAGTCTTTTGTTTAAAAAAATAATTAATAATTAGGCCTACGATTGATCACATCCCACCTGATGGAAAGTGCTAATGTGATCGACGAGCTGCATGTATAAAAAGTCTGATAATGCCTTGAACAAGGACACTTTGTCTTGCTCAGTAGCTGTAGACTGTAGATACATCTTGAAAACCTGCGAGCCTAGATGTTACGCGTGACTGTCATAGCTCTGCATTCTCGCTCCAAGTCTAAGTCATCATCGGCTGCTACGACAAAAATGTTATAGAATTAGCTACAATATCAATATAATAACTGTTGTAAGTTTGCTGTATAACACAAGTAAAGCTAGATCTGGGGGCACGGTAGTGCCCCCGCCAAGTCGAGCGCGAAGCAAGCACTGCCGTACCATCTTTACAGGAACCATTTCTTCGCATTTTCAGGCCCCTATTTGAGAACCTCTGGATAAGACCAGAACACAGAAATTTTCGTCATCCAGTAAGCTATAATTACATACTTAAAATCCAAAATTTCAAGTCTGTAGGTCATTAAGTTCCGAAGTTAAGCGAAAGCAAAGTTTCGCATTTTCGACACTCATTCATTCACTCACTCACTCATGATCATCAAAATAGAACTAGTACTTCCCATAAACTTAGAGAGCTGAAATTTGGTACATACTTAGAATTTATTGTATAAGCCATAGGAAAACTAAAAAAACATGCAATTTCGGTCTCGTTTTCGAGATAATTTATCTGCATAAATAACTTTGTAATCTCATATAAATGTATAGGATTACAAAGTTACATTTGCAGTCAATGGTTAAAATTGTGTAATATCCAACTTATTAATTCAAAATATATTTAAGGCATAGTATATGTATAATATGTGAGTGTGTATATGTGTCGTAAATCGTCAGTTATGATCAGGCGATATCTAGCGTGGCCAACTAAAATAAGAGCCCAACCAAACTATTAGAAGAGATCGACATACCGCCTTTACTACAAGCTTTTATTTACTTTCACCTGTCGGTCTGTCTGTCTGTAATTAAATCTTGCAAGTTTAATTAGGCCCACTTCCCGGTATAATATTATGATGCATTGGACTAAGAGTGAACGCACACGTATCTAGATGGCGCTGACTGTATTTTAAAACGCGCTTACGGTTTGTATTTCTGATAACCTTATAATATAGCGTTTCTACAAAAATAAGTGAAATCCCACCAAAAACATTCTGTAAAAAACTAGCCAAGTCTCGATGGAGCTGCTTGTTTATCTCTAAAAAGTAATGAAATCTAGACAAAGTCGTGCCAAGTATAAGGTTCCTTACTGCGATTTCTTTATTATTATAGTTAATGTTGTGTGACTTGGCCGTTGAAGGGTACACAAGGGTATTATACCAGGTGCTCCATGACACTATTGCACCAATCTGTCCGCTACCCATTCACGATAGAAAATTTCCACTTGGAAAACGTTGATTGGATAACCAGTTAATTGTAGGCTTGATAAAGCTGCGTATTTCAATAATACTTATGTTTAGGCGATCCAAGTGTCATGGAGCATCTGGTTTTGTACCCTTCAACGGCCAAGTCACACAACATTAACTATAATAATAAAGAAATCGCAGTAAGGAACCTTATACTTGGCACGACTTTGTCTAGATTTCATTACTTTTTAGAGATAAACAAGCAGCTCCATCGAGACTTGGCTAGTTTTTTACAGAATGTTTTTGGTGGGATATTTTTTTCCAATTTCAATTCTTCTAATGTCCACTGCATCGGCAACTTCTTCGTAAACAAGTGCTACAAACTATGAAGATTTTTTGAGATTCTTTTTAAAAGCTATAGTAATATTTATTATTTTATTCTATTATTTTCTGCAAGTGAATACACACATAACCTTTCATATTTTATTATTATTGAAATTTTGATCACAACAATAAAATAGTCACTGAGATAAAGATTTTTTTAATGTATAAAGTTACGTATTTTGAGTTTTAACATTAATTTCAATTTTGGCATTTTCCTTTCCTTTTACGAATATTATAGGTTAAAGTTTCCATACATTTATATTTCGTAGATACTTATAACTTTTACCCATGTGTATACCTATTTTGAGGGAAATTGGGTCTGCGAGGTCCCAGTTCGCGGCGAACTACTAGTTATACTAGTAGGAATAAAAACCAGATGGTATAGATGTATCCCACGTAAGTCACAAACCCGTGGAAAATCGGTTTTAAAAGTACCGAGTTTCATCTCAATCGGTAGTGTAATTTTTGCATAAAAGCTTAGTACTAATAAACTTGCACCTTTTTATGAAGGTTAAGTGTTTGTAGGATATTAATGAAATAAATCTAGATGTTTGGGTCTATGCGGGACACATAATATTATGCTAATTGCTGAAAATATGCGACCGATTAATTTAAATGGGAAAATATACCAATCGATTCTGGCATCTTGCAGCAATCGGTAAACAAACACAAATAATAATACAAAATGGTCCAGAATTTAACGAAACTATGTGCAATTTAAGACTGGACAATCTCTAACTCAGCGATGCTTCGTCAGGTCCCAAACGTCAAATCACACAGATTACACGCTCCGAGACAAAAGTGCCTTCACTTGTCATCGTTTAGACAAACGACTCCAAAACATCAGCACTGCTCAAAGGCTCCACAGTTTAGGCTATCACCTAGATTTAACTCTACCTGCCACTTGAATTTTAACCTTATACCTTAAAGTTAAAGTCTTAATTATTTTAAACACTTCGAAAATTCTTCTAAATTGTCTGTCGTTCAAATTTAGACTTTATGATATGGATATAAGGTGTTAATTAGTTTGAATAGTATATAGTTTTCTAGTGAACGTCAGTGGTAACCACATCGACTGCAAAGCCTTTGGAAGTGGTCCGAATTCTTGTTTCATTGGCCGTAAAACGACACACAACAAATTGTGGGCCTTTCATAGTAAATTATGTACATTTAATTGAATTCTCTTACATTGATAATATAATATTATTAATTATTTGATATATATAAATAATTTTTAATAGTGGCTTTTATATGCTTCTTTTCTTTATTTTTATAACTTTTAGGTACATTAAATAATATGCTCTACCAAAACAGGTTACTCTTATTACACTGCTACAAATAATATTTTTAGACGTTCAATTCACCTATAATGCCTTCTTCTATATGTAACGATTGCCTCTAACATAATATTATCTCATGAACGCCAACTAGGACCCAAATACACATTAAATCATATCCTATTCTATTCGTAACGACTAAAAACAATAATATAACAGTAATTAGACTTTTATTATAACTATCGACGTAATCCTAAGAGCAAAATAAACTAAACTTCATCATTACCTACTTTGAAACAGCTTCCCCTATAATATCACTAAAAAGACAGCAATTTTCTTGGCTTAGCAAGTTTTCACCTGCAAAGAGCTAAGGACCTATAAAGGGGGGTGTTTGCGGCTAATTACACCATTCCCCCTCCCCTTGATAGTGAGAGGAAGGTCGTTAGCCCCCAATGACGGTATCCCCTCTGGCCTTTGTTATGTCATTTGTGAAGGTAAGGAATTTTAAGCTTCTGAAAGAAATTCGTGGGAAAATATTATGTGGAAATTTTGGCGCTTGAACCAGGATCGTATATATTGAACTAGTTTTATTTTGTTTTTATTTCTTATAATAGCTGTAATTTGTCTGTGGATTATGTATTATATATTAATCAGATATATTATTTAGTTATAGAACTAGCTGTCTTACGCACCGACCGACATTTATAAAAACAAATAAAAATATAGTCGAGCCGTCTTAAAGGAGCTCGATGGTAACCACTGTGGGACGAGATTTATTTATATTACGAGTAGATAAACTTTTATGAATAGTTATTTGTGAAATAAAGGATGATTCGCAGTGGTCATTTTAAAAATTAATTTAAATAAGCCTAACTAATACATTAAAAAAGAGAAAGACTTTGTATTTGTCTTTGTATCTATGGTGTGCAATAAAGAGTTTTCTATTCTATTCTAATATAAATAGGCATTAATAAATAGTATTCCCCTATGGAAACTTCTAACAGTATAGAAGTTTCCATTAAGAATAGTCCCTACACATTACCCCAGTAACATAATCTGAAAACAAATAAGTTAACCTAATGTGGACATTATCGCAGTCAATACGTGGGGCGATTTATTTACTTCGTCGAGTCATCCATCTCAATCTGGAGACGTGGGGGCGGTGCCTAGGCCAGATAGATCGTTAGGCATCCGAGGAAATGTACCCTAACTCCTGTATTGAGATGGATTGTGTTAAATGTACAAAGAATCGGGTTCAAGGAACAATTTCATTCGGATTTGGACAAGTGGATTTGGACATAGTCATACGAGTTGTGTGTTAAAGATGTTTAGTGGTATTTTTTACCACTAAACATCTTTTAACATACCAACGAATAGCGGAGGTTTCTCAATTCAATCGTATATATTTTTATTGAAAATATGTATATTCTATTTAAAAGTTTCATTTTTAAAATAAATAAATAGTTGTAATTAAAAAAAAAAGGTAGCACTCCGGGAGTGCCGGCAGAAGTGAAAACTTCAATATTAACGTTGTGTTTAATTATAAGTATAAAAGTACTATCATTTATGAGGTAGAATACAATGTTTATTTATTGCGCTATCGTACACAAATATGACAATTTATATGTTGTTATTTATAATATTATATCGTTATTTATATATAACATTAAATTTTATCTCTCAGAAAAATCAACTTCCATCCATAATTTCGACGACTTTTACACCATCAACAGAGCAGCACACTCAGGCACGGTAGAAAGAGTGGGAGATACTAGTTCCTCTCCCTTCCCCTCGATCTTACGCTTTTTCGATCAGCATCACGTGACCCTGACGCGAGTTTTAAAGTTTTTACCCATACAAAAAAGTGCTCAGCGCCGCTAAAGAAGTTTTCACTTCAAAAAATTGCACCTGAATTAGTGAAAGAAATATTTTGCTAGCTGCCTGAACTTCTTGAATGCTTACTCGAACTCGAAGTTTTTGCAGAGTAGAGCAGAATACGTAGCTAACTATAGTAAATTATTTTATATTTTTCTCAATAATGTTTGTGGTTGGGTATTATTTTTAAACCTATCTATTATATTTTTAGTTTCTTCATAAAAAGAAAACCAAAGGGACGATATTACGCTGGACAGTATCTCAATAAAAATGCCAATAAAATGTGAATTTCTCGCCAAATCTCAAATGAAACTCAAACACGTCTCGCAACATCAATTCGAAGCCTCCATTCAAATGTTAATAATAGGATGACAAACAAATTAAGAAACAATTAGAGAAGTAAGGGCCCTTATTCAGTTTGCACAGGTCCTATGGCCCTCGTAGACCCTTGATGCTTTCCAAACTTCTTACTGTCAACTTTATTAATATATCTTGCATGTTTTCTGTCTTAATAATGCGTATTTTAGCTTTAGATTTAACATTTAATAATGCCTGTAATAAGGTTTTCAATTTTAAACTACATATTGCAGAATTAATTTAATTAGAACTAGAAAATGGAGTTGAAGTAATGAAAAGGATATTGTAATTTTATTTTTCAAATTACAATTAATTGGGTTTTTTACTCGAATAGTACAGGTCACCTTGCTTAAACTATCATAGTCAAATCACAATAACTATAGGAAGTGGCATAGTGTCAAACTCATATGTTGCAGTTTCAGGTCGTGAAGATTACTACAAGTCCATGACAAAAATTTCACATATCAACATGAAAATGTAGAAGAATGATCTATTAATTTCGAGCGGAACCAAAGGAAACATTGATTGATTGTCCCCTAAATACCGTCCAAATAGAATCCATAAAATGGTCCACAGATGACCGCATACATCACCGCGCCAACAAATATCGGGCTACGGCTTAGATAAAATAGGAAGATACGGTACGCGCTATCGTACCGACTGCGGTCGGCTACATCTAGGTTTAACCAGCAAAACCCAGGTGTAGCCGCACTTCGGACTAAAGCCGTAACATATTATGTATGTATATACCTCTAAAAAGAAGTAAGAAGACAAGCAAGACGCTCACCTGCTAAGATATGCCTGATGTGCAGAGAATGCTGCACATATATAATTATCAGTACAGTGAAACCCAGGATTTCAAAAGGATGTAAAACTCTAGGTGCACTGCACCAACGCTTCTACCTCAAGAGAAATGAGATGTTAATACTCTTTAGCCCAGTAAATTCATGAGTACAATGTGTTGCTATAGCTAAACTTGAGCCTGCTGGGTCGCAGTGTCAATTGGCGCGCCGACTCGCGTCTAAGTAAAATTTGTGTGTATGAACCTAATTGGAGCGGTTAATTTGTGGCCTGTACTATATCTTGTCTTTATTTTTGACTAAGGGCGATCGAGAATAATGCCTCAGAGTTGCAAGACGAATACATCCGATTAGGTTACACTAATGCGCCGAGTATTTGTTGAGAGGCTGGATTCAATATCAGAACGTGATAGCTTGAACACACTTGATATAATAGCTACTGAGATACCTTGAAAGCCTTACCAAGAAAATGTAGTAATATAAACTAGTACCTGTTGCAAATATAAAAGCGTTTTTTACGACGTATTCTTTCTAAACGCATGTCACACAATAATCGCCAGTTTTAGTAATACATGAAGTTGTTAAGTTAATAGTTTTCTATTGTCATATGACATATGGAAGAGTTTTACCAGTTTTATTGGTGGTCCATCATTTGAAAAAACATTGAAAAGACAAAACCATAATAATTAACTTTGATCTTATGGCAATCTATTACAGATAAGGGCACATTGTTGCAAAAAGAAAAAGTGGAGTAGTCAAATCTGAATTTTTAACTATCTAAACATTATTCGCTCATCAGGTTAAAACCAGTAGCTAATAAAACCAAAAAAATGTAGTTTAAAACCCCATGACAGGCCGACAGAGTATGTTAATGCCGCCGGGTTTACTCGCATGATTGGCCCTTGCGCACCGATCTGTTACATATTCATGACTGACAGACAGACAGTACACCTAATTCTGATGTAGCTTACTGCTTAATACGTCCAGTCTGACGGCCGGGTGGATGGCTATTAACATAACTTAACTGAAGTTAATGAGAACAAAAACGTAATATCAAAGAATCACGCTTATATTATTTTAAAAGGTAAAAGTTTGTATGTGTTTTTATTACTCGTTCATGGTTAAATTACACCGAGACTTAGTATGAATTTAGGTAGATTTTTACCTAATATACCTTGCCTGCCTTCACTTACCTTTTTAATTTATTATACCTTGTTGTTTTATTTTTTCGTCGATATTAGCAACAGTTTTTATACGGATAGTTTTAACAGACAAAATTATCGTTTCTTAATGCGAATATACTCTGCTTATTATCTAGCCAAAATATGTTTTATTTCTGCTGTGGTTGTAGAGTTTTACTGCTACCAGTTTAATTGCACGTCGCGTCGCTTCTATGGGTTTCAAAAATATTTTGTTAAGCTTGTAGGTGCAAATTAAAATAGGTTTAGCTTAAGTTTGCTCACTCTCCGCTCTCCAGACTGTAAAATAATATTTTCTCTATATTTTTTGTTCGCAAAGTTTAGTATTTAGCAGAGAATACTACAAAGTACCTAAAACTAGAAAGTTGTTGAAGGTACTGTTTCAAGTTACCTAACTTATGCGAAACCTTAACCTTTAAAGTTAAACAAAACAGCAGCTGTTAATGGTTCCAAAACAAGTTAAATTTTAACCCACTTTCTAACGTTTAATCGACTGTTTGTTTATCGAGGCTCGGGGTTCGACGATCAACTAAACAACTGATAGCAACTCTTTTGCACAGTTTGATTTATGCAGTAAGATAAGTCTGAAAATCGAATAAAATTTAACATAATAATTTTAGGTACATAATGTATCGAATCAACTTCAAGCTTGCTTTCAAAATGTGTGAACGTGACGTTTGTTTTTACTTATCTTAAAAAATACTAATTAAAATTTTATGAGACTTATATTTCTATGCTCTAAATTGTACTGAATGTAAGCTAATAAAAAGAATGACTAACTTCCGACCACTAGTTTTGAATAAAGTTGAGGACAAATTTCATACATATTATACAAAATTTCACGCACATCTGATATTGTATAATAATATCTGAAGTTGGTAACGAAGGTTCAGTATATTTTATACTAAATCAAAACATATACCAACCGCCGCTAAAATGGCGGTGCGTCGCGCATTGCGTTGACTTGTTCCAGCGGGGTAATATTGGTCATTTGACTACTCCACGGCATTTTGGCGGCGAAACGTAGCACCTGCGATTGCGGTGGCGATGCACCGTTGTGTGGTTTAGCTCTTACGCTGCAGCTTCACTGTAAATATTGGAAAACGTATTTTGTATGGATGTTTAGTACACATAAAACTGTGGGTCGCGGCTGTTTCCTATAAGATATAAATAATCGACCGAGCGAAGCGAGGTCTTAGAGTCGAAAGCCGCGAAATGCCTGCGTTTTGACCAGTTTAACGCTTGACCTCTGGTGCTTAAGTTTGGTCGACGTTTACTTGAAAACGGTTAATCCAAATTAAATGAAATTTTACACACAAGTTAAGAAGGTTAATTGGATAATTTAAGTGAAAAAATTAGCTAAATAGGTTCCAGGGTTGCAGAGATATAGGTGACTTAAAGTCTTTACGATAGGTCTGACGATTATTTCAAAACTGGAGCGCTGATAATTTTTTTTCTAACATATACACATTTTTTATAAGCGACACAAATATATTAGCCAAAGTGTATGTTTGTATGTATGTTTGTTACGCGATAACTGGAAAACCAATGGTCCAATCTGCATGAAACTTTGCAAACGCGTAATATAAATCCATAGAATTTTTAAGTTCGAACATGAGCCAAATCGGTCGAAGGGTTGTAGAGTTATAGAGAATACAAAATTACAATGTTTATCGATTATAATATTATGAGAACTGCAGGGATATTCGATACGACGTAATACGTCATTTCATAGGTACATTTTTTAATAATTCGGTCCTAGGTTCGGTTCCCTAACGGATAAATGAATAGCCATGTTGACTTACTCAAAATATTATGAATTTTAATGATCGTGCGGGAAAAACTTAAACCCATTTTTTTATTTAAATATAGTAGTCCAGTCAATGAGTGCCCAAAAGAGGCATGTGGATCGAAAAGTCGAAAGCAGAAAAACTAACTTAGGAACTTTGTTTGGACTATTCAGGAGATTAACATACTAAAAGTCCCCACCCCTCCGAGGTGATCCCGAGGGATGGGGGTCCGAAGAAGGTCCCATTTTTAGGTTTTTTGCCTAAATGTCAAAAACTGGGCGTAGTACGATATTTTGTTGTACTACATTATAAAAATTTTAAAATTTCCTACAACTTTGGCTTTAACACTTTTTATCTATATCCAATCGTTGTCCAGCTATGAGCTTCCAAACATGGTCTATTTTTAAGATGCTGAAATTAGTTTTCCATACAAAGTCGGTAAAAAAATCTTATATATAAGTAATATTTGACCAACTTCTGGTTGTCGTACCATAATGAAACTTTGCAAATGTCTAGAAATATGATGACAGTTCAATAATTTGGTACCACTGAGCTGATCTGATGATGGAGCCAGGAGGTGTTTACTGAACCTCTTCAATGGCTATTAGTAAACCCGTCGAGTTTGGGCACATTACACTCGAATTGGCATAAGCAAAAAACCTAAAAATGGAACCTTCTTCGGCCTCCCCTCGGAGCTCACCACGGAGGGGTGGGAACTTTTAGTATGTTTATGTTCTGAATAGTCCAAACAAAGTTCCTAAGTTAGTTTTTCTGCTTTCGACTTTTCGATCCACATTTCTTCTTTTACTGGACTATAGGCTACAGTGCTTCACTTTTAAAAGTAAATTTTACAAATTATTTAGATCTAAGTATTTTAAGACACTACTGTTCGTTCGAAAAGCATATCTATGAGAAGAAAGAGCAAGAAACTTATTAGGATTGTTATTTATGTGTTTATCACATATCATTATGCCATTAAAACCATCATTCACTCTAACATCTGCAAACATCCCTGACGCTCTGTAGTATCGAGACAGCGCCAAAAGCATCCTGAAAGCATTGTTGTACTGGATCCGTTTTTTGTAAAGTTGTAGTTTGTAAAGTTCATCCACAAGTCTTTTGTTTAAAAAAATAATTAATAATTAGGCCTACGATTGATCACATCCCACCTGATGGAAAGTGCTAATGTGATCGACGAGCTGCATGTATAAAAAGTCTGATAATGCCTTGAACAAGGACACTTTGTCTTGCTCAGTAGCTGTAGACTGTAGATACATCTTGAAAACCTGCGAGCCTAGATGTTACGCGTGACTGTCATAGCTCTGCATTCTCGCTCCAAGTCTAAGTCATCATCGGCTGCTACGACAAAAATGTTATAGAATTAGCTACAATATCAATATAATAACTGTTGTAAGTTTGCTGTATAACACAAGTAAAGCTAGATCTGGGGGCACGGTAGTGCCCCCGCCAAGTCGAGCGCGAAGCAAGCACTGCCGTACCATCTTTACAGGAACCATTTCTTCGCATTTTCAGGCCCCTATTTGAGAACCTCTGGATAAGACCAGAACACAGAAATTTTCGTCATCCAGTAAGCTATAATTACATACTTAAAATCCAAAATTTCAAGTCTGTAGGTCATTAAGTTCCGAAGTTAAGCGAAAGCAAAGTTTCGCATTTTCGACACTCATTCATTCACTCACTCACTCATGATCATCAAAATAGAACTAGTACTTCCCATAAACTTAGAGAGCTGAAATTTGGTACATACTTAGAATTTATTGTATAAGCCATAGGAAAACTAAAAAAACATGCAATTTCGGTCTCGTTTTCGAGATAATTTATCTGCATAAATAACTTTGTAATCTCATATAAATGTATAGGATTACAAAGTTACATTTGCAGTCAATGGTTAAAATTGTGTAATATCCAACTTATTAATTCAAAATATATTTAAGGCATAGTATATGTATAATATGTGAGTGTGTATATGTGTCGTAAATCGTCAGTTATGATCAGGCGATATCTAGCGTGGCCAACTAAAATAAGAGCCCAACCAAACTATTAGAAGAGATCGACATACCGCCTTTACTACAAGCTTTTATTTACTTTCACCTGTC
The DNA here is from genome assembly GCA_947507615.1 of Hemithea aestivaria. NCBI lineage: Eukaryota > Metazoa > Arthropoda > Insecta > Lepidoptera > Geometridae > Hemithea > Hemithea aestivaria. The sequence goes on from OX382338.1 coordinate 16,102,524, forward strand.
GGTCTGTCTGTCTGTAATTAAATCTTGCAAGTTTAATTAGGCCCACTTCCCGGTATAATATTATGATGCATTGGACTAAGAGTGAACGCACACGTATCTAGATGGCGCTGACTGTATTTTAAAACGCGCTTACGGTTTGTATTTCTGATAACCTTATAATATAGCGTTTCTACAAAAATAAGTGAAATCCCACCAAAAACATTCTGTAAAAAACTAGCCAAGTCTCGATGGAGCTGCTTGTTTATCTCTAAAAAGTAATGAAATCTAGACAAAGTCGTGCCAAGTATAAGGTTCCTTACTGCGATTTCTTTATTATTATAGTTAATGTTGTGTGACTTGGCCGTTGAAGGGTACACTAGGGTATTATACCAGGTGCTCCATGACACTATTGCACCAATCTGTCCGCTACCCATTCACGATAGAAAATTTCCACTTGGAAAACGTTGATTGGATAACCAGTTAATTGTAGGCTTGATAAAGCTGCGTATTTCAATAATACTTATGTTTAGGCGATCCAAGTGTCATGGAGCATCTGGTTTTGTACCCTTCAACGGCCAAGTCACACAACATTAACTATAATAATAAAGAAATCGCAGTAAGGAACCTTATACTTGGCACGACTTTGTCTAGATTTCATTACTTTTTAGAGATAAACAAGCAGCTCCATCGAGACTTGGCTAGTTTTTTACAGAATGTTTTTGGTGGGATATTTTTTTCCAATTTCAATTCTTCTAATGTCCACTGCATCGGCAACTTCTTCGTAAACAAGTGCTACAAACTATGAAGATTTTTTGAGATTCTTTTTAAAAGCTATAGTAATATTTATTATTTTATTCTATTATTTTCTGCAAGTGAATACACACATAACCTTTCATATTTTATTATTATTGAAATTTTGATCACAACAATAAAATAGTCACTGAGATAAAGATTTTTTTAATGTATAAAGTTACGTATTTTGAGTTTTAACATTAATTTCAATTTTGGCATTTTCCTTTCCTTTTACGAATATTATAGGTTAAAGTTTCCATACATTTATATTTCGTAGATACTTATAACTTTTACCCATGTGTATACCTATTTTGAGGGAAATTGGGTCTGCGAGGTCCCAGTTCGCGGCGAACTACTAGTATATTATGTTATAGAAAGCAGTTCTTAGGTCATGATGCAAGCCTTTTTGTAATTTGGAGACCTGAAATTGCAACAAAGATTGCGTGGGCCAACTTATAGCCCACTCAAACTTTAATTATGATACTGCCATGACTGTGTTAAGGTAACCAGTTATGTTGGAGTATAGACCCCAAACGTTCTTCTTTTGCCCTGTTTTTTTATATGAAAATTAATCTATAGATGCCCCTTTGAGCTTTTGATATGAAGTATGGCACTTACAGGCGTCTGTCTCTGAGTCCATGTATAGTTTAGGTCTTCGGTTTAGATCTTCGGTTTCGGTAGATGCTTGAGCTATAGAGAATAGGCTCATAGATAGACTTCGTCAATTGACAGTACTATTCATTGTTACTCCTATTATTACTATTTTTATTTGTAATAAAATAAATAACTTTTTATATTCTGTATGTGATTATATTCTGTGACACGGCTAGGTACCAAGGCCGGATAACCTCGTGCCGCAGGTACTAAACACAAACATAAAACGTGAACAAAATCAAACAAAACAAACTTACAACAAGACAAACACGTCTTCATCTGAGTTCATGTGATCTCATATACGTACGTCATATACATGTGGGTTTACAGTTAATCAACTTCGCACAAAATTGAGTTTTCTATATACCTACCATTATGTAGTAAATTGTTTATTTTCTATTGGTCAATTTAATGATTAAAATAGAGGTAATTTTTGTTGTGTCAATTAATATAATTGTTGTCTTAGGAGATATTAATTTTGAATTAACAAATAAAAAGTAAGAATTGTTACACATTACGCGCCTACGGATTTATGGCTTAAAATTATTGTGCGGTGAGTGTGTACACCTGCATCAGAGCTCGCGTTATTATAAATGTGAGAATTTTTGTAAACACTTTAAGGAAAGAAAAGAGAAAGAAATTAGACACTTTGGCGGATCAGGCGTGTGTTGAATTGCTACCGTGACAATTTGCGTCTGTGACATTTTGCTAGGTACTGTGTGATTTTGCTACTATGACAATCTGCATTTTTTTAGTGTCAATTTGAGAACTAATCTTGATGAAACTCCTGATCCATAAACTGTTCTCATTTCAATTTCTTCACAAATCTTTTTTTTTAGCTTAAAATTTGATTTTTCCAAGAAATTTAACATACATATTTTGTATAAATTTCCCTTACTGTTCGTATGTTTATGTAATTTGTGTTCGAGTTTCGGAGAACATTAATTAAAATTAATATCTTTGAACGAATCGCGGCTTTGGAATTATACAAAGTCTTACCGAGTTTGTGAACTGCTGAATTGAGTGGAAATTAATGTTCAGACCAATATTAGGAACTAACTTACTGGATTATGCGCTTTTGGAAAGTTTGATTTAATTAATTTTTAGGGTTCCGTACCTCAAAAGGAAAAAACGGAACCCTTATAGGATCACTTTGTTGTCCGTCCGTCCGTCCGTCCGTCTGTCTGTCAAGACCCTTTTTCTCAGGAACGCGTGGAGGTAACAAGATGAAATTTATAGTGAATACTAAGGTCCATTGTCTCTTAGAGCTGTGAAAAATTCAAACTTCTAGGCCAACGAAATCAAAAGATATAGTCGAATATGTCGCAAATTTCAGCAAATTTTCGACATTACCAAATAAATCAAAACCTACGGGGCACTTCTCGTAAACTCAGAATCTTAAAATTTGGCACGAAGCAACTCCTTAGAGCACAGATAAAGGAAAAATTGCGAAAACTATAAATTTTTAATTTCATCATATGAAAAAAATATTTTGAATAATTTTATACTTACTACCCCTTTTCTCATGAACGCGTGCAGGTATTAAACTGAAATTCATATCAAATACTAAAGCTTATAATACCTTTAAACTGTAATAAAATCAAACCTCTATCTCAACGCATTCAAAAGAAACAGCAATTTTAGCCGAAATTCTAAACACGCAACTACTCTCAAAAAACCAAAACCTACAGGGTACTTGCCGTGAACGTAGAATCTTGAAATTTGGTAAAAAGCAATTCCTTAGAGCACAGATAAAGGGAAAATTCCGAAAATTGTACATTTTTAGTTACATCATATAAAAAAATATTTTTAATAATTTCATACTTACTGCCTTATTTCTCATGAACGCGTGCAGGTATTAAACTGAAATTCATATCAAATACTAAGGTCTATAATAACTTTAAACTGTAATAAAATCAAACCTCTATCTCAACGCATTCAAAAGAAACAGCAATTTTAGCCGAAATTTTAAACACGCAACTACTCTCAAAAAACCAAAACCTACAGGGTACTTGCCGTGAACGTAGAATCTTGAAATTTGGTAAAAAGCAATTCCTTAGAGCACAGATAATGGGAAAATTCCGAAAATTGTACATTTTTAGTTACATCATATAAAAAAATATTTTTAATAATTTCATACTTACTACCCCATTTCTCATGAACGCGTGCAGGTATTAAACTGAAATTCATACTAAATACTAAGGTCTTTAATACCTTTAAACTGTAATAAAATCAAACCTCTATCTCAACGCATTCAAAAGAAACAGCAATTTTAGCCGTATTTTTTAACTCGCGACTACTCTCACGGGAATCAAAACCTATAGAGTACTTGCCGTTAACTCAGAATCTTGAAATTTGGTTTGCAGCAACGTCTTAAATCACAGGCACAGGAAAAATTGCGAAAACTGTAAATTTTTAGTTACATCATATAAAAAATATTTTTAATAATTTTGTATTTAGATATTATCCCTTTCCTCAAGAACGCATACAGGTATTAAATTGAAATTCATACCAAATACTCAGCTTTATAATAACTTTAAGCTGTAAAAAAATCAAACATCTACGTCAACGAAATCAAAAGAAACAGCAATTTTAGCCGCATATTTTCAAACTCGCAGGTACTCGCAAGGGAATCAAAACCTACAGTATATAATATTATACCCACTTTTCCTTAGGGTTCCGTAGAATGCCGTAGGTTTATACGGAACCCTCGGTGCTCGAGTCCTACTCGTACTTGACCGTTTTATTTTTTTATAATTCAGCACAATGCTTAATGATACAGTAGCATTTTCTACAAGTTGGTTATGGACAATAATTATGAAAAACGTAACGTTACCTAAATACACACTTTCATTTAGCACTTACAAACTAATAGGTACATAATTTACATAAAATATTATATTAGAATACACATTTAAAAATAACTTAATATAAGTATTTTTTAGTTTCATCCCGAAAATATAATATATCACAGGTCGCTTTTTTAAAATAAAGTTTTTGTTTTGTTTTCTAATAGTCTTAAATATCTACTTCTTTTCAAACATTTATTTACTCTTACAATATTAAAGTATCTATTAGAACCGGCGAGCGTGCATGAAGAATGTGATGAAAGTTGAGGAAGCGAAAGAGGTGTGTCAGGATCGTACCAAATGGAGGGAAATAGTCTCTGCCTACCACAACGGGAACCAGGCGGAATTATATATTATGTAATATTAAAGTACAAGTTGTATAAGACATTTGACGACCTCTGTGGCGCGGTGGGCTAATACCCGCCTGCAACGCAGAAGGTTGCGGGTTCGATTCTCGCATGGGACAAATGTTTGTGTGATCCACAGGTATTTGTTTCTGGTCTGGGTGGTTTTTCAATATCTATTATAAGTATGTATTTACAAAAGAAAAGTATATAAGTATTATATCCGTTATCCTAACCACCATAACACAAGCATTAAGTTGCTTAGTTTGGGGTTAGGTGGCGCTGTGTGAAACGTCCTGAAATATTTATTTATTATTATTATTTACATTAAGTGGGAGTTTATGTTTCAAGAATCTCTGTACTTTAACTCGTATAATCTGAAAGTCCAAGTGGTATAAAATGAAGTGGCCCTGCAGGTGAAGTGGCGCATTGCATCGTGGAGTGATGGATCGCAGCCAAGATTGATGGCTCCGACGAGACTCCGCGTTTTATGCCCGATTCTGCACATTTTCCTGGAAACTTCTGGAAATTCGGTGTGGAATATGGTTTTGGACTATGCTTCATTTGAGTTTCGGTTCATAAATACTGTGAATATATAATGCGATGATAAAAAGAACACACATGATTTACAAAAAAAAACATTAACAAATAGTTTTTTTGCGATTTTAAACGAGTGTTGGTAACGTTGGTTACGTTGATGAGAGTTAGTGGGGCTCTTTGGCTACACAACTTTTAATATTTATTGTGAATCACAATTTTAAGATCTACTCTATAAGTAGGATAACCTAGAACAAGTTGGAGTATAAACCCCAATTTATTATTACCTAAGTCATCACCTACGATTAGAATCAAATTCATGTGATTTCTATAGTATTTCACCAAAATTCCTCACACTTATTCATACAAAGTATTAAAGAAACACGCGAACCATTCATCAAAAACGAACCGAAAGGAAAAACGATCATTATAATACTCTTTTCAAATCTTGGTAAAAAATTAATAGCATTGGGAACAACTGCGACCCGAATCGAAAGAGGCGGAAATATTGTGAGATTGTCTCCGAATTTAATAACAAGACTTGATGGCTGTCGAGCTGACGAGCCTCCATTGGATTAAGGCTCTATTCACATACGAGGGTACTGATTTAATGTAGCTTTTATACCCTTTAGACTTTTGTGTATAATTTTTGGTGGTTTTAATTAGATGATTTTATTGATTTTGACATATTAAAAACGACAATTTCTACTCACGTTGGATATAAGTGACGATGCTGCTTCAATTAGACTAAATGGCTATTATTTTATAAACTTGGTCAGGGAATTTTCAGCAGGTATTGAAAAGTCTATTTATAGTTATTCCCGAATTTTAGCTACCTACTTAAATATCATATTTCAGCTCTATTAGTTCCGCTATTAGTAACAAACACAAACCTATATTTTCGCATTTATAATACAGGTTTTATAACTACGACTTTGGCGAACCTTTGGAAAGAATCGCGAAAATAAGAAGAAAATAATGGACAAGATTAAATATTGGCTTACCTTATTCCGTATTTTAAAGGCCCATAACGAATATTTTGAAAGGAATGCGGTACTGTAAAAGCATCAATAAAAATGCAATGTCAAAATAAAATCGACTATTTATTATCGAAAAAGCGTGTTAATCCAATATAACGCGAAAAGTTTGCATCAAATGCAAATAAATTATCAAAATATTCGCACAAAAGTTTCCAAACAAAAGCTTTGGCGCTGAAATTTTTTCGCACTAAAAATGTCCATGAGCTTTGTTTATTGAGTTTTTTGTTAATAAAACCTAGACTTTACTCTCCGTTCATTTTCCCCAACTTTCCCCATCGTGGCCTTTTACCGTTTCAAAGAGCGAAACTTGGGTGCTGACCGGGCATTTTTTCAAAACGCCATGTTTTTAATTGGAGTCAGCCGCCCGGGCCGACATTTGCGAGATTTCCGCTGATACGCTCCGATGGGACTTTGTTTAGGTTTCGATTACACGTTGAAATGGACGCCAGTATCGATCCCAGCATTATGTACATTGGATACAGTTTTTGGAACCTATACATACCTTATATTATATATTATCTAAAATAGTTTTTTTATATAATAATAATAATTATTACGACGAGACAATTTCATCTTAGCTTGTGTGTGTATGAGTGCGTGCGAGTGTCCGTAATACCTCTTCTGACTGAACCGATAAAGCTGAAATGAGGTACTCGTATATTATACATTATATCCGTTATCCTGAACACCATATTACAAGCATTAAGTTACTTAGTTTGGGGTTAGGTGGCGCTGTGTGAAACGTCCTGAAATATTTATTTATTTATTGCTAAGATCCTGAAATAACACAAACTCTTTTCAGCAGGTAAAACCGCTGGGTACAGCTTTAAATCTTCCTATAAACTTGATTAGTATTTTTTTACGATTTATAAAAAAAAAAAACATTTGTTTCGGACTCTCGGCCCATATTATGTCCACAAAACAGTACAAATTAAAATTTGTGCGAGTTGCTTTTGGAAAATATTTAATTTTTGTAATATTTTTGTATACAGTATTAATATTGAATTTTTCAATAGCACTGGTACTATTTAGATCAGATTCCAAATTGAATAGTAATGAAAGTCCCCCGCTTCCAAGTGCATCCCCGCGATAAGGCCAATCCAATAGTTTAATTCAATGCGGGTTCACCGACCCCGGCGTATAGACAGACAGACAGATAATCTGATTATAGACGTGACAGTTTGACATTATTGGTGGTGCAATATGACAGCTCAATGAAGTTTGGGCGCGCTGAGGGTGAAATATTCATTGGTATAGAGGTAATTTGAAAACATTTTCTAGAAGTGAAATAATATAAAGTCTCTATACTTACTTACTGGGTTGGCGCGAGAACCCAAAGTGGGTTTTGGCCTCCGATAACAAGTCTCTCCAACTCGGTCTGTCCTGCGCCACCTCCATTTCGCCATTTTTCTTTATCATTTTTTTCTACTATCTATAGTTATACATATTTCTTTTAAATATTTTAGAGATTTTTATTTTAGAGGCGCTTAAAGGCTTAATTAATAATGTAATGGTTATCTGAAAGAGATCACTACTATTGATAAGACCGCCAATGAATTGTAGGACTTTTTAAATCAACTGTTTAAAACGTTGAATGATTTGTTAGTAATTACGGTGTATAATAAAAAAAAATAATGTCTATCTGAATGAATATAAAGCATAAAGTTTTCTTTTTATATATAGTTATCCATTTATTTTAAAATACTACTACTTACACTAAATCGATTTGCGTAAGTTCTTATTTTTATAACTATAAAAAGTTTTTGTGCATCTAAATATATAAAAGGAAAGAGTGACTGACTGACCGATCTATCAACGCACAGCCTAAACTGCTGGACGGATTGGGTCGAAATCTGGAACATAGATAGGTTTTATGACGTAGACCTCCACTAAGAAAGGATTTTGCCACGCGGGCAAAGCCGCGAGCATAGGCTAGTTACGTATAAACCTTAAAAACCTATTCATTTACCAACAACTGAATCTACAGCCTCGTATTCACTCGATTTTCGATACCGGCGCGAGTATATTTCCAACGATTTTATTTGGAACACTTCACCTAAACTAGAATTTAGTTTGGTGCATTCATGGACCCACTTGCAGTTCAAATACGCTGCGATGGAGTGCCGCGTTCAATAGGGGAGGGCAAAAAGTGCACAGCCAATTGAATAATCCATTTTGGGCGTGGACTGGGGGAGGAGAGGAGGCGGAAAATATAGATTACGTACTATATTAAATAAATCTTTCTTATTGTTGTTAGTGCCAAACTGACGACCTCTGTGGCGCGGTGGGCTAATACCCGCTTGCAACGCAGTAGATTACGGTTTCGATTCCCGCATGGGACAAATGTTTGTGTGATCCACAGGTATTTGTTTCTGGTCTGGGTGGTTATCAAAATCTATATTAAATGTATGCATTCACAAAAGAAAAAGTATATGTCATTATTATATCCGTTATCCCAACCAACATAACACAAGCATTAAGTTGCTTAACTTGGGGTTAGATGGCGCTGTTTGTAATGTCCTGAAAGATTTATTTATTTATATCAAAAAGGTTTTAGTTTTAAGATTCTCTGTGTATTTGTGGTGTTAAACGTTACGAGTATTTTATTCTATTCCAACAGTTTACGTATAAAAGTTTATAACTTAGCACATAGAGCCGACATATGCCGTGTATATGTTAGAGAGCACAGGCGGCGGCACCCGGCGAGGACTAACTCTGGCTATTTACTAGTCTTCAAGCCACCCATCAACCCCATACAATATTTTATTAGAGCTTGGTCTATTCTCTACGAATTTTACTCCCAGATAATAGTATAAATTCAAAAGTATGACGTCTGGATGTATCAGAAAATAAACATTATAATAACAAACAAAAAGGTACGCACTAACGATTCAATTATATATTTAGGAATTATCGCAATAACGGATCAAAGGGTTATTGGCTAAAGATGACTCTTTATAATTTTTAGTTATGTGGGGTTTTTTTACTCGCTGTACTGTCCGTCCGAAGCTTTACAAAGGCTCAGTTAAAGTTATGATTAAAATAACTAAAATGACGACATAATATTAATGAAAATAGAGATATTGAATTCCAATATACTGACTTCGAATAAACGTAAAGCTCAAATAGCTGAACGGATATAATTGAAATGTTCCACTTCCAGAGAAACATAATAGGCATTGTGATATAGACAACTGCTATAGAGCAAAGTCATGAGCGTTAAAAAACTATACTAATAATAATATTATATGACATTTATATAGGTACTTTTAAAATCTGTTGAACGTTCATGTCGGTGACTAGTGACCATCAAAGGTAACAAAAGAACTTTATCTTTCCTTTCAATTAGATCGGTACCGAAGAAACGTCAAAGAAATAACGAGATGACGGTAAAGGAAGGACTTACGGCCGATCTGACAGAGTTTCAGACAAGAGACTTGACTGCTGACGGGTTGCACTTCCTACACTGAGTTAAAACAATATTACAGTTAGAACTTTAATGATGAGATATTTTATTAGAGTAGAAGGGTCCATTGTCATTATTTAAATTTATTTTGTGCAAAAAAAAAAAACTGAAAACATGTTACTTTTAAAACAATAATGTACGTAATAATATACGTTTAATAAAGCCAAAAGAAAACCTTTCTTAATCTACGTCATAAAACCTAACTTAGTGCCAAATTTCTAACAAATCCATTCAGCTACTTGAACTGTGCGCTGATAAATCGATCAGTCTTACAATCTGTCGTTTTCTTATTTTTATTACTAAATTTCGATTTAATTTGATGATTCAAAATTACAATAATTAATTCAAATTATTCCTCAAAAATATAATTCAACTGTTACTATTAACATCACGCAATTGCCATAATTTTAACGTAAACCATTCCCATATTCCTTTATTCCCAAATCGTTATCCTGAAATCTTTTTCACCGGTATGCCATAGAGATCGGAAAGCCGGAAAGAACACGCCTTCATAATAAATCTCCGCTAAAAACCGAAATTAGCCTCGCGATTAGATTCCAAGTCATTTATCTTCGAGCTGTGAGAAATACGAATGCCTTCTTTACAGAATGTGTAATAAAATCAGACACCGTGTACCTAATTAGTTTTATTAAAAAAATAAATTTAGGTAAGCAATGTATATCTATCATTAGGCACACCGACAATTTTACTGATTTTGAGCCTGCAGTTAGTATTTTCAATACTATTGATTTACGTGTTCTTTCCGTCGGACGTATAGTAAGCCTATAATAAAAATAGTTGCTTAGTTAGTTGCTTAGTTTGGGGTTAGGTGGCGCTGTGTGAAATGTCCTGAAATATTTATTTTTATTTTATTTAGTTAGATTATAATTAACCTCGCAGAAATTCGAGAGCAGACATTACTTAGTTTGACATGCATTTTCGGGGTTAATGCATTGTGAAATGTATCATTAGTTGCCTGAATAAAGAAAATTTTAATTTCATTTAAGAGATTTAGCAATTTATGTATCAGGCAAGTAGCAAACTCGTCTAGTTTATCCGCAAATATAAAAAAAAATATTGTCCAACTTAATGAGGTTGACATTGATTTAGTAAATTGAATATGTTCATTCACGGTAATACTATTAGCAAGGCTTCAGTTTCAGGCTGAGAGGTCTGCCTTTACATTTGTGCTTTTATAATTGTGTTATTGTAGGGATCGGATTGCGAACCAAATCATTTTTCTTACAAAAGCTTTTTTATGACAAAAATGAAATTTTTGTGTGTAATTCTGAAATATAATAGGATTAGAAAACAAACCGCTTGTGCGGATTGAATTGTAAGGTTTTTATTGTTCTCCTGATTTTGAGCCTTTTCCTTTGCGCAGATAAAATGCGGGTAAATTATGTTATAGTAATAATAATACTTACCATAATACCTTTTTCCTACATAAATTTCGTTTAAGCTTTATCAGATAAATTAAACATTGTATAAAGCTTTTACCTAAATGTCAAATTCTCATTGAAAAAGTGCTTTTGACTTTTTTGTTTAAAATTTTAATACTTAGTTTACATTTGTGTGAAGCTGACCTGTTTTTTTTTTTATGTGGTGAAGTAGAAGACGAGCAAGACGCTCTCCTGATATTAAGAGATAACGGCTGCCCATAATCAGTACAGTGTTACCTAGGATTTCACAATTATGTGAAATTCTAGAAGCACTGCACCAACGCTTCTTACTCAAGAGTCATAAGATGTTAAGACTCTTTAGCCCAGTAATTTTACTAGCTACAGTGCCCTCCTACCGGAGCACAGTAATGTTTGCACATCACTGCTCAGGCGGTAACTGTTAACTGTTCTCTAATTATTACTCCCTCGTGGAGAATAGCTTCTGCAACCAACGGGAAAATATTTAATTGTGAATTTCGAGGACATGAAATCTAATACCTAAAGTTCGTCATGAAAATTCATACTTATTTTTGAAATAAAAAAAAAATCTAATCTATTCTACAAAAACCCAAAATAATCAAACTTTTTAAAAGTTCCAACAATAAAATGCGTTTGCTGTAAATTAAACTACGATGTAAAACAATACATAGTTGTTAAAGTTCCGCCTAGTTTGTGAGAGCATTCCGTTGTACTCTGAATATTTTATGAATCCTTTAAGATTACCGAAAAACCCTCTTTAAATGATCCTTTAGGGAACCCTCTGACACGTATCGACAAATACTTGATCAATAATTCCTAATTTCACTTGTCTCAGTCTTACCTACTTGTTTAGCATGAATGTTTGATTGTTGGTAAATAAACAAAATGTTAAGTGCTCGGAAACGGACTAACTTATGTGGGTTCCATTTTAGTGATTTAGAAAGGTTACTAATAAATTAAATGTGAGCGTTTTTAACAACATTTAGGAGGCCTATGCCCAGCAGTGGGGATGTAGAGGGCTGTGGATGATGATGCTGAGCGTTTTAAAACTGATTTCAACTTTTTTCTGCAGCGATTCGTTTCGGTTGGTTGGGAAAGGTAGCCAAGAAAATTAATAGGTTATGAAAAGTGTACTTAAGCCTCTCTGACTAGAATGTAGATTTGTGCAAGACTTCGTATATTTCGAATAAATAGATAACCTGCCGTTATCGCTTAACATCAGGCAAATGGATGTCTTGTAATGCAAGTAGCATTAAAATTAGTGGTAAATCGCAGTTTTGTATCCTTAAATTTAAAAATTATACAAGAGACAAGTGTGACTTTACGTATGTCACTCACAGTATACTGAACAGATTGAGTTGATTTTGTAAAACTGCGCCAATTAATGTTAAAAACCATTTATTCAAATAGGCTACAATAAAGCACTTTGGCAGGTTAATAATATATTTTAATACATTAAGTAAGTACACTTTACAAATATGTCTTACTAAAAGTAGGATTATTCATTATATCAATAAATGGCCACTATAAGTACCCAATAATTCTCAGTAACAAGATACGTATTGTAATATCCCAGCTCATCAATTCATACGTCCCTTGAACAAATCCTATCATATTATTGTACTTGAGAAGAACCTGTGAAGCGGGATAAATGGGAGTAATCCGATGACCAGCCTATCGATTTGGGTTATATTCAAGGTTTGGATATAAGGGGTACGATTTTATAGGTATATAGAACCGCTTTTATATTCCATAGAGTGTAGATAGATGACTAGAACATTTTGTTCGGCTGGTAATATCAGTTTAAAAATAGTTGCTGAACTGTTCTAAAATTTTATAAGGGAAAATGTAATTAATGAGTTGAATTATAAATTACTTTTGTTTCTAATTTTTCACTAACAATGCTAATAAATTATAATGTCTAGTAAAAGGTGTACCATAAAATTGTGGTAAAAACAAAGTAGTTTTTGACATTTTTTTTAAATTATAATTTTTACATGATTAATTTCTTAAACGTTGTACATTTTTCATTTAGATATTAAACCATCGTTATGGTACAGGTTCATAACTTTTGAATTTAAGTTAAAATATGTGAATGAAAATATGATCAAACTAATTTAATTCTAATTAAATCCAAAAACAATAACCCTAAATCTGAGCAATTAAAGATAGAGAAACTATAAAAATAAACCCAAATCCATACTAAATTCTGGGACACAAAGAAAAAGGCATATTAAGTAATGGGACCGGGATTAAGCCATCTTATCCTACCGTTTATGGCTGAGCTCAGTATTGGATCGAATTTGTGGCCAAAACTGTGTCTTTGTCATTTATTGCTTTAGTTAATAATAAAGCACATGACAATATTGGGAAGGGTTGATTAATAGAATTATTTGCTAATGAAAGGGAGTTTTAGAGACAACTAATCCAATTATTTTGTGGTTAGTTTTTTAGTTCAATGTTTTTTTAATTTTAATGCTTTAATTTGAAGTAGTTTGTAATTTAATCATTTTTATATACAATTTGTCTATATTTCAAATCTGATTCCTTAAAGTAATAAAATTTCAAATATTACTGGCGCAGTCGGCAGGATTCGAAATGTAACTATTTATAAAACAACTTTAAATACAAATAGCTCATACCAGCCACAATATACTAGAAATATAATAATCTATAATCATAAGTGCATTTTGTATCTACAAAGCATAAGTGCATTTTGTACTTGTAACCGAATATAAATTTATATCACAAGATAGTATTTATTATTGGCCAAACTTCGTCGACTATTTTTTCTATTTTACATGCCCTAATTCCTACCGCCCACCTAAATTGTGTTCCAGTCATTACAAAGGCATATTTCATTTGTTGTTGAAAGGCGAAAGCCATACCTTATAATAACCTAAAACAGATATTTATTGCCCCAAGTTAAAGTGAGTTCTGACAGACACTTTATGAATGGGATTTATTGTTTGAAATTTGTTCGGATACTTCCAAATTAAGATTCCGAATTCCAAACTTATTCGGATATTCCTTCACTTTATTAAGACATTGTCGACAATCATAGAAAAAATAGTGGACTGAGATTTCAGATAAAACACATGAAGCACCATTAGTAACCTCACTCGTTTGAACTTAGCATACTGGGCCGATGTTGTAATTTTTCCATAATATTGTATCTAACATAGGTATGTATTAGTTTTACGCATTTACTCTTCCACAAAAAATATATCATCATCATCATTATATTAAATTATTAGATTTAGTTAAACCTTCATTATCCGGACGGCGAAGGTTTGGAACTCTCTGAAAGCATCAGTGTTTCCTGTAAATTACAACTTAGGTCTTAGTCTTTAAATCGAGGATTAATAAGTATTTACTAGGTCTGTGTGTAACATCTTCGACCGCGTCATCACTTACCAACAGGTGAGACTGTGGTCAAACGCAGCCCTATTCTCTATAAAAAAATATATACATATATTATAAAAAAATCATCTCAGCCATAGGACGTCCACTGCTGAACATAGACCTCCCCTTTGGACCTCCATACATACGGGTTGGGAGCAACCTGCATCCAGCGTCTTCCGACAACTTTTATGACATATAATATTAATAAACGATTAACAACATAATTAATGTTAATGCACAAGTTTGTGATTATAAGCAAGCAGGCTTACTACATAGCTGCTTCATTAGCATTATTGTAACACACTTTAGCAACTTTTTGTTCCCTGTCGAGAATGTATTAGAAGGGAGAGGCCCTTTGAGATTTGATTTTATAATTTGGTATTCCGTGATAATATTATTATCATAATAAATTAATAAATAGAACGGTTTCCTTTCCAATTTGAGGAGTGAATATCATTACATAAATTAAGATTGGTAAAGTTTTTTAATGCATACCTAGTTTAAATTAAATTAAAATGTTCCAATTTTTCATTATATTAAAATGTCCTAATTACTAAATATTATATTAAAAAAGCTAATATTATAAGTTTAAAAATGCTTGTTTCTCGGGTAAAATGATTTATTTTAGTGTCAATTTTTTTTCAAATTTAGGTTTCAGCTGTGTGCTAAAATATTAATAATACATGCTTTAATTGTTTTGTGTTTATTTAACTGTTCACTATAAAACTGGACCAATTCTAATGACATATGGTTTAAAAAATCTTAGGCCCGGAATAACATAATATAGGCTAAAATATTATTATATACTTTTTTAGTTTATCATGGCATATGTAGGACACTTTACTTATGTAATTATAAAACCTTGCCACAAATATTAAAAACTGTAAACATTGTGTCTCTTTAAACATACATGAGACTAAAATTAATTTTGTTCCAAAACTTAGTCAGTGCACAGCTCAACAAAAAGCCTTTGAGTCTAAAAATGTAGATATATTTTGCTTCCAGAGCCCCATTTAAAAGTAATTACAGTAATCCTTTGCAGCAATAAATTGAATCAGTGGACAGTGGCGCCGCGGTGCGGACGTTATGTCCAACTTCTAACTCGATCCAACTGGATAAAACTGGTAAAACTTTAATACGTTCGCCACATTACGTAGGAAGTAGGAAGGGGACAATATATTATGCAATTTTTTACAACTACTGATATTATAAATAGAGTCCGACCGAAACTGGTTTTACGGCCGAAACCGAAACCGAATGTTCGGCCGAGGCTTTAGTTTCGGCCTAAACCGAAACCGAAACACACGTGGTCAAGTAAAAAAAATCTTTAAAATACTGAAATTTGGTGCTTTTTACCCATTATTCTGCATTAATTAGCAGTTGTAAAATAAAAATATTGTAATATAAAAATATATATCAATAATATTTTTATTATATTTAGGCCTCCGTGGTCAACAAGGAAGCCTTATAGTTTCGCTTTATCAGTCCGTCTGTCTGTCCGCGGCTTTACGGAGAAACATTAAGTCCTAGAAAACTGTATTTATGCACAGAGGAGGGCAATGATTAGGATAAGAGAACGGTTACAAAAAATAATTTTAAATCTTTTTTTTTATAATATGATGAAGTAAAAGACGAGCAATTCAAAGACGCTCTCCTGATGTTAAGAGATAATGCTACCCATAATCAGTACAGTGCTACTTAGGATTTCACAATGATGTAAAATTCTAGGTGCACTGCACCAACGCTTCTTACTCAAGAGTCATAAAATGTTAAGACTCTTTAACCCAGTAATTTCGCTAGTTACAGTTCCCTTCTACCGAAGCACAGTAATGTTTGCACATCACTGCTCAGGCGGTATAATAACTGGCACCGTTAGGGTACCCAGCTAGTCGACCTCCTGCAAAGGAAGTCTACCCCCGGTAAAATCGGTAAATCAATTAATTTTGGGTACTTCCCAAACTTGTAAAATGGGGATGATATTTTTTCTGGCTGATCTCATCATTTGGGG